>CM057458.1:196212500-197462500 GCA_016271365.2 Neoceratodus forsteri
ATCCTGTCCTCTCTGCCTCTCGACTTCATCTCTCACTTCCCTCTCGCTTCCCCCTTTATTTCTACTCCCTCCCACACACCCCTTATCCTTCCAGTGGTATATCTCAGGCATGACGAACCTACATGCAGAGTAGAAGATGTTGTTATAGGCTAATCCTACATGATGATAATAAAATATTAATATAATGCATACCTGTTTAATTTTATTCTACTGATTCTGCTCCATTCCACTGTACCTAAACCGGTGCATCTCCCAATGTTGAATGCTTACTATGCAATGTATTGTGTATACATGTAACTAGAACATTTTGTTCCCCAGGTCGTTACTGAAAAAGGGACTTGGTTGTCTAACCTGGCCTACTCGGTCATCAGAATTCAAATTAATAAATAAATTATCCAGGGGTGTGTCCATGTTGTGGCAAATGTGGGGTGGCCTGAGGCACTTATTTCCATTACTCCTGGGAATACTCTCATCTAACATCATACTGGAGGGAGGTTGCACATGAACAGACTGGGATAGAAGGGCAAATGATTGAGAGAACCCCACAGTTGCTGTTATTGGGAGTAGAGGACCTAGTGGGGGGGTGAGTGGAGTCTGTACCCCAGATGGAGGAGAATTCTTCTAGTGGTTGCCAGACAGGGGATACAGAATCTATGGATCACCAACTTGGTCCTGACGGTGGAGCAATGGAGGGGACTGGCCATTAAAGTACTCAAAATAGATTAACATACGTACTAAAGGGCAGGGAAGAGAAATTCATGAATGTTGTGGGCAAATTTCTGACTGCTCTCACTCTGGGAGAGGCGCTGATGTTGAGGGAGGGAGGAACAGTATAGGCCTTGTGCAAACCTGGGGAGGGTCTTGGGAAAGTATACCCCAGAAAATAGACTGGGGGCATTGACCGAATGTTAATGGGATATGACTTGGAGAGCCTGCAAATTATAAAAACTGTGATGACAAAGCTATAATCTGAGCAAAGAATGATTTCCTTTTTATGCTTCCAGATCATTTAATCTTAGTATATTTAGTTGAGACTGTTTGTTGTCCTGTTAGGACTATTGTGTTATCTTTTGCATTTCAGCTTTGTTAAGGCCGAACAGGTATGCCAATCATAAACTAGTAAGAGCCTCATTGAATGCACCAATGTGACTGCTAAATAAGAAGAATGAATATGAAGTGTGCATTTAATTTTTTTTATATGTAAATGGAATATATGAAATTCTAATAAAAATATTATACAAAAAATAGTCATTACACCTTCATTTAACATTACAGGAATTGACAACAATGAAGGTGCCACTGCTCTTAATACTCTCCGTCGATCTGTTAAATGTAAGAAGATATGTCTTTGGAGGGAATAACCATTTCAATTAAATAAAGATTTCATACTTCTATTGCTGTAAATAGAGTCCATGAGCCGCATGGTGTGGTAAAGATCAATAGTCTGCAGTATATACTGTCCAATATTCGCCCCATAAACAGGGATAGGTTCACCATGCTTAATCAAAGTAAATATTCTTAATAGTGTTAAAAAGAAAGAACATGTTACGCTCAGTACCAGCTAATATATTCCTGTGTTTAACAGCCACAACATCTATTTTTTTTTTTATTCAGATGTTTATCCTCCTGCGGCCTGGTGGCACACCTCTGTTCTCCTGCCCCCCCCCCGGCACCCCTCAGGCCCTGTGTCCCCCACGGATTACCCCTCATGGTGGGGCTGAAGGGCCGTCTTCCCCCTCCCGAGCACATATCCGGAGCGAGCCCAAGAGCTCCGTGAGGCCGCAGCGCCGGGGTACTGGAGAGGCTGCCATGGAGCTGGCAGCTGATTTTCCTCTCTTTCTGTGTCTCCCCTTGCGGCCATGAACGCGCATGCATCATGATGCCATGCTACCTGTCTCCCTAGCTCTGGTGCTACGTCTATCCTCCACCGGAGGGCAGCCAAGGAGTGGGACGACATACCCTCCCTTCCCCAGGAGAGGAGAGCCGTCGTCAGACACTCAATCCTCTCCCTCCCTTGCCGACTCCCGGCAGCCCGTGCTCGTTCCCAAACATGGGTCCCTGGTGTGGTGCAAGATGTGGCGTCCAGCATCTCAACCCTCAGCGCCACTGGGCTGGCATACGCATCTACTGTAAGTTTAATCCAATTAAGAGTCAGAAGCATTGTGAGCAAACATTTTACTATAAAACTCTAGTAACAACTTCCGCCAACTGATAAGAGAAACCCCCAGGTCTATCTAAAACTGGCTTGAAACATTATGATAGGGTATAGAATAAGGTTAAAGGAAATTTAACAACCCAAGTCCAGAGATAACCAAATCGACTGAGAAAATTTTTTTTAATGGGTTGTGAAATGCTTATCGTTTAGCATAAAGACTACCCCCCCCAATATCCCATTACCAGGTAAGTCCTAGAGTTCACAATGATATGGTATTGTCGCTCAAGGAACTTCTTCATCAGACGATAGGTCATCTTCCTTGGTCACTTTTTTGGCAAGAAGTATTCATTTGCCACCATTTGAGCCCCTCAGCTGATTCAGAGAAAAGAAAAATTTTACTCCGGTGCACGCTCCTCAGGTGTGCCGCAGTGGGGTATCAGAAACGCATCCATTTCAGCCTTTAGACACACAATGCATAATCTCACTGGATAGCTAAGAATTGGTGCATCCAGAGGTAACCTTTCACAATAGTAGGCTCTCTACCTCTCTCCGTGTTGCCACCTCCTTGGTGATCTGGGTATCAGGGTGCTGCTGAAGCCATGTCTGAAAGCAAACACACACACCTTTTGTTACCGAATTGCTCTTTAGTCACATATGGTCTCACAAAATGGCTCCCTGCTGCTGTGTTTAAATTGTTGACCCCACCCTGTCATGGCGTCTGTAACTGTTCTCATGCATCACAGTCTGTTCAACTTACAGTACTAAAAAAACTGAGCTTCTGACCTTTCAGGCTACTGAAATTACTTTAAACGATTGTCTCTGATGGTACATCTTAGCACTTTTATACTGATTTAGAACTGGTGAGGAAAATTCTATTTACATATCTATAATTGCTCAAAGTCACTTGTGAGCCCCAAAGACTTTATTTGCTCAAGATTGCCTGTTTGCTGCATCCCTGCTATACAACTCACAGTTCTGCTGCTTAGAAATTTACTGTTGCTGAACTAACTTCTTATTGCTCACAGTCTATTGCTCAGAATTTACTGTTTGCTGCACCTGCTTTTACAACTCACAGTCCTCCTCTGCACATAAATCCCACTGTTTGCACACAGGTTTAGCTGGCTTTGCATTTACACACAGTTTGTTCGCGCAGTTTACTTGTTTACTCACTGTATTCAGTAGTTGGTTCCCTCCGATGGAAAATTTCGGCCTGCTACCGATTCAAAAAAGGTCTCTGAGGTGAAATGGGCTGATGGTCCTGCCGATTGTGGCTATGATCTCCTCGATCACTCTCCAGTTGGTTGTAATACAGGTTGAGCCCAAAGTTGCACTTTACAAGTCTGTTTGCTAAAGTTTAGAACGTTCACAAGCTCCTTGATGGTTGATCCTGGTCCAAACAGCTCTCTCTCTCTCTCTCTCTCTCTGTCCTCTACGAACACTCTGCAGCACACAGACGCTGGCCATGGGGTGGGACTGGATGTAGTCACACCAATCACTCAACGCCACGCAAATGAGCCTCTCTCTCTCCTCGCTTGCTTATCCTTCACAGCGGTCGTTGAGCAGGAGCAAATTTAAACTGCAGACTGTAACTTTTTTCTCAGCTGCAGCTTTCAGCGGCGGGAGTGCTGTTTTGATCATTTTTACCATAGTTTCTGGACATTTTCTCTAGCGACTCCCCCAATTTGCACACTAAGCACATGAAACTTTCAGGGCACATATGAGTCTGTTCTTTAAAGTCCACAATACTTTTGGCACTTGAAAATTGCAATTTAAAAGTTCTTTAAGCACGTTTATACAGAGACTAGGACACACATTTCAGTGCTTTACTGTCCATTACTGGTTGAAAACACACAAGCAGCACTCTGTTCCTTTACTGTACTAGAAGCACACGAACAGCACATTTGGGTGACATTTTCCTGGGCACAGATGTCCAAAGCTTCCTTTCCATTTGGGCTACACCACTACCAGACAGAAAGATGCTAAACATACCCTCAGCAAAAATTCTGGTTCTCTCCCCAAATTAAACATTCACCAGACGAGCCCCCATTTTTTGTAACCACCCCATGCTACTTTACTCAGTTAGCACCCCTGGCTCCTATATTGGGCACACACTCAAACATTTAGAAATGGTACCACCCCTAGCTTTGGGAATGTACACCAGGCTTATTCTTCTAGAGATCAAGAGGTGGGGATGTACAAAAACAATAACCTATTTGGTATTTACAAAACCAACTCCTGGGGAGAGAATGTTTGCCAAGCATATGCTAGACCTATCTTCTGGAGGGATACCCAGTAACTCCACTCAGGAAGCAATAACATAACTGTCAAGACCATAGCTAGGGTTCTAGAGAGTGAATTTATTCAAAAGATGTTCTTCAAAGCAAGGGTGGCCCCCCAAGGTTTACACATCTTGGTACTAGGGACTTGCAGAACAATAAACTTGGACTGTTTCTGACAGAAATTCTTTGTGTTCCCACCACAGTAGAAAACAGGACACTTGAACTTATATTCCCACATGTTGTAGGACATAGAACATTGCTTCCAGTGGCACTGGCCACAACTGAAAACACACTTGCTAACACTAGTACACCATTCTTAAGAACCAGAGAAGAAACCGTGACCCATTCCAGGCGGTAAAATATTCTCTTCAGGCATTTGGCCCTTTGTCTAAAGTAATCAGGCGCCCTTACTGAACCTGTTAGTTCTGAACTGGTTACTCCAGATGGTGTTCTGCCCACCATTTGCTCCCAAATCCATACTCAGCCATTCTTTCAGAGTTGCGTCTTAAACATTTGGAAACCTTTAGACTTGCTTTTGAATGAACTGCCATTATGAATTCAAACTCACCACCTCAGTAGTGTGAAGATAAAACGTCCCAAACAGTGTGGTATAGTCATACCTCTGGACATCACACACCTCGGCCAACTTGACTTCTAAGACAGTCTTGCAGGTCTGTACTTACAGAAACAGGAATTGTGCCTTCTCTCTTGGCATGGAATACAACAGAACAGGTACTTGCTTTCTGTAGCAAAAGTCAGAATCCACTCACTATTAGACATTTTAGGCAGCTTCAAAACATTCTGGATCAAACAGGATTGCCCCATTGATCTATCCACTAGCAGTCCTTTTCATCCCCTCCAGGGATGAACGTCAGGAAATCCTGCTGTAGAAAAGGTCTCCACCACTTCTCTTGGCAAGCTGGAGAATACCAGAACTAGGGTGAGAATGCTGTGCCCTCAACTCTGAGCCCACAGCTGAGCAGTTCTCACTCCTCCAACTTCAGACTGCAACTCTACACTGACTCACACATTGACTCCCATCGCAACATTCTAACTCCCTTCTCAACAGCTGGCACAAGGGTTATGCTGCTGCGAGAGTTCCAAATGAGTTTGTCACTTCCATCTCAGCTGAAGCCAAGTAAACAGAAGAGTGAGCAGGTAAAAAACAATTTAGCTAGTTAATCACCAGCTGCCTCTCTCTGCCTAACACTGATAATCGGGATTCTGGTAACCCCAGGAGACTGGGTGATTGCATCAATTTATTCATTTTAGCCTGTAGAGGTCTGCAGGGTTTCCTCTCCTGTTCCCTCCTTGTGGCCAGGTTCACAGCCCAATGCTGCCCTTGTGGTAGATGCTCCCGGAGCTGTCCGTGTTTTAGCTCCTTCATTCGAGTGTTTATCCTTACGAGGATTACACATCATGTACAGCAGTAGTTTAGCTTCAAAGTTATATTTATATCGTCCTGCTGGTAGAGGGATAACTGCCCAAAGAAACGAATAATTAATCTGAAATTAGCAGAGTCTTATCGTTCAGTGACCATATTGCTTGGGCTCCACAGTGCCCCCCACAAACAACCACTTTCACTTTCATTCTGGTTGCTTGGGTCAATGTAACTCGTCTGATTTTGTCACTGTATTTTCTTTCTCTGATTCCTTCTCTTTTGTTTTAAGAAACAGTTCTGTGTCAGTGTGGATCAGGGTCATTGATCCTAAAGCCTTTTCCCACCTTCATCTTCATTTTTTTTTTGTCCCAAACCAGTAAACACTCTGTTTTTGTTTTTTTGGGGCAGCCCCCTGAAAACATTGCACAGTACTGACACTATGCCCGACTATGCCATGCAGTAAGACATCCCCAAATCAGCCCCCACTAAGTCCGCGATTCCACTCGGATCGCAATGCGTCTGCAACTCCCTAACTCTCTCTCTCATTTTTGGTGACCTGTCTCCAGTTTCTGGGGCACTAACATACTCCTCAGCCCGCCCGAACCCCCACCTTCCCTTCGTCATGCCAGGACTGACAGATCCTTCCAAACACCATCCGTTGACTCACCTGTCAGTCTTGTGGGTGCTTTAGTGCTGCTGATCCTATGGCTGGGTGAGTGGTTCGGGAGGAGGTCCCCATGTCACGGGCGTGCTCCTTGACATCGATGCTCCCTTTCGGCTCCCTCCTTCTCCTCCTTTGTGGCAATGGTACATTCTGGTACACACACACACACACACACACACACACACACACTCGCGATCATGTGACCAGCGCTTCGCCCCCAGTCAAAAACAAAAGGACATCTGTTGGTGGGAACAGCATATAGCAGCAAAAAAAAAACAAAAAAAAACAAAGCAAAAGGCAAAACTAATTTGGTTGTTCGTGGGCAACCTTGTGCTGTGAAAGTGCTTGTCTGGCAGCGGAAAATTGTAGCCCGGGACCTTGGCTATGGGATTTGCCGATCCCTGATCAGCAGGGAGGAGGCTGGCAGCTATAGAACAAGCAGCAAATACCAGCACCACTAGTCTGTGTACAAAAGGCTTTATTTGTGCAAATATCAACCACCGCAGCTTGACCATTTTTTTTAAATTACTGTTTATACCCCCCTTCCCCCAAAGGCACCACATCCTCGGAAGCGTCAGTGAGGCCTGTCCCCCACCTCTGCCACCTTTCCTGACTTCTTGGTTGACCCCATGGAGCCTCGGATCACCCCCCAGGCAGGACGAGTTAGCGGAATACACCACATATTCTGCTGCCGGACCGTGAAGTCAGGGGCAGGTGGGGGGCAATGAGAGGACTACCTGCTCCATCTCCTCTGAGCCTGCAGGGCATTTTCCCTGTTTGTGGGGGAGTGGCATGCATCCAGACGCCAAGGCATCACTGCCAATGTCACCACTCCCCCTCCCTCAACGTCCGTTCAACACTTGCTGTGCCCCTGGTTTCCGCCAGAGGCTAGGCAAACGCCAAACCATGACCCCCCACACCCACCTGAGAGAGGAGAGCTGTCCTCCACACGCTTCATCGTCTCTTTCCCCTGCTGACCCCCAACGATACGGGCTGGTTTTGAACCTGGTTTGCCAGCGTAGCGTGAGGTTTGGCGTCCAGTGCCTCAACCCTCAGCTACATTGAGCCGGGCAACTCGACCAGTTTTGTAGAGAACTACATTGTTAGGAGGATGCTGCATGTCCATAGCAGATCGATTAAAAGAGCTGGTGTAGCTAGGCCGTCAGCACAGTGGTTGGATTTCCACTTGCGACACTGGTGACCTGGGTTCGGGACCAAGCCCAGGTTGCTGGAGGGCTGGCCGGAAGGGGGGGGGAGAAGGATGAAGCATCCCAGGGACAGCTCTCCTTCTCTGGGGGGGAACATTCCGGTGCCTACTGGCTCCTAGTGGAGGCTGGGAGCATCGCGGGATGTCAAGACCAGCTTGCAATGGGGGGAACAGATGTTGGCATATGCCATAATGTCACTATGTCGCCTACAAAGAAAGAAGAAGAAGATGTATGGGAGCTGCTGACGATCACGCTTCCAGGTCCTCTGTACCCCTTCAAGGAGCCATTCCCTGCAGGTCTCAGCAGCATCCCATGGCCTAAATGTAGGTGCTAGTGCTGCCCCTCTGCTGGTGCATTCTCCTCTGGGGGTCCCATCGGCAAAGGAAATGCCAGAATACTACAGGAGGGCTGCAATATGGGCTTCATGGGGAGTCAGGACTCAAGAGGGGTGGGAGGGTATAGCAGACGGGACCATAGGAGAGTCTCAAGGAGAGGTGGGCATCCAAGCGGGAGTGAGGGGAATAACAACACACACACAAAAAAAAAAAGAGCTAGTGTTAAAATGACTGTGAAACAAAATGTAAATATAAAAATATCCATGTAAATATCAAATCACTGCAATTAATATTTCATTATACAATGGCAAGGAAAATGTAAGAAGCTGATTGGCTGCTGACCCTTTGAGACTGATGGTATTACACAGTAACATCACTGTAACACTTTGGGTCTAGTCTCTGCACTGTGAACCTCCTGACTGACTGCACTGGATTTGGATTGTTTGCATCTTATCTTAAGAAACAAAAATACTTTCCCACACTAACAAAAACATTATTCAAAATTATTTTCTTTTCTGTATATAACAAGAAGCCATTGTATAATTGCAATAAGGCACTCCAAGGTGTGTGTTATTGTGTAATAACGTCACTCCTGGGGTGGTGGAAGCACTCGGCTTCACCTCGTGCTTCAACCCACCCAAGGAGTGGCGTTATTAGACAGTAACACACACCTTACTGTGCCTTATTGCTTAAACAACCACTTTAGAGGAAACTGGTAAGCGTAACGGCAGGCTAGACTATACAGTCACCCAATTAGGAATATATAGTACTTGTGTAATATTACTGTATAACTATTAATGATTGTTGTAAAAGAAATGTCACTATAATCACGCTTTCCCTTTAAGTGCAATAGTAGTTTTACAGCGGTCATTCCTTTCATTTTTCAGCCGACCACCACGTGGTACTGTTACTAGGGAACGGCGTTCGCTTAAGTCAGCGTCCACAACACAGAATGCAAAAGTGTTATCATCTGTTTTGCTAAAAATAGGGAGACTCTGAAACATTCTTGGTTATTTCTGGTGCATTTTTTTTATTTTCCATGCCACACACAGTGAAGGATTATTCGACAGTCGACAGGTTTTCTTTTTCTCGTCGGCGATGTCGAGACATCAACTTTCTGGCTCTCATGCTCTCCTTGTCTTCGCTTCAACTTGGTGAGTCAAACTCCCTTTGCTCTAAAAAATAAAGGAGGGAGAATCAGTTTGTGACAGACAACAAGGATAGCAGAATACAATAATGTTGTACTGTAAGTAGAATTACCATCTAAACAGGGTTTGTGTGATTCCAGTATCCCTGCCTGGCAAAAACCCTGTACACAGTCGTCCTTGTGGGTAGAAAGCTTTGCTGTGCTTGTCACAAGTCATTGTGCATGGCGTGCTTTAAGAAAAGCCGATTTCAGATCCACTTTAACAGAGCTGCTGTCCCCCACCTTTAGCTGCTTGGAAATCTGCTCAGCATACAACTCCGTAAATTCCATCTTAAGTAGATCCTTAAAGATTTTGTTAATGGAAATGTCCAGCAGCTGCAGCATGTCTGTGCAGGATGCTGGTACAAAGATAGGGATAATCTGATGCTTCTCAAATTTCTCAATAATTTCAGGTGTCATATGTCCTCTGAATAAATCCAGCATAAGAATAGCTTGCTTCTCGTCTGGCAGATCCATTTGGGCTTTAGTGTTGTTAATGTATGGAACGAGTACAGTGTTGGTGTACTCGACGGTGGTCAGTGAGTTAGCCCAGTGGTTCTCACTATGGGAGATCAGCCAGTCAGCGGGGAATTTAAACTTGGGATGGCACTGAGATGTTTTACCTTGGTAGATGACTTGTGGGGGGAGGTAATGCCCTGATAAGGAACAGCATAACACCATGGTTACCTGCCTTTTTTCATCAAGACCAGCCACCTCAATTTGTTTTTCTCCTATGCTGTCCATTGTCCACTGTGAACATGGAAATAAATTTACTCCGGTTTCATCCAGGTTAAGGACCAACTCCTGAGGCACCAGCTCCTGCTTAGTGGCTGTAGCAGTACGGTACAAAACCTGTGCTTTCAGCTCAGGAAAATCAGCAAGAGTCTTTCTTGCAGCTTTAGTACCCTTTCTTTTACTGAATCCCATACGATTCAGGAATAGCCATGACCACTGATGAGAGAAGGAGAGGGTTCCACCGTTTTCAGCCAACATTTGAGGGTGGGTTGTTTTAACTATACCTGTGGCTATAGCTGCTAGAACAGGGCCATTGACAACTGCACCCTTAGCTCGTAAAGCATTAATGACAGCACGCAATTCTGTCTCAATATCTTTCATAAGGAGAGGTGGCCTGCCCCTTGGTTTAATAGGAAGACTTTTTTCTAACGCTTGAAGGTCTGGATTAAGTTTTAACTTGTCCATGTAATCTCTCTTGAAAGTGCAGACTGTACTTTCATTTATTTTGGAGTGGTACTTGGACTCATAAAATTGAGCAGCTTTCATTACGCCATGTTGAACGGCATACTGTCCGATCTCAAAGCTGACTTCAGGTGAATAGACCGCCCGAAAAAGCTTCCTTTTTTACTAGGAGAAGTTGCAGAAGCAATCTCCTGTGCAACATTTTCTGCCATCAACCTAGATACATCTGCAATGGCACTTAGTAGCTCGGTGTCAATGTTGGTCACTTGAAGTACAGCAAAGTCCTGTTTAGCCGGTTTATGTGGGGTTTTCAACCATTTCACGAGTGACATCTTAGCAGATACAGCAAGTAATGCTGTTAGAAGATAGGAAAGGTACTGCATCTGCAGATGGCACTAAATGACACTGTTTAGTGGCAGCCAGTAGCAATGCACGATATTACATTTGCGCACTCCCAGATTCAAACGCAGGTGTGCGATATAAACTTAACGCGATGATTAATAATTCTACAGTAGTGCAAAAACTATCTTGCATGAAGTTCAAAATCCAGGAAGCAGATGGCCCAGTAGTGCAGAGGATTGAGGCGCTGGATGCCACACCTTGCGCCATGCTGGCGACCCTGGTTCAGGAATGATTCTTGGTCGGGGGGGAGGATGTGTGTAGGCTGCCGACTGGCAGCTCTCCACCTCGGAAGCGAGTTCCACATCTCCTCGGAGCATGGACGCCCCTTGGTGAAGGCTGGAGTGGAGACATCGCTCCAAGGAGTGCCGGCGCTAGGCCAAGTGAGGGAGGAAGAAGAGACTGGGGCTGCAGTGCACATGTGCGTCTCCATGTGCATGCATCACCACTTCCGGGATCTCAGGATTAGGGCATCTAGTTGAGAAAATGGAGGATAACACGGGGGCCACCCAAGGAGGAAGCCTCTGGGCTGGGCTCTGGGGATTCAGTGGGGCGCGCAACGGAGCTGCAAGCCCCCGAAATACCCTGCGCTCCGGTAGGTTGGCTGGATGACCGAGGCCTGCTGTAGGAGGATAAACAATTCTAAAAAAAAAAAAATCCAGGAATCCTCCATGCCCTATAAAAAGAATAAAAATAGTTAAACTTTGCAATTTAATAATTTATATTGCATGTTTTTAATGATAATTTCCTAAATGCTGACCAATCCTAAATATACTTTTAAAGTTATTTTTATTTAATTTTTTTACTGAAGGTAAAATGTTTATTTGTTCATTAAGACCCAGTGCTGTCAAGGCACCCATGGTGTAGATCCAGAAGGCCTCTCTCTGCAACAATTTATCAATGAGGTCACCACCCCGAAGTCCTAATCTGATGAGTTTAATCCCACAGATCTTAAAAACATGACTGGAACTATTACCCCTGAAAAAAACAACAGCAACAATGCATTGCTAATGCATTGGTTGTGTCTTCCATCAATATATTCCTCAGGTGCTCACCCATTTGTAGTTTAAATGGCCTAGTGGTTTCCCAATGTAAAAAGATCCATATTTGCAAGTGGCAAAATAGGCCAAGTTCTCAGTAACACAGCTAAAAAAGGAGTGTGAACTGTGAGTTTGACACATTAACTGAAGTAAAGGTGTTACCCTTAAGTATGGAACTGCAGAATTTACAGCTGGCACAGGGGTATGTACCATGGGGTCTAGATGGTAACCAACTCTCTCTGTTAGATGTATTTGTTGGTGCTCTTTGTAAACTATGCACAAGATGATCCTCAGATTGGTTCCTCTCTTATACACCATGCATGGTAGTACAGTAGTAACCTCCTTTAACAGGGGATCTGATCTCAAGATATTCCAGTTATCTTACTTCGAGGGGGCTCTTGCATCAGGCAACACTGGTAGGACTGAAGCTGCCGGGTGCCAGGACCACATGGAAAACTTCAAGCTATCAGTCTATCATGGAGGACCGCTCCTGCTGACAACAGCATGCTGACGTCCGCCTATCCTATAAAAAGGGCGGGTCCCACAGACCTACCTCAGTTCTTTCTCGCCATCGTTGGATCTTCATGCATGCCTGCTTCTTCAGTCGACTGCCATCTGTTTGCATTTTACCCGCGCTTTCTTTTTTCTTTTTCGGTGATAAAAGCATCACATTTTTCAGTGTTTTTTTTTTTTTTCCACAAAATGTATGCCATCTTCTCCAGCCTTGTCTTCGACGAGCCGAAGTATGCCTGTGGCAAGCAGATACCCATCAAAGATGGTCACACTTCTTGCTTGCTCTGCTTAGACCCTAACCACAACACTGAGGCTTGCCAGGACTTCAACTGGGCCACACTGAGACGCTGCTTGAAGACCTTGGAAAGCTATCTGCGTAAGAAGAAGTTGGCCTGCGCTGGAGAAGGAGCTACAGGCCAAAAGTTCTTCTGCCTCCCCAACTCAATCTTCCGGAACATCTTCCTCTCCTTCTTCCTAGAAGGAGAAGAAATTGAGTGGGAAGCATAAGCACCAGGATAAGCACTAGGACAGTCTTCGGTCAGCCTCTTGCTTGCAGTCGCCGCACAGACCAACCACCACCTCTAGGTCTTCCTCCCAAGGAAGGACAGCCCCTCCTTCCTCAACAGCCCTCAACCCTCTGGGCAGCTAGTGGTGCAGCCTGCCCTCATCTCCATTTCGGATGGCAGCTCTTCTGGGCAGCTGAATTTGTCCCCTGCCTCCCAGCCCCTGATGCTCAGGCCCTTAGAGCCCACAGGGCCTCATCCAGGAGACCCGGCTGGGGTTAGCACCTCTGGTGGCCTCCCCCACCGCGGCCAAGACATTGCCTTCATCAGTCTCCGACTCTGCAGCTGGTGCTAGCCCTTCCAGGCATTGCCCAGAGCAAGTGCTTGCCTCCTCATGTACACAGGCAACACCTCTGCCCTTCCTTGGGTGACTTCTTCCTCACAGGTGCTAGCCTTACCATTGTTCGAGTGTTAGCTACTTCCCTGGACTGATGCTTGCCTTAGCCACTTAGGCCGATGCCGGCCCTGCCGACTCCTCAGCCATTGTTGCCTCAGCTTCAGCCTATGCCACAGCCAGTGCCGGCTGACTCTCCTTGGGATCCACAGCCAGTGTCAGGTGGGCCTATGCCAGGGTGCCCTACAGTGGCTCCTCCACTGACCAGTCCATGCCTCTCACCTTAATACCCTTATTCTCCTTATTATTCACACTCGCTGGTGGATTATAGTGCTCTGTTTAATGCCTGGTGGTCCTTTCTTGCAAAATAAGGACACACCCAGGAGATCTTCTCCCCCTCGTCCTTCCCAGGATCCCCTGCCACAGAACCCAGACTGGGCATGACCTAGCAACCCTCATACCACAGGGTCTTTCGGGGGATGTACTGCTGTGGGCTCCGGCCAGCGTGTGGAAGACCATTGCCCCCAGCCACCAGTCCATGACAGTGATCCATCCAGGGATGACTCCTCTTCTTCATCTTCAGAATTCTCTGAGGGCTCTCAGAGCTCCTCTGAGGGATAGGACCAGGCCATGGAGGCCCTTAAATCCCCTCCTGATGATCCCTCCTGAATGGGAAACGGAGGAGCTTGACCCGGTGCACCGTCGCCTGGCAGTAAATCTAAGGAAAAAGGAGATCATCCTCTTGGTGGTACCTTCTTTAACTGTCTCTTATGAAGATGTTACTAAAGCGGCATGCAACCACCCATCTTCCACCTTGTCTTTACCCAAGAAGGTGGATAACTTCTATCATGCACCCTTGGGCAATATCTTCCTTGGGGATTTCCCCATGTCAGACTCCGTGGTCATGAACACAGCCCATGACTGCATGAAGAGGCCCAACTATCTTAGTACCTACCCCCTGACAATTAATCCAGACAACTAGACCAGTGGAGCAAGCAAATATATGCCTCTGCCACACTAGCCATTCGAGCGGTTAACTATTTGACCCATATGGTGCAGTACCAGAATGCCCTTTGGGATCAGGTTCATATCCTTCCTCAGGACTCTGCTAAGACACAGTTGGCCCAACAACTGAAGTCAGGGTTGGATGTGGGCACCCATGTCTTGCAGGCAGCATATGACGCTGTCGACGCCTCTTGGCATGGGCCGGTGACAGGGATTTGCCTTCATCGCCATTCATGGCTCAAGGTGTCTGGATTTACGTGTGATGTTCAAGCTAACATCTTGGATGCCCCTTTCAGGGGTTTCATCCTGATTGAGGAAGACTGGCATCAGCCCTTTTGTCAGCCCTCTAGCCAGCCCACTAAGGGCCAGCAGGTGAAAGACCCCTTCAAATGCAAGGCCTACACTTCACCAGCTGGACCTGCTGCTCCTTGGACTCCCCGTCCCTACTCTGTGACTTGTGTCCCTTCCATGAGCTCCCCTGCTAAATGTGGCTTATCAGAGATTCAGGTAGGTGGGAATTGTGAGGCGGCACGGGGTGAGGGGACATGTGGGTGCTGAGGGAGGTGCCACGAGGACTAGAAGGTACCCTGGGGCTACATGGAAACTTGGCCGTGGCCAGATGTGCTTGGTACCCAAACCCAGGGATCCAACCAGACCAAATGGGCAGGTGGCTGAGGGGCCTGCCATTTCTACCCTTCCTCTTTGGGTGATGCGCTGCAATACCAGATCAGTGAGGAATAAGCTGGGTACTTTATTGGACTTCATTTCTGATTTTTCAGTCATTCTGGCTTGCATCACGGAGACCTGGCTTGATGATGATGCTAGCCTGGTACTGCAGTCTGCCAACCCAGCTAGATTCTCTGCAACGCACTGTCCAGAGAAGGACCATGGGGGGGGGTTGGTCATGGTGGCCATCTGTTTTTCATCCAAATTGAGTCTGGTGGTGCAACCAGTTGGGCTTATTTTGACATTTGAATGTGTGGCTGTGCGAGGGGGTGAAGTTGCAAGTTGCAGAATCCTACTTGTGTACCGGCCTCCAGGGCGTAGATGGAATTTTCTGTAGGAAAATCGCAGACTTCTTTGCTGACAAAATGTTGGAATTGCCTAGATGGCTAATTTAGGGCGATTTTATTGCTTGGGTCAATGACGAACTCTCACATTTTGGGCAAGATTTCCTCTGGAGTATGGAATCCATGGGGCTTCTTGCAATAAACTGGATGGCTAGTGAATTTTTGCAGTAAACGCTTTTTTGAATTGGGAAAACTGAATGCAGTTTTTGTGGTCTTGCTGACAATACAGATTTTGACTACACCCACCCCTCTTTCCCTTTTAGCGTGGTTTTGTGTGCTTTCTGTCTATGGAGGTTGCTGTTGGGAGGAACCAAACAGCTCAGTTTTTCTGGACTGTGGACAGACTTAATCTGGCCTGTCTGGAGTCTGTGAATGCATTTTCACTCGCTAAATGCAAGGAATTTACTCGATTCTTCTTGGACAGGGTGTCCTCCATCCAGGCCAGGATCTCACCAAGTGGGCCATCTTAACCCAGGAGAATCGAGCCTTTGAGTCTTTGATGCATTTCGGTTTTCATGGGAAGAGTTTGGACTGGTAATAGTGGAAGAAGATAGTGGGGTGATCTTGGGGCTGAGGCCAACATGTTGTGAACTAGATCAAAGTCTGACATGATTACTAGTAAGCTGCGTTGGGCAGCTAGGGCCAGTGTGCGTTGAGATTATATGGTGCTTCCTTTTGGAGGGGCTTTTCCCAGCTACATTGAAAGATGCACCTGTGAAACCCCCTCCTGAAAAAGCTATCTGTGGACCCAGATGCCTTGGTGAATTACCAACCAGTATCCAATGTGCCCTTTTTGGGTAAAATTATTGAGAAGGTGGTTGTGCTTCAGCTTGAGGCACACCCCACTGTCTTTGACATCTGTGAGCATCTCCAATCTGGTTTTAGGTCCAGGCATAGCACAGAAACTGCACTGGTCAGGGTGCACTTTGGCCTGCTCAGGGTGAAGGATAGAGAACAGTCACTTCTCATTCTCCTAGATTTCTCATCAGCCTTTGACATTGAGGACCATGGGCTGTTACTAGATCAACTTAGGGAGTATGCAGAGCTCACTGGCTAAGTCATCTCTTGGTTTTGAGTCCTGCCTCTGTGGCTGAACTCCTAGGGTGATGTTGGGAAGGCTTTCCTCGTCCCCGAGGACCCTGCTCTGTGGCATATTTCAGGATTCGGGCCTATCACCCGTATTGTTCACTGTGTAGATGCTTCCCGTGGAGATAATAATTAGGCAAATGACACCCAGCCCTGTATGTCATTTGCATCCAAATCGCCAGGTGTGGTTGATGTGCTGAATAGGTGCCTAGCCAAAATCCAAAATTGGATGTCATGAAACTGGTTAAGACTGAGCCCAGTCAAGACTGAAGTCCTGGTGATCCAGCCGGGTCGAAGGGGAGGAGTGAAGACTACTGAGAGAGAGCCGGGGCCTTGGCTTGACTCCTCTGGGCATTTGGCCACCATGATGGTGAACAATCTGAGTCATTCTGGATGAGGGGTTGACATTTGAGGCTCAGATGTCAGCAGTAGACTGGAGTGGCTTTTATCATCTTAGGAACATCACCCGGATTAGATTCCTTATCCATTCTGGAGACTTAGCGACACTAGTACACGTGTTTGTAATGTCGAGACTTGGCTACTGCAATTCTCTGTGTCTCTTGGTTAGTGGAGGTATGCTACAACACATGCAGCTAGTGCGGAGTGCGGCTGCTAGATTGCTTACTGGACTTTTGAGGCTATGCCATATCTCCCCAGCTCTATGTGAACTGCACTGACTGCTGGTTAATGAGCATCTGTCCTTTAAAGATAGATTACTAACTGATAAGGCCGTACGTGGCTTGGGCCCAGGATATCTGGCAGACCTCCTGCATCCTAACGTGTCTTTGTGCCCTCTCCGCTCCTGAGGAGGGCCTCCTTGTAATACCCAAGGTGAGATTAAAAACCTTGGGTGACCAGGCCTTTGAAGTAGTGGGCCCAGTTTTGTGGAACTGTTTCCTGAGATCCCTGAGGGGGAGGCCTCCTCAGCTGAGGCCTTTAAAAGGGGTCTCAAGACTTATTAATGCAGGCCCTTGGAAATTAAACCCCCATTTCATCTCAGCACCCAGTCTGAATGTATTTATTTATATTTTTCTGTTAGCAGAACTAATGTTGCCCATTATAACTAATTAGCCTATTAACTAAATGTTATGGCTAGCTTAAACTAGTTAGTTTTAGTTCTTATTTATATATGTATGTATTTAGTTGTACGGTGGATTCCATTTGTATGCATATTCTGAATATATGCACAAAAAATTGAAGTCCCAATTCTTGCCCTATTCCAGCAATATTATTTTGTTTGTATGCACACAGTTTTTCGGTTATATGCACATTTTTTTATGGCTGTGGTCGGAGCCTACAGCCATCTTGCTTATCTGTAGCTGGAAAATGGAGTATCGTGGAACACATGTTTTGGACTTTTCAATGTATCCTTCCATACCAACTGAAATAAAATACTCCCTTCTTTCTATTAAGAATGTTGGAGACATAACTCCAAGCTGCTTATCAGATGCCATTAGGAAACTGAAATAGCTTGTTAAATATTGGTTGCCT
Source organism: Neoceratodus forsteri (assembly GCA_016271365.2). Lineage (NCBI taxonomy): Eukaryota > Metazoa > Chordata > Ceratodontiformes > Ceratodontidae > Neoceratodus > Neoceratodus forsteri. The sequence goes on from CM057458.1 coordinate 196,230,407, forward strand.
AATAAACTGGAGATTTGTTTTCCCCCTTCAGAATGCAACAACTTGCACATTTAAATACTTAGCATTTAAACAGCTTCTTGCTACTAGTTTCACTTGGAAATGTAGTGTCTTTCAAGAAAGATTCATACCTCATAAATGTCCCCCTTTCCCAGCAAATTTATAATTTACCGGTTTTGTTTTGCCTCTAAAGACACTATCTGATAACCACTGCCTCAGACATATGCCAGGTCTTCAGTGAGCTACCTAGACTAAATATGTAGCAATCAGCAGGCATTTTCTACTATGCTTTTTGGAAAAAAAATATTGAGCTACATCCAACCCACACACACACACCCCATCCTCATAACCACAACATTCAAAATAAATACTGCATTCTAATATGTTATAAAACAATAAATAAACTCTTTGTTCATGCCAGTGAATACAGTGAAGTTCAGTTTACAGTAGATTTCCTTTAAATATTTCTTATCCAATAGTTTGTATCCTGGACACACACACACACCATCCTCATGGCCACAACATTCAAAATAAATACTGCATTCTAATATGTTATAAAACAATAAAGAAACTGTCAGTGAACACAGTGAAGTTAAGTTTTAGAGTAGATTTCCTCAAATATTTCTTATCTTATAGTTTGTATCCTGGGGAGATGCTGCATCTCATTGTCATAGGGATCTTCATTTACACATTTTTGTACTGTATTTACTCAGGCTGTCCCAGATTAGATGCAATATCTTGTTTTCAGTGGGGTCATGATTTTATCATTTTGGAAATGTATTTCTTCAGGGTAGCCTAGTCCAAGACCCCCATATTCAAAGGAGATGCGTGGCACATCCCGCTGGAAAAGGGAATGTGCCGCACAACTCCAATAATGCACTGCAGCGTGATATTCAAACATGCGGGATGCGCTGTCCACAAGGGAATGGGCCAGGGTACACACAAATAGTATGCCATGCAAATCAAGGGTGCGTTCCCATCCATATGCCACACTGCGGCATACTCGGTGGGAATGTGCTCCTTGCAGTTCAGAGCAGCACGGCCCACAGTTAGGCCATAACTAGCTGGCCTAACCCAGCCAGCCACCCACAGGTGGGCTGTGGAAGTGCACCCAGGTGCACAGCAGCCTGGCAGCCCTGGTGGACTAGATACCCCTTCCCATCCCTGATCGATCCAACTCCATCCCCGAAGAGCTCCATAGTGTAGCGCCCCCCCCACCAGACTCAGTTGCACCAAAGGAAAACGCGGTCCATATCCATAGCATAGAAGACCCCCACCCACCACCTCAGTACATAGACACCCCCAGTCCCCCCATACCCTACCTGTTGTGGAGACTGGCACTGCCCTTCACACCCTGCCACGGCCAGCCACCAATTGCACTGGACCCAGGCCGGGGTCTTGAACTCCAGAATGACCCAAGTGGCCATACCCTGCATTGGGGCACTATGCAAGCTGTGGACTTACTAGTGTATGCAGCCGTGTGCTTGTCCCTGGCAAACCGTAAGAGGGAACTGACATTTTATTTATTTATTTAGTTTTTGTTAACCGGGTAAGTGCACTAGCCAAAACTATTTTCAGGCATGACCCGGGAGAGTGCAACAGGTATAAACAGTTAATTCATGGGAGCAATTTCAGGTACATACAGAGGAGGGTTACAATCAATATCAACAAGTATTACAAAGGAATAACATTACATGAGAGCTAAACAATAATTCCATAAATGACCAGAAACAGAATTAGGTAAAACAATGTATCCAAGGGCAGGAAAGTAAAAAAATGAAATGGGGTTAACAGGAAGTTGTATTGATTACAAATATTCATATCTACAGTAACATTCGAAGAGTAAAACATGAAGTGAAGAAGTGAGGGTGAAGAGAGAACCAGAGAAGGCAAGCAGAAGCAGAGTAGAAACAGAGGGGCAGAGTTAGGCATGACTTGAGAAAAACTTGGTCAGGGCAGAAGGTCGAAGGATAGGGCAGGTTAAAGAAAAAAACGTTACATAGGGAGTAGAGGGAAACGAAGCAGGATATAGGAAAAGAGGGAAGAGACGGGGATCAGGGTAGTCCGGTGTGGTCAAAACAAGGGCAGGTGTCAATCAGAGATAAGTATCGCTTCATCTCACATTTGAAGCAGAGATGAGACTTTGTCAGCTGTAGGTCCAAGGGAAGCGAATTCCAGAGCTGAGGGGCAGTATGCTGAAAAGTGGCAGCACCTTTGAGCGTACAACACCTGGTCACATGAAGTAAAGATTTATCAGCAGACTACAGACCATGGTAGGAGTTTTGGGGGACAAGCAGTGTAGCAAGTGAGGATGGGGTATTTTGTCGAAGAATAAAATCAACAAGTGAGCCCAAAGCATTTTTCCTGTGGGCCAAGGGAGAGAGCCATTTTAAGTCCTTGTAGAGTTGACAGTGGTGCGTGAGGCGAGGAGATGAAGAGGCATACCTATATGTGTTGTTATACGTAACATCCAAATTAAGGAGGGAAGTGTTCGCCAAAAGCCATACCTCGAATGCAAGCCTTGACGATGCTGTATCTTCCTGCTGTCCTACACCGCTGCAGGCCCGCACTCTTCCCCCGTTCCCCTATGTAACATGCCACCTTCCGGACTGCTGAGGTATCCTGGGTGCCATAGCATTGCAGTATCCTACAATGCCATTTGCAGTTTATGCTCCAGGCTATGGATGGTGCATCCACAGTTCCCTAGTTGTACAAACGAATTGGGAGGTCGGCTGTAACATGCCTGTTCTGGGACCTGTGTGAGTGGGTACAGCATCGGCTGTCACCCGCACTGAGCAGTGCAACTGCACCAGGATGATGGATCCACATGCGAGCACCTGAGGTGTATGGCCACTGGGCATTATCGCCCGCACACAGCTCGTGCCTCTGTATGACACATTTCTAGCGTCCTACTGCCAGTGCTCTGCCACCCGAAAATAAGATACTATTTCTTCTGTGAACTATCCAGGCTAAATATACAGCAATCAGCAGGCGTATTGTAGGAAAATACATTGTAAAAAATGTGGAAAAGGAAGACCGCATTGAAACTGCCTCTCAGCAGATCTGCATTGTGCAAATTTATTAGAAATAATGGGTAAAAGCATCCCAAAAGTTCTCCACAGCCATATTGGCTCTGACCAGAATTTGTTTCATCTTGACCTGTTTCCCAGCAGGATACCAGAAGGTCTTTGTCACCTCTTTGACAGTTGTATTCAGTTGTCTTTCCCATGCAGCTGCTAGATTGTCACCTGTAGCTAATCCACTAATCACCTGACAAAAGCCAGAGCCCAGTTTAAACCTGCCCCCCCCAAACACACACCCATAGTGATAGTGATTGCTGTTAGTTTTCGGCTCTGATTAACTCACAGAGGGTGATTGACTGATGGAAACGGATCTGACTACAAAATTCATACTACTCACTGAAAGCCGCATACTCTCTTACTTGTTGCAGAGGAAGTGGGTCAGCATCAGTGAGTGTTCAGTTTAGCAAAGAAAAAATGTGCTCTGGTAAAGGCTGTCACTGCTCATTTCACAGCATTTATGATGGCTTAGGTATATTTATGAGTATGCGTGTTACGTTTGTAAATGGGTCCCCATTGATTTCTGTATACACCCATTAATTTCTATGGCATTCTGGTTGTATGCACATTCCGGTTGTATGCACACATTCAGCTTATTTATGAATGCATGTATTTAGGTGTACATATGTTTTATTATGTATTGTGTTGTGTTCATTCTCCTATCGTATGTGGCCTGATTGTAATAGTGCATATAATAAAGACTTTGATTGATTGATAATTGCTAATGAAATCTACTACTACATTTTCATGCAAGTTGTTTCTTTTTCTGCTTATTTATTGCTGAGGTAATTTGCATGAAAACAGGATCTTTTCTCCTTAAGAGTTCATCTGTTCCTGTTGCTTGTTCTCCACTTTAGTCATAATAATCTGCTTGTGACATCGCAGTCATTCTCTTGGCAACACACTGTGCTGTCACAACAGAGGAATTTGTCTTCAAGTGGGGAATGACCTTCTAGAGGCAGATAAACCCTAAGGCATAAAGATCATGATTCAAACAACATGAAGTCTTGCTGTATTCTGACTATTGCAGTTAGCCCTAGCCTTTAAACTGCCCTGGAGAACAAAGGGTTAACTTTCTATGCAGAGCATAGAATGCTGAGCTCGAGCTCGGTTGAGGTCTCTGTCTGGAGCCCTTTGAAATCCAACCGTCAGATTCTTTACTCCGCCTCACTGAACAGTCGCTCCGGAGATTTCTCCTTCAGCTCGGTTCGAAAGTCGGTTAAAGTCTCAGTTAAGTTGTCAGTTTTTACCGAATTTATTTCTGCATAGTCGGTTCAGTCTCTGTCTGTGGTACCATGAGTACTAGATAGGTTTTGTTCTGTTTCTCTGTGGAAATTGTAAAGTGTTAGAGCGGTTCGGCTGAACCGATCATTTGTATTGAATCCTTGTGTTTTACTTTAGAGTGTGGTTACCGGTTCTTATCGGTTCTAAAGAAAACTTGTTTTGAACATTTTTTTCCAACACCCGTGACATGGTTAGGAACCGATAAGGGAGTCTTGCCTGGCGGTTGCCATAAAAAGGGTAAGTTTGGTTAGGTTGGCCATGTCTGAGAAACCCAAGAAAAAAAACGGGCCCACTGGGTTTCAACACTGCAGTGAGTGTGGGAAGGTCCTTGCTAAGGCCGATCCCCACACCACCGGTGTTTATTGTCTGGGGTTTGAACACCTCGATTCAGACTGCAAAATTTGTAAAAATTTTCCTAACTCTACCCTTGAAAAGAGATTAGGTAGACTGAGGGAAAAGGAGGCAGAGAAGTCCGCTGACCCGGATGGCCAGCCCGGTTCGGTTCTGACTGAACCAGAAGGAGTGCCCTCTGACTAGGGCGATACTTCTTTGGGTAAGAGGAAAGCCGATTCTGAGGGGTCAGTTCCTACAAAAAGAAAACGCAAAGAAAAATCGACTGGTTCGGATCCAGAGGTTCATGTTCCAACCGCTGAGGAAATAGCCAGAGTGATACAAATTGTGTAATCGCTTCGCCTGGTTCCGACCGATCCGGCATCTTTTCACAGGGGTTCGATTCAGTTGGTTCTCCCAGTTCAAGATTATACCCCTGAAGATTTTTGTGAACTGGAGTTTGTGGGGAAGGGGGAGTTTGAAGATGATGATGGTGGTGGTGATGATGAAAGTCTGGATGTGCCTGTGGAACTGGACACCTCCACAGACAGACTTTCTGGTGTATCCCCTCCTAGGCTTTCTGAGCCTCCTTCCCATTTTTTGTTTTACAGAAAAGAGGCTGAAACCCTCCAGTTTCCTATGGAGGAGGCAATGGAGGATCAGGAGGAGCCTGATTATGTGGAAATGATGGACATCCCAGAGTCCAGGAGACTGTCTATCCCCCTTCACAAATCCTTTGGGAAACGGACACAAAAAATCCTGAAGTCTCCCAATTCTGTACCCCCTGTTGACAGAAGGATGGACAAGAGGTACACACTATCAGGCTCAGATACAGAGTTTTTATACCAGCAATGCAGCCATGTTGGGGTAGTGCAGGCTGCTGCCTGTGACAAGGCAAACATTCCCTTGGCTTCACACCCCCCAGATAAAGACTCCAGGAAGATTGATGCCATGGCAGAAAAACAGTACATGGCATCTTCCTTGGGACTCGGGCAGGCAAATTATATGGCCTGTACAGCCAGGTACCAGAAGTCCAGGTGGGACACTGTACTGGCACTGGCAAAACAGGCCTCCCCCCAGCTAGTCAAGGAGCTGGAGGTGGTGGCTGCAGATGGGATTGAGGCATCAAAAGTTCAGTTTCATGCTGCTGTGGACTCCAATGATGTGCCATCAAGAGTCGTGGCTACATCTGTGGCTCTTCAGAGAATGGCTTGGCTCAGATGTACTAGCCTTTCGCAGGGTACCCAGGCTAATGCCATGGATTTTCCTGTAGTGGGTAATTCTCTGTTTAGGGAGCAGACAGAGAATTACATGAAGAAAATGGATGAGTACAGGACCACTTACAGGAGTGCTCAGGCCAAAGAAAGGCAGGCAACTCCCCAAAGGCAGCAGTCTAGGGGCAGGGGCAGGCCTTTTCATGGGCCTTTGTACCAGCCACAGGCCTCTTCTTCCTTTTCACAGAGGGGGTTCTTCAGAGGGAGAGGCAGAAGGGGGATGAGCAGGGCTGCATCCACTCCTCTACCTAAGGCCCCTGCCAAGCAGACACCCTGATGGGCCTGCCCAGGTCGACTCTCCTATTCCAGTAGGGGGCAGGCTGACTTACTTCATCCAGGACTAGATGTCTGATACATCAGACAAGTGGGTCCTGGAAGTAGTAGGCCAGGGACTGGTTCTCCGCTTCAAAAAATTTCCAAAGATGAGAGCTAGAGCTTTTCCACCTGCAGGTCTCTCACAAACCCTTGCCCTAGAGGCAGAAGTTTCATCTCTGCTGGCTTTAAGAGCCATAGAGAGAGTACCTACCCTACATTGGGGCAAAGGTCTGTACTCCAGGTACTTTCTTACCCCAAAAAAGACAGGGCAGTGGCGACCCATCCTAGAACTAAGATACCTAAACAAACATCTTTTAAAACCAAAGTTCAAGATGGTAACTCTGGGAATAATCCTTCTCTCTCTAAGGCCAGGGGACTGGCTAGCCTCCCTGGACCTCAAAGATGCCTATTTTCACATTCCCATCAGGTGCTCCCACAGAAAGTACCGCAGGCTTGAGTTGCCCTCAGGCCACCATCAGTTCAGAGCAATGCCCTTTGGCCTAACTTCAGCCCCAAGGGTCTTCACAAAGTGCCTGGCAGTAGTAGTTGCCTTTCTAAGGAGGCAAAAGATTTCCATTTTTCCATATCTGGATTACTGGCTCATAGTGGGCCAGTCCCCAGACCAAGTCAAGTCAGACCTGCAAATGACCCAGCAAATGCTTACTGTTATAGGATTTCTTCTCAACCTTCCCAAGTCAGTTCTTGAGCCAGTGCAGCTCCTTACCTTTATAGGGGCAGAGCTGGATACTGTCAAAGCAAGAGCCTTTCTTCCCCTGGAAAGGGCAAGAGTTTTTATAGAACTGACTTCTTCCTTCAGCCTTCAGGTGTCTCGACCAGCAAGGCATTTCCTCCAGCTCTTGGGCCACATGGCAGCCTCTACAGCAGTGGTCCAAGGGGCAAGATTCCAGATGAGGAACATTCAGTTCCATCTGAGGGCCTTTTGGTCCCAAAAGAAGGATTCCCTTACCAAACTGATCCCAGTGACCCGGACCCTGATCCAAGCCCTTCAGTGGTGGCAGGATCAGGACAATTTAAGGCAAGGGGTCCCATTTGCCACTCAGTCTCATTCAGTGGTCCTTACCATGGATGCTTCCTTCCTGGGCTGGAGAGCCCATCTGGGGGCCCTCACTGCCCAGGGACTGTGGTCCCCTCAGGAATCTCTTCTCCACATCAATCTCCTGGAACTCAGGGGAATTTTTCTGGCCCTGCAAGCTTTCTCTCAGTCAGTGCAGAACAAGGTGGTTCAAGTCAGAACAGACAACACCACCACCATGTGGTACATCAACAAGCAGGGAGGCACACGGTCTCCGGCCTTGTGCATAGAAGCCATGAAGTTGTGGTCCCTGGCTTATTCCCTGCAAACCTCTCTGATAGCAGTCCACCTTCTGGGGAAGGACAATGTGCTAGCAGATGCACTGAGCAGGATTTCACAGGGCCATCATGAATGGTCCCTGGACCCTCTGGTCTTGAAGGTGATTTTTTCAAGGTGGGGCACTCCAGAGATAGATCTCTTTGCATCCCCATACAATCATCAACTTCCTCTCTTTTGTTGCAGACCCCCAGTCTTGGGCACAGTCCCTCTGGATGCTCTGATTCTGAACTGGGAAGGAAAATTTCTGTATGCTTTCCCTCCCTTTCCTCTACTGTCCAAAGTTTTAGTCAAGATAAAGTCACAACCTTGCGAAGTGATTCTGATTGCTCCAGATTGGGCCAGACAGCCTTGGTACCCCCTGTTACTGTCCCTAGCAGTCCATCTTCCTCTGTCTCTTCCCAGGAATTACAACCTGGTAACCTCCTCTCGGGAGGATTTGGTACCCTAATCTTCAGTCTCTAAATCTCAAGGCCTGAATCTTGAAGAGTTAAGAGTATGCAGATTTGCATCTGTCTCAGGGGGTTCTGGACATCCTCAAAGCCACTCGAAAGCCTGCCACTAGAAAGACCTATATCTCCAAATGGAAGAGATTCAGCATTTGGTGTTCTAAGCAGCATACTTCCCAAGACACTGCTGAATTGCCTACAGTTCTGGATTATATGGTCCATCTTAATGGCCTAGGCCTCAGACCAGTTACTCTCAAAGTTCACTTTGTCAGCTGTGTCTGCTTTTCTGTCAGTGGGGAAGTCGTCCTCACTATCATCTCATCTTGTGTTCTGTAAATTTTCAAAGGATTGCTTCATACCAATCCTCCATTCAGAGACCCTGCCCCTGCCTGGGATTTAAATGTTTGTATTGCTCAATTGATGCAACCTCTCTTTGAGCCTATGTCCTCAGTAGAGCTGAAGTACTTGACTTGGAAAACTGTGTTTTTAATAGCCATTACTTCTGCCAGACGTATCTGTGAACTGCAAGCCTTGTCAGTGGAACCTGATTTTATCTCCTTTCATAGGGATAAAGTGGTTCTTATAACCAATAGAAGGTTCTTGCCCAAAGTGGTTTCAGATTTTCACCTGAACCAGTCTGTCGCTTCCTGTTTTCTTCACTGATCATTCCTCTTCAGGAGAAACATAGAATTTGATGGCAGATGAGGACTGCTTGGCCCACCCAGTCTGCCCATTTCCCTACCTAATGGATAAGCTGAAGATCCTTGTTAACCAGCAGCCTAGTTCTTTGTACCCCCACCCCCTAGAATTGCGTTATGACTGTTCCATGCATGCTTGAATTCAACCACTGTTTTTGACTCGACAACCTCCTCCGGAAGGCCGTCCATGCATCCACAACCCTCTCTGTGAAAAAATGCTTCTTTACATTACCTCTGAGCCGCCCCCCCACCATCAAATTGTGCCCCCTTGTTCTTGCACACCTCTTTTTTTGAAAGATGCTTCCCTCTTGGACTTTGTTGATTCCCTTGAGGTACTTGAAAGTTTCTATCATGTCCCCCCTCTCCCTCCTTTCCTCGAGGCTATACATATTAGGCTCCTTTAGTCTCTCTTCATATGTCTTCCAGTGCAGACCCTGCACCATTTTAGTTGCCCTCCTTGGACAGCTTTCATCCTGTCTATGTCCTTGCAGAGACTGGGTCTCCAGAACTGCACACAGTACTCCAGATGGGGTCTCACCAGCTGTCTGTACAGAGGGATAACAGCTTCCTGTTTTCTACTAGTGATGCCTCTCCCTATGCATCCCAGTATCCCCCCAGCCCTCCTTGCTGCCCTCTCACATTGCTTGCCCACCTTTAAGTCATCTGATATGACTACCCCCAGGTCCCTTTCCATTTTTGTTGTTGTTAGTATCTCACCCCCCATTGTGTACTCTTCCCCTGGGTTTTTGTTTCCCAGGTGCATTACCTTGCACTTCTTAGCATTGAATCTAAGCTGCCATACATTTGACCATTCCTCTAACCTTGCCAAGTCCCTTCTCATCCTTTCCACCCCACCTTGTGCATCAACTCTGTTGCAGATCTTTGTGTCATCTGCAGAGAGACATACTTTTCCTTCCAGTCCCTCTGCAATGTCGCTTATAAAGGCATTGAAGAGGACCGGTCCTAATACTGAACCCTGCGGTACCCCACTAGTAACCCCTTTTTCTTCAGAGTGGACTCCATTTACTATTACCCTCTGTGTCCTATTCTTCAGCCAATTCTTTACCCAGGCTATCATCTTGGGACCCACTCCCAGGCTGGCTAACACAGTTTAGATATTAAAAGGGCCCTTAGCTACTATATAGAGCATACCAAGGGTCACGGGTTTGATTCCCTCCAGCTGTTCCTCACTTATGGAGAAGTGGGGGAAGGGCAAACCTGCCACCAAGAGAACTATTGCCAGGTGGATTGTATCTTGTATACAATTCTGCTATGAGAAACTAGGAAAAATTCCACCCTCAGGCCTGTGTGCTCACTCCACCAGAGGTACAGCTGCTTTCCTGGCTGCTGCCAGGGATATTACTCTCTTAGAAATTTGTCAAGCAGCCACATGGAAAGCAGTCCATACCTTTACCAAGCATTACTCTCTGGATATCCAGGCTAGGAGTGATGCTCAGTTCGGCACAGCAGTACTTCAGAGCCTATTCCCAAAGTAGGTTCTGTCCCTTCTCCATGGAGGTACTGCTTGGTAGTCTGCAATAGTCAGAATACAGCAAGATTTCATGTTGTTTGAAGAAAAAATTACTCACCTTAGTAATTATGTTTCTTCTAATGGAGTCTTGCTATATTCTGACCTCCCTCCCTGCCTCCCCTCTCAGAGCCTGTTTTTGGGAAGTGGGTGGGCAGGTGCAGTGTTGCATCTCAGGGGTGCTCTTTTTATACCCTCTTCTTTTGGTTTGGGTGTTTGTTTTATCCTTATTCTTAATTGGATTGTTTTTTTGTTTTGGGTTTCCTGACTAGAGTTTTCCTTTGGGGATCCAAAGCTTTTTGTTGTCAGTTGGCTAGTAAAAATGTTACAATTTCCACGTAGAATAGTTAGTGAGTTTTTGCTTGTAAGAATCTGACAGTTGGATTTCAAAGGGCTCCAGACAGAGACCTCAACCAAGCGTGAGCTCAGCATTTTATGCTCTGCATAGAAAGTTAACCCTTTGTTCTCCGGGGCAGTTTAAAGGCTGGGATTAACTGCAATAGTCAGAATACAGCAAGACTCCATTAGGAGAAACATAATTACTAAGCTGAGTAATTTTTTTCTTTCATGTCGATGATATGCAAAAGAAATATATAGACAGCATTGTAAATGCAAGCTAAATTGTGTTAAAATATGGATTTCAGAGTTTTCCCTGAGGTGTCCGCAGCCCTTTAAGTGATAAACTAAAGAGGGAAGAAGATAATGCATTGTTGAGAAAAATGGTGAGAAATAAAAGGACGTACAGTGGAAGGCTAGAGAAATTGGAGTACAGGATACTGCAGAGAAAATGAAATACTGAATTTAATCACGCATAAGCTGAACTGGAAGAAAAATATGCAGGGGACAAAACCAGAAACAAGAAAACATTTTTTTTCTATATGTCAAAGGATTGGGGGTTGCTGGGTCCATTATACTGTCATGGGTGGAGGTTTCCTCAGCAGAGATATTGAAAAGCACAGGAACTGAACAGGTGTTTGCTGAGTGTATATAGTGTTTTTTTTTTTGGGGGGGGGGGAAGAGATATGAAGCACACAGGGAATAAAAATACAAGGTGAGGGGATGATGATTTGACTATATTAAGAAAGGAAGCAGAGGAGAAATTGTTGGAACTGAGGATGGCTGTGTCACTTGGGGGAAGGAGGAGGTTATTGGATATGTCTACTAGACTAGTGGGAACACAATGGGCTCTGGCCCCTTCCGAATCTAATATTGTATTGTCTTATATAATTTCCAAATTCTTCACAGATGCATCACAGGCTCATTAAGTTGCTCCTTAAAAATTTTCAAAGTTGAGGCCTGCTTGATGATCTGAGGTTTTGAGTTCCAAAGCTGAGGTGCATAAACTGCAATGGCACAGTCTCCTGCTGTCTTCATTTGAGCCCTGGGAACATGCAGGAGATCAGCCCTCTCCAAGCTCAGTAGCTGACTCAGGGTATGCAGAAGAAGAAAGTATAAGATATACTCTGGATCCACTCTGTTAAAGCTTTATATATTACAATTAAAAGTGTGAAACCTATGGAGGATCTTAGTATACAGGCAGTCAGTGCCGTGCAACCAGCATACGTCTGAAGTACTCGAACTGGCTCACATCAGACACTACGCATGCCCCTGCATTGTGCACTAGCTGCAACCACTGCATCAATTTTGAGGGAAGCCTAATGCAGAGCATATTACAATACTCATGTCTAGGAGTCACCAGACTCAGAAAGGATAAGCTAGATGAAACCACAACCACACTGACATGCCACACTTTTATCACCATACAAACTACACCTGACCTCTTTACACCACTCCAACTGTCACGGTACTGTGCAGATGGTAGAATCTCTCCTTTACAGTGGTTGAAGCATGTGTCAGGATTTGTAAAGGGGATGACACAGCCACAATTCACAGTTTTTAATTGTGACTGCATCTTCCAAAATGTACCCAAAGCTTTGTTTTCCTATTTTCAGACATTTCAGTGCATTTGTGATACTTTACCTGCTTTACGGCCACTCGCATCAGAAACATGATACATGCATCAACTTTTGTGGCTCACGTGGCACCCGACATGCCACAAGTTGCAGCGCTGCTTAACGTTAATCCATGTATTAAGGCAGCGTGCTGAAATATAGTAGAAAAGTTAAGCACCTCAGTGCTGCGTGTTTGAGAATATTGCCCCTGATGTTTCATGGTCAAAAGGTTAAGGGTTTGAGCAGTTTCTCCACTACTGCAGTGAGATCCAACCAACAACACCTTTGTGTAGACCACACACATACAGAACACTGGAAAGTGAAATTACTTCAAAAAGCGCAATGGTTATGGTTTATTTTGGGAGTTTTAAACCACATTCTCTGCTATTTGAATCCTTTTCCTTATAGGGAGATCTGGTGTATGTAAACTATGCCCGAATAGAGGACTTTTTCAAACTAGAACGTGACCTGGGAATCAACTGCACTGGGAAAATAGTCATTGCCAGATATGGAAAAATCTTCAGAGGAAACAAGGTACTGTAGTAGAGTGAATGACAAGTTTATTTGCAGACCGTTGTCCCCATGTGGATCAATAGCTTCAGTTTTAAAAGATACCGAACTCCCTGTTTTCTGATTGGTTCCTGTAGGGGGGAAAAAGTTCTATTTATGGGCAGAATCAAGCACTTTCAAATAGTAATCCTAGTACCTTAAAGTCAGTGGTTTAATAAAGTTTTGTATCATGTGAAAGTAGGTCTACATTCAGGAAATCTTTTGAAAAGTCCTGCCCTAATCAGAATGTAACATGGCCGTGGACTTGCAGCATACTGATGCCGTCCAAGCAAGACAGCTCTGACTGTACTATGTATTAGACTTCAAAGTTCAGATATCATTGATTAATCATATTGTGAGGACAGTGTCTTTAACTATAGTGTACCATAGACACTACATAGTAGTCAGAACTGTCTCGCTTGGATGACACCATTACATAACATATCTGCAGTTATGTTTTGATCAGGGCTGGACTTTCAAAAGATTTTCTGACCGCATATGTTATTTCAATGGTGTCTGCTGAACCTAATAATTGCTTTTTTCCTTGGAACAGAGTATTATCTACCAGTAGGTTTGAGAGGCTTGGTTTGCTAATCCCCTTAGGAGGGCCTCCCTCTGCCTATCCCCACTTGTCTGTTGCCACAGATGTAGTCAGGATACAAGGCAAATCTTGTAAGGGTTTGGTGAAATCCTATCAGATAATCAACTGCTCCCCATAGCAATCCTGTAGCAAGGCAGCAAATGCTACTGGAGAAAATGCTCAGACCAGCTATGGGCATCCTGCTAGTCCTGCGATGCACCTGGATAATTTAAGGAGGCAAATTAAGAACATGACTCATAAATGAATTTAAATAATACTCGGACATGCAAGATTACAACACAGTCATACCTTGTCTTGGTGAAGCTTGCATGCAGTATGTTTGTGCGTGTGTCTAAAGAAATAACCAGGGACCACTAACACTGATGAAATGGGTGTTGGGACTTAACAAAACTTTGGTTATGTATAGAATTGACCAGTCATACTTGTCTAAATAAACACATTATTTTGCATTTCTGTGGTGAGTTGTCAGCTGTGCTGGTATTGCCTGTTTGCTGCAGTGAGCAAAACTGGAGAGATTGTAGTACAGGTAAAGTAGCGCCACACACATACACACACATGCACAACTAACCATTTTAAGAAGATCTTGTTGAAGATATAGGGGAGAGTTTAGGAACTGAAACTAGCAGTTTACTAGAGTCTCTTGCTAACAGCTTTTCCACAAGATAGCATAGATCTATCTATGGTATTTTCCTGTCTGGCTGTTGCATCAAGGAAATGTGCCTTTAAAAAGTAGTTAAACAGTTTCCTCCAGAGAGGAATAGTAGGGCACGTTGAATGAGACAGCAAAAGGAGAAAACATATTCTGAGACTCTAAACTTTCTAAAGGATGCTTTTTGTTCAGTGGGAGAGGAACAGAAAGACGAGCCCCACTGCAGGTTCTAATTGTGCCCCCCCCCCACCAATGTCCTCTTGCCCAGTCTGCAAACTGCAGTAAAGTTTGTTTTTTCTTAACTTTGTTTTTATGTTTGCTTGCACGCATGTGCAAGAAATATAGTGCCATCATCCGAATTTTCGGAGGTGTGCCACCCTGTCTTCCAATTCAGTCAGTGTGTTTGCAGGCGCGGCCACAGTTTACCAATGAATGCTGCAGCTGTCTATGACAGCAATTGAAAATGCAGTGCCGTACAGTTCAAAGGGAGAGCTCCGCTTCAGTGAGCAGCGATAAGATGTCAGCGTGCTCATGTGCTCTTCCACACACACACACACATGCATATTAAGTGCTCATTTCCCCCCACCCCACTTGCATACACTGTATGGCAGGCAGAGTGCCTAATCCCCGTCGGCTGTGCTGCGCTTCCCCCAACAGAGTTCCAAATTGCCTTGCTGGGAGCTCACACACCAGTGTAGCTTAACCGTCTATATAGCCCGTGGGGTGCCCAATCCCCGTCGGCTCCACTTCCCGCAAGAGATTACCGGTGCCATGCTGGGAGCCCACCCCAGCGTGGCACAAGTCCCATGCTGTCTATGGGGAAAAAAATCTGAAAGAAAAACCTTCCCTCACTGACTGTCCTGGACCCCTCCCCCATCCGCCCCTCCCTCTGCGCACCCCTGCCTCCCCACACCCCCACCTCACCCCCATACTTACCTCCCGAGTCCCAAGGATGATGTTCGTGGACCGGGAACACGCCTGCACTCTTCAAAGCCGACCGCGAACTGAAGAAATGCCGGTAAGCTGTATAATGGAATAAATAGGGTTTTTTCAACTTTGCTGCCTATCTCAGGCATTTTGGGAAATTATTTCACCAAATTTTCAACATGGGATTTTTGGGACCCCACCTCATGAATTCTGTCACTGTCATTTTGTTAACCAGGCCCGAAAGGTGATTTCGCGGTCACTGTTTGGAACCACCTTTCGGCACCGATTTATGAAACAACAGTGTTACAGTTCATGAGGTAGGCCCCCAAAAACCCTATGTTGAAAATTTGGTGAAAAAATTCCCCAAAATGACTGTTTTACGAGCATGCATTGCGTTGTTCCTACGCACGCTCGTAAGTTCGCAAATTTTCAATATTTTCACTCCAGATTTTCAACATTGCCATTTTACCATACCTCCTTATGAGCAGTACTGCTGCCATTTCTCATCTTGCCCAAAATGTGTTTCATGCATGTAGCACACAATGGCGAGTCGGTGTGTGAAATCAATGTTCGGGACAGATTAAGAAAATCACAGTGACACTGTTCATAAGCAGAGGTGTTAAAATGGCTATGTTAAAATCTGGTGAAAAAGTCCGCAAATGACTGAAATATAGCTTGCCATTGCGCAGTTTCCATGCACCCTCGTAGTTCATGGATTTCTAATATTTTCAGTCCAGATTTCACCACTGGCATTTTCCACACTTCCTTATGAACAGTACAGCTGTCATTTTTCACACCATGGCCGAAATGCGTGGTCGCTGTGGGAAATCGCTGTTCGGGATAGATTAAGAAAATCACAGTGACATTGTTCATGAGCGGAGGTTCCAAAATCCCTGTGTTTACAATCTGCTGTAAATAAAAAAAATCCCTAAACTAATTGCATTACGGATGTGCGTTGTGCATTTTCTACGCACTCTCGTAACTTCACCAGTTTTTTTTTTTTTTTTATATTTTCACTGCGGATTTTCAACATTGCCGTTTTTTGCTCTTCCCCTTGAGCAGTACAGCTGTCATTTT
Organism: Neoceratodus forsteri; assembly: GCA_016271365.2. Classification (NCBI taxonomy): domain Eukaryota; kingdom Metazoa; phylum Chordata; order Ceratodontiformes; family Ceratodontidae; genus Neoceratodus; species Neoceratodus forsteri. The sequence continues at coordinate 196,246,486 of CM057458.1, forward strand.
TCACAACCTGCTCAAAATGTGTTTTCGCACCTGTGGTGCCAAATGGCGTAGTCGCTGTGTGAAATCAGCTTTCGGCTAACAAACTGATATTTCCACTGTTCAAAAGGTGGGGGTCACAAAAAATACATGTTGAAAATTTGGAGTGAAAATGCCAACGAATGCCTGAGGCGTTAGGGTTTCCGACCATAACGCCCCACTCTGTAGAGATTGACAGGCATCAGGGGTGTGACTTGGGATTCTCACATGTAAAGCTCATACCATTCCACACCCTGCAGCCAGTGACAGGCATCGAGGTGTGCCTTGGACTCTTCGGCCCCAAAGTTCACCCCATTCTCCTATACAGGACCCATCTCATTGTATTTTCTGATGGAATGGGGTGAGCACAAGAGCCAAAGTCGCCAAGGCACACCGTGACACTTGTCAGTGTCTGCAGGGTAGGGTGTGGTGAAATGGCGTGGCCGTTATGCCTGATGACCCAAAAGGCACACCCCATGCCTGTCAGTCTCTGCAGGGTGGTGGTGGGGTTGGCTTCAGTTCAATACTTCACTGCCATTCCTATTACGCAGCTTTCTAACTCCTACACTACCAATGCCAATGCCAGCAAGCAAACATTTGGCACTTGACAAATGCTTTTTTTTTTTTTTTTAATTGTGTTCAGGCTTCAGCAACACACTGCTGCCCCTAGTCCTTATTCCTTCCTTTCCTTATCCCCAATCTTAGTTTCTCCCAGCTTGTTCCTCCTGAATAATTGATAATGACCCTGCTGTTCCTCTGCCACTGATTTGCTTCCTGTCTCAGAGTCCTTAGTTTAATAATTCCAGATATAATCTGCTCTTTTTTTTGCCCCCTAATGGCATTACATTCCTGTAGTGGACTGATTGCTGTGGTGTTTTTTTTTTTTGCGGGGGGGGGGGGCTTTGGTCATGAGCCTCTCTGGATGATTGGGTAATTTAGTTTTTTGTTTCACTTTGGTATGATACTTATGTGCCAAACCTTAACTGCCACAAAACGACTATGCTGTCTCTGTGCTCAAATCGCTGTTGCTGCAGAGTGCAGACTGCAGACGACCAGCTCTGAGTGAGCAAGTCATGCGAACCCTTGCCGAACAGTTACTGTAGCAGCTGCCCATGGAGGAGCTAGTGAATCTGCAGAGCCAGAGGGTGCTCACTGCTGTTTCCAGGCAGCCTTCCACTACTCCCTTCCACTGACTCATTGCTGAGTGAAGTAAAAAAACGAATGCTGTACGTCGAGATGAGTTACAGCTGCTGCTGCCGCCCACACTGACTGTGCACCAACAAGTCAAGAGCCCACAAGCCGTTAGCCAAGCAGATGAAGCACTGCTGCACACACTAGCACTGCCCAGACTGACACCATGATTCACTGTCCCTGTTCAGTTGGATGTCAGGCAGCCCATCATGTGGTGCAGCTCCTTGAAGGACCCCTGGCTGCCCTTTTCCTGCTCGTTTGCAAAATGCACCAGTTAGCTGATCCCCTCCCCACTGAGTCCCTTCTCCTCTGAAGCTGCAACAGAGACTCTGTGACGCCCTAGCATACATACTAACAGTAGGTGCCTTCTGTGATTGCTGCCATCTGTCGGTTGCTGCGGTGCCACACAGCTGTATAAACAAGTGAGACTTGCAAATCTTTAGGGGCCCCCTTAGTGTGGGGGTCTATGTGCCACAGCACTGGCTGCACCTCCACCATTGTTTTTGTTACTTTTTCTCACTTAGGATATTTGCCTTACAGCTGTGGTCTTGGACTTTTATCACCATTAGACTCTGCCAATGCTAGGAACTGCTTGTGTTTCCTTTCCTAGTTGGTTGTCCCAGCTTCTGTTCTCTCACCATCAGTGTTCCATCTGTGGCTGGCTTCTACATGGTGGGGGCCTACCTGGGAAGATGGACCCTGAGGAACATTCTTAAACTTGGGTCTGGAGTGAGAGGTGAGGGATTCCCTTCCTAGGATGGTTGCTACTAGGCACTGTTGGGTGTGGGCTTGGGTGGTTGCCATCTCTGGATAAGGTGAAAACCATAAAAAAGACACACCCAGAATCTACTTATAGCTTTGCTCCCTTTTATAAATGAGTACATTGCACCTCCTCCAGAGACATTTGTTATGTAGAAGAAGGCAGCCATGAATCAGTAAAAAACATTGATTAAAACAGGGAGGGAAACTGGGTTAATATTATGATAAAGGACTAAACAGCTACAGTTCTCACCTGCATAATTGGCTAGTTTTACAAACTTCTGAATGATGCTTAACCCAGATGTGTAGCTAAAATTAATAAATAATTTGACCGTTTATGTTTTTCGAGCATGGTACTACTTCAGCACAGCTCAGCTCAAAAACTGAAGGAGCTTTGTTGAAAACCAGAGAACCAGATAATCGACCCTAAAAAAATAGATGATCAGGTTAAAAAACTGGAACACTACTACCCTAGGGGTTAAGTTGAATCTCAGCCTTTTTATCTATGTGCCTGTTTTTTTATTTTATTTTTTTTTTGTTATACCTTGAACAGTACTATACAGTAACTAACAGTGATATTTGATAATATCCAAGCCAATGCATCAGGCATTTTTCTATGTTTCTCTAGAAAGAGTTAGGTAGGGGAGATAGGTGGTGGTGGTGGGTGGGTGGATTGAGGTAGGCATTAGGGCGAAATACTAAGATGATCAGTGGGCTAGGTAGGACATTTTTGAGGGCAGACTGGACCTGTGGTCTCTTTCTGGTGTCAGCGCCTATGTTTCTAGTGTTTCTAATGGCTTTCTTATTTGAGATTTGATGCAGCATACCCTGAGGACTGGTCTGTCACTTGTCTTTCTCTCCCTTGACCAAGAGAAGGCATTTACCAGGTGGATCACAGATACCTGTTTGAAACTGCTGATTTTTGGTTTTAATTTTTGGGGCCTTCTCCAATGGCTATATGCCTGAGCAGAGTGCCTCATCAAATGCAACTGCCTTCTGACTGCACACCTACTGTTTCAGAGAGGTGTATGACAGAGGCACCCCTTGCCTGTACAACTGCACACTCTTACCAGTGACTCCTCCCTCTGTCTGTTCTGCTGGAGGCTCCACTGCATCTGCTGCCAGGATCAACTAGACCCAAGTGCTGAGGATGTATAGGGGTGCACAACAGGCTGGCAGACAAATTCCAAAAATTACAGTGGCATGTCATGTGGAGCGCTGGCAATACAAAATACCCAGGAGTTGACCCTGCTATGGAGGCATCAGCCCCCGAGAACTAAAGTCGGCTGCATGACTAACAAAGTGCTTGGTTGGATTTACTGAAACTGCTCTCCTTTAGGGAGACTCACCAGACTTCAGTTGACTCACCAGCTCATAGCCTTGATGTTTTGGCATCATGTGATGACCCTGAGCCCACCCACTGAATTTCTGATATGGTCCAGAAAAATCTGTGGAGCTCATGGAAATGTAGACTCTGTCAGCAGAAAAAGGCCCACAGGTCCATCATTTCTGACCATTGTTACCTAACTAGTGTTGAATGAGAGAGCCCTAGAAGCTCTTAACTCTCTCCTTCTCTTTCTTGTGTGGTCTTTACCAAGCCCTTATATCTATCCCATTCTTGTTTGAATGCCTCAACTGATTTTGCACTGATAGTATCATCCAGCAGCATGTACCACCTTCCACCACTCACTCTGTGAAAAATACTTCCTGGTATCTCTCTTAAACTTACTCCCCCAGCTTCATGGAATTGCCCTGTTGTTTATGTCCCCCTCAGTCTGAACAATTCCTTGCTATCCAGTTCATTTAGCTAGAGGAGGAATGTGGTAGAGAAGTGAGCCAGGAAATATATACTGACCACAGAAAAACCTGGAAAAGCACAGCTAGCATAGCTTTATTTAAAACACAGTGATAAAATAAAATCCATCTTCTGTTGGATAGCTTCAGAATAGAAAACTGATTTTGCAGTGGTTTTTCATTAGTAATGAACAAAACGTTCTGAAATGTCCTTCGCTTTCTATATCTGTTCTAAACGGTTTTGCTTGTATGAAAATTGTAGACCACGTTCCTAAGAAATAGGAAGTAAATACCATGTAGCGTCAGGTTAACCTGTTTCACTAGGTTTTTCTTGCTCTCTGCTTCTTAGGCAGTCTGCACCTCCTCAATACTCAAGGGCTTTCTTTCACAACATTTTTTTGAACAGTCTTGTGCTTGTTGAATGCTGCTGCTCATGGAGTCTAGCAGAGAACACAGTACACCACAACCATTCCTCTGTCTGAACTCCTTTCATATTGGTTGTTATATATAAAATAAACACCACGGGGAGGTGGGATTTTTTTACACACCCTCAATGAGGGATACCTTGGTAAACCACATCAGCTGTGCTCTTGTGGTTTTAAAGGTATTTGTACATTGTTTGTGCAAATAAATCTCATTGCATACACCTCATCATGCATTATTCTGTATGTATGAAATGGGACTTTCTAGCAGTCGGATTGGTTCCTAGCTATACGTTAGAAGTGTCTAATGCACTGGCTCCATGGCACCAGGCAATGGGGGATTGTCTTGCACGTTGGTGACCCAGGTTCGCACTCTGGCCCAGGGACGACAGGATCGGAGGCCAGCAGGGAGGTTTCAGAGATTCCCTGGGATGCACTCCTCCCTGGGGGGGAGTCTGAGCCTGCACTGCTCTTGAGCGGCTCCTGGCAGCCTGTAGAGGGGGCACACATTTGCGGTGTGGGTGATCACACACAACAGGTGTGGTTAGCCAGGACACCACGAGTATGTAGCCATACTGGGAGGGTGGGGCAGCACAAATCAAAAAATGATGGCCGCCTAGTGGACCGGATGATGGCAGCCAGCCCCCCATGCACCTTGAAGCCCAGAGGTGTCCAAGCTGTATCTCTGCCATGTCCATTGAGGAATGGAGAACCAGCATGGCAAGTCTCCCCTCCCGGTTCATGACTGTGGGGGGGAGGGGCTCCCCTGGTGAAGGGATACATTGGGTCAAACAGGGCACCAGCAGCAATGTGGGCAATGAGATAGCGACGGGGGTAGTTCAGTGGCAGTGGGGCCTTGACCGCCCAAAGGAGTGGCCAGACAGTAGGGCTGTGGGGATAAAAAGATTAAGCAAAAAAAAGTGTCTAATGCACGGCTAGAAATGAGTCTGTGTGCAGATGCCTTTACCTTCCCTCAGGTATTACTGCCCCTCAAAAGTTTGCTACCTGAAATGGCAGCCATATTGGGTTCACTAGTCACAGTAGCCAAAACTTTAAAATTCCCAATTACTTCCCACAAAAACACCAGAATAACTGCACCTCAATCTAGTTTTCAGCTAGGACACACAGAGCACAACCTCCTTCAGCTCCTGTTGTGAATGTAGCACAAAAAAAAAATGCCTTCCACCATTTCTCCACTGCCACCCACTCACTTGCTGTCCTCTTCAAAGACTAGCCACTCACTAGTTCCCTCCTTTACCCTCACTTTTACCATTGTTCTCATGTTTTTCCTAAACAAGAAAGACAGACACGAGACATAGAAAAAATCAAACCTACTCCAGCTGCAGTCTCTCCCCCACCCACCAGCCCACTTGCGCGCTCTCCTCATCGGTGGACGATCTGCTGGCCGCTCACTACTTCCCTCCTTTAGCCCCTCACCGCCTCTCAATGTTATCATTTTCTTGTGTTATGAAGAGCTTAACGTTGTTTCCATCAGCCATGCTGCCCACATCCTTACCTATCATGCTGTGCAGTTCCCCACTGTACTTTGGGACCTGTTTTCCCCATGTCAGTGAAACAGTGCCAGCTTGTCTTTCCTGGTACTGACTGCTGCCATAACACATACAGAGAAAACAAACATAAAAAAAAAAATTAAAAAAACATGTTTCATCTTTACGATCATCTCCACCTACTGGATTATGTATCACAGTGTAAATCCAGTAGTAGTGCGACTGCTTTGGTGGTGGTGGCGGGTTTGCTGCCATGACAACCAGATGAATTAAAAAAAAAAAAAAAAAACTGACTGTGGAAGCCTTACTAGGACAAGTGTCCTTTACTGAAGAAAAAAAAAAACACAGTAAACTGAAGGCGGTGGAACTATTTTATTAAAAATTAAGACAGGGTGCCAATGAGCAGCTAGACAAATGGACACATTATTCCACGGCTCTGCACCACAACGCTGAAAAATACGTTTTTTTAGGAGAGAAAACTGACATTTTCTGGCCCTGAGTGCTACAGAAAAATATCTGCGATGAGTGAGTACCTCTTTTCTGGCAAACTGGCAAATTATCAAAAAAATCCATGAGCCAAGAGATTGCACCAAACAGCGGGCTAGACCCTTTATCCCTGTCAGTGGCTGAAATAATGCTAACGAGCAAAATGGTAATGGGGCAAGTTCTCCAGGGATTACGTCCCCGCCTGGACCAGTTTTAAGAGAAAATCGCTGGAGTCAGCTCGGAGCTTGGACAGCACACAAAACTGCTCTGAGATAGAGCAGCGAGTCTCCGATCTGGAAGATTTCACATGGACAATCCCTGACACAGTGGCACAACTCAAGAAACAATTGGACACCCTAAAGGGCACACTTAAATTACCAGGAAAATTACAGCCACAGGAGCAGTCTCCGCCGCTGAGGCTTGCTCGAAGGAAAAGAATGCCAGAGCATGCTGGATTTCTGTGTGGAGACGCTCTCGAGGTCGCTAGATTTTGAGGTTAAAAACGGGTGTCTAAAGATAGAAAGAGTCCACAGGGCCCTAGCACCTCACCCTCTGAGCGACCAGCCTCCAAGACAAATAATATTCCAGATGCACCACTTTGGAGACCGCCAGACTATCATGGCTGCCTTTTGGGCTAAAAAAAAAGAATTAATTTATGATGGGGCATGCCTGACAATTCATCAAAACCTATCCATTACAGTTCAGAAGTAGTGGCAACAATTCAATCCCGGGATGCACATGCTGCAGAAGAGAGGGATTGAATTTTACATGGCCTACCCAGCAGTAGTTCATGTTCGCTCAGAAGGTGCTAGCTTTTCATATCGGAGCCGGAAAAATTAAAATCCTTCATCGATGAATGGAACAGAAGGAATGCCGAAAAGTGAGCCAGAGGTCCCCACCTATTACAGATATCTCTAACTTTGAACTTTTCTGACTGATCTCCATGATGGCCTACTCCTGCTTAGAAGATGCTCTTACCCTGCTGATGCCTGGCCTTGGTCTCCCCACTTACCCGCTCACTGAGCAGCATTTAGACCTGATCCTGGCGTGAGGACTCCCCGATTAAATGGGAATCAGCATGGGCCACGGCATTGTGTGAGAGATCTTGAGGCTAATCCCCTGTTGGCCACAACAGTGACCCTGGACATCCTACTTTTATGGAGCAGCTGTGGTCTCGTAATTAGTGCCTGATGCTATGGAAAGCTTTGCCATGGCAGCCTGGCTGATCTTGACTCCTGTCACTGTGGTGACCAACTTCTTATGTCAAGAGGAACAGTGAAGCTAGGACATGGGACTGGAATCGACATTCGGAGGTTCTGCCACAATGCACTTATGCCTGGAGGACTTTGGAGTGGCTGATCAGGTCAGTGTGGGGGGGGGGTCGGTGCATAAATTGGTGTGTGTGTGAGCTGTGTCCCCTCCTTAGACCTGGGACATGGAAAAATCATGCTCGCTTCTGGGGGTTTAGTTTTAGTCTTTTGAGAAATTTGGGCCTTGCCTAACTTATTTTGGTACCTGTATCAGGGATCCCAGCCTACAGCCTCACATTTCAAGGAAGGGCCTGACTTTCTGATATTAGTTTTGGAGCCCATAAGTCCCGTAGGAGAAGTGTTTAAGGAACAGGACTGTTACTGAATCTCCACTCCGTGCTGGTCCCTTTCTTGCAGTTGTGAGGATGCTGTCGGGGGCGCTGGGGAGGGGGCTCTGAGGGAGGTCATGTTATATCACTGATGGTGTGAAGTCCCATCCGCCAGCAATCGTGCAGAGCAGTGGGGGGCCTTTTATAGTATGGTATTGGAAAGTTCTGCCAGTACATGTAATAGCAGGGTCATAGTTTTGTTATTAGAAGATGAAACACTGTGCTAACTAGTAACAAGGAAAAGTGGGGCTGAAGGAGGGGGGCATATTGGGGTATTGGTCCGCATTTGCTGTTTGAAGACTCTGGGTGGATATTTTAAATGTTGCAGTTCTTACAAATCTTTTGCTGAATATTGCATGAATTAATCTTGTTGGATGTTATCCCTGATAAGAGAAGAAGTGTTTGTGGGGTGGACTGGGGAAGTTCAACAGTTCAAAGGTTTTTCACTCTTAATCTCTATATGGGGTGTTACTATCTGCTGATTAATGAATATTTGCTTATAATCCATTCTGCTGTGCATTTAAGTGTTATAGGGTCTAACTGAAGGTGTTGGGTTGTGAGACAGGTTGAGTTATTTAAAAGAGACTCCGATACACCTGAACACATAGTATGGGAACCATACAAACCAATAGAATTATTTCATGTAATGTTAAGGGATTTGCCTCCCCGGTCAAATGGTCTAAAATCATAGCTGCTTTGAAAAGGAAGAACACCCAAGTAGCACTATTGCAGGAAACCCACCTAACCCCATATGAGCACTACCAAACTGGTGGGAGGTTGGGTGTGATCCTGCCACGCTGCTTCCTATTCTTCTCACAAACAGGGGTGGCTATCCTTCTCCACAAAAACGTTCCTATGGAAGTGACTCGAGTAGTGCGTGATCCATCGGAGGGCCAGTACATTTTTGTGGTTGGGACAATGCGGGGTCAGCCCCTGACCCTCAGGAGTGAGTATGCCCCATTGGTATTTGACTCTGGGTTTTATCGACATGTATTAGACATGCTCATTAAGGAACAATTTCCTAGCTTAATAATGGGAGGGGATTTCAGCTGCACCATGGATCCACAGTTGGATTATTCCGGTAGTAAAAACTGGACCAATAAGGCCATTGCGGGCTGGATTACTAGTTTATTAGACTTGGACCTTGTTGATAGCTGAAGGGGAGCGAACCCGGGATTGAGGGAATATATTTTATATTCCAGCCCGTATGGCTCTTGGTCCAGGTTGGATTACATTTTTCTTCCGAATGCTCTCTACAGTAGAGTAAGGGGGGTTTCACGTAGTCCGATTTACATCTTGGATCATTCCATGGTGCAGTTGGACCTTCAGATGGGGAGGGAAGCAGCCTCAGGCCCTGTCCACACTACCCCTCTGTAACGTTACAGAGTGCCCAAACCGTTGCCGCAACAGTTTGCGTTTACACCTGTAACGTTACAGAAGGCGTTTTCGTAACCGTTGTTGAAACCACATACGAGGTGGTTTCAACAACGGTTATGAAACCGGTTACGCCTCAGTAACGTTACCAGGCATAGTGTGGACGCATGGCACCGGTCCCCTAGCGAAGCGCGAGCGGCATTGTGGGATTGGGTGCCACGATAATGGTCGCCTGGCTCCCGAAGTGTGGACCGGTGGTGCCGGTCCCGTAATGGACACCACGGCAGTGTGGACACACTGCACCGCTCCCTGGTTGTAACAGTTTCTATCCGTTATGGGGTCTGAGCTGTGCAGTGTGGACTGGGCCTCAGGGAGTGGATGGAGGTTTCCCACCTACTTAATGATTAAGGAAGATTTTAGGAATTATTTAAAAACTCAGTGGGAAATATTTATTACAACGAACAAAGCCTATGTAGGTTCCCAGGGTATTTGTGGGAACCTGGAAAACTTATGTGGGGGCCAATATTACTGTAGCTATATAGCCAAGTTTAAAAAAGAAAAGAGGAATAGAATAAATCAGCTAGAGCAAACTGTTAAGGATCTGGAATGACAGGTGACAGGCGGGGAGGTGAGGAGGATAGAATGAAGCTTCGGGTTGCTAGGGACGCCCTGAATGATTGTTACACAGATGAAGCCAAGTCCAAACTGTTTTGCCAGGCACAAAATTTATGAATGGGGAAATAAACCAGGACCCCTATTAGTAAAGCTTATGAAGGGAGGTAGGGTTACCAGCAGAAGTGTGGCAATTAGAAGTAAGCAGGGTAAAACTATTTATGAAAGCAGAGCTATTCATAACTGCTTTAAGGATTTCTGTGGTGCCCTGTATAGGGCAGAATGTAAGGGTAAAGAACTGGAAACCAAAATTTTTCTGGATGGTCTCCATATTTGCACTTTGGAGGAGGCACAGAGGGAGATATTAGGAGCCTTGGTTACTACCGAGGAATTTATTAAGGCCATAGGAAACCTCAGTTCTGGTAAAGCAGGGGGCCCTGATGGGTTTGGGGCTGAATATTATAGCGTTAAAGGGAGTGCTTGCAGGCCCTATATGGGACCTTATGGAGGAGGCAAGGGGGGAGAGGGGGCCTCCCAAGACTTGCCTAGAGTCAAATATTTGTGTTATACCAAAGCGAGGAAAGGACATCCTGGTGTGCTTTTCGTTCAGACCCATCTCTCTCTCCTCCATTACGACTGCAAAATTATGGCCAAGGTACTAGCTATGAGACTGGAGAAAGTGCTACCCAGTTTGGTGCATCCGGACCAAACTGGTTTCCTGCAGGGTAGACTCTCCTACCACAACATGAGGAGCTTGCTTAATGTCTTATGGTGGGGCACTCGGCATCTGGGATGGGAGACTGGAGAAAGTGCTACCCAGTTTGGTGCATCTGGACCAAACGGGTTTCCTGCAGGGTAGACTCTCCTACCACAACATGAGGAGCTTGCTTAATGTCCTATGGTGGGGCACTCGGCATCTGGGATGGGCCTGTGTGTTCTCAGTGGACGCTGAGAAAGCCTTCAACAGGATTGAGTGGGATTACTTGCTTGAGGCCCCGTGTCAGTTTGGGGTGGGAGATGGACTTGTGAGCCTGGATAAAAAGTTATATCGAAACCCCAGAGCGAAGGTCCTAGCCAGTGGAGTCCCATCTGAGGAATTCAGGCAGTTCTGGGGTACTAGATGGGGTGCCCCTTCTCCCCTCTCCTCTTTGCTATTGCGATAGAGCCTCTAGACATTCGTATATGACAGAGTCTGGAAGTAGAGGGGATTATAGGACCAAAGGGAGGCCAACATTGAATTACCCTCTATGCTAATGGCCTGTTTTTGTCACACAGCCGGGAAAGTTCGGTGCCTGCTTTGCTCTGAACTATTGAGAAGTTTGCTATATTTTTGGAGTATAAGTTGAACCTTCAAAAATCTGAAATTTTAGCCCTAGACAGAGATGGAACTGGCTTGCCGGACCATGCCGGGGGGTTAAAAATGGTGAGAGATTGTTTCACTTACCTTGGAAGTAAAGTGGGCAAGGACCTTAAGAAATTATATGGTTTAGACTATACCCTGCTTTTTGATACAGTATTGGTGGATCTCACCAGATGGAAGGCCCTCCCAGTTACCTGGCTACACTGGATACATTTATTAAAAATTAATATCCTCCCAAGTTGGCCCTCCTCTCCCGGGAGGGGGGGGGGTGTCACCCTACCATAGTCTCACTGTCACTGGATGGAGGTCTGGTGGCAGGCGTAGGCAGTATCGGAACAACTGGTAGGGTGGAGCATCCCATGGGACTTAATCGCACGTGTCTCCACACATGTGTGCCTGGTCAGGGATACACTGGATGGGACTGGGGAGAAAAAGCGAATACTACAAAAGTACCTATGGAAAAAAAATAAAACAACTGGGGGTAGTAATTCCTGGCAGTGCAATACAGGTATATCTGTAATTGGATATACGGGGGAGGGCCGCTTCCTGGGTAGAACTAGAGGAGGATGGGTATTGGGGTAGGATAATTTCATACCTCTCACGGGGGGTACAAGGTACACAGATAGCTGACTGTTTTGAACCCATTAGTTCTGTCAGTGTTAGAGGCTGGGGGGGGGGGTGATCAAGAGAAGACATGGGGCAGATGGGGATCACACTCTAAGTCTTGGTGGCGCAGAACCTGGTGTTTTGCCAGGCCTAGAGGACCCGGGATTTTCAGAATAGGAAGAGGTGGGCGTAAACTGTTTGGGGGACCTTAATAATACATAGAAGTTGACGGCAGATGAGGACCGCAAGGCCCATCAAGTCTGCCCATTTTTTCTACCTTATGAATGTGCCATAGGCCTTTACTCTATCAATGACCTATTTATTCATACTCCTCTGTATTGCTCCCTTATGCATATTCCCATAGCCAGCCTTAAGGATAGGCAAACTAGGCGGCTGCTAGGGCGCCATTCAGTAGGGGGCGCCATCACTGTCAAACAAAGTTAATTTTTTTAATTATTATTTTATTTTTTTACAAGTGACCTGGATGGAATGAAAATTAAAGAGCAGCTGACACCTTCAGGAGAGCTTTAACAAAACATAATATTTAGACACGGTTTAGCTTGTTTTTCACATTAGGTTTGTATTTCTTCTCCCCATTATTTATTACTGAGGTCACTTGCAAAAAAAATTTGATCTTTGCTCCTGAAGACTTCATCTATTCCTGTTGCTTTCTCCCTACCGAAAGTCATAATGCACTCTTTGTGACATCACAGTTACTTTAATGACTTGAGGCAGATGGACTCTAAAGGAACTCTGAGTGATATAGATCACATATTCATGCAAATTTCCACAGTAATAAATAACATGGAGGAGGAATCTATGGGATGTAAATGGAATGCAAGTAAAATTGTACCTAATTATCATGTTTTTTTTTAAGTTTTCCTTGTGGTGTCAGTAGCTCTTTAACATGGCCAAATTTGGTGTCATTTGGGGGGAATGCGGTGAAGACCCTTCCATCAGATTTGTGGCTGCACACCTGCCTGACCCACCCATAAAAGAGCCACTCCCATTTCTATTAGATCTCTGCTGCTGTCTGTTTTATGTTTGGTGCCAGAGCGGCTGGAGTGCATATGCTGAGTGGTGTGTACTGGGAATGGCTGGCATTTGGTATAATCAGTTCTGGTGATGCATGTAGACAGCCATGAGGCAGTAAGGGATTGAGGCTGTGTTAACGAGTGGCAAGGGAGAGTGGAGTTTGGTTTTAAACTTGCGAAAGAAACAAGACAAACCTCAAAGAGGAATGGAGGTCAGTGTGTAGGGCAGGGGGAGCTACTGGAGAGGAGAGTGCAAGGGCGCTGCTACTGAAGGCACCAGAGCTGGCTTGCTGTGACATGGAAGGGATGGAATCCAGAAGCAGCCAGGACTTGCCGAGTCCAGATAGAAACATAGAAGTTGATGGCAGAGAAGGACTGCAAGTCCCATCCAGACTGTCCATTTCCCTACCTACAGATAGGATCAGGGAGAGGACAAGGTCCCGAAGTGTTAGCATGAAGGGCGACGGGATGGTGTCGGATCATCATGGGGTTGCAGTCGAGGAGTGGTTCCTCATTACCATCAGTGCATTGAGTGGCCTGGTAGTCAGAAAAGTCAGTAGAGACCCCTCGAGAGCAGGGCTAGAATGGTGGGAATAAAGTAAAAGTACCCACTACCAGTCTTGAATAGGGCCCTGCAGGTCAGTGACTGCAGAGAGAGAGAGAGCAGCAGCCAGCCAGCCGGGGGTGGGGAGTGGGAGTAGAGCAGGCCCAGGCAGCAGGAACAGCCCGGATTTGGCTGTGTGGAGGAGACTGGCAGTCCATCTCCCCCCTCCCCGGCATCCCAGAGGAGGACATTTGTCAGTGTCAGTGGCTCAGTAGGTAGCACACTCACCTCTGAGGCCGAGAGATCGAGGGATGTGGGTTCAGTTCCCACATCTGGCACTTGAGTTAATATCCCAGTACTGACACTGTAGTGCAGCATGAGAGGGGTGCTGCACTTCTGAGGTGCTGTCTTTCGGATGAGACGTTAAACCGAAGTCCCATCTGCCTGGATTGGTGGTAGTTCAGGTGGATGTTAAAGATCCCATGGCACTTATCGAAATGAGTAGGGGAAATTTCTATTAAGTAAACAAAAACCATAATACAATGAGAAAACAAACAAAATACCACAGAGGTATAAAACTTACAACATGGAATTCATATACATATTTAACATAATACACATTAAATCAAAAGGGAAGAGAAAAAAAAACAAAAAAAAGGAGAGTTTAACCTACCCAATCCACATTTCCACAGTAAAGTACCTACTTCGTTCCCCAAAGTATTAAATTCATAAGAATGTAGTGCATCCAAGTCATCCTGTATGTGAAAAAAAACTTCTTGCATAGAAAAAAGTTTATTTTGTAATATTCGTATGCAACGTACTTGCCAAATATGCCACTTAAGACATGCCATAATGACATACAGCGTACTTTTATTCCATTTACGCCACATCCTTGGTATTTGCCCTAATATCAAAAAATCATATTGAATATTTTCAAAAAGCGATTCACCCCACCAAAGTGCCAAAGCAGACCAAAAAGATTTTGTGTGTGTACATTCAAAATATAAATGCTGTATTGTCTCAAGCTGTCACTGACAGAAAGATTCCGGACACAATCTCTCACTTAATTGCTTGTGCTTATGATTTGCTCTTACATTTAATTTCTGGTGAGCACATAACCAAACTACATCTTGCATCTTTTCCGGTATCCTAGGTTCAGTCATGCTGGCCAGCAGGAAAGACTTATCTATACACGTAGAAATAACAAAGAGGGGATCCTCAAAGTAACAGACCGAGACAATCTGATTATAAAAGGCTTTTCGTTCATGCGTTACAAACCATCTCAATTCAATTTTCCGTAATCTAATATATTTAAGCGTATATTGGACATAAAAAGGAAGGGTTTTTTCTACCGGGTGCCATTTCGCCCTACCTCAAGCCGCTAAAAAAGGGTCTCCCCACAGGGACATGCACATATTTCCCATGTTCGTTTGTTTGATCAAAAGAGGCCAAATAGAAGCATAAAAAAATTTCCCAAAAAATGAACAATAGGATGCATCATACCCAAGCCTCCCTCTTTCCAGGGTCTGTAGGTGTGCGCGCTCTTCACTGGGTTCAAACGACTACCCCACAATAGCTGAAAAAAAAGACCCACAATTTTAGAATGCACATCAAAAGGTAAGGGAAAAGTACGTGACAGAAACAGAAAAAGTGGGGCAATGTAAGATTTTAACATATAAACAGGTTTTTTTTCGTCATCTTCCAAGATTGCCATTTTTTTTACTTTCGAAAGAGCAGTATCATATATCTCATCCCAATGACTATGCACAGAGCTATGTGAACCAAAATAAACACCAAGAATCTTCACTTTAGTACTACGTATCGGAATATCAAACAAACACTAGACTCATGCCCCAAAGGCATCAGAGAACATTTAGATACATTAATCTTTATACCAGTGCCCAATTGTACGGTACTAAAGAAATCCAAAATACATTTCCCAGAATCAATATCTGCTATTGAGCAGATGCAATCATCAGCATATGCTACTGTCTTAGGAAAACAAAAGTCCCCTGAGGAGGTAATGGCACAAATATTTACATCCCTATCAGTATAACGCAGTAAAGGGTCCAAACCAAAAACAAATAAAAGGGGACTCAACGGAGAGCCTTGCCTAACTCCAATCTGGTATGGGACTGAGATCCCTAAATGTCCGTTAACTAAGGGAGTTACTGTTGCTGAGCAATAAAGAGTTTTAATGATGTCCAAAAAAGATAACGGTATGCCATAATATTCTAAGATAGACCAAAAGATAGTCATGACACAATTTGTCAAAAGCTTTTTCTAAATCTAA
The DNA here is from genome assembly GCA_016271365.2 of Neoceratodus forsteri. NCBI lineage: Eukaryota > Metazoa > Chordata > Ceratodontiformes > Ceratodontidae > Neoceratodus > Neoceratodus forsteri. The sequence goes on from CM057458.1 coordinate 196,262,123, forward strand.
GGTTAAAAGATAACCAGTCACCTTGTTCTGTAAACCTTGCTCAATCAATTCTCTAATAAAAATCAAATTTTGTGAGATATTCCCACCAGGAACTGCACACGTTTGAGTGGGAATTAACAATTTATGTGAAATATCTGAAAGTCGATAATTTAGAATTGTAGCCAGAATTTTGTAATCCGTAGTCAGGAGACTCAAAGGTCCCCAATTCTGCAGAAAAGCAGGATCTCCTTTTTTATAAATAAAAAACATTACCCCATTTCCCATGCCATGGGTGATTCTGCGTTCCTTCCAAATTTCTTGAAAAACAACCACCAGCCATGGTGCAAGAATATCTATGTATTTTTTTATACAATTCATTAGGCAGTCCGTCCACACCGGGCTTCGTATGCGTTGATAAATGACCAATAGTTTTCTGAACTTCAACCAAAGAAAATGGGGAAATCAAATTTGAAATTTCAAGTTCAGAAAGTGACGGAATATCTAGGATATGAAAAAAGGAAGGAAGGAAGACATTCCGAAGTAAGTTTTGAGAAATTCTCTGCAACATTCTCCTGCACAAAATTTCGGATACTCCGCGTATCAGTTGCTACAGAATCGTCAGAAAATTTTAAAGTAGTCATACATAAAGGCGGCGAATCCTGGTCAGAAACATCTAACGGGTTCACCTGTTTTTGTGTACCAGAAACCAAAAATTGTTGTTGATACCTATTTTTTTTTCCCTCATTAAGAGAAAGGTTACCATTTTCTCCTTAAGATTCAAAAACTCCTGCCTCTTAACCCCTGCCATAGAGACCTCCTGTGACAATAAAGCCATATATCTTGCTCTATATCCCAGATATGTGAGATATGAATTTTGGGCCTTCTTCTGTGAAATTTGTAAAAAAAGCAACTTTAGGTCCTGTTTTGTATCCTCTCACCAGTCTATGGGACTATCATATAGAAAGGTAATATCTGACCGTATTGAAAAAAAGAAAGTTATCTGAGTATCAATTGTCATATCCAATAAAAGGGACGTATTTAGTGTCCAAAAACCATGACCTAAGATAAGTTTTTGGTAATTTCCAAGAGTTATTTTCACAATTAAATGGTTAGATGTTTCTACAGGTAAAGTAGAAACAGAACAACAAGAAATCTGTTTTGAAAAAAAAACAAAAATCTATCCTTGTAGAAATAGAACCTTTATGAATGGTATGTTCCGGCTTTTGGTGTAACGAGTCATATGAATCTACCAACTGATTAATTCTTAAAACATACAGTAAAGCATTTGTGTCACAAAATAATTTTTGAGTTTTTCGTCCCAAATCCCTGGCAGCTAGACCACAATTAAAGTCACCCCCCCAGATAACCAACTTTGAAGTGTGTAAATATGGGGAGATATGATGAAATAAAGCTGCTCTAGCTGCTTTAGTCTGTGGGGTGTATATATTTAAAAGATGATAAGCACATTGGGAGACAACTATATCCATGAGCATTGCTGTATCAGGGATTAAATCCAAAAGTTGTAACACCTTAATATGCTGACTGGAAAAAAACAAAATCCCCAGGCCATCACATACCTCCTCCCCGGCTGACCAAAAGGAAGCACCCCAACGCCAATCCTGACCTGCTATTTTTATATCTGCCAGTGAACTTAGTCTGGTATCTTGTAACAAAATAATGGAACCAGGATGTGTACTAAGACTGGCAAAAGTAAGGCGTCTACGTGATTGAGATTTGATGCTGTTCACATTAACAGTAAGAAAAGAGAGAGCAGTGGCCAGGAAAAAGGTTAGGGAGAAAATAAACCCCAAATTTGCAAAAAAGGCACTTCACTTACTTTTTTTCCTCTTTTTTTGCTTTGGGTTTTTCCTTAACCTCAATGCCCAAAACATGGTCAGGAAGAAAGGATGTAACTGAAGAAAAATCAGATTCTACCTCATCTTCCTCCCCCTCATGATCCTGTAGAGGGGCAAAAGGATTCGTTACCTGAGTAAAATCAACCTCAGAAAACATAGTAGAGACCCCGGAATTAGTTCTACTGGTTTTAGATCTAGTGACACGTTGGAAGGGAATTTCAGACAAAGCCTCTGGTGGAGGCATACATGTGGCATCCTGCACATCTATAGGTGTAGTGACTAAAAAAGGGTCAGGAACGGATGCCGACAGGGAATCCTGATCAGGGGCCTCTACATTAGACCCATGGCCTACAGCCTGGGATGAGACCTTATCTAAAGCAATGGCCGATGTAGAGGCCAATGCACCAGCATCCATAGCATCCAAGATCTGTATTTGAGAAACCTCTTCTACAATAGGACTTGAAGGAGGTTGAGGATCCACAACTGGATCTGTAGCATGCTCCAGTAAATCCTGTAATCTCTGATGTTCTTTTTGTGCATTGGCCACATAAACGTCCTGTTCTGCACTAAGGGCAGCATCCGCTTTATTGTGGGAAGCCCACGAACATGAACGAAAAGTGTGCCCCCTCTTCTCATATAAATTACACTTCATGGGGTTTCTGCAATGTGCCCCATATGGCCTAATTCCCCACATAAACCACATTTCTGCTGATCACAGACATTGCTTAGATGACCTAAAGCCCCACATTTGTAACTTGCTCTTGGCTGCCCCGGATAAAAAAGAACCCCTCTATCCCGTCCTAAAAAAAACAATTAGGCAAATGCTTAGCATAACCATTTTCTAAATGTAAGTCAATTAAATATCTCCATCCCCCTGTCCAGAGATGTTCATCATCAAGTATAGGTTCCGGGGGGCCTTTTATAGAGCAATGTCGCTGCAACCAGTAGGTTATGTCAGCCACATTCACCCCTTCATTTCGAAATAAAATCATAATTTTTTTTGAAACAGGTGTAGTCAAAGGGATAGCTAGAAAAGATTTCCATAAAGGTGTGTGCTTTAAGGTTTGATATTGATCCAGAATCTATCTAGACCTACTGGGTGTTTAAAACTAATATCAAAAATAGAGTCTCCAGGCATATGAATCAATGCATAAATCTCATATGTATAAAACCTCATACTGTTTTTCAATAAGTCCCGTTCAACGAAAAGTCTATTAGGGACCTCATCCTGTGATCCCCGAAACTTCAAACGAACCGCATTCTGTCTAGCTGCAGGTTCATTCCCCAAACCAAAAGTAGCAGGAAATAATCGTTCAGCAATTCTGTCATGCCACACAGAGGGTCCTTGGTCTTTTTCAGGCTCTGTTGCCAAAATTGGCTGTTGTGCTATGCCATTATCGACAGAGGCCTCAGGGAGGGAAAGGGGGGGGGGGCTGGTGGTCGCAAAACACCCTCCTCCAAATTCCTAATGTTTTCCAAAATATCTGAACTGGGATCAGTAGGGGGAGAAAGTGATGAATTCAAAAAAGGCTGACCAGGAGGGAAAACTTAAATCCATAAACATTGATAAGGTCTGAGCAACCTCCAGGGCCTGTACATTTGCATCCCAAGATTTGCCATCTGGTGATCTAACCCACCCTGCAGCTTCTAGGGCTGAGGTCACCCATGCAGCTGAAACTGAAGCAGTAGATGAAGTATTGGGGACAGGGCTGACATCCGTGGGGGGTTCTGGATCGGGTACAGAAGGCATTTGTTGAAAGTCTACACAGGAGACTTCCATGGAGCCCTCATGATCCTTTAAGCCCAAATCTGTATGTGAAGGCCGACTAAATGGCCCAAAATAGTTTCTGAATCTCCCGCAGTGGCTGCTGCGGTGGATTGAAGATCAAAAGCCGACTGGATTTCCTCAGACATAATAAAGTGTTCAGACTCACCCAAAGCTCGAGGGTGCTGTAAATCCAGATCGGAGGATGCCAAAACAAGAAATTCACCCGCATCATTCCTCGTAGCCTGCAAACCCACCTCGGGAAGCAGCGTCGGTCCCATATACGCAATTTCCTGTTCCTGTCCGTCGTTGTGAACCATACGATGTTGCTCAGTTTCCTGTATTAAAGCGTTCTGCGTCTGAAAATATTGAGATTCAGTATCTTTTAGTAATTTTTCAAGCTCCTCCACTGCTTTCCTCTCTCTGTCTTCCGACGAAACATCTTTCTGTTCAAAATCAGGTAGGGAAACCGCTGCTGACACAGCACTTCGTTTTGAAGTAGGTTCCATAGTAGAAATGCAATGCAAGTGAGAGCTGAGGAGGAGACCAGCTCTCCACACATCCTTCCTTGCTGGTGACTGCAAACACACTGAAGAAAATTCACCAGCAGTGCCCTCCAGTGTAGGGGAATTTCCCTGGTGTCCTGGCCAAATTTCCCTCATTCACTAAAAATACCACAAACAGCTTAATCTGGTTCAAGGTCAGTTGGCATTCATCTGTATTCCCCCTCCCCCGGGTCGTGCCTGAAAATAGGCAGGATTTGTCTAGTGCACTTACCCGGTCAACAAAAACTAAATAAATAAATTAAAACCATTTTTATCCCAGACTCTGGCCAGAGGAAAAAACAACTGCCTATAATCAGGTGATCCTGCAGGGTCCACTGAGTGTATCTGGTCCAAGACTGGTGGCAGTCATGTTGTTTCCTGAGGGGCAGTCAGATCAGCAGAGCAGCAGTTTGGCAAGAGGAGGACCATTATGTCTAACAAGGTCAGTGACAGACTGAGTGATGATTTTGAAGTGTTGCAGCCAGTCAGCTGAGCTAAGACAAAAAATTGCAATTTCCTGACATTTTGTTTCTTGTTCCTGAACTTCCTAGACTGTGGACCCACAGCCCCAGTTCTGACTTGCCCTGGTTCCCCCATGGTGGAAATGCTGTGCAATATAAGATGATTATGTAGTACTTTGTTGTGTAAAATAAAGCAGTCTGTGCCGTGTGACAAGACCCAGTTGTGAGGTGCTGTATCAGTCCCTGCCTGGTAGAAAGAGGGAAGGAAAAACCAACGTTTTTTTCCTGGTGTGGTTGCTGTCAGAAAGTTTATTATCTGCAACAAACTTGGCCTAAAACAAAATGCAAACTCTTGCAGGCAAGTTGCAGCTGCATTTCAGTAAACAGAAATGGGCACTAACTAGCCTGCTGAATCTAGCTGGGATTAAAGAATATAGTGTTTTGTGACTGAATTGTTGAAGGAAAAATATGCGTTGCTGAGGTACGGGTTTTCCAGTGTTTGGGTCTGTGACATTTTTTCATAACCATATATTTTCATTGTGAAGTAATTCCCTCCTCCCACCCACTTTAGTGTATAAGACACCCATGAAAGATAACGGAACTTTGTTTTGTCTTCAACGTAAGCCTTAAAATGCACCAAAAAGCACCTAAAACCCCAGAGTTTCTGGGGGCTTACCAGCCCCCACACTCCTGGCTTTTTACAAACATTTTTTACACACTATGTGTGCAGTATACCTTTACCACTCACTAAAAGACCCCCCCCCCAAAAAATCCAGGTAACAGGCCTGTCGGGAGGGGCGCCATTTACAAGGTCGCCTAGGGACACCACGTACCCTAAGGCCAGCCCTGCATATCCCATGTCTGTTTGAAGCTCTGCACTGTATTCATATCCACCACTTCCTGAAGTAGGCGGTATGACGTAGACAGCCAGCTCTGAGTGCTCGAGTGCTGTATTAATTTTTGTTATTACATATCAAATATGTGAAGGGAAGGTCAGTTCAAGGAAAAGGCTGTCTTACTGGAACTGACACATCAAGACCCCCCAGGGATAAGTTCAAAGGACAGGAGGTATTTTAAACTGCAGAGATCTGGGTGCAATTACCTTGTCAATTTGCTTTCATCCCAGGAAATAAGATTAGCCATTCATAATGCCCTCGGGGAGATCCTTTGACTTGCATAGTTGCCAGGGAAGGACTTGTGGGGAGGGGTGTCAGAGAGGCCAGAATGGACATTGAAGAGGTTTGATGTCTCAGCCAGGGAGGACCCAGATGATTCTGGAAGGTCCAATATACATTTCTGGGGAACCCTTGAATTGCATGAATGCCCTTTGATGTGTAGATACCCAGGGCCAAGACGAGGTTTAGGAGTCAAATACACTTCTGATTTGAATACAGTGACTTACATCAAAAGACTGTGTGTGTGTGTAGCAGAGCACAAACCAGTTCTGACCAGTTAACCTGTGGAGAGGAAAGTCAGTGAGGTCATCTCATATGTTTTTTTAAATATTTTATTTGGAGACCTGTATTGTAAAATATAGAGTTTGATTCACCAAGGCAGAGTTAGTGATCTCACGAGAAGGCCTGCTCAGAAGTGTGTTTAAGCGCAGAAAGAACCTGACAGAGGGACACGAGAAAATATTTCTGGCTGACACAGGAGAATATTATCTGACTGAGGGAGAATCATCACAGCACTGAAAAAAAGAGTAAGATTAGACCAGTCTAAATGTGTGTATTGTAGGAACTGTACTTTTTCCTGTTTGTTTTAAGACTGTATGTGTTGGGATATATATATTTTGTTCTGTAATTATTGTTCTGTTTTGTTATTTTTAAAGTCAAAATATTTTTGTTACAAATGAAACTGCAGGAGTGCCTTGACAATTCTTTTTATTTTAAGTGGAGCTTTTAAAGGTTATAGTACTGTGTATGGGCTTATTGTATACCAAACTGTGAAATGGATAGAGTTTTCTAAAAGTCTTGCATTGAGTTCTGAGGGTTGATTTGAAAGACCTGGTTGGGTGCCCGTAGGCAAAGATATCTGGCCCCCCGGAGACAGAATTATCTGAGCCTGATAATTGGGTACGCTAACAAGAAGTTGTCAGTTTGAATCCTTCCAGAGCTTGAGACTAAGGTGACTTGAACCCACAAAACAGACAAGAGGGTTACCTTGTCTGTTCACTTTACACAAATCATACGCTCAGAGGTTGGCACTTTGGGAGTAGAGGGTTGATCGGCTGAGCGGATTGGTGACAGATTGGTTGGCAGCGGTGGCATAAAAGTTTGGTGGTATAAGTTTCATTGTTCAGCGTGTTAGCTTGAAACCGTTTAGCTCACTTGGAAAAAAAAGAAAGGCAGTGTTTTATTTCAAAAAGGAAACAGAACTATATCCCTCGACTTACAGTTTAGTTCCCACCCATTTTATTTTTTTTCTGAAGTGCCAGTCAGTATAGTATTAGTAGTGAGAGAAGAAGAAAATGTCTTCCGACTACAGCAAGCACACTGTAGATTTCTTAAAGCAGTTGTGTGGGGACAGGGGATCAGGTTTGGGGTGAAAGCCAGTAAGCAGAACCTCATAGAGGCCCTGATGGTAGCAGATACCCAGAGCAGCGAGTCACCAACCATGACTGAAAGGGACCAGACCTTGAGTGTGGCAGAACTAGTGGCCAGTGAGGGATCCTGAGCCGATGAAGCGGACAGCAGGGCCACTGTCAATGAAGGGTCACAACAGCAGGGGAAGGTCACCAGTATCCTGAATCCAGAGGTGCTCAAATTGCAAATTGAGTTGCGCAGGACAGAACTGGAGGCAGAGCGACAACAGAGGGAGGTGGACTGTGAGGAATGTGAGTGCCAGCGAGAGGCAGAGGAGAAGAGAGAGTGAGAATGCAGAGCTGCAGAGGAGAGGAGAGAGGAGCGCCAGTGGCAACATGAACTGGAGAAGCTACGACTGCAACCAGTGGCACCAGGGCAGGTAAGTGGCTTGGGTTTCACTGGGACTGCAAGACTGGGTTACAAATTGAACTCTAAATTAATAGCTGAGTTTAAGGCGGGGAGGATATAGACACCTTTTTAAATTCTTTTGAAAAAGTTTGTTTTCAGCCTAAAATTCCTAGAGAGTCTTGGAGCTTCCAGCTATCCCCGCTATTTACTGGAAGAGCTTGGGATGCATTGGGTCACATGGACAATAAAGACAGTAATGATTACAGCAAGTTAAAAGCAGCACTACTAAAAAAGCTTGAATTAACTGCTGAATCATACAGAGCTAAATTCTGTAAGCTCAGGAGAAGCCCTGATATGAGCTATGAGGAGCTAGCCACAAAACAACGTCAGTTTTTAAAACGTTGGTGGGAAGGAATTGAGGCAGACACTGTTGATACAATTGAAAGAGTGATTTTATTAGAACAGTTTTATTCGGCATGCCCGACAGAGTTAAAATCCTGGCTAGAGGACCGAGATCCAAAAACAGTGCAAGAGGCTGCTGAACTCTCTGACCGCTATGCCAAGAGCAGACCTGCTCTGAGAGTGAATGGGGTGAGTGGGGCAGCGCAGAAAGGGAGAAGCGCACCTTCAGGGCAGCTAAAACCCTCACTGCCTCCACTGAAACCAGTTAGCCCAGGTTTCAAAGAAAAGATTTCTCTGAAGTAAGAAATGTTTTTTGGTTATGTAAAGAAACTGGGCACATTGTCAGACAGTGTCCAAGAAGGGCAAACAATAATATGCAAAGTAGTACCAGAACGGAAGTGGGTTGTTTGTGTGTCCCTGGAAGCATGCCAGTGAACATGGAGGAACACATGCACCCAGTCATGGTAAATGGCATACAGACGCAGGGGTTAAGGGACACAGGGGCATCCCTGACATTGGTAAAAGGGGATCTAGTACAGCCTGGTCAGCTTATACCCAATAAATACGTGACTGTACAGGACTTTGCGAGTGAAGTGAAAACATTGCACCTGGAAAATTATAGTTCCCTGAGCCCCTCAGAAGCCATTGGGGAAGATACTGAGAGGCTGGTTCCCCAGCCTGTGTCTCCAGAGGGGGAGACTGATAAAAAGGGGGTAGAAATTTCCCCAGGAGCAAGTAACCACCCAGCTACAGAGGGTTACTCCAAAGAGGGAGGGGTGATTCCTTGTCAGAGGGTAGGGATTGACAGCTATCCTGAGGGCCCTGACGCTAGTGCTAGGGACCCTAGTTTAGTGATTGAAGGGGACCTGTCCCATGCCTTGGGAAGGTGTGAGGGGTTTGCAGCTGCTCAGAGAAGTGACCCTAGTTTGGAGAAGCTGAGGGCTTGGGCAGACTCGGATGGTGCACAGGGAGGTGACGGCAGACATAGGGTTTATTGGGAAAATGAACTTATGTATACACAGGCAGTACAGACAGAGGGAGGGATGATAGGCAGACAGCTTGTCATTCCCCAGGGATATCGTGAGCAGTTGTTCAAGGTTGTCCATGATATTCCCTTATCTGGTCATCTGGGAGTCGCATGAACTACGCAGTGGTTGGCCCAGAATTTCTACTGGCCTAACTTCACCCAGCAGGTGAAGGAGTATTTGTCACCGGTGTCAAGAAGTAGGGAAGGTGGGCAAGAAAACCCAAGCCACCCTGATCCCCTTGCCCATAGTGGAGGAGCCATTCCAGAGGGTGGGAATGGATATTGTGGGGCCTTTAAATACCCCCAGCTCCTCAGGGAAAAGGTACATCCTGACTGTAGTGGATTATGCCACGCGGTACCCAGAGGCAGTCGCCCCTTTCCTCATTGAGGACGGACAAAGTGGCAGATGCTTTGCTTGAGATTTTCTCCTGTGTTGGGTTTCCACAGGAGGTAATCACTGATCGAGGGGGTTCCTTCATGTCAGACCTAAAGAAATATCTATGAAAGAAGTGTGGGGTGGTGCAGAGATGCACAACTCCGTATCACCCACAAGCCAATGGGCTTGTGGAACGCTTCAGTGGTACCCTAAAGTCAATGCTCCGGGCGTTTGCTGAATAGCATGGGAGGGACTGAGAGAAATACCTTCCCCACCTGTTGTTCACATACAGGGAGGTGCCTCATAAGTCGGCAGGATTTTCACCCTTTGAACTCTTGTATGGACGGAGGGAACGTGGGCCCCTGGACTTGCTCTGGGAGGACTGGGAAGGGAAGCACGCCACCCAGGGAACTCCCATTGTGGATTGTGTCCTAAGGTTTAGGGAAAGGCTGAAGGAGCTTATGGGGACAGCCCAGAGCAACCTGGCAGCTGCCCAACAGAAACAAAAGGTATGGTATGACCGCAGAGTCAGAGCTCACTCATACATGGTGGGTCAGGAAGTTATGGTCCTTATTCCGGTCCAGAAAGACAAGCTGCAAGCTGAGTGGGCAGGACCGTACAAAGTAGTTAGGAAGGTAAATGACGTAAACTACATTGTGGAGTTACCTGACTGTAGACAGACAGAAAGGATGTACCATGTCAACATGATGAAGCCGTATGCAAATAGGGCTGACATGGTGATCGCAGTGTGTAGTTATGGGAAGGGGACGGATGAAGGAGACCCCCTTCTGGACTTGCTTGAAGAGACTAAGTGGGAATCCTCTGTGGAGGCAGTAAAATTGTCACCCCAGCTGACCCCGGGACAGATCCAGAAAGTGAGGGAGGTTTTAGCAGACTTTGTCCCCTTGTTTAGCGCCAAGCCTGGACTAACCCCCTTAGCAACACATGATGTGAAGACAGGGACACAGACGCCCATACGGTGGACAGCCTATCGGGTGTCGGAGGCTGTCCAAAAGGACATTAGGAGGGAAGTGGAGGAGATGCTGGATTTAGGGCTAATCCGGAGATCCCACAGTCCCTGGGCCTCACCCGTAGTCCTTGTACTCAAGTCAGATGGCTCAACTCGTTTCTGTGTAGACTATCATGGACTGAATGCAGTCACGAAGTTAGATGCCCACCCGATGCCCCAGGTGGACGAACTCCTGGACAAGTTGGGGTGGGGGGGTGTCCGATCTTACGACCATTGACCTGATCAAGGGGTATTGGCAGGTAGAACTGACTGACAAAGCTAGGGAGAGGTCGGCCTTCATCACTCCGATAGGCTTATTTGAGTTCAAAGTAATGCCTTTCGGAATGAAGAACGTCCCGGCCACTTTCCAAAGGTTGGTGACCCAGGTGTTAAATGGTGCTGAGGAGTATGCCATGGCATACCTGGATAACATTGCCATCTTCAGTACGAGCTGGGAGGAACACCTGTCACACCTTAGGGAAGCGCTGGGCAGAATACAGAGGTCCGGACTCACTGTAAAAGCAGAGAAGTGCCAGGTGACCATGGGAGAAGTGGCATACCTCGGGCATGTGGTAGGCCGGGGACAGCTCCGTCCTAACCAGATAAAAATAGAGGTAATCCAGGCATGGCTCAGACCAGAAAATCAGAAGCAGGTCAGGAGTTTTCTCAGGACAGCAGGGTACTACAGAAAGTTTGTACCTAATTACAGTGCCTTGGCTGCTCCCCTGTCTGACCTGACAAAGAAACGGATGCCCAAGAAAATCACCTGGGGTCTAGCCTGTGAGGAAGCCTTTACCAAAAAAACTAGCAAAACTTTAGTAGTTCAGACGGACACATCAGACGTGGGTATTGGGGCAGTACTAAGCCAGACATCTAGTGAATGGAGGGACCACCCGATAGCCTACCTGAGCCGAAAGCTGCTTCCCAGGGAACAAGCGTACTCCATGGTGGAAAAGGAGTGCCTTGCCCTAGTGTGGGCCCTAAAGAAATTGGAGCCATACTTGTATGGGCAGCCTTTTATGGTACAGACTGACCACAACCCCCTGGATTGGTTGTCACAGATGGGGAAAAACAATGGCAGACTGCTCAGATGGAGTCTTGCTTTACAAGGGTATGATTTGAAAATCGTACATGGAGCCGCAGCCAAAAATAAGAACTAAGATGGACTGTCTAGGGTCTATGAGGAGTGAACTGATTTGGGAAGCTCATCCCTTGTAGGGGATGGATCCCCCAAATTCAGTCTAAATGAGGAGGAGTGTGACGTAGACAGCCAGCTCTGAGTGCTCGAGTGCTGTATTAATTTTTGTTATTACACATCAAATATGTGAAGGGAAAGTCAGTTCAAGGAAAAGGCTATCTTACTGGAACTGACACATAAAGATCCCCCAGGGATAAGTTCAAAGGGCAGGGGATATTTTAAACTGCAGAGATCTGAGGTGCAATTACCTTGCCAATTTGCTTTCATCCCAGGAAATAAGATTAGCTATTCATAATGCCCTCAGGGGGATCCTTTGACTTGCATAGTTGCCAGGGAAGGACTTGTGGGTGTCAAAGAGAGGCCAGAATGGACATTGAAGAGGTTTGATGTCTGAGCCAGGGAGGACCCAGATGATTCTGGAAGGTCCAATATACATTTCAAGGGAACCCTTGAATTACATGAATACCCTTTGATGTGTAGATACCCAGGGCCCAGACGAAGTTTAGGAGTCAAATACACTTCTGATTTGAATACAGTGACTTGCGTCAAAAGACTGTTTATCTGTGTGTGTGTAGCAGAGCACAAACCAGTTCTGACCAGTTAACCTGTGGAGAGGAAAGTCAGTGAGGTCATCTCATATGGTTTTTTTAAATATTTTATTGGGAGACCCTGTGTTGTAAAATAGAGTTTGATTCACCAAGGCAGAGTTAGTGACCTCATGAGAAGGCCAGCTCAGAAGTGTGTTTAAGTGCTGAAAGAACCTGACAGACACAATTGAATATTATCTGACTGAGGGAAAATCATCACAGCACTGCAAAAGAGTAAGATTAGACCAGTCTAAATGTATGTATTGTAGGAATTGTACTTTTTCCTGTTTGTTTTAGGGCTGTATGTGTTGGGATATATATATTTTGTTCTGTAATTATTGTTCTGTTTTGATATTTTTAAAGTAGATATTTTTTTTACAAACGAAATTGCTGGAGTGCCTTGACAATTCTTTTTATTTTAAGTGGAGCTTTTAAAGGTTATAGTACACTGTGTATGGGCTTATTGTATGCAGAAATGGATAGAGTTCTCTAAAAGTCTTGCATTGAGTTCTAAGGGTTCATTTGAAAGACCTGGTTGGGTGCCCATAGGCAAAGATATCTGGCCCCCCGAAGACAGAATTATCCGAGCCTGATAACTGGGTACGCCAACAAGAGTTTATCAGTTTGAATCCTTCCAGAGCTTGAGACTAAGGTGACTTGAACCCACAAAACAGGCAAGAGGGTTACCTTGTCTGTTCACTGTACACAAATCATACGCTCAGAGGTTGGCACTTTTGGGAGTAGAGGGTTGACCGGCTGAGCGAGTTTGTGACTGACCGTTCCATGTATCCACCACCCTTTCTGTGAAAAATAACTTCCTCAGATTACCCCTTAATCGGCCTCCCTCTAATCTCATGCTGTGTCCTCTTTCTTGATATTTTTTCATATTGAAACATATTAGACTATTTTACTTTGTTAATGCCCTTAAGATATTTAAATGTTTCAATCATATCACCTCTCTCCCTCCTTTGTTCTAGAGCAGGGGTTCTCAAATGCTGAGGCCAGCCTCCTTGGGGAGGTCCCAACTTGTTCCAGGGGAGGCTCAAGCAAGTCTGAAAAAGTACTGTATTTAAATTTTGAGTTTTATATATTTTGTGAGAAGAGATGAAGCAAACTTAAAGAGGATAAAAGTGGATGAATGTTATGTACTTATTTACTAATAGGTGACAAGGGAAAGTGAATGAGCCAAGGATCATTTCAGGTGTACCCGGTGAAGGGTGGGGAGTGAATACATTTCAAAAGGTAACTGTAAAACAATTAAGAAATACACAATGAACAATAGTGCAAATAAATATGAACAATAAACTAATAATGAGTGGTGGTAATTGATCAGTTTGTATACTGATGGCAGAACAGCCCAAATACAAGGGTTGAGCATAGAAGTGCTAAGAGCAATAGCAGGAAGGAGCAAAGTAATCCCAGAGAAGTTGCTTACGAGCAGAGAAGGAGGGGAAGAGGCAAAGTATGTAGGAAGGTTATTTCATATAGAGAAGAAACAGAAAAAGTAGTTTGACCCATGAAGGTACTGCAACAAAGGGTAACAATGGTTCAAGAATGAAAATAGCAGAGCAAGTAGGCTGGACTGGGGGGGGGGGGTTACAATAAGCTGAATAATATTATTTGTTATTCAGATAATACCGTTGAGCACAGGAGCTCTTTTTCAAAGGTTCCACATCAGTATAAGACAAAGAACTGAATGTGAGCCAAGTACTCAGAGGGGTTTCAATTTATTCATGGTGTACTGCGCAAATTACAGTATGTTATTTTTCTTTGGGGAGGCCCAAGATTATTTCAGTTTTTGGGGGAGGCTCAAAATCTTTTCCATGGATTTGGGGAGGCTCACTGTGACAAAGTCTAAGAACTATTGTTCTAGAGTATACATATTGAGCTGTGTTAATTTTCTGAAATTTCTGCTCAATGCCAAATGACAAAAATCATGACTTTCTCTCCATCAACCAAAGCAACTTCCGGGTCACATCAGCCCATCAATATGCATGTAGCATCTATGCTGGGTGAAACCCTGGAAAGAGTGGACAAATTTAAGTATCTAGGCTTTTGGTTGGACTGTAAACTCTCTTGTATTCCCTATTTTGTATAACTCTTAAAAAACCTAAAACAAAGGCCGGGATTATTCTTCCACATCAAACGTTTGCTTACCTATGAAGCAAAAGTAAGATTAGTCAAAACAACATTCCTTCCAATAATCGACTATGCTGACTTTCTTTACAGTCATTGCCCCAAAACTGTCCTTATAAAGCTGGATGCCCTGTACCACAGGGCCTTAAAATTTGTGACAACTCTCCATTTAAAACACACCACTGCTCACTTTACAGCCAACTAGACTGGACTTCTTTATCCACCAGAAGACTATGTAATGCCTCCATCTGGACCTACAAAGCCCTCACCAACCTCTTTACATATCCAGCCTCTTTACATTGACACCTTGTGCATACTCACTTAGGAAGTATGCTTATATCTTGCTTGATACCCCAATCCGGCTAAGATAGCCATGCCTTACCAACTTTGTGGAATTCCCTTCAAAATACCCTAAAATTTATCTACTTTCTTAGCCTACCCTCCTTTAAGTCTTTTCTGAAACCTCTGTTAAAGGAAAACTGCCAGTGCTATGCCTAGTATCTCCCCGCTATGACATTGTATGTAGTACTTGCTATGTTTGCCCATGGCTCTCCCTTATCCCCCTTTTTTTACACTCATGTCTGGCTCTGCTCTTGCTACTCCCTGTGCATCTCTCCCTTGCACCTTTATCCCCCTTGTCCTACTACTTGATCTTCTACTATCCCTTATTCCATCTTTATGGATCAAACGCTACCTTCCCCTTACCTCCTCCTATTCGAATCGTATTGTGCAGTTAGCTGTTTGTACTTACGTAGATATGTAAAATCTGAGTAATTTGACTGTCTACCTTGTTATGTATTACCAATTGTATTGTATGAACTATTGTATAAATCTGTAGTGTTGTTTTTTTTTGTGTGTGTGTGTGTCCCTCCCAGACCACCTTGCAAATGAGTATCTCAATGATGTATTTCCTGGTAAAAAATAAAATTGAATTGAATCTATCCTCCTATGTTTTCTGATGCTGTCCCTGCACCATTTTGGTTGCCCTTCTCTGGACTGCCTGTATTTTGTTAATGTCCTTGTACAGGTGTGGCCTCCAGTACTGCACGTATTACTCCAGGTGGGGCCTAACCAGTGTCTTGTAAAGAAGGATTATTACTAGGGCTGTATTTTTTTCATGGTAAAAAATGGCCGATTTCTCGGCATTTCATGGGGAAAAAATTGATATGAGAAGTGCATCTGCCAACTGTTTCAGCCTACTCATTAACTCGTTCGCCGCCCACAACTTGGTGTGGCACTTCCCCTCTGAATGCAGAGTCTCTCCCACAGTAACACTGTGAAACCTGTAAAGTGCATCACTGCAGCACTTGCCTGTGGGAGTCCTGGGTGACTGAGCCACTAGAGAAACATAGAATTTGACGGCAGATAAGGACCGCTTGGCCCACCCAGTCTGCCCATTTCCCTACCTACTGGATAAGCTGCAGATCCTAGTTAACCAGCAGCCTACTTCTTCCTACCCCCACCCCTAGAATGGCCTTATGACTGTCCCATGCATGCTTGAATTCCACCACTGATTTTGACTCCACAGCCTCCTCCGAAGGCCATTCCATGCATCCACAACCCTCCTGTGAAAAATATTTCCTTAAATTACCTCTGAGCCTCCCCATTATCTTCAAATTGTGCCCTCTTGTTCTTGCACACCCTTTTTTGAAAGATGCTACCTCTTGGACTTTGTTGATTCCCTTGAGGTACTTGAACGTTTCTATCATGTCCCCCTCCCCTCCTTTCCTCGAGGCTATACATATTAAGCTCCTTCGCTCTCTCTTCATATGTCTCCGTGCAGACCCTGCACCATTTTAGTTGCCCTCCTCTGACAGCTTCCATCCTGTCTATGTCTTTATGAGATTGGGTCTCCAGAACTGCACACAGTACTCAGATGGGGTCTGACCAGCTGTCTGTACAGAGGATAATAATCCTCTGTTTCTACTGGTGATGCCTCTCCCATGCATCCCAGTATCCCCCAGCCCTCCTTGCTGCCCCTCTCACATTGCTTGCCCACCTTTAAGTCATCTGATATGACTACCCCAGGTCCCTTTCCTTTTTGTTGTTGTTAGTATCTCACCCCCATTGTGGATTCTTCCCTGGGTTTTGTTTCCCAGGTGCATTACCTTGCACTTCTTAGCATTGAATCTAAGCTGCCATACATTTGACCATTCCTCTAACCTTGCCAAGTCCCTTCTCATCCTTTCCACCCCACCTTGTGCATCAACTCTGTTGCAGATCTTTGTGTCATCTGCAAACAGACATACTTTTCCTTCCAGTCCCTCTGCAATGTCGCTTATAAAGACATTGAAGAGGACTGGTCCTAATACTGAACCCTGCGGTACCCCACTAGTCCTTTACTGAAAAAAAAAGAAAGACAGTAAACTGAAGGTGGTGGAACTATTTTATTAAAAATTAAGATGGGGTGCCACCCAGTCAAAGAAATTTATCAGATTCGTCTGGTATGACCTTCCCGCTGTGAATCCATGCTGCCTAGGGTCCTGTGCCCCTCTGGCCTCTAGATACTCGACAGTTCTTTCCTTAAGAAATGATTCCATCATTTTCCCTATCACTGAGGTTAAACTAACAGGTCTGTAGTTTCCTGCTTCTGCCTTGCTCCCACTTTTGTGAAGGAATCACATCTGCCCTCCTCCAGTCCTCGGGTACCACCCCATCCTCCCATGATTTGTTAAAAGGGTAGTCAGTGGTGTCACTAGTTCTACCCTTAGTTCTTTAGAATTCTGGGATGAATCCCATCAGGCCCCATTGCTTTGTCCACCTTCAGTTTTAAGAGTTCTTTCAGAACCCTTTCTTCTGTAAATGGGCTGGTATCAACTTCTGTATCCAGAGTGTTTCTACTGTTTGTTTTATGTGCCTCCTCTTCATTTGTAAATACTGAGCAAAATATTTGTTTAGTATCTCTGCCTTTTCACAGTCTCCCTCTGCCCACCCTCCCTCCCTTTATTAAGCCTCACTATCCCTCCCTTGGTCTTCCTTCACTCCCTGATGTACCTATAAAAGGTTTTATCCCCCTTCTTAACTGAGTTGGCTATCTTTTCCTCGGTTTGGGCCTTTGCTGTTCTGACTGCCTTCCCAGCCTCCTTTTGCTTTAACTGATACAGTTCTCTGTCCTGCTCTTTCTGCGATTCCTTGTACTTCCTGAATGCTTTCTTTTTCTCTTGAACCTTCACTGCCACTTCCTTTGAGAACCATAGTGGTTTCTTACATCGTTTTGTTTTGTTTATTTGTTCACACAAGGCTCGTTACCTCTGTGATGGCAGTTTTTATTATTCCCCATTGTTCTTCCACCCTCCTTCCTGCCTATTTGCTAGTGCATTCCTTAGTCACTCACCCATTTTGGCAAAGTCAGCCCTCCTAAAGTCCAGTACTTTGCCTTTCAGTGGCTTCTGACTCTATTGCTATGTTTATTGTGAACTATACTGTTCGATGGTCGCTAGTTCCCAGATGGCTACCCACTTTACATCTGTGATCCTCTCTCCATCTCCATTTGAGAGAATCAGGTCTAAGATTGCTCCCTCTCGAGTGGGCTCCAATACTAGCTGTCTAAGGCATGCCCCCTGTAGGGCATCTAGAATAACTCCACTCTTTGAAGTGGCTGCTGCAACTGCACTCCAGTTAACATCTGGCATATTCAGATCACCCATCAGCAATATCTCCCCTTTTTCTGCCATTCTAAGTATACTTTCTATCATTTCCTTGTCCATTTCCTCCCCCTGAGGGTCTGTATGCAACCCCTGTGCGGCTTGTGGTGCCATTGCCTGTCTCCAAATTTACCCACACTGCTTTTTCTCCTCCCTGTTTACCCTTTTGTTCTGTTGCTTTTTTTCCTTCCCTTATGTAAAGAGCTACTCCTCCTCCTCCTCCTCTTTTACCCTCCCTGTCCCTGCTGCAGATAGTGTATCCTGGCATGTTTACGTCCCAGTCATGGTTTTGTGTGTACCATGTTTCTGTGACTGCCACGATATCCAGATCTTCCTCTTCCATCAAGGCCACTAATTCAGGAAGCTTGTTACCCAGACTACGGGCATTGGTACTCATTCCTCTCCATTTTTTGATGGCTTTACCTTCTGTTGCAGCATCCCCCACTGACCTTTCTACCTTGGTCTTTTTCTCATTTAGTACCCTGTTTTGTTGGGAGAGGCTGTTTTTTTCTTGCTGCTTATCAGTGCCTCCCCCTTTGACTAGTTTAAAAGCTTGCCAATGAAGCATTTAAACCAATTGCTCAAAAGACTTGTTCCCTTCCTGGACAGATGCAGACCATCCTGCCAGTATAGGCTGGTGTCCCTCCAGGTGGAACCCCAGTTCCCAATGAAGCCAAACCCCTGTGCTCCACACCATTTTTTTCAACTATTCATTAAACTACATGGTGTTAATTACCCTCGCCTCACCCATGCCACTGACAGGCAGCACCTCTGAGAAGGATACTGTGTGTGCTACTTGTCTTAGGCCCCTCCCCAACTCTGCAATGTCCTCCTGCACTGCTCTTATCTCATGATGGGCCAAGTCATTTGTCCCTAGGTGGACAATTACGTCCAGTTCAGACTCCCTTGCAGCTGTTCTCGTGATCCTGAGGATGTGCTTCCTGTCCCTCCAAGCTCCTGCTCAGTGATATGGCATTGCCCCGATTTGACAGAGGAGCAGGACCCAGGCACCCGTAAGCACTCAGACTTTTATTTCTCCCTCCGTACTTCAGCCGCAAGTCGCAATTCAGAACTGCAAGGAACCACAAATTAATTAGACGGGGAAAAGCATGTAGCGGGAGACAGCAGGTGAGGACGGGTGGAGTGTATGGGTGCAGGACACGGAGATGGAATGTGGGTGAACAGATGCCCTCCCCCCATGTCCCTGGTCTGAAGGATTGCCAAGCGAACCTTTTGGGGCTATTTAACTCCCTCTGCAGTTTGAATCATGTATTTCCGGCCACTCTCACTCCGATTGGCTGCCCGTTGTGTGGTATGATATTGGTTTTGGTGATTTTCATGGGGGAATGCCGATTTCACGGTAATCGTGAAATTCGTGACCACCGTGAAAAAAGTACAGCCTTAATTACCTCCCTCTTACAACTTGTGATACCCCTACTAATACTCTCCAACATCCCTCTAGCCTTACCTGCTGCTTTATGGTCTGCCTGGATGGTTTCAGGTCATCTGTGATGATGATGCCCAAGTCTTTCTTTCCTTGTGATTGCCAGCTGCTCCCCTCCCAGCCTATAGGTAGCGTCAGGGTTTCTCTTCCTTATGTGCATGATCTTACACTGCTTTGCACTAAACCCCAGTTGCCCCTCTTCAGACCATTTTTCCAGTTTTTCCAGATCTCTTCTCATTCTGCTCACCCCATCTGGATCATCTAATCTGTTGCAGGTCTTGGTGTCATCTGCAAACAGGCAAACTTTACCCTCCAGTCCATCTGTAATGTTGCTGATGAAGATATTGAAGAGGACTGGTCCCAGGACAGATCCCTGAGGTACCCGACTTGTGACTTGCATCTCTTCTGACTGTATACCATTTACCACCACTCTCTGTTTTCTGCCCGCCAACCAGTTTGCCACCCATTTAACCAACTTCTGACCTACCCGGAGCCTGCCTAGCTTATTAATCAATCTTCTTTGTGGAACAGTATCAGAAGCTTTGCTGACGTCAAAGTAGCCTACATAAGGCTGCACCCCTTTAGTCCACCACTCTGGTTACCCAGTCAAAGAAATCTGAGATTTGTTTTACAGGACCTCCCTATTGTAAACCCATGCTGTCTTGGATCCTGTGCTCCTTTGGATTCCAGGTGTTGCACTATCCTTTCCTTAAGGAGTGCTTCCATAATCTTGCCCACTACTGAGGTAAGACTGACTGGTCTGTAGTTCCCTGCCACCACTTTTGTGGAGTGGGATCACATGAGCCCTTCTCCAGTCTTCTGGGACCTCTCCTGTGCTCGGAGACTCACTAAACAGTTCTGCTAATGGCTCTGCTAGTTCCATCCTTAGCTCCTTTAGTACCCTGGGATGTTTGGCATTGGGTCCTATTGCCTTATCCACCCTGAGCTCAGCAAGCTCTTGCAGGACCCTTTCTTTTATGAAGGGACTTGCGCACACCTCCCTCCCTCATGTCCATGGTGCTGAGCTGTAAGCCCTGCCGTACCTTCTCCTCAGTAAACACTGAGCAGAAGTATCTATTTAGGCTAGATGCTTTTCCTTGGTCCTCCTCTACACAGTCCGCCTTATCCCCTTTGATTTTAGCAATACCCCCTCTGAACTTTCTCCTTTCACTAATATATCTATAGAAAGTCTTGTCCCCTTCTTTTACTGTTTGTGCTAGTGTTTCCTTGGCTTGGGCCTTTGCCTGCCTTACTGCCTTCCCTACTTCCCGTAGGAAAGTTTGGTATGGCTCCCTGTCTTAGTCCCACTGAAACATAGAAACATAGACTTTGACAGCAGATAAGGACCACTTGGCCCACCCAGTCTGCCCATTTCCCTACCTACTGGATAAGCTGCAGATTCTAGTTATATTTCCTGAAGGCCAACCTTTTGGTTCTGACCTTTTCTGCTACTGTTTTTGAGAACCAAAGTGGTTTCCTCCTTCTTTTGCTCTTGCTTTTCTACCCAACACAGTAGGATGTCGCTTCGAGTACTGCATCCTTAATGCTTGCACACTTTGCCTGTCTCCTTGACCTATATTCCTTCTTGCCAGGGCTAGCTTAACTCTCTTGGCCATCTTATCAAAGTCAGCTCCTCTGAAGTCCCATATTTTTGCCTTGGAATGGGATGATTTGGTTCTAATGGCCGAATTGAATCATACCATGTAATGATCACTGGCCCCCAGGTGACCTTCTACCTGGAGATCTGTGATCCTTACAGATGGCATGTACCCTTTTGCAACAGTTAAGAAGAGCTTGGGACTTCTGGCATCACACTTTTACAGATTCCTTCAGGTGAGGAGTTATGGTAAAAGCCTGAACAGAGCACTGGTGGAAAATTCCCCACTTGTGGCCACAGAACAAGAAATCTATAAGGCCCGTAAGCAGGAAAAAGGGTTAATAGGAAGAGCTGCTAAGCATGACAAGATGTATGTATCAGACTCCTCTGGACAGGTTAGATGTACAGTAGTCAGGAGAGGGACCTGGGAATACCCATCACAGACAATAGCTGGCATTTGATAATTACTTCCCACATGGGATAGTTGCTGTACAACAGATTAAAAGAAACGTAGTATACATTTATTCATAGACTTTTTCATCCTCCTAGCGTGGTCCACAGATTCTGTTCAGGGGTCACTGCGCTTTGTGGCAGGTGTTCAGTGGACAGAGGCATGTACCACAAGTGTTTCTGGACCTGCCCATTGCTCCAGAGATACTGGTGGACTGCTATGGGGAAACCTCTAGAGTATGGAGAAGGGATTTGGAGTTTCTGCCACTCTCTTTCTCCTTTTTGGGGTGGAAATAACGGCTAAGGGAGAGTGGGATCTTGCTAAGATCAAAGGGGATAAGGGGGACTGTGTGGCAGAGGACCAAGGAAAAGCATCTATCCTAAATAGATACTTCACCACTGAGAAGGAGAAGGACCTAGGGGTAATGGTAACAGGGAGCATGATCAATTCTGCCCAATGCAGGAAAGCGGCAGCGAAGGCAAACAAGATGCTGGGGTGTATAGCAAGGGGGTTCTCATCCAGGCGGAGGGAGGTAATCTTGGCCCTCTATAGGTCACTGGTCAGGCCACATTTGGAGTACTGTATGCAGTTCTGCAGGCCATACCTGAGGCGGGATATCAAGCTACTGAAGGGGATGCAACAGAGGGCAACAAGGATGATACAGGGAATGGAGGGGAGAGACTACGAGAGCAGGCTGAGGGAACTAAATATGTACACCCTTGAGGAGAGGAGGGATGGGGGACATGATCACAACTTTCAAGTGTGTGAGGGGAATCAACAAGGATGGAGCTGATGGGGTTTTTAAACTGAGGAAGGTAAGGGACACCAGAGGGCATGGGCTAAGATTGGGGGGGGGAGAGATTTAAGAGGGAGATGAGGAGGCATTACTTCACAGAGAGAGTGGTGTCGAAGTGGAACACCCTACCAGAGAGGGTGATATGCAAAAGTGTGGGTAGCTTTAAAAGGGCGTGGGACAGAGTACAGGGGAGAGTATGGGTGGGGGAGGCTGAGAATGGCCGAGGGCGGACAAAAGGGGTGTGGGTGGGGCAGCTGCAACTTAGGGGAGCTAGCTGCACATTCAAGCAGACGTTGATAGATCAGGAGGTCTGTTTCTGCTGGCACATTTGTATGTTCATATGTGTGTTCGTAAGAATAATGATAGTTGTGGCTAGACAGATTATTCTGAACACTTGGGTCTCTTGCATTTCCCCCACTATTGAAATGTGGAACAACCTTCTTTTGACAACACTAGGTACAGATAGACTTAGATATAGACTTACTCACACTCTCAAGGGTAGGGAGGAGTGGTTTCTTCTGGAATGGAATGGCTTTTTAGCTTCCCTCTCCCCTGTAGAGGCACATATTAAGACGAAGAGGCACCGATTAAGATGTAGAGTAAGACGAAAATGCGGTAGGGCCCATAAACCCTGCTGGTGGACCAAGGAGGTTCAGGAGGTGGTGAGGGGAAAGAAGGCAGCCTATAGGCAATTCAAGTGCTCAAGGAGTAAAAGGGACCAAGGGGAGTACGAGCTGATGGCCAGAAGAGCCACTAGGGTGGTGAGGGCGGCTAAGGCAAGGAAGGAGCAGAACCTGGCCAGGGAAATTAGGAGAGGGAACACGGGGTTCTTTAGATACATTAGGGAAAAATGAAGGGTGAAGGGGCAGATTAGCAGGATTAAAACGGGGGAGGGATGGGCACAAGACCCAGGGAGCAGGCTGAGGTACTAAATGAGTACTTTGCCTAAGTTTTCACCAAGGAAAATGGGGGCTGCATCATTCGTGGGAGGAGGAGATGGTGAAACTGAGGGTAGGGAGGGACCCTTGCCGATCGGCAGGTCTGGGGAGAGGGGGGCCATCACTGGCAGGAGGACGAGGTAGTGGAGGTGGAAATCACGACAGAGAGAATGAGGGAAGCCCTCAGGTCCCTTAAGATGGAGAAAGCACCGGGGCCGGATAAATTACATCCCAGAGTGCTGAAGGAACTGGCAGATATCCTGGCTAAACCCCTGGCGGACCTTTTCAGCATCTCTCTGAGGACAGGGTGGGTGCCGCAGGACTGGAAGGTGGCAAATATAGTACCTATCCACAAGGGTCTATCAAGGGAGGTGGCAGGGAACTAGAGGCCCGTCAGTCTGACATCAGTGGTGGGCAAGGTGATGGAGGGCATTGTCAAGGAGAAGCTGGGGGGGACCTGGAAAAGTTGGGGTGCCTGGACAATGGACAGCATGGATTTGTCCCTGGGAAATCGTGTCAGACAAACCTTATTGAGTTCTGTGAATGGGTGACGAGCACTTTGGACCTGGGTAGACCGGCGGACATCCTTTATTTTGACTTCAGCAAGGCGTTTGACTCTGTTCCTCACGGGGGCCTGTTGAATAAGCTGGGAGAAATGGGGGTGGAGAACCAGATGATCAGATGGATAGGCAATTGGCTCAGGACTGGACCCAGAGGGTCGTGGTTGGCGGGATAGTCTCATCCCCAAGCAGGGTCATTGGTGGGGTCCCTTAGGGATCGGTCCTTGGGTCCCTCCTGTTCAGCGCCTACTGCTCCGACATAAGGAAGGGTATCAGGAGTGAGATGAGTCTCTTTGCAGATGACTCAAAACTAGGGGCGGTGGTGGATGGGGAGGAGGGGAGGGAGGCCCTACGGGGGGGAGGACTTGGAGACTCTGGAAAGGTGGTCTAGAAAGTGGAAGCTGAGGTTCAATGCAAGGAAATGCAAGGTGCTGTGAAGCAGTCTAGGGAGGTCAAATCATGGAAAGCCATGTGTGCAAATGCCAGGAGCCTTAGCAACAAGATGGAAGATCTGGAGGCTGTCATGGTACAGTCAGACCTGGACATTGTGGCCATCACTGAAACCTGGTGTAATGATAACCATGACTGGGAGATGGCCATACCTGGCTACAACATATTCAGAAGAGACAGAGCAGGCAGGAAGGGAGGAGGTGGCACTGTATGTGAAAAATGACATAAGGGCCACACAGATCCAGGAGGAACAAAATGGGGAGAGATACTGTGGGTTAAGCTGGAAAGGAAAATGGGGCCAGCCATCCGCACAGGTGTGGTCTATAGACCACCAGCCCAGGAGGAAGAAACAGATAGGAGTTGATGCTGGCCATCCAAAGGATGGCAGACAGGGTGAGGTAGTGGTTGCTGAGACTTCAATATTCGGACGTGGACTGGAGCATCCCAGCAGCAGCATCAACTAGGAGCAGATTTATCCTGACTCCTTCAGGTGCCTTCCTCAAGCAACTGGTCATGGAACCAACTCGGCAGAAGGCAATACTGGACCTTGTGCTCACAAACAGGGACAGTGTGATGGGGGTAACAGTGGGGAGCACCTGGGTAACAGTGACCACCAGTCATTGTGGTTTGAAATCACAGAAAGAGCAGAACCAAACCACACAAAACACGTATCCTGGATTTTGGGGGGCAGACTTTGGGAAAATGGGAGATACTTGAAAGAGGCATTAAGGAATGGGACAGGAATCGAGGTTGAGGAACAGTGGGCAGTATTTAAAATGGGGATTATAAGAACAACAGAATTATGCATTAAGCAGGTTAGCAAGAGGAAAAGGAAGAGGAGACCATTATGGTTTTCCAAAGAGGTAGCAAAGAAAGTGAAAGCCAAAAAGATTGCATTCAGGCAATACAAAAAGACACAGGCAGAAGGGGATAGGGAGAAGTACCAGGAGAAACAAAGGGAGGCAGGGAAGTCAGTAAGGGAAGCCAAAGCTCAGACAGAAGAACACATTGCAAAATCAGTGGGTAAAGGGGACAAAACCTTTTACAGGTACATAAGTGAAAAAGAAAGACAAAGGGAGGATAGTGAGACTGAAGGGGAGGATGGGAGCGCATGGAGGATGACAACAGTAAAGCTGACATATTGAACAGGTATTTCTGCTCAGTCTTTACTGAGGAAGAGGGGGTAATGGGTCTGAAGGGAGTACAAGGGGTGAGAATGGTGCAGAAATGGACACAAGTCCCTTTACACAGAAAGGGTCCTGAAGGAACTGGAAGTAATAAGAGTTGATAAAGCAATGGGGCCAGATGGGGTGCACCCAGGGGTCCTTAAAGAACTAAGAGATTGGTGGCTGAGCCTCTGGCTATCCTGTTTAGCCAATCACTGGAAACAGGAGGTACCCAAAGACTGGAGGACAGCAGATGTAGTCCCCTTATACAAAAGTGGGAACAAGAGGAAGCAGAGAACTACAGACCAGTCAGCCTCACCTCGGTAGTGGGAAAGATCATGGAGCACTACTGAAGGAGAGTTGGTGGAACATCTGGTTGTCAATGGACTACAGGACCCAAGGCAGCATGGTTTCACCAGGGAGGTCATGTCAGACCAACCTCATTGAATTTTTGACTGGGTGACTAGGAGGTGGATCAGGGGAGGGCAGTGGACATGGCCTATCTGGACTTCAGCAAGGCCTCTTGACACTGTGCCACATAGAAGACTATTACACAAACTGGGGAATATGGGTGTGGGCAGGACAATGGTGTGGTGGGTAGGTAACTGGCTGGGTGGCAGGACACAGAGGTGGTGGTAAATGGCTGTCCTCCACAGGGAAGAGTGACCAGTGGGGTACCACAGGGATCAGTGCTGGGACGGTCCCTATTCAACATCTTCATCAGTGACATTGCGCAGGATCTAGAAGGCAGAATTTCACTGTTCGCTGATGACACAAAGCTCTGTAACAGAGTAGACACACCAGAGGGTGTAGACAGAATGAGAAGGGACCTGCAGAAACTTGAAGAATGGTCAAGGGTTTGGTAGTTGAAATTCAATGCAAAGAAGTGCAAGATAATGCATATGGAGCACAAAACCCTGGCACAATATATCAGTTGGGGGTGAGGATATGGCATGCACCAAGCAGGAAAAGGGATCTTGGGGTTGTCATCTCTGATGACCTCAAGGTAGGAAACAGTGTGACATCAGGTAAAGCAAATAGGATGCTGGGATGTATAGGCAGGGGCATCACCAGCAGGAAAGGGAGGTCATAATTCCTCATACAGGACACTGTGAGGCCCCACCTGGAGTACAGTGTACAGTTCTGGAGACCATACCTACGTAAGGACATAGACAGCGTAGAGAAGGTTCAGAGGAGGGCAACAAAGATGGTGCATGGATTGCATCACAAGTCCTATGAAGACAGGTTGAAGGAACTGAACATGTACTCCCTGGAGGAGAGGAGGAGAGAGGATATGATAGAGACATACAAGTATCTTACAGGGAGAAACAGGGTGCAGGAAAACACTATTTTTAAGCGAAAAAGATGTTCCAGGACTAGAGGGCATGGGATGAAGTTGGAGGGAGGACGATTCAGAGGAAACATGAGAAAGAATTTCTTCACAGAACGGGTGGTGGACAAGTGGAACACCCTGCCAGAGGAAGTGGTGGGGGCTGAAACAATCACGGGATTTAAGAATGCATGGGATAGACATAAAGGAATTCTGGAGGTCAGGGGTAAGGGGAAATAGACTTCTAGGAAAACAAACTGAACTTACAAGCTCAAATGGGCAGACTGGGTGGGCCATAGGTCCTTATCTGCCGACACTATCTATGTATCTATGTACTGCACCTGGGAGCCAGAAACCTGGGCCAAGTGTACACCCGGGGGGGATGCTACAAGTCTCAGTGGCTGAGAGGGACCTGGGGTTGTGGTGGATGTCGAGATGAACAACTCTGAGACTTGTAGGAGGGCAGTGGCCAAAGCCAACAGGATGCTGGGTTGCATCACTAGGGGGATCACCTCCAGAAGGAGGGAGGTGATACTCCCTCTGTATAACTACTTGGTGAGGCCGCACCTGGAGTACTGCATGCAGTTTTGGAGGCCACACTTAAAGAGGGACATTGAACTCCTGGAGAGGGTCCAGAGGAGGGCAACCAGAATGATCTGGGGCCTGGGAGACAGGCCCTATGGGGAGAGGCTCGAAGTGCTAAATATTTTTCACATTGGAAGAGAGAAGGGACCGGGGGGACATGATAGCGGTCTTCAGGTACATGAAGGGGGTAAATAGGGGAGGAGTAGTCAGGGTGCTCCGAAGGAAGGGGGCAACTAGAGGGCATAGGTGGAAGCTGGAGGAGGGGGAGATTCAGGGGAGAAAGGAGGAGGTGCTGCTTCACTGAGAGGGTGGTGGAGCCATGGAATGCGCTGCCCAGGAGGCTGGTGGGGCAGAGACGTGGA
The DNA here is from genome assembly GCA_016271365.2 of Neoceratodus forsteri. Taxonomy (NCBI): domain Eukaryota; kingdom Metazoa; phylum Chordata; order Ceratodontiformes; family Ceratodontidae; genus Neoceratodus; species Neoceratodus forsteri. The sequence continues at coordinate 196,289,720 of CM057458.1, forward strand.
GGGGTTCAAGAGGGGGTGGGACAGGTATAGGGGAAGGGTTCTGGAAGCAAAGTCCTGTGCAGTAGGAATATCCTGGACTGGGAAGGGAGAAGCCAGAGAGGGCGAGGGGGGCAGTAAGGCTAGCTCCCAGGGCGGGTGCTGACCAAACGAGCAGACACGAAAGACTGTTAGGCCTATTCTGCTGGCATTTTAGTATGTTAGATTCTCCAGGAAGGTGCAAAATACTAAAGGGCTGAGTAAACTCCTTATTAATTTATCATCAAGTGATACATGTTACACAACAGCAGGTAAATCCCTTTGCATTCTCACAAGCCCATATACAGAAATTTCACATTATAATATGTTCATGTACTGACCGAACAAACACCGTTTATTTCAGCAGAATAAAAAATCTTTTTCTCACCCTCTACCCATATTTCTTGTTAGCTTTGATCTATTTTCCAGTTCTTACCTCTTTAAATATTGTTGCTGATATGCTTATTAGTGTATCTTGTGCATAACAATGTAGGCTTCTGTGGAACCCAGGAAAGGTTTAATTAAGTGAATAGACTCTGCCTGTGACAATAAAGTAACCATGCTCTATTGAGACTTTATTATATGAATAATAGAGGAAGGACTTTACACGCACATTTGATATGGGCTGGTTACATCTGTAATGTACATTGTCTCTTGCTTATTAGCTAAAAGGCATTAATCCCAATATGTTCTGATGAAAACTATGTGAGCAATTTCTATCTTGTGTACTTATCTTGAAAAATCACTAAAAATATGATAAAAAAAAAAAGAAAATTAAGACAAAGATTTTTTTCTTGCTTAATGCTATGCATTTTACTTGCGAAGTGCATCTACACTTTAGATGGCCATTTCATAAGTGCAGCAAGCCACTCTGCGGTGTGCAGTAGACAGTTCAAATGCATGGCTAGGGGTCTGAATGCACTTGGCCTGTGGCCTTGTGCCTCACTACCCCCCCCCCGCTATGTGTTAGAACTAACGCATACCCTGTCATATCTTATTGCTTACATAATAACTGGTGGCTCCCCCATAATGACTGGCTATCCAGTCCTGCTAGAATGGTGTAATAATCCACTGAATTCTGCAATGACTCAATAGTGGGTTATTACATTGTTTTCTTCCTAATGTTCTCACTTTACTGAAGCGAGAAAATGAACACACTGTATTTGTGTGAGTAATGCGTTGCTCAGGGACATGCTTGCTCGCACGAATGCAACTTAAGAGTTTTTCTTTCGGTTGAAACCTTGCACCAATTATTATAGAAAATAATTCATGTGCAAAGTCTGTTTTATGAGGATCGCTTCGCTCTTGCGGTTTATGGATCATCACACACCTTGGGTGTGTAAAATATCCTTATAACACACACCTGCACATGTATTATTCTCTATTTCATTTCTTGTTTCTTTGATTCCTTTTGCATTCGAGGATTGTTATGTGTTTTGGAAGCAGAAAATAATTCCAGAGGCAGGTATGCAAAGAAGTCAGCATGGCTCAGTTGATAGCACATCTGCCTCTGGGTCAAAAAGTAATAGGCTTGAGTCCCGCTCATGAATTGGGATCACACCATAAATGCTGGCAGCCGAGTGCAGTATAAAGGTGATGCTGTACTGTTGGGTTGCGCAGTCATGCAGATGCCTTGATAATCCAGGATTCCCTGTCTGCCCTTCCTGATGGTGGTTCAGGTGGATGTTAAAGATGCCATGGCTCTTATCGCAAAGAGTGGGGTAATTTTATTAAAATAAAATCACACAAACCAACAACAGAACAGAAACATCAAGCCCTCAAACCTTTTTTCATAGCAAAAAAGGAAAACCATAAATTAAACATGAAGTACAAATATTGGCAAAATCTGAATGGTACACTTCTTTTCCTTTATATTATTGGGTTCTAAGTAAGTACCAAAAGCATGAGAAATGCTAAGATCAAAACATAATCTCTGCTGTGCACTATTCCACCAAATTCCCCATCATACAGAACAGAAAAACACACAACCTCTGGTACAAGGAACCTCCCCAGAATCTTCTGGTCAGAGCCTTTAGATTACTCAGTCGTTTCTACTGAGAATACTACACAGGTTCCATATCCTCAAACCTATGACAGAGCTAACAGAGACCGGCCTTTCCATAAACTCACCAGCTCTTTATCTGTTACCCTCTTCCTGTCTGTATTGTGCACCTCTTTAAGTGCTGCCTCACATTATCTAGCCAGCAATAAAATAGGACATCCTGAGTTGCTGTAGCAATAAGCAACCTCTGACTTGCCACATACAGTAAGTACTTCAGGCATGCTATTATTGTTCTGTTGTTATATAGTACTTCTGTAAATAACATGGAAGATCACCCAGATCTAAACACTCATAGGTGAGTCTTTCCACCCAAGGAAGCTGCCATCTTTTTGCCTGAAACAAAACAAAAAGGAAAAAGACCAAAAAACAAACACACACACCAACATCCTGTTACAAAAGCACATTCTAATAACAAATGTCTATTGTTTCTAAAACTGCTGGACACTCTGGATAAGGACAGGATCTTTCGTACAGCGCCCCATCTTTGTTATTCCCCCTGACATTAAGTCTCCCATAAGAAAAGAGCCACAGAATGTCCTACATTCTTTGAGGAACCTGTCTCCCCATTAATTGGGCTATTATTAATTGTGTTCTAGAGGTGCTGCAGTATATAAATTCTGATGGGCATGTTCTAGGCATGAGCTCCTCATACAGTTGTTTCCTACTGTAGCTGATGAAACTGGCAGCCCCTTGGATATTTTCCATTTATATAACTTTGTACTGAAGAAACAATATACCCAGGAAGTTTCAGTGTTTGAGTTACTTTAGGAGGAGCTTCTTGACAAAAAATAGACAGGCCCCTAAATCCCTTGTATTTAAGATTTTGTGATTGAGACAACCAAAGTCAAAGCTAGCTTAAGGGTTCCAGACTAGAACAAGGTGTGAAAATACACCATTGGATTTTAACATATTAATTCTACCCTTATTTTGGAGAAGGCCTGTCATTTCTCTCCATATGTGGTTCAGTTGGTTGCTACAAAACTTTTGTAAAAAGACATTCAGCTGTCTGGTTTTAAAATTCGGTGAGAGGAAAAAACATAGCTTATATTAGGGCTGTGCGAATACCTTTTCCTAAATATTCGGTATTCAGGCATCAGGTATTCGGTATTCAGCTTTAAAGAAAACAGAAAAAAAGAAACCACTCCCACCCTCTTCCCTAGCCCAGATTGTTTTAATACAGAAGCCCCTCATCCCCCCACCCACAGGCAGCACCCAAATCCACCCTAATTCTGGTAAAAAAAAAAAAAAATGTAAGTCAGCGGGCAGCCAGCACAACTCACCTGCCTCCACAGCCAGCCACTGATTTTTACTCCTTCAGCATCTTAAAGCAAGGTGCCAAACATAGGATGTAGTCCCTCATAACTTCCCCCCTTCCCGATTATTTCAAATAGAAGAATCCCCCTGTTCCCCCACCCTCTGGTAGCACCCAGATCCCCCTCCTCTCCCCCAGCAGCACCCACATTCTGTTATAAAAATGTAAGTCAGTGGGCGGCTGGCACAACCTGCCCACCCCCACAGCCAGCCGCCGACTGTCATTACTGCTTCATCGTTCTGCTAAAGCAAGGTGCTGCCAAGCACAGGACTTGGTCCCTCATAGCTGCGTGCCCCCCCTCCGATTGTTTCTGTATAGAAGAAGCCCCCCGTCCTCCCACCCTCAGGTAGTACCCCAGCGCCACCGCACCACTAGCCTGCTGCATGGAAGAGTGGAAGAAGGCGACTGACGCCGCCCGTCCTCCTTAGTCCACGCCGGCCACCTTCTTCTGAATGAGACGTGCTTGCCTTGGTTGCATAGTAAAACAAACTGATCATGTGATCAGCTGGTTATATATACAACCAAGCACGTGACGGTAGTATCTTCATTCAGAAGAAGGCGGACGGCCATGATTGAGGAGGGCAAGCTGTGTCAGTTGCCTTCTTCCATGTGGCTGGATGTTGGTGCGAAGGGGTGGGTGCTACCTGGGGGGAGCAGGTAGCTTTTATATTGAAACGATCTGGGCTAGGGAGGAGGGTGGGGGATGTGTCTTTTCTTCTCTCACTGTGTTTCCTGAATAGGGGACAAATAGTGGTACTATTCATTATTCAAGATCCAAATAACGAATAGTGTGGTATTCGGGAAATATTCAGACCATGCACAGCCCTAGCTTATATAAAGTAAAACTGGCACCAGCAGTCGGCGGATAATATAAATCCTTTTCTGTTTTGATAATTTCCATGGATTCTACCCAGCAACTTTCTGATCACATTTCTCCAGTGACTCAGCCGAGCTATGCCTGATCATCACTCCCAAATTTAACCCCCAGAATTTCAGTAGGTTCTTTAGAAACCTTAATACCAGTTATCCTATTAGGTACTACCCATGCTGTTTCCTACATTAAGCTTAGCTTCTAAAATTTGAGTATTCAGATATTACTTGCACAGCCCATTCGTCATCAGCTCAATGGTGCAGAGTCTGCACCAGAAACCATGCGAAGAGAAACTAAAGGAGCTTAGTATGTATATCCTCAAGGAAAGGGGAGGAGCATGATAGAAACTTTCAAGTACCTCAATGGAATCAGCAAAGTTCAGAAGGGTAGCATCATTCAGAAAAAGATGTGCAAGAACAAGGGGGCACAATGTGAAGATAGAGGGGGGAACGGCTCAAGGGTAATGTGAGGAAGTATTTTTTCATGGAGAGGGTGGTGGACGCATGGAATAGCCTTCCTGAGGAGGTTGTCGGGTCAAAAACAGTGGGGGAATTCAAGAATGCATGGGACAGTCATTTATTTATTTGGGTTTCACCAGGAAAGCATGCTGACCAGACAACTGCTCATTTCAGATGTGGGGAAATGGGAGAAGATACAGTAGTACACATAATAAGTACAAAAGCAGAATATGCACACTACCTATATAATACAATTGAAATATACAGTAAATTAGAGAACACACATCACAGGTAACATCATAGACTCAATTCCAGATGTATCGGGGGTACATTGGGGAAGGTTAAGACATAAGGCAATTCTGGTGGGGGGGGGTAGGAGGAAGTAGGCTGTTAGTTAACTATGATCTGCAGGTTATCCAATAGGTAGGGAAATGGGCAGACTGGGTGGGCCAAGTGGTCCTTATCTGCTGTCAAAGTCTGTGGTTTTTTTATGGTTTCTTTAATCCATATAGAATCTCCCATGGATCTTTAAAACACATTGGTTCCTATAGATGCCATGTGGCATCGGAACCATCCATTGTTAGATCCGACCCAAAATGGCCACTGGGAGCAAATGAGTTAAACTACATGCAGCATGGATGGAGGAATGATTTTGCCTGGTACTGTACTTAATCAACATATGCTCTTGATGTGGCACTTTTGTTTGTGCAGTTGCCACAGGGCTACGTGGTGTAGCAATATTCATTTTTATGTATTTTATGCTGGTTTATATTTTCCTTGACGATGCACGAAACAATGTGGCAGCACCACGTGGCGTCTGCCAGTATTCATCACCGGCACCAGCTGCCTCCTTCTTCGTTCCCTCAGAGGAGCTGTTTTTGCACCACACAGAGACTCCTTTCAGCTCAGCTGCACGTAGCTCTCTACCATTCTGCAGCTCGTAGAGGGTTGAATAACTTAAGACTTTTCACCCAGCACAGAAGAGACTGTGAAACTCTTGTTGACTACTTGTTATTATAACTGCTTGTGTTTACTTAAACTTTAATCAGTTCCACCACCGTTGGGACTTACTGGTCATCCTATTCATGCAAAATGTGTTTAGTTTTTCTTTCTTATTACTAAACGATCATGTATATGTTTACTTCAAGGTTTATAGCCAGTATAATCTTAAAGCCATGCAAGATGCATACAATACTTGTGAAAGATCATGCTCTTTCAGGTTTTTTGGTAATGCCTTCGAGTTTGCAGGATTTTACTTAAGGGGATGCCTGTTACTTCTTCCTTGCTATGCTGGGCAAGCAGGAGCAAGCCTTACAGTTAAGATAAGGGAAAATGGTGTTTTATGTTGTATGTATGAAATGTCCCCTGCTCATGGTAGACTAGGCTATTTAGCATCTATCATAGGACTGAATTATTCAGGAATACCCCTCAGTGAAGTAACAGAGTTTGGGGCATAGCAGTTCATAGTATGCCCTATTATATTATGAAATATTATGCTTACCTGCGGATTTTTTTATGCTGTATTGTAATGAAGTAAAATGCTAAAAAGAAAGGTTAAAAAAAAAAAAAGAAAAAGAATCCCTCATGGATCCTGTAATCAGTGGGCACACGGTAGCTGAGTCATAAAGGGACCGGATCCATGAAATAAAAATCAGAGGGATCCCATACCAGTCAGGAACTGTAAATAAATATTCGTGACTTGCATTATTTGAGTCATTGTTTTGACCTAAAGAGAGTAAATAGCCTGTCTTATTAGTAACCTGGCAAAATTTTAACACCTCCATCACAACGAAAAGATGTTTCTGTGTACGCCATGTAAGCAATAATGCCCGACAGGGTGGGTGGTATTAGGCACACCGACCGCCAGGGTATAATGAGGCCCAACGCCGCAGGCGGAGGGGTCATAGCCCTTGGTCCGTCCGGTATTGCCTATACCGCCACCCTGGAGGCATTATTGCGCTTGAAATGGGCATCTGCGCCAAGTTTAATTAAAAAGTAAAATAACAGAGGAAAGTAGTTTAAAATTAATAGAAAAACTAGAAGAAAAAGTGTTGTTGGTAAAGTAGTCCCTCTGATTAGTTATGCTGTTGATTCATGTGTTGCTCCCCCCTCCGCGAGAGCCATTCTCTTGAAGTGACCCCCACCAGGACTCATTGCAGAGGAACAGATGAACTCACTATGGCATCGTTTTTTGTTACTTTTTAATAGTTATGGAGAGAACCATTCTCTTGAAGTGATCTCCCAGACTCCTGTAACTTTCAGGAGTCGGTTATTTATGTTTTTTATTTTTGTTTTATGAGTTCCCGATCCTCGCTGCCTTCCATGAGGACCGGGAGTGTGACGAGGAGCGTCCGGTTTGTCCAGAGAGAGCGAGTGAGCCTGCCTGCCGAACCACAGGAGCCATCAGTTAAATCAGTCAACAACACGAATGAGCTATGTGTGACACTTGACGAGGAGGGGAACATCAGAAGCAAGGTGCAACTTGTCTTTATTTTTTTTAACATGTCAGGCTTGTCAGGAGGGAAAACTGGTTGCTGGAGATCGGGGCATGGTCTCTCTGGCAGATGGAGATGTGCTGACAGAGCGGGCGGCCAGAAAAGTGAGCAAGACTTGTTTTAATTTGTGGCTGTGGCAAGCGTACGTCTAACAATTGTTTTTGTTATGTTAACGGTCGCAAATGACATTGCAAAAATGGGGCTGTGGGGGTTAGTAGCCTTGTCCGTTGATCCGCTAAGGTGGTTGTCTCGTGAGTCGGGAAGGGGGGAGGAGACTGCTGCTCTCAACGTCGCGTTGTCGGGTAACAGGGCAGTATGCAGTACGAGGCATTACAGATCGCTGGTTTAATGCGTAGCTTCAGTTTGGGGGCCAAGGTTAAAGAAAGAAAAAGTCATAAATGAGCCCAGTGAATTAGAGGATTATGTATGATTTCAGAGTTGGCACTGAGTGTTGGGGAGCAGTATTTCTCACTAAGCGAGGGGGGAAAAAAATGGCGTTTTTTTTAAATTCAGCTGTGTGGTTTTGGCCAATCATCAAGCAGGATGTGCACAAAGACACTTGTATGGGTGAAGGGGCATTTGGGCTGGCACCGTTTATTTCCTGGGCATATAATGAAAGTTAATGTACCCCCCGGCTAGGGTACTAGCCAATCAGATGCCAGGAAATAAAAAGCCCATTTTCTAAGTCAGGATAGAACATGTTTGCTAGGTGAATCCATACCATCAGCTGCCATAAAATAATTTTGTCTGCCGAAGTTTTGTTAATATCTTAAAATCCAAATTTAACAGACAAATTGGTCTTCAGTTTTGAATATCCAGCCTATCCCTCACTTCAAATAAGAAAATCAGAAGATTTTACTTTGAGAGGGCTCTTGCAGTAGGTAATTTCATATAGGACTGACGTCGGCAGGCGGCAGGACCCCACGGAAAAATTTCTAGCTAGCAGTCCCTGGCGAGGGACCGCCCCCACATCAGGTGACCGGCTTCAGGAGATGTCAGTATAAAGGGGCAGTCCCTGATGCCCGCCTTCCAGTTCTTTCCCGCCGTTAGCTCGTGCAGCGCCTCACGGAAAAGTTCTTTGCTTCATCAGCCTACCTTCGTTGGTTTTACAGAGTATTTTTGCCTTTTTTTGACAGTCGTCAGTACATCCGTCGGTGTATGTCGTCCCCTACACCCTCTGAGCACAAAATTAAATGTGACTCATGCGGCGCCCAACTCCCGCACAAGGATGGCCATTCTCTGTGCCTGTTCTGTCTAGGCCCCGATCACCCAGTCGAGAAGTGCCAGCACTGCCTCAGCTTCAACGCAGCTACCCGGAAAAGGTGGCAGCAACATCTGGAAGCCCACATCTTGAAGAAAAAGATGAGTTCGATGGAGAAGGAACTCAAAAAACTGAAGCAGGCGTCCACTTCCCCCGAAGGCCATTGGAAGAAGAAAGACAAGGAGAGGCACCTGGACAAGGGCTCCTCCACCGCGTTTCCCTCGGGAGTCGCTGTGATTCACGTAACGTCCCCTCCGGGGGACCGCCTCCCGATGGTCGCTTTGAGGCAGCCGCTCGGCTGCTGTCTGGCTCACGCCTGGCTTCTTCGGCACCTCCGGCACTGAGCCTCCGCCCCAGTTCGCCAGAGCCACAGTTTACTGGCGTGGCGCATCGGTAAGCCGGACATCGGCCCTGTGACGCCTGTGCGGAGAAGGCTGGTGTCGCATGACCTTTGGGCGCGCTACGCCCCTCCTGCCAGACCAGGCTGATCCCCTTCGCCCGCTCTCCGCTGGGTCCCATGAGTCAGACGCCGCCCTTCCGCGTCCGGGATCTCGCTGTCAAACCGCATGTCGGGTTCGGTCTCGACGCCTGGTCGGCAAAGAACTGGACGACGGACCCCAACACGTCCATCGTCCCCAGCTCTCTGCAGACTTCGCTGCCCTCCGGGGACCCTGAGTCTCCCCAGCCTGACCCCGGCGACACTGGGGTTCCTCCTCTGTCAGACCCTCCACCTTTAGGTCCTCCGGATCTGACGTCAGTTCCCTGGATGCCGGCTCTGATGCCGGGGCCTCCGATGCCGGTTCTACAGACTCCGGCTAACATCCCGCCTCCCGGATGTTACCCCGACGCCGGGCCCTCCAACCTGGACCCGCCCGTGAGGCCGCCGGCTGGGCCGTCTGCTCTGGCTCCTGGATACCCTCTGTCCTATCCGACGCCATCGTATCCGGGACCACAATATCCGGCGCCACAGTACCCGACGCCGGTCTTTCCGATGCCACAGTACCCGGCGCCACAATACCCGATGCCTGGTTTTCCGCTGCCTGGTTTTGGATACTCTCCGTATGGATATAATCCATACCCTTATCCCCCTCCTCCACCACCCACTCAGCCACTGGTGGATTTGCAGGAGACTCTGGCCTCCTGGTGGGCTGAGGCCAAGGCTCAGCTCACCAGGGAGGTGGAGAGCTGCCTACCGACGACGGTGCTGACCCAGGTTCCCATACGTCCACGGCGGCACACTCCCGCACCACGTCTGGACACCAGGGCTATTCCCTCTGGGTCCACAGAGGGGCAGGATACGATTCCCCTGGGTGCTTCCCAAGGGATCCATTCTCCCCGGTCGGGAAAGGGAGTCTTTTTCCTCCTTCTTCCTCTTCCCCCTCAGGCTCCTCGGACTCCTCCGACGGTTGCTCCAAAGGGGACAGCAAGCCACACTCTCCATTGAAGCCCAGGCCAAGGACTCCTCCGAAGTCTCCTCCGGAAGATCCTTCCTTTACGGAGTTGCTATGCAAAATCCAGGAGGTTCATTAGTGGCAATCTTTGGAACCAGACCCTCAGCAGTTGAAACTTCCCGAGCATCTGGATCTGCCAGTGACAGCTCCCACATTGCTGCCACCTTGGATAGAGCCTCATGCCGACCTTGTTACCATCATTTGGAAACAGCCGTAGGCTCTACTCCCACTTCCTCGGAAGTCGAACAGGCTATACCAGACTCCCGAGGGTGTTGACTTGTTAGATTCTCACCCTCGTGCTGACTCAGTAGTGATTAGCGCCGCTCACGGCTGGTCGGCTAACCCAAAACACCTTAGCTCGTCGCCACCTGACAAAGAATCCCGCCTACTGGACCAGAATGGTAAGAAGATTTTTGCTTCTTCCACACTGGGGATTAGGGCCCTGAACTATGTCGGTCATATGGGGGATTACCAGAAGGCAATTCTTACTCAGGTGGAAGCCAAATTAGACTCCCTGCCGGACTCTCAGGTCAAGCAGGAGTTGGCTGATCTTGTTAGCTGTGCACGTTCAGCCATTTGACACATGCTTCGTGTGATCTACGATGCAGTGGACACTGCTGGACAGAAGCTCAGCTACCAGAGGGCTTACGGGCGGCCACGCTTTGACTCCATGTGTCAGGTTGGTCCCGAAGTGCAGTCTGCTATCCAGGAAGCGCCCTTCCGGGGGTCGGTGCTTTTCGGTGGTGATGTCAAGGACATCATCACTGATTTGCAGGAGAAGGGGATGGCACTAAAGTCCATTGACTCCATGTACCATCCCCACCTGCTGCAGTGCTGTCCTTTTCGCAGACAGAATCAGCCCAAGGCGAAACCCCAGGGAAAGCGGACCTCTCTTGACGCTGGTCACCTGACGTGGGGGCGGCCCCTCACCAGGGACTGCTAGCTAGAAATTTTTCCAGGGGGTCCTGCCGCCTGCCGACGTCAGTCCTATATGAAATTACCTACTGCAAGAGCCTCTCTCGAAGATCTACTGTTACGGTAAGTTCTTACGTAACTGTACTTTCTCTGATAAAGGTTGAATTTACCTTCCTTGTTTTCATAAAGAACATAAAATTGTCTCCAACAACTCTATTATTTCAGCTGTAAAAGTTATATAAAAGTAATTTGCGAGTCCCTCCCAGCCTGGTAATGCTTATGTAATCCCCCTGCAAATGGGGGTTCCCAAAAGTCTTCCAGGAGCTTGACTGAATGCTCCAAGCCTGGGTGGTGTTCGGCGTCTGAGCTGCTTAACTGTGATTGCAAGTGAGTGCTATATGAGCCTCCACGTACTGTCTCTTTAAGAGCTGTCTGCTTGCAGACTTAATTAGTTTGTATGGGGGGGGGCTGTGTACTTAATGCTCGAATCGCTCCATTTCTGCCATTGTTACAGGTGCAAAGGGAGCCTATCTGAAAGCTTTAACTGTTTGCCTGTAATCATTTAAAGCATTATCAAAATTGTAGTTTGTCTAACCTGCCTTTATTGCAGCTGGGACTCTATGTGTGTTACCTCTCCATTTTGGACCTAAACTGCTGTGCTGGGCTAATTGGGTTAAGGGAGCCCTAAAATGGAGCCTGCGGATGAATCAGAACTTGAACCAGCCAGCTGCAAGGGGATTGTATGGGCAGTGACTCTGGGAAATGTAGTTTTGACCTTGGCGCCTTTTTCTACCAACAGAGGGAGTCTTATTGTGAGTGACAGCTGAATCAGCCAACAGAATAGTGTGGAGCTAGAGGAAATGCCCTGCTCTGTGACTGGAAAGATTAGATCAGTTATGGCAGTGAAGAGAGAAGGAGCTGTGTGCTTCTTCGGTGTATAGTTTTGCGCGGGAAGCACGTGTGAGGCCCTGAGTTTCGGTCTGCAGCCTTTGTGAATGCCAGTTTGGACTGAATCCGAGTTGTGAGGAGAAAGAAGCACTAGAAGTGTAGAAACCAGGCTCACCCTGTAGAAGACTGGAGAAATTGCTGAATCGCGCTTGGTCTGTCAGGAGCTGAAGCTGCTGTGTGTACTCCCGAGTATCTTGCAGTAATTGCGATCGGGATCGAGGAGCAGCCTGCCTGGTATAGTACTTTCCTTTTACATATGAATGTGCGTAGTGCTTGTGGGAAATCACTATTTCCAATCCCCTGTGCTGTGTGTTGAAGCTGGAAGCAAACCCCAGCTTGTCTCGAACTAAATCCATTTGCTATAAACTGCAGTGGGGTCCAGCCACAAGGACCTTGTCTCCATGCCCTGCTGTTTCTGACAATCCAGAACATCCACCATCCAGTTCTCTGCTTGGGTATTCTGAGTACAAATCAGGGTATTCCCCTGCAGCCTGTTTTCAATCACAAGTGTGTCATCTAATTCTTGTTGTTTCTTTTGCTTCATGGACTGAGCCATCAGGCTGTGGATTACAATTGGGTGTTGTGCATATATTTTCTTCTACATGGCCCTATCCATCTGCACCTGCCGACCAACCCCGGGCAACAGACCTGGCTAGCCCCCCAACCTGGGTACCCAGAGTGTGACTTTTCAGACCCTGAATGTGTGCACAGTACTGTGATTTAATGCCATGAATTAACCTGATTTCCCCCTCCCGTGTTTCTATTCCCTAAATAAATCAGACTTGCTGTTGTTGTTAAACTTTAAACTGTCTGAAGTGTCAGTACCTTCATGCCAAGCACTGTATTGGTTTGTGTATGCTGCTTAACCTTATTTTTCAGGGGGTCCTCAAAGATGAACCTGCGAATCAGTCTTGAGGGTAAGTGGTACCTTATGAATGAACAGTGTGTACATGTGGGGTATTGGTACTGTAACTCCTGTGCATCGTTTGGGCCATTAGAGGGATTAGAAGGGGGTCTCAGTGTCCCAGAGGGCTGTGACCAAACTAGACCAACCATTACAAACCCTGACCTCTGGGTGGAGGCACCAGCCATAGAACCTAGGCCCCTCAACCTGTCAGTAGTCAAGCAGGCAGGGGTAGTAGCCCTTGGGATAGTGCCACCTGGGGGTTACACTTCTACCTTTTAAGAATGATATAATAGCTAAGATTTCCTTCTTACTCAATTAAGTTGGAAGAATCGCCGGCCCAGTGGTGCTGAGGGTTGAGGCGTGGGACGCCACACCTCGCACCATGCCAGCAACCCGGGTTTGGGAGCGAGCCAAGTGCTAGGGGTCAGCAAGGGAGAGAGATGGATTGTGCATCCGTGGGATAGCTCTCTTCTCCCATGGGAGGGATCCAGGGTCTTCCTGGCGCAGTAGAGACCCCCATTGGAGACCAGGGGTACTACTAGCACCGGAACAAGTATCTGGGATGAGTGCGGTGGGTGTCTATGGGGCAGCCACATGCTGACGCCATTGCACAGCTGCTCTTGGGGCAAGCTAAGCAAGAAAATCCATCTAGACCACCTGTGTGATGACAGTGGCCCCAGGGGAACACCCACATTCCAAATGCTAGTCCAAGCGTGCCCGGCTGTCTCCATGGCCATCCTGACGATCTAAGGTAAATCACTTCACACTTAGGAGATTACCGCCAGGGGTAGGGCGGAACCAGCCCTGGAGGTGATCCTGAGGTTGGGCCTGCCTAGGTCGTTCGGGGGAGGGGGGAGAGCTTAGGAGATGCAAAGGGTTCAGGCTGGGAGTTAGGGTTGTGTCTGGGTTGGCACTCCTGAAGGATGCTCGGGGTCTAGATATATAAATAGAGTTTAAAAAAAAAAAAGTTTGGAAGAATCTTTTACTTTGAAACAGACAGCTGCTTAAGAAGGGGTTACCTAAGAAAGATTGTAGATCAACCATTACCTCTGGGGAAATCCTAGAAGTGTCCCTAACATACTGTTTACCAAATTGAAAACTTTAGAACTGTCTGTTAATAGTTGACCCTCACAATCTTTAAGAGCTACAAAGCTCGAGGCCTCCTTCCTAATCTTACAAGCCACAAATGGGCCCCATGAGACATTCTCTGCATCCTTTTTTTTTTCCCCCTTTTGGGCCTCCTGGTAGGCCTGAGGCAGTGCCCCCCCACCCCATCACACGACATCTGGTAGACTTACCTCTTCCCCAGTCTTCCTCCATGGCTTCCCCTTGTATTGCTAGGGCTGCATTTTAGCCTTTACGTTTTGAATTCTGTCTGCGTACTTGCCAGTACCATCACTAGACTGAGTGATTGCTCACTGCAAATTGCCCCCCTTAAAGAGCTGCTGACACCACAAAGAAAACTTGGAAAAACCTAATATTTAGGTATAATTCCACTTGTATGTCTTATACATTGTATAGAGTTCTCCTCTTCATTATTTATTAGTGAGAAAATTTGCATGCGTATATGATCTTTATCCCTTAGAGTCCATCTGCCTCTGTAGCTTACTCCCTACTTCAAGTCATAATCCTTTCTTGTGACATCACAATCTTTTGCCAATCTTTTGTGTGATGTCATAAGAGGTGCATTATGACCTGAGGTAGGGGAGAAAGCAACAGAAATAAATGAACTCTTCAAAAGCAAAGATCCTGTTTTCCTGCAGATAGCCACAGTAATATTTATTTATTTGAATTTTGATGACCAGGTAGGCCCAATGTGACAAGACAGTCCCTTTTTCAGTGGTGACCCGGGGGAATCTAAGCATTCCACAAATGATAGACATTAGACATAGTAGATGGACATTAAACATAGTACCAACAGTAGTACAAACAGTAGTAACATTAACAAATAGAAATATTGGGGGGCGGAGCCAGCAGCCAAAGGGAACTGACGTCTCTCAGAGAGCTCCTTGGAACCGACCATTTTCAGACCCCAAAATATCTTTAAAAAGCTTATAATAACTTCAGCCATCTATATCAGCTTAAGCAACTTTCAAAAAGGGACATATTGATATAAAACTTGATTCATTTTGAAATGGTACACCTGAATAAAAAAACCTCCTCAAGATAGCGGCAGGGCAGAGTCAAACAGGCCTGGTGAATAGTCAACAGCAGGGGCCTCAAGTCTCGAGCTGAGCACCACTGAACCAACTAATGGGGTGCTACTGCAGGCAATTCAACTTTTAGATAAAAAAGTGGACACAATAATAGATCGTTTGGCAGCTATGGATACCAAAATAGAGAAGGCTTCAGCAACTGCTGAAGGAGTGGCTGAATCTGCTAATAATACTGCTACGGCTGTATCAGGAGTCATTTCAGAAAGCAAACTTCTGAGACTCTGGATGGAACAGTTCGAAAATATGGTCCACTCAGCCAATCTTCGCATTTTAGGAGTCCCGGAACAAATGGAAGGGTGAGATCTAATGGGGTATATTGAAACATTAATATCCCAACTCTGGGACATTGAAGTAGTGGGGGAGATAGTGAAAGTGTACTGAATCACCCCCAGACATCGCGAACCATCCTTAGATTTGCCGCGTGCAATCTTGGCAGTGACTACAGGTCAAGATATCAGAGACAAGGTACTTACAGCAGCTAAAATGAAGGGTCCAGCGATGTTAACCTCTGGGGAGAAAGTACATTGTTTCCCGGACTTGAGCTTTTCTACACGACAACACTGTTTGATGCAGTACGTTCTGGATTGCAAGCTCTTGGGGTCTCCCATGCACTACAAATTCCTGCCCGACTACGAATCCAGTATGCGGGGAAAACATATGTCTCCACCGTCCCATCTGAAGCCGGGAAGTGATTGTCTGCAATTCAGAAGAATTTTGCTCAACAGGACACAAATAAGGACTCTGATGAGGGGGACTGATGTTGCAGTTTATTAAAATGTCAGTAAGTCGACCGCCATGTGGTGGGCCAACATTACCTATGCTACATACTCCCGAATTGTTTTGGATTGAATGCTTGTTGAATTTACTACTAGCTAGTAATACCTATATGTATGTTTTAAAGCCGCTTGCTTAATAAGCTTAAGTAATCATAGTTAGCTTATGCTGATGGGGAGACTGTGTTTAGGGTTTTTGTCTAATTATAAAACGCTTACAATGAATGTTTGTGTGGGTCTGAAGTAATACGAGGGGGGTTCTCTCTGAGGCGTCTGCTGGGGTAATGGAAAATAAAATATTGAGTTACATGGACAAAACTTATGCCTTGCGCGGAATAGTTTAAGTGCTAAATAGGCACACGGACACTTATTGAACTTGATTGCAATTAATGTCCATGTTCTTGCTGTCAGGCGATTAGTACTAGTATATTGACTATGTATGTTTAAAATTTAGGAGACGGCCCTCATATGATGTAACAATGGATGCTGAGTTAACTATCCTAGTTATGTTTTGTATAATTCTTGGCATGTGATACTTAAAACCAAGATATGACTTTCTTGTATGTCAGCACTTTGAAAAGCAATAAACATAAAAGTATATATATATAAAAAAAAAGAAATGTTCAATAATTTGATGCAGTAAGTACATAAGCTAGAGAAACATCATACACTTTAGGGCATAAACAACTTTCAGACTGGTTGGTTACACAAGGTTCAGAGAAACCTTGAGAGCATGACTTAGGATTAACCCCTGCCTGCTAGGCAGGGGGTTATATACAGTTGCATGTGCCAGTGATAAGGAATAGGTCCTCATACTGTTTTTTAAACTGCAAGAGGTATGTGCAGGATAGAAGTCCTGTTGGAAGGTTGTTCCATTTATGTGCAGCTGCATACAAGAAAGATCTCTTTCCAACTGCTAAACTAGTTTTAGGTATACTTAGTAATGGTTGGTGAGATGTTCTAAGGGACCTGGTGAATGATTTCCGGCCAGTAGGTTAGACATGCTTGGAGGGAAGGGGAGGTGAATTAATTTGAAGGTGGTACACAGCAAGGGCTAGTCTAACTTCACCTCAAAACCAGGCCGATTTAAGGTACTGAGCACAGCACAGTGGTGAGTTTGGGTTGGGGCTAAAGCAGCAAATCTGGCAGTATGGTGATATGATAAAGACATACAAGTATCTTACAGGGAGGAACAGGGTGCAGGAATGCACTATTTTTAAGCGAAAAAGATGTTCCAGGACTAGAGGGCATGGGATGAAGTTGGAGGAAGGACGATTCGGAGGAAACGTGAGGAAGAATTTCTTCACAGAACGGGTGGTGGACAAGTGGAACACCCTGCCAGAGGAAGTGGTGGGGGCTGAAACAATCATGGGATTTAAGAATGCATGGGATAGACATAAAGGAATTCTGGAGGTCAGGGGTAAGGGGCAACAGACTTCCTGGAAAACATAAACTGAACTTACAAACTTAAATGGGCAGACTGGGTGGGCCATAGGCCCTTATCTGCTGACACGGTCTATGTATCTATGTATGTATCTATGTGTGCCTAAGTCTGTTCAGAATTGATGGCTTCACTGTGGAAAGCAAGGATGCACCATAGAGGAGACCTGGGAGTGGAGTTGCAGTAGAGATGGGCTTCCTGGGTTGGGAAGTGAGGTAGGGGCCAGTACGGTATAGTAACCCAAGTTTCTAGTGAGTTGATTTTATAATTTTATTGGAATGGATCTTGAAGGATAGGTTTTCATCTAAGGTGATGCCCAGGTATTTAAAGCTTTTGACACATTCTAGCGTCTACCCCCCGCTGATGTTTTAGCAACCAGAGGTGGTTAGTTATCAAGTTTATAGGAGGTGTGGGGGAATAAGGTAATGGTTTGAAATGGAATGGTTTGAGTCTTTTTAGTGTTAAGTACTAAAAGGTTGGCTCTGAACCACGCCTCCAAATCCTGAAAATCACTCTCGAGGTTGGCATTTATGACATTGATATCTTTAGCAGACCTGTATAGAAAAATGTCGTCATCAGCATATAATTGAACTATTGCAGCTCCACAGTTGAGTGGGAGTTCATTGACTATGAATAATAAATAATGAGGAGGAGAAATACGGAACAAATGTGAAATACGAGCCAACTGTGTCTAAATATTATGTTTTGTTAAACTTCCCCTGTAGGGGTCAGCGGCTCTTTAGATAATGGAAAAAAGAATTCTGCATCATTGGTGCTTCTCAGAATTTTGGAACCAGTAACACAAATCTAGTTTAGTAGCCTCCCACCACTCCCCAGTATCCTGTATAAACATAAAACAGACTTCCTAGCCTGTAGAATGTGTCAAACTGCCTGCTGGACCTCAGGTTAAAGGGCTAGTATACTGCCTAATAATAATAATATTAATTTTTAAAAGCAATCAACTATCACTTTTTATATCTGAATTGCTTTTTATTTTCCCTTTGATTAATTAAAAGATTGTTAGGTGAGATGAGATGTGTGGGACATCACTCTGCCTGGTAGCTGACATATATAGCTCTGCTCCCCCCCCCCCAACTGCGTCATCACCATTGTGATCTCACTCACTATGACATCATTGCTGCTTAGGAACAGCCACTCAGTGGCTGCCAGGTCAGTCACCTGTGATGTCACTGTCAATGAGATTACAGTGCCGATGATGTAGTGGGGTAGATATGTCAGCTGTCAGGCTAAAAGCTGTTCCACACATCTAGCACAAGATTATCATATAGTACACTTTCCAATGAGCAAAAAGAAAAATACTTCACAAATAAAAACTTACAGCTGACTACTGCTTAAAATTGATATTATTTTCATGTCTGCCGGTTTCGGCTTCACTGGCTCTTTAATGTCAGCATGGAAAAAAGTGATCTCCAACTTTGCCCTGCCTTTGCGGCTCCTGCTTTTGATTCATTTTAACCATTAACATCAAGTAATTTGAGAACTCTAGTGGAGTAACTTTTGTCTCCTTAAAGAAGTTGTGCACTCTCAAATCTTGTAAATGTTATTTGTCTCCTTGTAAACAGACAAGTCTTTTGATGTAACTGTTGGGGATATATATGCTTCCTTTAGTTTGTTTTCATTGTTCACACCAGCCCTTTAATTAGCCTGGGGGTCTCCATTATCAGGTTGTTGAAATGTCATTGTCCATGAAAGCTGCATTATCATATGAGAACATAATGTATCCGCACCCTTTATACGCCGCAGTATGCCTGTCTGCTTACTTAGAATTCAGCAAATAAGTTGCAGCAAGGTGTGAAATTCCACATTTACCTTAAATGATTTTTACAAACGGTCTTAGATGTAATGCAGGCTTTTTTTTCCTTTAAACTGCACTCAATCTGTGTGTTTTGAGTTTTTTTGGGTTATGTGTACTTTCAGCGTAGAGATACATGGTGTAAATGGGTGCTGTAGCATCATGTTTTCTCATGCTAATGCAGCTCTAAGGGACAATTAGATTTCAGCAGCCAGAAAATGGATCTCTCGGCTAGTTACAGGGGCTGGTATGACAAGTGAAAGCAAACGAAAACTATATATATATATATATATACATATATATCAACAGCTACATGAAACAAGTTATCTGTTGACAAGGAAACAACATTTACAAGATATAAGGGTGTACTAGTCATTTAATAGCTAAATGTGGGCACAGGAACAAATTGATGTGCATCGCCAAACGCTTCTGACATAAGTGTTTTCTCCTTCCACGTCCAGGGATTGGTAGCTGCCTGTCAACAGCCACAGATGCACATGTAGAAGAGTCACAGTATACTGTATGCTCTTTCCATATTGATGCCTTCCAGCAAAATATAAGTTGCAGTTAAAATCTTCTCCTAAGAACACTTGTGTAGAAGTGGTTAAATATGGGTGAATAGCTTTAAAAAGTGTGATATGTTCAAATTTAATTTGAGGAGCATATGCATTAATAAATATGCATGGTCAGGTTTGCCGCAGACCCTCTAAAATAAAGACTCGGCCTGGAATAAGAGCTAGTATGTCAGTTTTAAATCCTGACCCTCTAAATAGGATACCCACCCCATCTGCCATGTCCTCCCCAACGGACCAAGATGAGGGGCTCCAGATCCAATCTTTCTTTGCTTGTGTCAGGCTTAACTCACTGACAGGGGAAGGCAGAGGTTTTGGAGATGGGGAATGGAGCCACTGTTCACACTGTAGTGATCTACAGACCTCCAGCACAGGGCAAGACATTAGATAAGGTGCTGGTGGTAGCTATTGGCAAGATGGCAGAAAAGGGGGCTGTGCTGCTGGTGGGGGACTTCAGCCTGCAGAATGAAGATTGGAGCATCCCAGCAGTGGCTTCAGCTAGAAGCAGGGACATCCTGGACTCTCTGTAGGGGGCATTCGTTAGGCAACTAGTCAGTGAACACACTCGTAATGGAGCAGTACTGGACCTGTTACTAACAGGGACAGTGTTGCAAACATCAAGGTGGGAGGCCACTTGGGGACCAGTGTCCACCATACAGTGTGGTTCAGTATAAGGACAGATGAGAAACTGAGCAGATTTTATAAAGATAGGTGAATGCCTCAGGGATGACCTGGTGGGGGATGCCCTGGATGGGATGGAGGAACAGTGGGAGAAGTTAATAGGGAGCATAGTAGAGGCAACAAACCTCTGTGTCAGACAAGTGAGCAAAAGAAAGAGGGAAAAGAGATCTCTGTGGTTCTCGAAAGAGGTGACTGAAAAAGTAAAGGGTAGCATTCAGAAGGTATAAGGAAACACAAAGGGAGGAGGAGGTTTGAAAGGCGTATCAAGGGAAACAGGATAAAGCAGAGAAAGCAGCGAGGAGCACAAATGCACTAACTGACGAGAAAACAGCCCAGGTGGTATAGAAAGAGGACAAGACATTTTATAAGTATGTAAGTGAAAATTGGAAGACCAGGGGTGAAATTGTAAGGTTAAAAAGGGAAGGGGGGGGGGACTGTGCAGAGGTGGCCCAGAAGAAGGCAGACATCCTGAACAAATATCTTTGTTCAGTGTTCATAGAGGAAGGCAAAGGGAGCACAAAAAAGTAACAGGACTATTGGAAGGAGGGAGGTGGACATTAGTCCATTTTCTAAGAGAGTCCTGAAGGTACTCGATAATCTGAAAATGGATGAAGCTATGGGGCCAGACGGGGTGTGTCCGAGGGTATTGAGGGAGCTCAGGGAGGTACTGGTTGCACCTCTGACAGTTCTATTTAACAGCTAATTGGAAACAGGAGTGGTTCCAGAGGACTAGAGGAGGGCGCATGTAGTCCCACTACTCAAAAGTGGTAGGATGGAGGAGGCTGACATTTAGAGGCCAGTCAGCCTGACATTGGCAGTGGCAAAGTTAATGGAATCACTGAAGGAAAGGATTGTGTAGTATCTTAAATCCAGTGGGTTACAAGACCCAAGTCAGCATGGGTTCACAGGGGGAGGTCATGTCAAACAAATCTGATAGATTTCTTTGACTGGGTGAAAAAGGATTTAGATCAGGGTGGAGCGGTGGACATGACCTATGTAGATTGCAGTAAGCTTTCGGCACTGTTCCACATAGGAGTCTAGTAAGCCAGGTAGCTTAGGAGTGGGCCCAAAGGTGGTAAACTGGATAAGAAATTGGTTAGGGAATAGTCGAGAGAGGGTGGTGGTAAATGGAGTTCACTCTGAGAAGGGGAGGGTGCCCAGTGGAGTGCCTCAGAAATCAGTGCCGGGACCAGTCCTTGTAATGCCTTTATAAGTGACATTGCAGAGGAGCTGGAATGGAAGGTCTGCCTCTGCAGATGACACCAAAATTTGCAATAGGGTGGACATGTTGGGAGGGGTGAACTGGAAAGGATAAGTGGTCAAGGATATGTCAGTGTGGTTTCAGTGTGAAAAAGTACAAAATAATGCATTTAGATCACACAAATCTATGGGTGGAGTACAAAATTGGTGGTGTGCTATTGACGATTACCAGCAGGAAAAAGACCCGGGGGAATCATAGCAGATGACCTGTATGTGTCTAGGCAGTACAACAAGGCAGTTGGGAGGGTTAATAGGATGTTGGGGGGCAGAGATAGGGGTATCATCAGCAGAAAGAGGGAGGTGGTGCTGCCTCTTACAGATCACTGGTAAGACCCCACCTAGAGTACTGTGTCCAGTTCCGGAGACCACATCTCAGAAAAGACATAGACAGAGAGTGGAGGCAGTCCAGAGGAAGGCAGCTGAAATGATGCAGGGGAAAAAAAAACAAAGCAGGAAACTTACCACCTGCCACTACTGAAAACAAATCTAGCACCCAGGTCCATATGGAATAAATTCAGTTAAATACTTCTATATAAATAATGAGCATCACAGACTGAAAAAGCAGCATTTGAGTAAAGAAACTTCCGCAAAGACCTTTTTTCAAAAACAGCCAAATGGGTCAAAACTTTTACTTATAAATCATGAATGGTAGCTTGCCAAAAAAAAATCAGTTTTGAAGTTTCCATGTAAATTCACATCATAAATGTCCACTTATTCTGATTTCAAAAAGTATCTAATCCATAAGGAAATATTACTTACTATTTTTTGAGGATAGCTATCTCTTTAAAAAGGTCATATAATTCACACAGCAAGTTATGGTGGCAAAACATGGCGCTTTGAATATGCTGCTGAATCTGAACTCAATGAAGTGCAATCAGAGATAATCCTCTTGGACCAATGCCTTCATGAAAGTGCATAAAGTACTTAGTTGTGCAAATAAAAATGTACAAATTGGATCGTAAAATGCAATACAATCTTAGAGTGAGTCACAAAATGAAGCAGTCCAAGAAGACATTAAATTCTTAGATGAGCTGAAAAAGCAGGGGAAAAATCGAAATTACAGAGCCATCCTGACAAACTTTGTTAAAGTAGTACCAGCCACGGGGATACTGCAGGTCGCAAAAACCGCGATATATCATCAGTTAAAATCTAAACACACTTCAAGGATTGTGCTGAAAACCAAGTGCTGTAAATAGCTAATAAGTTGGCATAAGAAAAGGGGGATCTGACTTTGGGGATATCTCCTACAGCAGGCCACACCTATGGCACTATAGCCGTCAGGCACTAGGATCTCACGGAAACTTTCCCAGCTAGCAGTCTACCAAGGGGCCGCCCACTTCGACGACATACGCCGACATGGACATATCCTCAACAGTGTGTGTCTCCCCCATGCCCTCCTCAGTTCTTTTCTTTCCGTCAGCTATCGCACATCAGACTTCACAGAGATCCGTCAGCTTCAGTTGACTGCCATTTAGCTGAAATTCATCAAACCTTGTTTATTTCCCCTCTCCCTAGTGTGTGTCACTTTAGCAATAAAGTGATTTTCCCTCTTTGTTTATGCCAAAATCCACCTCCGGGAACCTCTTCATATAGTGTGCCTGCAGGCAGAACATCCCAGAGGATGACCACGAGGCCTGCATCTGCTGCTTAGGCTGGGAACACGACACCCAGGCTTGCATGATCTGCTTCGCCTTCAACCGGGCCACCAGGATGCGCTGAGAGCAGGCCCCCGAAACAATTGTGCTAAAGCAGAAGGTCGCCCGGATGGAGAAGGAGCTTCAGGATCTTCCCAGTGTCAGTCTTCACCATTCATCACTGGTGGGTGTTAGCCATGAGCGAAGCACCCTGCCGGAGATTTTTTTTCAAGGGGGAGGAGCCGGCACCAGTGGCGCCACCCACGAGGTCGATGTACGTCATGGTGCTTGTGGGCTGGCCAGTAACTGCCATTGTCTCCTCCTCTGCCTCAGTTCTGCTTCTCCCGCTGTTGGAGACAGCACCTCACATCCTGCTCTGCTGTACTGTACTACATCAGTGGCCTAGTTTAGTGTGGCACCGCTGCCTTGAGTTCAGGGCCATTTCTGTCAATGCCATTCATCTTTTCTTTGCCTCAGTTCTGCCGTCAAAGTCACTTGATGCCATTCCTGAATCTCGGTAAGACGTTTCCAATTATTTTTACTTGAGCGGCGTTGAATCTGTACTGTATTGTGATTTAATTTCTTCTTCGCATCATGCCTGGTTCAGGGGACAGATAGTGTTCTACTAAGGCGGGCCAGCCTCCCATGCATTGGTATCCTGCGGCCGGCAGTTTTGCTCGGTGGACCAGCATGATGTTTGCCTTACCTGCCTTGGACCTCAACATGACATGGATCACTAAGACGCCTGCTTCTCGATGGACCACCGTGTTCTCGAGCACTGTGTTTTAAAAGTCTGCAGGGCTCTGCCGACTTTGGGGATGGCATCGCTCTCGTCGGTCCAAGCGTAGGTCTCTTTGCCCTTCCTCCGGGTCCCCCTCCCGGGTCTGTACGGTGTAGTGAGGAGGAGGTCTTTTCTTTCAGCCTTGCTGCGGAGGAGGTCTCTACTGTGGTGCAGGAGGACCAGTCTGGCTCCACTAGAAGCCAGGATGGGAGCACCTCCCTGGCAGTCACCTCTTCGAAGGTGCAGGCTTCCCCATTGTCAGCGCCCATGGTCGCTGGATCTGGCGTGGGGCAATTCTTGGTGCTGCCCACCGATGCCGCCCCAGATCCTGGAGCCGTTCGAGGGGTGCTGGGCCTACCAGCAGTGCCGTTTGCAGCTCCATAGGCAGGAGAGTCCCCGGGGTCATCAGTCGGGAAGTCTTCTGGATCTCCACCTCCCCGGAGCCAGATGATCGAGAGGTCAATCCAGACTGGTGATCTGACCCCTCAGAGTTGATGGGCTCTCTGGTGCCTGGACCCTTGCACCCTCCTAGGTGCCCCCTCCCGCTGCTCCAGTGACTACGGCCGGCACCGACTCACATGCCAACGGTGGCGCTGGGGGTATGGCACAGGTCAGTGGCCCTGGGACTGGGATGGTCCAGGTATTGGGGGAAGGGGTCAGCTGCTGTCCCTCTTCAGGATGCTGGAGCCAGAACCCCCTCCTCTGTGGCTCTCCTCGGGGAGCCTGCGGAATTGGGGGGGTCCTGTGGCACAGGGTGTGAGGAAGAGGTCTTCCTCTGAGTCGACGGGGTTCAGAGGACGGAACGAGGAGCTGCTGCACTCCCTTGTAGTCATTCAGGGCTTGGGGAGGAGCCACAGTGCTGAGCCCAAGTTCTCTCCCTCGTCCCCTTCGAGAGAGTCCTCGTTGGGTGGTGTCGGGGTCTGCCCTTCTGGATTCATGCAGCCCTGGTCCCCTCATAAGGATGCTTCCCTTCAGGGCTCAGTCTGGACTGTTGCATGTTTCTTCAAAGGCTGGTGACAGAGCGGACCTGCGGATCCCCTGGTCATCCGGGATTACCTGTTAGGTCTCCTAGCCCTGGCAGAGGTGCTCCACTGGTGGTACATTCTTCTCCCTTGCCTCTGTGTCCAGCCCCTCTTCTCCCAGGCCATGTGGGTCTTTCAGGTCCTATGACCTGGAAACAGTTCAGATCCCAGACTGCGGATTTCACGTGCTATGTTAGGGCCATGGATGAACAGATCTTTCACCAGTCTCCCTCTTCACAGCCTGAATCTGAATTGTCAGCTTCCTTAGCCTTCTTATCTTCCTCCATGCTGATCAGACACAGTATCAGCACTTCCTGGTGAGGTTAGTCGAGGACCTGCACATTTCTTATGTTGCTCGTCGCAATACCAAACATACGACGCGAGCCTTCTTGGGAGAATACAGTGCGGATCACCTAGTGGTCCAGTCCTGGCCTATCCCTTTACAGGAGGCATCGTACAGTGTCTGGCAGCTTCCATCTGCCCCAGCTGCAGACCCTTTGGACTGCCAGTGTCGGTACTGCACACCCCAGAGGTCTCCAGGTACACTGCCGCATCCCTCTGTGGGACTGATGTGACTGGACACCCCTACCGGGCATAGACCTCCGGTCCATGACCAGCCCCTGGATCCGGACTCAGCGGAGTTTGACCACCTGGGGCAGAGAGTCTTCTCCTCGGCGCAGATGCTTATGTACATTGCTTCACATCACACACACCGCGCTGCCTATAATAGGCACTTGTGGGTGATGCTGGCCTAGGCACTGGCATCGCTGCCTGATTCGGAGGCAACCAGGCAGGCCACAGCCCTCTCTGCCGATAGGCCTGGAGTTGGCAAGGCACCAGACAAGGGCATCTTGTGACACCAGTGAGGTCGCTTCACGGCTTGCAGGGACAACGATCTGCATTAGGTGGACGGTGTGTCGTCGCCTTTCTCGGTTATCACCCCTGGCCCGGCGAAGGGTGATTGCCTTCATGTTCTGGGGGATCCGCCTATTCACCCATAGGGCGAGACGGAAACTGCAGGGGCACCTTCCTTCCCCAGGGGACGGGGGACCCTGCCTCATCCTGACCAGTCTTGGGCCTAGCTGGTCTGTAGAGGGTCTCATCCTCCCGTGTTCCCCCCCATAGGATGCTGAGGGACATTAGTTCCTCAGGGAAGTGCTGAACCCCGCTTCGGGGGGCTCGGTACTCACCCACCAGTGATGAATGGTGAAGATTGACCCTGGGAAGATATGAAAATTACGTACCTACCGTAATTCTTGATCTTCCAGTGTATCTTCACCATTCATAACTGAATCCAGCACACCTTTCCTCAGAAGGCTCCAGTCCCTGGGCGGTCCTCCACCCTGCTGTCTCTCCCCCTTAGGTCCTTCCTCCCATGGCATTAGAACCTGCTTCACCCAAAATTAAGGACGGGGTCTCTTGGGAGAGGAGCCAGTAGGGCTTCCCCTTTGGAGAACTTTGGGGAGACTTTTGGAGGGCTCCTTCCCTCTGCCCTCAAGGGAGCCTCCGGGACCAATCCCCCTCCCTTCAGAGGGCCAGTCCATCTGGAGGTCCCTGGTTTTGGGGTGGAATCAGGAGGGCCGACAGGACTTTCCCCCCTTCTTGTACTTCCTCTCTTTCTTCTGCCATCCCTTAACTCTCCCTCCTCCTCCTCCTTGGGAGGGAGCTATTGACGGGTGGAGACAACACTCCTCCCCCCCCCCCGAACTCTGTGGGTTTGCCTCTGTGAGCTTTGGGGAAGGGGTCTCTGGTCTAGGGGGGATTCCTCCCTGATTAACCGGGGGGGCAGGATGAAGGGGGATCCTTCCTGATCACCCTTTAGCAAGGAGGATTAGTGCTACTGTATGCACTCAAGCTCTGTCTTAAAATTGCTGCTTCCTCTGGAGACACACTCTGTCTTTCTCTGGACTATGGTTTGGGCTTCAGGTCCTCCACTTCTCCCATTCCTCGTTTTTCCCTTTTCTCTTTCTTCCCCTTTCTTCTCTTCTTTTCTGTTTTCTCTGGCTGTCCAGGGACTGGGGCCTTATGGCCCAAATCCCCAGAGCCACCTCCTTCTCATTCCTCTGGCCGGCCTATTCCTTTTTCAGTTTATATCTTTTTGTTTTGCTGCCACTTGGGCTCCCTTGCCCTGCCCTCATTTTTTCTCTGCTTTCTTTCCCTCCGTCTCTCTGGCATGCAGAACTGAGGCAGAGGAGGAGGCAATGCCCATTACTGGCCAGCCCACGAGTACCATGACATACGTTGGCCTTGTGGGCGGTGCCAGCTTCTCTCCCTTGAAAGAAAAAATCTCCCATGGAGTGCTGCGCTCAACGCTAACGCCCACCAGTGATGAATGATGAAGATACACTAGAAGATCAAGAATTACGCTAGATACGTAATTTTCATTTCTTGAAGTTCCTCCACTTCCCCCTCAACATCTGTGGTCTTGCAGCCTTCTAAGGCCTGAGTCAAATCCATGGAGAAGCATAAACATCAAGACAAGCACTGTCACAAGGACAGACCCTGGTCCCCCTCTTCTCAAGCCCGGTTGCCGCTTTTTGCGACAACTGTGACAGGGCTATCCTCGGGGTCCTCCTCCTCTGCCTCACACACCCTTTCTCCTGCAGGACTACCGTTGTCAGCTCCCCACCACCAATGTTTCGGTGGCGGGGGTCAGTTTAGTGGGCAACTTTACAGCCCTGTTCAGGCCCTTATTTTCCATGGCCCCTCAGGTGGCTCTGCTGGCTCTTCATCATTGGACTCAACGTTGGCCATTGCCAGGTCACAGCCAATACCTCTGTCACCAGCCATGGCAGTTTCTTCGGTCGTGGCCTCGGGACCCGTAGCCTTTTCCTTCTCTGGAGTTACCCCGGCCTGAGCCATTGCCAACCTAAGTGCTAACTCACACTGAGGAGCTCCCCTGCAGGTCCCAGCCTGTGCGGCCACCCTCCCTAGTGCTGACCATGGCGCAGATCCCGGCGCAGATCCCAGCATTTCCTCAACTGACACTGATGGGTCCGATGCTGATAGCACTGGATTTCCACTCTGTGCTTACCACCTTATGGGATTTCATGCAGACAAGCTTACTGTCCCCTAAGGCCCTTCCCCACAATTCCCCCTGCTCCTCCAGCAGGACCATGGCCCACACCCCAGAACCATGGGCTCTCGCTCCCCCCCCCCTCAGGACTTTTGGGGCGGGGATGAGGGTGGGTGACATCTGGATTTCATTCCTCCCAATCATGGCAATGACTGAGGAGGTACTCCTAGCAACTCCTCCTCCATGGTATCAACCAATGGTGAGGAGACCCCAAGGCATATCCTACAGTCCCCCCCAACCCCCTGAATGATCCCTGTTTTGTCTCATTCATGAGACAATTACAGTTGGCCATGGGCTTTGACACCAGTGAGTAAGATCCTGCTCGACGCTGACTAGCCACTTATTTAAGGCTTCTGGATGCCCCTCCTCTGTCATCCTACCCTTAATTGGGCCTTTTAAGATGCCACCATGGCATCAACCTAATTTGATACCTGCTGTGCTTAGGAAGGCAGACAAATTATACCAAGCTCCAGCAGAAGGCTTTTCTTCACTGATCAGGCTCAAGTAGATTCGGTGGTCATCAACGCCACCCACAACTGCACCAAGAGGCCCAAACACCTCAGCTTATTACCCCCAGACAAGGAGTCACGAAGGCTGGATCACATTTGCAAGTAAACCTTCGCCTCTGCCACACTGACCATCAGGGTGCTAAATTACATTGCCCATATGGTCCAGTACCAAAACCAGCTCTTGGACCAAGCGCTTGAATTGGCACGCACCTTCCCTGAAGACCCTCTGAAGCAGCAGTTGCTGCAATCTCTTAAAGCTGGGTCCAGTGTCAGCACTTGCCTCCTTTTGGCTGCCTGTGACACCGTCAACGCCTTGGTGAGGGCTGCTGCGGTGTGCATTTGCTTTCATCAGTAGCCTTCGTTGAGGGTGTTGGCCGTTGCCTAGGATGTTCACTTGTCCATCCTGCATGCCCCTTTTAGAGACTACAAGTTGTTTGGTGTGGATGTGCAGGACTTCTTGTCTCAACTGCAAGCCTCGGGCCACACTGTACGTTCGGTCCACTCCATGTACCACACTAACCAGCCAAAAAATGATTCGTGAGTATCCTTTGTCAGTCTATTCATAGACCCAAGCCCTCCAGCACATCGCAGGGTAAATGCTGGGCGGCCCCTACCATGCCCACCCCTCCTGTACCTCAGGGAGAAAAGCAAACAGAGGAGTAGGAGAAGCCTCGGCTGCCCCTGCCGGATCAGCCTGATTCCTTGCCTGCCCCCCCCCCCAATCCTCTAGTAAGGCAGGAGGTGGTGGTAGGGGGTTATTTCTCCCTACACTTGGACGAGTGGAGTGAAATTGCCACATATGCCTGGGTACTGCAGATCACAGAAAGTGGACACACTCTGGAACTTCTGGAGTAACCTACAAAAAAAAAAAAAAAAAAAAAAACAGTTCTGCCCTCCTAACCTCCATACCACGTTCCATTGCGCTGGGAGGAAATTCGCTCCTTGTGGCAAAAGAAGGCCATAGAACCTGTCCCAGAACCTCAGCAGGGCAGAGGGTTCTATTCTCATTTCTTCCTGCTGCTCAAATGCACAGGAGATCTCCAGTCCATTCTGGACCTCCGGGAGCTAAATCTGTTTATCCATTACAAAAAGATCCAGATGATGACTCTTCAGAGCCTGCTGCCCCTTTTGCACCAGGGGGACTGGATTTGCTCGCCTGACATGAAGGATGCCTACTTGCACATCCAGGTACATGCCTCCCACAGACAGTACCTATGGATCTTACTACGTGAAACAGCTCTTGCAGCAGGTTACACCATTAGGACTGACGCCGGCATGCGGCAGGACTCCACAGAAATTTTCTAGCTAGCAGTATTCAGTGGGGACCGCCCCTGACGTCGGTCCCGCCCCCGACATCAGGCACAGTACATAAGGGGGCGGTCCCCCAGAATCCCCAGTTCTTTTCCCACCGTTGACTCGCCAGCATCGGCCTCTCGGTCTCTACCTAGCGCATGACGACTTAGAAATTCAAGAGTTTCTACCTAACTAATGTCCTCTCCAACTCCTTCATTTGAGGGTCACCTTTCAAAGTGTGCCTGTAGAAAACAGATCCCTTTCAAGGATCCTCATTCTTCCTGTGTGCGTTGCTTAGGCCTGGACCTCGATACCAAGGCCTGCACCTTTTGCCAGGGGTTCAACAGCCGCACCAGGATCCGCCGTCAGAAGGCACTTCAGGCTTACCTGCTAGAGGAAAAACTTAATAGAATGGACAAAGAACCTTCCTCCAGGGGCGATTCTTCCTCCAAGGTCCACAAGCACCGGGAGAAGGCAAGGTCCAGATCCCCGAACCAGGCCTCTGATTCACAGAGCTCAGGCTCCACCCGATTGGACTGCTCTCCCTCCAGGGCTAGGTCTCAGCCTCCCCCGGTCAAGGTCAGGGCTTCCAGCGGTTCTTCGACTCTTCAGCCCATTAAGACGTCCAGGCCATCGGCTTCCTCTACTCCCTCTCAGGCCTCTTCAAAGTCCTCTGAACACCACAAGTCTCCTCTTCCGCCCGACGTCAGGACCCCCAACTCCCAGTTAGTTTCCCAGCCCCCTAGGGGCCCGGATCCTCCACCCAGGAAGACGAAGGACCTGACGTCTCTCAAGCGGACGGACCCGACGTCAGTCAAGCACCCGAAGCTGACCAGGCTTTCGCCAGAGCCGAGAATATTGGCCAAGCACCAGACGCTGGCCAGGCGTTCACCAGACCTGAAGTCATCGGCCAAGTGGCTGACGTCGGCCTCACCGGGGCCGAAGACCGCCCCCCCAGTCATCAGTAGACACCGGTCACAGGGACTCCACGGAGGAGGACACCGCATTGCCCGAAGACCAGGTGGGTGACACAGAGGGTGCCGGGCATCCAAGGGAACCTTCGCACACCCTGGAGACACCCGAGGACCCGACGCCGACCCCAGCGACAGACCACGGTGCTAGGTCTGCTGTCAGCAAGGAATATCCAAGTAAAGGAACTCTTTACTTTCTGGTGGGACACCATCCGAAAGACGTGGTCCCAGTAAAACCTCCTCCTCCTCCACCTCCTCCTACTCCTTCACCCCCTCCTCCACCACAGGGGCCAGCAGGACAACCACCAACCCCCAAGGAGCAGACTCCAGCTCCTAGGGGTAGATCCCAGGATCGGAGAAGGCCTCTCTCAAGATCTCCATTAGGGTCCCCCAGCCCCAGGCGACCCAGACGTCAGCGGTATACTCCGTCAGGGGAGGACTCCAGATCGGATTCATTGAATTACTTCAGATCTCCTCCTCCACTCGGCATTTCATCACCTGACCCACATGACCTTCCCAGGTCTTCTCCGGATGATCCCTCTTTCTCTGAGATCATGAGGCACATTCAGGATCCAGGACAACATGGGGTGGGATGCTGAGGACCTCGATCCCAAAAGGCAGCACCTTGCCTGTTATCTTCGGCAGAAAGACCCAAAGCCTGTGGTAGTGCCACCCTTGGTGGACACCCTTTCGGACGTCACCAAGGCTGCGTGGAAGCGTCCACACTGCACTCCTGCAGTGCTGAAGAAAGTTGACCGCCTGTACAAAGCCCCAAGAGAGGACTTGTACCTGGCTCAACAACCTCTGGCAGACTCCCTGGTCATTACGGCCTCACATGACCAGTCCCAAAGATGGCAACACGTGAGCACACAGCCACCAGACCAGGAATCCAAACAATTGGACGCCCTGGGGAGATGCATGTATGCGGCTGCTACATGCTCCATCAGGTCCCTGAACTACCTAACCCACATGGTACAGTTTCAGAACGCCGTATGGGAACAGGGCCAGGACCTGGTCGATAAGCTTCCAGATGGCGATCAGAAGGCGGAGCTCCTAAACCTTCTCCGCTTTCGTTCGTTCGTTCGTTGAGCCTGCACGCTTGGCTCCTAGAGACATAGCCATTTTGCGACACGGGGTCTCGCAAGAGGTAGCTGATGTTCTGGTGGCTGCGAGAAAACTGGCCACTCATGCCAGGGTCTGATGTGGGGACCCAAGTACTACGAGCCGCATATGATTCTGCGGACTCGTCCGCCAGAGCTGCAGCTTCAGGCATCTGCCTCCGGCGACACTCTTGGCTCCGTGTCTCTGGCTTCACCCCGAACGTATAGAAGAACATTCTTGACGTCCCCCACAATGGCGAGGTACTCTTTGGTGAACCCTCTGAGAAGGTGATCACCAAACTCCAGGATGCTGGGAAGGCAGTCAGGTCTGTACAGGCCATGTACAGAACTAGGCCCAGTTCCTTTCGTAGGAACCAGAGCCGTTTTCGCAGCCAGCAACAAAGGCAGCAGCCACGTTCCGGCCAGCATCAAAGGGTCACCTTTCAGTGGAAAGCCCAGGCTGAATCGTCCCCAAGCAGAGCCCAATGCTACACTAAACCGGCCCAGCCTGCAGGGACCAGTGCTGCCACAGCATGACTCCTTCCCGGCCCCTGCCCCTTCTCTGGATCAACGGGCGCAAAAAGTCGGCAGTCGCATCGCTCGCCACTTTTCAGGGTGGCAGTTGATTACCACTGACCGGTGGGTTCTCCAACTGGTCAAGAAAGGTCACTTCATAGACTTTCTCGACCACCCACCGGCAAGACCTCCCCTGCTTTCCCGTTACTTGAGTCAGCACGCCTTGCTTATACAGCAGGAGGTGCCCGTGCTCCTGGAAAAAGAAGCGATAGAGCACGTTCCACAGAACCAGAGGGGTGCAGGATATTATTCTCACTTCTTTCTGGTTCCCAAGAAAACAGGGGACCTCTGTCCGATACTGGACCTTAGCGACCTCAACGAGTCGGTCCTGTGTAAGCGCTTCTGCATGGTGACCCTCCCAGGTCTGATTCCCATGCTCAAGCAGGGCACCTTTCTAGCATCCTTGGACATGCAGGACACTTACCTGCATATACCCATTGCTCAAGCGCACAGGAAGTTTCTGCGCTTCGAGTTTAAGGGCCACCATTATCAGTTCTGAGCCCTCCCTTTCGGACTGTCATCGGCACCTCGGATATTCACAAAGTATATGGCGGTCATAGCGGCGACTCTGAGGAGGCAAGGTAACTACGTGTTCCCCTACCTGGACAACTGGCTTCTCATGGCACCCTCTCGGGAGGCCTTGATGTCCGCCATTCATTATACTCAGTCTCTGTTTGAGATGCTGGGCATCTTGATCAATCAAGAGAAGTCACGTCTGATTCTGTCTCAGACTCTGCAGTTCATAGGCGCAGTTCTGGACACCGTCCAAGGGAAAGCCTTTCTTCCCCAGGTCAGAGCGGAACACATCAGATCCCTCATCAGGGACATTTAGGCAAAGAAGACTGTTTCTGCCAAATTGGTCCTTTGCCTGCTCGGACACATGGCTGCGGCCATTGCAACAGTCCTGTTTGCTCGTCTCCACATGCGGGTCACCCGGTGGATGCTACGGGTCCAATGGGATCAAAAGCAAGACCATCTGTAGCTTCCAGTCTGGATCACGAAGGCCGTAATCCGGGATTGGCAGTGGTGGCTAGATCCGAAGAATCTATCAGCAGGGGTCACCTTCATTGCGCCGTCTCTGATTGTGACACTCTCCACAGACGCCTCAGGGCTCGGATGGGGAGCACACCTCGACGGTGTCCAGTCTCGGGGCCTGTGGACAGCCCAAGAGACTCCTCTCCACATTAACATCCTGGAAATGAGAGCAGTTCTTTACGCCCTGCAGGCCTTCCAGTTGGAGATTCCACCGGGTACTCTTCTCTTCTGTTACAAACAGACAATTCCACGGTGATGTATTACCTCAACAAACAAGGAGGCACCCATTCCTACCTGCTTTGCAGGGCAGCCATGAGGGTCTGGGATTGGGCTTTGCAACATGGCGCAAACCTCATTGCTGTTCATGTCCCAGGAGTGGACAATGTCATCGCAGACGGCCTGAGCCGCTCTCAGGCCAGAGTCCACAAGTGGGAACTACTCCTGGAGGTAGTAGAGGATCTGTTTCACAGATGGGGTACTCCAGAGTTAGACCTTGTCCCCATCCAATGCAAAACTGCCCAATTTTTGCTTGCTAGATCCAGGGCCTGGTGTTTTCTGGTGAGACGCATTGTCCCTCTCCTGGGCGGGCAGATTCCTCTATGCCTTCCCCCCTTTCTGTTGATCCAGAGGGTTCTTCTGAAACTTCAGAGAGCAAGCGACGCTGATACTCATTGCGCCATTCTAGCCCAGGCAGATCTGGTTCCCTCTACTACACCAGCTATCCCGGGAACCTCCGGGGCTTCTGCCAGTCAGCTCTCACTTGTTGTCTCAGGAGGAGGGCTCCTTGGTCCATCCGGACTTTCGTTCGTTGAGCCTGCACGCTTGGCTCCTAGAGACATAGCCATTTTGTGACACGGGGTCTCGCAAGAGGTAGCTGATGTTCTGGTGGCTGCGAGAAAACTGGCCACTCATGCCACTTATGCCATGAAATGGTGCCGTTTTTGCCTATGGGCTCAAGCGCGGGGGGTTTTGCCTCTAGACTGTCCAGAAAAGTCGGTCTTGGACTACCTCCTGTCTCTTTTTCAGGCAGGCTTGGCCTACTCCTCGATCAAAGTACACCTCTGTGCCATATCAGCCTATCATTGTCCGATAGGTCAACGCACTATATCCCAGTTGGACACGGCACAAGCCTTTCTGAGAGGTATTCTCCACCTTAGACCTCCGATTAAGGGTCCAATTCTGCCATGGGATCTACCCTTTGTCCTGAGCAGCTCATGCTGCCACCCTTTGAACCAGCCGCAGATTGCGAGCTAAGTCTTCTCACTTGGAAGATGTTGTTTTTAGTTGCCGTTACTTCGGCCAGAAGAATTTCTGAACTCCATGCACTTATGTGCAAAGAGCCTTATTTGTTTTTTCACCAAGACAGGGTATCCCTACGGACTAATCCCAGATTTCTGCCCAAGGTGGTCTCAGCTCTCACCCTTAATCAAGACATCGATCTACCAGTGTACTTTCCCAACTATTCGAATCGAGGAGAGGCCCTGTTGCACATCCTAGATGTGCATGGGTGTCTCCGCTACTACCTGACCAGAACCAAACACCACCAAAAATCGGACCAGCTTTTTGTCTCCTTTGCCCACAGGATGATGGGAGCTCCTGTGTCCAAACAGTCGCTGTCCAGGTGGCTCATTCAGTGTATCACGTTCTGTTACCAGAAGCGCAACAAACCCTTACCGGGCACGGTTAAGGGTCATTCCACAAGGGGGGTGGCTACCTCCTTTGTGGCCCTTATGAATGTGTCCACATCGGCCATCTGTGCTGCAGCTACTTGCAGCTCCGTGCACACTTTCATCAGGCATTGTAGCCTGGATATTGCATCGAGGCGAAGAGCAGGTTTTATTCTAGCAGTCCTTCAAGGACTTCTGTCCTAGGCTTTGGTTTCATTAAGGATTTCTATCTTCCCTCCTCCCAATGGTGTGGGATTTCCATTATTGCTTGGGAATCGGTCCTAATGGTGTAACCTGTTGCAAGAGCTGTTTCACGAAGTAAGATGGTACAGTTACGTAAGAACTTACCGTAACAGTAGATCTTTGAGAACAGCTCTTGCAGCAGGTACTTTCCCTCCCACCATCCCCGCTGGAAGTAGATTCTAGTTTCAACATCCCTGTCCTAGGATCAGGTGTCTCAGCATTTCTCTGGCTGCCATTTGATGGCGGATCCTCAGTCTCCTGTTCTGATGTCATCCAGCGGCCGGGAGTCTCCAGCGGGAGAACTGGGGATTCTGGGGGACTGCCCCCTTATGTACTGTGCCTGACGTCGGGGGCGGGACCGACGTCGGGGGCAGTTCCCGCTGAATACTGCTACCTAGAAAATTTCCGTGGGGTCCTGGCGCCTGCCGGCTTCAGTCCTGATGGTGTAACCTTCTGCAAGAGCTGTTCTCGAAGATCTAGTGTTACGGTAAGTTCTTACGTAACTGTACTTTCTATTTCCAGGGAGCACACTTCCAGTTCCAGGCCTTACCCGTTGTTTGTGTTCAGCTCCTCAAGTGTCTACCAAATACCTGGCAGTGGTGGCAGCTGCCCTCAGGTGGGAGGGCCTTTATGTCTTTCCCTACCTAGACGACTGGCTTCTCAAATCCCAGTCCAGGGAGCATCTATTAAAGACTCTGAAACATACCACCCGTCTATTCCAGGATCTGGTCATCGCGGTCAACCTGTCTAAGTCAGTCCTGACCCCCTGTCAGCACTGCCAGTACATAGGGGCAGTCCTAGATATCTCTCAAGGCATGTCCTTCCTTAGCTCAAGTTTGCCTACTGTACAGCAGCCACTACGTATTTGCCAGAACTTTCCTCCGGCTTTTGGGTCTGATGACTGCGGCAGTAGTCACAGTGCCCCTAGCCAGACTGCGCATGAGGATTCCTCGGTGGACACAGCGGGTCCAGTGGGATCAGCGTACTGATGACTTGGAACAGCCAGTCATGGTCTCATCTCCAGTGAGGAAAGTTCTGCTTTGGTGTATAGAACCCAGCAACCTGTTAAGGCGGTTCCTTTCCTCATCACTTCCACTTACAGTACCAAATTCTCACAACCGATGTTTCGGAGCTGGGGTGGGGAGCACATCTGG
The DNA here is from genome assembly GCA_016271365.2 of Neoceratodus forsteri. Lineage (NCBI taxonomy): Eukaryota > Metazoa > Chordata > Ceratodontiformes > Ceratodontidae > Neoceratodus > Neoceratodus forsteri. The sequence goes on from CM057458.1 coordinate 196,326,232, forward strand.
GGTCCCACCAAATACAAGGGACTTGGTCCCAATTGGAATCCTCTCTCCACATCAGTCCTGGAGAAGTGGGCCATTATTTATGCCTTGCAGACCTCCCAGACTCTGCTATCCCCAGGTCTTCTGCTAGCGCAGATGGACAACATCAGTGTAGTCCACTACATCAACAAACAAGGGGCACTCACTTATACCCGGTTTGCCGGGAAGCAGTGAGTCTGGTAATGGGCTCTTGATCACGGCCTCGAACTATCGGCTGTCCATGTTCCAGGCATCCAAAGCATCCTGGTGGACACACTCAACTGGTTGCAGTCAAAGGCACATGAGTGGGAGCTTGCTGACCTTAGTAGTAGAGGACCCATTCAACAGGTGGAGTCCTCCAGAGCTGGACCTTTTCGTGTCCCCACTCAATAAAAACGGTGGCATTTTTGCTCACTCGATTCAGGGCCTGGAGTTTTCTGGTGAGACATGTTGACCCTCTCTTGGAAAGGGAAGGGAAATTTCTGTAAGTATTTCCTCCCTTCTTCCTGCTTTAGCGAGCTGCTCAAGTTGCAGATGGAAGGGGCCACAATGATCCTCGTAGCCCCATTCTGGCCTTGTCAGCTCTGGTTCCCTTTACTGCAACAGCTGAGAGTGTAACCTCCAGTGCCTCTTCCTCTGTACACTGGCTTGCTCTCACAGAATCTGGGCACTGTAATCCATCTGCACCTCAAATCCCTACACCTTCTTGCCTGACTCCAGAGGACATAGCCATGGCTTGGTTTGGGTATCACCCAGATTGGCTGATGTCGTGGTGGCGTCTAGGAAGCCTTCCAGCAGGGCCAGTTGTTCTATGAAGTGGAAGCGTTTTGTGCTGTGGGCTGCTTCCCATCAGCTGGATCCCTTCACTTGTCTGGTGAATCAGATTCTGGAGTATTTACTGTCCCTTTCAGACTCCGATCTGAAGTAAACCTCTCTTGAGGTGCACGTCTGCCATCTCTGCCTGCCATGTACCTGTTGATGGCTGTACGGTGGCACAACTGGAGGTGTTCCGTACATTCCTAAGAGGCATCCTTCACCTGAAGCCTCCTATCCTCTATCCAGTCCCGCCTTGGGACTTGAATTTTGTGTTGGAAAAAATTACTTTGGCTCCTTTTGAGCCAGCTGTGACATGCAAGCAATGCTTTCTGTTGTGAAAAGTGTTATTTTTAGTTGCTATTACTTCTTCTTGAAGAATTTCACAGCTACAGGTGCTCAAGTGCGAGCAGACTTACTTGGTTTTCCACGAAGACAGGGTGTCTCTGCGTACTAACCCTAAGATCTTACTTCCAGAGGGTTTCTTCAGTAGGTCGTCACATATAGGACTGGTGCCACCTGGCGTCTGGGCCACATGACAGACTTTTCGAGCAATACCTGACGGGGGACTGCCCACCGGACATCATGTGACCGATGTCAGCGTGACCCTGTATAGTGGGCGGTCCCCATGCCTGCCCTCCAGTTCTTTACTGCCATTGCCTCGTGTCAGTCACATCGCAGACTTCCCACATTGATTGTCATTGAAAGTTACTTTTTTTCATCAGTTTTCACTGCATTTTATCTATAAAAATCCTAAGCCTTCTATGTCTTCTCCGAAGAAGAAGTGCCAGTCTTGTGGTACCCAGATGCCACATAAAGACGGTCACGTGAAGTGCATAATCTGCTTGGGCCCAGACCACCCAGTTTTTTCCTGTCCAGATTGCCAGCCTTTTAATTAGGCCACACGCAAAAGGCAGCAGCAGCAGTTTCTGGAGGCCCGCCTTTTGAAGACCCGGCTGGTGTCTTTAGAAAAGCAGATGGAGCAGATCCGTGACTCTTTATCGTCTTCCCCCTTCTAAAAAAGAACATCAGAAAGAGAAGCACAGGGAGCAGGAGCACTCCATGGAGGGTTCTCAGGCCAAGGCCTCCAGGCACTCATCCAGCAAGGCCTCTTCCCAGCCGCAGTTTAAGGAGAGATCGCCCTAGGGGATCCAGGTAAGCCCTGTAAACCTCCCTCAGCGGGTGTTAGCCTCCGCCCTCTGACGGCCGCACTGTGCCTGGGCAAGCAACCGCCCCAGCTCCTCCGGGACCGCCCTGGCTGCCGTAATCTGGCTCCCCAGACTTCATGACCTGCACGGCCTCAGCCGTTAAGTCGGCAGGGGTTCCTCCCCTCCTGCTGGCCACGCCTGGTCAGATGACCACCCTGGCATGCCACACGGCTCTCCCATTCGGAGCCTAGCGGCAACCAACCTGACATCTGGATGAGCCTGGGAGAGTCTGTCACTCTCTTCCCCCTTCTCTGCCACCGGTAGCTTCCCCGATTCGGGCCACTACCTCAGGCGAGGATAGTGCGGAGTCCCTAGACATTGATCACACCTCTGGGTCCGATCCTCATTCCCCCAATGGGGTCACAGGGAAGGAGGCTTCTCCCTAGTCATCAGGCCCTTCTCCAGAGGCCCCTCCTGTCCCCTCTGGTGGGTTCACTCTGGACCCGGTGCCTGTCCCGGTCGAGATCCTACCGTCTGATACGGCATCGGTGGAACCGATGCTGGACCCTCCAACAACGGTCTCCGAGCCCGGGCCCAGTTGTCTGCCCCAGCCTTTGGCTCCGGTGCCAGACGAGGTCCCTCCATCGGGTCCCCTTCGCCCGACTCCAGCGCCGGCCCCCTTTCCGGTGCCTGATTGGGTGGTGCTGGTCCCGATGCCAGTGGCCCCGATGCCGATATACACGATGGCAGGCCCTACATAGTTTCTCCCACCATCAGACCTGAAGTTGAGCCTGTATTCCTGACCCTGGACTGTCCCACATTACCCCTTGTGGTATCCTGGGGATCACTTCCTGGCTGGTCCCCCTCCAGACTGGAGTGGCGCGGGTCATTACTTCCCTGGTTACAACCCGTACCCGGGGTATGGCTACTCGGGATACCAGGGGTATCATTACCCTCCTCCCCCAGTAATCTCTCCACCTCCTCCTCCTCCTCTGCCTCCTCCACAACCTCTGGTTCAACTGGACTTCAAGACCCTCATCCAGTCTTGGTGGCAGGAGGCATGCTCGGAGCTGGTATCTGACCTGGAGAGCAGACTCCCACCTCTGCACTCTCCCAGGTCTCCATCCCGTAGGAGTTTGTGCCCTTCTACCGTCCATGTCCTGGGAACTACTTCTAAGGATATTGCTCTCCTGGATTTAGGAGACCATCCAGACAAGGGAGATGATGAGGATGGCGATGATTTGCTGGAGAAGCTCTCGGACCATGAATCCTCAGTCCCTAAGGGCAAGGTTTCACCCAAGTCTCCACCAGAGGACCCTGCCTTTTTGGACCTTTTGAGGTCCATGCAGAATTATTTTGATTGGGAGTTAGAAGAGCAAGATCTGATGCGACAGAGACTCGCCAAACATCTGGACCTGGAGTCTTTGAGCCCGGTCCCTGTTCTCCCATGGATAACACCTCACCTGGACCTCACCTCTACAGTCTGGCAGATGCCTCATTCCATCCTGGCTGTCCCCAAGAGGGTGGACAGAGTTTACCGGGTGTCCAAGGATGCTCCGTTCCTCAGTGCACATCTGAAGGCGGATTCCGACGTGATTTCAGCTGCTCATGACTGCTCCTCAGCACCTAAGCACATGAGCATCTCTCCTCCAGACAAGGAGTTGAGGAAGATGGATCCGTTCGGTAAGAAGGTCTATTCTTCGGCCACATGTGCTCTTTGATTCTTTAACTATGTGGCCCACATGGTGTTGCACCAAAAAGCTACCTTGGCCAGGCTCGAGACCCAAGTCCAAGCTATGAACCCTTTGGCTCTCAAGGAGGAGCTCGCCAAGGATCTCCACCTGTCACGTTTTTCTTGCAAGCATGCATTGTGGGCTACTTATGACTCTGTCGATTCAGTAGCCCATGCCTTGGTGACTGCCGTTGCTTTGAGATGGAAGGTCTGACTTTGCATCTCTGGCCTCGTAAATGAGGTTCAGTCTATGATTCAGGATACCCCCTTTCGGGGCTTGGTGCTATTTAGTGGCAAGACTAAGGACATCATCACCAATCTCCGGGATAAGGGTCAGGCCCTAAGGTCAGTGCACTGATCGGGTGCCCAACAACAGCAGCAGCCCTTTCGGAAAAGGACCTGGAGGCAGAGAAAGCAGGCCCCGACTCGTCACCAGGGCAAGAGTAAGTCCACAGAGTTCTGCCACTCCTCCTCCCTCCAAGAATCAGGGACATTCAGGGGGCATTCCCCCTGACTGTCCTGCCACCTCCTGACTCCCTCGCCCCACCTCCTCCTCCTCAGCCTCATTGTGAGGAGCTGGTGGGGGGAGGTTTGCCTGCCATGCGCAGGAGTGGCAGGACATCACCTCTGAAACATGGGTCCTGCAGTTGGTGTCTGCTGGACACACTATAGAGTTTCTGGAGATTTCCCCAGACTCTCCGCCAAACCAATCAGGCTCTTCTCGTCCGAGAAGAAATTCAGTCTCTCTTGCTCAAGGAAGCAATAGAGAGCATTCCCCTCCATCAAAGGGGAAAGGGGTTTTACTCCCACTTCTTCCTGGTTCCAGAAAAGTCAGGCGACATGAGACCCATCCTCGACCTGAGCAGGCTCAACCTGTTTGTTGAGTACAAAAAGTTCAGGATACTGACTCTCCAAAGCCTTCTCCGTCTCCTGGAGAACCAGTGGTGTTGTGCTCTGGATATGCAGGATGCTTACCTGCATATCCCAATCTTTTTTTAATCCAATTGTTTTAACCAGGAGTGGCACACTAAGCTGAAAGCTTGTTTACAGGTGCAACTTGGGAGCACAGGAAAGTTAAGTGACTTGCTCAAGGTCACACAGTATGTAAGTGGGGGCTGTGGGATTCAAACCCACGTCTCCAGATTTGCAGCTCAGAGCCTTAAACCACTGCGTTATACTGCCTCATTCCCCATCCACCGCTGGTTCCTGCGGTTCTGTTTCCAAGAGACCACTTCCAGTTCAGGGCCCTCCCCTTTGGCCTTTCCACGGCACCTCGGTTTTTACCAAGTGCTTGGTGGTGGTGGCAGCCTTTCTGCGTCACTAGGACATAGCAGTTTTCCCTTACCTGGATGATTGGCTGATTTCAGACCCTTCCAAGGATTCTCTCTCAGAGGCTCTGGCTTTCATTCTGGATTTGTTTTCCAAGTTGGGGATTACTGTCAGTTTCCCCAAGTCATCTCTTTCCCCGACGCAGAGACTTCAGTTTATCAGGGCGGTCTTGGACATGGTCCAAAGCAGAGTCTTCCTCCCTCCGGACAGAGTGGAGACTCTGGCCCGTCCGGTTTCAGTAGTGGCCTCATCCAGGACCATCCCAGCAAGGGAGGTGGCGGCCTCCATCTCTGCTGTTCCTCTCACGAGGCTTCATATGAGAGTCACTCACTGGTCCTTGCGGGTGCGGTGGGATCAACTCCTGGATGACCTGGACCATCTGGTCCTGATTTTGTCGGTAGTTCAGAAAGACATGCTTTGGTGGAGGGATCCCTGCAACCTTTCTTTGGGTCTTCCTTTCAGGAGCCAGGCCCCCTCAGCATCCCTGACTACAGATGCACAGAACATGGGATGGGAGGCACATCTAGGGGAACACCAAGCCCAGGGACTTTGGTCGAGCTCAGAGGCATTGCTGCACATCAACATTCTGAAGAGGAGAGCGGTCTTGTATGCACTTCAGGCATTCCAGATGCTTCTCCCCAAGGGATCACTGCTTGTCCAGATGGACAACATGTCAGTAGTCTGGTACCTCAACAAACAAGGAGGAACTTGCTTGTACCCTCTTTGCAGGGAAGCGATAAGAGTGTGAAACTGGGCAGTCCTGCACGATCTGGCCTTAGTGGCAGTGCATGTTCCAGGTGTTCAGAATGTCCTGGTAGACAGTCTTAGCAGGTCTCGAATCCTCAGTCACGAATAGGAACTAAGTCAGGAAGTGGCAGAATCTCTCTTCCTAAGGTGGGGGCGTCCAGAACTCAACCTTTTCGCCTCCCCATCCAACGCAAAACTTCACAGTTTTCGCTCGCTCATTCCAGGGCATGGTGCTTTCTGACATGACGTACTGTCTCTCTCTTGGACAGGGAAATTTTTGTACACCTTCCCTCCATTTTCCATTCTCCAGAGGGTTCTCCTCAAACTCCAGGCAGAGAAGGCATGGATGATCCCCATCGCCCCCCTCTGGCCGAGTCAGATTTCTTTTCTGCTTTTGCAGCAGTTATCGGAGGAACCACCAGTTCCACTTCCTATGACTCAAGAACTCTTGACTCAGAATCAAGGCCGGCTCGTTCATCCGGGGCTCAGGACCCTGCACCTTCATGCGTGGCTCCTGCAGACATAGTGGTATCTCACTTTGGGGTCTCCTCTCGGGTCGCCCAAATACTGGTTGAGGCCAGAAAACCATCTACCCGTTCCACCTATGCTATGAAGTGGAAATGTTTTTCCATTTGGGCAGCTTCCAAAGATTGGAACCCTTTCTCTTGCTCTGCCCCTCAAGTCATGGAATACCGCCTTCATCTGTCAGATTCGGGCCTCTTTTATTCCTCTTTGAAAATCGCCATTTTGGCATACCACGAGCTGGTGGATGGCAAACCCATGGCTCAGCTGGAAGTCTCAAAAACATTTCTCAAAGGGATTCTCCATCTGAAACTCCTCATCTGCAGCCCTACACCACCTTGGGATTTAAACTTTATGTCGGAGAAACTCACTCTCCCGCCTTTTGAACCAGCAGTGAGCTATGATTTATGCTTCCTGTCCTGGAAGACGTTGTTTTTAGTTGCGGTTACCTCAGCTCAAAGAATTTCGGTGCTTCAGGTTCTGGTTTGTAAGGAGCCTTATTTAATTATCCATAGGGACTGGGTGGTCCTTGGGACAAATCCTAAGTTTTTGCCTAAAGTGGTGTCAGAGGTCACACTGACTCAATCAGTGGAGCTCCCAGTCTATTTTCCATTCCCTGCAAATAGGAGTGAGGTACTCCTGCACACTATGGATGTGCATCGTATCCATATCCTCTGGTGCTGTACTCACCGTACAAAAGAATTCCATAAGGATGACCAATTGTTCATCTCCTTTGCTCCCAGGTCTTTAGGCAAATATGTTTCTAAGCAGTGCCTGTCCAGTTGGCTGGGCAGTTGTATTCGCTTGTGTTACCAGAAGTATGACAAGCCTCTGCCAGGAACCATCAGGGATTCATTCTACAGGGGGCATGGCTGCTTCCGCAGCTTTTTTTCACAACGTTTCAGCAGCCGATATCTGCGCAGCAGCGTGGAGTTCTGTCCATACTTTTACCAAACACTACAGTCTGGACATTGCTTCTAGGCGGAGGGCAGGTTTTGGCCTGGCTGTTCTGCAGGACCTTTTTGTCCTAGGCTGGTTCCACTCTGTTTTTTCCTCCTTCCTTATTTCGGTCTCTCTTCGCAGGGATGGCTTGGGATTCAATCCTATATGTAATGACCTACTGAAGAAACCTTCTCAAAGTAAGATAGTACAGTTACATAGGAACTTACCTTCAAGACAGGTTCCTTCAGTAGGTCATATTTTTCCCTCCCTCCTTCCCCCTTTTTATTTAAAGATTCCAGACTCTGTTTCCTCCTACTGTCAGGCCTATTCCAGGCTCTGGTGGGAGAACTAGAGTGTGGGGCGTGGGGACCGCCCACTATATAGGATTACGCTGATGTCGGTCACATGATGTTGGGTGGGCGGTCCCCTGTCCAGTATTGCTAGGAAAGTCTGCTGTGTGGCCCAGATGTCAGGTGGCACTAGTCCTGTATGTGATGACCTACTGAAGGAACCTCTCTCGAAGATCTACTGTTACGGTAAGTTCCTACATAACTGTACTTTTCTTCCTAAGTTGGTGTCCGAGTTTCCTTTAAATCAATCCATCCACCTTCCTGTTTATTACCCAGAGCATGTCAGTCCAGAGGAAGCATAGCTTCACACTTTAGATGTCCATAGAATTCTGTGTTACTACACCCATTGTAAGAAGGACTGTAGAAAGTCCTAACAGTTGTTTGTTTCTTTTGCCCCTGGGAAAAGGGCATCCCTGTTTCGAAACAGTGCTTGTCCAAATGGTTGGCCAACTGTATTACTTATTGCTACTGAAAGTATGGCAAGGATCTTCCTGGCATTGTTCGTGGTCACGCCACCAGAGGCATGGCCACTTCTGTTGCCTGTTTCAGGAGTGTGTCAGCTGCAGAGATCTGTGCTGCTGCTGCTACTGCTACTTGGAGTTCTGTCCATACCTTTACCAAGAACTACAGTCTGGACAATGTCTCTAGGTGTAGGACCAGCCTTGGCCTAGCTGTCCTCCAGGGCCTACTTTCTTAGGTTCAAAGTTTCCTCCACCCAGACTGTGCTGTCTACTGATGGAACTGCTTGGGACTCATTCCATTGGTATGGCCTACTGCAAGAGATACTCCCGAAGTCAGATAGTACAGTTACATAAAAACTTTCCCTAACAGTATATCTACGAGGGGAACTCTTGTGGCAGGTCATGCCATCCCTCCTTCCTTCCCCCCTGTACCTGGGAGGTCTTTCTATGTCTGTGCCTCTTTCTACATTATTTTCATTTTGGTGGAAACCATTGGATCCTCCTCAGTTCCCTCTGCCCAGCCTAGGTGGCTTATGGTCTCCAGAGGGTGTGGCCTGCTGTAAGAGATCCCATCGTAGATCTACTGTTACGGTAAGTTCTTACGTAACTGTAATATATACCTCCTCCAGTCTGGAAATACCAGACTAACCACAGAAGCATGCCCACTTGTTACAGGCTCGGATCCAGAAAGATCTTTAGTAGCAGAAAACTGGGTCCCCATAGATATGTAGAAATGGATTTACTATCAGTGGCTGAAACTCTGTTGCCGAATTTCACAATCCCAGCCGTACATTCCTGACATTTAAATTTTGCCTGCAGTGGAATTTATTTACATTTTGTGAGCTGCCCCTCCTTAATATAACAAACTCTGCTCGGTGAAATTTATCTGTCAGACAGTTGTGTGTCAGGAATGTGGTGTTGGGATTGTGAATGTCGGGCAAGAGAATTTCGGGCAAATAAAAAAATACTTTAAAAATTGTAGCAAAAAATCTAGCTGTATCCAGTTGAATTAACTGTAGACCCCATTCTCATGAATGTCCAAACAGAGAATAAAATGTGTGATTATATTCAGAAATCAAAACAAAAAAAACATAATATAAAGGTATTTAAGTAAAAATTAGGTACTGCTGGTTAGTCAGTAAAGAGCTTTGTTCTGTGGTGGTCCCGATATCTTGTTTTGCATTGTCTTGCTGGCTTCAGTAGTTTAATACTGCAACTCAAAGGTTTAAGAAAAAGCCAGGGTAAAAAGCAGGAGATAGCTTCCATGTAAAAAGGATGCCAGAGTGAACCCGTGTCTCACAAGCTGCATCAAACAGATGCTGACCCAACAGTATGAATGCTGCTCAGGAATGTGCCCTGTTGTGACATGGTGACATTTTGGGGGGTGGCCTTCATCAGACAAATTTATTCCATCTTATTGGATCTGGGTGCTGGATTCATTTTCAGGAGTGGAGGGTGGTAAGTCTCCTGCTTTGAGTTTTTTTCCTTTTATTTTCCCGTTAGGGATCCATACACCAGGCCTCTTGTTTCTGGTAGCTGGGACTGTGCATTTATTTTCCTTTTAAAATGGTGCAGGATCTGCATCAAAAGTCCTATGAGGAGAGACTAAAGGACTTCAATGTGTACTCTCTAGAAGAGGGGATATGATGGAGACCTTTAAATACCTCATGGAGGTAAACAAGATACAGGAGGGAAGTACTTTTCAGAAGAAAAAGTGCCAAGAACAAGGGGACATGTTATGAAGCTGGAGGTGGGTAGATCCAGGAGAGATGTGAGGAAGCAAGGCCACTGCGCTGCCTGGTTTCTTTTTTCCCCTTAATTTCTCCCTCCTCTCTCTCCTACTCACCCCTCCCTCTCTTCGCTATTCTGCCCCTAACCACTCCTCACTTTTCCTCCTCTATTCCTCCCAGCCTACCTCCCTCTCTGATCCTCCTCTTCGACACCTGAAATGCCCCAGGCTGCATCTTTCCTACTTATTACAATAACGAACTAATACTACATACTGTACCCTTTGTATTTAGGTTGTTTTTATTCTTAGCCCAGGCGTACTCGCCCCAATGCCAGTCGCTGTTTGGTTGTGATACTGCTTAATTTTTACTTGCTATGTCTGTTTAGTTACTAAGTCAGGTATACATTGTCCAATGCCTGTGCTCAGTTTTTATTATTCTATAGAGCATTACTTCAGGCTGCAATTCTACTTGTTTACAATGCATGTCTCCATCCTTGCTTACCCTCCATTGTACCTGTGTATGTTTCCTGATAAGGAGCCTATGTAAAAGAACCCATTGCTCAAAGGTATTAATCCGAAATTTTAATAAATAAATAATAAGTACTTCTTCACAAAAAGAGTGATGGCTTCTTGGAACAGCCTTCCAGCAGAGGTGGTGGGAGAGAAAACAGTGGTGGGGTTCAAGAATGCATGGGACAGGCACAAGGGAATCACAGTGGAAAGGAAGGGGGTGAAGGAGAAAGAGCTGTAGGTCAAGTACGGTCGGCCGTAATAATGTAGGCAGGGAAAACGGGCAGACTGAATGGACAAAGTGGTCTATATCTGCCATCAAATTCTGTGTTACTGTGAAGGTATTTAAGTCTCCTTGAGAAAATGTATGCCCAAATCAACCTCCTAAAGCAAAGAAAGGACTACTTTCCTCTTCTGGGAGTTTCAAATAATATACTTAATTAAGGAGGTGACTTTAAGCTGTGCCATAGACGTAAGAAAAAAGAGGATTTATTAGCTGATTGCAGTCTATTAAGGTAAGCCCTCCTCCTTGCTGAAGTCTTTTTTTCTTTATTCCCCATCTGTGTCTGCTCACAGGTTGTTCAGGCTGTGAAGAGGGCAAAGATTGGGAAGATGGTCTCAAAGTGGTGTCCGAATGTTGATCTCTCGTATCTGTATCTCCCCACTTCCTTTTGTCTTGGAGCACCTGATACTTGTTCATGAGAGTAATGTTAGTGGCTTCTTTAGACACTTTGGTTAGTTTTTCCCTCAGTGGCATGATAATGTTTCTCTGGAGGGGAATCCCACATTCCCTGCCTTTGATATTTCTGTTCATTCAGATTCAGACTCTTCAGCCAGCCAAGGTGGTACTGGAGAGGCCCCCTCGATGTCGTTAGTTATGACTCCTTCCTGTGGGGCCATCTCTTGATCTATAGGGGGCACCTGGTCAGTAGTAGAGGTAGAATTAGTAGGATCAGGCTTGTCTTCTTTGTTACTCTGGAGCATATCAGGCTTTTATTAGAAGTCAGAGGTGGAGCTAGTTGTACTGTTGCAGATTTATCTGCTGTACCGTTGCTCTGGGCCTTCTGGACTAAGTTATCCTGGTCAGATCCATTCATTCTATTGTGCATTACCCAGGGGCAGTTTTGAAAGAAGTGTCCCTTCTCTTCACATAAGTTGCATTTAAACCAGCTTCTGCAAGTCAGGCTCACATTCCCGAATTCCCCGCATAGACCACATCTTAACTGGTCACATGCGTTTGACAGATGAGATCTATCCCCTCATGTGTAATGGGCCTTAGGTTGGCTAGAGTAGAAATGTACCCCATTGTTCCAGCCAAGGAAAAACTGTTTGAAAGATGGTAACCCCAGCCTCATTCTGGTGGAGTTTCACTTGATATCTCCAACCCCCAGTCCAGAGGTGCTCTGAATCAGTTTATCGCATCTGGAGGTGTAAGAATGTCACAATGCTGATTTAGCCAGTAGTGTATGTCCCCTACATTGACCCCCTCATTTTGAATCATTATAGTCACTGTTTTCACCATCAGCTTCATAATGGTATTAACATGAAAGGGACCTGTAAGGGGGCAGAATTATACTTGGCTATCTCTCATCCAGAACCGCTCTAGGCCATGAGGTGTCTTGAAGCTTGCATCAAAACTATCCTTCCCAGAGACATGTATGAGCGCATAAATCTCTGAGGCGAAGAATCTAAGGAAGTCTTTCAACAGCTGTTGCCTACAAACTCCCTGTATCTGATGCAAACCACATTTGTTTTTGGAGTTGATTTGCGTCTGTTTTTTAAAAAGACAGAAAATCTCAGCCCTGTTCATGGTGGTATGTTTTGTCTTGATTCCCAGTCTTCATCCTCAGACGTCGAGTGCACCAAGTCTTGCTGTAAAGTGTCTCAGGTCTGTGCATTTGAGAGCTAATTTTGCAAGGGTAGCCCCTACCATGAAGTCAAGGGCTAGTCATTGTGTGCAGTGGAGGGTTGGGGTCCCATATCCTGCCCTCTCTGCCTCTGTACCTTTCTTCTTGGGCTCTGTATCTGCATCCTGCAAACTGGGTACTACGTCTGTAATCCCATCTGCTACATCGTGTCCTTGGCTTACTACTCAGTTGTGTGGGTGTTGGGGGGGCAGCGTCTCATCCTCTGTAGTAGCAGTATGTGTTGCAGTTGCCTTCTCAGGCTGAGCCTCTATCCTTCCACCTTCCTCATTATACATCAGCTGTGCCTTCCTTTTATGCAGTGCATCACAGTCTGCTGACACCTCAGTAGAGTGCACAGCGTGCTTCGTCTGTCTCTGTTTTTCCCAACCCTGCATCGAAATTAACCGAGCGATTCCCTGAGTGAACAACCTCTGTTTAACAGTAGTGGAGGCAGTACCTTTTTCCCCTGCTCTGGCTTTCGCTTTCTCCTTTCTAGGTTCACAGGTTTATGTAGCCTGTCAAGGAGTGTACTTCGTTCCCGGTGCCTCTCGTGATGCTGCCATGTTGCTGTTTGACACGCTCACTTGTGAGCTGACCATCTGGTCCCATGAAGGATCTGGGACCAAATTCCCTGACTGATCTTTCATCCAAATGCATTTAACAATCCCGTCCTGGGAGACCATGGAGCTTCTTTATGTTGTGATCTCGGGACTTTAAAAGCCACAGTAATTCTCCTTGTGCTCAGCAGCCAGCTCTGTTCTTCCAGTCCCAGCTGATTGTAAGTGTCAGTCAGGTTGCTGTCAGAGTGGCCCTTTGAAGTCCGGGCTGCTTTCTTTCCTGGACTCCTATCCGCTTTCCCCGATGGAGTGATAGGCACCAGCAGCTCAGTTTTTAGGGCTGCTACCTGTAGCCCTATTGCGTCGGCTGTAAAAATGAGCTACAGGATTCGGGCCATAGAACACTTCCTTTATAGTTTTCAAATGATCCTTCCACTACTTTGCAGCCCTTCAGTTTAGCCCTTGCAGTGCTGCAGACTAAAAAGCTGTGCAGAGCTCAGTCAAATTAATTCTAGTTCTTTTGGCAGCCTTCTGGTTCTTCAGTGACTGCAAGAAACACTTTTTTTCTTTTCAGTCCAACTTGGTAAGCAGTGTTTATAGAGCTACTGCAAGACAGACAAAAGCACCTAACTGCAGAGCAGTTTCAAAGTACATGCTTGGTCATCTCTCCCAAAGTGCATGTGTGTGTGTGTGTAGCAATGATTTATGATACTTTTGAAACATAACAGAAGATTACTTCAGAGAAGCTAATTAACACCAGTATGCTTTTAGCCGAGAAGCCCCTGAAGGGCAAAGTTTATCAAGAATTATCAACAAGTAGAGAGCTCTTCTCAGATGAATTTTAAACTGTCTTAGTAAATTTCAAACAAGCATTTGTCAATGTCGAATGTTGCTTGCTTGTATGTGCTGTTTAGGTATTTGGAAGTGACAGTTCCATGCCTTCCTCCCAAGTCATCCACTGTGTCTTTCTGTTCAGTATTCACAGAAGAGTGGGAGGGGCAAGGGGCACAGCAGTACAGCAGTTGCCAAGGGGGTGAAGAGGTGGACAATAGTCCATTCAAAGGCAAAAGAGTCCTGCAGGAGCTCACTAAATTGAAGGTGGACAAAGAGATAGAACCAGATGGCATATGCCCAAGGATATTAAGAGAACTGCGAAGGGAGATAGTAGTACCTCTGACAGCCATGTTCACTGAGTCATTCAACATGAGTGAATTGGAAGAGGGCACATGTGGTCCCTCTACACAAATGCAGCAGCAGGGAGGAGGCAGGGAACAATAGGCCATTCAGCCTCACCTCAGTAGTGAGGAAGATCATGGAGGCATTGCTTAAAGAAAGGATAGTGGGGCATCTAGAAGCCATCGGAGCCCAGGACCATAGACAACATGGATTCACAGTGGGGACATCATGTCAGACAAATCTGGTTGATTTCTTTGACTGGGTGACAAAGGAAGTGAATCAGGGTGGGGCAGTGGACAACGCTTACCTTGATTTCAGCAAAGCCTTTGACACCATCCCACATAGGAGGCTGATAAACTAGCTGGATAAGCTGGGCATAGGGGAAAGGGTGGTAAACTGGGTTAGAAACTGGCTAACAGACAGGAGGCAGAAAGTGGTGGTAAATGGGGTGCAGTCTAGGGAGAGGGGGTGACCAGTGGGGTGCTGCAGGGTCTTCATTAGTAACATTGCAGAACGGCTGAAGGGAATTTTCAACATAGCCATTTTAAGACCTTTGCTCATGAACAGTGTCACTGTGATTTTCTTAATGTGTCCCATACATTGATTTCGTGACCGATTCGCGCCATGGTGCTACATGGGCGAAACACGCTTTAGGTGAGATGTGAAAAATGACAGCTGTACTGCTCATAAGGAGGTGTGTGGTAAAATGGCAGTGTTGAAAATCTGGGTGAAAATATTGAAAATTCACGAACTTACGTACACATAGGAACTTCACAATGCACACTCGTAAAACAGTCATTTTAGAATTTTTCACCAAATTTTCAACATAGCCATTTAAGACCTCTGCTCATGAACAGTGTCACTGTGATTTTCTTAATGTGTCCCATACATTGATTTTGCACACCGACTGCGCCATTGTATGCTACATGAGCAAAACACGTTTCAGGCGGCGTGAAAAATGACAGCTGTACTGCTCAAAAGGAGGTGTGGTAAAATGGTAATGTTGAAAATCTGGGTAGAAAATGTTGAGAATTCGCGAACTTACGGTGATGCGTGGGAACTGCACTGGCATGCGCTGCATTAAAACAGTCTCATTTTAGAATTTTTCGCAAATTTTCAACATAGACTTTTTGAGAGCCCACCTTATGAACACTGGAAGTGTCATTTCATTAATTGGTCGCGAAAGGTGATTTCACGCAGTGACCGTGAAATCACCCTTTGGGCCTGATTAACGCCATGACAGTGCAAGAATTCATGAGGAGGGGTCCTAAAAACCCCATGTTGAAAATTTGGGCCCAAAATTCCCCAAAATGCCTGAGATATGCAACAAAGTTGAAAAAAAACATTTACTCCATTATACAGCTTACCGGCACTTCCTCAGTTCGCGGTCGGCTTTGAAGAGTGCAGGATGTTCCCGATCCACGAAGATCGTCACGCCGAGCTCGGAGGTAAGTATGGGGTGAGGGGTGTGGGGAGGCAGGGTGCGAGTGGTGGTGCGGGGTTGTGGGGACAGGGAGACTACGAGGGCCTTTTTGTTTACAGGTTTTTTTTATTTATAAGCGACGGAGCGTTTGCCACGCTGGGGTGGGCTCCCAGCATGGCAGCTAGAAAGAGCTGTTTGAGGGACTGGAGCCGATGGGGATTGGGCACCCCTGTCAGCCATAACAAGCTTTGCCATGCTGGGTGGGCTCCCAGCGTGGCACCTAAACTTTTGAAATTGGGCACCCCGTCCTTCTAACAAGCTTTGCCACACTGGGGTGGGCTCCCAGCATGGAACCTGGAAAGCTTTGGGGGTGTGCAGCCATGGAGCCAGGGGGATTGGGCACCCTGTCGGCTATAACAGTTTTGCCACGCTGGGTAGGCTCCCAGCGTAGCACCTGGACAGCTTTTTTGAAGGGGTGGAGCCCGTGAGGATTGGGCACCCCGTCGGCCATACAATGTGTGTGGGACGCATCAGCATGCAGTATGCGTGCTCGTGTGTGAGTGTCTGGGGGGGGGGAGAGGTCTGCTCACTGAAGCGGAGCTCTCTCTTTCAACTGTATGACCACTGCATTTTCAACTGCTGTCATAAACAGCTGCAGCAGTGATTGGGGAACTGGGGCTGCGCCTGCAAACACACTGACTGAATTGGAAGACGGGTGCCACACCTCCGAAAACTCGGATGATGGCACTATATTTCTTGCACATGCATGCAAGCAACATAAAAAGCATTCTACTGATAGGGAGAATAGTGTCCTAAGGTTTTTCTAATACATGTAAGATGAGCTTACAACTTTCATTGCAAGTGTACTTGAGTTTTAAAGAGCACAGTCAATGGAAGGCAAAATGCTGAAATGTGGCCTAATTTCAAGTTGAAATTAAAATAAATTTATACATATATATATATATATATATATATATATATATATATATACACACAGTATATCTACATATATAGATATATATATATATTACCGTGCTACCAAGAGTTGAGGAGCCATTTACATGTTAAACCTAAAAGTTTGCACCTTAATAACTTTGCAACCGTTAAACGGATTTGCCTAAAATTTGGAATACATGATCAAGAGCCATACATCTTGGGATCTGCCAACTTTTGTACTGTTTGGATATACAGCTGCGGAGTTATTAAGCGTGATCTGCGTGCGCGTTTATGCTTTTTTGGAATTCTTTGCTCGTCCCCACAGGTCGCTGCAGTTTGCGCACCGGTCCGAAACTTAAGGAACGTGCGGCCGGGGTCCCCGGTGTGCCTTTTGAAGATTTCATGAAAAATATTAAACGGTTCAAAAGTTATTCAAAAAACAATTTCCCATTATAAGTCAGTGGGAAAAGTTAACAAAAAGTTCGACAGTGTCGCAAATGCACTTTTTAGTGTCGCAAATCCACCGTTTTGTTTTCAGTTAGTGATCAGAAAAATGCTTGGCATTTAAATTTGGGACCCTCTGGCAACACAATTCTTTTTGTGTTTACCTAGTCGGACCCTGAGGATGCTAGGCATGTCTTTATTTTGAGGTTAAACACCCTAAAAATATGTTTTTTCAATCTCTGGAAAAAGTAGTGTCATACTCACGAAAGTGTCGCAAATTGCGACACTACTTTTCCAGATTATGGCCAAAATAACAGCAGTTCTTTGCCACCCTGCTGCAAATGAACGGTTTGGTCTTTTGGGCTGAAATTTGGAGGGAAGGCAGCCAGCATCTCACAGATGTGCCTTTTCGTGGTTTGGTGATAAAATATTGCATGGATGCAAAGTTACGGTACTCCGAAGTTGACACTTTTTCCCATAGACTAACATTGTGGCGTCTGCTGCATGACAGAATTCTTTGCCACCCTGCTGCAAAATAACGGTTTGGTCTTTTACACTGAAATTTGGAGGGAAGAAAGCCAACATCCCACAGATGTGCCTTTTGGTGGTTTGGTGAAAATATTACAGGGCGGCAAAGTTATGGCACTCCGAACTTCTCTTTTTTTTCCCATAGGATAACATTACGGTGTTCGCCGTGCCTTTCAGGGCTCGTATCTCTGAAACGGTGTGAGATACAGACTTTTCGTAAGTATAAAACTAGCCAGGAAAGTCATAAATCATATGACTTTTAAATTTTTTTTCTATGTCGTACGGTTCCTGAGATATAAGCAATTTAGTATTCCAACTCCTCATTTTCTGCTCCGAGACCCATTATTATGCATACATTCTTTGTACTCACTGTCTTTCTCTATGCAGCTTTCGGGGAAAACCAGCCTGTGTGCTTACATTACTGTTACTGTTAACTCTTCCGCTTGCGGTTCCTTACCGGTTTCACTTACCGTTCCGTCTACGCCACCATGTGCGTTACCCTTTGCGTTTTCATTTGCGCTTGCGTTTGTGTTATTTTTACCATTTGTGTCTACAGTACTGTTTCTCTTTCTGTTTCACTTTGCTTCACCATGCGCATTACCATTTGCGTTTGCGGGCACCGTGTTACTATGTGACAAGACATCACGTGTCTGGCCCCGCGCTCCCGCCGCCACATTACATTCACTATTTCTCATTATCATTCTCAAAAGAAGGAAATTAGGGCAAAAAACTCTGGGTTGTTGCACAGCGACCAGCGAGAAATTGAGTATTGAGGTTAAAGCCCCCTTGGACCCCCAGCCCACCCCCAACGGCATCGGGGTGTGCATTGGGGTTGTCAGTCCTAACTTTTGCTTGTTTCAGTTTTTTCATTACTGAGCACCATATTACTTGTCCTGCTGCTCCAGCTCCATTTTTGCTTTGTTCCACATGGAGAGGACAGTAATTACTGCTAGTAAACATAAATGTGGATGTTATCTGTTAGACCCTTCCAGGTATTCCTGTTTTGAAAATGCAGCTTCCCCTTAACAACGGTATCCAAACAGAAAGCCCACCAGCAAGTTTCTTTTTCTTTTTAGTACTGAACACATTCTCTTTACTGCTGCAGTAAATGTAAAATCCAGAGGGAAATCTTAAGAAACTGATAGAGGGAAGCTTACAAAAGGTGTCAGTTGACATTTTGCTGTATGGGACTACATAAATATGCAGAACTAAAAAATGCTAAATGAATTCACTGCCACTACGTAAGTGTATGTTAGGGGAATTTGTCAACACAAAAAGGGGGCTTGGTTTGCACTCAAAGAGGAGTGTGAAGATCAGTTTTCCGGTGTGGGACAGTGACCCACAGGGTGTAAAAAGTTGAGGTTATTGAAAATATGATGGATCATAATGATCTACATAGTCCATTTTCTTAATGTAGCAATTTTATCATCAAAGAAGAAAAAAGGTGGGTTGGAATTGACAACTATCTGACATTTTTCACAGTCTTCCACTCAAAAAAGAATACCGACACCAACTTGCTGCACTATAAGACCGCACCAAAGAATTTAACATCTGTGCCAAACTCCATGCCGCATTCTTTCAGCTTTATAGAGTACAGTACCACAATAAATTTTCTTTACCTTATCCTCACTTTCATCTGAATGCACCCTGACCCACTTTCTGCCCTAATATCATGATACTGTATTTAGGGCTTGATTAAGTCAAGCTGTTTCCAAAGTTCCTCCTCATAGACCAAGTTAAACCTTTTCAATGCCAAAAAAAGACTAGCAGTGCCTTCCATGACTTTAAATAAATGTTATATGGGGCGGTATTATACTTTGCGCATTTTTGTATTCTATGATTCTAGAATGGTCACCTGTTAATTTATGAGGCTATGTTGAATTTTGCAAATCCGGGCAAACGCTATGTTTGTAATATTCAATATTTTTACCACAATATTTTAACAGCCATTTTGAAACAGTGACTCATGACTGTGACAGCTGTCATTTTTCAACTCCTGCCCACTATGTGTGTTTGCAGCCCAATCTGATTTTGCAGTCCCTGCACAACATCACCTTTAGGCCAGGAGTTAAACATTTTCTCTGCCCTTCTTTATGAGGCAGGTTCATCACAAGGCTGTGATGAAAATTTTGGTGTAAAAATATATATATAAAAAAAAAATCTTCAATATTTGAAACACAGATTCCTCTCCTGCAGTCCTATTGGCTCTGGCCAGAGGTTGTTTTCACATGGTGCCTGCTGCATTTGCTGCCAGTTCTTCAGGTCTGCCTTCCTGTTTGAGTATCACTCTTCATCTTCTGCCAGCATGGAAACTAGCAGCTTCCTTCTTTCTGCTGTTTCCTACTTGAGTTGTTCTTTGGTGGCTACAGGGTCACTTGCTGCAGTATCAGGTAAGGTCTCTTCCACCACCATACTTTGACTCATTCTCTTCATTGCCACAAACTGCTGGATTCATAACCACCTCACCATGTTCCTCCTGGATAGCTTTGGCTGGAGGGAGGACTTCTACTTAGCTTGCTCTGTAGCACACCATTCTCCTCTGCTGCATCAGAGTCCTCCACCTTGGATAGGTGGCCAGCAGTGCCCTTTAACAAGAGCAGGGGAGTTTCCCTGGTGTCCTTGCCAAATTTATCCCATTCACTAAAACACCATCAACAGCTTAATCTAGTTTCAGTATTGCCTAGCCCTCTTTTCCCAGTCAATAAAAAATAAATAAATAAAGCAGATTAAGTAAGCAATGTCACTATGAGCAGTGACTTATTAGAGGTGTAGAGGCATACCAGGTTCACTGTGACGTCATGCACATACACTGACTGACTGGTGCAAGTGCAGCAACATCAAGTGTGACATTTTTTAAGCGAGTCTTACTTTTCCCCACACCAGACTGTGACAGTGTAAAATAAGAACCTGCCCAATTTTTTATAAAGAAAGAGTTAAAACAGGGATGTGTTCTGTCCTCTCATTTTCTGTCTCTTGTCTGACTGCGCAGTCAACTTTTCTTGTGAGACCTAGGAACTGATCACTCTGACAGTCTTACAGTTCTTCCCTTTCCTACTATCTCCCTGCCTTCATTTGCCGTTTCTATCTTTTCTTCCCCCTTGCGTATCTGCAGTTGTAGAAACATATGTGGATCTTTATGTGAAACTGGGTTCTCTGGTTTGAAAATGTATATAGTTAAATTGCTGAAATGATTGCAAAAATCTGTTTGGAACTTACAGGGTTAACATTGAGATGCATTTTGACCTCCACAGACTAATTTGCAGAGTTGTCAACAGGAGATTAGTTCTGGGACACAGTGTTCTATTCCGTTGCACCTGCAATGAAAGAAACTGGCAAAGTTGTAATACATTTTGTGAGAAACTGGAGGTATCTTAACAAGCTCAGGATATAGAAGTTAATTGCCAGAAAAAGGCATTATTTATAAAGAGGGCAGTCTTTCATTGGAGAGGGAGAGAGATTGAAATTTATAATTAGAGATACCATCAGAGGAAGGGCTTTTTGTTTGAACTACCAGTATAAAAGCCATCCTGCAAAATGTTTTTATTGCTATTGAAAATAATAAAATACTACTTGCAAATTATATAACTGCTCCTGGTTTTCCTGTGCTTCCTGACCTGTGCCTCAATTACAGATTTTTTTTTAATTCACACTAGGAGCAGTTATAACATTTACAAGTAGCGTTTTATTATTTGCAAAAACAAAATAAGAAAATGTGCAGGATAGCACTTATACAAGGAGTTCAACCAAAAAATAACTATATACATTCTCAAACCATGGGATCCCAGTTTCACATAAAGATTCATGTATGTGTTAATAATCATAGATAAGCAAGGGGGGAAGATGAGATAGAAACAGGAAGAAACAGCAAGTGAAGGCAGGCAGATAGTGGGGGAGAATTGTCAGACTGTTGGAATGATCAGTTTCAAGGTCTCACAAGAAAATTTGACTGTATAGTCAGACAGACGAGACAAAAAAGGAGAGGATAGAACAGGGCCTTGTTTTTAACTCTTTATAACAAAAGGGACAGGGTCTTATTTAACTCTGTCACACAGACCAACTGACCAAGTCGAATTTGGATGACCCCCTGCTGTCACAAGTGGAAGCAGCTTTGAAATAAAGGTATATCGGGCAGAGGATTATGGAAGGAGGATTGATTTTAAACATGGTGTGTGCCTGGAGCTTGGGGGGGGGGGGCATGCCTCTCAACTGTCCCTGATTTTCAGGGATGCCCCTGATTTTGCCTCAAAATTTTACTCTGTCCCTCCTAAAACTTGTGTTTCCATGACCAAACAGTGGGAGTTGTAAGCACAAAATAATGTCAACCATTAAAGTTACAGACTTGTTCTTCCTTAGAAAATGTATTCTACAATAGGTCCTTTACACTGTCAGCTTCCTGAGTGGATACCATGTATTTTGAAGATGTGTCCTTGAATTTGGTCATTTGTCCCTGATTTTTTTTTTAAGCCTTGTCCCTAATTTATGAGACAGGAGGCTCAGAGGCATTTGGGGGGGGGGGCAGTGGAGTTAGACTGGTAGTAATAACTGGGGTTATCCTCTTAACAAAAAGCCATGGGTTCAGTGTGGGGGCCAGCTATTAAAAGAAGGTATGTTTGGGCCTGGGGGACTAGGAAGGGAGGGTTTGGTTACAAGACATTTTTGGCTACTGGCACAGTGCAAGGAGCCTGCAGTTTTTTTTTGTAGAGTTGTGCAAACATGGGAAGGAGGCATATATGGAGGCTTTTAAGGGTCCCTCTCCAGAAAGTCACGAAAGTGTTATGGGTAAGAGTTTCTACTACTAAGAAATAAAATAATGTTGCCAAGTCTGGAAACAAACCTCACCCCCCCAAAAAAAAAAAAAAAAAAAACACCTCTAAAATCATGCTTTGGAACATAGCCGAACATAAAAAAATACAGTTCACACAACATGATATCTAAATAAATGGAGATACCAGAGAGATAAGGATCCCTCCTGCGCACAGGCATAATTACGGCAGTGGCTTGCTCGCCTCGCGAAATACATGTTGCACCGCCTACTGCCGTGACGTCACCAAAGTTAGAAAAAAAGGCCGGCCACAATAGAAATAGAAATATAGCACAAATACTGAAAATTAGAAAAAAAGCTGCCCACGATACAAATAAAGTACAAATACTCTTACAGCCAAGTCTGAAATAGAATGGGGGTGTGGGCGGAGCCCCAATTTAATTACAAGTACAACTAGTCTTACAGCCACGATCTTAAAACTAATAAACCACACAACTCTGAAATAGAAATACATGTAAGCATAAGGCATAGATAAATCTGAAATAGAACGGGGTGAAGTGGAAACCCCAATTACAAGTACAAATAGTCTTACAGCCACGATACACATAATAAAACATACGGGGGGTTACAAAGAAATAAAACAAATGAAACACATGCAGTAGGTGTTAATAGCATCTAATGGCCGGGTAGCCAGATGGCAGATGGTGTTGTGGCCGAAGCCTTTATCTCACTAATTTTGTGCATCAATATGTGTTAATCCCCGTAATGGGCACATTTATGTACAATACTAGTTATGAATTATGTTTACACTATAACTATTGTATGTCTAGGGTGCAATAAATACTGGGTTTTTTTTTTAAATGTGGCTGGGCTTGTCCATGTCGATCAGTGTGCTGCCGGAAAAGTATGAATTTTATGTTTACACCATAAACTATTGTATGGCTAGAGTGCAATTAATAATTTTTTTTTAAAATGTAGTGGCTGGGCTTGTCCATGTCCATGGGGCAGGAAAAGGGGAGTAGCCAAAACTGCAGGGCTTGTCCGTGTCAAACAGGGGCCGGAAAGGGGGCGTGGCAAAAATGATGGTGAAATTAGAGATTACCGTAGTATACTTAATTTTAAAATTAGCGCACGAGGGATCCTTATCTCTCCCCGGTATCGCCAAATAAACCTGATATCCAACAGGCAACACTGAAACAAAAACACTTCTTACTAAGTAAAAACATCCAACTGTGTCTAGTCCTCCACATCAAAAGCATAGAAAATACACCAAAGTGCAACACTGGAAACCCATCAAAGCAAACCATAGAAAACATTCAGAAATACAATTGTAACAAGCACACACAGGCCCAGCAATGGAAATGTCACTGAAACATCTACATGTGGCGTAGATTACTGTACCTGACTGAAACTGGAAGAAATCCAAACACCTGCTTTGGAATGCATACAACTTCCAACTTTATTCTGAGGACTGACTCTTCACTTCAGAAGGAAATAGCACCAAGTGAACACCAGAACTACAGTTCCAGACAAAAGCAAACACATGTATTGACCCAGCAGTGCTTTTATCATTGGCGGCTCTACAAACATTGTCCTGAATGCAGTGATTGAAGCAGGATAAAAGCCCAAAGGCAGCCTCTAGAAAGCAGTTAAACTGCAATCGAGAAACGCTGAACTGATTGCCAGCTGAGAGAGAAGTTTGACAGAGCTGCAACTCTAGATCCAGTCCTTGAAGAACTGACACAGTTGAAATAATGTTGAAAAACTGTAATATTCAGGCATAGATGTAGCTTATATTTCATATTTTATTCAGTAATTCTCACCCATTATTCCTTATTACTAAGGGTATTGGCATGAATTCAGTATCTCTGCTCTTTTAGCTCTGGCTGCCTGCCTAAATCTGTCATTTGTGATGTGTAGATAAGCAGCCAGAGTAGATCTAGTAGTCTAGGGCAAAGAAATCTTGTTTTCATGCAGCTGTTTTCGGTAATAAAGAAAATAGGGAATTAATTACTGAAAATATATGAGGTAATATAGAAAATGGGTTGGCGTTGAATATAAAGTCTACTTTTTTCAGAGTTTTCCTAATGCCGTCAGGTGCTCTTTAAAGGGCAGTGATACTGAAACTGCCATTAGAAACCGGTTTCTTATTACAGAAACATTTTAGAACTGATATATAACACTCTAGGTATTTGATTTTTATTTTTAGATACTGTATGCCCCCTGAACTCCGACAATCCCCCCTTCTGATCTGGCCTCACCAGCCTTGTCACCTGGCATCTTGCAGGCTAACTTTGACCCTGGATTCCCCATGACTTTCTCCCAGTGATGGGGATGGCAGGGCTCCCCAACTCCCACCGCAAATCACATTCCAAACCTGGAGGACAGCCACATCACCAGTCTGCTGGAGGCCATACCTTCATCTTGCTGTTGGCTGGCGATTTACCATTTTTTTTGCAATGCTCTTGGGCTGCCAGCATGCTTGGTTGCACAAGCTACACATGACGGTGTGCTTAACATGTCACCAGCTAGTGTCCCCCCACCCTGTGAGCTGCTTCATATTCTCTTCCACCTGTAGTCACCCAGGTGGCAGAATTGCATTGGAGCCAGCTGCCCTCCCTCTCCAGAGAAGGAGAGCATCCTCTGGGACACTCAGTCCTTCTCCTCCAGCAGGCCCCAGGTGACTCAAGCTCGTTCCTAAGCTTAGGCTGCTGGCGCCGTGAGGGGTAGCACTACTGCCGCGCCAATGCACTGTGTACTCCAGATATTTTATACTATAGAAAAGGCTGGTCGCCTTTGCTGGATGCTGAAATATATTTTTTCCCTATAATTTGTTTATCTCCTGAGCTGCCCCAGTTGCCCCCTTCCTACCGACTGCCCCCAGCCCCATCCCCTGGCTTCTCCAGGACTTATTTTCCTGCAGTCATCCTCTGCTATAGGACAGGGGAAGGGGGTGCCTGGTCACCGGTGCAGGGCCTGTGAGCAGTTGGTCATCAACCTGCAGCTGGGGTGTTTTTCCAGTGTTATTCTCCCAGGGCTCATAGGATGTGCAGTGGGTGAGCTCTGCCTCCATGGTGATGCCCTTAGTACCCTGAATGTGGGTTCCTTCCCCTCTCCTAGTGATGTCACATATGCTCCCACCCAGATGACAGTTAGTCACAGCAAGCCTCCCCTCCCTGAGAGAGAAGAGCAGTCCTATGGATGCTCAGTCCTCCCTCACCCAGCCAGCACTCAAGCATCCCGCGTCCATTTCCGAACCTAGGTTTCTGGCATGGCAGGACATGAGGCACATGGTACTTCAGCCTTCCATGCTACTGGGATGGCCCCCATGGAAATATAACATTAAGTGTCTGCTCAGTGAAACCTTAACCACTTTAGCTCTGCACACAAACAAGGGATACGGAAACTGCTGTGACTATTACGCTCCATGCACTAGAGTGAAATGAGTGGATTCCTTTTTCCCTAACAAAGTGATTGTAAGTGTAACCCCCTTGTTCCCCGGGATTACTAGAATCCCAGTTAGAATTAGTGGCAGGCAGGGAAGGCAGCTTGTGAAATGCCAGGTAAATGGGTTTCACACTGTCACACTCTTGTTTTCAGTCTCAGCTGAGCTTGAGTGATGCTGTAATCAGAGAACTCTCGCAGCAGCATATTCCACAGTCTCAGTTGACTTTGGAGTGAATTGGAATGTTCAGTTAGAGTAGTTGTAGAGTGGACTTCGAGGAGGAGACTGCAGCTGCTGGGCAGTGCCTCAGATTAGCTCTGATAAAGAGCTACCCCTTTTTTTGTTTTGTGGTAGTTCTCACCCTAGAAGAAGAACAAAGAAGACAGTGTTCTGAAGTGGTGGAGACCTGTGCCAGAAGGTTTTCCTTGCTGGGATGGGGGCGAACTCCAGGATTCAGGGGCAGTCCCCCTTGATCCATTTGTTTGGTGAAGCTGCCTTGTACATCTTCATTGGTTGTGAGTACAAATCTCTTCTGTGTAAGCACAGGGGCATCTGCAATACCTTGGGATGAATTTCTCTGTTAATGGGACCAGTCACCCAGTACTAAGTAAAGTTTCTGCCTATGTTGGAGTCCAAGAATGTGACTGTCCAAGTACAGAACTTTTAACTTTGACACCCAGGGGTGTGCCCATAGTTTAGGTGTGGTAAACATTCAAGACAACAACTGCAAGTTTTCTTCTGTGTGGGTGTTATTAACCAGATGAATGGCCGAGTGTAAACTTGTAAGCAAAAGGTGGGAGACCCCGTCTGGAGTAATCCGTTTACCTCTCTGGGTTCAGTTTGGGCACCAGTACATTTTCATGTAGGGCATTTGACAAATGCCCAATGAAAGTAATTACCCCAAGATGTGGATTTGGAGTTTCGGTTTCTTCAGTTTACCCCAGTATAGCGGGTTCTGGAAGATTTGAGCCTGGATGTGCTCAGTGTGGTCATGGGTACCACTTTCATTCCTGTGGGAAATGGGAACAGTACTAGTTTGGCTGTATGCACTAACCTTCAATTTCAGAACCAGAGTGTCCTCTGTTTTGTGTTTCTTCATCCTATGCTAAATGGGGAATTCAGGAACTCCTGTACTCTGGAAAAATCTGCAGTACCAGTATGTGTAACCCCATGGGGGTCCATTATCGCTTTGTGTATTATTCCTACTTTGTTACATGAATAAAAGTCACACTCTAGAATCCCAACCTGGTTTGGACAGTATTGTTATTGCTTCCATGTGTCTGGATTTACTTGGGTGCCCCTGTTCATAAGTGTAAACCTAGCATAATTGTGAGCAAATGTTTTCTCCCAGGGACCTGGGTTGCTGGCCATGGTAAATGGTCCCGCCAGGTGTGTGCCAGGTAGTTGCCACACTTGGTTGACTGTTTTTTGTATAACAGTCTGGTCCACCTAGCCTAGCGGTGGCCACCTTCTCTGTTTTTCTCTCTGTTTTTAGTATGTAAACCCCCACCCCTCTCTGTTGCCCCTAGATGTTTTGTGGTGAGAGTAGAAGCCCTGCTAGTTAAATAAAGTGGGGGGGGGGGTTACATAAGCACAAATCACAGTGCAGTCACCTTCATAGCTTCTGGTAAGATAGCAGTGGAGGGAGTGGAATGTTCTAATGCATTTACAGCCCATGTGAGCCCTTGTTTTCTCAATTTAAAAGAGGAATTTGCTTAATTGGCTGAAGTAGTATGTCTCTATTTTGGGAAAACATCAGAGTTACTCCAAGAGATGAGCTTGGCATAGGCAAGTCCCCCCAAATACCATAGAAACATAGACAGTGATGGCAGAAAAAGACTGCAGGTCCATCTAGTCTCTCTGGAGTTACCTATCTGCCCTGGGACCTATTGTTTGTGAACGGTTGTATCCCTCCCCATCCACCCCCTGCCCTCCTCTCTACTGCTACTGACCTAAACAACCACCAACTCCTTCACTCTGTCCCAGCCAATCTTGAAACCAGTTATGGTCTTGGCTCCCACCATCTCCTCTTGCAGACTGTTCCACATCTCCACCACCATTTCCGTAAAATAGAACTTTCTCACATTCCTTTTAAACCTTCTCCTCACCTGTTTCAACTCATGACCATATACGCATATTAAATAGTTCATTGCAGTTCACATTGTTTATTCCCTTCAGGAACTTGAAGCTGTCAGTAATATCCCCCCTCTCTCTCTTGGTCTACGGTGTGTACATGTTTAGTGCTCTGAGACAATCTTTGTAAGATCTGCCCTTTTGACATTGAATCATCTTGGTCATCCTGTCTCCAGCCTGACCCTGACCTTCTTTAGGTGAGGACTCCAGAATTGAGCACAGTATTCCAGGTGCAGCCTCACCAGTGACCTATACAGAGATAGTAGTACCTTCTTTTTCCTGCTATCAGTATTCCTTCCGATACACCTCTGCATCTTTTGTTTTGTTTTTTTCACTCCGATCGTGGCCCTTTAGGATCTCCCTCAGATGTGGCTTCACAGCCGGCTGTCTCCTGCCCAGACTGAGACCCTCCTAGGTCAGACGTCTCCTACACTCCTGCCCTGCCGACCCCCTGACTTCTGCCACCACCTCCTTACCTTGGTGCTCCATGAAATCTTGACAGCAGGAGAAATGAAGGGGAATTGATAGGCTGACTGTTCAGGGTTCTGCGATGGGCATGGGTGCTGACTGCTGGGCCTATCGTCTTCTCCCTGTGTGCTGAGGTTTTTCCTTTGTTCTGGTGCTGGTCCACGGAGGTGTGGATATGCAGCGACGTCTAGCGTGTGATGGGCACGCCCCCGCACCCACCCACAGGACATCTGCCATCGTCTCCACCCCCTTCTGAGTGTCCCCTTGGCTGCAGTGTGCCCAGTCTCCACTGGGAGCCACTAGAGCTGCGGAGTCTACAGCTCACCCTCTCCAGGAGAGGAGAGCAGTCCTATAGATGCTCAATCCCCTCCTCCCCCGGCCGGCCCCCAGAGTCCAGAGTTCACTCCCGAACGTGGGTTTCCAATGTGGCGCAAGGTAAGGCAGATGCCTCAGCACCACTGGGCCTGACATCCCTGCATCTTATTAGTCTTACTGTAGGCCTTGTTGCACTGGCTTGATTGTTTAAGGTGGTCACTGGTGATGACTGTCAAGTCCCTTTCCTCTGCAGCAGTTCTCAGTTTAACCTGTCCCATCCTGCAATCTGTTCTGTTTTTCTCAAACCCCAGGAATCCCTCACTTAAGTTTAACAAGTGCAATAATTTCCCTGAAATGAGCAGCCCTGGAGCTTTTAGAATTTTGTATAAATTTTGGAATTTAGAATGAAATTCAAATTTTGCTATGTGGTCCTCCTCATCTCTGCACTCTAACTTCATATTTGTTTCTCCACTTGAAGAGAGCAGTCGCCCTGAAGTCTTCTCTACACTTCTGGCTGGTTTAAATGTTATTATTATTTCTTACTTTATAGTGTTTAAATATTTCTAGTTAACTTTTTGATACTCTACATTAGTTAGGGTGTTGTTTGTATGTAACTGTGTAAGTAAAAATTTTTTTCCTCCAATTTCTGATCAGTTCCCAGGAACCTGAGAAAGCTGTTCTCAGCGCATTTCCTGCTTTACGGGAACCACCACTTTAAGGGAACCACTATTCAAAGTTTTTAAAAGTAAATAGAAAACTGCTTTCTTAAACTGCTTTATGGATATTTATTTAAAATTATTCTCGGTTCCTCATTTGTAGGAACCATGATGATATTTTTGCTGTTATAAATATGAAACCTCTTTTGAGGTATTTATTACTTGCATTTTCTTTTGAGGACCCAAACCACATTTTCACTTTTTTTTTTTCTGTATAGCTTTTTAATTCATGGGTTGCTGACTGCTCTGACCATTCCTCCTCTAGACTGGCCACAACCTCCCCTGGACTTCCCTCTATGCAGGTTTTCCCATGAATTCACCCTCCCCATTGAACACTCCCAGAATACGCTGAGATGCCTAGATTGGTGGTGCAAGTCTGGAGAGGTGTGCAGTGGGCTAGATAACCCTCAAGTCCCGTTTTCTGCGCTATGCGAGTCACAACGACATAGGTTGCTCATGTGTATGGAGGTGCACATGCACCCTGGAACTTGTGGCTCTTCCCCTACCCTGTGATGTAGGTACGTTTGCTTCATGATCATTCAGTGCTACCACTAAACCTCTATCTGGTGGCAGTGAAGAGCTGAACTGCAAGCCTTCCCCGATCCAGGAGAGGAGAGCTGCCTTGTGGCTGCTACATCCACTCCTGGCCCCCCCTTCCCCGCCACCACTACCAGTCCCCGGCAATCCAAACTCATTCTGGAACTCAGTTTGCCAGCGAGGTAAGACGCTTATCAGTGCCTCAGCCCTTCGTGTCACCTGGCTGGCTCCAATATTTTTACTTTTAAGTCCTTTTTAACATTTCTTGGACTTATTAGATATTTCAGCCTATTCTGTTGGGAACTGGAAACATCTTCTCAGGGTCAATAGTGTTTTGCATCACTGACAGACCCAAAAAAAGACAAGACCTACAGGCTGTAAAAATTGGACTGTTTGTTTTCAGCTCCTAGAAAAGGCAGACTGCCACCGACGAGCTATGTAAGTGCCTGGGTTTAGACCATGATTTTGCCAATTATGTTCCCTGTATATAACATTTTGCCCCAAAACGGAAAAGAAAATGACTATAAAATTAGACTTTAAGGCTTTTCAGTCTGTCTCCATATCACCAAAAGGCTCGGGTAGGGAGGCGGTCAGCCCCTCAGAAGAAGAAGCAGTAGTCCCTGTTAGAGGGGACATAAAAGAGATAAAGCTGCTAAAGATGGTTCAGAACTCAGGGTGTCCGAAAGTGGAACTCTGAATTCAGTAGAGCTAAGATCCTCGGAGCAGACACCAGAACTGGTGCCTACCAAGAAAAAACAAAACAAAAAGAAAAACATGTTGCTGTTCTTCCTCCTGAAGAACAGAGCTTCCAGTGGGCATAAATATAATGCCCTCCGTAGATGACATGACAGAGATATGGCAATTCCTCTAGGTATTCTAGGCTATGGTGAATTTCATAAATATGCCTGTTCCCCGTCCCCCCCCCGCTGCAGTTTTATTCCCAGTGCCTGTCAAGGAGGAGGCTGAAATTTACTATGCAGATGAGGAGGAGGAAGGAGAACCCATGGAATCAGATGGTTCTCCTGAGCAAGAATTCGGCTGTCCTCCTAGGCCTTCAGAGGACTACACTTACCACTATATTTTTGTAAGGCATATGGCAAATACAGTTAACATCTCTTCTTACGAGACTGAGGAAGCTGATGTGGAAGAATTCATGGATTTGATGGGCTTAGCATCCACAAGGAGGTTGATACTGCCCATCCATATTCCCTAGGAAAGCCAGATGCAAGATTATGTTAGCACCTACCTCAGCTGCTGGCACAGACAAGAACATTAAACAAAATAAATATATATATATATGCTAGCACAGACAAGAACATTGAAAAAATAAGTATATTTTATATATATATATATATATATATATATATATGTATAAATATATATAAATATCAGATGGACAAACAGGCGCTGAGTACATTGAGTTGGGGGGTGAGGATATAGCATGCCCCAAGCAGGAAAGGGATCTTGGGGTTGTCATCTCTGATGACCTCAAGGTAGGGAAACAGTGTGAGAAGGCAGCAGGTAACGCAAATAGGATGCTGGGATGTATAGGCAGGGGCATCACCATCAGGAAAAGGGAGATCATAATTCCGCTATACAAGACACTAGTGAGGCCCCACCTGGAGTACAGTGTACAGTTCTGGAGACCATACCTACGTAAGGACATAGACAGGGTAGAGAAGGTTCAGAGGAGGGCAACAAAGATGGTGCATGGATTGCATCACAAGTCCTATGAAGACAGGTTGAAGGAACTGAACATGTACTCCCTGGAGGAGAGGAGGGAGAGAGGGGATATGATAGAGACATACAAGTATCTTACAGGGAGGAACAGGGTGCAGGAAAACACAATTTTAAGCGAAAAAGATGTTCCAGGACTAGAGGGCATGGGATGAAGTTGGAGGGAGGACGATTCAGAGGAAACATGAGAAAGAATTTCTTCACTGAACGGGTGGTGGACAAGTGGAACACCCTACCAGAGGAAGTGGTGGGGGCTGAAACAATCACGGGATTTAAGAATGCATGGGATAGACATAAAGGAATTCTGGAGGTCAGGGGTAAGGGGAAACAGACTTCTAGGAAAACAAACTGAACTTACAAGCTCAAATGGGCAGACTGGGTGGGCCATAGGCCCTTATCTGCCGACACTGTCTATGTATCTATGTACATGTACTCCCATTCTGATCATGAGGGAGTGGTCCAGTCTGCCACCTATGATAAGGCTAGTGCCCCTTTGCTCCCAGCCTCCTGAGAAAGATTTGGGGAAATCAGATGGTATGGGCAAAAAAAGTCTGTACGTCAGCTTTGTCATCGAGGCACAGGTCAGGAAGTATAGGAAAACCAGGAGCAGTTGTAGAATTCACCAAAAATTATTTATTTACATTAGCAGTATCATAAAATAAACTTGCTCAGTATAACTATTTACAAATTCAAAATAAAATACTTTTCTTTCAGTCTCTGTGTCCCTTGTTCTGCTAATCTCTCTTGCAGTTGCAGCTTAGCTCTTATACACATCTTTTCAACCCCAATCCTTAGCAAACATCCTGTCCTTGTAAGTTTTAGGAGCTGCTAGAACACAGTGTGCTTTGAGCTGAGGCCCCTTCTGCAACTTTTGCACTCAAGTAACCTCTGGAGTTTTCCATTAGCTTTTTACAATCATCTCAAACATATAATTATATACATTTCAACAGTAATGCTATATATTTTCTAAACAAGTGATCCCATTATCAGTTACATTTTCATACAATGAATTGCATATATCTTTATATTAGCAGATATGCAAGGGACAAAAAACAGACAGCAAGGGAAAACTGAGAGACAATGAACTGTGAGATTGTCAGGGTGATCAAATCTGAAGTTCCACAGGAAAATTTGGTTGCACAACCAGACAGAGAAGAGACAGAAAAGAAAAGAATAGATCCTTGCATTTTAAACACTTTCTCCAACAACTGGGACAGGGTCCTATTCCACCCTGTCACAAGCGTCTCTGTCATTGGGGCAGGCAGCTTACTTGGCTTACACAGCCAAGTATCAGAAAGCCCTATGGCACTCTATACTGGCACCGAGTGAAAAGGCTACTGCAGACTTGGGACAGAAAATGGCTGAAATAGCAAGATCAGCCATAGACACTGCAGAATACTAGTTCTGTATGGCAGAGGACACAAATGACACTGCATATAGGGTCATATCCCATGCAGTATCCCTAAGTAGGTTTGCCTAGCTTAAAAATACTAACCTATCCCAGGACACACAAACAAAAGTTATGGATTTCCCCTGTGAGGAAAACTCTTTGTTTGGTGACAAGATAGAGGCTTGCATGAAATAGGTAGATAAGTACAAAACCACCTACAAGAGCAATACTGAGAAAGAAAACACTAGCACTTCCTACTGGCCTTATGGAAAAGGAGGTAGGGGTAAGAGATACTACTCTTATGCTAATGTTTTCTATGAGTACCCTCCACATGGAGGCTACTGTAGGGGCAGGGACAGAAGGGGCACTAGGAGTGTAGCTGGGACACCAGCTCCCAAGCCTCAGGCGAGGCAAAAACCCTGACAGGACTGCCCAAGTCACCCATCCATTGCCACTGTGGGGATGACTGGCTTACAACCTCCAGGATTTCTATTAATAATCTATTTATTTATAAGTGTGATAACCAAGAAAGGCAAACTGAGCCAAGGCTTGTTTCCAGTGCGACCTGGGAGAAAGGGAGAAGGGAACAAAATAGCAGTAAACATAATCAAACAGAAGTACAAAAGACAGCAATAAATTAAGGTGCAAAATCAATGGCAGCAATAACGTGGTGAAAATACACTGAGGAAAAAAACAAAGGCAGCATTACTGAGCATTGGAGTCAATTGAAGATTACCAGGGGGAGGGAGTAGACAGGATGAAATTCTAGTGAGGCAAACCCTTCAGACGGGAGAGGAGGACTGAGGGGAGTGCGAGGGCAAAAAAGGCATAGAGGAGGGGAGATGGGGAGGTTTGGGGGGAGACAGGAGAAAGTAGTGGGAGAGGTTGGTTGTAGCAAACGCTTTA
Source organism: Neoceratodus forsteri (assembly GCA_016271365.2). Classification (NCBI taxonomy): domain Eukaryota; kingdom Metazoa; phylum Chordata; order Ceratodontiformes; family Ceratodontidae; genus Neoceratodus; species Neoceratodus forsteri. The sequence goes on from CM057458.1 coordinate 196,359,910, forward strand.
GCAATAGCAGGGAAGAGGCATAGCGAAGGAGAGGAGGGAGATGATTTCAGAGGGAGGGCAGCCGGTAAGAGAAGGCAGCCTGACCAGCGCTAGAATGAGGTTGATGAATCGAGAAGGAGCAGGGGTCTATAGAGTGAGCAGTATAGGAGGAGGGAGCTGAGGGGGAGAGTAGAGAGGATAGATGGGATGGGAGTGAGGTGAACCACTATTTGCCAATAAGAGAGGAGCAGTGGGAAAGGCAGCGAGAGGGTATGGGGGTGATAGCAAGAGTGGAATAGAGGGAGCAGTGATGTGTGTGTGCAGAGGAGAGTTAGTAGCAAAGCGACAGAAGGCACTGCAGAGGGTTTCCAGCCTGGCAAGAGTAGAGGGAGGGGCTGCACTATAGATTATGTCTGCATAGTCATAAATAAGGAGGATCATTTTGACAAGCAGGTCCTTGCAGACTTCGGGGGAGAGTCAGTTCTTGTTTCAGTGGAGGATGCCTAATTTGGGGTGTAGCTTTAAGTATATAGCATCTGTGTGCTGAGAAGTCTAGATTACTGTCAAGCCACATTCCGGGGTGTTTGTAAGTGTGGACTACCTCCAGTTGGGTACGATCAAGGGTGGAAAAGATGGGGAGAGGGGATAACCTTGCTAGCTTTTGTCTGTTGCCAAAGGTCATGGATACCATCTTCTTGGTATTTACTTTGAGTTGGTTGGCCTGGAACCAATGTAGAACATTATGGAAATAGAGTTGGAGGGAGGATGCAGCCGCAGATGGGCAGGGGCCAGATGTATAGAGGATAGTGTCATTAGCATACATATGAATGTGGGCTGAGGCACAGATCGAAGGAAGATCATTTAGAAAAATAGAGAATGATGTGGGGCCCAGAATAGAGCCCTGGGGGACTCTAGTGAGAATGGGGCTGGGAGATAAGGTGACACCCACTTGCACAGATTGCTGGCGGTTAGTCAGATAGGAGTGGAACCACTGAACTGCAGGAGTGGAGAGACCAACTGAGGCCGGCTTGTTTAAACAGAGAGGGTAGGATACCAAATTGAAAGCCTTGGTTAGGTCAATAAAAATGGCTGCAGTGATGTGACCCTGGTCCATCCCTGTAAAAACAGAGTAAGTGATGCAGAAAAGGGAGGTGATTGTGGAGTGTGGTTTTTTTTCTGCAGCCGGTCTTGAAAGGGGGATAGGAATGAAGAGGAGTCAGGGAAGTCAACTAATCTGGAGTGGACTAGCGACTCCTGCAGTTTGGCAAGAGAATGAAGGAGAGTGATGGGTCTTTAGTTTCTGGGGGATGTTGGATCACCCCCTTTGTGGAGGGGTAGTACCTTGGCAGTTTTCCAGGCAAGGGGGACAGCACAGAGAGAAACCAAGATCTTACTTTGAAGGTATCTCTTGCAGCAGGCCACACTGGTAAGATTAAGATGCCAGGCACTAGGACCACATGGAAACATTCTAGCTAGCAGTCTACCAGAGGGACTGCCCACCACCGATGTCACCCTACCCTGTAAGAGTGAGCGGCCCCTGTGCCCTCCTCAGTTCTTTTCCCACCGTCGACCAACTTACATTGGACCACTGTGAACCGCCACAGCTTCAGTTGACTGGCATTTTTGTGCTCTTTTCAGAGTTTTTCTTTATTTTTCTGCCATAGTTCTTTTACCATCTTTTTGGTGTTTCTTTCCTTTTTTTATGTTTTCAAAATCAGCTTCACCTTCGGATCACGCCACCAAGTGTGCCTGCAGAAAACAGATCCCGGAGAAGGACAACCATTCTGCCTATGTCTGCTGCCTAGGCCCAGATCACAATGTCCAAGCCTATGAAGTTTGCCAAGAGTTCAACCAGGCCACCCGGTGGCACCGCCAGTGGACCTTAGAGAACTTTCTCCTACAGAAGAAGGACGCCTTCATGGAACGGGACCTGCAGGCCAGGAACTTCTCAGTTTCCCCAGTCTGGTCCTCAGGCTCTCAGTCTTCGATGTCCTGAGACATGGCCAGCGGGAAACAAACACCAGGATGAGGATGGGGATAGGCCCCAGTCCTCCTCCTCCCCGTTTGCAGTCTCTCCACCATTCCTCGACCGTAAAGGGGCCTTCCTCCGGGGGGGTCAGGTCCGGCTGCCATGCATGCCCTTTCTCCCTCATGGCTACTGACTGCACCGCCTCCACACTGCTCTCACAATCTCAGATGGAGGCCTTTTGGGTCAGGGCTTGCTCCCTGTTCCCCGGCCCCTTGCTCACGACAGGCACACAGCATGGTGGCTTGGCCGGCATGTCTTCAGCTGGTGAGGATTTGGCAAAAGCCAGGCTCTCCTCTAACTCCCACCCACTGCCCGCAACCCCTGCTTAGGTCTCCTCTTCGGTGACTGCCACTCGACCTTTGGTCTCAGAGCTGGCGCTGCAGGACACTGGCATCTCACTAGGGCCGAGTCCTCCACTACTTTCGCCAGTATGGGCGACTCCCACCTTGGCGCCCATCTTAACTCAGCTGGCACCCATGGGACCTTTGCTGGCCTTTGCATCAACCGGTGATCATTGGGCCTCTACCGATTTTGCTTCTTTATAATTTTTGGTAGCCATTTAGCTAGTTTTAGTGGTCTCAGTTCACCCTAGCCATAGAAGTAAATCTGATGGTAGAGTGCAGGGGTGAGATTGACCACAGATCAGAGTTTGAATTTAATTCTAAATTCCAAATTTTGCATAAAATTCTAAAAGCTGTAGGGCTACTCATTCCAGGGGAATGATTGCACTTGTTAAACTTGGTGAGGAATTCCTTTGGAAGAAACAACATTATTATGGTGGCTGTGCTTTTCTTTTTTTCCCCTAGGTGCGTAACCTTGCATTTTTTTTGGCATTACATTTCAGCTGGAAAAGGGGGAATCCATCACAGCCAACCTCTGACATAAAGAAAACTTAATAAGGGAGTAGACAATTCCAGTTAAGGCAATCCAGACAAAACCAAGCAGACTGGAAATCGAGGCCCACTCACCAATAAATATTTAAAAGTTCATTCACATGTATTTATAAATCAAATAAAACTAGTTTAAGTTCATGCCATGTTCATCACCAACATTTCGGAGATGACCTCCATCATCAAGGTTACACTGATGTATATCTAACCGATATATACAAATCCCCTTTCTTTTAGGTCCTTCGCCCTGAGCGGCTGCTCTGCCTCAAGCGGACTGGCCTTGATCCGCTCAGGCTGCAAGACTCTATCTGCCTGCCTGCCGAGATCCAGGTCCTTGGCCCTGAGCGGCTGCTCTGCCGTAAGCGGACTGGCCTTGATCCACGCCAGCTGCAAGCCTCCATCTGCCCACCCGCTGAGATCCAGGTCCTTCGCCCTGAGTGGTTGCTGTGCCGCAAGCGGATTGGCCTTGATCTGCGTCGGCTGCAAGCCTCCATCTGCCCACCTACCGAGATCCAGGTGTGGCCTTGAACTTCCACTGAAGCCCGCTGTCCCTAACTTGAACCATGGTCGGAGCCCTGAGACTGGACCTGACTTTTAATTGGCCAGCTCCCGTCCTTGCACTCTTCTGATTGGTTTGCCTTTGCAACCTGGTTCCAGTGCTGATTTTCAAACTGAGCAGTGAATTTCTACAGTACTTTCACCTGTTTTTTTTCCCCCTCGCACAGCTTGCTAACCATATAATTTGTGTATGTAGTTACTGCTGCTTATTCATTTTGTTCATTGTAGTTCAGACTAGCTTAGCGCTATTTATTGTGAAGGACTGTGCAAGTGTAAAGCACTTTTAGGTGATTTTATTCTGTTGTAGTTCTCCTGTTGCTCTTTTCTTTCACCCCCTCCTCCACACTGAAAGCCCCGCTCCCGCTACAGCGAGTGGTTGAAACTCCCCTCTGTACTCTCTTCTACCCGCTCTCTCTCTTCTCAATCCCCTCCGTTGCCCTTCTAGCTCTGACTCACCTGGCTTTTGTGTAGCCGTTTCCCCGATGCCTTTGTCCAAGCGCCAACCCTCCACCCAACTGCATAATACTGCTGCATTTTCCTTTATCTGCTCCTCTATCTCTCTTCTCCTTTTCTCACTCACTCCCATTCCCATTTGTTCACTGTGATCCGCTCCTGATTCAGCCTTTGGCCTTGTCTTCCCTAAAACAACCTAACCTTTCATCTCTCCTCCCTTTCTTTCATGTCCTTTGCCCTGAGCGGCTGCTCTGCCACAAGCGGACCGGCCTTGATCCGCGCTGGCTGCAAGCCTCCATCTGCCCGCTGTTGAGGCCCAGGTACGGCCCTGGACTTCCACTGAAGCCCGCTCTCCCTAGCCTGAACTATGGTCAGAGCTCTGAGACTGGACCTGGCGTTTCATTGGCCAGCTCTCGTCCTTGCGCTCTTCCATTTGATTTGCCTGTGCAACCTGGTTCCAGCGCTGATTTTCAAACTGAACAGCAAATTTCTACAGTATTTTCACATGTTTTTTTTCCCCTCGCACAGCTCGCTAACCATAAAATTTGTCCCAACTGCTCACCCCGGCCCCAACCTCTGTTAAATACGCTTTAGCACCACCCATAAACATCTCTCCAAACTTGTTACTGTGCACAGCCCTCCCCCGTAAAGTGAATTGCTCTAAACTGTTTCCATCTCCAATACCCTCCTTGCTCTGCTAACAGTTTACTGCAGTACGCAACGTCTATCTCCCTCCTCAAAATGTCAACCCTTTACTTCTTCCTTTCCCTCTTTTTGGTGCTGTCCTTCATCTCCCCTCTCCCCATCTCTCCCACTGTTATACCCTTCCTCCCTTCACTACCTGATACCGCCTTCATCTTTTCAACCACCCCCTTCAAAATTTGGTCCTATTCTCCCCTTCTCCTTCCTGCCTCCCATTTTTCTCTCCCAAATCACCATGCCTATGTTCGCCATCTTATCTCCTTCTTTCCTCCCCCCCACCTTTCCTCATCCTCCCTAATCTCCCATTTGCAATACAAAAGTCCTAAATTACATTACTTCATCCATGCTCTCCTTCTCTCATCTGGGAACATCCATCCCAACCCTGGCCCTCTCCTTTCACCCTCCTCGGCTACTCCCCCTTCATCCTCTACTTCTTAGTCCACAGCCCCTACGGTTATCCCCAGTGGGTTTAAACTTCTGCACCTAAACATCTGCAGCCTGTTACCTAAAATAGACCTCATCCAAACTCTTGTGGTAACACACATCCTTGACATTTTAATAATAGCTGAGACCTGGTTCAAAAAAAAGTATCCTGGACAATGCTGTTGCTGTCCCTGGGTATTCCCTCTCCAGACAAGACCGGACTGGTCTGGGAGGAGGAGGAATAGCCATGTATACCCTGTCCTCACTGCAATCTGCAGTGATTCTTTCTTCCTCTGTCCCTGCTACTTACAAGGCCCTTGTCACCCAAATTTCTCTTCCCTACAAAGTTCCTATCCTTATAGCTGGCATCTACTGTTGCCCTAGTACCCCACCCTCAGTTGTGATGGAACTCTTATTGTCCATCACCTCTATCTCCCAATCTGGTGAACTGTTTTTCACTGGGCGACCTGAATCTAAATTGGCAGTTGACAAAACTACAGAATGACGTAGCTGCACTTAACCTCACCCAACTTATACTCGAGCCCACATGTCCAAATCATAAAACGATAAACCATTCCCTGTTTGACTGGACACTCACTTCACATCTGCACCGTGTAATCAAGTCAGGGATCCTCCCTGATGCCCTTAGTGACCACAACTCAATTTTCATGGTTTACAGGGTCCATTACCCTAAACCCCCTTCCTAAAATCATCGTGCTACACTCCTTTAAATCCCTATATCTTGCCACACTCAAATCCGAATACTCATCTACAGACTGGGCTCCTCTATCATCCTCCTCCTTCCGTCGACCAAGCCCTTGACTACTTTAGTGATAAATTCATCTCTACTTGGAATGTATTTGTGTCCTTCAAGAGGACCAGAGTCCATGGGATTCACCTCTCCTGGATTACCCCAGAATTACTGGCCTGCTTCAGGGAGCATGACCGGGCTTGGAAAAAAACACAAATCATCCCAGTGACTATGCCATGTACAGAATGCTCTGCAGCCCTTGCACTAACGCTACTAGACTGGCGAAGTCTGATAATTCAAAGCCTCATTCCAAACTAACATTAACTGCCCATCCAAATTCTGGAGGGTGGTCCGTGCCCTTTTCTCTCCTCCCTCCCACCCTCCTCCCTCAGTTCTTAAAATAGATAACTCATTGGTATCCAACCCTTACTTGGTGGCCAATGAATTCTGCACTTACTACGCCTCTTGTACCTCATCTCTCCTATGCTCCCTCCCCTCACTATCAGTTCCGCTCTCGAGCCCCCCCACTGCATCCCTCATTCATCTCCTCCCCTTTCTCCTTCTCTACCATCTCCTCTGATGAAGCCTTAAGTGCCCTCCTCTCCCATAACCCCTCAAAAGGGTCCTCTCCAGATGGTCTTGATCCTAAACTTCTCTACCTCTCTGCTTCTGCTATTGCTTATCCTATCTCTTTAATCTTAAACCTCTCCTTTTTACTTTCTCAAGTTCCTTCCTCTTGGAAACATGCCATTGTCCTGCCTCTCCCTAAGGGAGACAACCCATCCGCTCCTGGTAATTAATACCCTATCTCTCTCCTTCCTACCCTTGATAAACTCCAGGAACACCTGTTTCTTTTTCAGCTGCCCTCCTTCCTCACTGACTCCTCCTCCTTCGCCCTGTTCCAATCTGGTTTTCAGAAGAATCACACGACAACCACCTCCCTCCTCAGGCTCACTGATTCCATCCTTACTGGGATGGACGATGACCTGATCATCTCAGCCATCTTTGTCGACCTAGCCAAAGCTTTTGACACTGTCTCCCATACTCTGCTCCTTGACTCCCTCTCTGCAGCTGGCCTTGCCTTGCCTGCTACAAACTGGTATAAATTCGACCTCATCGGCAGAACCCAATCGGTGAAAATCTCCAGCTTCAGCTCCCCTCCTCTCCCTATCAATACTGGAGTCCCACAGGGCCCAGTACCCGATCCCCTACTTTTCTCCATCTTCCTAAACGACCCTCCCTCAGTCTGTTCGACCTCCTCTATCCACATGTACACCGATGATACTGTCTTGTACAGTTCTGGCAAAAACCCTGCTGCCGTGAAATCCAGCTTACAGCATGACTTCAGCCAAGTTCAGCTCTGGTTTGTCTCCCACCAGCTCTTCCTAAAAGCTAAGAAGACAGTCTCTATGTCCTTTGGCACCAGGCTGAGACTCTCTAGGCTCTCCACTCTGCCCTCCTTCCACACCCTTGACGGGACACCCATCGAGGACACATCCTCTTTTAGATATCTTGGTGTTTGGTTGGACCAGTACCTCAACTTCTCTGTGTATATTGATGCCATCCTGAAGAACCTGCACCCCAAGCATGGTGCCCTTTACAGGAATCGCAGTTGCATTCCGCTGGCTGAGAGGCGCAAACTTGTCCAAAAGATGATGCTCCCTATCATTGACTACTGTGATGTAGTCCACGGTGCTGCTCCCAAATCTTCCTTGACCAAATTGGACACTCTCTAACTCCTTCTGCTGCTTTGCTCTCGACTCTCCCCCTTGAACCCATCACTGTGAACTCTGTCATTCCCTTTCCTTCCCACAACTATCAAATAGGCTATTCTCGCACTGTGTTAAACTAACCCCTAAATTCTGGCTTGGTGAACTCCCTCCCTGCCTCTCATCCTCTCTCCATTCCTCCTCCCTCCTCCCATTCCTTCAGATCTAGTGACAAACACACTGTGGTGGTTCCATGCCACTCCTCCCTTATCGGCCAGAACGGCTTTGCCTGTCGGTTCTCTAAAATCTGGAACTCCCTCCCCCCTCAAGTACGGCATTCCTCCTCCCTCCATTCTCTTGGTACTGTCCTCCACAATTTCCTCTCTCCTTGCTGTTCCTGTTTTAACCTTCCTTAATTCATGTACTTGTTCTCTGCCTGCCAACTCTGTACCCCTAGCAGGGTTCATAGCATCCTGGAGGGGCAACTGGAGCTGGCAGCCATCCCCCCTTCAACTCTCACCTCTCCTTGTACTCCTACTACAGCACTTGTGTCCTACTGTGAGCCCGCCCGTGGTATTTCATAGCATTACTATTGTTCTGCTAGTTTATATACATCGCCAGCTGTATTGTATCCTATTCTGTTTAATTCCTTTACTGTATTATTACAGACTGTATTGCCTGCACTGGTTTACTGCTGTGTTATTTTGTCTTCACTCCTACTCAATTTGTAACTGTTTTTCCATCCATTCATTGTATATGTACACTGTGACTTCCGGTGACGCTGGCATACATGGTGTATTAACCGATCGACAGCTTCTCCAAGTCTTTGTTTAAATTTGCCCTAATCCCCCTTAAAAGCTGGCTACTAGAGGTAAACAGAGGCATTTGGATGAAATGATGTTACAGACGTGCCAGAAGTTGAAAGAATCCAAGGCGAGTACTCACGGAATGAAGAAAAATCCAATCCAGTGCTCGCACCATCAGAGGCCCGCGACATGCCCTGGTGCACGGCTTTCCCAGGCTCCGGATCGGCAGATAAGAGCAGCTCAGAGGAGGAACCGGCATTCACGATCACCTTCAGACACCTTTTTAAAGAGCTTAGGCGTCTGGGAAGTACTATGGAGAACATCCAAACAGAGCTCAAAGGGATTTGCTCTGAACAAGGGGCACAGAGTCAGAAGATTACGGATCTGGAGCAGCAGGCCACGGAGGCGTCTGGGACTATAGATTCACACAATGGCGCAATTACCCAGCTGCATGACAGGGAGGTCTGGATTCAGCAGAAGCTGGAAGATCTCGAGAATCGCTCGAGATGAGCAAATATCTATATTCATGGCCTCCCTGAACAGACAGAAACAAGGGAAATGGCAACCTTTATGGAAAGCCTTATAAAAGAACTCTTGAACTTATCCCCGGAATATAGATTAAACCTGATCAGAGCCCACCGCTCAGTGGGTCCCAGGCCCCTGGATCCTAAAGCCCGCCCCAGAGCTATCATCATCGCTTTCCTGGACTACAGAATTAAAGCAGACATCCTAGGAAAGGCATGGGCTAAAAAGGAAATAATTTTTGGAGACACTCGTCTTTACTGTGAACATGATTATGCCCGCTCCACCATGGACCATAGACACAAATTACTTCCCATCTTAAAGCAGCTCTGGGCAAAGGGGGTGAAAGCTCGTTTAGACTATCCGGCTGTGCTCAGGATCACCACGGACTCGGGTGTGCATATATTTCCGGTAATATGTGATGCATATTTGAACTCCAGAACGGGCCATCTAATCTTTGTGAGATCAGAGTGTGAAACAGAAATTTCTTTCTTGGACCTTGCAAAAAAGAGATGGTATATTGGCAACAAAATTGCATAGAAAAAACACAGATTGTAATTCAGTTTTAAGGGCGGAAATGACTGCTTTTACTATATAAGGAGAATCATCCACAAACATTGGAACATACTAAAAGCAACACACATGGGAGCACACGTGTTCTCTTTTAACCTCCTGGTAGTACCAAAGAAAATAAATTAATTGGCGACAGAGTTATGCACACAGACAACCGAATACTAGAAAACAGGGAAGGCCTTTTTCTATCTTAGATACACTTTGAAGATAACTACTCATATGGGGGACTGCACAGACTGTACCAATACATAGTGTATTAAGAAAATAAGTAACCCTGCAAGAGATGAAGAAATTTAAATAAAATAATTCATCAATTGTCAAACCACAGGGGTTATTTATATTTTGAAATGCCCATGTGACAAGGTTTATGTACTGTAGGTAAGACTGTCAGGGCACTTAAAATCAGGGTGGGAGAGCATAAAAGTGCAATCAGAAGACAGGACATGAAATTTTCACTGGCCAGACACTATAGAAAATCATCCCCAGTTACCCAGCTTGAGATTCATTGTGATAGAGAAAGTTGAACAGTAACATAGTAGTTGATGGCAGATAAGGACCTCTGAGCCCACCCATTCTGCTCGTATTCCCTGCCTGCATCAGCAGCTGCTGACCTTACTTGATCATTGGCTTTTGCCTGTCTTCCCTACATCTAGGGTTCCCTTATGTCTATCACATGCATGTATGAATCCCCCACTGTGTTTGCACCCACCACTTCCTGGGGTAGGCCATTCCAAGCATCTGCCACCCGTTCCATGAAGAAGAACCTCCTCACATTTCCTCCTTATCCTGCCCCTCCCTCCAGTCTCATATTGTGCCCCCTTGTCCTTGTACAGCTCTTGTACTGGAAGATGTCCTCCATCTGCACTTTGTTTAAGCCTTTAAGGTACTTGAAGGTCTCTGTCATATCAACAAAAGAAAGTCACGGAACTCACTCAGCATGCTGGGTGAGTTCCGTGACTTTCTTTGGTTGATTACATGGAGTCACGCTGAACTGTACCCCTGCAGGCGGCTCTGACATTTCTCTGCCTCTGTCATATCCCCCACTCCCTCCTCTCTTCAAGTATATACATGAGTTTTTTTTAATCTGTCCTCATATGTTTTATCTAGTATGCCCGGCGCCATCTCTTTTTTTTTTTTTTTGTCAGCTATTTTTATCCTTCTGTGGTGGGTCGACTTCGGTGTCTGCCGAGCCTACTGAACCCGGGGTCCTTTGGGAGCTTCTAGCACCATGCGCACCCCAGAAGATCCCCAGATTCGGTCCGGGGCATCATCCATGTTGGCCCCACAATTTCCTCCATTTTCTCCCATGTACACCGGGACCCTGGAGGCGGTGGCGCATTCGCGTGGAGGCGCACTAGCGCACTATAGCTCCGGAGCGGGTCCCTTCTGCCTTCCCCCATTGACCTAACATTGGAGCTTCTCATGAGTGGCACCGCCCCTACGGCCTCTACCAGGGGGTGGCCAAGCTCCGAGAGAGCTGGGTTTCTCCTCCCGAGGCAGAGTACTGCCAGCCAGCAGTGTCTCACATCCTCCCTCCCCCCCCCGCTGGCATCTGATGACCCTGGCTTGTTCCTGAACCCGGGTCGCGGCGTAGCGCAAGGTGTGGCGTCAACTATAGCCTCCATGCCCATCGACATACGCCCTGCACCATCATGGTCGCCCTTCTCTGGACTTGCCTCCACCTTATCTATGCACCATTTTGGTCGCCCTTCTCTGGACTTGCCTCCACCTTGTCTATGTCCTTGCAAAGACAAAACTGAACTCTGTCCTCTAGATGAGGCCTGGCCAGTGTTTTGTACAATGGCATCACCACCTCTCTTCTTCTGCTAGTGATACCCCTTCCTATGCACCCCAACATCCCACTGTCCCTCCCAACAACCTTTTTACACTGTTTGACCTCCTTTAGGTCATCTGAGATGGTTATCCCTAAATCTCTGTCCTCCGTGGTGACTGTCAGCAACCCCCCCACCAAATACTGTAGTTCTCCACTGTGTTTCTTTGCCCCAGGTGCATGATTTTGCACTTCTTTGCATTAAATTTTAATTGCCATACTTAAGACAATGTTTCCAGTTTTTCCAGATCCCTCCTCATTCTTTCGACCCCTACTGGAGTGTCTACTCTATTGCAGATCTTGGTATCATCTGCAAATAGGCAAACCTTCCCTCCAGCCCATCAGCAGTGTCACTGATGAAGACATTAAAAAGGACTGGCTCCAGGACTGACCCTCTGAGACACCCCACTGGTCACACTTTTTTCTTCGGACTTGATCCCATTTACTACCACTCTCTGCTTCCTGTCCCTCAACCAGTTTCTAATCCAGTTTTAACTTTGTGTCCAACCCCAGGCCCTAACGTTCACCAGTCTTCTGTAGAGATGCGTGAAGGCCTTGCTGAAATCGCGGTGGTCGATATCCACCACTCCTCCCTGATCCATCTCCTTCATCGCCCAATCAAAAAAGTCAGTCAGATTGGTTTGACATGACCTTCCTGCTGTGAATCCATGCTGCCTTGAATCCTTTGCTCCCTTGGTTGCAAAGTGCTCCACAATCCTTTCCTTAAGCAGCACCTCCATAATTGTACCCACTACTGATGTGAGGCTGACTGGCCTATAGTTTCCTGCTTCCTCCTTACTACCACTCTTGTGGAGAGGGACTACATTGGCCCCCTTCCAGTCCCCTGGGACCACCACTATATTGAGAGACTCACTAAACAGGTCTGCCAGTAGCGCTGCTAGCACCGTTCTTAATTCTTTCAATATCCTGGGTTGTACACCACTTGGTCTTATTGCTTTGTCCACCTTCAGTTAGGTGAGTTCTTCCAAGACTCACTGTTCTGTAAAAGGACTGGTGTTTACCTCTCCCTCTCTCTCTCTCCCTATTGTTCTTGTTGCTTAGATGTGGTCCCTATCCCTCCCCCTCTACCGTGAATACCAAACAGAAATATTCATTCATTATCTATGCTTTTTCAAAGTCACCCTCTACCCACCTCACTTCCTCCCCACTGATCCTTATAATCCCTCCCTCAGCTTTCCTTCTATCGCTAATGTGTTTTTTTAATGGGGACATTTTTCACCGACTGCCGGCAAGACTTGGTGGTGGCATACTGACCATCTGCTCCATCCCCCTTGCGGGGATCACAGGGCGTGGTGGGGAGGGGGGTGTTCCATGGTTATGGAAGTAGATAGGGTAATCCCTAACCCCCACCCCTTTAGAGAGCACCGGCATGAAGGACCAAGATTTAGGTGGGAAGCTGTGCGGAGACATGGCTTCCACCAAGCATCTAATAGTGCTGTCCCCTCCTGACACTGTCTGCTGGTCGGATCGGTGCTCAACCCTCCCCAGAGAGGAGAGTTGCTTAACTGCAGCTCAGTCCAGCTCCTCCTTCCCCCACTCAAAATTCTATTGCTAATGTAGCTATAAAATATCTTGTCCCCCCCCCCTTTACTGTCTGAGCTAGTCTCTCCCTTGTTTGCACCTTTGCGCACCTAACTGCTTTCCCTGCCTCCCTCAGTCTCTCTAGATACACTGCCCTATTCTCCTCCTCCGGAGTCTCCTTGTATTTCCTGAAGGCCCCTTTTTTTCCTTACCTTTTCTGCCACCTCCTTTGTGATCCACAGTGGTTTGTTACTTCTTTTTCCCTTGTTGCTCACCTTAATACACTGTTTTGTCGCCTCCCCATGGGCTCTTTTAAGTGTGCCCACTACTTCTCAACCTCTGCCCCTGGCTCCCTGCTTTCCAGGGCCTTCTTGATCACTTTTCCCATCTTAGAAAAGTCTGACATCCAGGACCTTTGGCTTGGTGTGGTCTTTCTGTGACAGTACTGATGCTGAACCACACAGTGTTGTGGTCACTGGACTCTAGGCCTCCATCCATCCTGACATCATTAACCCTGTCCCCATTGGTCAGCACAAGGTCCAAGACCGTCTTGTCCCTGGTAGGCTCCAAAACCAACTGTCTGAGGCCTGCCCTCTACAAGGATTCTATGATTTCTCGGCTCCTGGCTGAGACAGCTTTTGGGATGGTCAAGTCCACATCTGGCACATTAAAATCACATAGCAGTAGTACTTCCCTTTTGCTGCCATCTGACAACCCACGTATGTAACCCAAGAGGTGGAAATTACGATAAAAAGTTATTAACCAGGGAGATATGATAGACTGGTACCCTTTCCTTAAAATTCCTTCCCCCTACCAACACACTGAAAAAAAAGTTTACCATGTTGCTATATAGTAAAACGATTAGGCAATGAAAATTCCATATGAGACATATGTTCCCACAAAGCCCCTGTCCTCCCATTTTGTCTCTGTTCCTGATTTCAGAATATAACAGTTTACCCTTGATATTCAGTAGTCATGGGTGGGGATTTGGATGCTTCTAAGGCATATGGCATGGACCTTTGGTTGCCTGGATTAAAATAAAAAGCATTCCACTATAAAGTGGCTATATAGAAGCTGTGTAAAACATTATAGTAAAACAGTAGCATTTAGACAGAGTAACTAAGAGGGACAATTGTATGTCCACATTTTAAATATCAAGCATATTTATGGCACTATGATTACAACAGTTTAAACTGTAACTTTATAGCAGCCCTTTGGACAGTTTAAAAACATGATTGTGTCTTTCCCTGCTCATGGACACCTTTTGCCATTAACTATGTAGGCACTAGGTGCCGTACTTAGTGCGGACCAGGCGCAACCTCGAGCACAGTCATGCTGGAGTGCATGCCACATGATGTGACTTCACTGAGGATGCGCATGTGTGGACGCCTGATTCCTGTAGCTGCTCACAATAAAAAAGGTGAGCCAAAACCGAGCATGCCTCCTCTTCTAACAGAGAGTGCAGGGGACTGTGATTTACAGCCTAGAACAGCATCGTGAGGCTTCATACTTTACTAAGGAAAACACAATATATAATTTAAGCACATAGTGCTTGTAATATATGTAGGGTTTAAATTAAATAGACACAAAAGCTGAATCTCTGCACCATCCACCAACCTCAAAAAGCAGTTGCACACTGTATTTGGCCACGTTTCCTTTGTAGGCACCAGACTTCAATATTTAAAAGACTGAAATACAAGGTAAAAAAGTTTTTATTTTATAGAGTGAGAGGTTCTTTGTGAACTGAATTCATATAATGGATATCAGGTTTGTGTCCTTTGAGAATAAAATCAGTACAGTGATATTAAAAATAATGGCCCAGATATTCAAACTGCGCCCAAAAAGTGCGCAATAGCAGGAGCAAGCGCAAGTCTATTGCGCCCATGCGCAAGAGACACAATATTCAAAAATGGAGTAGGCCAAACTGCGCCTACAGCCGATGACTGATATCGCACCACCTGCGCCATAGCGCAACTAGGGAGGGGAAGCTGAGCAGATCTGATGCGCCATGGCGGCGCAGCAAGGGATGTTCAGCTGAGCAGTCAGAGGCGCCGTAGCACAACCAGGGATGCCCCAGCAGCAGAGCAATGCAACTGCACAACCAGGAGGTAGGGCCCACCACCCATGCCACAGATGGGCACAGGAACACACAGCAGAACAGACATCGTCCCCACACCCATGCACTGCACAACTGGGGAGGCTGGAATAACCACTGGCCCATGGAGACAAGCAAACAACCCACAGCCGGGCCATGGTGCCCATCACACCTACCGACAAGCTGTGACTGGCACACAAGGATGGCTGACCACCCGTGCCACCATCCCCCAATGCAGAGCACACCCTGCCCCGTGACCCCAGACACCCCATGAGCAGTGACCACCTGCAGGAAACCCCATACATACCACCACCCCCACTGTGACACTGCAACCCTGTGCACCACAGAACCATGCAAGCCAGCCCCACCATGAACACCCACCAGCAGGTGGCAGCACACAGCAATGCAACAACGGCAGACACAGTGCCACCACGCACAGTCCCCCCGAGGTACTGCTGAAAGACCAACCATGTGTTGGCACATGAGGTACCCCACACGGGACAGGGCGTGCCCCGGACACCACCACCAGTGGTACAGCACCCTGCACAGTATTCAAATGACACAACCCGACCCACCACTGGCCACAGCAGCCAGCACAGACACCCACAGTGGTGCATGGAAGCATGCACCACACCGGATGCCACACAGTGTATGGACAGACACCCACCCATACCCATGGGCACAACAACACAGGGATGCAGTGGTGGGGCATCCAAGCCCCCAGTGTGGGCCCATGTAAACTGTGTACACACAACCCGCAGTCCTCCATGGCACTGGAGTGCCAGCCACCCTGCGCTGGCATTGTGGACCCGTACACCACCATCATTCGCCCGGAGCACGAGTCACAGACAGTGGGGCACATCCCCTGCAACACACACAAGGCACAGCATGGAGATGGGACAACAACTGTGGTGCCCACAGTGCTACCCGAGGCAGACATGCACCACACCAGTGACAGGAGGCAACCCAGCAATGTGACGGGTACAGTGGCTGCCCTGCAGGGACTGCCACCACTGACATGCCAGCGGACCGTGCAGGTCACAGACATGCATGTGTGTCAGCTGCACAGGCCATGGACGGGCCGATGGGTGCGCCATGGACACAGAGCATGCACCATGGACTACTGCACACAGTCATCCAGTGCACAGGGCACAACGCACACACCACAGACACTGACTGATAGCTACCCCCACACCATAGTCACCTCCACACGGACACACACATATACCCATGACCGCACCAGCCCTGACGCCATGCACACCACTGCAGCTGAGCACCTATAGTCCACTGCAAATCAGAGACCACCACAGTATTCATATCACAATTAAATGTATTGAAAATATAAAATTCAACTATATAGAATATTACATAAACTATATACAAGGTTGGGGGGGCCACAAACAAGGTGGGGGTGGGTAGGGGTGAACAAATGGCGCCTTTCCCCGCTTCGACTCCTCCGGGCTCTATGCCTCCTCAGGACCCCGGTGTCATCTGTTTGTCTGAGGATGTCCAGCGACGCCCTCGCCACCAGTAATATCTCCCGCAGCGCCTCCCTGATTTCCCATAGATGGCGGGTACCTAGGACAAGGGAGCACAGTCAATAGGTGTGAATGCACAACCCCATACAGCCCGCCCACTTTGCATGGCATACGGCCATGGGACATACCTCTGTGATGGTGTGTGACCACCGCGAGTGATCACGTCCACATGACCTGCCCACCCAGGTGCATACAGCCATGCGGGACGCTGCACACACCCACCGGCCAAGTCATGCACAGCACCACCGTGGTCGTTTAGTGACAGGGCTATGTGGTGCAAAGGCAGTGGCACAACCATGTACCTGGTGCACGCATGGACCACCATTGACACACTCCCAGACATGCATTACCACTGGACAGTGTTGACTGTAACAAGTCGCTTGCATGGCAGTGGTGTCGGATGGTGGCCATGCCCCGCTGCCCACCCTGTCACACAGCATGCAGTAGTAATCATGGATGTATGGCACTCACCTTCATCGGGCCGGTCCAGTGGGCGATGAGGGCCCTCGCCCCGCCTTGCTGCACCCTGCTCTTCCTGCCGCCGCTCTTCACGGGCACCGCAGCGTTCATCCGGGCTTGTGGGGAAAACATGGAGAGAGGAACATCAATACAATCCCGTAGCAAAGTCCCCCTGCCCCCAGGTGTGTGCCCACCCACCCCACACCCTGTGAACACCACCACAGCCAACCCGGACGTCCCTCCCCCATGTACTGGACACATACAGCACTGTTACCCATATGGAAGATGAAAGTGTGTTGACGCAACCCCTACCTGGCTGTGGCACCGTGCCCCTCCTGGCACGTGCCCGCAGGCGTGCCAGTAGCTCCGGCTCCCTCCGCCGCAGGTCCCCGTATCTGTGGCGGTACTGCTCGGCACTCCTCCCCTGTCCTGTGGCCTCCTCAAGTGCAGTGGCCACCTCCTGCCACACCTGGGTCCTAGACCTGTCCAGGGGTGCCTCCCCGAACAGTGGCCCATGGTGTGGCTCCACAATGGGCACTAGGTTGGCCAGCTTGATTGCAGACCACTGGGCTGCCCTCCTGCGTGCCATTCTCGCTACTCTATTCGGCAATATGGCGCTCTGCAGCACGGCTCCCCACGTGCAGATGCTGCGCTGTACAGAGCTGCCATTCCCTATCACAGTGTCACCGAACAGCGCGATAGAGGTGCACCCATGCCTGACGCATGGCGCCTAGGGGGCAAAGGTCGGGCACAGGGTCAAGGGTCTCTGGCGCATGGACACGCACAGCGCCATAGGAACCCAATGTGTGTAGCGTGATTGACTGCCTGTGTGCCACCGCCATAGCGGCCTACCGCACAGTTGGCCCAGTGCGCCTATGATGGCCCAGTGCCACAGCGCCATGTAGTGACCATCGCTGTAGCACTACTGGCACAATGGTGGCCATACCCTGCATAGCCTACCGCGCACAGCACGTCATCAGCGCAGCAGATGCCTGCGTCAGCAACCCAGGCATGCGCAGTGAGGTGTGTACTACGCATGTCACAGAACTGCGCCATTGGCTCAGCACGTTCAACGCAACTGCGCAAAGCGCAACAGCGCGATATTCAGCCATCATACGCAAATCATCTAATCAGCCATTCAGTGGCGCGGCACTGCAATTTGCATCTACTTAAAGTTGCACCTCACCTCATTTGCATGGGTTGCACTATAAAAGTGCGACATTGGGCTGCAGTGGCCATAGTCGGTTACTGCGGTCTATTGGTGAGTTGCATGCTGTTTGGGAGTGTAGACTGTGGATTTAGGGACATGCATGGGACTGCACAGTCACAGGTAGCAACTGCCATTCTTACAGGCTACATAATGACCGAGCAAGTTGTTGGAGAGGAGGAACATAGTGGTGGGAGGAGGAGGCCTAACTGTACCAAGGCCGAAACTGAAGCCGAAGCCCTGTTTGAGGCCTACCTGGATCAGGAGCCACTTCTCAGTGGACGTCGGGGAACACCTCAAGTCCGTGCTGCTGCATGGGAGGAGGTGGCACATGCTGTGAACCTGCATGGCAGCCACCAGCGCTCCGTGCAGGAGTGTAAGAAAAAGATGGGCACGGACAGGAGGAGGATAAAGGAGAAGGTGGCTGACATCCGGGAAGCACGTGCTGCAACAGGTGGGGGACAGCCGGAGGTGGTACAGCTGACCCCACAGGAGGAGAGGCTTGCTGGAAGCATGCAGCGCAGTGCCATTGAGGGTGTTCTGGGTGGTGGCTTCCAGACGGGTGGTGGCCCATCACTGCATGGTAGGTCATGGTCTGTCTGTGGTGGGGGGGCAGGGTAGGTTACATGCAGTAACGCGACTTTGCTTTCCCTTACAGATCCTGAGCGTCTGCATGGGTCGGCGATGGTGGGCCTGTCCACTGAGGACAGTCAGCTGGAGAAGGAGGAGGGCCCATCCACCTCCACAGGTATACGTGGATCATTGCAACAGTGGGGCAGCCTGGCTGTCCACACTGATGTCGTTGTAACAGGTGTGGAGGAAGCCCTGCCTATGTCCCAGCGTGCCGGCGTCCACGGATGCCAGCATGCTGTGACTGGGGCCGTGCAGAGTCCGTCACCCGGTGATGATGGCAGCTAACATCATGAGCAGTGACACGTGTGTGCCAGGATGGCCACACAGCAGGGAACCCCGTATGGCTGTGGTGGTGCTGCCGTGGAGGCCTGTGTGTCAGCACAGTCCCAGCCTGTGCCTGTCAGCACCAGTGGGGCAGCACTGGTGTCTGTTCAGGACAGTGGGACTGTTGCCCACTGCGGCAGCACCAATGAGCCCTGGGGAGGCGGCAGCCGGAGGGGCAGCATCAGCAGTCAGCCAATCGGCTTGGGGGTACAGGGTTCAGCGGTGGCGTCTGTGCACCGCCTGTGGACATGCCCAGACCTGGTCCTTGTGCGCAGCACCAACCCTGAAGGGGTGCTGATCATCAGGGCCGTGCACACCCTGAGGGACACTATGCCGAGGAGGCAGATGACCTCTTGGACAAGCACACCCACCTACTGCAAGCATCAGTCCAGTAGCAGATGCACTGCGTGTGGCTCTGGAGCGGGCAGAGGAGCATCGCAGCAGGGACACCGCTCTGATCCTGGCAGGGATGGACCATTTGCGGGAGGATGTGACCGCTGCCATTGACAGGCATGCACAGGCATTCACTGCTGTCATGGCCACAATGGGCACACAGTCAGGTGCCCATGCATCGGAGACACCATGCAGTGCACTGTCCACCCCCCGTCCCCGGCGT
Organism: Neoceratodus forsteri; assembly: GCA_016271365.2. Lineage (NCBI taxonomy): Eukaryota > Metazoa > Chordata > Ceratodontiformes > Ceratodontidae > Neoceratodus > Neoceratodus forsteri. Next base: position 196,379,550 of record CM057458.1, read on the forward strand.
CATGCAACTCCCACCCTGACGGCACCGGGTTCAGCTATGGGCATCCCAAGCACTCCTGGCACAGGCATGTTCGGTGTGCTGCAGACCCCTGTGCGAGCATGGTCACGTTCACACAGTGGAACCCATGGGGGACCATTGGTCCCACCCCATGAGGCCAGTGGTCAGCCTGGCAGTGCTGGCAGGTCTCGGCGGGGCTGCCCATGCATCCGTGGCGGCCGGGGCACTGTGTCGCGTGACTGAGCTGTCTCCCAGCACGGTTACTGTCTGGTGCTGCCCTGTGTGAATTGTGTGTTTCAGTGGGCAGTGCACAGGTGGATACCCAGCCCTGCACGCGGACACACAGTCCACCTGCACACCCTCCCGGCTGCAGTCTGCAATTGCGTGTGCATGATGATGCCTGCATTGCGCTGTACACCAATATGCAATGGTGCTCAGCATCTGACACATGCACATGGACAGGCAGTGGGCGTGGTGGCCTGTGGACATGTGTGTTGCTAGGGTTGGCATTGTGGGTCGGTGTGCCTCCTGCCCTCTGTGCACGTTTGGTGCATTGTGTGTGTGCATGTGTGTGTGTCCGTCTGCGTGGCATGTTAATCCTCACCCATCCCTGGTTGTGTGTGTGCTTCTGTACCCTGCCACTTCCCTTGACGGCATGCACCCCTGGTGTGTGTCCATGCGTGTTTGTGGGTTGTGCCTTAGCCACTGGTGGTTGCACATGGCCCCATGACTTACCTGGGTTGGCAGAAGTGCTCCTCCATGATAGTGTCCTGGTGCAGCTGTGCCAGCCGGATCAGTCGGGGGTCCCGTCGGCCATGGGGCTGCCCACCACCATCGTCACCGGCGTCCCCATCGCTGTCCCCCTCTTTGACCTGTATGGCTATCCTACATTTGTTGGCCATGTTGTGCAGGATGCAACAGGCCAGGAATAGCCCGCAGGCCTTTGAGGGGCTGTACTGTAGGGCACCGCCGGAGGTGTCCAGGCAACGAAAACGTGCCTTCAGCATCCCGAACACCCGCTCGATGACATTGTGTGGTGGCGTCTGCCTCATTGTAGCGTTGCTGCGATGGGGTTGCGGACCGCCAGTAGGGTGTGAGCAGCCAGGGATGGAGTGGGTATCGACTGTCACCTGTGTGAAGAGGGCGGAGGTTAGTTTGGTGATCAGCTTCGCCCTGCCCCAGGCCATGTAGGCCACTACCCATGTCACCTCTGGCCATGCCCCCCCAGGCCCTATGATTGTCCATGTGGTTTGCATACTCACCCACTAGGTGTCCAGTGGGGATGTCTCCACTCTTGAATCTGTGGCACAGTGCTGACTGGTGCCAGATGAAGGCATCGTGTGCTCCCCCAGGGTGCGTGGCACAGACATTGATTATGCGCCCCCTGGCATTGCACACCACCTGGCAGTTGATGCTGGCATAGCCCTTGCGATTGATGTATGCGGCCCCCTCGGGGCCAGGTGGTGTGCGTATGGGTGCAGTCTATTGTCCCTAGCACGCCAGGCATACGTGCTACCCTGTGGAACTTCTGTATGTTTACTGTGCGCTCCGCCGATGTGCTGGGGAAATGGATGTACTCCTCAGCATGTGGCAGCAGTGCGCTGAGGAATTGGGAAGGTGGTGTGACGTGGACGACTGGGTTATGCCGGTGGTGTCCCCAGTTGGTCTCTGGAAGGTACCCGTGACGAGCAAGCACATGCAGGCTGTTACTTTAGTCTCCACTGACAGGGCATGGCTCCATCGTGTGGGTGCCTGCATCACATCACTGCACAGCTCACAGAGTCGCCTCAGAATTGCCCTATTCAGGCGGCACTGGCCCACAATCTCAGTATCGCTGTACAGCTCGAAGCTGGTGCGGGCTCGGTACTGCCTGTTGGGGGCATACCGCCAATGGGCCCTTCCACGGCCATGCCCCCCTGCCGCCCGCCTTCTCACCCCCCTCATAACGGCCTCCATCTGGAAGGTGGCACTGGCCATGTCCCTGGCTTGTGTTCACCCCCGCTGCTGTTACTGTATTCCCCCCACTGTCCTCCTTGCTACTTCCCCTGCACCGGGAACACCTGCCTGTGGTGGCCTCTGTGCTGTGTGGCATTTCCCCCTTCTGCACTAGCTGTGGCTCCCCACACCTTACCTGTGCCTGTGTGTTCAGGGTGCCCTTTCCCTGGCCTGCCCTGTTTGTCCCTCCTGCCCTGTCTGTCTGTCTAGAGTTATGCCTGATGTGGCTTCCCTGTAGCGTTCTTGCGCCTCTCCCTTGCTCCTTTTTATTTTGGCTCATTTCCGCTATGGCGCAACTTCCGCTTGCTCCCCTATTGCGGATGGCGCAAGTCATTGAATATCGCACTGCACCATTTATGCATGGTTCCTCCCCCTTCAGTTGCGCATGCCTTCATTATCATTGCACTGTTGCTCAGCATGATTTCGGGCGCGCAACTGGCTCCTGCTGAATATCGCACAATGGCGCAATTTCGGACTGCGCTGGCACAACCCTATTGCCCATGGCTCAACTCTTTTGAATATCTGGGCCAATAAGTTTAACAGATGAAATTCTTAAAAAATGACTTGTTGCAGGAATACTAAGTGTATAAAACAAGTTAAGACAAATAAACTTGACAGGATGCTTTAAGGTGTCCCCCAACCCTGTTGACATTATGATTATTGCTTATTTAGTTATTTTGAAAGTATATAATATTGGATGTGTATTTATATAGGTAGCTACAGAAGGAATGTACACCTGCTACTTTTTCACAGTTATATCATTGTGTTACTGGGTGCAAAAAAAAATCCAACTTTATTGTCCAACTCATTTGAAATTTTGAAACCGAATTTATATTCACCTGGTATATATATCCCTTAGATCTTTGGGAACATCTCTTTCATCAGGTCACACCTATGGAACTACCGCCATACGGATCACACAGAAGCTTTTTCTGTAGCAGTCTATTAGGGGCCGCCCACTCCGATGTCATATGCAGACGTCGCCCTGCTTATATGCACGGGCAGCCCTGCTACCTCCTCACTTCTTTCCCCCTGTGTTGGGAGGCAATGAGAGTCTGGTACTGGGCTCTAGATCACGATCTAGATCTGTCAGACATCCATCCTCCAGGCAACCAAAATGCCTTGGCTGACAGCCTCAACCGATTGCAGTCTAAAATGCACTAGTGGGAACTGCTGTCCTCAGTTGTGGAAGACCTGTTCAGCAGATGGGGTTGACCAGAGTTGGACCTTTTTGCATAAGCCACTCAACGTAAAACTGCCATGTTTCTGCATGCTAGATCCAGGGCCTGGAGTTTTCTGGTGAGACGCGTTGCTCGTCTCCTGGAAAGGGAGGTTCCTGTATGCCTTCCCCCCTTTTCTCTGATTCAGAGGGTGCTTATCAAGCTCCAAACAAAATGGGCCACTCTGATTCTGGTGGCACCATTCTGGCCATGTCAGTTATGGTTTCCATTGCTGCAACAATTAGCTGTGGCACCTCCTGGTCCCTTGCTCCTTTGCTGGGACCTGTTGCCACAGGCGCAGGGAGCCCTGGTCCATCCAGACTTCCAAGTCCCTCCAGTTGCATGCATGGCTCCTGAAGACATAGCTATTGACTTGTTTGGGGTCTCCCAGAAGGTGGCAGATGTCCAGATGGCTGCTAGGAAACTGTCCAACAGGGCCACTTACTGGATGAAATGAAAGAGATTTCATATCTGGGCTACTTCCAGTCATCTGGACCCTTTCTCCTTTCCATTTAACCAGGTTCTGGAATACCTCCTATCCCTGCCAGCTACAGTACTCTTATTAAGGTGCATCTGTCTGCCATTTCGGCCTTCCATGGACCACTGAAGGGTGCACCTTGGCCCAGCTGAAGGTGACCCATACTTTTTTTGTGAGGCATTCTTCATCTGAAGCCTCCTATTCGAAACCTGGTCCCAGCTTGGGACCTGAATTTTGTATTAAAGAAACACACTGCTTCCTTTTGAACCAGCCACATCTTGGGAGCTATGCTTTCTGTCATGGAAAGCATTGTTTTTAGTTGCTATTACTTCTGCTCAAAGGATTTCAGAGCTACAGGCTCTCATGTGTGAGCAACCTTATATGATTTTCCACAAAGAGAGGAAGTCTTTGCATACGAACCCAAAGTTTCTTCTGAAGGTGATATCCGAGTTTACTATCAGTCTGTCCACCTGCCTGTTTATTTCCTAGAGCATGCCAATTCAGGGGAAGCATCGCTCCATACTTTAGATGTGCATAGAATTCTCATGTAGCTACTATACACACCTCATGAAGGACTGCAGGAAGTCCTGCCAGATTGTTTCTTTTACCCCTGGGAAAGAGGGTGTTCCAATTTCTAAACCGTGCCTGTCCAAATGGTTGGAGTCCTCCAGGTGGTTGATCCTGGGGGACTTCAATGCCTGGGTCAATGACGGGCTCTCGAAATTTGGAAACGATCTCCTGAGGACCATGGAGGTCCTGGGCCTGACACTTGCGTGGACACACATTGGACTTAGTTTTTTCAGTAGGTTTAAATATTATTGACCTCTGTGTTGATCTGGTGGTTTGGTCGGATCACAGCACCACGGGGTTCTCATTGAGCACCCCCCTCCAGATGGTCCAGCCCATGTGGGGATGGTCCAGTATAACCTGTTAAGAGGAGTTTCCTCTATGGGACTGTTGGCGGTACTGGACCTTTCGAGACTGTGGGCAGTTTGTGCGGTTGGGCCGGATGTAGCAGTGGCGGCCTATAATGGGGCTGTGACTGCGGCCTTCGACTCAGTTGCACCCACTCTTGTCCACCCCTTGTCTACTCACTGGAGATCCCCTTGGTATGATGAGGAACTCTGGAGTTTAAAGACTAAGAGGCAGAGGTTAGAGAGATGGTGAAGGAGATCTGGCCGGACAGAGGGCAAATTGGCTCTGAGGTCACACTGTGCTGACTACCAGGGGGCAATCTCCTGAAAGAAGGCAGAGTTTCTGTCTAGGGAGGTTGCTGTGGCGAGGAGCAGACCAGCTCAGCTCTTCCATACGGTAAACAGACTGTTACATCCTGTCTGTGTCTGTGTAGGAGGAACAGGTTCTAGCACTAGATGTGAGGAGCTGGCTCTGTTCTTCGCCGGCAAGATGTCCTCTGTCAGGGCTGAGGTCTCCTCGAGTATCTCTCAAAAGGGATGCAATGTCCAGCCTGAGATGTATCAAAACACTTCTGCTGTCTGGGATGAGTTTGAGCTGGTTGGGGTGGAGAAGGTGATAGAGATAATCTCAAAGCTGCGGCCTACACTTTGTGATCTGGACCCAGGTCTGACCCACCTTTTGGTTGGATGTTCAGACTTAATAGGACCTGTGGTTGCCGAGGTGGTCTGGAGTTCATTGAGGAGTGGGGTCTTCCCGTTGTCCTTGAAAGAGGCTCTGGTTAGGCCCCTTTTAAAGAAGCCCTCTTTGGACCCGGACTGCCTCAGCAACTACAGGCCAGTCTCAAACCTCCCGTTATTAGGGAAGGTTACAGAGAAAGTGGTTGCCATTCAGCTTGAGAAGCATCTTTCATCTTCGTTTACCTATGAGCCTTTTCAGTCTGGGTTCTGGGCGGGGCATAGTATGGAGCTTGCCCTGGTAAGGGTGCTTACTGATCTCCTGATGGCGAGGGACAGGAGAGCTCATACCATTTTGATTCTCCTGGACCTGTCTGCGGCATTTGACACTGTGGACCATGAGGTGCAGCTTGATCCCCTGCGGTTCTGGTGTGGCCTGTCTGGCAATGTCATCAGCTGGTTCAGGTAATACCTGATGGACAGAGTGCAGAGGGTGAAAATGGGACTTGTCTCATCTAGCCCGAAGCCTCTGAGCTGTGGACTGCCGCAGGGGTCGGTCTTGTCGCTCTTATTGTTCACGGTTTACATGCTGCCATTGGGGGACATTATCAGGCGGTACAGGATGGGTTTTCATTGCTATGCAGTTGATATCCAACTGTACCTGTCCTGTGCATCTGATGTCCAGGTGTCAGACTCCGTATTTAACAGCTGCCTCGAGGAAATCCAGTCATGGATGACTCAAAACTGTCTTAGACTCAGCCCAGACAAGACTGAGGTACTGGTGGTGGAGCCGGGTCGTCGTGGGGGGAGGTTGTCCCCTAATCTAGTGTTTGGGGGGGGGGGTGTTCCCCATGTCCTTTCTAGACAGGTGAAGGATTTGGGTGTGATCCAGGATGACGGCTTGACACTTGATGCTCAGGTGTCAGCCGTGGTCAAAAGTGGTTTCTATCATTAGGAACATTGCCCGAATCTGAGCCCTGATCCCCTCCTGAGGATCTGCCCATACTGGTGCATATTTTCTTAACTTCCAGGCTGGATTACTGTAATGCCCTGTACCATGGGTGATCTGGAGGCAATCTCCGCAGACTGCAGCTGGTGCAGAATGCAGCGGCAAAACTTTTGACTGGGGCAAGGCGGTGTGTGCATGTTACCCTGGTCCTCCATGGACTGCACTGGCTGCCAGTCAGGTAGAGGATTGTCTTCAAGATGGGGCTCCTTACCTACAAGACCCTGCATGATGGGGGTCCCACCTGTCTGCAAGATCTCCTTGACCCTTACCGTCTGGCCTGGATGCTTCGTTCTGCTGAAGTGGGCCTCCTGGGGGTTCCCAGGGTTAGGTTGCGGCACTCAGGAGACCGAGCATTTGCGGTGGTTGCACCAACCCTGTGGAACTCCTTACCTGATTATTTAAGGGGGTGCCCCCGCGGTGGAAGCCTTTAAAAGGGGACAAAAAACATACTTGTTCCAACTGACTTTTATAACATGAGGTTGTCCTTATAGATAGAAGGAGATCTGTATTTATACTGATTTTGTTATGTGTTTTGAAATTTGTGAATAATTGTGTTTGTATTATGGTTTTATTGTACAGCGCCCAGAGTCTCAGGAAATGGGCGCTTCATAAATAAAATATCTAGCTATCTATTTGTATATCTGCACCAGTGTAACCCTGATGAAGGAGGTGATCTCTGAAACATCAGTGATGGAGATGGCATGAACTTACACTGGTTTTGTTTGAGTTATAAAAAAATGTGAATGGGCTTTTAAATATTTATTGGTGAGTGGCCATTGATTTCCAATCTGCTTAGTTAAATTTCAGTTGCCAAACCTTAGACCACCTCTCTAGCCTTTGTAGATCCCGCTGCATCTCCCTGATCCCTCCATTGTTATCTGCCCTACCACAGGGCTTCATGTAATCTGCGGAGATGCAACTTGCCCCAGATGCCCTCTCCAGTCATGTCAACTTCATATTTAGTAGGTCCTCCAAAAGACTAACCTTGCTGAAAGACTAGAAAAATATAAGGCTGTTGCTCCCTGCTTTGTTATGAAATATGTGGCTTTGTTAATGCTGCCTTGGTACTATTTTTTCAATCCACCTTGCACACTACCATGCTGTGCCCTACAAGTCCGTAAAGATGATCAGATCTTGCATGCCAGTATCAGACGCACAACAAGCATAGCATAAAAATAATGTATTGTGCTTGCATCTTATTTTGTTTTTTTGTTTTTTTCAGCTGAAGCAAATATTTTAATATCCATGGACTGCTTTGTGTTTTCTCATTTGAACTCCTTCCAGAAACCACACAGTACTTTCTATTTAATGTCATCCATTCTCATTTACGCAAATACTTCCACACAATGTAAAGCACCAGCAGTGTAGGAAAGATCTTTAATGTTTGGACTTTGTGAAATCATGTTGAGTCACATAGAGCCAGAGTTTCAGGGACAGTACTGAGTATGGTTTTTGTTAATGTTTTTTAGCTTGTCCCTTATCGCATGTCTAGTAATGTACCCTTTTTCACCCATTCTGAGTCTGCTTTATAAAAGGAGTACTCCTTTTAATCTGACATCCCCAGATTTTTATCAACATTCTTGGCGGTTTTTGTACACCCGTTGTCCCTTAAGGTCAGGGAGCACTGTCTGCTGCATGCTGCAGTAGTTCTTTTTAGTCTCAAGAAAAGTGATGCTAAACAGTGGGTGTTAACCTCTAGATAGCTGTATTAAAATGAGCACTCGGTTTATTATTTCAAAATGTATATAAAAGTGCCAAAAGCAGACTGAAAATGGGGAACAAAGGCTATCATGTTTTCAGCTGCCTTCAGTTCCCAAGGCTCCCATTTTGTTTGTGTGGTGCAGTAGTGCTTTTTAGGCATTACATTTTCAGACAGCTTTGCTACTCTGCCAGTTACTATGGCTACTGTTGAACATTCTTTTTTCACTCTCGCCTACTTGAAAAACTATTGATATGCAGCAGTGACTGGGGATTGTTTAAATGTTCAGCCTTAATATTTATTCAAGAGTTGACCAGAGACAGTAAGACAGTGATTCAGAAATGCAATTGACCACTTTGCAAGCAGTGGTGTAGTGCTAAATTTAGAAGCGTGGGGCCTCCATGAACCACAATTCCACCCCCACAGGCTGGGGGTCCAGGGTCCGCCTAGGTCCCCAGAAGTTATACGGTTTTAGGTGCATTTTGAGAGGCATTATGACACTATTTGGCTGCTTTTATAACCTTCTTTGACTTGTTACAAACAACCAATATCACCATCAAAATAACCAGCTTTTTGTTTTCTTTTAACAAAATTGTAAAAACTAAAGAAAAAAATCCCACTCCGGCCACCCTTCGAACAGACAGCTATATACCACTTCTCTTGAGTACAGTCACCTATCACTGTAGCAGGCATTATACTTGTCACTAAGGGTGTGCGAATACCTTAATTCGAATATTCAGATGGATATTTGTATTCAAGCCGCCAGATATTCAGTATTTGTTATTCATTATTTGGCCCCAGATAAGTGTTTTTTTAATAAGTCATTGTAACATTGTTAAAGTCCACCACTTCCTTCCCTTTTGAAGTACAACAGAAAAAGGCAACAAACTACCTCAGTGGTCAGGTGACACAGTCATCATAGATTGACCAAAGGTTGTAGATGAGGTGACGTCTTGTGTTTTGTCTAGGGCAACTAAAATGTCAGCGGGGTAAGTGCATCGTATATGCACCCAGGAAGAGAAGAGAGTGAGATGTACCATGTTACAGACCTATACAAGTACTTCACAAGGGTGAAGAGGGCACATAAGGGGAGTCTCTTTCAAATGAGAAAGAGGACAAGTATCGGGGGCAGTGGGGGCACGTGATGAAGCTGAAGGGTGCATTCAAGCCTTATGTGAAGAGGCATAAGTGACGGTGGCAAAAACAGTGTGGTGCTTCAAATAGGGACATGCAAGTAACGAATATCAAATTCCAAATATCATGAATAATGCGCTATTTGATATTCAGAACCCAAATACCTCATGGGACTTGCCAGAATGCCCTGACCCACTGAAAGAGTCACGCAACCCATTGAAATTCCTGCCATGATCTGCTAAAATGCCCACTTACCCATTAGAATGGTCACCACAGCCGCCAGAATACTCACCCAGATACTCCTAAATGCCCACTAAACTCATCAAAATGGATGCCTCACCTGCAGGAATGGGCATTGTCACCCACAGGAATGGCCACCATGACCCGCCACAATGAAGATATTCTGGACAGTCAGTGGCCATTTATTTGGGTCATGGTGGCCATTTTGTTGGGTCAGGTTGCTGTTCTGTGGGTCTACTGGTCATTCCGGCAGGTGGCGGTAGCCGTTCTGATGGCTGGGGGAGTATTACAGCATGTGCCAATACAAAAACCAGAAACATTCTAGTCCCGGAATGATTCCAGTTTTTACCTAGTCCTGTAACATGACTGCAGAACTGGGAGCACATGCTATTAAACCACAGCTGCAGTGCAGGCAGCAAGAAGAAATGGAAAAAAAGAACTGCAGCACGCCATTCATGGTAGCTCTAAAACAGAATATTTCTACTATTCAGGCAGATTTTGCAATAGTATAGTTTTGACATTTTGCAGATGTTGCAGTTTTTTGACATTTAATTCCCCTTTCTTTAAAGGGCAATATTAAAAAAAAAAAAAAAAAAAGAAAAGAATTGATGGTATGTTTCTAGTCTCCTAGTATGGCTCCATAAGCACTCTTTTAACACTGGCACTCTGGCATTGCATAAAGTATACATCATTCACACAACTGTTTCTACAGCCCTCCGAGTTGGAATATAAAAGTCTAGTGGGACTGAGCAATTCAGTCATGTTCAAGTTTATTTCCAGGAAAACTATTGAGCAAGCTCATTTTCAAGGCGTTCCCAAGAGGCTCAAGACAATACAAAACAGTAACATGCCAAATACAAAAAATGTGAAGTGTGAATAAAAACAAGCATATCGGGACATAAGAATGGACAGTGAGAAGGAACTGTACAAATTTCATAGACTAACAATGTATTTATTTATTCAAAAGTTTATGATGAAGGCATACTGCTCAATTCCAGATGTGTCCTGGGAAGAGGGGTGATGATATACTGTACAATTGAGGTGGACCATTAAGACATTTCAACAGTGCAAAGCAGTTCATACATTACATTCTGCAATAGAAAAGATGGACAGTTACAGACAATACATAGTGCAATAATAGTTGACCAAATACAGGAAACATATGCATTGTACAGGAGTGGTGAATACAGTGTAGTGGTAAACAGTGGCTACATGGGCAACTAAGCCCTAGTTCTGAGAAACTGGTCATATGCACATGCAGGAGGTGGTGAAGTATGTTTGAAGGATGGAGTTAAGGTGCTGAGAGGAGGTGGAGTAGCGAATAACCTCTGGAAGGGAATTCCACAGTTTGGGCATCCGAGATGAGAAAGCCGCCTGACCAGCGGTAGTGGACATAAGTGGAACAGATAGGCGAGAGTCAAAATTCCTGAGTGCATACATTGGAGGCACTTGGGCTGACAGCACTGTACTGAGGTAGGGTGGGATGGTCTGGGACCAGAATTTAGCCATGAAGCTTATGCAGTGGGGACTACTGCCGATTTTGGAGGGAGGGGCGGTCCATAGATTGGTAGAGGGCACAGTGATGGGTGGATGGAGGACAGTCGAGGGCATAGCGACAGGAGGAGTGGAAGAGTGTGTCCAGTCTGGCCAGGATTCACTTAGGAGTGGCACCATAGACTATGACACCATAGTCAAAGATAGAATCATTTTCTGTACAATTGACCTGCGAGCCAACAGTGGGATGCAACCCCGGTTACAGTATAGGGTACCCAGCTTGGGATGTAGCTTTCTGTGGATAGCTTCGACGTACAGAAAATTTGAGATGCTGGTCTAGCCAGACCCCGAGATATCTAAAGGAGGAGCAGGCCTTCAGAGAAGTCCCATCCAGGGTGTAGAGGGAAGGGCTGTAGGGGAGCTGAGAAAGTCTCTGCTTCATGCCAAAGGTTAGGGAGACAGTTTTCTTGGCATTGAGAAACAGCTGATTAGGTCGAAACCAGAGTTGGACATAATCAAAGTCCTTCTGTATTCTGGTCACCACATCAGAGGCTGTGGGTCCAGATGTATACAGCAAAGTATCATCTGCATACATGTGGATGGAAGAGTTAGGGTAGGCAGAGGGCAGATCATTAAGAAAACTGGAGAACAGAAGCGGGCCAAGGGCTGAGCCCTGCGGAACACCAGTGGTCACCAGGAGAGCGGCAGAGGTATTGTTGCCAATTCTGACAGATTGGAATCTGCCAGCCAGGTAGGAGTGGAACCAACAGGTGGCCTCACTAGAGAGCCCTGCAAGAGAGAGCTTAGATAGGGATGGAGGGAAGTGCAGGATGGCCCCTTTAAGGGTGGGGGGGGGCAAGAACAGCTAAGGAGCGTGGGTGGTTACCATAGATCCAGAATGTGGGAAGAAGAGCCAGTATACTGGTGCAATAATTTTCTTTGATTGTGATCGTTGGTGGCTCTCGTGTCTAGGACTTGAAGGGGCCAAAAGGTAAAAGGCCACTTCAATTCCCCATCAAACTTCACCAGAACTATGCAGGTAGGCTTTTTATATTTTCCAACCCACAAGAAGCAGGTAACAAATTTGAGCCGATAAGGAAGTAAGTACTTTAATACCCAACAGGGTCGAACTGGCCTGGCCGGATACCTGGAGATTTCTGGGTGGGCCCCCCTGCCAATGTGTACAGCATAGCATACAAGTCAAGTGGAAGGAAACTTCCAGAGAGAAACTACTGAGGACAACAACAAAAAAAAATAATTAAAGGGGTGTGGAGGACAATTGAGACACTATCTGTGTTGTGTTGGGCTCCTATGCATTTGTTGTTCACCGTGGGGCACTGGCGCCATCTATCAGACCAGTAAACTTTGAAATCAGACACAGCACAAAGTCTATCGTCCTGCCCCATCACACCTTCCTTTTTTGTTTGCAAGTGTAACCCCTTGCAAATGGGGGTCCCAAAAGTCTTCCAGGAGCTTGCATGAATGCTCCAAGTCTGGGTGGTGTTTGGCGTCTGAGCTGTTTAAATGTGGTTCCAAGCGAGTGCTATTTGAGCCTCCACATACTGTCTCTTTAAGAGCTGTCTGCTTGCAGACTTAATTAGTTTGTATGGGAGAGGACTACTGTGTATTTAATGCTTGAATCCCGCCCGAGCTGCGGAGAAATCGCTCCATTTCTGCAGTCGCTCAGAGCGCAGAGGGAGCCTAAAGGAAAGATGTAACTGTTTGCTTGAAACCAGTTAGAGTGATAAGTAAAATGCAGTTTGTCTAACTTGCCTTTCTTGCAGCTGAGACTCTGTGTGTGTGTGTTACCCCTCCATTTTGGACCTAAACCGCTTTGCTGGGCCAATTGGGTTATGGGTTCCCTAAAATGGAGCCTGTGGACGAATCAGAACTTGGACTCTCAATTTTGAGCCAGCCACAAGAGGATTGTATGGGCAGTGACTCTGGGAAATGTAGTTTTGACCTTGGCGCCTTTTTCTACCAACAGAGGGAGTCTTATTGTGAGTGACAGCTGAATCAGCCAACAGAATAGTGTAGAGCTAAAGGAATTGCCCTGCTGTGTGACTGGAAAGATCAGATCAGTTTAGCAGTGAAGAGAGAAGGCGCTGTGTGCTTCTGCGGTGTATAGTTTTGTGTGGGAAGTGCGTGTGAGGCCCTGAGTTTCGGTCTGCAGCCTTTGTGAGTGCCAGTTTGGACTGAATCCGAGTTGTGAGGAGAAAGAAGCACTAGAAGTGTGGAAACCAGGCTCACCCTGTAGAAGACTGGAAAAACTGCTGAATCGCACTTGGCCTGTCAGGAACTGAAGTTGCTGTGTGTGCTCCTGGGTATTTTTCAATAATTTCGATTGGGATCGAGGAGCAGCCTGCCTGGTATAGTACTTTCCTTTTACATATAAATGTGCTTAGTGCTTGTGGGGAATCGCTATTTCAAACCCCTGTACAGTGAATTGTGTGCTGAAGCTGGAAGTAAACCCCCAGCTTAATTCGGACTACATCCATTTGCTATCAACTGCAGTGGGGTCCAGTCACAAGGACCTTGTCCTCATGCCCTGCTCTTCTGGCAATCCAGAGGGACATTCTCCATCCGATCCTTAGCTTGGGTGTTGTGAGTACAAATCAGGGTATTCCCCTGCAGCTTGTTTTCAATCACAAATGTGTCAGATAATTCTTGTTGTTTCACTGTTCCATGGACTGAGCCCTCCGGCTCCGGATTACAGTTGGGTGTTGTGCATATATTTTCTTCTACAGGGCCCTATTCATCTGCACCTGACGGCCAACGCCGGGCAATGGACGTGGCTAGCCCCCCCCCAACCTGGGGACCCAGAGTGTGACTTTTCAGACCCTGTATGTGTGCACAGTACTGTGATTTGAATATTTCCAAGCCAAATCAGCCTGATTGCCCCCCTCCTTGTTACTGTCCCCTAAATAAATCAGATTTGTTGTTGCTGTACTATATACTGTCTGTGGTGTTGGTACTTATGGAAACATTATTGTGTTTTGCTGTGTATGTTGTTTAACCTTACTTTACAGGGGGTCCTGAGAGATGTGCTGCAGAATCAGTCTCAAGGGTAAGTGGTATCTGTATGAGTGAACAGTGTGTATACGTAGGGTGTTGGGGCTGTAACTCTGGTGTACTGTGTGAGCCACTAGAGGGAATAAAAGGGGGTCTCAGTGTCCCAGAGGGCTGTGACCAAGCTAGTCTGACCGCTACAAACCCTGACCTCTGGGTGGAGGCACCCGCCAATGGATCTAGGCCCCTCAACCCGTTCGTAGTCAAACAGGCGGGGGTAGTGGCCCTTGGGATAGTGCCACCTAGGGGTTACACAAAGTCATATAGCAATGATGTGATTGGGGCATGAATGTGTGTGGGAGGGGAGTGATGAGCACTCGTGGTGGACTGTTTCAAAAACTTGTGCACTGGTGACGGTCTGGCACTTCCGCCATCCTTTTGTGGCAGATTTGACTAGTGCAGGTAATGAGGCAAGGATGGGGGAGAGAAACAGGCCACAGTCTTCACTGCAGAAGACTGGAGAACTTTTCCTTTTTTTTTTGCATTTTGTAAGCACCCTTGCGTCAGTAATGAGGTTAGCGTGGGGGAGACAGACAAGCCACAGAGGCAAGGTAAGAGTCAAGACTGAGACAGGGAAAGTTTCCCCATGGTTGCTTTAAGTACAGCCTGATTAACATACTGTTCTTCAGTGTCGAGTCTGCAAAAGTACAGTACAGATAATTAAAAAACGTTGTAAAGCAGCTTGCATTTGGAGGGAGCAGAGCAGAAGCGGGATGGAGGAGGCAGGGTAAACTACAGAGATTGGAAATTATCTGACTCTCTCGTCTCAAGGTCCATTATAAAAAAAAAAAAAACTGCTACTATAAATAATGTAATAATAACTACCTGCTGTAGTAAATAATCTGCACTGTTGTAGGGTGGAACGGCAGGCAGTCAGCGAGCTGGGAGGCAGACAGAAGCACAGTTTCAATTGATTTTCTGCTTTTCATCTTTCATTATATACTGTGATCAACTGATAAACTGATGCACCATAGTAGCCTCCCAACTCGCTGACTGCCTGCTGCTCCACCCTAAAATAGGTAAGCATTAATTCCTGGGAAATACCCTCCTGTCGAGGTGATTAATGCACTTGTACAGAAATTGACTGCCAACAGTATTATTTAAAACGGAAAGCGAGACACACATTTTTGTTTGTTACTGTATGCTACTCAGCGGCATATGTTTTTAAATGTCTAAGATCAGTTCATATTGTGGCTGCTACGAGTTCAACATTTAGGTTGTTGATCTGTACTGTCATTCAGCCCATGGCTCACTGTCGGGTAAGACGCTGTTTGCGCTGCTGCTCAAAACCGCATATGTATCGTCATGGCTCAGTGAGTGACTGGAAAAATTCTCTTTGTGCGCTCAGGTAGCGCTTTTTGCGTGGACAGTGTTTGTACTACAAAAGGAAGCGGTCATTTCTAGGGAATTAATGACTGCTTTATTTTTTACCACCGGGTGTGTTTCCACCTATCGTTATGCCGGATTCACGGTACACGTTATTTGCCATGTTACAATGCACATTATGTACTGCAGCAGTTACTTATCATTACATTATAGCAGTTGGCATTTTTTTTATAACACAGAACTTTAGAAGAGAGAAATAATTTTCTGTCTCTGTAATTATCCTGCCTTCTCCATCCTGCTTCAGGTCTGCTTCCCCAAGTGCACCCACACTGCTTTACAACATTTTATTACTTTACTTGTCAGGGATTTTGAGGGAGTGTCCTGCGAGTTTGGTAAGTTCTCAAAATAAAATGACCATAGATTAGGCTCTGCCACTAGTGTCTAAAATATAAGCTGACATGTCTGGGGGGAAGCAAGCAAGAACAAGGTGCATGCTGTGATTTGGCTGATACAGAGCAGCAATATGGTAAACTTTTCAAGTGTGTAGCTGGCAGCAGGCAATCTGGGCATGGGGTGTGGTTAATGTAAAATGCAAGCTGCATTGTGTCCCAATGTAATGATGTAATGTTTATTTAAGTTGTTCTAACAGTTTAAGTGGGTCTTTAAGTGCAACATACATAGTGACAGTATTACTTGTGTCTTTGTGTAAGAAGCTGATGACCTTAACAGGGCCACAATTTACAAAGACAGTTCCTGAAATACTAAGAATTTACACATCACTAAACACTGTAGCACTCAGGAACTGTTTGCCCTTTCAGTTCCCCTTCTGCATTTTTAAATGTCAGTGAAGTGAAACAGAACTCAGATTTTTATTCATCCACATGTGTAAATGAAGCAAACTAAATTGCATTTCACATAAAAGCAGTACTTGTTTTATTTCAGAGCAAAAAGCTGATATGCCAACTAGTTTGCACAGGGTTGTTTGGTAATAGCGCAGTATGTTTTCCTAAATAGGTGTGAACAAGTAAAGGCACACAGTTTGCATTGCTAGTACCTTCGGAGATCAGAGGTCTGATTTTCCAAAAAACTTCTTAAGACACAATTTTTGTAGCTTTTTTATTGCATTACAAGTGGACTTGAATACTCAATCAGTAGAAGGAGCAAAATAAATCAATTTCAAAATGCAAATACAGTAGCAGTACAGTAGGATTCAACCAGCAATCTTCCTATTTAGTTACTACTTTGTGGGTAGCAGCTGTCATTTACACACACACAGTACTAAAAGAGTTTAAAGCATCCAGTGACACAGGGTGAATTGTCCAGGAAAGCGCAGTATCTGATCAGTTTGGCTTCATGGTGCCCCCCAAGAAAAATATAACCAAAAAAAAATGTGATTCTTTGCCACTGTACTTCTGTTGTAGAAGTTGTAGGTTTATACTTTATCGCCCAGGCTGTGCCAGACTTGACTTTCTAGCCACTAAAGGGTTATGTTTTACAAGTGCCATTTGAGTTGTATACAGCTTTTACAAGTTCCTTCTAAGGAACTTGCAGAATGTAAGTTCTGGGCACATTGGTTATGTCCCCCCCCCCCACACACACACCACCACCATCATATTAACAATCTGCTCTTTTTTTCTGCTTACATTGAAATGTGAACAGCCCTTTAAGTGATGGCTTGCTATTGGGGATAGCATCAGTTATGTACCTTGCTCTAATATCTAAATACTATCATACTGCTAAGCTACAGCATAGACTAACCTGTCACCCAGTGTGACATTAAGAGTGCAGTTCAACCCATATGGAACTTTTTAGATATTATAGTACCTTACCATAGCACAATCCATGTATATGCCACAGTGTAGCTCTTGCTTGGACTGTTTCTATAGGAATTAATGTTTCTGCTATGGACTGTTCCCCTGGGATGAGGTAACGCCAGCAAGGGAATTACGTATACTGTTATAACTACTGTTGAATAATCTGTGCGGTGGCTATATTCTGTGCCTTGGATTGAATTATGTGATCTTGGTCATGTGAATAATCAACAGACATACAGTAATTAACAAGAGACCCACCAGGTAGGAAAGACCACTGTGCCAAATCCAATATTAACTGTTCACCCTTGCTCATTCACAAACTACAAATGAGATTTTAAATGAGTGGTGCTTTCTGTGAATGGCATACACCAACAAAAACAAGTCAGAGCACATCCTGACTCTTCCTGACTGTATTTTTTCAGTCTGGATTTTTTTTTTAATTCATGTTTGTTAACATCATTTTTTGTACAATAACAAGGATCACCATTCCAGGTACAGATAATTTCATCCTCACATCCCATGAAGTTATAAAATATTGTAACTTCTTAGATCTTACAGCTTCAATTCTGGTATAAGCACACTCTCTGCAATATGTAACATCAGTAAGCTACTCCAAAATCTATGATCAGGTGGTTTCTCCATTCTTATCTGTATCACTCCTGTATACGCCCCGAGGAGATGGGCAACCCAGGAAGGAGATGGCCCCCTAAACACCAGGTGGGATCCGGAACTGGATATGTGTCCAGCCAGACCTGCCATCTCGTCCATCTATCTATGTATGTATGTAGATGTGGGGTTTTTGATTAATTTTGAAAGTCAGCTCCTCAAGCTCTGAGATTTCTTGTGTCACCTGAGTCCAAGTCTAGATTGTGGGAGGTTTCATCTTCATCCAAGAGCAAGTTATTGCTATGTGGGCTGCTGTCAATAAAATGGCCCAGAGATAGCGTGAGTCTGCATTCTTTCTGCCAGGAGGGGGCTACCCAGGATAACATTCTACCAGTCCAAAGGGGGGTTTATTATGGAAAGGTCTTTCAAGGCTGAGATTATAGCCCTCCAAAATGTCTTAATCCCTGAACAAGCCCAAAGGATATGAAGATGGTTTGCCACTGCATCCCCACACTTTCTTCAGCATTCCAGCTGTGTTGGAGGGTTTCTTCTGTTTAAGACTGTGGGAGAAAGGAAATAATGCACCCTGATCCTCCAACTGCATTCCTGCAAGTATGGGGATCGAGTTGTCTTTGTGACAACCTGAAACACATCACCCCAGTTGATCTCAGCGTGGTCTACTCCTCCCTCTCTCCCCATTTGGTTTTAATTTTCCCCAGGGAGTCAGTTCTCAGTTCTGCTAGTGCTTTATAAATCACCAAAATCAGGCCCTTTTGGGTTTGGCCTACTGTTATAGATTGAACGGTTTCAAGTAGTGATGCAGCCCTCCCCAGATCCTGGTCTGCCCTTTGCAGCTTATTAATATAGGCTCGGACCTGGAGGTATCTAAAGTGATCTGAATTTCTCAGGCTATATGTATTCTTGAGTGTCACAAAGTCCAACATTGTATCCCCTTGGAGATACTGACCCAGAGGAGACAGGCCAGACCTGTCCCAAACCCTGAAAATATGGTCACACCTTGCTGGGGGAAAGTGAGGATCCGAGACCAGTTTAAACATGGGCCAGAGTGAGGCTTTGAGTTTATACTTTTGCCAGGCTCTATGGATTGCCCTCAGAGGATCCCTAACTGTGAAGAGAACATGCGGTTGTACATTATGGGCACCATTTGTGAACATGATTCTGGTCCCAAAGGGCGGGCCCCTCTCTTCCTCCTCTCCATCTCCTTCCAACCAGAAGAGTAGGTTGGGGTCGACCATGAGAGGGCTACCTTCAGCTGCACAGCTAAATAATAGTCCTCAAGATCTGGGAGGGACCTTCCTCCTTTGTTTCTGTGAGTTTAAAGGATTCAAAGGTTTATTCTTGGCCTTTTGTTGTTCCAGGTAAATTTCGAGATTAGTTGGTGCCAGTTTTGAAAGTGTGACTTGTGAATAAAGGTGGGTAGGCATTGGAATAGATTTAAAAATCTTGGGAGTATATGCATGGGAATTTACTGGATTCTAGATTACATGGGGAGGTTTATAAGTGACCATTCAAAATCTTTTTTCATCTGACTCACTAGTGGGGTGAAATTTGCTTTACATAGTTGGGTGGTATGTTTCATGATATAAGTACCTAGGTATCTAATCTCATCTGCCGACCAGTCCAGGGGAAGGAGGTCTTTTATTGTTTGTGAGGGCGTATAGTAGAAGCTAAGGATCTCAGTCTTAGATCTATTCAGGGAGTATCCTGAATGTCCTCCAAATTCCTCTAGAATGGCCCATACCTGGGGGATTGACTCTTCTGGTTGGCAAAGGGAGAGCAGGACATCATCTGCATATAAAGAGATTTTCCTGTGCAGTCCCCCTACCTCAGTCCTAGAGATATTCTCGGCTTTCCGAATAGCCTCTAAAGGAGTTCGATGTGTAAAGCAAACAAAAGAGAAGACAGTGGGCATCCTTGGCAGGTGCTCCTACCCAATCAAAATCTATCCAAAATCCACCCCCATTTACCCTGACTGTGGACCTGAGTAGAGTGTTTTGATGGTTTCAATAAAGGCCTGAGGAAACGCCATACATTGTAATACTAAGAAAAGGAATGCCCAAGAGACCTTATCGAAGGCCTTCTTGGCGTCCAGGCTCATCAAGCAAGCCAGGGTATAGGTGTGGTGAATGGAGTTAATTACATTTATGACAGAAGAACACTGTCCGGGGCTTGTCGGCCAGAGACAAATCTGGTCTGATCCATATTGATCAGATTCAGAAGGAGTTTAGTATAGAGCCTATAATGGAAGTAAAGATCTTATAGTCAGAATTAAGGAGGGAGATGGGGTGGTAGGCCTTGCAGCGGGTGGGATCTTTGTTTTCTTTGTGTATTATGGAGATGGTAACATATTGCCATGAGGGTGGAACTGGGTTTTCATCCTTCCAAATGCCTGAGAAGACCTCTGAAAGTATGGGCACGGTCTCCACCTTAAATGTTTTATAGAATTCTGTATTAAAGCCATCTGGGCCAGGTCATTTGCCTGTTTTCAGGTTTTTGATGGTGCTTAGAATCTCTAATTATGATATTGATTTAATTAATGCTTGAGCATCTTCCATTGTAAGGGTAGGGAGGGACAGGGATTGAAGGTATTTTATTTTTTCTTCTGAAGTCAAGACGAGCTGGGGCCTGTATAGCTTTGAGTAATAGTTGACAAAAGCTTCAGCCATTTGACTATTTTTGTTGACAGGAAGCCCTGTAGTAGGGGAGATTATTTTAGTAATGGTAGCCCTGGCTGCATATTGCCTTAGGCGGCAGGCGAGGAGTCTGGTTCCCCTGGGGCTTCCCTCATAGTATCTTTGTTTGAGGTAGAAGAGAGCACTTTCAATTTCCTCCTTTTGTTTCTGAAGTTCTTTCCTGTGCTCTTTCAGTTGCAAGTTCCTGTGCCCCTCTCATTTGATTTTCTTGGCCCCCTCCATCTCTCTGATTTTGGAGAGGAGTTCCTGCTGCTTTTGCCTGGCCAATTTTTTCTTGTGGGAGGCTATTGAAATAAGTTTACCCCTAATGGTGGCTTTAAGGGTCTCCCATAGGATTTGCGGGGTTATTTCTTTTGCTGAATTCTCAGTTATGGTTTGTTTGATATTTTGCTTAATTTTATCCACCACTTTCTTATCTCTAAGCAACGAGGTGTTCAGCCTCCAATGAGTGTTCCTTTTAGGTATGCATAGGTCTACCTCCAGGAAGATGGGGTTATGATCTGATAATGTAGAAGTTCCCATCCACATAGAGATGAAACTGGGAAGGTCCCTGGCAAATGTAACGAATGTATGTAGGCGGGAGAAAATTTTAAACCTGGGGGAGTAGTATGTATAATTCCTGGCCTTTGGGTATTTCTCCCGCCAGATGTCCAACAGGCCCAGTTGTGCAAAAATCCTTTCAAGGGAGCGAGCTTTCCGGAATTCTGGGGTGGGGATCTGTGAAGTGGTATCGGGTCTCCTGTCAAATACCAGGTTCCAGTGCCCTCCTATTATCAGAGTACCTCTTGCTTTTTCAGCGATGAGTTGGGCAAGAGAACTAAGGGTAGAACTAGTGACACCACTGACTACCCTCTTTAACAAATCATGGGAGGATGGGGTGGTACCCGAGGACTGGAGAAGGGCAGATGTGATTCCCCTTCACAAAAGTGGAAGCAAGGCAGAAGCAGGAAACTACAGACCTGTTAGTTTAACCTCAGTGGTAGGGAAAATGATGGAATCACTTCTGAAGGAAAGAATTGTTGAGTATCTAGAGGCCAGAGGGGCACAGGACCCAAGGCAGCATGGATTCTAGCGGAAGGTCATGCCAGACAAATCTGATAGATTTCTTTGACTGGGTGACCAAAGTAGTTGATCAGGGAGGGGCTGTGGACATGGCCTACCTAGACTTTAGCAAGGCATTTGACACAGTCCCACAAAGATTAATATACAAGTTAGCCAGCTTGGGAGTGGGTCCCAAGATGACAGCCTGGGTAAAAGAATTGGCTGGAGAATAGGACACAGAGGTAATAGTAAATGGAGTCCACGCTGAAAAAGGGGTTAGTAGTGGGGTACCGCAGGGTTCAGTATTAGACCGGTCCTCTTCAATGTCTTTATAAGTGACATTGCAGAGGGACTGGAAGGAAAATATGTCTCTTTGCAGATGACACAAAGATCTGCAACAGAGTTGATGCACAAGGTGGGGTGGAAAGGATGAGAGGGACTTGGCAAGGTTAGGAATGGTCAAATGTATGGCAGCTTAGATTCAATGCTAAGAAGTGCAAGGTAATGCACCTGAAACAAAAACCCAGGGAAGAGTACACAATGGGGGTGAGATACTAACAACAAAAAAATGGAAAGGGACCTGGGGGTAGTCATATCAGATGACCTAAAGGTGGGCAAGCAATGTGAGAGGGCAGCAAGGAGGCTGGGGGAATACTGGGATGCATAGGGAGGCATCACCAGTGAAACAAGTTATTATCCCTCTGTTACGACAGCTGGTGAGACCCCATCTGAGTACTGCGTGCAGTTCTGGAACCCAATCTCATAAAGACATAGACAGGATGGAAGCTGTCCAGAGGAGGGCAACTCAAATGGTGCAAGGTCTGCACGGAAGACATATGAAGAGAGACTTAAGGAGCTTAATATGTATAGCCTCGAGGAAAGGAGGAGAGGGGGACATGATAGAAACTTTCAAGTACCTCAAGGAATCAACAAAGTCCAAAAGGGTAGCATCTTTCAAAAAAGAGGTGTGCAAGAACAAGGGGCACAATTTGAAGATAGAAGGGGTGGCTCAGAGGTAATTTAAGTATTTTTTCAGAGAGGTTTGTGGATCGTGGAGCGGCCTTCCGGAGAGGTTGTGGAGTCAAAAACAGTGGTGGAATTCAAGCATGCATGAGACAGTCATAAGGCAATTCTAGGGGGTGGGGGTAGGAAGAATTAGGCTGCTGGTTAACTAGGATCTGCAACTTATCCATCAGGTAGGGAAATGGGCAGACTGGGTGGGCCAAGCGGTCCTTATCTGCCGTCAAATTCTATGTTTCTAAGAGACAAGTAGAATGATATAGGGGAGCCAGGAGGAGTATACACACTCACCAGGGTAACCTGGGTATCCTGCACTTTGCCTCTTACCAGGATATATCTCGCACCTGGGTCCTCTATCACTTCGTCCTGCTCAAATGGAAATGTAGCTGCCAGGAGAATAGCCACTCCCCTCTTTCTGCCTGAGGGAAGGGAGGAATGAAATATTCAGGGGTAAGCCCTGGATTTCAGCTTTAAAATCTCCATAGGGGACAAGTGTGTCTCCTGTAGAGAGGTTACATCCCCTTTCTCTATGGCTAGATATTTCTGAATTTGTTTCCTCTTGCTAGGATGATTACACCCATTTATATTAAAATAAATTATCTTTGTGTTTTGATGGATCATTGGAAGACAGTAAGATTAAACCCTCTGACATACAAAGTGAGGCGCTGCGACTGTACCATGGCTGACAACCCAGATACATTTTTCCAAC
The DNA here is from genome assembly GCA_016271365.2 of Neoceratodus forsteri. NCBI lineage: Eukaryota > Metazoa > Chordata > Ceratodontiformes > Ceratodontidae > Neoceratodus > Neoceratodus forsteri. The sequence goes on from CM057458.1 coordinate 196,402,704, forward strand.
TGAGTACCCATAAATAACCAGAACAAATAACATCAACCAAGAAACAGTGTTTAGGTAAAACCAAACCATTAATAACCAACTTGGGACCTGAACTCCATGCTGTGTACCAAACAGCACTGGGGCCCAGGGTAGATAGGGTGAAGGGGGGCTCCGGGGGTTGTGGGTCCCCGGTCTTCCGCACCCCGAGAGTAGTAGTTTGATTTCCAAGGCTACGTTGGGGACTGCAACCCAGCTGAAAGGTGTACGCATCTGCTTATAGAAATAGGGTGCCCAAAACAAGCATGAGCCGCCCTAGAGACCCTCGAGTCAAATCTTGATGCAGGTCAAACCTTTTGTTGTCAGCAAACATATAAGATGGTGGTATCAATGTGCGTCTCCCCCCCCCCCCCCAAAAAAAATGACAGGCTACTTAAGAAATTGAAAAATATAGCCTCATTACACCAGTACCGAAATTAACAGGGCTAGATGTCCACAAAAGTTCTGATTCTGACTAGTCCACTGGAGGCATTCCTTACATTAACATTTATAAATAATAAGCACAGTGCCTTGAGTCATTTTCAGTCCAGAGTGCCCAATATCCAATGATAGTCTTAATGAAAAGAGAGGTAACAATAACTAAGCCGGTATGAGCAAGGTTTAACCTCCTCTCTTCCTTTTTAAAATTCCCTTCCAAAGCCTGCACGATCTGGCCAGTTGAGTGCCCCCCCAACACCTGAGGTGCCCCCCCCCGGCCAGAGACCCGCAACTGCTCGAAAGGAAATCTTTAGCAGTAGTTAGGTACTAGTAGGCTTTGTGTGGTATCCCAGGAAGAGCAGGCACCACAGAAACCCTCCCAAAATGAGAGAGCATTGTTGAGTGAGCATCTGACCGCATTACAGCTTGGATTGGACGTTTCTGTTGGCCCTCTGAGGTTTTAGCCTCATTAGAGTATCGTAACCGCATAGGCAGATTCCAGGGTGTGGTCCGTGGGGTCAGGACCATGCAGTATGGGGAGTAGACTTTGCCCTCCACAGTCAGGGGCCGCATTTAAACAGTCTCTGGAGGCTTTGCTGCTGGCTACACTCTATTTCCCCAACCCCCACCCGAAGATGAGCGAGGGGCCCGAAAACTGAGAGGAAGTGCCAGGCATCCACCAGTTATGAGCAGGAGATGACTGTGTACGTACAGGTTTGGTGCAGCCTGGGTGTCTTAATTGTCTCAGAAGTACTTGAGCAGAGTAGGCAGCTTGTGGCCTGGGCCTGGATCTCGCGGTGGGGGTTGTTATTTCCCAGGGTGAGGCTAGGGATGGGGGATCAACTTAATTGGTCTAAATATTGACCCTGGCATAAAGAAGATCAATCAACAGTCCATCCTCAGGTTGTGGGGGTGGGCTGCGTGCCTGGTTCGGTTATGGGTCCATCCCTGCCTTTCGATTCACCACTGTGGGATCTCCATATTTCCTGAGTATGCTGGAGAGAGCCCGAACAGAGATTCATCAGGGGTTGTTTCTGCAATGTTCCAGGCCTCTGGATTCCTTTCTGAGCTACGGACCATGCGGAGGCAAGTAGGTCCCTTTCCAACTTCTCTTTCTGGAGTGATGGGGGTAGTGATTCCTAGACTCGACAGATACGGAACCGCAGCAAACAGATCTTGGAATGCTCTCTTGCCTTTTTTGGTAGCCATCTTAAGCCTGGCAGGAAATATTATCTGGGCTTTAACATTTTTAAACCGCACTTGTTTGACAATTGGCTACAGGACCCTTCTCGCTTCTTGGACCGAGGTGGTGTGGTCGTTGTTGATTGAAATCCGCTGGCCCTTTAACTGCAGGGTCCCCTGTTGCCAGGCCCGATGGAGCAACTCTTCCTAGGCTTGGTATGATGTGAGGCGTGCTGTTAATGATCTGGGCATGGCATCTGCATTGTGAGGCTTTGGAGCTAGGGACCTATGAGCCAAGTCCGTGGAGAGATCAAAATCTTCAGGGAATGAGAGCAGCTCTTTTAGGAATTTTTGCAGGAACGCTATAATGTCCTTAGATTTATCTTCAAAGACCCTCATGTTTTGCCTTCTACTTCTCCCTTCCATGTCGTAAAAGGCAGTGCATTAATTCTCTGTCCCTTGCAAGTAGATAAAGTAGCAGGTGATCATGCCTGTTTGCATGTTCCGAAACTTGCGAGAGACACAATTCGAGTTGCTCTGTCTTGTGGCTTACACTATTGCAAAACACATGAACCAAGATGGCCGCGAGGCTGGGTGTGCCATTGGCTGCACTGCAGTCTTCTGTTTTTAGTTAATTTTTCCCCCGTTCTCCTGTTAGTTTTCTCGTTGTTTTGCCTTTACCTGCCTCTATCTGTGGTCTGCCTGAACTGTTTGAATATTATAGCGAATTGTTTGCCGCTTCTCCATTTGCTCTGTATTTGCTGAGGAGCACGCTGAGCCCGATTAGCGTTTTTGGGGTGTTATTTGAACACTCCCGAAGTGAACATTGGGGTTGTTTTAACTGGCCCTGTTATCACTTGGCACTCTCGGAGATTGGACTTGCCCTCCGCTGTGGATTTCATGCATTTTGCATTTTGAAAGACTGTGCCCGACTGGACATTCTACATGCGCTGACCTGTGGAAACAGTACCAACTGGACTTCCTTTTGTCCGTTTGGTGAGAGGTTGTCCGTGCCACTGCGTTGTTCATGAGGAACAGCACGGACTTGGGAAGCTAGAGGCTGTGGAGGACTTCTGTTAAAGCTCAGGTGGTCCTCGAAGAATGAGCAGCCGAGTCGTGTTTGTGGAGAGCCAGTAGGAATGATTTTACTGAGTTTACAGACTTGGATTTGTGCATTCCCGGCTTGTGAGGAATTGCACGGGCGGGATGAAGGCGATGGCTGTGGAAGAACTGTGAGTCTTTGGATCTGTACTTGATTGGGTGACTTCCCTGCTCCTTTCTTGTCCCCCCCCTTGAATTTTGGGTGATGACTATCTGTGACTGGTGGAGTATTGTTTTTTCGATTTGCCTCTTTGTCCTCTGGGCTTTTGCTGGGTGTTTTCTTTGTGGAGATTTACCACCCCACGGGGGGGCCTGGTGTTGTTACCTAGCTGGGGAGTCGGCTGGGGTATCTTGCTCCCTTGGACCCTTGGGAACGGCTGCAACTGTGGCCTTTCTCGGGATCTTTTGGTGTTGGGTTGTTTTATTTCTCCTGAGAGCTCCCGGCAGTAAGTAAAGGGGTTTTGCGAAGGAGTTTCTTCCAGCAACAGCAAAACTGTATGTCGACTCAGCCTTTGGGCTTCTGTTCTGGTAGTTCCTGGTTTCGGCTGTATTTAATTCTAGGCCTGGATTAAAGAGACTGCTGACTTCCTCCTTTTTATTTTTTTTTGTGGATTATTTTGCTTCTGCTGCCTGGACGATTGGGTGGTGACAGGACCCTGCGTCCATGTACTTTATTCATTTATTTCTACTTTGTTGGAGTTTATAGTTCCTTTCCCTGGCAGTGAAGAAGGTTGTAGTATCCCTCTCCCCGGTTGTGAGAGGTCTTGGGGGGGTTATAATTCTCACTTTTGTGAACTGGAATAATTCTGTTTCATTTATATTTATTTGTCGTATTATCACAATTGTTTTAACTGTCTGGCAGTGAGAGTGCCTTTCTATTCTCTCTCTTCAGTGGTGAGAGGACTGGTGGGGGGCTATTTATTCATTATATTTTTGTTGTATTATGTGTTGGGTTTGGTGGGTGAGAGTCCCTAAGCTTCGTTTTGTTGTTTATTTGTTTTGTGGGTTATTTTGTATTAAGGGGGGGCTATCAGGGTCTCTAAAGTCAGGCTCCGACTTGAGGTTAGCTAACCTGGGAGTTGGGTGGGGTTTTTAAATTGTTCTCTGTTAGGGGGGTATTATTAGTTTGTTAGTTTTATTTCAGAATTTATTGTATTTTGTTTATTCTGCAGTATAGCTTACAGCATGTGCTGGCCTTCAGCCCCCACAGTTGTGCGCTACTCATCCTCCTGTCTTAGTGCCCTTCACCCTTTTTACTCTCCCCCTCTCCAGTTCGAGATCTACCAGTGTTGTTGAGCGTTGGGTATTGTACGTAAGAGGGGGAGAAGGGCATGTGGTCACGAACAGGGGAGGATGATCGAGGGGGGTCATCGTATTGGGGTGGTTGGTACCAGAAGACGCCCTGGGGCGAAATGGAATCCAGATTGTGGTTTTCCATGTCTGGTGCCCATACCCAAGGGCACCACCGATTATGGTGGGCAGATGGCCTGGGAGGCCTGCGAGGTTCGTCCAACTTTGGGCGGTGTTGTGCAATGCCAGGTCCATTAAAAACAAGACCGCAATTATTGCTGATCTTGTTGGTACGGTGGACCTGGCTTGCATTACTGAGACCTGGTTGGATGATAACTCTGGCCCCATTTTGGAGGCTATGACTCCAGCCGGGTACTCAGTGTTACACCGCCCAAGATTGGATTGCGGGGGGTTACGGTCTGTTTCAACACTGAACTCAGCCTCACGGAGGTCCTAGTGGGGGGGGGTTGAGTCCTTTGAGTGTATAGTAGTAGCAGGTGTAGGCTTTCGAATCGCCATCATTTACCGTCCACCCAGTGATGAGAAGCGATTCCTTCAGGAAGTGGTGGACTTCGTCGTCGGTATGGCGTTCAAGTCGCCCAGATTGATAGTTCTTGGTGACTTCAGTGCCTGGGTCGATGACGAACTCTCGCAATTTGGTCAAGACTTCCTCCAGTTAATGATAACACTGGGTCTTACACAGGTGGTTTCCTCTGCTAGACATAAATTTGGACACTCCTTGGACCTAATCTTCCTTCTAGGGGTCGAGGCATCCGATGTGGGGTGGAACCCGTCAGGTGATCAGACCGTTACACCGTGGGGTTTAGTTTTTGCACCCCCTCTAGAAGGCCTGTCCCTGTGGAGTTGGTTAGGTACCGCCCTTTGTGGGATATACACCCCCAAGGCCTTGCGGCAGTGCTTGACCTCTTGTCCCTTGCGTTGGCAAGCAGTGATCCAGAGACCCTCGTGTGGGCCTATAACACAGCCATTGCAGGAGCTCTGGATTTCATTGCTCCAGTTCGTGTTCGCCCCCTCTCCCTTCGCCCCAAGTCCCCTTGGTTTGATGGGTTGCTGAGGGAGATGCGGAGACAGGGGTGATGGTTAGAGCGTTGCTGGCGAAAGTCCGCCCTTGATGCCGACCACCTTAGATTGATGGATCATTATCTGGTCTATCAATTTGCAGTCACCCGTAAGAAGGCAGAATTCCTGTCCAGGAAGATTGCGGTTGCTGGTAATCGACCAGCTCAGCTGTTTCGAACTGTGGACAGACTGTGCAGCCCAGCCTGTCTGCAAGTTCGGAAAGTTTTTTCGCAATTGGAGTGCGATGAGCTTGCTCAGTTCTTCGCAAATAAGGTGGCCGACATTAGGGCCGCACTGCTGCCATCACACTCTAGGGGGGTTGCTGTGGACTGGTGTGAGATCACGGTGCCTCGGTTTTCCTGGAGTTCCTTCAGTCAGCTGGAGTTCATGGATGTCATGAGGATCATCCGGCATATGCACCCTACGTGCTATAGTTTTTACCCTTGACCAACCTCCCTAATGTTGGGTTGTATTGACATCATTGGTCCAGTCCTTGTGCAGAGAGTCAGGTGCTCCCTGGAATCCAGTGAGTTTCCTAGCTTTCTGAAAGAGGCGGTGGTGACACCCCTCTTGAAGAAAGCTACCTTGGACCCTGACTGTCTCGAAAACTACAGACCTATCTCTAACCTTCCCTTTGTTGGGAAGGTGATTGAGAAAGTAGTGGCTGCACAACTGGAGGACCATTTGACCATCCATGACGTCTATGAACCCCTCCAGTCCGTTTTTCGTAAAAGACATAGTACCGAGACAGCGCTGGTTCAGTTGCTCAATGATCTCTTGATGGCCAGAGATCGGAAGAGTCGTTCCATTTTGGTTCTCCTTGACCTGTCTTCAGCATTTGACACCGTAGATCACATGGTGTTGATAGAACGCCTGAGGCTGCTTTGTGGAATATCTGGAACCGTCTTAAGATGGCTCACATTATTCCTCACTGGGAGATCACAAAGAGTTGTGTCCGGGGTTTTTTCCTCGGATTCAACGGCTTTGTCGTGTGGGTTGCTTCTGAGTTCAGTATTTTCACCCATGTTGTTTGCGGTGTATATGCTACCCATCGGAGGCATTGTAAGGAGGTATGGGCTGAGGTTTCACTGTTATGCAGATGATACCCAGCTCTACCTTTCTTTGGCCCCCGACCAGGAGGGAGCTCTCTCGGTCTTTAATAGCTGTCTAAGAGAAATCCAGGAGTGGATGAATTCTAGCTGGCTGAGGTTGAACTCTGATAAGACTGAGGTACTGGCTGTGGACCCGGGTCGACAGATAGGGAGGTCAGGTGATGGTAAGTCTTCCAGAATTTTTCTTGGAGGCGTTTCTCTCCCGACCTCTGAACAGGTGTGGAACCTGGGGGGTAGTTCTTGACGATAGGCTGACACTGCATGCGCAGGTGTCAGCAGTCGTCAAGACTTCCTTTTATCATCTTGGGAACATCGCCAGGATTCGGCATCTTGTTCTGTCTGCCGACCTGTCAACTTTAGTCCATGCTTTCGTGTGCTCGTGCTTGGATTATTGCAACTCCCTTTATCTATGGCTTTCTGGGGTTGAAATCCGTTGCCTGCAGCTAGTGCAGAACGCTGCAGCCCGGCTTTTGATGGGTTCTAATAGATCCTGTCACATTACTCCGGTGTTACGCGAACTGCACTGGCTGCCAATTTGGTGGCGGATCACGTTTAAAGTCAGATTGCTGACTTTCCAAGTCCTACACAGTCTGGGCCCAGTCTATCTGAAAGAACTTATGGTTCCTTATTGCCCTGATCGATCACTCCGCTCGGCCGATGAGGGGTTGCTAGAGGTTCCAAGGGTGAATTTGAAATCCTTGGGCGCTCAGGCTTTTTCGTATGTGGCCCCCACCATTTGGAACTCTCTATCACGTCGGTTGCAGGAGTGCACTTCTGTGGAGGGTTTCAAGAGAGCTTTTAAGACCTTTTTGTGGGAAACTGCATTTTTAGAATATTGACTAAATTAATTGTCCTGATCTAGCTGAATCTCTTAATGATTTTAACTGTTTTAATCTGTTATTTATGTACGTCGCCTTGACAACTGAAAGGCGCCTTATAAATAAAAATTATTATTATTGATGTTGGAGTGAAGCTCTGACAGCGATTGGTTGATTTGGGTGACTGTACGTGCGTGCCGTCTGTAAGATTGTGGAAATGAGGTCGGCATCAGCTACCTCTCCTTGCGGCGCCGCTGACAGTGAGACATCTTGAGCCTCTTGTTCTACCATGTCAGTCCCCTGTACCTGCTGCAGTAATTACTTTAATTTTTGTACCGGGGTGCTCTGTGACTTCCCAGGCTTGTTCCTCTTAGGTTTTGCTGGCGAGGACCTCATTTATTCAGCGATATAGATGGATTTATGTTGTTGGGGAGCAGGAGCTGTGGGGCTAGGCAGCTATTAGCAGGCTGATGTCACGGGAAGTCTTTTTCGGCCTGGATTCAACTTACTATTTTGAATTCAAAAGTAGTGGGTGTCTCTTAGCGTTCGCCTCAGGGTCCTGCTGTACACAGTAGCACACCTCATTTAAAATCCCATTTATAGTTTTTGATATCATATAGTAAGTTGCCAGTCCAGGCTGAAAGCATATGTTTATTGTTGCATTTGGGTGGATGGGGGAGAGTCAAGGCACGCTTTGACTTGTTGTTTATGACAAACCACTGTGCCAGGCATTTTATTAGTTGTTCTGTGTGTGTGTGTGTTGGTGGTGGTAGGGTGTATGTGGTTATTAGATCACTATCAGCAGACCTGTACATTTGCGGAGGCAGTGGGTTAGGGGCTTGCATGGGTCACAAAGGAGGTGTAGGTGGTAGGAGTGACTAGTATGCACATGTAGGCCAAAGGAGACAATTTTTATTTTGGGGGGAAAAAAAAATTCACTGGCAAGCATTGAGCTGCCTGGAGCAAGTTATCAAAAGTAATATGAAAAGTAATATGCTTTACAGTTACAGTTACTGATTACTTTTTATGACAGAGTAATCAGTAACTGTAACTGATTACTTTTTTTAAAGTAACTTACCCAACACTGGGGAGTACTGACCTGTTTTATTTGCCTCATGTTAGGAAATGCTCTTCAGAAATGTTTTTATGAGTACCAATACCCACCCAACATTCATAAATGCTCCACACTCCATAATAATGCTTCATAACATAACTGGCAATTCAAAAGCAGCAGTTTTTTCAAGATCTACAGCACTCATACATAGGCCAGTTTTGTTTTACTCGTTGTATTTTGAAACTGGTGAGTAAATTACTCCTACCTGCTAACATTATCTAAAGCATTGCTGACACCCGATCAATTCTTATTTACAAAGAAACTACATTGTTTTAAAAATGTACTTCTCACTCCACTTCGTCCAGACATTTGTACGCATCTGAATTTAGTTTTACTCACCTCACTTTCAAAATGAGGAGTACAGTACTCATCTCAAAACATCTTGTCTGGAGCCCTGGGGGAGAGGTAGGAGGGAAGGGTACAACAGGTAGCAGGATAAGGGGGAAGAAGGGGTGGGAGAGCGACTAAGCGCAGGATGGGCAGTCTTGGGTGGCAGTTGCACGTTTCTGCCAAGTGGTTACTGATTAGAGATTTAAAAGCATTTAGTGATACTAGGTGACTTAGTTTGAGCATGGATTGCAGTTTGTTCCAGACTGATGGAAGGGCATAGCCAATTGCAGCTTTGCCATAGAGAGTGCGGAACCTGAGAACATTGAGTAACGAGGGAGGTTTTTCTGAGCGAATAGCAGCTCAAAGAACAGTGGATGATGTATAAAGGGTGGTAGCTTATTGAGGAGAGCTTTATAGATCCATGTGCAGCTGTGCATTAATCGTTTGGCGGCTAGTGAGGACCATCCTACTTCAGAATAGAGCTTACATTGATGGGTTCTGGTGGAAACATTTGTAATGAACTGAATGGCGTGATGGTATACTGTATAGTACATCTAGCTTGTGCAGACTGGCGGTGGAACAGCAACTGTAAATAATATTTGCATAATCCAATAAGGGTATAAAGGTAGCTTGTCTCCTGATAACACTGGGGAATAATTGATTTATTTATTGAAATGTTTCACCAGGAAGGCACACTGAGCGACAAGTCACTCGTCTCCCGGTGCGACCTGGGGGGAAGGGGTACAATAGGAATGAGACATGAAACATTCAGGTTACAAGATCAGCATTAACATGCAGTTGTAAGGCAGGTATTACAAACAGTGTTACAACAATGTTGCACATAATAGGTAGAAAGAGTGGACAAATATAAGGATTTGTTTCTGTAGAAGAAACTTAATCTCATCCTTAGTCTTTTGGATAGGGCCTCAGTGTGAACGGAGGAGAGATTATAGTCGAGCCAAAGGCCTAGATAGTTGAGCCTTTGCACTGCATCTAGTGTTTCGCTCAGAAGCGTAGTTATGGATGGGGTGTTGATATTATTTTTGGAGGCAGGCAGGGAATTTGTAAGGGGGGAAGAACATTAACTTGTTTTTTTAGCGTTAAGTAACAGTTTAGATTGAATAAGATTGATTTTAGTTGATCGAGGTCTGATTGTAGTTCTGCACAAAAATTGGCTAGTGTGGGTTTGACAGTGTAAAAGTACAATATTGTCTGCAAAAAAGTGGATTTTAGCATTTTTTACATTATTGCTGAGTGTGTTGATGTATATCATGAACAAGTGAGGTCCCAGAATGAATCCCTGGGGTACCCTCTGGTAAAGGAGAGGGGAGTTGACAACAGTCCATTGGCCTTAATTAGTTGGAGCCTGTCCGTCAAGTAAATGGAAAACCAATGAAGGGCAGTTTCCTGCAAACCATGCTCCTTAAGTTTAACTAGTATTAGAAAATGGCAAGAATCAATTCTAAAAGCTGATTGGCTCAGACAGGCTCCAAGATGGGCATTTATTTTTCAACAGATGCCCAGCTAAAAATAAGAGCCAGTCCAAGTGCCACTTCACAGAGTAGCATTCTCCTGGGTTGCCCAGCCTATTTTGTAATTGGCTGAAAGCAACCCACAAAATTTAAAATGCCTGCCATGTTTTTTCTTTCATTTAGCGAGAGCTACAGGTCCCAGTCCACCCCCCCCAAAAAAAAAAAACACTTCAGTGCTGGCTGCCAGCCTCAATAAAAGAATAGAAAACAATCGTTTTACGGTCGGGAGAGTAAATAAATACATTTTCTTTACTATGGCATAACTTTCCCAACCTCCGTCTCGTACTACCACGCTGGACAAAAACTAAACGAAAGTCGTTGCACTACTACGGCTTCTCGCACTACCACAGTGGACAAAAACGAAACAAAAGCCGTTGTGCTACTATGGCTTTTCCCAACTCAGCTCGACGCAGAAACCATTAAAACAATATTCATTTTCTTCATTAATCATGACCCAGTACCTTAAAATCTTCTTTTATTGCAGTCTTCTCTCTACGCTTTAACAGCATGCGCAGTCGTCGGTGCATTTCCTTATGTGGTGGTTGGGGGACAGCTCGTTGATCTCCGTGATGTATAAAACAACAAAAAAAAAAACACACAGTTTCCTCTCCAAATAAATAAAAGGCTCTTCTTGTTACCTCTGACCTCTACTCACCATGGCAACAAAAAGGAGACTGTGACCCAGACTATTGCTTTCAAAACAATAGATACAGTGCCCTCTAGTGTCAGTAATACCAATATACAGACAACATAAAAAAAATTCTAATGCAGGCGGAGGAACTATTTCATAACAAAAGCTATTTTAAAATATTTTTTCCTTAACTTTTTCTTACTAGACTTATGTTTTTTTACAGTGGCCATTTTCTAAGTGCAATAATACCCTCTAGGGTGGGCATTATTGGGAAATACTGGACCTTCCAGGGGCTATAAGGCCCTCCGCCTGCAGTGTTGGGCCTCATTACGCCTCTGGGCGGTCTGGTATTACCTAATAATGCCCACCCTGTCGGGCATTATTGTTTACATAAATTATGGTCTACAGTATCAAAATACTCGCTCAAGTACAAGAACGCTGCTCCTCCTTGTTAGTTTACGATCTAGGGCAGTGAGCCAGTCATTCATCACTGATGCTAGTGCAGATGTGGTGCTATGATTGGGCCTGAAACTGGATTGGAGTGGATTTATAAGGTTAGATTGATGAAGATAGTCCCTTAACTGGTGGTTGACTATTTTTTTTGAGAAGCTTTGAGAGGGCTGCAGTATAGAGATTGGCTTATAGTTTTCTGTGTCAGAGGACTGGCACTGGGAAGGTGGTGCTGCTTATAAAGAATTTTTTGTTGTATAGTCTGTACATAATAAGCGCACTTACCCCTCCTCACAGAAAATGCGCAGGCTGCTTTCTTACTAGAAAATAGTTTATTTACAGTACCAGCCCATACTGATTGCTGCTCCCAGGACTCGATCGCACATTTCGCACCCTCTGGTGCTTCTGCAGAAAATGACTGTGAATGGTAGAGGGAGCTTTATGAAAGAAGCATATGGCAGGTAGTTGAGCCAGGCACCTCCTAGCTGGCCGCTTGGTGCCGTGGCTTGCAACAGTGCCTGAAATGCAGACGTTCCCAGGTTCAGACCTCACTAGGTGCTTGCAGATATTTTTAACACTGTGTTTTGCTGTACTTAGTATTTTTTGTTTCCCGTTCCCTACCTTGTATTTTTTGTTTCCCATTCCCTGACCACCCGGAATTGTGATCCATGGTCTCCTATCATCCCCAACCCGGGTTGCCTCCTTATCTCAGTGTCAGGCCCCCCCTTCCAAGCTGATTATAATAAGAAAGGGGTGTGTGGTACCACAGGTGGGGAATGGATCTCCATCCAGTGGCGGAGGAAGAGAAAGATGGGCCCCAGTGCAGGTTGCAATTTTGGGCCCCACCCCATACCGCACCTCAAACCCCGGCTGGGCCCTCACCAATTTTTTTTTACCTGTTTAATTACAGCTATGCACCCTTCACTCACCTCCCTCAAATATCAGTCACGGTGATTCCTATTTCCTGAATCCTTCCATCTGATTTTAACCCCCCCCCCAGCCAGATGGCAGAAGCGGAACATGAATAAACAAATTAAAAAATAATCCCGAAGGGCGAAGGTCCCAATCCCAATTCCTATTCATCAACTAATGCTGCAGCAGCGCAGCTAGCCTGCATGCGAGGAGTACAGACAAGTCACTCATCTCAAGTCACTCACAAGTGCTGCTGAGGAGAGTTGGGAGGGACTGGATCAACTCAGCCAGGCAGCCAGAAGAACTTTACTGAAGCTAGCAGTGACTCACTCACTCAGTCTCCGGAGAGACCGTCACCAGACTAAAATTATAAAAATAATAAATACAATAGCCACTAAGGCCAGGCATTATATTAGGGCAAGGGACTAAGTTCAAGCAGCATCCTGGACCTGATTCATTATCCTACCTCCTCCTCACCTCTAGCCTCCAGCTAGCTCCCAGACTAGTCCCGGACAGTTCCCGCCTCTGCACAGCAACACTAACACTGTCTAACAGCATCGATTTGCGATCACTGGCTGCCACCTGCCACCATGGTCGGTCCACCTTTCTTTTTTTTTTAACATGCTTTTCTTTTTACTTGTTATTATTGTTTGTGGGGGGGGGCAGGGGGCGCTGCTGCTGCGTGCACAGTGCGCGACGGTAACACGTCCCTCCAGTTAACTCCGCAACTCTCTCTGTGGTCAGTGCTGCCATCTGCAGTCGGGGGTGGTGGTGGCAGCAAGCTTGACAGGCTTGTCACTGTGTGAATGACAGAGTCACACTGTCTTGCAGCAGCTGAGCGAGTCAGTCACACAGACAGACCTATCAAAAAAGATGTGAATAAACTCGAGTTGCGATCCAAATTGCTGATTGATTCTTACCATGGGCCCCTATGTGTGTCGGGCCCCTGTGCCACTGCACCGGCTATTCCTCCGCCACTGTCTCCATCCTTATTCCAGAAAGTTGAGAACTCTTGGCTCTCTATCTCGGATATTATGTCCAAATGTAATGTTCCCTCTACTGGCCACTTTAAGGTATGTCAACTTAAGCATCTCCTCATTAAGGTTTTGGGCCACTCTCTGCCTGTGCCAAACAGTATGTCATTACATCAGGACCTTCATGTTTTAAGTCATCCCCCTAAGGCTATCTCTATGATATATGCTACACTTTTTGAGTGCAGTTTCCCCCAGTGTCTAGGCCCCAGGAAATATTGGATCTCTCTGTTCCCTTCTTTAAATTTAGAATGGTCCTCCTTATGGCATAACTGCCATCGCATTATTACACAGGATAGACTCCGTCTTACACAATTTCACATTTTGCACAATTTATACTACTCCCCCCAGAAACTGGCCAAATGGGGCCTCATCGAATCCAATTTATGTACACGGTGCTCCCTGGAAGAAGGTTCGCTCCTACCTATTTTCTGGAGTTGTCCAACAGTTGCACCCCTCTGGAAAGCAATTCAAGCTAAGGCTGATCCCTTGTTAGGTATTTCTGATTGTTTTACTCCCGAAATTTGCATATTAGGAGAGTATTCCTTATTAAGAGTTACAAAACGTAAATATTATGTATCCATCATTGCAATGTCTGTTAAAAAACTTGTACTTAGACACTGGAAGGATTCGGATGTGCTCTCTTACAATGAGTGGCTTAACGAACTACTGGGGAACCTCAGGACGGAAAAAGCGTGTGCTAGCCTCCATCATAGACTGCCTAAATACAACAAGACTTGGGATCCCCTTCATGCCTTGTACTCCGTTTAGTTGGTTTAGGACATTGGTTTCTCAGACAGTTAATTCTTGCTGGCATTATGTATTTTGTGGTTTGCCTGGGGTTGGGGGGAGGGTTTAGGGTAGGGAAGTGGGAGGTTGGGGGGGGGCAGACTCAGTGTATCGGAAAAATTGTACAATATGATTATTTGCCCTGTTCTGTTTCTTATATGTACAGTATGTAAAACCTTCAATAAACATTAAATTATTAACAAAAAAAGGGGTATGTGTGGGGGCACAGCCCCCCATAAATGTTATGTATATACAGCTTTGTAGCATGTTGTTATGGTCACTGTAGTGCACGAACGCCATTTCTGTTTTCGGCGTTGTGCATTCGCTCATATGTCGGCGCTATTATATCTTCACCGTTATGACGTGGAACCTCCATGGTATTGTGGTGTGTCTTGTGTTTTGCTGCCAGGGCAGTGTTGAAGGATAGCCCTGCTGTAGCAAAGTATGTGTTTAATTTATTAAAGGGAAACACTGGAAAAGGCACACCTTTACCCTGGCACTACAAAAATGCTTGATTAGTGCTTTCAGACAGTATTTTTTTTTTTTTATTCCCTCGGATTGCTTTATTAGTGATTTAAACAGTGGCCTTCAACTTTCACTTTATATTGCTGGCAGCCACCATTTCTTGAGTAGCACTTTATGCTAATATGTCCTACCAACCAATAGCAGAGGTCAAACAGGCATATTAGCATAACGTGAGCTAAGGAAGCTTACTGCTGCCAGCAACAGAAAGTGGAAGTTGTGAGTAACACAAGGACTCTCACCTCTTCTGTCACCGCCACCTATCTTGACCCCACATCGCAGCCACCTCAGGGTAACCCAACATGACCCTTTGTCGGGTGGGTCCGCCTCTTCCGAGGAAAAACGGCCTAGGCATTGACCCTGGGTGCTACTGCGGCCGGGTTGGCTGTTGAGAAGCTTGGGGAGGCACTGGTCCAGGTGGCCATCATCCGGTAGGAGGAGATGCCATTTTCTAGTTTTTCCTCAGATTCCTCTACTCGCTTTGCAGCTGAGCTTCCCCTGGTCTCCACTGGGGGCCGCTACAGAGTGACACCATTCCCCAACCCACCCCAGGAGAGGAGAGCAGCCCTCCAGACGCTCAACCGTACTCCTTCCCCTGCCGACCCACTGGCACCTGAGTCCGTTCCTGAACCCGGGTTGCCATTGTGGTGTAAGGCGTCAGCGCCTCAGCCCTCTGCGCCACCGGGCGGGATGAGTAACTGTTTTAAATCATTAAAAAAAGTTGTTACTGTCCGATAGCACTAACTGAGAGTTTCTGAAGTGTCTGAGGAAAGCTGTGTCTTTTCCTTTAAGAATGGTAGGTTTATCAGTGATTGTAGTGCCCTAGGACTTTATTTTTTTTTTTTATTTTTATTTTTTTTTATTTAGTTGTTTTTTTTACCAGGTATTGACAGGTATAAATGGTGTGGGGGGGTTCTGTGTCCTTCGATTGTTTTAAGTGTTTGCCATGTCTTAGCAGGTTTACCTCTGACTAACAGAAAGGCATTCAGGTAAAACGTTGATTTGGCTACAGGCGTCGAGCCACTTCCAGAAAGCTGACTAGTTGGTAGCTGCTTTTGAGTGCCTGGCTGTGGCCCATAGGTGATCTCTCTTGTTCAGTGCTTGTTTTTGTTCTTTGGTGAACCATGGGCAGGAAAGCTTTTCTGATTCTGCTTTTAAGAAGATGGGCATGTTTATTGATAATATCTAGGACAATGGCGCTGAAGAGAGCAGCTGCTTCATTGACTGAGGTAGCTAGGTAGAAACTCTTCAAACCTATATTGCTTAGGTCATATAGGAAGTTGGCAGAGTTGAATTTATAGAGGCTTTGTTTTGTAATGAGTTTAGCTCCGGCAGTTGGTCTTTCCGGACCCCTAGTGCAAACAACAATATTGTGTCATGAGATAAATGAGGAAAGGAAAATACTATCATTTTATATAGCGCCTTTCATACACACTTTATCACAAGGCACTTTACAGTCCAGGAGTGGAGGGGAGAATGTTACTGCCCTTTCCAGCTCACAGAAAGACAGAACTGAGGGAGATTAGAGAGATTTTAAGCACAGGGCAGTGTAGCGGCTTGCTCGGGGTCATTACATGACTGAATGACAGTTGTGGAATTCAAATCCTTGTTTGCAGGGTAACAGCTGTGTGCTATTAACACTAGATCAGCCCTTCTTAACTGTAAAGTCGTTTAGGTATCCTATACATTTTAATGTAACATCCATAACAGTGACTCTTCATCTAAGAACTGTTCAAGTTGAAAAACCTGTGGTCAAACAGGAGGATAAAATGCACACTCACAGTTTGTTTTATGGCATTTTTATGTATTTAGTTTTTGTTGACCAGGTAAGTGCACTAGACAAATCCTGCCTATTTTCAGGCACGACCCGGGGCAAGGGGATACAGATGAATGCCAACTGACCTTGAACCAGATTAAGCTGTTGGTGGTATTTTTAGTGAATAAGGGAAATTTGGCCAAGACACCAGGGAAATTCCCCTTCTCTTCAGAGGGGGAACCTCTGTCCAAGATGGTGGACGCATCCTTGCTTGCTGAGGAGGTGGCGATGGAGGTGGGAGACCTGGTCTCAACTCCTGCCTCTGTGTGTGTAGAGACCACGTCTACAACTGCTGAAGCAATGCTGGTTTCTGTGTCTACTGCAGAAAATGAATCTACACTGCAGGTTACAACTTTAGAACCTCTGTTGGGTCACCCTGACATGGGCTCTCAAACGTCTTTACCCCTTGCCGTCCCAATGAGGGATTTTTCCACTTTTGACTCTGCTACTGTCTGTTTGGCTGAAAAGGAGCTTCAGGACCGTTTGGGTGATGCAGAATGTCGATTTATGATTACGAAGAAGAATTTGAACAGAGAACTGCAACGGATTCGTGAAGTCAGTTGGCAGGATGTATGTCTCCTGCAGCCCACAATAATACTTTGCAACAGCCTACATTGCCTTTTCAAGTGGCTGAGGTGCGGCCCTGTGCAGCCCATCCTGGCGAGTTCTCAGCTGGAATACTCCCACCTGCTTCGCAGCCGCCCCCGCAGACTACAGCGACATCATTACATACAGTGCCTAGTTTGCCTATTGTGACACGCTCTCCCTCTCAATTGCTATCTCTTGATACCAATCCTGCTGCAACACCTACCTGGTCTGTAGAAACGACGTTGCAAGGAGCTGGCTGGGTGCAGGAACCTACAGAGGGGAAGTGGGTTTCTGGTCTGTCCCTATTCGGTCCCCCTGTCTCAATGATTTTCCTGAGCTGCAGCATTCACCAAACAGAAGTCTGCCTATGTCTGACCCTTGTGTCTCCCCAAGGAATTGGAACTTCCCAGCACCCAGTCTTGGAACCTTTGCAGGGTTCTCTTATTCGTGCTGCTTCTCCCACTACCATTACAGAGAATACAGCTCCTGCAGTAGTGGAGCCCCCTCAAAGAAAACAGAGCCAAATCGTTCTTTTTTCCCATTGTTTAAATTTCCAATTCTGGCTGCAAAGCGGCATAATGTCGTACGATTGGCTTATATGGGCGGTTTACCTGAGCCACCGGACCGAGTGTATGTAGCTCGGACACTACTCAAGGACTCTCTGAAATTCTTTTCTCACGAAATATATGCACTGATTCATATTTCTGGCGAAACTACGTTTGATGTCAGCTTCCAAACGCCTCGTGGCTTGTAGTGTTTTTGGTCACGCTATCATGCCTTAAGAAATACTGTCCTGTGGACCCCGTTTAAGGCCATTCCCCTTTCCAAACCAGCCTTTGGGAATATTACCGTCCTGTTTGAGCGAAGGTGTTGGCGTCACTGGCGTTGTCTATTGGCTAAAACAACGTTGTACTGTTCAGAGGATAGCCTGAGGCAATATGGACATGGAGAATATTTGGACTGGAGGCTGGAAGGTTAGGTTTTGTTACACTCTAATGATTCTGGTCCAGTGCACCTACCTAATTCTTTTTTATAGGTCATGGGGGAATCTTGTTTTACCCTGGACAACCGAAAGCTTGTTACCGGTCTGGAGACCCCTCTCACCTTAGTAATGTCTGTGATAAGCTGAAATGTAATACCTGTGGAGAATTGGGTCATGTGGGGATTCACTGTCTAAATGAGTGTAAATGTAATCTTTGTGATGAGCTGGGTCATACGTTTCAAAATTGTCCATGGGCTGCTTATAATCAGGCCACACATGATGATGGTGCTGATCAACATTTTGTAATCACGCTAGCCCAGAAGGCTCGTCTTAGGACCACCTTAGTGGAGCCGACTTCAGTAGTCGCTCAACTTCTATTGCAGGTCCCTGAGCCTGTTGTAGATCAGGTTGTGGTACCCCCGGTGGCCTCTTGTGTGGCACCACTTACTGAGACGACCCCTCCTACCCCTGACCCTGTCCAATCTGTCCAGCTTGTCCTGGACCCTGTTCCAGGCCCGAGTACTATGCTACCCCCCCCCCACCGAGTACCCACTAGTGTTATGCGTCGGAGGTCTATGAGAAATTACCCCCGGACATTACCATCGCCTCCTTTGCTTTTGGAACCCCCTCCTGTGGTTTTGTCTAATGCCTTTGAGCTACTCCAAACTGTTTCTGACGATGCTGGAGGTGAGTCTGACTCTTCTTCTGTTGCATCTTCCCTCCTGGATGGTATTACTGATTCTGAGATTCAACTGGGTACTGGTCTTTCTCAGAAGAGGAAAGCCAGGGTTAAGCTAAAAGGGAAAAAGGTGATGGGAAAAGGAAATCGTAAAGTGTCTCTGTTCTCCTTGTGTTATGTCTCACTTTGTTTGTCATACTGTTAATGTGAATAGTATTAAGCATCTGGCAAAAAGAAGATTGATTTTTTCCTGTTTACGGCTTTCACCTATGGGGATTTTTCTGTTGCAAGATACACGACTCCATACCACCCACGAGATTCGACAGGCACAACAGGACTGGCTTCTAGGTCCTTCTTTGGTCCATTGGCCTGGACTCCTGTTCTGGACTTGGGATCTTATTCAATATCCTAGATTTCCGTTTGCTAAAATTGATTGACGTAGCCCCTGGCAGAGTGTTAGTCTTAGATTTTTTAATTGGGCCCTGCCCTTATCAGGTTATTAATATTTATGCTCCCCAAATTAAGTCTGCACGTATAGCTTTATTTTCTTTACTCTGCCCTTATTTTCATACCTCCTTTCAGTTGATATTTTCTGGTGACTTTAACTGTGGCTTAAGTCTTCTTGACAAAAGTTCTTTTGGTACTACCCAGAAATTGTTTTGTGACTCCCATGAATTAGGGAAGTTGGTTCGTACTGCTCATCTCACGGATGCCCATTACTCTTTCACTAAACAACATACTCCTACATTTCAAAAGGGCAAGCTGGCTACCAGAACTGATTTTGTGTTTTTGTCCCGCACACTCCCAATTACTATTGCTACTGTACAAGCTGTGGAATTTTCTGATCATAAACTGCTTTCCGTAGGCCTTGGCTCTGATGTCACTGTTCGCAAAGGACCAGGACTCTGGAAATTCAACATATCTCTGTTGCAAATTCCGACTTTCATGCAGTCCCTTTTATCCTTTATTCAGGCCCGTAAATCCGTGTTTATTTGTTACGCAGACCCTATTGCATGGTGGACGGACACTAAACATGATTTGGTGCTCTTTTTGAAAAGATATTGTCGTCAGAAATGTCGAAGAGAATATTTGGAATATTTACCGAAAAGGGTACATCTTCAGTCCTTGTTGACAATAGCTTATACGACAAGACAAGATCTTTCTCAACAGTTGCACTTAATTCAGAATGATATGTTGAAATTCCAATCTAGACAATCACAGCAACTTTATCAACACAAATTTAATGTGGTAGGCATGAGGGCTGTTGTTTTCCCCTTTGAGTCGAATTCTCAACAAATTACACAAAAGAATATGCTGTGTCTTGCTGATTCTGATGGCACCTTATGTACCTCTCAGTCGGACATCTGTCAGATAGTGACATGTTACACGACTGCCCTCTTTTCTCCCTTTCCAGCTGCAGATGTTGATCCTGCGGTGTTGTATAGGGACCTTGACATCCCTATCCCTTCACAGCCGTGTTCTGACTCAGCCTGTATACCTGTTACTGAGTTAGAATTGAAGTCGGTTATTTCTTCCTTACCCTTATGAAGGACTCCTGGTCCGGATGGACTCCCCGCTGCCTTATATAAGGTACTGGGTGACCACCTGATCCCTGAATTAACTTCAGTGTTTACCTCCCTGTTAGCTGGTGAGTTTATCCCTTTAGATTTTACTAAGGGTACTTTGATTTATATCTGTAAACAGAAAGTAGATATACATTCTCTTGAGAATTGGCGCCCCTTATGTATGCTAAACACTGACTTTAAGTTATTAATGAAAATCATTGTACAAAGCCTTATGAGGCTAGCTGAAGTGGTTTTGCACCCTGCTCTGTACCGAACAGGAGAATCTCTAACCATTTGATTCTCCTTTGAGAATATTTTCTCATGGCTACGCAGACTCCGTTTCGGGTTTTATTGTATCGGTAGATCAGAAGGCGGCTTTTGATTCAGTTAACCATGATTTTTATGGAAGGCACTACATTTTATGCATGTGCCTGGTGAAATGATTCGCTGGATTAAGACTTTTTATAGGACTGCCACTGTTGTGCCTGTTGTGAATGGTTGGGTTGGACCTATGATCCCCATAAAAAGAGAGGTTCGCCAAGGGTGTCCTTTGAGCCCTCTGTTATATGTATTTTTTTTAGATGTTTTGCTTCACCGTCTGAATACTCATCCTCAGATTCATGCCCTTTCTAGTTCTTATTTTAATCTCACCAGATACTGGCATGCATATGCAGGACGATGTTTGCATTATTGTGGCTAATGCAGCCTCTGTGGTTACTGCCTCCAGGAATGTTCTTCCTTGGGTGATTTTTCTGGTGAGTAGCTTAAATTTTACCAAAAGTTTTGGTATTCGGTTAGATCGAAAATGGACCCTTTTCGCATATTGGTCCTTTGCAACTTGTTGAGGGCCTTAACGCATTTTGGGAGTTTATTTTGGGACTGTAGATTCTGACCTTTAATTGGTCTGCTAATTACAACAAGGCAAACTTAAGGTTGCCTCATGGAATAAGGGGCAGATTGGGAAGAAGAAGCGTGTTTTCCTAATCAAGACTTATTTGATACCGACTTCTTTATTTAAGCTATGTATTCCCAATCCCTAAACAATTAAAAACTGCAATTCTTGGTCTCTTCTTTCAAGCTCTGTGGGGAAGCCGGCTTAATCCGTTAAAATGGAATGTTACTTACCTATTTCTGAGGGGGGTGTTAACATGATTAATCCTCTGTTATTTTTTTCATGTATTTTTTTGACTGCAAATCTTCGACCTCTATTGAGAAATACTCAGAGAGGGTGGGAATCTTGGTTCTATGATTCTTGCAGATTATGGTTTCATTTATGGGGATGTGATTCATTAACTGTGATACGACAAACTTTGGGTATACCGATATATATTAAACACATGTTTTTATGTTTGAAACAGTGGAGGATATCTACCCAGATTTTGTTAATGAATTCTCATAAAGTATTATATAATAATCTGCTCCTGACCGTTTGTGCAATACAGTTGCCCTTTGAAAAGTGCCCTAGCCAACATCTTCCTTCCCTGTTGGTTTTGTTACGGTGTAAAAGGGTGCCTGCTCACATGTGGGACTTTCATTGGCTGTCATGTCATGAAAGAATTAACGTCAAAGATAATCATAAACACAAGCAGTCTCAAGACCGACAATGTTCTAGACTATTGTGTATTTCTAAATTGGAAACTATATCGCACTTATTTTTGAGTGTTCTTTTATTCGCACTGGTGGGGTTTTTGGCAAGAGTCTGGGCCACTCCATTATTTCAAACGGTTTCTTACCAGAATATTATGTATGGTGTTTTTTCTCCCAGTGGTCCCTTTGGACTCTGGACACGTTAAATCTAGTTTTGTAGTAATTAAATGGAATATTTGGATGGCTCGATGTCTGTTTACTCTACAGCAAAAACCTGTTCTTATTCAGAGCTTGAGAAGAAAATCGTAACAGACCTAACAAACATTTATGTACAAGAATGTACATTATTTTCAAAGGAGACATTACTTGAACTTTGGAAAGCTCTTCCTTAGATCACGGACTCTGATTTTGCAGTGACCTGATGGATTGTCTCTTGATATGCGTAGTTCTGTTCTGTTTTTTTTTTTTTTGTTTACTTCTGTTTTGAGTCCACATGAGTTTTTGCAAATTGCTTTTGTTTTGGTACTGTACGATTTCTTTTGTTTCAATAAAACTTTCCCCATCTCTTTTCAATAAGTGCCATGTGATCTTTAACATCCACCTGAACTACCACCAATCCAGGCAGATGGGCCTCGGTTTAACTTCTCATCCAAAAGACGGCACCTCAGAAGTGCAGCACCCCTCTCACGCTGCACTACAGTGTCAGTACTGGGATATTAACCCAAGTGTCAGATGTGGGAACTGAACCCACCGGCCTCTTGATCTCCCGGCCTCAGAGGCGAGTGTGCTACCTTTTCAGTCTTTTAGACAAAAATGTGGTATAATCACTTGCTACATTTACCACTTTCTACATTTACAGCAAACACATTGAGATAAGGTAGTCAAACGCATATATTTGTAATAAATGCCTCTTTTTCAGGTAGCATATAGACAAAACTGAGTGTTTTAAATTTGCATTCCCCGACCTTTATGTTCCACTCTAACAACACAAAATAATGCAGAGGCTCACCTCCAACTCCCACGAAGACTGAAAAGTGAATCACAAACAACAAAATAAAATAAAACCTTAGAAATCAAAACAATTCTGAGGTAGCGGTTGTTGGCTGTGCCAACTCTTGTCTGTTTAGCAGCTGACAGAATAAAACAGTGTGCTGTCTATAATCTTCATGTGCCTATATAAAAATCATAATTTATGTCAACCACGATCTTGCAAAATTACAGTTCTGTCCTACAGCCACCTGCTTCATCATTCCAGCAAAAAAAAAAATGGTTGGGAAAATTCCCAGCCTGGTGACAGTCAGGATGGTTAAAGCAAAGATGCACAACCCTGGGAGATCACTGCACCCACCTGCCCAAAACGCGATCCCACCTGGTCAGAACCAGTTCCAAGTGCACGGCAGCCACCGCATCCTGACGGGTCTCGTGTTTGCAGACCACCACCAGGCATCTTTACAGCTAGGGAAACTTTCATCCCAGGGCCCATCCACTGTTCCGTACAACTGTGGAAGAAACAATAAAAACATCAAACAAACCTGGTTTAAATTAAATGGTTAGCAGTCTCAGCAACTTAACCACATTAGCTTCCTGGGCTACTTCCTTGTTCTTTCTTGAAGGTCACTCCTCACACACCACAGCCTTCTCCTTGTCAGATTAAAACTCCAGATGACTGGCTTGCTGCACACAAAGCAGCCAGTCAGCTGGGGAAGATGGCCAGACGGGAGTCCAGGGGACTCTGAGTCGGCGCTAAATGTGCATGTGTCGACTCTGAGAGTAGTATTCAACATAAAAAAGAAAATCATTGATGACTTTAAGTATGGGAGCAGTGCTTCCTCTCAATATGAAATAAGGGGTCAACGCTCCCACAAAACCCAGCAGAGCAGGGCAGCCTGGATATCAGCAACCGCACATCTAAAGTATCTGAGGTCATGCATTTTAGTTTGTTGTCTTTCAAAGTAAGGGTGTGATATAAATTAAGAAAGTTTTGGGCTTCACAGCCTGTTTCCCTGGGGCGTCGATAGCCCCTCTGTGTAAAAATGAGAAATTTTAATTTATTCCTTTACAGGAGGGAAGAGATCGTAATTCTGGTTAAACTGCCAGCCAGCCGATCCCTTTCCACTTCCCGATCTGTCTGCTCCATCCAGCGCTCTCATATTTTGTGATGTGTTACCAGGGAGAATGTGGGGACGCATCCCATACAGGGACCCTGTTGGTTGAGCAGTGGCTTTCATATTACCAAAAGATAGCTTAAATATCTTTAAAAATGTTTTAAAATCTAGCCTGATAGACTTGTATGGGGCGCATCCCTGCGCTCTCCCTGGTACCACATCACAAAATGTGAGCGTGTAGGGCGGAGGAGGCAGGCTGGAAAGTGGAAAGGGATCAGCTGGCTGGCAGTTCTGCCAGAATTACAATCCCTTCCCTCCCATAAAGGAAAGAATTGAAATTTCTCATTTTTACACAGAATGACTATCACCGCCCCAGGGTAGCGGGCTATGAAACTCTACCCTATATATCACACATTTACTTTAAAAAAGAATGAAGTATATGAATGTATTGTAATAATAAAATACACATCCAAAACTAGACTTTTCATTTGTATTTTTTATTAAAAATGCAATAAAAAGGTAACAGCAGATGATATACTACATAACAAAAACTAAATAAATATAAATGATTTGAGGATTTCAATAAAATGCACATGCCAAGACGCACCCCAAGTCCCACCCCTTCACCACATTGTGCAATCCTAGATCTGCTACTGTGTTCTTGAGTCCTTGTTGCCAGCTCAGCAGAATTCCTTGTTATGCATGCAACATTGTTGCCGTATGTCAACTTATTGTGACTGGTATAGTCTTCTCTTGCACTTTCTTTAAATACAAAACTGATCATTTTTCAAGTTTCCTGAACCAGAGGAATGACTAAACATATACAGTGTTAATTATTATGTAGAATGCTGCAGTAGCTAAAATAGCATCCGCATTGGCTAATGGTTCTTGTAACATGGCTGTGAGCAACACACATAAATAACTTACATGTGTAACCCCCTCATCACCCGGGGTTACTAGAATCCCACTTAGAACTAGTGGCAGGCAGGGAAAGGCAGCTTGTGAGACATCAGTTAAATGGGTTTCACACTGTCTCACTCTATCCTCAGTCTCAGCTGAGCTGGAGGGATGACATCACCATAGAATTCTCGCAGCAGCATAAGCCACAGTGGAATGTTGGCTGCAGAGGTTAGGTTAGAATGTTGGGAATTTCAAAGTCAGTATAGAGGGAGACTCAAGAGAAGGAGGAGGTGTCCTGTAGTTGGCAGCCCCTCAGAGCCTAGCTCTCTTATAGAGCTACACCAGAGAGAGGATATTGTGTTCTCACCCTAGAGAAGAACACAGAAGAGACCAGCAGAAGTGGTAGAGACTGCTCCCCGTGTTGTTCCAGTGCCCCATCCCCGGAGGGATGGGAGGGTAACCAGCATTTCAGGGACAATCCCCTGGCCCTGCTTGGAAAAGGGGAAAAAGCTGCCTGACAGAAGAAATTGTACTGAGGTACCCCATTAATCTGTTTTTTGCGGTAAGAAGCCCTGGGGCACCTGCATACCACGGTGAGTCTGCTCTGAAACAGAGCCCATGTGTTTCACCAATACAGGGTTGTGTAAAAGTAACTGCCTACTGTAGGTTCAGGAGAAGACTAGCCAAGTACCGTGCTTTTAACTTTTTGTATGGCTTGAAAGTATCTGAGACAGTGGGGGTCTAAGGAATGGCCATAGCCACTAACAGAACTGTTTGAGTCAGGACACCGCCAACATACAGAGTAGAATGTTAAATGTGTCATACATTTCGAGATAGCATCTACAACCAGTAGTTTCGAGGAAAGGTGTAGTTCCAAATGAATGGCCAGGTATGGATTTGGGAACAAGAGGTGGGAGACCCCCCCCCCAATCTAGAGTAACCAGGTTTACCTCCACGGATTCACTTTGGGCACCTATAGCTTTCTCCCAGGTACTTGGCCAATGTCTGTAGAAAGTACCCTGACGTGGGATTAGTGGTTGAGGGCGCCACCATCAAACTCCATGATTTATGGAAAAGTGTCCAAGTACTGGCCGGGGTGCCATGTCAAGGAACCCAAGTAGAAGAAGTACCAGTTTGGGCCGTGTGAGTCTGGTTGTGTTCAGAACCTAAGGGTATTGTGTAGTGAAGAAGATGTGCTCTGACCTGTAAATCTGCATTTCCAGTGAGTGAAGCCCTGTAGGGTCCATCTTGCTTTGTTATTCTTGTGTTGAAGTGAATAAAAGCCACATTCTAGAATCCCATTACTGGTTTGGACATTCTCAGTTATTGCTTCCTGTATTGGAGTTACTTGGGTGCCCCTGACCAGAAGTACAAACCTAGCTATGATGCTGAGTGAATGTTTTTTCCCCGAACCTAGGCTAGCCAGGTAGTGGGCTACAAAATGGAGGCACCGCATACCCTTGGCAACACATGGATTGGTTAAAGTACACCACCTGACCATCTAGCAGCCATGGATTATATCCACAATAGAACCATGGTTGCTTGTGTAATACCAGTATGTACCACAGCACAATAACAGAGACAGAACAAATCCATGTGTTTCCCATCACCCAGTGGATCACCATTTACAAGTGAATCACAGTAGGACAGCAATGGAGAACTTTGATAGCAACTTGTGTCTGTGTGGAGTGATGGGCATAACTACCTGGATAAATAGATTAGATGGCTGTAAAACAGTGCTGTGCAGCTAGCATTGTTTCACAGCCACCTGTTGGCCTGCCAAGGGAACTGCAGGAACAAAACATGAAGCTCTACCCTAGCATGGTCCCATCATGCAGTGCAACCCATATCTTGTAATACACACAGACAAAAATCTAAGTACGTAGCACCAATCCTAACAGTGAGTTAGGAGAAAAAGTACCATATTAGTAAATGTAAAGCTAATATGTGTAGAATAACTGGGTGAAAATCATTTAGTTTCTACTCACAATATTAGTTATCAGCAGTCACAGCCATCTGTTGGCCTGCCAAGGGAACTGCAGGCTCAAAACTTGAAGATGTACCCTAGCATGATCCCATCATGCAGTGCAACCCATATCTTGTAATACACACAGATGAAAATTGAAGTATTTAGCACCAAACCAGACAGTGTTAGGAGAAAAAGTGCCATAATAGTAAATGTAACAGTATGTTTTGCAATAATAACATCATGCACTGAAATGACAATGTTATAAAATATTGCTTCCCTACACCTACAATATATGTAGGAAAGTTTGCATTCAGCAGACTGTGTACTATTAATACAGCCTTAAACATGAGGACTCTAATCACTATGTCTTTTTTTGCATTACAGTAAGTAATCTGCTTCTTTCTATAAATGCTTGCCATGTTACAAACGCATTAAACCACTCCAGAGCATAGTTCTACTGTGGATTGAATCCATGGTTGTGTAGTTGGAGGCACTCGGCCTGTGGCCTTGTGCCACCCCCGCCCAAAACAAAATAGAACATTGATTAAATCCACAGTAGAACTATGCTCTGTCATGGTTTAGTGCTTACTTATCTTGCAAATAAGGAGCTGCTTGTGTGAGTAAATGCATGCAGTCCCCTACAACTGGTCAAATATTTTTTTTACTTTACACGTCTGTGATCCAGCCTGCCATTCTTGATAATTTTGTCATACTAAGCTCTAGAGATTTAGTCATGGGATCTGGAGAACAAAACGTAGCATCACTGTATTTCAACAGGTAGATTTAGAAAGCAGTGCTAACCAAATAGTTTTTTTCCTCTCTAGGTTAAGAATGCCATGGCGGCTGGTGCCATTGGACTTATCCTGTTCTCGGACCCAGCTGATTACTGTGCTCCAGGGGTAGATGTTTATCCAAAGGGCTGGAACCTCCCAGGGGGTGGAGTCCAGCGTGGAAATGTGTTAAACTTGAATGGAGCCGGAGATCCCTTAACTCCCGGTTACCCAGCAAAAGGTGGGTAATAGTGTTAAAAGTTCATGAAGTAACCAAAAAAAGCAAGCAAATAAATGAAACATAACAGAATTACTATAATCTTGTGCCCTGCTCTAGCACTTTCTGTACTGTGAAACAAATTATCAAAAGTGCTGTTGTTCACTTAAGTAATAAGGCATGACAGGAGTTGTATGGTGGGATAACTGCCTGCTTGGGTGGGTTGAAGCATGAAGCAAAGCTAAGTACTTCCACCACCTGAGAAGGGCTGCTAGCCTATCATAATGCACCCAGTGCCTTATTGTGATCATGAAATGGGAAGTTAATGGAGACAGTACTGAAGGAGGGGACCATGGAGTACTGGAGGCAAAAGGGCTTTAGGATCCCTGGCAGCATGGTTTCACGGGAGGAAAGTTGCATCAAACTAACCTGGTTTACCTGGGAGGTGGATCTAGGGACAGCAGTGGATGTGGCCTATCTTGAATTCAGTAAGGTTTTCAACACTGTGCCCCCAGGAGGCTAGTTAAGAAACTAAGCACGGGGGAGGGAGAGTGACAAGCTGGGTATCAGACTGGTTAAGGGATAGGAGGCAAAGTGTGGTGGTAAATGGTAGCCACTCAGGCAACAGGAGAGTGGCTAATGGGGTGCCCCAGGATTCAGTGCTGGTACCAGTCCACTTCAATGTCTTCATAAGCGACATTGTGGAGGAGCTTTAGGCTAAGGTGAGTCTCTTTATGGATGATATAAAATCCTGCAACAGTGTTGACACTCAGTAAGGGGTGGAGAGAATGTAAAGGGATGAAGAAACCAGAGGAATGGTCTACAGGTGGCAGTTTGGTTTCAGTGCCAAAAGGTACAATGTTATGCTGTTAGGGCTACGGAACCAGGGGCTGCGTATAAGATGGGGGAGTGGAGCTTGCGGTCACCAAGCAAGAAAGAGACCTAGGGATTATCATATCTGAGGACCTCAAGGTAGCTGAGTAGTGTGACAAAGCAGTTGGAAGGGCTGGCAGGATGCTGGGGTGCATTGGGAAAGGGTCTTTAAGCAGGAGGAAGGCGGAGGTGCTGCCATTGTATCGCTCACTGGAGACGCCCCACCTGGAGTACAGTGTCCAGTTCTGGAACCCGCACCTCTGCAAGGATATTGAAAGGGTGGAGACAGTTTAGAGGGGGCAACCAAAATGGTGAGGAAGTTGCACGAGAAGCCATACAAAGAAAGGAACTAGACATACACTCCCTGAAAGAGAGGAGAGCAAGAGGGGACATGATTGAAACCTGTGAGAACTTCACAGGCGTGAACAAGGTGCAAGTGGAGGGTCTATTTCAGAGAAAGGAAGGCACTAGAACAAAGGGGCATGCAATGAAGCTAAGAGTGGGAAAGTTTAAGAGAGATGTGCAGGAATACTACTTCACAGAAAGGGTGGTGGATAACTGGAACAGCTTGCCAGAGGAAATAGTGGGGGCAAAGACTGTGGTGAGCTTCAAATATGTGTGGGATAGGCATGGGGCATGTTAGGTGGAGGAACGGTGGGGTGGGGGTGCAGTGATGATGGAATAGCCACTGACAAGGGAATAAAAGTCCTTTTCTGCTGACAAAATCTCTGTTTTTATGTATATGAAGTGCCCTGTAGGGCTGGTGAAATTATCAAATTCTGATTTCATGGAATGTTTGCAAAATTCTTTAACTGTTCATAACTCAGTCAGTCTTCTAACTAGAGACATGACATTTGGCAGGCATATTTTTTGGAAGAGGCCCTAAAAGCATGCCATGTTTTTATGGCATTTGGATGAGGGATGGAGAAATTATCGGGGCTCAAATCTGACAATTTATTATTCATGTGAAAATTTCTGAAAATATTCCCTTTTTTGTACTTTATTTTTTTTTTTTGTCATAATCCATGACAATAGATCATGTTACATAAAGCACACAGTCCAATAAAAATGACACCACTGAGATATATGATCCCTGAGATACAGGATAAACATGCATGTGCCATATAGAGGTGCAACATTCAGGGGAATCAACTTATTTTTGCTAAATTGTAACCTAATATGTGCTGTTTATGGTAGTCCGTGAGCCACATGGCTTAAAACGGATGTTAAAGGATTGTCCAGCAATTCCCTTCCTAGAAGTTCATAACCCCCTTCAATGAGGGATATATTGATGCCATGTTCATTGCTAAATGTAAAACCCCCAGATAGAAAATGCAGCAACATTTTACTAACTTCTTTTAACTAGAACATTTAAACTAATCTCTTCTCTCCCAAGCCCTTTCCCATTACTAGTAATACCATTTATTTACTGTGAAGCATTCTGAGACCCCAAAACACTGGGCCTATAAAGGCAAAAACAAGAGGGACTAACAACAAGATACTTAATAGGCAAAATTACTATTCCCAATGAGCAAACTCTGCCCCACTATGTAGTAGGAGAAAGAAAACAGAAATTTCTCTTAAAGTGGGTCACCCAAAGTTATTTAGTGATTCTAGTCCCAATAGTCTCTTAAAGAAAATCAGGGTTTAAGATATCTTCTTCTTCTCCCAAGTCATCTACATTAGAATGAAGCTCCATAGCCTTGCGATCAGTCCACTTACCCGCTTCCACCAGATCCAAAAATATGAAAACCTTACTTTGGTAAATAAGTCTTAAGTCGAGCGGGAAATATCATGGTGTGTGAGATCTCCGTTCCTCTTAAGTTGCCAATGGACACCATCAAAACGTTTTCTACGCTGACAAGTGGCATAACTTATATCAGGGGAGAAGTGGATCTATGTATTGTCCTGATGTAGAGAGGCCGCTTTCCTTGAGTATTTTAAAATTTTATCTCGTTCTTCCACGCCTGCGGTGACAAGCATAAGCGTATGGAGGTTCTTCAGAATTCGCAGACTGACTACGAAGGTTGACCTGATAAATCTTCTGGATATGCCAAGTCTCCTCTACGCCCTCAGGTAGTAATTTGTCCGTTAACCCCTCAATGTACATTAAGAATGATTATCTCCCTCCAATCCTTCAGGTAAGCCGATGATGCGAATGTTTGCAGCCCTGGATTGATTCTCGAGCATCTCGAGTCTGGCTTGAAAGTGCTGATTTTCTTTTACCATGAGAATGGTGGTTCCTGTGGAGGCATCAGCTTGTTTTTTAATATCCTGAACTTCTCCCTTCAGACCATCCACAGCTTTCTCCAAAATCATAACCCTTCTGTTGAAATCATCTATTTTAGCGCTTAAAGAGGAAACCGACTGAATCAACATTTGTAGTTTATGACCCAAGGAGTCGATAGTTTCTCCTGCTCCTGATGCCTCAGCAGACTGCATGGCTTCTTCTGATTGCAAGGCCCCGATGTTTCCTTTGCTTTTTCCACCACCACCAAACTGTCTCTCTTTCTTAGGATTACCCATTTTGGGTAAAAGGAGGTCGCTCTTTTCAAAAATCTAGCTGAAAATTAGAGTTCTAATCCCAGTAATGCTCAGGATATTCATAACTTTATGCAGTAAGCCTGGAGGGTTGGACTGCCCGCAGAAATGGAACACATGCAGACGAGTAGAATTATTTGCACGTGAGCATCTTTCAAATACTGCCTCTACCAACTGTGGTGTTCTAACCTCTTCAGATTTTTCCCTCCGCCTGAAAGTCTGGTCACTCGGTGTGGTCGTCTTACTCTTTTTGTGTGAAAGAAGATTCAAAACTTTAAAAAACTTAAGTATTTTCTATTTCTTGTATTGCCTCTACTAATTGTTTTTGTAAATCTTGTTTATTGCTTAAATTACATATATTTTCTGGTTCCTCGCAGTTCGGCATAACCGTGGGGGAACCGGGTTAGTTGTTTTAAGTTATCGGGTTCTCTGATTAAAGAGCCTTGTTTTGGTCTATTATCAGTTTAGATCTTTTAGTCTATTATATTGTTTTTGTAACCGCTTTTTATCGGTTACAGAACCGCTGATCCGGTTTACCTGTCATCTCTTGGGTTCGGTTCCTCCAGTTCTGGAACAGACCGCAAAAAAAAAAAAGTTTTAGCTTTTAAATAACCGCACTTTATTCTTTACTTAGTGGTTAGTGTTTTTTCTCGTTTTTAGACATTACTATGTCAGAGAAACCCAAAAAGAGAACAGGAGAACCCGGTTTCAGGAATTGTTTAAAATATGGAGATGTATTTGCTAAACTAGACAAGCACACCTTATGCGTGGCTGGTCTGGGATTTGAACATCTGGATCAGGATTGTGAAGTCTGTAAAACTTTCCCGGAAAAAAATGTGGAAAATCACCTTGAAAGACTGAATAAAAAATTTTTTAGGGGTCCCTCCGGCTCTGACCAGCTGACACCCCAATCTGCTGTGGCTGAACCCACAAGTTTGCTTACCCCTGCCCCTGATACAGTCGAAAAAAGGGCAAAAAGAGGGAAAGAACCATCTGACTCCCCGGTTCCCTCAAAGAAACTCAAAAAAAAAAACAAGAATGCAGATTCCTCCCCTGCTAAACCAGGGACTTCTGGGCAGATGCCTGCTATGCCCTCGGCTCAATAGATAGCCCAGGCTTTTAAAATTATTCAGGCACTGCAAAACATTGTTCCCCAGCAGCCTGCGCCTACCCAGGGTCCCCAGGCCAGCAGTGGTGTGTTGCCCCCTTTACAGGAGGAGCAATATTATGAAGAGCAAGATGATCCTTTTCGGGATGATGAACCAATTCCTCCAGAGGTATCTCCTGAGCAAGATTTTGGTTCTCCTCCCAGGGTGTCAGAGGATTATTCCTCACATTTTACATTTGTAAAGAGAGTGGCAGATGCTCTGGATATTGCTACCACAGAGCAGATTGAGGATGAGGAGGAAATTGAATATTTAAATATGATGGGTTTGACACCCACAAAAGCCCTCTTCTTGCCAGTATACAAATTTTTCTAAAAAGACACCTTAAAAATTTGACAGACCCCTAATTCTGTTCCTCCTATTGAGAATAGATAAAAAGTATCAGATGGACAGGACGGGAGCTGATTTCCTTTTCTCCCATCCTGACCATCAAGGTGTTATACAGCAGGCTGCCTGTGACAAAGCCAGAGTCCCCCTGTCATCCCACCCTCCGGACAAGGACTCCAGAAAAATGGATAGCGTGGCCAGAAAAGGCTACTTATCAGCCTCTTTGGCCATGAGACAAGCTACTTTTCAAGCTTATGCTGCCCAGTATTAAAAATCTCTGTGGCAGTCGGTACTGGACATGTCCATGAAAGCCTCCTCACCCTTGTCTGAAGACCTGGCTGAAACTGCCAGGTTTGGGCTGGAGGCGGCTAAGTACCAGTTCCAGATGGCTGCTGATTCTAATGAGACTGCAGCCAGATGGATGGCTAACACCGTGGCACAGAGAAGGTTTGCTTGGCTCAGGGCAACTAACCTTACTCAGGATACTCAATCCAAGGCCCTGGATTTTCCTTTAGAGGGAAACTCTCGTTTTAGGGAATCCGCGGTTGCATACATGAAAAAAGTGGATGAGTATAAAGCAACCTATAGAAGCAACTCTGCTAAGGAGCGTGCTTTTACATCCACTAGGCCCTACGGTGGGGGGCAGAGGAAGGTCTTTTATGACCAGACCATTTTTCCAGCCAGTAGCCACCCCAGTACCAGCAGTATCACAACAGGGATACTCTAGGGGTAGAAGGGGCTCTAGGAGGGGCTGTCAAACCCAACCTCAGCCCCAACCAAAGCAAAACCCCTGAGGCTCAGGCAGCCTCCTCCCTCCCTGTCAGAGGTAGACTCTCCCACTTCCTTCAGGCTTGGCTAAGCATCACCACAGACAAGTGGGTGCTGGAGGTAGTGGGTCAGGGTCTGTCTCTGGATTTCAAATCTTTTCCTCCACAAAAGACCAGGGTTTACTGCTCACCTCTTCTAGCAGAGAAAGCACGACTAGAAGCAGAGGTTCAGAAACTGTTGCATCTCAGAGCAGTGGAATTAGTCCCTACCACCCTGAGAGGAAAGGGTTTTTACTCCAGCTACTTCCTAACAACAAAGAAAAGTGGGGAGTGGCGGCCAAAATTGGATCTCAGAGCTCTGAACAAGCATCTGAAAAAAAAAACAAAGTTCAAAATGGTAACTTTGGCTCGAATATTGTCAAAAATCCAAAAAGGAGACTGGCTGGCATCACTGGACTTGAAAGACGCCTATTTCCACATCCCCATAAAGGAATCTTACAGAAAATATCTCAGATTGACTCCCTTCAGGCTATCAGTTTTCAACTCTTCCTTTCGGTCTCTCCTCAGCACCAAGGGTATTCACAAAGGCCCAGATATTCAAAAGGGTTGTGCATGCGCAACCCACTGATGCACCCCGGCACGATATTCAAAAGGGAAATGCGCGCTAAATCGAGCGCCGGGCGCATCAGTAATGTCTGAGCACAGGTGAGGCGGGGCATTCCATGCATAACCTGCACAGCCCGATATTCAGCCCGGGATGTGCAGAGCCATGCATGCGCACCCCCTACTTGCGTCTGCACTAAGTTATGCCAAAAAAAAGGAACAACTGATGGCTACCCACAGGTGAGCTGCCGCATTGCAGGGCGCAACACGGCAGCTGCCACCTGTGGGTGGCCACCTGAGTTCCGGCTGCACCTGGAAGCACCCCCCCATGCCCGATTGCGGGCATATGTTGAAAAATAAACTCCCCGTCCAATATCCCTGGTGGTCCAGTGGACCCCTATGTGCCCGATCGTGGGCATGTGTCATATTAAAAAAAGACTTCCTCGTCCAGTATCCCTGGTGGTCCAGTGGACCACTATGTGCCCGATCGCGGGCATGTGTTATATTAAAAAGGACTTCCACGTCCAATATCCCTGGTGGTCCAGTGGACCACTATGTGCCCGATCGCTGGCATCATTATAATAAACCCCCTTCCCCATCCAGTATCCCTGGTGGTCCAATGGACCGAATGCAGCCTGATCACGGGCATCTGTGTAACAGAAATCTTCCTATTTCCCTGGTGGTCTAGGGTACTGTTCTGCCAACTCAAACCAGGCAGCTATTTTACTCACTCACACTCACATACACACAATAACAAAACAATAAGTACAGCAAGCCAAAGCTTTATTATAGCAAAATATAATACAAAAAGTTATACATCACCGATTCAATAAAGCATCATCCAAGCCATCTTCCAATGGCTGGGAAGCCTCCTTGTCAGCCTGGCTAGGAGTCTCTCGAACCGGGAACTGGCCCCATAGCGATGCGTCCACCCTGCAGGAGAGGCTTCTAACCAGGCATTGAGAAAGCTACATTTATATCTTATTCTATGCTAAAAATAACCGTGCAGCCTTCATAGTGTCATTTTCCCACATTCTAGAAGCTGGCCGGGCTCCCAGGATGCTGAAAATTCACACCATAAGGACTGCTCAGAATTCCCTACACCTGCTAGGTCACTGTGCTCCAAACACTGGCCGGGTGCCTAGAACACTATGAGCTAAGCAGAAGTTTAAACAAAACTACAAAAACAGGTTGCCTGATAATATGCGACCTTCAAGTCAGCAAAATACACTGTCTGAAGCAAAACATAATAATGAGGCTATCTAAAGAGCAAAACACCAATTAAATGAAGCAGCATGTAAAATGGAGTCACACAATACAAAATGGAGTATAAAATGACATACATTACATGAAATAGCATACAAAATGGAGTGACAATAATCAACATATTATACTATCACTACAGGTACCCACCTGCCCACTGAGTCCCACCGCCCCGCTCCCCCCCCAGTCAGCCGGCGGGTGGCAGCACCCACCCTCCTGCCGCCCATACCCCACCGACTGACACCTCGGTGAGGCTGCCGCCCATTGGTTCTGGCGTGAGCCAATGGGCGCATACGCTCATACTATTACAGTACAGATATGTGCACACATATCTGAATGTTAGTACGGTAGGCTGTACGCCCATTGGCTCACGCCAGAACTACTGGCATGCAGCCCTACCGAGGTACAGTCGGTGGGTGGCGGGGCGGCAGGCGGGTGGGGTGCTGCCAGCTGACCAGAGCGGGGTGGTGGGACTCAGTGGAGGTGGGGTACCCTAGACCACCTGAGAAATAGGAAGATTTCTGTTAAACGGATGCCCGCGATTGGGCAGCATTCGGTCCACTGGACCACAAGGGATATTGGACCGGGGTTTTTTTTTTCATTGGAACAGATGCCCGCGATCGGGCAGCATTCTGTCCACTGGACCACCAGGGATATTGGACCGGTTTTTTTTTTTTTCATTGGAACAAATGCCCGCGATCGGGCAGCATTCGGTCCACTGGACCACCAGGGATATTGGACGGGGAGGGGGGTTTATTATAACGATGCCCGCGATCGGGCACATAGCGGTCCACTGGACCACCAGGGATATTGGACGTGGAAGTCCTTTTTAATATAACACATGCCTGCAATCGGGCACATAGCGGTCCACTGAACCACCAGGGATATTGGACGAGGAAGTCTATTTTTAGACAAATGCCCACGATCGGGCTGCAGGGGGTGTTGGTCCCCGACGGCTGCTGCCTGGGAGGGCGCCAGGCGCAAGTCGTCAGGGATCGGCACACCTGCATGCTAATGGGATGCAAATGGAGCCATAATGACATGCAAATGGCCCCATTTGCGCCTTGCATAAATTATGGCCCCATTTGCATGTCCCCTTTTGAATATCGCAGGGGCTGTGAATGGCACTTGCGCTAGCACATCTCCATGCTCCACTCTGGCCACTTACGCTGGTGCAGTGCCACTGCGCCATGCACAGTGTGGGTGGCCAGGGTGCGATATTCAAAGCTGCTGAGCCATAGCGCAGCTCTGTTGAATATCGCCCAGGCCACACCCCTGCGCAGCCAAGTTGAGCTGCGCCCAGGCTTGCGCCACAGCCTGGCGCAGTTTGAATATCCGGGCCAAAGTGCCTAGCTGCTGTAGTGGCATATCTAAGAAGACAGGGAGTGACTGTCTTTCCTTACCTGGACGATTGGCTGGTGGTGGGAAACTCACCAGACCAAGTAAGGAACTCCCTAAGAATCACCCAGGCCCTCTTAGAGTCTCTGGGTTTCATGATAAACCAAAAGAAATCAGTTCTAACCCCTGCTCAAACTTTGCAGTTTATAGGGGCAGAAATCAACACACTTCAGGGCAGAGCCTTTTTATGTTTGCTTGCACGCATGTGCAAGAAACATAGTGCCATCATCGGAGATTTCGGAGGTGTGTCACCTCCTCCTCCAATTCAGTCAGTGTGTTGGCAGGCGCAGCCCCTGTAAGCCAATGCATGCTGGAGCTGTCTGTGACAAGCTCCAAAATGCAGCGGCATACAGTTCAAAGGGGGAGCTACGATTGAGTGAGCAGCGATAAGATATCGCCTGCTCATGCGCAGCTCACCCCCCACCACACACACACACACACACACATGCCCACGCAGGCGTGCGCGCCCCCCGCACACATACACTGTATAGCCGACGGGGGTGCCCAATCCCTGTCGGCTGTGCTGTGTTCCTTCCGCGCCCCCCCCAAAGCCTAATGATATAGCCGACAGGGTGCCCAATCCCCGTCGCTCGCGGTCCTCACCCCAGTAAGGTGCCACGCTGGGAGCCCACCCAGCGTGGCAATCTATCTTAGGCCGACGGGGTGCCCAATCTCGTCGCTGAACGCCCCAACATCCTTGTGCCACGCTGGGAGCCCACCCCAGCGTGGCAAAACATCCAGCGTCGTCCTTTTTCTTTTTAACCTGTAAAGAAAAACAGTCCCACGTAGTCTCGCTGGCCCCTCCCACAACCTGCACCCACCCACTCGCACCCTGCCTCCCACCCCCTCACCCCATACTTACCTCCGGACCTCGGCGCGACGATCT
Source organism: Neoceratodus forsteri (assembly GCA_016271365.2). Lineage (NCBI taxonomy): Eukaryota > Metazoa > Chordata > Ceratodontiformes > Ceratodontidae > Neoceratodus > Neoceratodus forsteri. The sequence continues at coordinate 196,440,053 of CM057458.1, forward strand.
TCGGTGGACCGGGAACACGTCTGCACTCTTCAAAGCCGACCGCGAACTGAGGAAATGCCGGTAAGCTGTATAATGGGCTAGATAGAAGGGTTTCAACTTTGTTGCATATCTCAGGCATTTTTTGGAATTTTTGCACCAAATTTTCAACATGGGGTTTTTGGGACCCCTTCTCATGAATGATGTCACTGTCATGGAGTTATTCGGGCCCGAAGGGTGATTTCGCAGTCACTGTACAGTCACTGCGCGAAATCACCCTTGGCCTGAATAACGCCATGACAGTGACATCATTCATGAGAAGGGTTCCCAAAAACCCCATGTTGAAAATTTGGTGCCAAAGTTCCAAAAAATGAATGTTTTACGAGCGTGTGTTGCTCAGTTCCTACGCAGGCTCTTAAGTTCGCGAATTTTCAATATTTTCACTCCAGATTTTCAACATTGCCATTTTACCACACCTTCTTATGAGTAGTACAGCTGTCATGTTTCACATCACATCCAAAATGTGTTTCCGCCCATGTAGCGCACAATGGCGCAGTCGGTGTGCAAAATCAATGTACGGGACAAATTAAGAAAATCACAGTGACACTGTTCATGAGCAGAGGTCTTAAGATGGCTATGTTGAAAATTTGGTGAAAAAATTCCTAAAAACGACTGTGTTACAAGCGTGCGTTGCGCAGTTCCTACGCACGCTCGTAAGGTCACGAATTTTCAATATTTTCACTCCAGATTTTCAACATTCCCATTTTACCACACCTTCTTATGAGCAGTACAGCTGCCATTTTTCACATCTCACCCAAAACGTGTTTCCGCCCATGTAGCGCACAATGGCGCAGTCGGTGTGTGAGATCAATGTCTGGGACAAAGTAAGAAAATCACAGTGACACTGTTCATGAGGTGAGGTGTTAAAATGGCTATGTTGAAATTAGTGAAAAATTCCCAAAAATGACTGTTTTACTGAGCGTCGTTGTACAGTTCATGCTTTCGTAAGTTTGCGAATTTTCAATATTTTCCTCCAGATTTTCAACATTACCATTTTACCACACCTTCTTATGAGTAGTACAGTTGTCATTTTCACATCTCACCCAAAACATGTTTCAGCCCATGTAGCGCACAATGGCGCAGTTGGTATGCGAAATCAATGTACGGGACAAATTAAGAAAATCACAGTGACACTGTTCATGAGCAGAGGTCTTAAAATGGCTATGTTGAAAATTTGGTGAAAAATTCCTAAAATGACTGTTTTATGAGCGTGTTGCACAGTTCCTATGCATGCTCGTAAGTTTGCAAATTTAATATTTTCCTCCAGATTTTCAACATTGCCATTTTATTACACTTCCTTATGAACAGTACAGCTGCAATTTTCATATATAGCCCAAAATTTGTTTTCGCACATATGGCGCACAATGGTGCTGTTGGTGTCTTAAAGCAATGTTTAGGCAGATTAAGAAAATCACAGTTACACTGTTCATGAGCAGAGGTTTTAAAATGGCTATGTTGAAAATTTGGTGACAAAAGTCCATAAAATGACTGTGTTACGAGTGAGCATTGCGCAGTTTCCATGCACCCTCGTTAGTTCATGACTTTGTAATATTTTCAATCCAGATTTTCATCAGTGGCATTTTTCCACACTTCCTTATGAACAGTACAGCTGTCATTTTTCACAACATGGCTGAAGTGTGTTTTCACACTTTCAGCGCAGAGATGCATGGTCGCTGTGGGAAATTATTGTTCGGCACAGATAAAGAAAATCACAGTGACACTGTTCATGATCGGAGGCACCGAAATGCCTGAGTTGACAATCTGCTATAAAAAATCTCCAACCTAATTATATCATGGGTGTGCCTTGCACAGTTTCTATGTACGCTCGTGACTTCACCATTTTTTTGTAATATTTTTACTACAGATTTGCAACATTGCCATTTTTTACACCTCCCCATGAACAGTACAGCTGTCATTTTTTACATCCTGTTCGGAATGTTTTTGCACCTGTGGTTCTGAATGCCGTAGTCACTGCGCATAAGCAGCTTTCGGCTAACAAACTGATATTCCCCCTGTTCATGAGGTGGGGTCACAAAAATCATGTTGAAAATTTGGGTGAAAATACCAGACGAATGCCTGAGGTATTAGGGTTTCCAACCATAGCGCCCAACCCTGTAGAGGGCCAGCAGGCATCAGCGGTGTGACTTGGGATTCTTACCTGTGATGCTCATACCATTCCAGACCCTGCAGTCAGTGAGAGGCATCGAGTATGCCTTGGACTCTTGGCCCCAAACTTCACCCCATTCTCCTATATCACACCCATCTCATCATATTTCCTAATGAAATGGGGTGCGCATAAGGGCCAAAGACCCCAAGGAACACCGTGACACTTGTCAGTGTCTGCAGGGTGGGGTGTGGTGAAATGGCGTGGCCGTTATGCCTGACGACCCAAACGCACACCCCAATGCCCGTCACTCTCTGCAGGGTGGTAGTGGGATTGGCTTCAGTTCAATACTTCACTGCCATTCCTATTACGCAGCTCTGTAACTTCTACACTACCACTGCCAGTGCCAGCAAGCAAACATTCGGCATTGACAAATGCTTGTTACCCTTAGACAGGCTGCAAGGTCTTCAGTCAACAGCAAACTGCTTCATCCTGAACAGGTCAAAAACTGCAAGGTAGTTTCTGCAGCTACTAGGCCATATGGCTGCATCCACAGGCACAGTGCAAGGATCCAGATTCCATAAGCAAGACATCCAGTTTCACCTCAGGTCTCACTGGAGTCAGAAAAAAGACCCTTTTTCAAAGCTTATGCCAGTAACAAGGCCACTATTAAGGGCCCTCTTGTGGTGGAAACAGGAATCCAGTTTAAGGCAGGGAGTGCCTTTCCAGAGAGAAAACCCCTCTCTGGTACTCACAACAGATGCATCCCTATTGGGCTGGGGCACCCACTTAGGAAAGCACACAACTCAGGGAATCTGGTCAGCAGCAGAGTCCCTTCAGTACATAAATTTATTGGAGCTAAGAGCAGTCTTCCTAGCCCTGAAGGCTTTTTCTTCACTGATAATGGGCAGGGTGGTTCAGATCAGAACAGACAATACCACCACAATGTATCACAATGTATAAACAAACAAACAGGGAGGCACCAGGTCAGGCCTCCTCTGCACAGAGTCCATGAAGATTTGGACACTGGTGTATTCTCTGAAGGTCTCTTTGCAGGCAATTCAGTTGCCAGGAAAGGACAATACTTTGGCAGATGCACTAAGCTGCATCAACCAGGCCCATCACGAATGGATTCTGAACAAACAGGTGGTACAAGTTATTTTCAGAAGGTGGGGCACTCCAGAGATAGACTTGTTCTCATCCCACCAGAACCACCAACTACCTCAATATTGCTGCAGACCACCAGCATAGGGCACAGTTCCTCTGGATGCCCTAGTTCTGGACTGGACAGGCAGGCAGGCACCTGTATGCTTTTTCCCCTTCCCCCCTGGTTTTCAGGTTGTTACTGAAGCTAAAGTCCCTCTCAGCATCTCTGATCTTGATAGCTCTGGATTGGCCCAGGCAGCCATGGTACTCTCTTCTACTTTCCATGTCTATCAGCAAACCGATACAGTTGCCCCTCAGACATAATCTCCTGACTTCCAATCAGGGAGTGTTGTATCCGAATCTCAAGTCCGTTCATCTCAAAACATGGCTCTTGAGGAATTAGAGTATGCAGATTTAAATCTTTCAGAAGCTGTCCTAAGTATTTTAAAGGGTTATAGAAAATCCTCCACACAGAAAACTTATTCTTCCAAGTGGAAGAGATTTTCTCTCTGGTGTTCCAGCACGAGTCTTATGCCACAAAAGTCCAGAGTTTCAGTTGTCCTGGACTATCTCACTCATTTGCACTCGCAAGGTTTGCAACCCAGCTCCCTTAAGCTTCATTTAGCAGCGGTATCTGCCTACCTTTCTGTGGGGACCAAGGTGTCAGTAGCATCTGAGAAACTTTTCAAAAGATTTTTTTAAAGGACTGATGCATTTACACCCACCTCACAGGGCACCAGTGCCTGCTTGGGATTTAAATGTGTGTATAGCCAAGCTCATGAGCCCTCTCTTTGAGCCCGTGGCTACTGCCGCTACTGCCCACTTGAAATACCTTACTTGGAAAATAGTCTTCCTAGTGGCTGTTACTTCTGCAAGGAGAATTAGTGAGCTCCAAGCTCTCTGCACTGACCAAGACTATATCTCATTTCACGGAGATAAGGTAGTCCTCAGAACTAACAGTTAGTTTCTCCCTAAAGTGGTTTCAGACTTTCATCTGAATCAATCAATTACGCTACCTGTCTTTTTCACAGACCATATCAGTTCTGGTGAAAGAAGATTACACAGTCTGGATGTGAAAAGGGCTATCAGCTATTACATGACAGCCACTAAAGACCATAGAAAAAATGGAAAAACTTTTCCTTACATATGGGGATGTAGGAAAGGGTAAACCAGTCGCAAAAAGATCAATCTCTTGGTGGATAGTCCAGTGTCTTCAGTTCTGCTACACTAAGGCAGGTAAAGAGCCCCCAACTGGATTGAGGGTGCTTTCTACAAGAGGAACTGCTGCTACCCTTGCCGCTGCCAGGGAGGTTCCCTTGGTGGACATTTACAAAGCAGCTACCTGGAAAACAGTACACACTTTTACAAAACACTATAACCTGGGTATTTTATCCAGTGATGATGCTAGGTTTGGCACAGCAGTCCTGCAGAGCCTGTTTCCAAAATAAAGATCTTACTTCGAGAGGGCTCTTGCAGTAGGTAATTACATATAGGACTGACGTCGGCAGGCGGCAGGACCCCATGGAAAAATTTCTAGCTAGCAGTCCCTGGCGAAGGACCGCCCCCACATCTGGTGACCGGCATCAGGAGACATTGGTACAAAGGGGTGGTCCCTGACGCCTGCCTTCCAGTTCTTTCCCGCCGTTAGCTCGTGCAGCACCTCGCGGAAAAGTTTGTGCTTCGTCAGCCCAATCTTCATCGGTTTTACCGAAATAATTAGTTTTTTCGACTAACGTCAGGTACCATCGTCGATGTATGTTGTCCCTACACCTCGAGCACAAAAATAAGTGCGATTTGTCGCGGTAACTACTACTGGGATGGCCATTCCTGTGCCTGTTCTGCCTGGGCCCAGATCACCCAGTCGAGAAGTGCCAGCACTGCCTCAGCTTCAACGCCGCTACCTGGAAAAGGACGGCAGCAATCCCTGGAAGCCCATATTTTGAAGAAAAGATGAGTTCAATGGAGAAGGAGCTCAAAAACTGAGGCAGGCATCCACTTCCCCGAAGGCCATCGGAAGAAGAAGGATAAGGAGAGGCACCGGGACAAGGGCTCCTGTACCGCGTCTCCCTCGGGAGCCGCCGGGACACAGGTAACGTCCCCTCTGGGGGACCTCTCCTTGACGGCCGTGTTGGAGGTTTCCGAGGGGGCGTCGGCCCACCCATCTGGCTCGGGCCTTTCGGGCGCCTCCAGGCAATTGGAGGCCTCCACCCCCGGTTCGGCCACAGGCTCGCAGCCTACTGGCGTGGGTGACACCGGTAAGTCAGGCTTTGGCTCCTCCGACGTCTGTGCGGAGAAGGCCGGTAAGACGCACGACCCTTTGGGGCGGCTTGCGGCCTCCATTCCATTGGACCAGGCTGATCCTTCTCCTCGGCCTGTCTCTGGTGAAGGCTCCCATTAGCTGGACGCCGGGTCTTCTGGTGCCCGCCGGACCTCGCCGTAAAGCCGCACGTCGGCTCGTTCGACGTCCGGTCGATGTCGGAACCGATGATGGACCCCCCTCCCCACATCCGTCGTACCTGGTTCTCCGCAGCCTTCACTGCCATCCAGGGACCCAGAGTCCCCCCAGCCCGACCCCGGGGATTTTCCCTCCATCCCTGGGCTAAGCTGGAGACCTTCCTCCATCAGACCATCCCCCGGTTGGTGCGCCGGATCTGACGTCGGCTCCCTGGATGCCGGCCCCAACGCCGGTTCTACCGACTCCGGGAGACATCCCGCTTCCTGATGTCCCCCTCCGCTGGGCCCTCCGGGCCTCCAACGTGGACCCACCCATGAGGTCGCGGCCGGCGTCTGCTCAGCAGGCGCTCTGGGTACCCTCCATCCTATCCGATGCCGGTGTACCCGGGACCACAGTATCCGGCGCCACAGTACCCGACGCCGTTTTTTCCGATGCCGCAATAACCAACACTGGGCTTTCCGCAGCTGGGTTTTGGATACTCTCTATACGGGTACAACCCATATCCTTATCCCCCGCCTCCTCCTCCTCCACTGCCCCCACAGCGGCCGGTGGACCTGCAGGAGACTCTGGCCTCCTGATGGGCTAAGGCCAAGGCTCAGCTCACCAGGGAGGTCAAGAGCCATCTTCTGACGATGGTGCCATCTCAGGTTCCTGTACGTCCGAGGCGGCACACTCCCTCACCACCTCCGGACTCCAGGGCTCTTCTGTCTGGGTTCAGAGAGGGGCAGAACACACTTCCCCGGGGGCTTCCCAAGGGGTCCGTTCCTCCCCCTAGTCGGGAAAGGGAGTTTTTTTCCACTTCCTTCTCCTCTTCATCCTTCGATTCTTCCGATGGTTGCTCCGAGAGGGACGACGAGCCACGCTGTCCATCGAAGCCCAGGCCAAGGACTCCTCCGAAGTCTCCTCCGGAAGATCCTTCTTTTACGGAGTTGCTAAGGAAAATCCAGGAGGTTCATCAGTGGCACTCCTTGGAACCAGATCCTCAGCATCTGAAACTCGCTGAACATCTGGATCTGCTCGTGACAGCTCCTACCTTGGTGCCACCCTGGATAGAGCCTCATGCCGACCTCGTCACCACCATATGGAAACAGCCGTTGGCTTTAGCCCCACTTCCAAGGAAGTCGAATAGGCTATATCAGGCTCCAGAGGGTGTTGATTTCCTGGTTTCTCACCCTCGTGCTGACTCGGTTGTGATTAGCGCCGCTCACGGCAGGTCGGCCAACCCAAAACACCTCAGCTCGTCGCTACCTGACAAGGAATCCCGCCTTCTGGACCAGTATGGGAAGAAGATCTTTGCTTCCTCCACGCTGGGGATCAGGGCCCTGAATTATGTCAGCCATATGGGGGACTACCAGAAGGCCATTCTGACTCAGGTGGAAGCCAAATTGGACTCCCTGCCAGACTCCCAAGTCAAGCAGGAGTTGGCTGATCTTGTCCGCTCTGCTCATTCGGCCAGTCGACACATGCTTCATGCGCCATACAATGCAGTGGACACTGCTGGACAGAGCTCAGCTTTCGCCGTAGGCCTACAGCGTCATGCTTGGCTCCATGTGTCAGGGTTGGTCCCGGAGGTGCAATCTGCTATCAAGGAAGCGCCCTTCCGGGGGTCGGTGCTTTTCGGTGGTGATGTCAAGGACATCATCACCGATTTGCAAGAGAAGGGGATGGCACTGAAGTCTGTCGATTCCATGTACCGTCCCCATCAGCAGTAGAGCCGTCCATTTCGCAGACGGAATCTGCCCAAGGCGAAACCCCATGGAAGGCAGGCCACAAAACGCCGGGCCCCCACAGCTGCTAAGCCCCCGGCCCCCCGCCCAAAAAAGCAGCGGGTGCTTCAGCTGCGGCACTGCCCTACACCACCTGACTCCTTCCCTCTCCCACAGCTTCCGGACTCCCCGGAGGAACCGGTAGGAGGGAGGTTTTCCTCCACCTTCCGGGCTGGGAGAGGATAACAGATTCTTGGGTGCTCCAGCTCATCGCAGAAGGACACTCGATAGAGTTTCTTCAGAAACCACCTCGCCACCTCCCTCTGAAGTTGTCGTATTCAAGGGAACATCTTCTCTTGGTCCAGGAGGAAATTTCAGCTCTACTGTTGAAACATGCAATAGAACCCGTCCCCATTCATCTGCAAGGGACGGGTTACTATTCCCATTTCTTCCTGGTCCCAAAGAAGACAGATCTCAAACCAATTCTGGATCTCAGTTCCCTGAATCTTTTTGTGGAATACAGAAGGTTCAGGATGCTCTCTTTGCAGCCTTCTGCCCCTCCTCCGGCCGGGTCAATGGCTGTGTGCTCTGGATATGCAGGATGCTTATCTGCACATTTCCATTCGCCTGTCTCACTGCAAATACCTTCGTTTTGCATTCCAGGGAGACCACTACCAATTCAAGGCACTTCCGTTTGGTCTATCCTCGGCACCCTGAGTATTTACCAAATGCCTGGCAGTGGTGGCGGCCCACCTGCGTACCAGGGGGTGCAGGTTTTCCCGTACTTGGACGATTGGCACCTGGCGGCCTTGTCCAGGGAGGAAGTTCTGTGCTCCCTCTCCGTTACCCAGCAGGTTTTTGCCTGCCTGGGTATTACCATCAACCATTCCAAGTCTCACCTGATCCCATCCCAGAGACTACAGTTTATTGGGGCGATTCTCGATACGACCGCGGGCAGGGCTTTCGTGCCACTGGACAGGGTGTCCACCCTCCAGACTCAAATAAATCTGCTGTCTGGCCACAGGCGGGTCTCTGCAAGGTCAGTCCTTCACCTTCTAGGGCTCATGGCGGCTACTATACTGACAGTTCCTCGCGCTCGACTCCACATGAGGATATCTCAGTGGACTCTACGCTCCCAATGGGATCAGTTAGTCGACGACCTAGATTGCCCAGTTCTGGTCTCCTCACCGATGCTTCAAGACTTACAATGGTGGATGGTTCGAGAGAACCCGTTTCGGGGAGTTCCCTTCTTTCATCCTCCCCCCTCCCAGACTCTAACCACAGATGCCTCGGGCGAAGGTTGGAGAACCCATCTAGGCCCTCATCAGACCCAGGGCTCCTGGTCCAAGCTCAAACAAGTTCTCCACATCAATGTGCTCGAGCTTCGGGCAGTGTTGTACGCTCTCCAAGCCCTTCACCAATACATCCTGCCCGGCCACCTAGCCGTCCAGACGGACAACATGTGCGTGGTTTGGTACATCAACAAACAGGGAGGGACTCGGTCCTACCCTCTTTGCAGGGAGGCAATGAAGGTTTGGGATTGGGCAACACAACACGACCTTCACCTCTCGGCAGTTCACGTTCCGGGAGTCGAAAACACCCTGGCAGACAAGCTGAGTCGCTCTTCTGCTCTGACTCACGAGTGGGAACTAGACCAAGGGGTCCTAGACAATATCTTCCGACTTTGGGGAACACCACAGGTCGACCTGTTCGCATCCCCTCTAAATGCAAAGCTTCCCGTCTTCTGCTTGCTCGTTCCAGAGCGAGGTGCTTTTTGGAGAGACGCTCTGTCTCTAGACTGGAAGGACAGATTCGTCTATGCCTTTCCCCCAATTCCACTTATCCCACGATTCTTGCAGGAACTAGCTTCAGAAGGAGCACAAATGATTCTGATTGCTCCTTTCTGGCCCAGGCAAGTTTGGTTCTTTCTTGTACAACAATACTCAGAGGATCATCCTCTTCCTCTATCTCGAGGTTTACTGACCCAGGATCGGGGACCCTGGTCCATCCAGGCCTCAGATCCGTTCCGCTCCTGCAGACTTAGCTCAATCCCATTTTGGGCTGTCTCCCCAAGTGGCGGAGATTTTGGTGGAGGCCAGAAAACCCTCCACTAGATCCACTTACACCATGAAGTGGAGAAGATTCACTATCTGGGCCGCTTCCAAGAACGCGGAACCTTTCTCCTGTTCAGCGGGGCTTCAGCTGGAGTATCTATGTCATCTGTTTGACCTGGGTCTCAGTCATTCTTCTCTGAAGGTACACACGGCAGCCATCTCGGCCTATCATGTCCCCTTTGCAGACAAAACTTTCGCCCAATTGGAGGTCTCTAAGATCTTTCTCAGAGGGGTCCTCCATCTGAGACCCCCTATCTGTACTCCTGCTCTCCCTTGGGACTTGAACGTTGTTCTCGAGAAACTTACTCTGCCTCCCTTCGAACCGGCAGTTTCTGCGGATTTGAAGTTCCTTTCATGGAAGCCTCTATTCCTGGTGGCCATTACCTCCGCTCGGAGAATTTCCGAGCTCCAGGCCCTGATGTGCAAAATCCCATACTTGATTTTTCACAAGGAACATGTTGCTCTTCACACAAATCCTAAGTTACTCCCTAAAGTAGTAGCAGAGTCTATTCTAAATCAGTCCATAGAGTTACCCGCCTTTTTCACGCTGTACTCTAGTTAAGGGGAGTATTTACTTCATACTATGGATGTTCACTGGATTCTGAGATACTACACCAACAGGACGAAGGATCTCAGAAAGACTGATCAATTGTGCGTCTCTTTTGCTCATAAAAGGGAAGGCAATGCTGTTTCTAAGCAATGCTGATCTAAGTGGTTGGCTTATTGCATCACTTTCTGTTATGACAAATACAACAAGACCCTCCTGGGTCAGGTAAGAGGCCTCTCCACCAGAGGAGTAGCTGCCTCAGCGGCCTGTTTCAAAAATGTGTCTGCAGCAGACGTCTGCACTGCCGCCACCTGGACTTCCGTTCATACCTTCACTAAACACTACAGTTTGGATGTTGCCTCTCGCCGTAGAGCAGACTTTGGGCTGGCTGTTCTGCAAGGCCTCTTATCTTGAGGCTTACACAGCTAGAACTGCTTCTTGGAGTAGTTTTCCTCCTCCTGGTGCCTCTCTTTGTTCCAGACTGCTTGGGACTCAGTCCTATATGTCATTACCTACTGCAAGGGCCCTCTCGAAGTAAGATAGTACAGTTACGTAAGAACTTACCGTAACAGTGGATCTTCGAGAGAGGCTCTTGCAGTAGGTAATACCTTCCCGCCCTCCATCCCCCTAGGCTTTTCAGCTCCTTTTCCAGTGATGGAAATATCCACTTCTCTCTCGTCCGGGCCTTTCTGGCCTGTGGCGGGAAAGAACTGGAAGGCGGGCGTCAGGGACCGCCCCTTTATACTGATGTTTCCTGACTCCGGTCACCTGACGTGTGGGCGGTCCCTCGCCAGGGACTGCTAGCTATAAATTTTTCCATGGGGTCCTGCCGCCTGCCGATGTCAGTCCTATATGTAATTACCTACTGCAAAAGCCTCTCTTGAAGATCTACTGTTACGGTAAGTTCTTACGTAACTGTACTTTCTGTGCACACCTCCAGTGGTACTGCTTGGTAGGCTGCATAAAGTTAAGAATATCCTGAGCATTACTGGGGTTAGAAGAAAAAATTACTTACCATAGTAATCTTATTTCTTCCCAGTGATGTTCGGGTGTTCATAACTCCCTCCCTTCCTCCCCTTCCAGAACTTTGCATTACAGCAATTGTTGGTGATGGTATAAAAAGTTATGTGTCTCACCCATTTGCCACGCTCCCTGATGAAGGGTTTTGACCCAGAGTGCTGGGACGAGTGGTTGTGGTCCTACTGACTTAGCACACTCTGGAATTAAGCAATAAAAGCTTGCAATTTGTACATTTTTGTAAGTGTGCAGTGTTTTCTTCTAGCTTTGGAGTGCAGCTTTTATTTGGATCTCGTTGCAGGTATACAAACATGATTTCGCATGCATACCAAAGTAAATGTATTCTGGAATTTAATTAAACTGAATAAATGTGGGTTAGTAGGTTAAAATTGATTTGTGGATATTTTAGAAGCTAACTTGCAAAATTTGATAAAAAATTAAAGGACGCATAATCGACAATGGCACTAGAATTCCACTTGTGGAATTCAACTTCCTCGGAGCACTTATCACCATGGAGTCCCCTTACCTGTACTAGCATGACCCTTCCAGCAGTCCTGTGACAGTGATGCCCAGCACCATGACTAAAGATAGCCACATGTTATATATACTCGCGTATAAGTTGAGTTTTTAGTGCCAAAAATAGGCACTTAAAGAACAGGGACTTGACTTATACTCAAGGTTGACTTATGCATGGAGTTTCTTTTACCTATAATTTCTCCCGCTTGACTTATGCTCTAAGTTCTGATACATACACAGATTACAAATTTCCCCCCTCCATCCCACCCTAGTCGCACCCTCCTTCCCAAGCGCCCAGTTTTAACTGCTGAAGTTGACTGGCACAACCCACTTTCCTTCATGGTCAGCCGCCATCTTCATAGTTTTCAAAAGCACTTATAGCGCTAAATTCAAGATTACAAATTACCCCCCTGCCCCCACTCTAGCAGCACCCTGCCCACACCTTCCCCCAACTCCCAGTTTTGGCAAGGAAGGTGGCTAGCTGTACTCTCCTCCACAGCTGGCCCTTCAGAAAGAATGAAGGTGCTTTCGTGCTTTTCTGTCTAATAGTAAAACAGCTGATAGCTGTTTACTATTAGACGAAGACTAGCGCATAATCTTTCATTCGCTTCTGGAATACTGACTGGAGATGGAGGAGGTGGGGCAATATGACCTATCTTCAGATAAGGGTAAGGTGCTGGGGTGGGGTATAAGTGCTGTAAATAAAGTGTGATATGTCAACCTATATGCAAGGCATAGCTACAAAACTGCTAAAATCAGATGTAAGGGGGGGGGGTCAACTTATATGTGAGTATATACTGTACTTAAGTCACAGTGGCCTGAGTTGCAACTAGTTGTAAGGCTTAGTGTTACTTGGTTTCACTGTTTTCAAATAGTAAAAATATATATTGCTATCTACAGGGCTGTTAGAGTCAGCAGGTGACACTGTACAGAAACAATGCTACACATGCATGCGCTTCCGCAAGTCATTAAGTTGGTGAGCTCTAGTGGTTAGCTGGAATATTTCAAGAAGACAGGCTAGTGCACAGTGATGTCCATGACTATTCTTCATGGTTCGTCACTCAAGATAGTGACCCGACACTGGTTGCTGTTAGACTTTTACTATGGACCCTCCTACGAATGCTATGTACTGCCACTTTACCCAACCTTTACCTTCCCCTACAGTGGCAACTCAAGTGTGTAACTAGGCAAAATGTATGGACATGGCTTTTACATGTGGTGAAGCCCACCAGGATGAAACCCAATTCTGCAGCAGAATAACTGCAGGAAACAAGTAATTTCAGTGGGAGTTAAATTACTTTTGTCATGCAGGAAACTGTGACGCTGCTCTTCATCCTGTCAGGCTTTACTCTAAGTATCACAACATTCCATTGGTTTGCAAAAGCTCTTGAAATTAATTTTTTTTAATTACTGTTGTTTTTTTTGGAACCTTTGGCTGCTTATGGTCAGCCTTTGAGCAAGAGATTAGAGAGTTGACGCACATGGACTTTTTTTTCCCATATTGTTTTTTCTCCCAGCTGGCAGCTCGTCTTTCAGGGATATACCTTGTTAACAAGGATGTACCTTGCTCAGACTGAACCCAGCCATCATTCAGTTGGCTACTGTTTTTTCCCCACATTTTCTTCCCTCCTATCTCCTCTGGTGGGAGCGGTGCCTCTGTCAGCCTTGCACAGCCACAGCTTCCCCTGCAGCAGAAGCAAGCTTCCTGGTCCAGCTGATGGACCATGATGGCCTTTTGCTGCTGGCAATTTTCGTATGTTCGTGCAGGGGTCACTGTGCTGGTGGAACCTGCTGCCAACCCTCCCAGACCAAGATGCACCGCCAAGTAACAGCTGTTTCAGCTATGGCCTGCCTCCTGACTTGACTTCCCGGGTTTGTTTCTGAGCGTGGGTTATCAGCATGGCAGCATGATGTTCTGCTACTGGGCCATGGGGATGACCTCAAAGCCTAATATTTAGGGTCCAAGAACCTAACAAAATTGGTGATATTCCATGTTATAGCCCTAAAGCAGTGGTTCTCAAGTGGTGAGGCGCACGTTCCTGGAGAGGCGCTGGCCCGTTCAAGGGGAGGCGCGGAGAGTTTGCTGAGTTTCTTGCAGTACTGAAGTATTGTACTGCTAGAACACCGCCACTGTACTTTGTTCACCTCCCCAATCCCTGATCCTTGCCAAGCCCTGGTCAGACTCTGTGTCTAATGCTGGAGTTAGGGGGATCCTGAGCCAGTCAATCTGAGAGCAAGAAAAGGTCTTAAGCAGACCAATTGGAAGTGGGAAAACAGTGACCAGTGTCAAGGGAGGTGGCTGCAGCCAGTCGATGCCAAAGTTTCCGAGCCAGTGAGCTCCTTTCCTCCTATATTGTCGTCATCGGTCCCAAAAATAAAGGAGCACGCGATGTGACGCTGGATGTTTATTGCTGCTGAGATCCCTTGCAAGCTGCCGCGCTCCTCTGATCGCTGAAGTCGCCCTTCTCCACCCTCTGAAGCTGCCGACTGCTGAAGCCAATGGCCTCCATCCGCTGAAGCCGCCGACTGCTAAAGTCACCTTCCTCCACCCACTGAAGTCACCGACCGCTGAAACTGCTGCCCTCCAACTGCCTGCAGTTTCTGCCCCAGAACGTCGGTCTCTTGTAGCTGCTGATTAGGAGCTACTGAAGCTGCGATTGGGACCATCAGTGTTTGGTACTTCTTGCTGAACGGACCTTTCTTTGGTAAGCTCTGACAACTGTAATGCTGTGTTTTATTTTTTGTTTGGTTTTTTTGATTATTTTTACACTGGAGGCCGAGCAGTGGTGTGTAGAGGGGGGAGGGAGCAGCAACATACATGATACCTGTCTCAGCATCCAGCTATTTTTAACACTTTGGAAAGCTGCTATTCTGCTGCTTGTATGGGAGCCTGGGTGGTGGTGGTGGTGGTGGTGGTGAGGTGGAGGGGGTGGCAGCAACATAGATGGTGAATCTCTCAGTAGCAGCTATTTTTAATACTTTGCAAAGCTGCTGTTTTGCTGCATGTATGGGGAGCGGGGGGGGGCAGTAGTAACAACATACATAGTGACTCTCAGCAGTCAGCTATTTTCAATACTTTGCAAAGCTGCTGTTTTGCTGCTTGTATGGGAGCCGGTGGGGGGCAGCAGCATGTGTGATGCCTCTCTCAGCAGCAAGTTATTAAACACTTGGCAAAGCTGCATTTTTGCTGCTACCATGGGAGCATGAGGAGGGTTTGAAGTGGTGTTGGGGACAGCATACATGATGCCTCTCTCAGCAGCTGGTTGTAAAGCTGCCGTTTTGCTGCCCAGATCCTGACTGGGGTTTGAAGTGGTGGTGGGGGGGTCATACATGGTGCCTCTCTGTGCTGTTCAGTTGTATTTTTATTGCTGGTGATTGTTGGGACAATGGCCATGAGTGGTTGGGGAGGGGTTGGGGGCATACATAATGCATCAAGCTACTGTGCAGTTGTATTTTTATTGCTGGTGGTTGTTGGAACAATGGACCTGCGTGGTTGGGGTGGAGGTAGAGAGAAATACAAAATGCCTCTTGCTGCTGTGCAGCTGTATTGTTATTGTTGGTCATTGAGTGATGGGCCTGCATGGTGGGGGGCATACATGATGCCTCTTGGTACTGTGCAGTGTTGAAATGGCACCCTTTTTCTATAGTCGTGTGTATTTGCACTATGTGCCTGCATTGGGAGGGGGCTTCTAGAGCCCAGCAAAGGGCCTGATGGTGTGGCTTGGGGGGTGAGTGGCTCACAGGTGTGTTGTAGAAGTGCCAAAATCTGGGCCGGCCCAGTGGCAGTGAGGGTTGAGGTGCTGGATGCCACACCTCGTGCCACGCCAGCGACCTGTGTTCGGGGAGCAGAAGGATCGAGAGTCCAGAGGACAGCTGTCCTTCTCCAGGGAGGGCAAGGGAACTGGTTCAGGCATTGTTCACCCCCTGGTGGAGGCCAGGCGCACGGTGCCGCACTGCAACATGGGCGGAACTGGGACAGATGCTTGCTATGAGGTGCTAGTATCATTGCACGTCCCCAGCTCCAAGGGGACTCACTGTAAAATAAATTCTGCTGGTCCCTGCGTATAAGCCGGGGCTCGGTGTTTGACCCTCTAGCCACCTTCAGTTCTGCCTCTGGTGGCCCCACTCGGGGGGAGGGGCATCCCCGGGTGAGGGTCTGGGTCACCGAGCCCAGGGCTCGCCGGCTCGCGGGGTTAGGGGTCCCGGCGGGGACAAAAGCACAGTAAGATTAAAAAAAAAAAAATGCCCAAATCCCCCCCCATCTCCCACCTGTGACCCTGCAACTCAATGAAACATGAGTGAAATGTAAAACAATAACATTGGTTTTGTGGTGGGAGGAGATATGTTTCTTTGTGGTGTGGGGTTAATTAATATGGTTGTTGTGCTGTGCAGTTGTATTTTTATTGCTGGTGAATGTTGGGACGATGGACCTGCTTGGTTGGGGTGGGGGGAAATCGTACAAGATGCCTCTTGCTGCTGTGCAACTGTATTGCTGTTGGTCATTGTTTGAGCGATGGACCTGCATGGTGGTGGTGGAGGGGCATATATGATGGCTCTCGGTACAGTGCAGTGTTGAAATAGCACCCTTTTTCTATGGTCAGGGGTATTTGCACGATGCGTTTGCATTGGGTGGGGCATTCTAGGACCCTGCAAAGGGCCTGATGGTGTGAACAGGGGTGGGTGGCTCACAGGGCTGTTGAAGTGCCGAAATCCCCCCACCCCGGTCTCCCACCTGTGGCCTTGCACCTCAATGAAACATGAGTGAAATGCAAAAATAACATTGGTTTTATGGTGGGAGGATGTTTTGCTTCTTTGTGGTGTGGGGTTAGTGTGGCACACTTTTCTTAATTATGGAGTGTTGGAATGAGGATACTCCTCTGTTAGGATGGGTGTCTTTGGAGTGAAGGGCCTGCTGGTGTTCGTTGGAAGTGACGGGGGGGTCTTCTCCAGGTCTGTTGAACGAGTGCTCACACTTACAGCCCTTCACTTCAAAGCAGTTATATCTGACTGAACTGTCAGTTGTTATGGTGGTGGTGGAGGGGTTGAAATGGTGGCATGAGGTTTACATATCTTCTGTGCTGTGTGGGGTTCAGATTAATAGCAAGTTTTCTGTAGCACTCCACACTGTCGATGGGTGATCATAACAACTGGGTATTGTTCACCCCACCTAGTAGTAGAATGGTACAGCTACAATGCTGGGCAACTGAAGATTCCATGCACAAACAGCAACTCCCCAGTTGTGCTGTGCCATCGCAGGGGACCTGAACTACTTTCTCTTCTCTCTGAAGACTTTAAAGATCTTGATTCAAGACTTCACCTGGATCTGCAGTTCTGCTCAGCTGGTTGGAGCTACTTGTTCTCTGGGAGCACCAAATTTAAATTATGCCTGTTGAACTGCAACTTTGAAATTGACTAACCTGCCTTTTTCTCACTCCCTTTGTGGACTGGGAGCCACGTTTACCTTGCCAGGTGTTTTAATGGTCTCCGACTTAAAAAAAAAAAAAAAAATCAAGGTGCCACAGGTAGGTATAATTTTATTTTTTAAGAGTGTATCATCTCTTGTGGGGGAAGGGGCCCTCAGCTCTAGCACTGGTTCCTGTTGGGATGGTGGGGCCTGTGTTGGAGTGAAGGGCCTGATTGTGTTCATTACCCATATAACTCCCCACTGACAGTGCTGGTTCTCTCAGAAAAGGAAATCATGGTAAGTATTTTTCTTGTCCTCCCCCTCCACCAAATGCTATCTGCAGAATCAACATAGACCTGTTGTATGGATCAGGCCTGTGCTGTGGGGTGAGGTATTGGCACAAAGGACCTGCCAGTGTGGCTTGCTGGGTATGTGGTGTAAGGGGCTGCTGTTATGGCTTGCGGAGCACTTGGTACAACAGGCCGTTCGATCCAAGTCCTCCACCTCCCAAGGCCTTGTGCTTGGGAAGTCGTGGTGAATGCACTGTGCATTCCTTGTGTGGGCAGAACCTTTGCTATGAGGGACGGATGAGAGGCAGCAGAGTAATTTTGAGAGGCGTTGACATGCGGTTTGGTTGCTGAATTTTCCTTGCTGATTATGTTTCTCTGTTTGGAATGCCCCAGTTTTGTCGGACATGCATGCATGTGCATGTCCAAAATGCTTCTGGTTGCATTTTTTGATAATTCCAAAACTGTTGAATCGTAGATAATGGATCACTTTTTGGTGACCTGTAGAAAACAAACTTATGAAGAAGTAGCTGTTGCTGAAGCCAATGAAGTAGCAGCTCCTTGAGCAAAGCGCAATGCCAGAAGGTATGATGAAGATTGCCTGAAGATGGGATTCACTTGGACTGGGACCAGTGAGGCACCTCGACCACATTGTGTGATCTGTGCAGATGTTCTGCACAGGACAGCATGCGACCCTGCAAGCTTCACCAGCATTTGGAAGCAAAGCATCCCAGCCTCATTTCTAAACCTTTGGAATTTTTGCAAAGAAAGCTGCATGAACCCTGGTCAAAAAAAGTGGTAGAAAGGCATGGCACTGTGCCTACTAAAGCTGTGGAAGTCTCTTACCGTGTGTTATTGAGAACTGCAAAAGCAGGGAAACCACACAACATTGGCAAGCAATTACTACTTCCTGCTGCAAAAGAAATGTGTGCCATAATCCTGGGAGAGAAAGCAGCAGCACAGCTAGATGCCATTCCTCTCTCCAGTGACACAGTTGTCGCCGTATTGAGGACATGCCTGCTGATGTTAAGAAACAGATATTGGGCTCTGTTTTGGTGAATCCCGTACTTCTCATTACAGATCGATGAGTCCATAGATATTGCTGATGCTGTACAGCTCCTTATGCCACAGAGACAGACGTCCTGGAGGAGATCCTTTTTAGTCGACCACTGTCTACACGAGCAACTGGGGAAGAACTGTTCCAGATGTTGAATGAATTCATTATGGAGGAAGGTCTTGACTGGAGCTGATGTGTGGGATTTGTAGTGATGGAGCACGGCAGTGACTGGCTGACACAATGGGATGGTCACAAGGTTGCAAGCAGTGGCCCCTAATGCTGTGTGGAATCACTGCATGATCTGTTGAGAAGCACTAACATCCAAGAGGATGCCAGTTGATCTCAAGAAAGTCTTGGCAGAAGCTGTGAAAGTAGTGAACTTTATCGAGGCATGACCAGTAAATGCAAGACTCTTTGCTGTGCTTTGTGAGGAGATGGGAGCAAACCACAAACAATTACTGTTGCATACAGAGGTGTGTTGGTTGTCCAGGGGGAAAGTGCTAACCCGTCTCTTTGAGCTGTACAGTGAAGTTTGTATTTTCCTTGCTGACTGTGGCTTTGCACTTGTTGAACAGTTCCACGATTCCTGATGGCTTGCCTTGCTGGCATATCTAGCAGTTGTTTTTGACCGCTTGAACAAACTCAGTGCCTCACTTCAAGGTCAAGACACCAATGTGTTCATGGTAAGGGACAGGATTGAGGTATTTTGTCAGAAGCTTCAACTATGGTCTTCAAGATTGCAGCAGGGATTGGTTTCCTCATTTCCCACACTGGAGGATTTCCTGCAGAAAAATGAGCTTTCTATTGACAGTGTCCAGATGGTCATTTCAGAACACTTAAGTGGGGTACAAGAGAAGCTCCGTGACTGTTTTTCTGAATGCCATCAAGAGGAGTGTAACCAGTGGATAAGGAATCCTTTCATTTTTAAACCAAGGTCTGAAGACAACCTATCATTAAGAGAGCAGGAAAGCCTTATTGACGTGGCTACAGACCCAACACTGAAGGCTTCTTTTGGACAGTTACTACTTGCCAAATTTTGGCTGTCACTGGGATGTGAATTTATTGGATTAAAACAATGAGCCAGCAAAATCCTCCTGCCTTTTGCATCAACCTATCTTTCTGAAATCTGAATTCTCTGCACTGGCTGCCATAAAAACAAAGTATAGGTCCCGCCTCAAAGTTGAAGATGACTCGCGCCTCTATCTCTCGACCATGCAGCCACGAATCCAGCAACTGACTGCAAAAAAAAAAAAAAAAGGCTCACAGGCTCCCTTCAGCTGACTTATTTTAGGCCAAATGCCCTTTGGGGTAACCGTTGTCTCAGTGCTTGCGCACAGAGGTTCTTTGTCTTTTACATTATTTTTTGTTTTAATTGGGTTCACCAGAACATAACCCAGATAGGCCATCTTAGGGTAGTTGGTTCATTCCACTGGGGTGTCAAACAGACGAGGCATACTGATGAGTCCTGGTAGGACAAAACACGTGTCTATGTCTTCTGTTGGCACCCTTTGCAAACTGTGTGAGAGGCCTTTTGGCACCATGCGTTTCTGCTTAAAGTTGAACCAGCATAATATTTTGTGGTGATTTGCATAAGCAGCCCGTGATGCTTTGCATTGTGGGGGCATGTGTGATTTTGTATTTATTTTAAACATATCCAGTATGTCTGATGCTGCCTTTTGATGACTGCAAAAACAGCCTTATGGGCTCCTTTCAGCTGACTGATTTTAAAAATAACCACTACATTTACATTTGGTGCTGCTTTTTAATGACTGCAAAGGTGCTGCCTTTTAATGTTGCAAAAAAAAAAACAGGTTCTAGGGACATGGATATGTTGTTCATCCACACTTATTGGCAGGTTCCTTGCCGCTTTAAATCTTGCCGGAAGGTCTTCAAGCTGGCTCCTCCCACCCACCCGGGTGGTAAAACTCTCAGCTCCGCCCCATGACGCCAGATCTTCCTTACCGCTTGGAAGCTCAGGTTCCCTCCTTAACGCTCTGCGTATAAGACTGGTTCCTAATTCTTCGAATCTTCGAAAATAAAAAAAGTTTTGCTAAAAAGACTTCGGTCTTCTCTCCCTCGCGGCTGCGATGGACAAATCGACTCCAGGTTTCCGGAGATGCCCTTGCGGAAACGAAGATGTCTCGGACGGATCCGCACTCCACGTCGTCTACTGCGGGCCTTGAGCACGACCCGCAGGCCTGCGACCTGTGCTCTTCCTTTTCGACCTCGTCTCGAAGACCGTGCTGCCCGTTTACAACTGGGGCATCCGAGAAAGATTTCCTCGGTTAAATCTAAAGAGGCCGGTTGGCGGGTGTCGCGGCGGCGCTCGGCGGATCAGCTCGAGCAGATGATCGCCCTCGAAGAGGAGGCAGCGCGGGCCGCTTCTACCTCAGCTGCGGCATTTGTCCCGCTCTCTCTCGGTGCCTCGTATTTGGCTTCTTTTAAGGAGCTCTGTCTGACCCTCTCGACGAAAGGTGAGGGTCCAACTTCTTCTGGACCTTTTTCTCGGTCCAAAAGAGCAAAGTAGTCTCACGTCGACGCTCTTGGGAGCGGAAAAGATCCCCTCCCTGATCGACAGTCGACTTGGTCGACCATCAGCCGCCACTGGCTTCACGGGTGTCCCGTCAGGCCAGTTGACCGAGACTCCCGACGCGGTCGAGATTTTTTCGACCCGTTAGACAGGTTGTCGGCTGGAGAAGCTGAGAATCCCTCTCCGGTTCCCCGGTGGGGTTGAGGATCCCGTCGGCTCGTCTGTGCCTCCGGTTCCGAAGCCTTCGGTGGAATCGTCTGAACCGAGGGGAGTGCCGATTCCCGACACCTCCCAGCACCGTCCTCGGCCTAGCCGAGATTCTCAGTCTCAGACATCTTTGCGGTCCAGTCGGTCCCGCCGTCATAGGCGGTCTCGGTCTCGGCACCGCGGCAAGTGGTGCCACCGCTCTTCCTCTTCCTCCTCCTCGGACGAGGGGAGGCTTCGGCACAAGTTGCGTCGGAGGTATGAGGAACTCATGTGGCAACAGCTCCTTCTGACCGGGAATAAGCCGACCCAGTCGTCTTCCCCGGCCATTAAGTGGCTGTCACCAGAGTGGTCGAAACAACCCCTCGTTGTAGCCGAGGAGCCTGTTCCCAGGCCGGTTGTTCGGCCAATTCCAGCTGCCCCACCGATTTTGGTGGAACCTCCGCCTCCACAGCCATTAGTTGGGGCTCCGACCAAAAGTTCTCGGTCGGCTCGGGGTTTGCCCCATAGGCTGTCTGTCACCCTCACTCCCGATAAACCTCGGCAGGTGGAGGGTGGCTCAGGCCAGGCAGCTCTTTGAGGACTCTTCCAAGTCCGGATGATGATTCCTCCCTTTTCTCAGCGATTAGACTTGGAGTCCTCAGGAGGACAGTCAGTGGACGATAGCCTTAGTCCTTCCCTAGGTTGCTTCGGCTCATCTCGGAGTCCACCGGGATGAAGCTCGAACCCTGCTTTCTAAACGGGCCAGGTATCCCTACGGAGATTCTGGACCGAGGGATTCCTCACGGAGGTTCTTCCGTGGCCGAGGCCATAGTGGGTCCGCCTTGGAGCTTGGCAGCGCCCTGCTTCCTGCCCTCGCCTTGCCAGGATGGCCAGGAAGTATGCGGTCCCTACCGGTTCCCTGTCGGTTTTGAACACCCTCTGCTGAGGGTTGGTTACCGACAGCGTTTTTCCGGCGCCGGAGCGCAGGATGAGGTGGACAAACCTCCGACAAGGAATCCAAGAAATTGGATTATGCCAGGCGAAAAGTCTATGCTGCGTCCTCTCTCGGCCTTCGTCAGGCCAGTTCGGCCGTCCTCATGGCACATTTTTCTCATGCCCTGTTGGGCTCCCTGGATGAGGTCGTCCCTCATCTTCCCGCGGATCTGCAGAGTACGGTCAGGCAGGTGCGGGACCAGGGCAGGGCAGTGGCCAAACAGCAGCTCCAGACTGCTTTAGACATTGGGGACTCATGTGCCAGGTCTGTGGCGGCCACAGTGGCCATGCGTCATCGGGCTTGGCTGAGGATATCCACCTTTACCTCGGATACCCAGCACAAGTTGGCAGATGTTCCCTTTTTGGGGACTGACCTCTTCGGCCCTGGGGTGGAAGGTCACCTGCAGAGGATTGAGAAGTCCAATGCTACCTTGGACTTGGTCTCTTCCGCTCAGAAGGACAAAGGCCGCAAGCCACAGCCTAAGCCCTTTCGTCCTTCTGCGCCCGTGGCGCGCCCGGCCCAGCAACGTCAGGGCCAGCAGGCTCGGCTTGGCATCCCAAACCCAAGCCGTCGGCTTCCTCCAACAGGAAGCAGGGTGGTAAAGGCCCAGGAGGTCCCTCGGCCGGTCCCTCCTCCAAGCCTGCCCAGTGACGGGCTGAGGGGTGTCGCCCCCATCCCCGTCACCCCTGGTTCCCCCCGTGGGGGGACAGCTCCGACACTTCCTTTCCGCCTGGTCCGCTATTACCACGGACAGGTGGGTACTGGAGGTGGTGGGAAAAGGCCTGCCTCTAGAATTCGAGCAGGCCCCGCCCTTCAGAGCCGCGCGCACTGGGGGCCTCGGGGTCCGAGCTCACTGTCGGCTCGTCGAGCCGACATCGCCTCCTCCTCCAAAAGGAGGTGATCAGGGAGGTAGAGGACCCCCCTTCAGACCCGGGGTTCGTGTCCAGGTACTTCCTGGTTCCGAAATGGATGGGGGGCTGGCGCCCCATTCTCGACCTACACGACCTGAACAAGTTCCTAAGGTCTCGAACCTTCAGGATGGTCACTCTGGCGCAGATAATACCATCTCTGGAACACGGCGTGTGGTTTTGCTCTCTGGACCTGCAGGACGCGTTCTTTCACGTCCCTATCCGTCCGTCGCATCGGAGATTCCTTCGCTTTCGAGCGGAGGGATCCCTCTTCGAGTTCTGAGCCATGCCCTTCGGCCTGTCTCCAGCTCCCAGGGTCTTCACCAAATGCATTGCAGTGGTGACAGCTTTCCTGGGCGCCGAGGGGTCCGGGTGTACCCTTACCTGGACGATTGGCTGATAGCAGCCCCCTCCAGACAGGAGGTGGAGCGGTCCAGAGATCTGGCCCTCCAGGTTTGCTCTCAAGTCGGCCTTCTCATCAACGAGGCCAAGTCGGAACTCGAGCCGAAGCAGGTGATTCTGTTTATCCGGGCAGAGCTCGACTCTCTTCGAGCCAGAGCACGGCTCCCAGCGGACAGGGCCGAGGTTCTTACCTCCTTTGCCCAATCATTTCTGGTTGGGCAATCGCGCCCTGCCCGGGACTTCCTGCGCCTCCTGGGTCTCATGGCGGCCTGTACCAGCGTGGTCCATTGGGCACGCTGGACATGCGCCCTTCAGTGGGGACTGGCCAGCCAGTGGTCACAACGCTGCGATCCATTGGACCAGCTAGTGATGGTGACCCAGGAGATGTGGAACGCTCTCCAGTGGTGGACCATTCCATCTCATCTGCAGGAGGGCATCCCGTTTGTCCGCCCCGAGCCGACGGTCTCTCTATCGACCGATGCCTCTCTAATGGGTTGGGGTGCCCATCTGGGGAACACCGAGTGCGGCCTCTGGTCCCCATGGGAGTCGATGCCGTCAACCTGCTGGAGCTCCGGCCGGTCCGCTTCGCTCTCACCGCCTTTGCTCCGCTTCTCCGGGTCAAGTGGTCCGAGTCCAGCGGACAATACCACGACCATGTACTACCTGAACCGCCAGGGCGGGACAGCTCCCATGCTTCTATGCAAGGAAGCTGTCCATTTGGTCACTGTGCGCAGCCTGGAGGTGGATCTCCTAGCCATTCATGGCAGGAGTCTCCAACACCCTGGCCGATGCCCTGAGCGGATAGGGCTGCATCTCACAGTGGTCTCTCCTGCCGGAGGTAGTACAAGATCTGTTCTCCCACTGGGGCACACCTCAGGTGGACCTGTTTGCCTCCAGGGAGAATGCGAGCTGAGACTGTTTCATGCCGCCCCCTCAGCAGGGCTCGCTGCAGGGGGATGCCTTCTCGAGGCTGTGGACCCCGGGCCTCTTTACGCCTTTCCCCCATTTCCCTTGATTCACAAGGTGCTTCTCAAGGCAAGGAGGGACAAGGCGCAGGTGATTCTGATAGCCCCAGACTGGCCCCGCCAGTTCTGGTACCCAGATCTCCTCAGCCTCAGCTCCAGGCTCCCGAGGCAGCTTCCAGCTCGCCCGGACCTGCTCTCAGTCAGTCAGGAGAAGGTGTTCCATCCGGACCTTCAATCCCTGCACCTGACGGCCTGGTTTCTGGTGGCTAGAGTTCCAGGCCTTGGGTCTTTCGGACGAGGTCCTCAATGTTGTTGGCGTCCCGTGGGAGTCGACCAGGAATGCTATGCCTTCAAATGGAAGAGATTTTCCATTTGGTGTCAGAGCAAGGGCTTGGACCGTTCCTCCTGTTCTTTGGCAAGCATTTTGGACTATTTATGGTCCCTTTCTAGTCAAGGGCTTAGGTCGACGACCCTAAAGGTGCACCTGGCAGCCATCTCTGCTTACCGGGCGCGGGCCGGGGAGCAGTCGGTGGCGCAGGAAAGGTGGTCTGGCGCTTTTTCAAAGGCCTTGATCACATTTCCCCTCCGGTGCGAGAACCTCCACCTCCGTTGGATTTACTGCTGGTACTGGCAAAGCTCATGGGCAAGCCATTCGAACCAATGCACAGGTGTGAACTCTCACCTGTCGTGGAAGACCGCCTTCTTGGTGGCTATCCGTCAGCCAGAAGGATGGGAGAACTCCAGGCGCTCTGCATTGAGTCTCCTTACCTGGTCTTCCAGGGACAAGGTTGTCCTGCGCCCCACCGAAATTCCTTCCAAGGTGGTGTCGAGTTTCACCTTAACCAGGTGTTGACTCTGCGGTGTTCTACCCCAATCACACCTCGGAGGCCGAATACAGGCTCCATACTTTGGACCCTAGAGGCAGCTTGCTTATTATAAGGAGCTGCGGCTGAAGTTGGGAGAGGTTAAGCCAGCTATTTGTCACCTACGCTGAAGCCGCACCTGGCAGACCTGCAGCCAAGCGGACGATAAGCAGGTGGGTCACCTCCTGCATAGATCTCTGCTATAAGTTGGCGGGCATGGAGCCTCCCAGAGGGATAAGAGCTCATTCTACCCGTCATACTGCTGCATCGGTGGCTGCTTCCAGGGACATCCCTATCCAGGAAATCTGCAGGGCTGCTACCTGGAAGTCAGCACACACCTTTATTACCCATTACCACATCGACCTTGAGTCACGCCGGGATGCTGGTTTTGGGGCCTCGGTTCTCCAGTCTTTATTCCCTAAGTAGGGGGTGTGCGCCTTGCCTCCCTCCTCCCGGAGAACTGCTAGGAGTCTGCCAGTAAGTGTGGATGAACAACATATCCATGTCCCTAGAAATACAGGTTACTCACCTGTAACAGGAGTTCTAGGAATGGTATATGTTGTTCATCCTCACGACCCACCCGACCTCCCCGGCTTCGACGCACAACCTGAGCTTCCAGCGGGCCAGATCTGGCGTCATGGGGCGGAGCCGAGAGTTTTACCACCCGGGTGGGTGGGAGAAGCCAGCTTGAAGACCTTCCGGCAAGATTTAAAGCGGCAAGGAACCTGCCAATAAGTGTGGATGAACAACATATACCATTCCTAGAACTCCTGTTACAGGCATAGGTGCCGGAACCGGGGCGGGCGGAAGGGGCGGTAGCCCCTCCACTTTTTATTTCTGTATGGCAAAAACTAGTAGAAAAAGTGCCCTTTGTTCCCTTATAAGTACCCTTTTGATTCTCAGCCCCCTCAGCTTTTACCATCTTCCGGCACCCTTGGTTACAGGTGAGTAACCTGTATTTTCCTTCTGCTGACTGATTTAAAAAAAAAAATATCCAGTACATTTGGTGCTGCCTTTTAATGACTGCAAAAAACGGGTCCACAGGTTCCCTTTACCTGATTAATTTCCAGCACTTTCGGTGCTGTCTTTTAATTGCAGGTTTGCACAATAACTGTGGTGTACAGTGCAACACTTTGTAAATAAATAAATAAAGTATCACAGTTCATTTTTGCCCGTTTGGTGATTGTGCATGCAATTCATTATCCATTGCAGTGTATGCTAATGTGCTTGAGACTTGGGGAGGCCATTGCAGTGTATGCTAATGTGCTTGAGACTTGGGGAGGCCATTGCAGTGTATGCTAATGTGCTTGAGACTTGGGGAGGCCTGGGCTTTTCCCCAACACCATAGGGGAGGCCCAACTTGGCAAAGTCTGAGAACCCCTGCTCTAAAGTTATAGGGGCTTAAAATTCTGCAGTTTACATAACTGCAAAATGTAATTTTAAAACTAGCGAATGTTTGGAGGCTTTTGACTCAAGTCATCTTTAAAGATAGAAACTTGAAACTTAGTACACATCTGTATGGACCATAGTAGAGTCTTCATACCAGATTTGGTGCAGTGTGGACAAATACTTTTTAAATTATACAGAAATAACTGAAATCAATATTTTGGCAAAATCTTGCAGAATCGAAATCGTAATTTTTGCCAGAATTTCACTGGTAGAAGATATATTTCGCCCAGCCCTAGTACTCTGACCCCCCTCCCTCTTGTGGAACAGCCAGCTTTCCTTCCTGTCATTGTGTGTCCCGATCTTTTGCCCTTTTGTGACAGTCCTCTCATCTGTTGATCACTTGAGAGGATTGCCACAAGCTGGAGGGGGTTGAGGCTTGGTTTACTTGTAGACTGGTATGGAATAGGGTTACTGCCACAAACTGAAGGGGGGGTTTCAGCTGTTAACTGCGGGATCAGGAGGAAAAGGGAATCTTCTTTGAGGATATCTTCCTCCATTGAGCCTCAAAATGGAACTGAAGCCGTCTGCATCAGGAACACCTGAAAAAGTTTTCTAGCTGGGGCCGCCCACATCAGCATGCATTGTGTCTGCCTATATAACGTTGGCGGCCCCACCATGCCTTAGTTCTTTCTCCAGCTATCAACCACTCATCAGTCCACCACTGCTGAAGATCACCACTGAACATTGCAAGTATTGCTAATGCTTCTACTTCTCTGTTTATTTTAATACTTAACCATTTATGCCACCCTCAAAAGAAAAGGAACTGTTGTTACAATATTGTTGATGTGGTGAAGTTAAGATCTATAAAGATGATAACCACTCCATGTGCATTCAGTGCTTGGGCCTCACTGATAGCATGAAGACCTGCAGCATTTGTCAGGCCTTTAACCAACCAACTCTGAGATGTCGCAAGAAGGTCCTGGAACTTTATTTAAAAATGAAGATGAAGGAGAAGCAGCACATGCTGAAGGCAGCTTCACCATCATGTCCTGCCCGATCTCTTCCAGGCTCACAGTTGACCCGCCATTCTTCATGGTTGAGGATGGCTGCCTATGACTCTACAAAGGAGATGGATAGATCTACAAAATCAGTGGATAAACACCACCATGAAAAGATGGACAAGAGGCACAAGAAAAAGGATGTCTCTCCAGAATGGTGCCACTCTTTTCTTGAGAGGAAAGTCAACTGACAAAGACAGATCCTAGGCAAAGGCCTTGGATTCAGCGTCCCCCACCCCAGATCATCTCTCAGACACCAAGGTCTGGGTCTGGCATAGGCTTCCTGGTCCTCCGAGCTTGTCTCCAGTGGGGAACTGAGGCACGATGGAGCCACCCTCGTTATATAGATGCCGATAATGCACATCAACGTGGGTGGCCCCAGCTAGAAAAATTGTCCATGTCATCCTGATGCGGACAACTTACGGGTCTGTGATATGGCTCAATGGTAGAGAGTCTCTTCAAGATCTACTGTTGTGGTAAATAACTATTCCTAATTGTAACAAGCTAAGTGGGAGAAGGACTAGGACATTTAACTTGGAGATCAGGAAGAAAAGGTCACGTGGGAGAAGGAGATGGGGCAGATAGGATAGGGTTTGATAAAGTAGGGGGGTACTTATAAGCCCAAGTAGGAGGTTGGTTAGGACTGTTAGTATTGGGATCGGGAGGATCAACAGCAGGAAGGGTAAAGACTGTTGCAAAATCGGGAGGCATCTCTTTGGTATTAGATTTCTGCAATTGTCTTCTGCTCACTGGAGAACATAGTAGCTGTTTGCCAGCTCAGGAATCATACACTGTGCCCCCTGTAGTCTCCATATTGTTTGAGTTCTCCTTTATTCTTGATGATTGCATGACATGTGAGGTTGTTATACTGGTTTTGGGAGTTGGGTAACTACAATACTGTAAGGTAACACCTGTTTGCGAGACTGCCTTTTTGGAGCAAACACTGGCTACTTCAGTGGAAATACTGTATGTGAAGGAGAAACATAAATAGAAAAGTTTGATGCTCACTAAAATGAATGTTACTCTGCTGATTTGGATAATACTCTTTATTTCTCCAGAGTACACGTACAGATATGAAGCAAATGAAGGAGCTGGCCTTCCCAAAATCCCAGTTCATCCCATTGGATACAGTGATGCAGAGGAGCTGCTGCGGTAAGCTTTTCAGTAGTTTACATTTCGAGGGGCATGGCTATACATTTTCTAGATGCACTCTACCAGTTCCACTGAAATTGTCTGATTGGCTGGATGTCTTTAAGCTAAGCTCCCCCCCCCACCCGGGTAGTATATCACCAAACTCCCATCCTGTGATGTCAGAGCTTTCTTGCTACTGGAAGAACAGGTTACTTCTTCGCAGCTTCCCCTTGAGTTTAATGTGTCGTAGGCAAACTTTGACGTTTTTTTAATTTAATTGCTGTATCCCCTCGGTTCCTTTGTCGAGCTACGATGGAGCAACAAAAGTCAAGGTTCAAATTCTGTGTTCAGTGTCAGCAGAATGTCTGTCACTGACCTGCACGACACATACATGTACTGCCTTGGTGGGCAACATGGCATGGCGAGGTGCTTCCTTTGCTTAAGCATGCTTCTAGAGTCCCTGGAGGACAGGAGGCTCTGGCTCTCACTGGATAAGCCTTCAGAATGGGATCTGAAGGACCACCCTGGGGCCGCAAGAAGGCCTCAGCTGCTGCAGGGTCTGCTCAGAAACTTGCGGCTCTTGCGGTAGAAGCAGCAGCTGCTGCAGTGGGCACCTCCCTGGTCTTGGCGCTGTTCCCAGCTGGGGACAACATTGGGGGGGTCATTCATTGGAGGATTCTGGGTCATTTGCATGGCCCAGCAGACCATGGCAGAGAGCCCTGCCCTCTGTTGTGGTAAGCACAAGCACTGTCTGTGCCAGTTGTGGGACCCAGAGAGATTGTGGTCCTTCTGGTCCCTTGACTTGCCTGACCGCTCAGTGGCTGTTAAGCCCTTCGGCTGAGGGGGCGGGTTGGGGGCTCTTCGGTTCCCCTGTTGAGTAGGTAGTGGAGATATTTCTTGAGTCTGTTGACCAGTTGTCAGATAAGGTCAAGGATTCGATCTCGTAGGCCTTGGTGCTCCTGGTCCTTACCCAGGAGAACATGTTCTGGTCACTGTCTCCTTCCGGTTCTCAGCAGGAGCTTCTTCCGCTGGTGGTCGAGCCTTCCATGCCTATGCTGCTTTTATGCTTCCACGGCCATGCTGCTTAACGTGGGCCAGCATATGGTTTACCACAGTCATCAAGAAAGCCTCCCTCACCATAGAAACATAGACTTTAATGGCAGATAAGGACCACTTGGCCCACCTAGTCTGCCCATTTCCCTACCTACTGGATTAGTTACAGATCTTGGTTAACCAACAGCCTATTTCTTCCTACCCCGACAAGAATTGCCTTATGTCTGTCCCATGCGTTCTTGAATTCTTCCACAGTTTTAGACCCCACAACCTCCTCAGGAAGGTGGTTTCATGTGTCCACCACCCTCTCTGTGAAAAAATACTTCCTCGCATTGCCCCTGGGTCACCCCCCTTCTAGCTTCAAATTGTGTTCCCTTGTTCTTGCACAGCTCTTTTTCTGAAAGATGCCACCCTCTTGGACTTTGTTGATTCCACTGAGGTACTTAAAAGTTTGTATTGTGTCCCCCCTCTCCCTCCTTTCCTCAAGGGTATACATATTAAGTTCCTTTAGTCTCTCCTCATATAGCTTCTCTTGCAGACCCTGTACCATTTTAGTTGCCCTCCTCTGGACTGCCTCCATCCTGTCTATATTCTTGCGGAGATGGGGTCTCCAGAACTGGATGCAATACACCAGATGAAGTCTCACCAACTTCTGTAGAGAGGAATAGCAACTTCCTGTTCTCTGCTGGTGATGCCTCTCCCTATGCATCCCAGTATCCCCCCAGCCCTCCCTACTGCCTTCTCACATTGTTTGCCAACCTTAAGGTCATCTGATATGATTACCCCCAGGTCTCTTTCCATTTTTGTTGTTGTTACTACCTCCCCCCTCCCCCCATTGTGTACTGCTCCCCTGGGTTTTTGTTTCCCAGGTGCATTATTTTGCACTTCTTTGCATTGAATCCAAGCTGCCATACTTCTTACCATTCCTCCAACCTTGCCAAGTCCCTTCTCATCCTTTCCACGCCCCTTGTGTATCAACCCTATTGCAGATCTTTGTTTCATCTGCAAAGAGGCATACTTTTCCTTCCAGTCCCTCTGCAATGTCACTTATAAAGACATTAAAAAGGACTGGACCCAGTACTGAACCCTGCGGTACACCGCTAGTAACCCCCCCCTCCCCTTTCTTCAGAATGGACTCTGTTTACTATTACCTTCTTTCAGCCAGTCGAGGTCATGGTCGAGATCTTGATCATGGCGTTCCTGTTCTTAATCCCACTCGATGGGGAGGCATCACCGTCAACTCTGCCAAACCTCCTCATCCTCTGGTGAGAAGATTGATATCCCTTTCTTGGTCACAAAAAAACGGGCATCGCAAGTTTCTACAGTACTACTGGCAGCTCCTTTGGCAACAGTGGGCCATCACAGGGCAGGATAGGGCTCTTTCTTCTGGACCACTGGTTCACCGCTAGTGGCACCGCTGTCAGTGCATGCCATGCATGTGCCCCCCACTTCTCCATCACTGCAGCTGGTTGTGGGCGCTCAGTGAAGAAGGCCTGTTTGGCCACCAGCTTGCCAGGCCAGTTGTCGGTGAGGATTGCTTGGGGAGAAAATGCATGTGAAGTCCGTGGTGAAAAACAGTTGTGGGCCTTTTTCAAGGACTCCTTGGATGACTCAGATCATGAGTCCATGGCCTTCTCTGGGACTCCCCTCCTCAACCGAGGATTGGTTGAGTAGCTGACTACCGAGCATGGCCCAGTGTCCTTCGGGGCACTTCTCCTACTCATCTCAGAGTCCATGTCTGTCCCACTTGAGCCAGTCCAAAAAAGGGACAGGTAGCCCCTTATGGACATTTTGGACCAGAACAAATCTCCAGCAGTTGCTTTCCCGGTGGCTGATGCCATTTTGGGACTGGCCCTGGAGCTTTGGCAGCATCCTGCCCGGCATGCCCTGCTCGTATGGTCCACAAATAAGCAGCGGAAATTAAGGTATTAAAAATGGGCAGACTGGGTGGGCCCAGCGGTTATTATGCTGTCAGTTTCTGTGATGTGTGTCTGGGTTCTCAGACCACCCCTCAATGGAGGGGTTAGTCACGGATTCAGTGTTCTGCAAGTGTGGACACCAGGGGGATGTGGACAAGCCTCTGGACAAGGAGTCCTGCAAGACTGAGCTTGTTATTGAAAAGGTGTACACTGCGGCATCCCTGGGTCTCCATCAGGCTTGTTATGCCTTGACAATGGACAGCTTCAGTCAATCCCTGTTAGGGGTCTTGGATACAATCCTCCCTCACTTCCCTGCTGATCAGCAAATGGTGATGATGGTCATCAGAGACTAGGGTCAGTCTCTGGCTAAAAACCACCTCCAGATGGCTTTTGACATGATTGACACATTCACCTGTGCTATGGCAGCGGCCATCTTCATGCATGGCAGGGCGTGGTTGCATTTGTCCACCTTCATGGCAGGTACCCAACATAAGCTGATTGATATCCCTTTCTTGGTCACCAACCTGTTTGGCCCTGGGGTGGAAGGAGATCTTGCTCGTATCAAGAATTCCAGTGCCACCCTGTATTCTATAGCATCATTCCAGAAGGACCCAAAAAAGAAGCGTAAGAAACAGGCTGTTTGTTTCTTCCAGCCACAGTCTCCTTGGCAGCAGCCTCAGCAGAGGCAGTGCCAGGCCAGGTGCCCCAGGCTGAAGTCTGTGGGCCAGGGTCCTAAGAAAGGAAGGCAGGGGTAGTAGTGCCCCTCTGGCTGCTGCTGCTGCTGCCAGTGCAAAAGCTTTCCAGTGGCAGGTTGGTGGCATCATTTCTCCACCTGTCTTGTCTCTATCTGCATTCCCTGTCAGAGGTCGACTACATCACTTCTTGCCTTATTGGTCCACTATCACAACAAACAAGTGGCTATTGGGTGTAGTGGACAGAGGTTTACCTTTGTACTTCAAGGTTTTCCTGCCTTACCTGCTGCACGCACCTCTGAAGTCCAGGGAGTCACAGTGCACACTGTCCACCCTTGGGGGGTACATTGCTCAGCTGCTTGCAAAAGCGGCAATAGCCCATGTCCAAAATGCACTGGCTGGTCAGGGTTATGTGTCCAGGAATATTCTGGTCCCAAAACAGACAAGAGGCTGGTGCCTCATACTAAATGTACACAATCTGAGATGGTTCATGCAGAAACACAAGTTCAGGATGGTCACGCTGAATCAGATAATTCCATCACTGGAGCGGAACATGTTCTTCTTCCACCTCAAACCTCCAGGATGTTTTTCTACATCTCTGTGCATCAGTCCTACTGCTGGTACCTCCGATTTGAGTGGAAGGGTTTCTGTACCAGTTCCATGTCATGCCTTTCAGCCTGTCCTCAGTGCCTAGGATCTTCACCAACTGCATGGCAGTGATGGCAGCCAACCTTTGATGCCTCGGGGTCAAGGTGTACCCCTTCTTGGATGACTTGCTATTATTCAGTCCTTCCTGTTGGGTTGTGCAGAGTTCCAGAGATCTGGTTTTCCAGATGTGTTGAGACTTGGGCTTGTTGGTAAACCCAAACAAGTCCAAACTGGTACCAAAGCAGAAAATTAAGTTCAACGGGGCAGAACTCCGCTCCCTGCAGACCGGGCACTGGATCGTGCCTCCTTTGCTCGATCATTTCTGGCTGGGCTGTTGTGCCCTCTGTGGGATTTCCTGAGGTTGCTGGGGTATATGGCGTCCTGCCCCAGTGTGGTCCATTGGCTCCACTGGCAGTTGTGCCACCTCCAGTGGGAGTTGGGGCAGTCAGTGGTCCCAGTGCCTAGGACACTTGGACCAGCCATTCACAGTAACACAACCAATGTGGGAGGCCATCCAGTGATGCCTGATCCCAGAACACCTGGCAGAAGGAATCCCATTTGTGCACCCAGAACCAACCACCATGCTTACAGTGGATGTGTCTCTAGTGGGATGTGGAGTACACCTGGGAGACCACAGAGCCCACCAGTTCTGGTATCGCAGGCAGTCCTGTCACTTCATAAACCTGATGGAGCTCTGTGCATTGCAGCTGGTACTGACTGAATTTGTTCCTCTAGTCAGGAGTTGGGTTGTGCAGGTCCAGACAGACAACACCATGACCATGTTCTATATGAACAGGCAGGGTGGAACTCGCTCCCTTCCCTTGTGTCAGGAGGCCCTCTGCACTTGGACGAAAATGCGTATCCTCGGTGGAGATCTTCTGGTGATTTATGTCGCAGGAGAGAACAGTCACTGGTGGATGCTCTCAGCCAGGTTGGAAAAGACATCATGAGTGGTTGCTGCATCAGGAGGTGCTGAACCATAGGCTTTCCCATTGGAGCACTCCTCTAGTGAATCCATTTGCTTCCTAGGGGAATGTAAAACTGAAACTTATTTTGTGCCCCCCCCCCCATCTCACCCCCCACAGTCCAGTACACTGTTGGGGGATGCCTTTGTGAGGCCCTGGACCCCAGGCCTCATGTACGCCTTCACTCCCTCCCTTTCTGTTTATCCACAGTGTCATGGTCAAGGCCTGGAAGCACCTCCACCATGGGACCTACTGCTGGTATTGGCTATGCTCATGGGCAAAACCTTACGAACCACTGTACAGGTGTAATATGTCACATCTGTCATGAAAGGCAGCCTTCCTGGTGGCCATCACGTCAGCCAGAAGGATTGGAAAGCTCTGAGCGCTATCAGTGGAGTCTCCCTACCTGGTCTTCCATGGGAACAAAGTCGTCCTTTCGCCACCAACTTAAAGTTCCTCTCGAAGGTGGTATTGGGGTTTCATCTTAACCAGGTGATTGACGTACCTGTATACTTTACTAACCCTTCTTCAGAGGCTGACCGCAGGCCCCATACCCTGGACCTGAGGAGAGCGCTCTCTTATTATGTAAAGCACATGGCTGGAGTTCAGGGACAGGCTTACCAGCTGTTTGTCACTTACACTAAATCCACACCTAGAAGACTGGCAGCAAAGTGGACAGCTGGCAAGTGGATGACATCCTGCATAGACCTCTGCTATATGTTGGCTGGTAGGGAGCCTCCTGTAGGGCTCAGAGCTGATTCCACCAGACGTACCATTGCCTTGGTGGATGCTTCCAGGGATGTCCCTATCCAGGAAATCTGCAGGGCTGCTACCTGGAAGTTGGCACACACCTTCATTTCCCACTACCTCATCGGTCTTGAGTCTCGGCAGGATGCTGGTTTGGGGACCTCGGTTCTCTAGTTTCTGTTCGCAAAATAGGGGTTTGCAAATTACCCCCTCCTCCTCCTGAAGAACTGCTAGGAGTCTGCCAGAGTGTGGAGAGTGAACCAGATCCACACCCCTAGAAAAATAGATTCTAGGGACTTGGATAATGGTGTGCTATCTACACTTCTGGCGGTGCTTCTTTGTCAGAAGATCAAGCTAGCTCCTCCTACCCACCCTGGTGGTATTCCTCTTGGCACTGCCCCTTGACATCAGATCTTTCTTTCCACTAGAAGCATCAGGTTCCCTCATTTGCAGCTCTGCACTAGGTGTTAGCATAAAAACCTTTTTTTTGGTCTTCAAGCTGTTCGGCTTTGCATTTTTACGTTCCATCCAAACATGGAACATGAGGCACCGGTATCTGGTCCTGGCTTCAAGTGCTGCATTAAGTGCACCTAGAAAATGTTGTACAATTATCCGCACGTGTCTACTGTCTGAGGGCCCAGCATGATCCACAGGCTTGCATCCTGTGCTGGACCCTTCAGCCCTCCACATTGGAGGACCGTAGCACCTGCCTCATCTTAGGTCACCCGGACCAGTGGGACCTGCCTGTTCAGTCCAAGGATACCTGCAAGGTGATCTCTGCAGCAGCCGGTTTGGCTGCACAGCTTGCTGCCTTCTAGGAGGCTGCGGCCCAGGCCACTTCACATATTGTTTCATCCGCCTTAGTTCTGGTGGGTTTGGGCACCTTGTTTACCAAGGCATTCAGGGACTCATGCCAGTCTTACCTACTCTCTGGGAGAGCCCTTCACGGGGGTCCAAAACTTCATGGGAATCAAGTCCAAGAAGTCCAGCCACAGGTTGTGGGACTGGGAGTGGGCTTGCTCCTTCCATTCCCACACTTCAAAACGAACAGGCAGCTAAAAGCGTAGATGGAGCCAATGCAAAGGGTACTTGCATATGGCGGGCAGCAGCACAGTTACACATCACTGCACGGAATACAAAGAATGATTCCAAACAAGCTATAAACAAAAATATTTATTTTGCACCTAAAACACGCCAGCACACATGTACATCGTGTCCCTCCCCAAACAGCCAAACATTTTCGCACTCACTCTCGTGCTTTCTCAAGTCTCATACTTCTGCTTCTGGCTCAATGGCTGTTGAACCATCGGCTTTAGCTGACACTCCTGATCATCCAGTTCAGACCGCTGGCCCGTGGTGTCCCCATCGGGCTTGCCAGCTGAAATATGGGTTGACAAGCCAGTCTGGATCTTTCTTGACCCAGTCAACCCATTGTCAGAGGACAGTGGGAAGGATTGCCTATCAAGGACTGTGGTCCTTATGGCCCTTTTGCAAGAGGGGCCAGTTCCTCAGGCCGATCCAGCTGACGTATCTCAGGAGATTGACCCTGCAGGGATTCCTTGTGGTCCTGCGTCTTCCCCTGTATCTCCTCCATGATGACTGGCATGTCATCGGTTGATGTCCCGATAGGGCTCTCAGGACTCCCGTCACTCTTGACTGTCCTGTTCTAGACCATCAGCCAAGAGATGCCATCGACGCTTGTTGTCTGTCTCTTCCTTCTCTTACAGTGAGGAACAGCTCCACCGTAAATTGCAGTGCCATTATGAGGAACTTGTCTGGCAGCAGTGGATTCTCTGCCATGGCCTTGTGCCACAGCAGAATCCGGCACTTCCCTGGTTGACAGTGCCTCGGCAGATGCCAGTACTCTTGGCTGAGCCAATGCCCACTTCTCCACCTATTCAGGTATAGCCGCCACCTCCGCAGCCCTTGCATGGGGCCTTGTCCAAGGCTGCGTGCCCCACTTCTGGATTTGGCCGATGGGCTCTTGGTGCAAATCTCGCACTCTGATGAGCCTCAAATTGTCAGTGGGGAGATGGGGTGGCAGGCATTGTTTGAGGAGTCCTTGGATTTAGAGGGCTTCTCCATGCACTCCCTTCGGACCCCGGACTTTGACCATGAGTCCTTCAAGGAATTCTCTTTGGAGCAAGGGCCAGCTTCCTTTGAGGCTCTGCTCCGCTTAGTCTCAGAGTCCATGGGGATTCTGCTGGAACTGGTACAGAAGTGGGCTAAATACTCCTTAACCAAGATTTTGGACAGGGGTGACTCCACTGGGGTTGCTTTCCCTGTAGCGAGGCCACTCATAGTCCCGCTCTGGAGCTGTGGCAATAACCTGCTTCCTGTCTGGCACCATCGACCCATATGGTGTGCAAGTATGCAGTGCCTACTGAGTCTTTGCCTGGGTTCATTGACCATCCGTCAGCTTAAGGTTTGGTCATTGACTCAGTATTCTGATGCACGGGCAACACTGGTGAAGTTGATAAGCCCCCGGACATGAATTCGAAGAACTAAGACCATGTGGCAAAGAAGGTCTACGCTGCTTCATCCATGGACCTTCGGAATACTAATTTGGCCGTCTTGACGGCCAACTTTTCCCATGCTCTCTTGGGAATGCTGGACCAGGTTATTCCCCTTAAGCTGGGCTGGGATCAGGGACGTGTCTTGGCAAAGCAACAGCTCCAAATGGCCCAGGACATCAGGGATTCCTGTGCCTGGTCTGTGCCTGCAGCAGGCACCATGTGGCACTGGGCATGAGTGAGGATCTTGACCTTTACAGCCTATACAAGCACAAGTTGGCGGATGTCCCCTTCCGGGGTACCGACCTGTTCAGGTCTGCTGTCAGTGGTCATCTCACCTGCATTGAGAAGTCCAACGCCACCCTGGAATGCATTACATCCTCTCAGAGGGATGTTAAGGGCCAGAAACGGTGGAAGGTGCTCTTTCAGTTTTGGCCATCCTTGGTGTCTCCACCCAGACTGCCGGAGCCTCAGGCAGGGCAATAGCAGGCCTGGTGGCCCAAACCTCGTTCAGCCTCCTCTGGCTTTAAGAAATCTGAAGGCTTGAGGTCTGGGGCTCTCTTAGCAGACAGCGCCTTCCAATTGTCTTTTGCAAGGTATATCTTCTGTTACTGCTTTATTTTTCTCTGGAGCAAAGTGTTTCTTACAGGGTATATCTTCTCTGAAATTATTACAGGTGGTACTTTACAGGTTTTACAGTTTTATCTAACATTAGGATAAGCTTTCAGGGTTACTGCATTTGTTGTTGACTGATTGTTTCTGCTCTTACCTCCTTGTTCTTCTTCTGTGGTTCTTCTTTTAGGCAGGGAAGGCCCAGCCACCCACCCCATCCCCAACCACCCCACGCTACACTCTTTTTATAGGGTACCACAGTTGTGACATTTCCTGTGGCAGAGCAGGAAGGGCGGATCAGTGGGGCCTCCACAAGGTGATCTCATTTACAGGGGTACTAGTAATTTAACTTGTTATAACAAGTTAAACAAAGCACAATTAAACCATTACTTGCATTTTTTCCTTTTTTCCCCTTCTAATTACTCTGACTAGGTTACAAACCCAGCAACTTATTTGGAATGGATTTCATTAACTGCAGGTACTGTGGAACAATTTTCAGAAGGACAGTCTTACAGGATTTAGGACACTGTCCCATATGCTGGGCCTTTGGAGATCTTAGGTCTCAGCTCCGGGCAGCATGGGCAGAGATTGCACGCCTCAAATTTCATATTGAAGAGGAAATACATTATAAGAACCACCCGCCATTTCCCCAGCATCCAACAGAAAAACCTCGACCGCAGAGGGTAGTTGGTCCAGGAG
Organism: Neoceratodus forsteri; assembly: GCA_016271365.2. Taxonomy (NCBI): domain Eukaryota; kingdom Metazoa; phylum Chordata; order Ceratodontiformes; family Ceratodontidae; genus Neoceratodus; species Neoceratodus forsteri. Next base: position 196,478,716 of record CM057458.1, read on the forward strand.
GTTGGCAGGTGGTTAGGAGGAGCAAATCAGGTGCCCCATCACTCTCTGCTCTCCAACACATTACCTCCAAAAACCATATAAACACTACAAACAGGTATCTGCCTCTATCTCTGAAATCAAATAAAGAGGCAGAAGACATTGCAGAGCAGGACACTGCAGCACAGGAGCTAGCACAACCATACTCACCCAAATCAGGAACCAAAACTAAACAAGCACAAAGGAAATCCAAAAAACTTCTGATCATAGGAGACTCCATGATTCGGGAGTTGATACCCATCTCCAGCCAGGGTAATGGTCAGATGTCTCCCAGGTACATCAGCATGGAGAGACACTGACCGCATTGCTAAAATTGTTCACAAAGCAGGAGAAAACATTGATGTCCTAGTACACATAGGGACTAATGATCTCGCCAGCCGTCAGTTGTGGAGACCAAGGAACACCTGACTAGGCTGGGTGACAAACTATCATCTATTTCGTCGGCTATCTCCTTCTGAGATCCTGCCAGTCTGGGAGAAGGGAGCAGATGGACGGAAGGTCAGAGAAGGGAGATAGGGGAGCTAAACACATGGCTCAAGGACTGGTGCCAGAAAAAGGACACAGATTTGTAGGGAACTGGCAACAGTTCTGGGAGCAAAGTTCTTTAAATTTGATGGATTGCATCTGACTAAAGAGAGTCAGTGCATTGGGGCAGAAAGTTTGGCGTCTTTGCAGAATATTTAAACTAGCAAATGGGGAGAGGGGTGCAGTACCCCATACGTCGAATGGGAAGAACACCCCTCCCCTCAGCCTAGTGGTCAAACAGAATTCAGCGTGTTTGCCGTTCATTTGCATCACCAGGTAAGAAAAAAAGGTTTCTCTCCATACAATGCACAGGGTAATGCCAAACTTCACCCAACAACTAACACACCAAAATCTGGCCTATGGAAAATCATGTACACAAATGCTCACAGCCTGGGAAATAAGATCCCAGACCTGCAGGCAATAATGTCAGAGGCTAAACTGGACATAGTAGCAATTAGTGAGACGTGGTTTACCAGTAACCACACTTGGGAGACTTCAGTACCTGGCTATGTATTGTTCAGAAGAGACCGAGGTGCAAAGGGGGGAGGAGTGGCCCTGTATGTTAATGAAAATATCAAAGCTACAGAAATTCAGAATACACATAAGGAGCCAGAAGAACTGTGGTCACCCTGGAAACAGGAAATGGGACAGCCATAAGAACTGGGGTTGTCTACAGGCCCCAGACCAGAGGGAGGACATAGACACATTACTGTTAGAAGATATACAAAACATGACAGCTAAAGGGAGGTTCTGATAATGGGAGACTTCAACATGCCAGATACAGATTGGTCAATACCAGCAGGAACATCTGCCAGAACTAGACTCATAGTGGATTCCTTGCAGGGAGGGCCTCAAACAACTGGTACAGCAACCCACAAGAGACAGGGCTATCCTAGATCTAGTACTGACTAACAAAGAAGGGATCACAGATCTCAGGTAGAAGGTCACCTGGGGCCAGTGACCATCACATGGTATGGTTCAATTTGGCTACTACATCTAAATCATCCCATTCCAAGGCAAAAATATGGGACTTCAGAGGAGCTGACTTTGATAAGATGGCAAACAGAGTTAAGCTAGCCCTGGCAAAAGAAACACAGGTGAGGGGTACAGGCAAAGTGGGCAAGCATTAAGGATGCAATACTTGAAGCAACATCCCATTGTGTTAGACAGAAAGGAAGTGCAAAGAAGAAGGAAACCACTTTGGTTCTCAAATACAGTAGCAGAAAGGTCAGAGCCAAAGGCTGGCCTTCAGGAAATATAAAGGAACACAGCGGGATGAAGAGAGGAGGCATACCAAACTGCCTAAGGGAAGCAGGTAAGGCAGTAAGGCAGGCAAAGTCCCAAACTGAGGAAACACTAGCACTAACAGTAAAGAAGGTGACAAGACTTTCTATAGATACATTAGTGAAAGGAGAGAAAGTCCAGAGGAGTTGCTAAAGCTTAATGGAGAAAAGGAGCATGTGAGGAGGAGGACCTGAAAAGGAATCTATCCTAAATAGATACTTTTGCTCAGTATTTACTGAAAGAAGGTAGGGCAGGCCCACAGCTCAGCATCAGGGACACAGGGGAGGGAGGTGAGCACTACTCCTTCACAAAAGAAAGGGTCTACAAGAGCTTGTTAAGCTCAGGGTGGATAAGGCAATGGGACCTGATGGCATGCATCCCAGGGTACTTAAGGAGCTAAAGGAGGAACTAGCAGAGCCATTAGCAGAATTGTTTAGTGAGTCTCTGATCACAGGAGAGGTCCCAGAAGACTGGAGAAGGGCTCATGTGATCCCGGCCTCACAAGAGTGGTAGCAGGGAGGAGGCGTGGGAACTACAGACCAGTCAGTCTTACCTCAGTAGTGGGCAAGATTATGGAGGCTCTCCTTAAGGAAAGGATAGTGCAACACCTGGAATCCATAGGGCACAGGATCCAAGACAGCATGGGTTTACAAAGGAAGGTCCTGTCAAACTAATCTCATAGATTTCTTTGACTGGGTAACCAGAGTGGTGGACCAAGGGGGCAGTTGATGTACGCCTACCTTGACTTCAGCAAAGCTTTTGACACTGTTCCACATAGAAGATTGATAAATAAGCTAGGTAGGCTCGGGGTGGGTCAAAGTTGGTCAACTGGGTGGCAAACTGGTTGACTGGCAGAAAACAGAGAGTGGTGGTAAATGGTATACAGTCAGAGAGATGCAAGTCACAAGTGGGGTACCTCAGGGATCAGTCCTGGGCCAGTCCTATTCAACATCTTCATTAGTGACCTTGCAGATGGACTAGAGGGTAAGGCTTGTCTGTTTGCAGATGACACCAAGATCTACAACAGAGTAGATGATCCAGATGGGGTGGGCAGAATGAGAAGAGATCTGGATAAACTAGCAGAATGGTCAGAAGAGTGGCAACTGGGATTTAATGCAAAGAAGTGCAAAATCATGCACATAGGGAAGAGAAACCCTGAAGCCACTTATAGGCTGGGAGGAGTTGCTAGCAGTCACAAAGGAAGAAAGAGACTTGGGCATCATCATCACTGATGACCTAAAATCATCCAAGCAGACCTCTAAAGCATTAGGTAGGCTAGGGGGTGTTGGGTGTGTAGTAGGGGTATCACAAGTCGTAAGAGGGAGGTAATAATCCCTCTGTACAAGACATTGATTTAGAGCCCCATCTGAGTACTGCGTGCAGTATTGGAGCCACACCTTCACAAGGACATTAACCAAATTGAGGCAGTCCAGAGAAGGGCAACAAAATGGTGCAGGACTGCATCAGAAGACATATGAGGACAGATTAACGGAGCTCAATATGTATACCCTTGAGCAAAGGAGGAGAGAGGTGATATGATCGAGGCATTCAAACACCTTAAGGGCATAAACAAGGTGAAAGAGTCTAACATGTTTAAATATAAGAAAAATAGCAGGACAAGAGGACACAGCATGAGATTAGAGGAGGCCGATTAAGGGGAATGTGAGGAAATTCTTTTTCACAGAAAGGGTGGTAGATGCATGGAATGGCTTACCACAAGAAGTGGTGGCTATGAATACAGTGCAGGGCTTCAAACAGGCATGGGATAGGCATAAGGGAGCAATACAAATGACTATGAATAGATAGGTCACTGACAGAGCAAAGGCCAATGGCACATTTATAAGGTAGAAAAAGAAATGGGCAGACTGGATGGGCCTTGCGGTCCTTATCTGCCGTCAACTTCTATGTTTCTATGTTCTAAGCCCTTCCAGTGACGGGTTGTCACTCTCCCACCCATCCTGTCCTGCCCAGGACCTCCCGTGGGGGGCCGGCTCCACCATTTCACGCATGCCTGGTCCATCATTACATTGGACAAATGGGTGCTGGAAGTGGTGGGTCATGGTTTGTCACTGGAATTCGAGGCTCTCCCCTGAGCCCATGCCCCACTGGAAGACTTTGTGTTCATGGACATGATGCCTGCCCTTCGGGAGGACATCACCCAGCTTCTTCAAAAGGAAGCTGTGGCCTGTGTCCCGGATTCCATGGCTGGTCCGGGGTTCCTCTCCAGATATTTTCTGGTTCCAAAGTGGGGGGTGGGGTTGCACCCCTTACAGGATCTTCACAACCTCAATCAGTGTCTGTGACTGCACAAGTTCTGGATGGTCACGCTGAGTCAGATCATTCCATCCTTGGAGTGGGACATATGATTCTGCTTTCTGGACTTTCAGGACGCCTTCTTCCACATCGCAATCTGTCCATCCCACCAGCGGTTCCTGCAGTTCTCTTCAGAAGGGATGCTTTACGTGTTTTGGGCCATGCCATTTGGCCTTTCCTTGGCCCCCAGGGTCTTCACCAAGTGCATAGCAGTGGTGGCAACATTCCTTCCGGGCCAAGGTGCCTGGGTGCACCCTTACCTGGATGACTGGCTGATTGCAGTTTCCTCTAGAACAGAGGTGGAGCGGTCCAGGGATCTGGCCCTTCAGACCTGCTCAGCCTTGGTGCTCCTGGGCAGCCCAGCCAAGTGAGAACTCAGCCCCTCACAGTCTGCCTGTCGGTGCAGCGGTTGCATTTCTGCTTTCGACGCTGGTGACCTGGTTCGGGAATGGACCAGAGTCATCGGAGGGCCGGCCAGGAGAGAATGATGGGAGCGTCCTAGAGACAGCTTTCCTTCTCTGGGGGGAGGGCAGGGTATATGCCCGGTGCTTGATGGACCCCTAGTAGAGGCCGGGTGCTGCAGCAACCGACATCTGAATGCGGTCGGAGGAGCGGTATGGACGCTGGACGTCATTGCACGCTCCCGCCACCCACGTACAGCACTAAAAAAACACTTCCTGCCTGCGGCCCTAGATGAAGCCTGCCCAGGCCTTCATCAGCCTTCAGGACCAACCCTTGGAACTAGTCCCATTGTGTGGCACCATTAAGGGGGTCAGTGCTGCACCCCATCCTGGGGGCCAAGCCAAGGGGTATCCGAGGGGTAGGGTCTACTGTGGAGGTGGAGGTTAGAGTCCATGACCAGGCTGAGGTGCCGGGTCACAGGTAGAGGGGCCAAAAAAGCATAATAAAAAAAAAAAAAAAAAGAACTTGGCCCCTCACAGGTCATGCACTTCATCTGGGCAGAGCTCAACTCCCTTCAGGCCATGGCCCGACTTCCGATGTACGGGGTGGAGGAACTTGCCTCCTTAACCCAATCATTTCAGGTTGTGCAATCGCGCCCTGCCCAGGACTTACTGCAGTTTCTGAGGTACATAGCATCCTGCATCATCGTGGTCAGGTGGGCCTGCTGGCGGATGCACCAACTGCAGTTGGAGCTGGCCCTCAGTGGGCTCAGCACCTCGGTCGCCTTGACCAGCCAGTCACAGTGACACAGCTGATGTGGCATGTCATCCAATGGTAGCTCATCTCAGAACATCTGCAGGAAGGAGTCCCGTTTGTCTGCCCAGAACAGGTGGTCACTCTCATGATTGACGACTCTCTGAGATGGGGAGCCCATCTGGGGGACCACAGGGCCCGTGGGCTTTGGACCCGATATCACTTCAGCCTGTTGGAGCTCCGTGCAGTGCATCTAGCTCTGACGGCCTTTGCTCCAGTGGTGCAGGGTCAGGTTGTTCAGGTCCAGGCGGACAACATGATGACCACGTACTACCTCAACAAGCAGGGTGGGAAGCATTCCCTTCCATTGTGCTGGAAAGCTCTCTACACCTGGTCCCTCATATGCCACCTGGACACAATCTTCTGGTGATCCACGTGGTCAGTGCCTCCAACCAGCTGGCAGACACCCTCAGCTGTGTGGGTGAGGCATCTCACGAGTGATTTCTTCACCAGGAGGTAGTTGATCGCTTGTTTTCCCAGTGGGGCACTATCCTGGTTGACCTGTTTGCCTCCTGAGAGAACGTAAAGCTGAGGCTGTTTTGTGCCCACCCCCTTAAGTGCAGGACACTGCTGGGAGATGCCTTTGTGAGTTCCTGGACCCCGGGCCACATATATGCCTTCCCTCCCTTAACCCCTGGTCCACAAGGTGTTGCTCAAGGGACAAGGCGCAGATGATCTTGGTCGCTCTGGACTGGCTGCAGCAGTTCTGGTACCCTGATCTTCTCAGCTCCTGCAACAGACCTCCAGGGCAGTTGCCTCTCAGCCTGGATCTGCTTTCTTGCTCTCAGGGGAGGGTCCTCCACCCAGACCTTCAGTCCCTGCACTTGACAGCCTAGTTCCTGAGCGGCTTGAGTTCCAGGCGTTGGGTCTCTCCGACGAGGTCCTTCATGTTGTTGAGGCCTCTCGGAAGGAGTAGATTCACCATTGCTATGCCTACATGGCTGAGATTTTCCATTTGGTGTCAGGGCAAGTAGCTAGACCCCCTGTCTTGCCCAGTGATGAGTATTTTGGATTACGTGTGATCCCTCTCTCAGTCAGGCCTGAGGGCAGTGACCATCAAGGTGCACCTGGCAGCCATCTACATTCCGGGCATGGGCTGATATGCTGACGGTCGTGCAGGAAAAGGTTGTTGGGTGCTTTTTCAAGGGGCTTGACCACTTGTCTCTGCCTGGGTGTGAACCACCACCACCTTGGGACATTTTGCTGGTACTACTAGTGTTCATGGGCAAGCCGTTTGAACCTGTGCATAGGTGTCACATCTCCCACCTGTTGTGGAAGACCACCTTGTTGGTGGCCATCACCTCTGTCAGAAGGATCAGTGAGCTCCAGGTCCTCCCGGTGGAATTTCCTTATTTGGTTTTCCACAAGGACAAGGTTGTCCTCCGCCCCAACCCGAAGTTCCTACCAAAGGTTGTTTCGGAGTTTCACCTTAACCAGGCGATTAACCTCCCGGTGTATTTTACCAGCCCAATCTTGGAGACCAAGCACTGGCTCCACACATCGAACCTGCGGCAAGCACTCCCTTAACTGCAAGGAGTGCACAGCTGGAGGTTGGGGTGAGGTTTGCCAGCTGTTTTGTTGCCTACGCTGAAGCTACACCTGGAAGACTGGCAGCTAAGCAGACGAATGGGAGGTGGATAGTCTCCTGCATCGACCTCTGCTACAGGTTTGCTGGTAGGTCGCCTCCCATTGGGTTTATGGCTGATTCCACCAGGTATACCATTGCCTCGATGGTTGCTTTCAGGGACAGTCCTATTCAGAAGATCTGCAGGACTGCTACCTGGAAGTCAGGACACACCTTCATCTCCCATTACCACCAACCTTGAGTCACGCTGAGATGCTGGTTTTGGGGCCTCGATTCTCCAGTCTTTTTTCCCCCCGAAGTAGGGGTCTGTACCTTACCCCCTCCTCCCCAAGAACTGCTAGGAGTATGCCAGAAGTGTGGCTAGTGCACCATATCCACGTCCCTAGAAATGATTGTTCCTCACCTCTAACCATAGTTCTAGGAATGGTATACGGTGCACATCCACACTGGTGTACACAACCTCTCCAGGCAAGTGGCACATCAGTCCTTGCTTCAAGCGTGCAAGATCTGATGTCATGGAGCGGTGCCAAGAGGGATACCACCCAGGTGGGTGGGAGGAGCTAGCACAAAGACCTTCTGGCAAGTTTAAAAGGGAAAGGAAGTACTGCCAGAAGTGTGGATGTGCACTGTACATCACTCCTAGAACTATGGTTACAGGTGAGTAACCCTCATATACTCACCTGTAGCCATAGATCTTACTTCAAGAGGGCTCTTGCAGTAGGTAATTACATATAAGACTGAAGCTGGCAGGCGTCAGGACCCCACGGAAAAATTTCTAAATAGCAGTCTCTGGCAAGGGACCGCCCCCACGTCAGGAGACTGGCATCAGGCAACGTCTGTATAAAGGGGCAGTCCTCACGCCTTCCTTCCAGTTCTTTCCCACCATTTGCTTTCAATAGCGTCATGTTGTTACCTGTCATCAGTCAATCGTCGCCGGTAGTTATACCGTCATTTTTTTTTCGATTATTTTCGTCAGGATTTTCTTACCTGCTGTTTGTTGTCTCCTACCACGTCTGAGCACAAGAACAAGTGTGGCTCGTGCGGCACCCAACACCCGCACAAGGACGGCCATTCTCGGTGCTTCATCTGCCTAGGCTCTGACCACCCCATGGATTCCTGTCAGCACTGCCTGAAGTTCTACACAGCCACCCGCAAAAGAAGGCAGCAGTCCCTGGAGGCTCACATACTAAAGAAGATGATGTCCTCCATGGAAAAGGAGCTGAAAGAGCTCCGACAGGCTTCCACCCCTCCCGAGCGTCTTAAGAAGAAGAAGAAGAAGGAGAAGCACCGGGATTGGAACTCCTCATCCGTGGTTGTGGCGACTTCGGCTGGGATCACCGCCCTTCAGGTAACGTCCCCTCAAGGGGACTGTTCCTCGACAACCGTCTTGGTGGTGTCTAAGATGGCGTCGCTCCCCCCCCCCCGGCTGGTTCGTGCTTGGTCCAGTCGGAAGCCTCTGGGGCAAAGGAGGCATCTGCTCCTAGTAAGGCCGCCCCTGTGCGGCCTTCTGGTTTGAACCACTCCGGTAAGTTGGGCGTCGGCTCCTCCGACATCCGCCTGGAGCCGTCCACTAAGTCGCTCTACCCTTAGGGGCAGTGCACAGTCGTCAAGCCGCCCATCAAGGTTGCCTCTGCTGCGCGGCCTTCTTCAAGCGCTGGGTCCGATCATTCGGACATCGGCCCCTCCGACGCCCGCCGGCCCGTCCGGCGGTCGCTCAGTGAAGGAGCCTACGCCAGATCCTCTGATCTCATCTGGCACCGCTTGGTCCCCGCAGCCTTCACCGCTGCTGTCCGAGGCCCTGCGTCTCCCCAGCTGGACCGGAGGATCCCTCCGGCCCTCCCGGACGCCACTGGGGACTCTTGACAGCTCCGTCAGGCCTTCCTCCTGTAGGTCCGGATGGCCTGACGTCGGACCATGTATGCCAGCCCGCCTGGCCACCCTTGCTGTACGTCGCCCTGACACTAGGCCCGCCTCCGGGGCCTCTTCCAGGACCTTCTACTCCAGTAGAGCCCCTGGTGCCGGATCTTATGCAGTCTTATCCAGCTCCGCAGTATCCGGCACCACAGTATCCAACGCCGCAGTATCCAGATACTCGCCCGACAGATACCCCCAGTATCCGTATCCCCCCTCCTCCCCCCCTCCTCCACCGCCCCCTCAGCCACCGGTAGATCTGAAGGAGACTCTGGCTTCTTGGTGGGCTGAGGCCAAGGCGCAGCTCACGAGGGAGATGGAGAGCCGCCTCCCAACGATGGACCCAGTCCCGGATCCCCATCGCCGATAGCGAGAGACCCTTCCCCCCACAGCCCTAGAGACATTGCTACGGGGTCTAAGGCTGGGGGTGGCACCTTGCCCCCTAGGGGCCGTGTTCCTCCCCGAGTGGGAGGGTCCCGCCTTTTTCGCGGACTCATTGGATGACTCGATAGCTCCGATCGGACGAATGTTGCACTCTGACAAGCCCAGGCCCAGGACTCCTCTGAAGTCCCCTTCGGAGGATCCCTCATCTACGGAGTTGCTGAGAAAAATCCAGGCTCTTTATCAGTGGAAATCTCTGGGGCCGGATCCACAGAGGCAGAAGCTAGCTGCCCATTTGGATTTGCCCAAGGTCGCTCCCACGTTAGTTCCACCCAGGATCAAGCCTAATGTCGACCTCGTCTCCACTATCTGGAAACAACCATCGGCTTAGGCCCCCCTTCCTCGGAAGGCGGATAGGCTGTATCAGGCTCCCGAGGGGATTGACTTTTTTGTCACACCCCAAGGCCGATTTGGTCATAATCAGCGCTGCTCACGGCCGTTCAGCTAACCCGAAACACCTGAGCTCATCCCCACCCGATAAGGAATCCCATCTTCTGGACCAGTATGGCAAGAAGGTCTTTTCTTCTTCCACTCTGGGTATCAGAGCCTTGAACTATGTGGCTCACATGGGGGATTACCAGAAGGCTATCCTTAGCGAGGTGGAAGCCAAGTTGGACACCCTTCCTCAGTCCCAGACTAGGAAGTGGCAGACCTAGTCTGCTCTGCACGTTCGGCCAGTAGGCACATGCTGCACGCTACTTACGATGCGATGGACGCTTCTGGACGAAGTTCAGCGTTCGCCATGAGTCTGTGGTGACATGCCTGGCTTTGGGTGTCAGGTTTGGCCTCGGAAGTACAATCCACCATTCATGACGCCCCTTTCCGAGGTTCAGTGTTGTTCGGTGGGCACTGCTCTCAAGGAGGTTGACTCCATGTACAGAGCCGCTCAAGCACAGCGCCGTTCCTTTCGCCATTGCGCATGGCCTAAGGCGAAACCACAAGGAAAGCGGGCCAACAAACGCCGGGCCCCTCCAGCTGCGAAACCCCCCACACACACACAAATGGGCTGCGGGAGCTCCAGCCGCGGTGATGCCCCACACCTCCTGACTCCCTCCCTCTCCCACAGCCTCTGGTTGATCCAGAGGAACCGGTAGGCAGGAGATTCTCCCTTCATCTGCCGAGTTGGGAGAGGATCACAACCGACGCTTGGGTCCTCGGCTCATAGCAGAGGGCCACACCATAGAGTTTCTTCAGAAACCTCCCAGAACCCCCAGGTCGTCTTACTCCCCTGAACATCTTCTCAAGGTTCAGGAAGAAATCTCCTCCCTTCTGTTGAAGGAGGCAATAGAATCTGTCCCTCCCCGTCTTCGGGGGATGAGTTTCTACTCCCATTTCTTCCTGGTCCCCAAGAAGGCAGGAGACATGAGGCCCATTCTGGACCTCAGCTCTCTAAATCTGTTCATGGAGTACAAAAGGTTCAGGATGCTCTCCCTACAGAGTCTTCTGTCCCTCCTTCGGCAGGGACTGTGGCTGTGTGCTCTGGACATGCAGGATGCGTACCTGCATATCCTTATCCGCCCTTCCCACCGCTAATACCTCTGGTTTGCTTTCCAGGGCACCACTACCAGTTCAAGGCCCTCCCATTTGGTCTTTCCTCGGCCCCCCAAGTATTCACCAAATATCTGTCGGTGGTGGTGGCGGCCCACCTGCGTACCAAGGGAGTGCAGGTTTTCCCGTACCTGGACGATTGACTCCTGGCAGCCCCGTCCAGGGAGGAGCTTCTGCGTTCCCTTTGCCTTACTATGCAGGTCTTTACCAGCCTGGATATTACCATCAACCAGGCCAAATCCCATTTGATCCCATCTCAACACCTCCAGTTCATCGGGGTGATTCTGGACATGGCCACCGGTATGGCCTTTCTTCCCCCAGACAGGGTGGCCACACTCCAGGCTCAGGCAAGCTTCTTGTCCTCTCACAGGTGGATTCCCGCCAGGTCGGACTTTCGCCTCCTGGGGCTCATGGTGGCTGCAATTCCGACAGTTCCACGTGCTTGGCTCCACATGAGAATCTCTCAGTGGACTCTTCTTGTCTCAGTGGGATCAATTGGTCGATGACTTGGACCAAGAGATACTAGTCTCGACCCCGATGATTCGGGATTTGCACTGGTGGTTGGTTCAGGAGAACCTTTGTCAGGAAATTCCCTTCTGCTTTCCTCCCCCCTCCCAAACACTGACAATGGATGCCTCGGGCGAAGGTTGGGGAGCTCATCTGGGATCCCAGTGCACCCAGGGCTCGTGGTCCATACTCGAGCAGATGCTTCACATCAACGTGCTCGAGCTTAGAGCGGTGTTGTACGCTCTTCAAGCATTACACCCCTTTCTGCTTCCCGGTCACCTGGCTGTCCAGACCGACAATATGAGTGTAGTCTGGTACCTCAACAAATGGGGGGACTCGTTCCTACCCTCTTTGTCGGGAAGTGATGTGGGTCTGGGAATGGGCGACCCTTCACAACCTTCATCTCATGGTGGTCCACGTTCCTGGGGTAGAGAATTCATTGGTAGATCACTTGAGCCGATCCTCGGCACAACCTCATGAGTGGGAATTGGACCAGGAAATAGCAGACGTCATCTTCCTATGTTAGGGAAACCCTCAGGTCGACCTGTTCGCGTCCCCACTAAACGCAAAACTGCCCACCTTTTGCTCGCTCGCTCCAGGGCGTGGGCGGCTCTGGAGAGACTCTCTGTCTCTCAACTGGAAGGGCAGATTCGTCTATGCTTTTCCACCAATTCCGTTGATTCCGAGGATCCTGCACAAGCTCAGCTCAGAAGGGGCCCATATGATTCTCATCGCTCCCTTCTGGCCCAGGCAAGTTTGGTTCTGTCTTCTGCAACAGTACTCAGAGGAACCTCCAATTCCTCTTCCTTTTTCGTGGCTTCTGTTGGCCCAGGATCGGGGATCCCTGGTCCTTCCGGGCCTCGGGTCCCTTCAGTTGCATGCTTGGCTCCTACAGACGTAGCACAAGGCCGTTTTTGGGTTTTCCCCTCAAGTGGCAGAGATCTTGGTGGAGGCCAGGAGCCATCCACTCACTCCACTTATGCCATGAAATGGAAACGGTTTTCCATTTGGGCTTTGTCCAAAGACTTAGGGCCTTTCTCCTGCCCCATCTGGTGGCTACTGGACTACATGCGTTATCTCTTTGACCTGGGTCTCAGTCATTCCTCTTTGAAGGTTCACATGGCAGCTCTGGCCGCTTATCATGTTCCCTTTGGGGACAGAACTTTCGCTCAGCTGGAGGTCGCGAAGACCTTTCTGCAAGGGGTTCTTCATTTGAGACCCCCCATTCGGGTTTCTGCCCCTCCTTGGGATTTGAATTTCATTCTTGAGAGGCTTACGCTGCCCCCTTTGAGCCGGCAGCCTCAGCAGAACTTAAGTTCCTTTCGTGGAAGGCTCTCTTCCTAGTGGCTGTTACTTCTGCTCGAAGAATTTCCAAGCTTCAGGCCTTGATGTGCAAAATTCCATATCTGATTTTCCATAAGGAACGTGTGGCTCTGCGCACCAATCCTAAGTTTCTTCCTAAAGTGGTAGATGAAATCTACGTTAAACCAATCCATTGAACTGCTTGTCTTTTTCAATACCCTGGACGTTCACCTGATTCTGAGATACTACACCAACAGGACGAAGGATCTCAGAAAGACTGACCAAATATTTGTTTCTTTTGCCAGCAAAAGAGAAGGCAACACTGTTTCCTAACGATGTTTGTCCAAGTGTTTGGCTCACTGTATCACTTTCTGCTATGACAAGTATCACAGAACCTTGCCAGGTCAGGGGTCACTCCACCAGGGGTGTCGCGGCCTCTGCTGCCTGTTTCAAGAATGTGTCAGTGGCTGATATTTGCGCCGCCGCAACTTGGACTTCTATCCATATCTTTATGAAACACTACAGTTTGGACATTGCCTTGCACCGGAGAGCTGGCTTCGGGTTGGCTGTTCTGCAAGGACTTCTTTCTTATGTCCTTCTCAGCCAGAGGATCCCCTATGAGTAGTTTCCTCCTCCAATGTGCTTCTCTTTGTTCCAGACTGCTTGGGACTCAGTCCTGTATGTAATTACCTACTACAAGAGCCTCTCTCGAAGATCTACTGTTACGGTAAGTTCTTACGTAACTGTACTTTCTAGGAGTGGGATACGGTTCACATCCGCACAACCCACCCAGCCTCCTCTGGCAAGTGGCACATGGATACCTACTTCCAGCATGGGTCCATGTGATAATGGCGAACGCATAAAGGTGATCACTGTTCTCACGAAAACATTTTCGGCACTCTGACAACCCCGGCGCATGGGACAACGGCACCAGAAGAGTTTTTTAATGCTTTCTGTGGAGGACTGTGCCCCCCGCACCCCCCTACTTAAGGATTCTCAACTCCGGGGGGTGCAGTGTGGCGGGGTGAAAGTATTAAGAAAATAGTTGTTTGGGCTGGGCGCACAAAATCGCACCAGCGCCGGACCCAAACCCGCACTCACCCACCCCAGCCATTAGCCATCCCTCATGCCACACGCGACCTCAGCCATCCACCAGCCCCACCGCCTCCCTCCCAGCCCACGCCCCCCGTGATATACATACTGACATCCTGTCGCCCAGTTCGCCACCCTCATCCAGTTGCCCTACACTCCCATCACTGTGAGGGATTGTGCCAGGAAGGAGTCGCCGTTACGGACGGCGCCCTTCCTCATGCGCCCACCTCACGGGTTACCTTCCAGCATGTAGAATCTAGCATCACAGGGCGGAGTTTCGGGAGATATACCTGGGTGGTGGGAAGAGCTTTTTTAAAAACGTCCAGCCTATTAAATTGTTCCAGTGAAACTGCCAGAGTGTGGATCTGAATCATATACCACTCCTTGCCTATGGTTACAGCTTTGTATCTTATTTTCTCTTCCCCCAGTAAATGAAAGCTATGATTATTCTGGGTTCTCCAGCATAAGATGTAAAAGAATTTCTTGGGCATTTTTTTTTTTCATATGTAATTTCTGGGGTTTTGTGTGTTTTCTCCCGACCACTACACCCACATGTCCTGACGTGGTGCGTGCATGTGGAGGCATGCATGTGCATGCTGTTCGGGATGCCCCTCCCTTCCAATCGCACTGTTGACCACCTGCGCTGGCACAAATCTCCATTTGGTGATGGCGGCACTACGGTTGGGCTACCCCACCCCTTACCCAGGAGAGGAGTGCCAACGTTCGATCCTGCTCCCCCCTGCCCATTGGCACTCCAGCGGCCTGAAGTCATTCCCGAACCTGGGTCACCGGCATAGCTAGAGGTGTGGTGTCCAGCACCTCAACCCTCAGCGCCACTGGGACATCCTGGGCAGTTCTGTTTTTAAGGATATGAGTATGACAGTTACACTCTGTTTTATGAATACAGAATTGCCTTTGAATTTATCTACCCTTCCATTACACATTTGTTTCCAGGTAAAATTAGCCTTTTGTTGTAAATTTTTTTTTGTTTTACTATTTGCAATGTATGCTTTTATATATGCTTAGTATTGTATATGTCTAAATACTGACTAGCAGAACTCTTATATTTTGTCGTCAGTTTGACGATGTTTCCTAGAACCTCCATAACAAGTGAGAGGCTTAATCTCAAATGATAGTCTACAAAACTGTAGCAAATGTGGCAGGTTTAGTAACTAGGGCTGCTGGGTAAACATGAAGTACCAAGTGAGTAGCCAGTGTATGAACCACTCGAATCAGAGTGATAGATCAGTTGTTTTTACTTTTAAAATGCTTACTCAGAGATGTCTGTGAGGGAGACCGAGATGCTAACTGTCACGTCCATACAAGTACTAAGTTACTCCCCTATTCATATGAATACTAAGTTACACAACATGGCAGGTTTTGCAGTTTGAATTGATGTAGCACCTTGTATCTTTTTTGTACTGCCAGCTTCACTGTTCTGGGCATTGGGATACTGGTGTATGAAATACACTTTCTCAGTTCCAGAAAACCTATCATTTTCAGAGAACACCATGAAAATTGTACAAATTAAAAGTGCAGTAAAATCTTGCTAATTATTAGGTATTGGTGGCAGGCAGTATCCCCTTAATTTGGATCCCCCGAGCATGATAATCCTACTGTTCAGAAATACTTTATTTGGGGTCATGCTATGGCAAGCTTGGGAGCTTGCATGAAGAAATAATGTCATTATGTCCTGTCTTGTAACCAGTTTGTGGTCAACCTAAAAAATCTAAGTGTCAGTGGCTCAGTAGGTAGCACACTCACTTTTGAGGCCGGGAGATCAGAAGGCTGTGGATTCAGTTCCCACATCTGGCACTTGGGTTAATATCCCAGTACTGACACTGTAGTGCAGCATGAGAGGGGTGCTGCACTTCTGAGGTGCCGTCTTTCGGATGAGACGTTAAACTGAGGTCCCATCTACCTGGATTTGTGGTAGTTCAGGTGGATGTTAAAGATCCTATGGCACTTACCGAAAGAGTAGGGAATTTTTATTAAGACTGAAAAGCAAACTAAATACACAAGGTGTTACAGCACACCAAATCATAATACAAAATTAAACAAGTAATATAAAAGGTAATACAGCATCCAAATGAACAAAACAAATATCAACATTTTTAAAGTACAAAAAAGGAAGAAGAAATAACCAAAGCTAAACAAAACTCCTAAAACAAAAATATGAGAACATTATATATACAAAAGTATTACTACATACTAAATTATAATACAAATAATAAACAGAAATATGTATTTCATCATATATGCAATGGAAAAATGAAAACTCTGTCATTAGAGTCCTAAAACCCAAGTAGTAAATGCTGAAAGTCCTCCCCTTACTTAAAGAAGCCAGGATTCTGTGAGAACCAAAATACCAAAAAGTGTATGACAACATACAACAAAAAAAAAAAAAAAGAAAAATAAGTATACAGCATACTTTTTGTCCCTTGTAAACCTAAAGGGAAAAAAAATTGTGAAAATAAGATGAAAACATAAACACAACATTATCCATACATAGTAAGCTAATAACCCCAGTACATGCATACTACTATATGGCAGTATGTTTCCCAACTCAAAGCACCTCTTATAAAATTAACTGGTATCCACAACATACACTTCCATAATATATGGATTCTTCATATTCTATATATATATATATATATATATATACATATATATATATATTTTTTTTAAATTAAACCATACTCAAAATCAAGAATACTCCTCACCAGAAAATAATTCATTTCTACCAGAAACTGCCACTTCTCATTAATTAAGACCGGAAGAAAATAACAGTGAAATTACAAAGAAAAACACTCAGTACCACATATTACTAGTCATAAGCAAAAGTGGAATTATGCAATGACTGAAATGTATTTCAAAATATACCCTACCAACTCATAGCCAGTCTGTACTGTACCACCAAGACTGGAAGATTTCATATGGCACTGACTTCCTTTCAGTATTTCTATGACTAAGAATTGTAGTAGTAATCATATGAAATAATTGCTCCTCTGTATATTCTAATTGTTGCAGTGTCAGCCTACACCGCACATGCCATATAGAATTTAAAACACACCAAAAATAACCAAAGTGTAACCCTATCATGTTTAGTCCATTTGAATGGAAGAATACCCCAGTATAAAATCTCAGGGGTTAAATCACAAAAGGGTGATGTAGGCCATTTACCCCGTAAAAAAAATTCAAAACCGTTTTACAAATGGACACAGAAAGAACAAATGGTCCATGGATTCCACCACCTCAACACAAGTCTCCCTAGGGCAGTAACGATGTTCTACACTTTTATGTTTTAGGTTTCTTTGACATTGAGTTTCCTATGTGGAAAGCTACATAACATCCCACATATAAACCGTATATGGGTAGATGTCGACATTTCCCAATCAATATTTTATCTGAAATAGGTTTAAAGTCAAAACAGGCTGTATCGTGAAAAAGTAGATAGAAGATGCTATAGTGTTTTCCGTCATGTTGTGAAAAGTGTTCTGGTACTAAACACCAAAGTTTTATTTTCCCAAACATACCCTTAAAGTTTCTGGAATATTATACAAAGAACGCTGTTTTGGGATGCATGAATGAGAAGCCAGAAGGGAGTATCCCTGCCAAGGAATCCAAAACCCATGGGATCCAAATACCTTCAGATTTCAATAATAATGGTCTCAAGTTTACATTAGCAAAAATTGTAAAAGAAAACAATGGATTAATCATTTTAATACCCCCATTTTTTCTCTCTAAACAGTAAACACCGTTTAATGGGATTCAGTCTACTGCCCCAAATGCCTGAAAAAAACAACCATACATCTGGGTCTCCAGCTGTAGACTAAAACTGCAGCTAAATACAAAAATTGGGAGTAAGAAGGTCTTAATCATATATACCTTTTAATTTGGACAACCTCCACTTATTCCACAGTAAAATTTTCCCATATGCAATGTCCAGTTTGGAGGACCAATTAAGAAGGCCAAATCCGTACCAAAAGAAGTCCAAGAATTGTACAGGTCCCTGTCACAACAGGGATCCCATTATCAGAGACTTAAAACGTTCTAATCCAAAGGAAGGCATTTATTTTCCTATAGTTAACTCTGGCTCCCGTATTCTGAAAATTCCAAAGTATTTGTCCCACTAAACAGGTCAAGGTAAATCCCCACAAGAAAGCAGATGTCATCTGCATATGCAATACTTTTAATTTCTTCTGAAGTACTAGAAAAGAAACCCTGAATAGCAATATTATCATTAACGAACGAATTAAGGGGTCCAGTGTAAAAAGATAGAGAAGGGGACATCCCTGTCTAACTCCCCGGGTAACCATGCATGCCTTCCCCATCCATCCATTACAGTATGCTAAAGCTTTAGCATTAGAATAACAAGATTTTATCCAAAAAATAAAAGTACCTGGAATCCCATAACTAGCCAAACAGTCCCAAAGATATTCATGGTTTACCCTGTCGAAGGCCTTTTCCTGATCTAGACTAAGAATGAAACCAGTTAATTCTCCAGTCTCCCCAGGACAAAATTTCTCTTAATAAAATTAACCCATCCGTTATACTCTGGTCAGGAATAGTACAAGTCTGAGAAGAATGTATCAGAGTAGATGCACAAAGCAACAACCTGTTATTCAACAATTTGGTATACAATTTAAAATCAGTATTTAATAATGTGCTGGGGCGCCAGTTTGAAAGGTCAGTCCTGTCCCCAGATTTATACATAAAAACCACCAACCCATTACCCATTGAATCAGGCAAATTCCCTGAAACCATCATATCCTGAAATAACTCTAGGATTTCAGGTAACAAAACTTGCAGAATCACACTGTACAATTCATATGGAATTCCATCTGTTCCAGGTGCAGAATTCTTTTAACCATTGCAAAAGTGGTCATTATTTCAGATTGAGTAAGTGGTGACACCAGTACCCGTTGATCGGATGATAAAACTTGTGGTAAAATACATTTTCCAACCAAACCTTATGACCATCCTGGGAGGATTCCTGATGACTAAATAAAGACTGCACATGCTCCTCTATGGCTGTCATAATTTCATACCTTTTGGAACAAAGACACCCCTTAGCATCCTGAATTAAAGACATCCGCTTTTGATATTGTAGTTGAGCACAGAATTGAAATGGATTCATAAAATCCTGTGAACCCTGGGTTCCAAATTTCCATTCCTGTTCTAAAGATCTAAGTCTATTATATTGTAGATCATTCATTTTTGTCTGGTTTCTGCTAATTCTGCAAGAATCGCTTTATCTCCTTGGGAAGCTTGAAACACTAAATTCTGAAACTGTTTTGTAAATACAATATTGGTCCCTCTTAAATTTCCCATTTAATCTTCCTATGTGTTGAAAGTATCTTTTAATATCTAGCTTTGTATCCTCTCACCATTCCTGTGAAATATCATATAACATTTTAACCGATTTACGTGCTTCTAATAAGGAAATAAAACCATCCTTAACAGTTGGAAGAGACAACAGTTCCAAGTTCAACCTCCAATACCCAGGACCTTGTTGCATACCATCATAATTAGAGACCGTCAGCTCTATGATGGCATGGTCAGATGGAGCAACAGGATGGGTCCTGGTATTTTTAATCTCCAAGGCAGGAGATATAAACCAGAAATCGATCCTAGTAGCTAGGTTACCTCTGAAATAGGTCTTATCTGGCCTGCCAAAAAAACCACAACCATCGACCAAACCAGTTTATGAAATCAAAGCAGCCAGGCAATTGGTATCACAATATAATTTTTGGGTTTGAGGACCCCTGTCCTTAAATACAACCCACAATTGAAATCTCCTCCCAAGAAAACATAACGAGATGTAAACAAATAAGGCTGTATAGTGTTAAAAGCTCAATTTAGCTGTCTTTGTTTGTGGGGCATATACATTAATAAACCGACAGTGCAATTTATTTAACGTGACATCTAATAACAAAGCACGGCCCGGGGCTATGTCCACTACCTGTATGGATTGTGCCAAAGGGGAATTTAAACAAATTCCAACCCCACAACAAAGATCCTCTCCAATAGACCAATAAGTCATTCCCCATTTCCATCCCACAGAGGCTCTATCCATCTCTTGTCTGCTATGTAATCAAGTGTCTTGAAAGAATACCACATCATAAAAAAAGGAATCAAATAAAGCGTATCCCAAAAGTTGTTTTCTATCTGACTGAATACTGTTAGTATTTAAAGAGGCCACAGTAATACTAAATAACATATCCATTGGTATAAAACAAAAACAAAACCCATTAAGTGTTTAACTAAAGGAGAACTAATTAATCCTGAAAAAAAATTGAAAAACATTAGGATTTTTTCCTGACCCATTTACGGGAACCCATCCTAGATTTATTTTTTGGAGGGATAGTCAAATCTTCTGTAGAACGCTCAGTGTCTGATCCTCCATCCTCTTGAGAAGAGTGAACCGAAACGGAGTCTGATTCTGTACCTACATCAGGTTCTTCAACCTGCAAGGTGGAAAAGGTGTTTTGCACTGGGAGATGGAAGACTTCTGAAACAGATGCTGCAGTTTTCTTCCGTAAACTCCTTCTTCGATTATTAACTACAGTGAAGGCACCTTCTGGTGGAAGGAGGGGGAGGCATAGAACCAGCATCACCAGATACTTCTAGTACTAACAGTTCTGCCTCAGATGGAGGCATGTGAGAAACCAAAACAGAAGTGGATTAGGCCTCCGAAGGGGGATTAATAGGCCTTTCAGGAGGTGCCCTCTTAGGTAGGGGGGGGCCCATATTGTTTCAAAGCCGATTTTAATGCAATATTCAAATAAAAATCCTGAGTGGTATAATCCTTGTCTGCAGTATTATGGGCTGCCCAAGGACAATCCATAAAAGAATGCTGTCCCTCACAAAGACTACACTTGGGAGGATGATGAGTCAGTCATAATATGCCCCACTTCCCCACATTGAGCACATTTCATTGTATCACAGGTTCAACTCAAATGTCTACTGGAACCACATTTATAACAATGGCGTGGCTGTCCAGGATAAAAAATGAAACCCTTGTCACGACCCAGGTAAAAACAACTTGGTAGATGTTGAAGTCCATCCTCCATTTGTGGTAAAGTCACCTTATACCTCCACCCTCCATTCCAAAACCTTCAGAATCTAAAATTGGTTCCGATTCCTTGTATTTGACAACGCTTCTCCAGCCAGTATGAAATGTCCATAATATTCACCCTTCATTTCTGAATAAGACAGTGATCACTTTAAAAGTTTGTTTTGTTAAAGGTATAGCTTGAAAGTGGGTCCAAGCTGGGTTCATTTTAAACAGGGCATACTTCATCCAGAAACGATTCAGGATGTCAGGGGAACGAAAACTTATGTCATATGTAGATTCTCCCGGAGTATGAATCAAAGCATACACTTCCGAGGGAGAAAACCCCAGCATCTGCTGCAATAGAACTTTCCCCACATAAAAGCGGTCTGGCATCGTATCCGCAGGTCCTAAAAACCGCAGCCGAACTGCATTCCTGCGTTTAGCTAAAGAAACAGGTTTTTGAAATAAACTAGCGAAAGTGGGAGCTGTCAGGGCTGGGGTTACTGACTCATTGTCAGGAGGTACTATAGGAATAGATCCCAGCTTCTTCCGACTGGGGGAATCACTAGCCACAATAATGTTTTCCATAGGCCCCTGTTGTGCTGGAGACTGTATAGGGGAGAAGGAAATGGAATCTGCTTGTGAAATGGGCAAGTCCATCATAACCATCTCTGCATCTGTATTAGCAGATAAAGTGTGCCCTGAAACGGGGTCTAAGGCTAGCACATATGGTTTAGTAAACAGGACTGTATCAGGCCTGTGCATATTGTGTAGGAGGCCATCCACAGTTCTCCCCAGTACCCCCGTGACACTCCCCGAACCCGGAAGCGGAATATCGGGATCCGCAACCCACTGACCTGTTTCTGTTTGGATCCAACCAGCTCGTTCCAGTGCCTGTTCCGGAGACCATGCCAAATCATGCTGTGAGTGATTTTCCATCCTGTGTCTTTGCCTGAAGTAGTATCCTCTATTAGAGGGCCCGCTGCAAAAACTTTGCTGTAGATGCCGTGGAAGGCGATGGCGAACCTTGAATTGAACGCTTCCTTTTTTTTCTTCAGCATGCAGTTTAGCTGCTCTGTAATCAGCCTCAGCTCAGGCTAAGAGGTCCTGTTTCACACGGACCACTCGTCTATATCTTCATTGCCCTCCACAGATATGGGGTCTGCTCCGGACTTCCTGCAACACCTAGTGTCACCATCGTGAGAGGAGTGTAGCAAAACTCCATTTTCAGTGGATCCTCCACCCATTGCTATCACAGCAAGCAGCGGGGGCTGAGGTACGATATGCTGGCCACCCTGAGAGTGCATTCCAGCCGTACCATGTTCTCCGCTGAGCCTTGCTAACTCACCAGCCACAGCATGTCCTCCTTCACTGTCCTCCTCCTCCGCCATCTTGGTCCCACCAGAAAATGGGTCCCCCCCTGCTCACAGGAAGTAGGGGAATTTCCCCGGTGTCCTGGCCAAATTTCCCTCATTCACTAAAAATACCACCAACAACTTAATCTGGTTCAAGGTTGGTTGGCATTCATCTGTATCCCCCTCCCCCGGGTCGTGCCTGAAAATAGGCAGGATTTGTCTAGTGCACTTACCTGGTCAACAAAAACTAAATAAATAAAAAATAAATCTCCCACACTCCACTCTATTTAGCTCCAAGAGGTACTTAAAGGTCTGAGTCACGCCCCTCTGACTTTTCTGTTTTTTTGTTTGTTTATTTAAAACCTGTTTTACCAGGTAAGCACACAGAGCCCAGGGCTCGTTTCCAGTTGTGACCTGGGGAGAAGGTAGAAATGGGAAAATAAGGAATTTCACAGTGTACAGTACATTAATAATTTTTTTTTTGGTGTGGTAACCAGATAAGGCCCACTAGGCACAAGTGCCTATTTTCGAGGGTGACCCGGGAGCACTGGGGTGGTTAAATGCTCGGAGTCGCACAGTATGGAAGTGGAGGTTGTGGGAATCAAACACACAAGTCTGCAGGATGTACCAAGCTCATTCATAGCTCTAACCTCTAGGCTGTACTGCCATACATTACACATTCCAAGGTACAAATGAGACAAGTTCATGGTAAGCAATGTGTCATGTTGGGGCTGCTCTCCTTTTCTGGGGGGAGTATGCCCGCATGTCACAGACCCGTGGCAGAGGCTGAGGGGGATCTATTGTGCAGACGCCATTACCTGCTCGGGGGGTGGTGGTGTGGACACGGGCCATCATTGCACATCCCCACCCCTAGGTACAGCCGCACATAAAATCCTGGCCCCGAGCATGAAGCCCTGCTCAGCCGCCACCCCCACTGCCAACAGTGTCTGCTGGGTAGGGTCCCGCTTCTGTGGCCCCACCCTGGGGGGTAAGCCAGGGCACATTACCACAGACCATGGGGAGGGAGTGCATGCCCAGTGGCCCTGCCCAGTGGGGTAAGCCTGGGCATGGGGAGAGGGAGTGAGTGGGCAGGGGCTGAGCTCCCTTCCGGGAATGGGAGAGCTGGACAAAAAGAAGATGCAGACCATCACGCTGTATAGACCTGTATCCCTCCAGGTGGATCCCCAATCTCCCATTAAGCCAAAACCCTGAGCTCCTCACCGGTTTTTCAACCATTGAATCCCATTTTGTGCAGTACCCTAGCTTCACCCATGCCATAGGTGGGCAGCACCTTCGAGAAGGTTACTGTGCATACTACTTGTCTAAGGCCCTTCCCCAACTCCACAGACTAGTCATGCACTGCTCTGATTCCATTCCCAGCCAGGTCATTAGTCCCTAGGTGAACAATGATGTCCCACTCCCTCTCCCATGCAGCTGCTTCCGCAATCCTAGTGGTTCGCTTCCTGTTCCTCCAAGCCATGGTGCCGGGCAGGCAGCTTACCTCCCTCTCCCTTAGTTCTACCCCCATAATGACCGAGTCCCCCACTAGGAGTAGTTTCCTTCCCCTTTGGGGTCCCGTGCCACCCTCCTGTGGGTCTCCTTTGTGAAGGTTCCCAGCATCCTCCTTGGTCTCCAGTGCGAGTGCCTCCGTAGAGGAACCATACTGCACCAGAATGGCATATGAATTGTGGAGAGGTACAGCTGGAGGGATGTGCCTCTGTTCCACCATTCCCACCCTCCCTGAGCCCACTGTGGTCCAGCCGCTCCTCTTTCTTGGCAACCTGTGAGGCAGCGGTGGCTTTCCTGGTGGTCCCTGGGTGCGGGAGTAGGTTTCCCGAATCCACACCAGGTCAGCCTGGAGACGAGCAACCTCCTCCCTCAGACCAGAGAGGTGTCCGCAAATAGAGCAGCATCGCAGCCTCCAGAACATCCCCTGGAAGACTGCTGCCCCACAGCCAGTGCATTACACCACTCCCCACATGTCTCTGTCCCTTCCTGTTTACATTTTTTTCCTTTTTTGTTAGTGTGTGCAAGCATGTGTGTGCGTTTACCCTATGCAGCATACTGTTCTGTTAAGATTATGACAGGTGCATGTCCTTTGCCCTTTTGGAGAAATGTCAGACCCTTGGTATAAACCAAATGATGCACTTGGGGTGGTGGGTGAGGGGCAGGTTGGCAGACCAAGCCTGTGCCCTACAGAAACAATCAACTACAGCTCTGACCCACCACCATGGTGCGTGCTTTCCTTCTTTTCAGCAAGACAACCTGCACAACAATTTAACAGAAAATATACCAAAAAACAATTTCAATCAGAGAAAAATAAAACAGTAAACTGTAAACCTGTAAGGACAAAACAGTAACAAAACCTGTACACACAAAACAAAATAGTAACAAGACAAAATCTCTGTTTAGCCAAAAGAATCCTTAATGTTTTTCCTTGCTCTGTCCTTTCAAGCAAACCTAGAAAAAACCAACGTTCAGGTGAAGGTAGGTGATTTTTGCCAGCAAACCAACCTTCCTTCCGTCCTTCCTTCTTGAAAGGGGAACCCTTTTCCCCTGCAGGGCCTTTCCAGAGTGTTGTGACATGGAGTAGGCCAATGGACTATCACCACCTCCATAGTGAAGTTTAAGGGGGAAGAGATTAACTGGGGCAGCACAGAAGCCAGCTACAGTGGTGTGCCATGTACTGTAGCTCTTTCTATAGTACCTCAGCTTTAGTTTTTATAAGTGAAATGAAGAATATATCAAGTAGAAATGCTTGCTGGTTTGATGAACAACTTCCGTATTTTGATATCCCTAACAGTAAATTTCTAGCTTTTTTACTTATTACATTTTGTTAAACAACTTTAAGAAGTGTGCTTCATCTTATAATGTGTGAATTACCCTTTAACACTTCAAATGGGTAGTTGTTCTTCAGCTGTTGGCATTTTTTTTCCTTCTGGTGATTTATTGTGTCACATGTCATTGCAATTTGCTGATTTATTAACCTTAATTCATAGCTCAGTTAACTTCTGTATTTCAACAGAAGGTCACGTTTGAGAGTGATGCTTTACTGACCTAACCTAACTATACTGAAGAATTATTACACAGTTAAAAGTGGTTTTCTGTTGGGTGTGCCTGTTACTCAACCAACAGGTTAAGAAATCCCCCATGGGGCTGGAACAAAAACTTAGTTTTATAGAATTGACCTAATTTTCACAACACAGCTTGAAATGATTGCTTGTCTCCAGACAGCAGGGTTGTGGGTGGTGGGTGGGGTGTGTGGGGGTTACATACTCTTGAAATGTTAAGTTTACTCATGCACGTGTGTGTGTGTGTGTGTGTGTGTGTGTGTGTGTGTGTGTAGTCTTAATTTTTCTTTTGAGATGACCTAAACAGTACAATATGTTGGTTGAATTAAAGGGTGTCGTAGAGCATGTAAGAAGGTACCTACTAAAAGAATACCATACATGTGTAATTATGTATAGAATATGTAGTGGGTGGATTTTATTCTAATGCCTTTTTCAGATGAGAGTCCTGGGTGGTGACATTGTGCTGGAAATTTTTCCTATGACTGAGTAAAGCATATTACATGCACAGTAATGGAAAGAGGGAGTGAAGTTTTCCGACTGTTAATTACACAAAAATCCCTGTATGATTACTGTTTAAAAGATTTATTGGCCTACAGTTTAAACTACGCCTGGTAGTATTGCGAGGCTTATACCTTAGGGATAATGGCTTAAATTACATCCCTAGCTGTAAAGCAGCTGCTGTCTGTGTGTTACAAGTGAGTAATGGAGGAGGAAAATTAAAGATGTAAGGGTGGCTCTGAATTTCAGTAAATTGGAGATTGAGCAGAGGGATACATGGACCAATAGGAAAGGGCACATCTAATGTGGAATATTTTTGCAAATACAATATTATATGACCATCTTCATGGATATCTGTTCACTTAGGCCGCACCTTTGAAACAATACCTGCATCAGCACTAGGACCAGACAGGAACTTTTTCTTTTTAATGCTTTTTTCTCCCTGGAGTCATCAGCCGCTGTCATCTGACATCCCCCTCTGGCATCGATCCCCGGGTATGAGACCCCCTCCCCTTCAGCCCAGTGACTTACACCTCGTGGCAGGGGGTGGAGAGACCCTCAGCCCACCAGACTGGATCCAGTTCCAAGGAGGCATCTTGCCAGGTGGTGCATCAGAAGGGGACAATCGTCATCCTGCAGTAGAGGACTCCTGTTTTTGTCCTTCAGTGAGTGTAGCATGCACTGACATCAAGGGAGAGAGTGCGCTCCTCCCAGCATCTGCTGCATCCCCCATCCACCATCTCAGCGCCGGCGATCTGCCTCCCGGCCTCTGCTAGTGGGCAAAGGCACACGCCAACTGCTGGAAACTCCCCTCCCCTCCCCAAGAGAATGAGAGCAGTCCTAGGGGCGCTCAATCCTTCTCTGCCCCTGGCGGCCCATGCCCGTTCCTGAACATTGGTTGCTGGTGTGGCGCGAGGTGTGGCGCCCGGTGCCTCAACCCTCAGCGCCACCGGACTGGTCCAGATGAAAACTTTTGCTAGTCTGAGACTGCCCATGAAAACATCACACATCAATGTCTACATAAACACGAGCGGCCTCATCTCTCCTCAGTTTTTTCCTCCATCGACTGTACTCGTTGGACCGCCTGTGGAAATGAATACGCCTAGCTGTTGTCATTTATTATTTTCTTATAAAGTAATCACTAATAATTTAGTGATACTGTTGACTCTGTACGCCACCATAATCAGTGACATTGTTATGGTACTGCGAGTGTGGAGAAAAAATATACAAGGATGATGCACATGAAGTGTGTGTCTGCTGTTTAGTCTTCTCTCACATCAGGACTTGTGACATTTGCCAGTGCTTCAATAAAGCAACCAGGCGATACAGAAAAAAGGTGCTGGGGAAGTTTATTTATTTATTTATTTATTTTTTAGAGAAAACTCTAGCGGCCATACAAAAAAGCCCAGGGTCAGAAGACAGTGTCACCAACCCCATCGACTGAGTTGTGGGCATTGAAGTCAGAAATCCACAAAAAGGACTGGTCATCATCTGGGCATAAACACAAACATACGGATAAGGATAAATCTTCTTCCTCGGCAAGATCTAGGTTGTCGTTATGACCTGCAGGTAGCCAGGCTGCATCGTCATCTGCTCTGGCGGCAGTGACACCAGCACCCAACCCCCGACCGTTGACCATACACCTTGGTTGAGGCTTGGATTAGGCACTAACATACCTAGTATGGATGGTACATTGTTAATGGGTCTTAGAAACATAGAAACATAGAATTTGACGGCAGATAAGGACCGCTTGGCCCACCTAGTCTGCCCATTTTCCTATCTAACAGATAAGCTGCAGATCCTAGTTAACCAACAGCTTACTTCCTCCTACCCCCCACTAGGACTGCCTTATGCCTGTCCCATGCATTCTTGAAGTCCCCCACTGTTCTTGACTCCACAACCTCCTCAGGGAGGCTGCTCCATGCATTGACAACCCTCTCAGTGAAAAAATACTTCTTCACATTACCTCTGAGCCGTCCCCCCTCTATCTTCAAATTGTGCCCCCTTGTTCTTGCACATCTCTTTTTCTGGAAGATGCTACCCTCTTGGACTTTGTTAATTCCTTTGAGGTACTTGAAAGTTTCTATCATGTCCCCTCTCTCCCTTCTTTCCTCAAGGGTATACATATTAAGCTCCTTTAGTCTTTCTTCGTATGTCTTCTAGTGCAGACCCTGCACCATTTTGGTTGCCCTCCTCTGGACAGCCTCCACTCTGTCTATGTCTTTGTGTAGATGGGGTCTCCAGAACTGCACACAGTGCTCCAGATGGGGTCTCACCAACTGTCTGTACAGAGGGATAACAGCTTCCTGTTTTCTACTATTGATGCCTCTTCCTATGCATCCCAGTATCCCCCCCAGCCTTCCTTACTGCCTTCTCACCTTGCTTGCCCACCTTTAGGTCATCTGATATAATTACCCCCAGTGTCATCTGCAAAGAGACATACTTTTCCTTCCAGTTCCTCTGCAATGTCACTTATAAAGACATTAAAAAGGACTGGTCCCAGTACTGAATCCTGCGGTACCCCTCTAGAAACCCTCCTTTCTTCACTGTGTACTCCTGTCATTGACTCCAGTGGTCACGGCCTTTGACCAGGGTGTCGTCAACGCACAGGCAGTGCTGGCATAGTTTTCAGACATGATACGGTGCATACTTCCAGGCTTGGCTATGTAGTCTGCACTGCCATCGATGGAGATTCCTGCATCACAGACCCTGTTGACCTCCATGGCTAGTACACAGCAAGCACCTCCTGAGCAGAGCCCCTTAGCATCGCCAGAGGTCTTCCATTCCATCATCAACAGGGACGCTGACAAGGAGGAGGAGTATAATCCGGACCTCAGAATGGAGGAGGATTATGAAGAGGAGGGGGGATATGTACAGTAACATTATGCCCCACATTCCAGCTGTACTGTATCCTCTTGCAGTGAAGATTCTGTAGTGTATACACCAAGATCTCCTGAAGACCGTACATTTCAAACAGTGATGCAGCAAATGCAAAATGCTATGGGTTTTACAGTGTAAGAAGAGGATTCTATCAAAAATAATTTGATAGATTTGCTTGAGGTTCCCTGCACTCCATCCATCATTGTTCCTCCAGTTCATTCTGCCTTGGAGGATGCCACCGTTGCTGCCTGGTGTAGACCAAATACCATGCCTGCTATACCCAGAAAGACTGAGAAGCAGTACCCTGTCCCTGCTACCAAGCTGCCTTATGCCAGCCAGCCTGAAACTGATTCTGTGGTCATGACCAAGTACCAAAATAGTATCTGGAAGGCTGCCAGAACTGCAGCTCAGGCGCTCCTAATGGGTACTGTCGAGAATTATCTGCTTAAAAATGTGGCTGCTGGTGCTGAGGCAGGCAAACATCGGCTCCGCTCAGCATATGATGTCTCACATGCATCTGCCAGCGCAGATGTCACTGGTATTTGTATGAGAAGGTATTCTTGGCTCAGAGTGTCTGGGTTTGCAACAAATATGCAGCAAAAAGTTCTGAATGTTCTTTTTAGAGGCACCAAACGAATGGGATACCATGTGGAAGATGCATTAAGATGCCTTCAAGTCTCTAAAATGACTTTAAGGTCAGTCAGATCCTTGTATCCCCCGCAGGTAGAGGTCAAGGAAAAGGATCCTTTCACCAGCTTGCTGCCAAAAGTGGCCATCAAGTCTAACGTCAGCAAGGCTGGGGTAAGAGTGGTGGAGCCTTGCCAGCTCTCCCTCCACAGGAGCCCGCTGCAAAGCCTCCTAAGCCGGTGGCAGTGGTTCCACTAGCTCGGCATAACTTGTACTAGACTCCCACCAAACCACTTCACTCACAGTAGGTGGTGGTATGGGGTTGCTTCTCCCTTCATTTAACACAAAGTAGGAAGATTACTACAGATGAGTGGGTCCTGGAGTTAATTGCAAAGGGACATGCTATGGAGTTGCTAGAAATGCCTACCAAGTATCAGAGTCCGTCTCTTTCGGCTCATCCCTCAGGACATCTGTCTCTTTTGAAAGAAGAGATACAAGCTTTGCTAAGTAGATGTGCAATGGAACCTGTACTTTCACACCAGAAAGGCAAATGGTTCTACTCCAGATACTTCTTGGTCCCAAAATGGACAGGAGATCTCAGACCTGTGAGACCTAAACTTTTACATAGAATACAAGAAGTTTTGCTTGGTTTCCCTGCAAAATATGATTCCCATGTTGCAAACAGGGGACTGGATTTGCTCCCTGGACATATAGGATGCATACCTTCATATCAAGATCAGATAACGCCACAGAAAGTACTTGAGATTTGTCCTGGGAGAGGAGCACTTTTATTGCCCTTTGGCTTGTTTTCTGTAGCTCGGGTCTCTGCCAAATGCTTGGCTGTGGTGGCAGCAGCCCTTTGCAGGGAAACTCTGTATGTCTGTATGTTTGGCCCTTGCTGGTGATGGTGTCACCTACTCCTGTCCCACTGGCTGCACTCCCTCCTGTGTCACTTGGTGGGACCGGCCAGGTAGCATTTTCTGGTCACTTCAGTGCCAGCTGGGTTGTTGGTGCTGGGTCTGGTGCCGGCATTGGGTTTGGGCCCTTCGGAGTGTGGCCTGGTGCCAGTTGCAGTGCTAGTCCCAGTGTCGTATCATTGTCGAGTTGGCACAGGTCTGCACTGGAGGCCTTCCTTGCTGGAGGTTCTCGGCGTTGGGGATCTCCTGGTGCCAGATTCAGTTCCAGTTCTGGCACCATCCTTGGCACAGGTCCCTTTCTCTTGGGACCGGTGTCAGTGTTCCTGGGGCCATGTTTCTGGATTAGAGGCCCTGCGACCCACCTCTCTGTGTGCCCCTCCCACCAGGGAAGATGAGGAGGTGGCAAAGTCTCACCCTGACCTCATCTTCTGTGAGGTGATGACAGTCAGTTTCTTAGCCTGGACTCTTTTGGACCCAGGCCCTACTGCTGTGCCTCAGGAGGATCTAACTTTCAAGGCTTTGCTCAAGAAACATCGGCAACAGGGTGGACACTCCAGGTGGTGTGGAAAGGATGAACAGAGGCTTGAGAACTAGAAGAGTGGTCAAGGGTATAGCAGCTGGGTTTCAGTGTGACAAAGTGCAAAATAATGCACTTAGGGCACAGAAACCCAGGGACGGAGTACAAAATGGATGGAGTGGTACTGATGACCACCAAGCAGGAAAGAGACCTGGAGGTACTCATTACGGATGACGTAAAGGTGGCCAGGGAGTGCCTCAAGGCAGTAGGGAGGGCAAGGGGGATGTTGGGGTGCATAGGGAGGGGTATCACCAGCAGAAAGGAGGTGGTATTGCCTCTTTGTAGATTGCTGGTAAGACCCTACCTAGAGTAATGTGTCCAGATTTGGAGACCACATCTCCAGAAAAACATAGACAGAGTGGAGGTGCAGGGTCTGCATCAAAAGCCCTATGAGGAAAGACTAAAGGACCTCATTATGTGCAACCTGGAACAGAGGAGGGGATATGATAGAGACCTTTAAATACTTCACTGGGGTAAATAAAGTACAGGAGGGAAGTATTTTTCAGAAGAAAGAATGCTCAAGAACAAGGGGACATGCTATGAAGCTGCTGGGGGTGTAGATTCAGGAGAGAAGAGGAAGTAAGTCTTCACAGAAAAGTGTGGTGGATTCCTGGAACAGCCTTCCAGCGGAGGTGGTGGGGTTCAAGAATGCATAAGATGAGCACAAAAGAATCATAGTGGAAAGGAAGAGGGCGAGGGAGAAAGAGCTGTTGATCCTACACGGTCTGATGTAATAGAGCAGGTAAGGAGAAATGGGCAGACTGGATGGGCCAAGCGGTCCTTATCTGCCATCAAATTCTATGTTTCTAGACATCCTTGTCCACTTAATTCTGAGCCTCCTGCCATTGATTATTTGTTAAACATTTTTACTATGCCGGAAAGTTTAGTTCCTCCTATTCTACCTGCATTTAAAAACCCTTTCTGAAGTAGGCCTGCTTCTAGTGCATCTGTTTGCAAGGAGGTAGTCAAAAAGGAAAAAGTACACTGCCCCTAGATAGTACAGTGTGTGTTTCTCAACCTTAGCTGATGCCTTTGTTATTCTCTGAGAATAACAAGGCCATTCTCCCCAAAGAGGTCACCATTTGTCCTCTGAAAAGGACTCGGTCAGATTGGAACAGTTGGAAAACAGGCCTGCGCAGCAGCTACCATATGTATGCGGATTGCTACCTCCAAGGGCATTTTTCACTTTATGACTATTCTTTTTGGCGCTTACTTAAGCCCCTGGCAGAGACTTAAACAAAAAAAACAAAGAAGTGTTCTGCTGACTGCCTTATACGGAATTTAGTCTAACAGTCATCAACTCTAAGCCATTTGGATGCCTTTGCATCTGCTTCCACTAGACATCTGCATCACAAGGCATCTCTGGCTCGGACCACTGGTTCATTCACAGGGGCCATGTACCCGTTCCTCGACCTCAGAAACCTAATTTTCTTAAATCAATAAATTTACAGTTATCTTTTTCCAGGATTGGTTAGCTCCCTGAAAGGCAGGGTGCATACCAGCACATTTTGGTACACCCCAGCTGCCTCAGATACCTCTGATTCTTCATGCTGGGCATCTTACCAGTTCAGAGTCCTGCCCTTTGAGCTGTCCTCGATGCCTCAAGTCATTGCCCAAAGTGCACCTGAGAAAATTAGGACTCCAGGTTTTGTACCCTTACCTGGACAACTGACTGATAGTCCATCAAAGCATAAAATGGAACATGCAGTGGCCATGACCTCTCAGTTCCTTACCTCCATGGGGATTCTGCTGAATCTAGAAGCCTCAGCTTCAACCCTCACAGTGGTTAGCCGGCGCACTGGCGCAGTGGTTGGATTTCCCCATGTGACCCCGATGACCCGGGTTCAGAAATGGACTCAGGAGTTGGAGAGCCAGCTCTCCTTCTCTGGGGGACGGGGGCTGTGTATCCGATGCAAGATTGACCTCAGGCAAAGGCTGGGGCCAGCAGTGACCAGTGTCGGAGATGCTCCGGAAGATGTGCCAGACATCAGCACATGACAAGCACCCTGGGACCACCCAGGCCACTGCCACTACCTCAGAGGTTGCCAAGAAAGAGGAGTGGTTGGACCACGGTGGGCTCAGGGAGGGTGAGAGTGGTGGAACAGAGGCACATCCCTCCAGTTGTGCCTCTCCACAATTCATTCGCCACTCTGGCGGGGCATGGTTCCTCTATGGAGGCACCCACAGTGGAGACCAAGGAGGATGCTGGGAACCTCCACAATAGAGACCCACAGGGGAAGGAAACCGCTCCTGGTGGGGGACTCAGGGGGTAGAACTGGGGAGGGAAATGGGAGGTAGGTTGCCTGCCTGGTGCCATGGCTTGAGGGACAGGAAATTAATCCTCAGGAT
This sequence comes from Neoceratodus forsteri, assembly GCA_016271365.2. NCBI lineage: Eukaryota > Metazoa > Chordata > Ceratodontiformes > Ceratodontidae > Neoceratodus > Neoceratodus forsteri. Next base: position 196,511,809 of record CM057458.1, read on the forward strand.
TGTGGGAGCAGCTACAAGGGGGAGTGAGCTGGATGTCATTATCCACCTAGAGATGAATGACCTGGCTGAGAATGGGATCAGAGCAGTGCAACAGGAGTTTGTGGAGTTGGGGAGGGGGCCTTAGACAAGTAGCACACACGGTAACTTTCTCAGAAGTGTTACCTGTCTATGGCATGGATGAGGCTAGGGTACTCCGCACCATGGGATTCAATGACTGGTTGAAAATCTGGTGTAGAGCTCAGGGATTTGACATCATTGGGGACTGGGGCTCCACCTGGAGGGATGCAGGCCTATACAGGCGCAGTGGTCTGCATCTATCCAGGAGGGGAACCAGGATCCTAGGTGATATGTTTAAATGCTTCATTGGCAAGCATTTAAACTAGCCGGGGCACTGAAAAGGAGAAGGGAAATCCTAGCCCCCCCCCCAAAAAAAATCAGAGTAGTTAGTGAGGTAAACACCAAGATGGAGCAGTCGATAGGAAGAAGGGCAGGGGTAAATGGAGAAAAAAACAAAGGCAGCAAGAACAGGGATGGGGTAAAAAGAAATAAAGCCATAAGCAAATGGAGGGTAATGAGTACCAATGCCCGTAGTATAGGTAAAAAGCTCCCCGAAATGGTGGCCTTGATGGAAGAGGGATGCCTGGATATTGTGGCAGTTACAGAAACATGGTACTCAGAGAAGCATGACTGGGATTTCAGAATACCAGGGTACACAGTCTACAGGAGGGACAGGGAAGGAAGAAGAAGAGGAGGAGTAGCTCTTTGTAAGAAGGATCAAAGCAACAGAACTAAAGGGTAAACAGGGAGGAGATGAGACACTGTGGGTCACCCTGGAGACTGGAAATGGCTCCACAATCCACACAGGGGTTGTATACAGACCCCTGTCTCAGGGGAGGAAGTGGACAAGGAAATGACAGAAGACATCCTTGGGATGGCAGAGAAAGAGGAGATATTGCTGATGGGGGACCTGAACATGCCAGATGTTAACTGGAGTACCTTTGCTGCAGCCACATCCAAGAGCAAGGCCATTCTCGATGCCCTATAGGGGGCATGCCTCAAACAGCTAGTTTTGGAACCCACTCTGGAGAGAGCAATCTTAGACCTGTTACTCTCAAATGGGGACGGAGAGAAGATCTCCGATCTTGAAGTGAGTAGCCATCTGGGAACAAGCGACCACCAAACAGTGTGGTTCACAATAAACTTAGCTGTAGAGTCAAGCCACACAAAAGTGAAGATACTGGACTTCAGGAGGGCTGATTTTGTCAAAATGGGAGAGTGCCACAGAAAAGCACTAGGAAACGGGTAAGAAGGTGGGGTGGAGCAACAATGGGGAAACATCAAAACCGCCATCACAGATGGAACAAGCCTTTGTGTGAAGCAAATAAACAAATCAAAATGAAACAAAAAAACACTATGGTTCTCAAAAGAAGTGGCGGGGAAGGTAAGGGACAAAAAGATAGCATTCAGGAAGTACAAGGAATCGCAGAAGGAGCAGGACAGAGAACTGTATCAGTTAAAGCAAAAGGAGGCTGGGAAGGCGGTCAGAACAGCAAAGGCCCAAACCGAGGAAAAGATAGCCAACTCAGTTAAGAAGGGGGATAAAACCTTTTATAGGTACATCAGGGAGCGAAGGAAGACCAAGGCAGGGATAGTGAGGCTTAATAAAGGGGAGGGAGGGTGGGCAGAGGGAGACTATGAAAAGGCAGAGATACTAAACAAATATTTTTGCTCAGTATTTACAAAGGAAGAGGGGGAGGTACATAAAACAAACAGTAGTAACACGCTGGATACAGAAGTTGATACCGCCCATTTATAGAAGAAAGGGTTCTGAAAGAACTCTAAAACTGAAGGTGGACAAAGCAATGGGGCCTGATGGGATTCATCCCAGAATTCTAAAAGAACTAAGGGTAGAACTAGTGACACCACTGACTACCCTTTTTAACAAATCATGGGAGGATGGGTGGTACCCGAGGACTGGAGGAGGGCAGATGTGATTCCCCTTCACAAAAGTGGGAGCAAGGCAGAAGCAGGAAACTATAAACCTGTTAGTTTAACCTCAGTGATAGGGAAAATGATGGAATCACTTCTAAAGGAAAGAATTGTCGAGTATCTAGAGGCCAGAGGGGCACAGGACCCTAGGCAGCATGGATTCACAGCGGGAAGGTCATGCCAGACGAATCTGATAGATTTCTTTGACTGGGTGACCAAAGTAGTAGATCAGGGAGGGGCTGTGGACATGGCCTACCTAGACTTTAGCAAGGCATTTGACACAGTCCCACACAAAAGATTAATATACAAGTTAGCCAGCCTGGGAGTGGGTCCCAAGATGACAGCCTGGGTAAAGAATTGGCTGGAGAATAGGACACAGAGAGTAATAGTAAATGGAGTCCACTCAGAAGAAAGGAGGGTTACTAGTGGGGCACCGTGAGAGTTCAGTATTAGGACGGGTCCTCTTCGTGTCTTTATAAGCGACATTGCAGAAGGACTGGAAGGAACAGTATGTCTCTTGCATATGACACTAAGATCTGCAACAGAGTTGATGCACAGGGTGGGGTGGAAAGGATGAGAAGGGACTTGGCAAGGTTAGAGGAATGGTCAAATGTATGGCAGCTTAGATTCAATGCTAAGAAGTGCAAGGTAATGCACCTGGGAAACAAAAACCCAGGGGAAGAGTACACAATGGGGGGTGAGATACTAACAACAACAAAAATGGAGAGTGACCTGGGGGTAGTCATATCAGATGACCTAAAGATGGGCAGGCAATGTGAGAGGGCAGTAAGGAGGGCTGGGGGGATACTGGGATGCATAGGGAGAGGCATCACCAGTAGAAAACAGGAAGTTGTTGGCCCTCTGCACAGGCAGTTGGTAAGACCACATCTGGAATACTGTGTACAGTTCTGGAGACCCAATCTCCGCAAAGACATAGACAGGGCGGAGGCTGTTCAGAGGAGGGCAACCAAAATGGTGTAGGGGCTGCACCAGAAAACATGAAGAAAGACTAAAGGAGCTTAAGATGTATAGCCTCGAGGAAAGGAGGGAGAGAGAGGACATGATAGAAACTTTCAAATACCTCAAAGGAATCAACAAAGTCCAAGAGGGTAGTATCTTTCAGAAAAAGAGGTGTGCAAGAACAAGGGGGCACAATTTGAAGATAGAGGGGGGACGGCTCAGATGTAATGTCAGGAAGTATTTTTTCATGGAGAGGGTTGTGGATGCATGGAGTGGCCTTCCTGAGGAGGTCGTAGAGTCAAAAACAGTGGGGGAATTCAAGAATGCATCGGACAGACGTAAGGCAATTCTAGTGGGGGGAAGGAGGAAGTAGGCTGTTGGTTGACTAAGACCTGCAGCTTATCCGTTAGGTAGGGAAATGGGCAGACTAGGTGGGCTAAGCAGTCCTTATCTGCCGTCAAATTCTGTTTCTATGTTTCTGTGTCATTGCACGCCATGCCCCCACTGGAGTCTCTTACTAGAAAAAATACTTGTGGTCACCCTTAATGACACTCCACTCTGCCAGCCCTGTTCGCCACCATCGTATCTTTTTTTTTTTTTCTTCCTACTCTTTTTTTTCTCCCCTTCAGAAGTGCCTGCCTGGCTGTGCCTCTCACTCCCAGCCTGAATCCTTGCGTCTCCCTGGCTCTCCCCCGAATGACTGGTCAGGTCTAGCCCCCTAGATCACCCCTCCAGGAAAGGACCCGCCCTCCCTTGGCATCTCTTTCTGTAATTAGAGGTACCTACCAGTCGGGTGGCTGATGGAGAGTCCTGAGTGCATTGGACCGGCGGTGGGATGTGGGCGCGCCTCCAAGGCCTCTGTCATCTCACTGGGCTGCAGAGATTTTTTTTTCCTTGTAGGTGTTACTATCCTATGTGGAGCGTGGCCATCACAGCATCGCTATGCCACAGCTCCGCCCACTTACATATGCAGTGTCGCTACGTCGTGTGCCTCAGATGACTGCCAGAGGTCGCTCTTATGAGCGATCGCTTCCACTGAGCCCTTCCCAGGAAGAGAGAGCAGTCCATCTGGACACTCTTATCTCTTCCCTCCCCTGACGACCCAGGCTGGTTTCTGAACCCGGGTCGCCGACATGGCGTGAGGTGTGGTATCCAGTGCCTCAACCCTCAGTGCCACCGGGCCGGCTCTGCCACCATCGTATCTACCGGCAACCTAATACTGGTGTCTGTGACGGGAGCCCAGCCCCCACGCCCCACCCTGGAGGGCAAGCCAGAGAGGCAATGCTGGTGGGCGCTCCCTACCGGCACCGTCATACCAGTGTCATTGGGGTCCTGTGTTTGCCTGAGCAGCCCCGCCCTGGGGGGTAAGCCAGGGGGTATTACCGTAGCCCTTAGGGGAGTCCGATAGTGAAGAGGGGGTCAGACAAGAAGCAGTGGATGAGCCTCAGGTGACAGTGACAAAAAGCATACTAAAAAATAAAAAAAAAAATAAAAACCCTCACAGCAGCTGCTGTTCATAGGAACTTCTCTGGATATGACTAAGGCCCAGCCTTCCTTCCAGAGAGCAGAATGTGAGCGATCCTGTAGCTATCATGCTACATGTGGATCGCAAATCTGTTTAAGTTCAGTCTATGCAAAGCATGCTGGGTCTGACAGCTTCCTTGGTGTTCACAGTGCTGCTGGCATAGTAACACATTTGAATGATTCAGTGGATGCTCTGTGAACAATGGTCACAAGTATCACATCCTTGGACTGATCCCTTTCAGGTGACAAAGCCCTTGGTTCGGTCACTCACCTGGTGATCTTCTGGAGAACAATCTCCTCCAGGACTTCCCTTACTCTCACCATGGATGCCTCCCTGTTGAGATAGAGAGCCCACTGTCAGGGCCTCCAAACACAAGATGTCTGGACCCATCAGAGACTCATCTCTACATCAGTGTGTTGGAGATGTGAGCTGTTTTGTACAGACTGCAGGTCCTAGTAGATGTTGTCAGCTGCAAAACAGTCTTCCTCCAGACAGACAAGAAGTCTGTGATGTATTACATCAACAAACAAGAAGAAGCACACTCTTACCTTCGCTGCAGGGAGGTGGTGAGGGTGTGGGAAGGATGCCTGGAGCAGGGGTTCCCTGCTGTAGGCCATTTATATGCCAAGAGTCCAGAACACTCTGGCAGATGAGCTTAGCTGAACCGAGGCCGATCCTTATGAGTGACCACTAGCTCCAGACATCATGAGATCACTGTTTGATGAGTGGGGCACCCAAGATGTGGACCTTTTTGCATGTCCATGCAGTGCCAAACTGCCTCGATTCTGCTCTAGAAATCCAGGACATGGTGTTTTCTGTCAGGATGCATTCATACTGCAATGGCAAAATCTTTTTCTGTATGTATTCCCTCCAGTCATTCTAGAGCAAAGGGTATTACTCAAAGTAGAGGCACATGGGAGGGCAAGATGATTCTGATCACCCGTTCTGGCCTTGATAGATATGTTTTCCTCTGTTGAACACACCTATCAGTCAGAAAACCTAGGATCCTTGCACTCAGGATGGATTTATTGATTCAGGGTCACCTGGTCCAGCCTAACTTGCGGTCCCTGCACCTTCAAGTCAGGCTTCTAAAGAGATAGAAGTGAATAGGTACAAGGTGTCTCACAAGGTCTCTGAAATTCTTTGTTTACCTGCAAAACTTCCACTAGGAAGACTTTCACAGCCAAATGGAAAAGGTTTTCCATCTGGTGCTCCAACAAAACTTGTATGGACCCCTTTCAATACCCACCTGACAAGGTTCTGGAGTAATTACTGGACCTTTCTGATGTTTTTCTATGATATTCCACAATTAAGGTCCAGTTGCATGATTCTGCATAGCACAAGCCCATCAGTACCTTCTACTTGGCACAGCTGCCACTGTTCTAGGGTTCATTCAGGGCATCTTACACACGAGCCTCTCACTGGGAAGTTGGTGGCTACCTAGGATTATATATTTTATTTATGTATTGAAATGTTTCACCAGGAAAGGCAAACTGAACAATAATTTGCTGGTCTCCCGGTGCAACCTGGGGGAGAGGGTAACAGGGAAGAACAATATACAGATAAACACCATATAATAAACAGATAAGCATCATACAACATACAAGTAAAAGCAAGAACAGTGCTGTGATTGGGAAGATATATACATAAGTGCATTATAAGTCAATAATGGACTAAAAGTAGAAGTAAAAAAGTCTGATATGTACAACAGCTAGCATGGAGCTAACCCATGAATAGGCAATGGAAGAGAGGATAGTAGGATGGGGGGAGTTAGGGGGTGGGGACAGGTGAGCGGGAAAGGGGAGATAAAGGGGGGGAGGTGTAGGAAATGGATAAGGACAGAGATTCAGTGGGGTAGGTAGATAGCAGTAAAGAAAGAAACTGGAAATATGGGTGATATATTTAAGAGGTGGGGAGGAGAAGGGGCACATAGATGAGTTTAGTTTAGCTGTAGGTGCAGTTTACTGACAGAAAATTATGTAGGGCTGAAGAGATGGAGTTTGGCGAGGATGAGTGGCAAATCTGGGGGGGAAGTGCCTTCCAGAGTTTAGGGAAGCAGTATGAGAAGGCCGTCTGACAGGCACCAGTAGCATGATGAGGGACTACCAATAAACGCAAGTCATAGGATCTGAGCGAATGGGTGGGAGGTATGAGGGTGGCTAGAGAGGTAGTAAGATGGGGGGGGGGAGCCTGCCAAACCAAGATTTTGACACAAATTTAGCGCAATGCAGGAGTCACCGATTTTCTAATGAGAAAAAAGCCAGGGAGTGGTGCAGATTACAGTGATGGATGAGAGAAGGGAAGTCCAAAGCGAATTGACAGAAGGAGCTGAAAAGTGTGTCCAGTCTGTTTAGGGAAGACTTGGGAGCAACACTGTAAACTACATCACAGTAGTCAAAAGTAGGTAAGATCATCTGGACAAGTTCACACCTCGAAGGTAGTGGGAGGCAGTTACGGTTCCTGTATGGCACACCAGGTTTGGGGCACAGCTTCGTCAGGACAGCGTCCACATGACCAGAGAAGTTGAGGTGTTGGTCCAGCCACACACTTGGGTACCTAGAGGAAGTGGTGTCCTCAAGGACTGTCACATCAAGGGTTTGGAAGGAGGGCAGGGAAGGAAGCCGAGAGAGTCTCTGCCTAGTGCCAAAGGTCATTGAGACTGTCTTCTTGGCATTGAGGGAGAGTTGATTGGAGCTAAACCAACACTGAACATTATTGAAGTTAAGTTGTGCTGAAGTCTGGTAGCAACATCATTCAGGGACTGGCCCAACGTGAAGATGACCTTATCATCAGCATACATATGGATTGAGGTGGATGAGCAGACAGAGGGGAGATCATTAAGGAACACTGAGAATAAAATAGGGCCCAAGACGGAACCCTGGGGGACGCCAGTATTGATGGAGAGGGGAAGGGAAATTGAGACAGCTATTCTCATTGGGTCCTTCCTACCAAGTAGGCATGAAACCGGTAGGTGGCAGATTCAGTTAGGCCTACCAAGGAGAGGGTGTCTAAAAGAAGGGTATGGTAGACGATATTGAAGGCCTTTGCTAGGTCAACAAAAATTGCTAAGTGATTTGGCCACTGTCCATCCCAGAGAGGATAGAGTTGGTGAGCCAGATCAGAAGGTGGTAGTGTAGTGGTTCTTCCTAAATCCAGATTGGAACGGAGTGAAGAAGTTAAGAGTCAGAGAGATAGAAGAGTTGGGAGAGAACTAAGTGTTCTTGAAGCTTAGCAAGGATGGGAAGGATATCGACCTTGTGCTGGATGTGATCACCTGCAAGCCTTTTGATCCCCTTGTGACATGTGAGAAGAGGTTTTTAACTTGGAAAGCAGCTTTTCTAATGGCCAGCTTTTCTGCTTGCACAATGTCTGAAATTCATGTCTTGGTGACAGATCCAGTTTGTATTGTTTTCCACAAGGACAAGATAGTTCCCCGCACATGCCCTAAGTTCCTTCCTGAAGTGATGTCAGAGTTCCATCTGAATCAGCCACTTGTCCTGCCTACCTACCTGCTTTGGCAACTTCCAGAATGAAGGAGAATGCACTCCCCATTCTCTGGATGTTCAGAGGGTCCATACGTTTTACCTGGACAGAACTTCGGACTTCAGGCAATCCAAAAACCATTTGTTTCCTTCAGTCCCATTCCATTCAAAAGACAGCCTGTTATAATCAAGTACATTTCTGCCTAGATTGTGAGCTCTCCATGCCACTGCTATGCCATAGGGCAGGTCAAACTGGAAGGTTAGGTACAGTATGTGCCCACTCCACTAGGGCAGTTCTCACATCCCTGGCAGAGATTCTTTCTGTGTCCATCAGTGATAAATTGCAGAGCTGCAACTCAGAGCACAGTGTTCACTTTTGTTAAGCACCGTGCCCTGGATGTCTGTGACAGCAACATGCCACCTTTGGCGGGAGTATCCTGAATGGACTTCTGTCCTGTGTGAGCCCTTGCCTCCTACCACCCTAGTCCAAGGGATTTTGTCTGAGCTTGGCATTTTGACTCATTAGTTTGAATCAGTGGTGAAGATATGAGTAGTATGTACTCACCGTAATTCTTGATCTTCTAGGAATATCTTCACCATTGATTCATACATCCACCCTCCGTCCCCTGGGCTCACTCCACTCTCTTTATTGGTCTTAACCCCTTGTTCTTGGCTTGGGCTTTGAAGACACTGTGTTACTGGTTTGTTGACCCTTCCTACACTGGTCACTAGGGCTATCTTATGCCCTTAGGTATATTGCATAAGTACTAGTTAGGTTATGGTGCACCTCCTCAGTTTAAAAAAAAAATATATATATAGGTACTGAGGCAGTTGGCCAAAGTAAGCCTGGTACCACAAACCACTCTCGTGGTACGGTGCATGTGCACAGCTTTCCTCGCACCAGTCCTCCTAAAAAGTTCTAGCACCTGCAGGATCCTAGTACCTCTGGCTAGAACCCATTAGCATGATTCAATAATGAGGATATTCTTATAAGATCATGATGAGTATGTAATTTTCATTTCTACTTCCTGGACCTCCAGGATGTAAATTCCACATCCCAGTCTGCTGTTACCTCCATTTCAGAGCAGAAGTTGTGTACCAGTTCCAGGTCATGCATTTTAGTCTGTCATCGGCGTCTATGTTCTTCATCAAGTGCATGGCAGTAGTGGCACCCTTCTTGCATCACTAAGGTGTCAGGGTCTATCCCTGCCTGAATGACTGCCCGCTGGCCAGGCCATCCAGAGAGACCATCAAGAGGTCCAAAGATCTGGCTGTCCATGCCTGTTGAGACTTGTGCCTACTGGTCAACCTAGACAAGTCCAAGCTAGTACCTTCGCTGGTGATCAAGTTCGTTGGGGAGAACTAGACTCCCTGTGGGACGCCATCCAGTGGTGGCTGATTCTAGAAAATCTGGAGGAAGGAATCCCTTTTGTCTGCCCAGAACTAGCTGTCACGCTCTTGATGGATGCATCTCTGGTGGGGTGGGGAGCACGTCTGGGAGACCACAGATGTCATGGGTTCTGGTCACCCAGGGAGTCCTGTCATCACATAAACCTCCTGGAGCTCCATGCAAAGAGACTTGCTGTGATGGAATTTGCCACTCTGGTCAGGGGTCAGGTCATGCAGGCCCAGACTGACAACACCATGTCTATATTCTACCTCAACAGGCAGAGCGAAACACGCTCCCTTTCATTGTGTCAGGAGGCCCTTCGTACCCAGACCCTTGTGCGCAGCCTCGATGCAGATCTCCCGGAGGTCCAGGTTGTTGATCACACCTGGCCAGTGCTCTTAGCTAGGTTGGGGAGAGATTGCATGACTGATCTCTGAATCAGGAGGTAGTGAACCACTTGTTCTCCTTGTGGGGCACACCTCTGGTGGCTGTTTTTGCCTCCTGGGAGAATGCTAAACTGAGACTGCTTTGTGCCTTCCATAACAGTCTGGGACACTTGTTTGTGATTCCATCACGAGGCCCTGGACCCCAAGCCTTGTGTACGCCTTCCCCTACTTCCACAGGGTTGTGGTCAAGGCCTGAAAGGACAAGGCATGGATGATCCTGATAGTTTCAGACCGACTATGGCAGTTCTAGTACCCAGATCTCCACAACCTCAGCAGCGGACCTCCATAGCAACTGCCTCTTCACCTGGATCTGCTGACCAGACAACAAGGGAAGGTCCTGCACCCGACCTTCAGTCCTTGTGCTTTTTGGCCTGTTTCCTGAGTGGCTAAAGTTCCAGGCCTTGGGTTTGTTGGAAGATGTGCTCCATACTGTGAAGGCCTCCAGGAAAGAGTCATCTCACAAATGCTGTGCATTTACATTGAACTTTTCCATTTGGTGGGGATGTGGCCTAGCCGAGGAGCTGAATGGAGGTGTTTTTAGCAGAGCTCCAGCTAGATCCATTAAAAATCACTACCATCCTGCATAAATTGGCCCTACAACTTCATTACTGGGCTATATTCTAATGCTTAGATGCTGATTACAGCTAAATCTGCAAAGAAACAGGCAAAATTATGATTTAATAAGGCACCCAGCTCGAGCTCAACTCTGCAGCCTGTAGAACAAACAAGGGGTCCAATCTCCATCAGAACCTGGAGGTGAAGTAGAGAGCATACCAATGGATACTGATTACCAAAACCTTGAAAGATTGATCCGGGATCCGAAGTATGACTTGGGCACACGGATGCCGTCAGGATTCGATAACATGACTGCCTAAATCCAACACCTGCAACAGCTGGTAAATGCTACATCGGAAACAGTGGAGGCCCATGCCACTCGCCTCATAGAAGCGGAATCCAGAATCGGAGCTCTAGAGGACACTACTACACAAATATCTGCTGACTTACAGCAAGCTCTTAAAAATATTAAACTGTTAAAACAGGTGGTGGATGACCATGAGAATCGAGAACAGAGGTGCAATATCTGTTTAGTAGGTTTATCTGAGGACTTCGAAGGGAAGGACCGCACTTCATTTATGAAAGAATGGCAAAAAAAAAAACCCTGCCCTCCCACCTAATATCTCCCTAGAAATACAACAAGCTCATCACTCTCTAGGACCAAAGCCCACACCAGATCAGAAACCCAGGCACCTACTTGTCAAGTTCCTCCAATTCCCAGATCGCCAAACAGTGCTTGGAGCCACTTGAAAATGTGACCCCATCATGATGCAAGGATCAAGAGTTAGTATTTTCCTGGATTTCTCCCAGACCATTGCAGTCCCGAAGATGGGTCTTTTTGGAAGTTAAATGCAAACTGCATTACATTAACTGTCCTTTCACCTTGGCCTACCCAGTGCATCTGATTTTGAGACATTCTGACAGCCGACAGCGAGCATTCATGGACCCTGACGCAGTGATGGAGTACATTTTGAGAGCTCCGAAGAATCGAGCCGTATGACCGAGCTGGAGAAAATGATGGATGAGACAGACATAAAGATGTTAAAATACACTGTCTCCAGCCAGCCCAGTGGCACTGAGGGCTGAGGCGCTGGTCGCCTTACCTCACGCTATGCCGGTGACTCGTGTTCAGGAACGAGAATGGGCCACCAGGGATTAGCAGGGAGGAGAGGGATCGAGCATCCATAGGACTGCTGTCCCTCTCCGGGGAGGGGGGACACCAGCGGTTCGGTGCATGACTGGCCCCTGGTGGAGGCTAAGGGTTAGCACACTGAAATGCTACAGAGTGGGGGTAGATGAGGTAGATGCTCGGAGGCACGCATACAGGACCATGCATACTTGCTCCTTGTGGCATCATTGCACGCCTCTCCTATGGGGACAAAATCACAGGTGGAAAGTCAAGGTACTGGTGTTGCAAAGAATGACTGTTGGTTCCCGCAGGCGTCATCCTCGCGATGGGCAGTAACCCTTCCAGCACCGGCTCTGGAGTTAGGCGGGTTGAGGGATCCCTGCCGCCCCACCACGGGGGGCAAGCCATTGGGCAGCTGGAAAGGTAGGCTGTGAGTGAGGGATGGGGCTGGGGGAGCAGATGGGAGCCATCGCCGCCAGGGACCGGGCGAATAAAGAGATTAGGCAAAAAAAATCTATACAGTCTCCTAGACAGGTAATCCAGGGGATGGGGTTTTAAGGAAGGGGGCCTCTTAGCCCGCAGCTCGTGGGATCGGAGGCCTATTAGGGCAAGGTTTGAGAGACCCCTATGGAAATCCCACCCTGTCCGTTGGGAGAATGTGCCTCTTGGCACAGGCTATTCTCTCACAGGACCTTGAAACTTTTCGAACATTACTAACTCAGATATCAATTACTGGCCCTGAGATGGTTATCAAAATTGTTTGCTTGTTAAAGTTATACAGTCGATGCAATTCTATGTTTAGATTCTACTGAAACAGTTTAAAAGTCACAGTTGTGTTCATACTGTTATGTTGAAACCCATGATGAAGTCAGGCTACGTGCTGTGCGGAGTCGGGGTAGGGGGTGCATAACTGAGGTAATACTGTTTTTAGGCCCAAATACCCAGTTTTTCTTTGTATTCTGGACTAGTTGGGGAAAACAATTATTATGAGTTTGAGCAATGGTGGCAGTCTATATTTACCATAAAGGAGCAGCAGGAGGACATGATTGATAGCGCCATTCAGGGTGTGATGTAGGTCTCCTGACATGCTACCCCATAGATATATTTATCAAATGGCTGGGAAAGCCAGGGGCGTCAGGGCGCTGGCTTTTTTTTTTTTTTTTTACTATTGGAGCACCACCTCGGGACTGGTGTGTAACACCGGTGGTGGGCCCTCCCCTACATTGAAATAAAGGGACTAAAAAATGCAGGATGTTACCATAGATTACTTTTTCCCTCTTCAGAATTAATGGTTCTGGAGGCTCAATCCACGAGAAGTAGAGGATGAGAGTCCTAGAGACCATATTTATATACCTGTGGACTTTGGGTGGAGAGGTATAGGAAAAGACTTGGGGGGATACAGGTTGGGAGGAGAGGGATATGAAGGTACAAATGATAACATCTTTGTTTGGGGGAACAGTGGGAGGGAGGTAGGGGGTCTAGAAGGGTCCTGTTTGGGAGGTCTCACTTCTTTTGGTCAGTTAAAAGGGGGAAGGGTTGGAGAGGGGGAGTAACTAGCCGGGAATTGTTAAATGTGAAAAAATATGGACAGTTTGGACAATGCCTACAGATGGTGGTACATCCTAGAAATAACTACAAGTCGTACAGAGGTTTACTTTCATTGTTTAACCCTAAAAATGGCTGCTTTAACAATTTTATGATGGAATGTTAATGGATTGAAGACTGTAGTCAAGAGGAAGAGAGTATGGTCATATATCAAAAAAATCAGGGGAGATGTGGTGCTATTACAGGAGTTGCACATTACCAGAGAGGAGGCGGACAGACTGGCTCAGTCCTGGGATGGGGTTCTCCTGGTGGCTCCCTTTATCTCCAGAGATAAGGGGGTAACCATTTGGCTGTGGCTCGGTTTGCCACACAAAGTTAACAGCTTTGTGGCAGACCCACAAGGCAGATATGTGGTGGTGGAGGTGGTACTGGGGGGGTAAGACCTACATATTTGCATCAGTCCATGGCCCTCATTTTGACTCCCTGGATTTCTTCACTCACTTGGGGGTGATGTTAGCCCCTTTCCAGGATAATTTGGTTCTAGGGGGAGACTTTAATACATATCTGGACCCCAGCCTCGACCACTCTGGAACTAAAACAAAGCCTTATCCTAGGAGTGTTGCAGCATTGCAGGACTTCAGAACTAAGAGAGCCTTGGTGGAGATCTGGAGACATTCTCATCCTGGAGACAGGGAATATTCATTTTATTCCTATTCTCATCGGGTCTATACTAGACTGGACTATATATTAGTCTCCCCCCATTTGATTTCAGAGACCATGCAGGCCTCATATGGTCCTATCTTAATCTCTGACCGTGCCCCTCTACAACTGCAGCTGTTGACTGCTCAGCAGGCCTCTGGGGGACCCCAGTGGAGGTTTGACCCAATCCTACTCTTGGACAAGAATTATGTTACATTTATCAATGGGAAAATTGAAGAGTTTATTAACAACAATACAAATAAAGGAACACATATTAACTGTGTATGGGATGCTTTAGAAGCATTCATTCGTGGGGAGACGATCTCTTATGCAGCTTATAAGAAAAATCATGCATCTATAGTAGAAGACCAACTTGTGGCTGACATTAAAAAAACTAGGCTATGGGCTCTCCCCAGCTTAAAATAACAAAAGAACTAATGTTGTTAAAGGGGAAGTTACACCTGATGGTTTCTGGGAAACTCGAACAAGACTTAGCACTTACTAAATCATACTCGCACTTTGAGGGGGATAAATCCGGAAAATGGTTGGCTGAGTTGGTTAAACAAAAAAAAAGCAGAACGGGCTATATTATCTATGGCCAAGCAAGATGGTTCCCCCACATACGACCAAACAGAGATTAATGAGATCTTTAGGGCATTTTATTCCAGCGTATACAATATCCAAGTGCCTCCAGCAGGGGACCCGGAGGACTTTCTTCGGGGCGTGGATATGAGCACTTGAGTGAGACTTACTGAGCTGAGCTTGACTCAGCCCTCCCACCAGAGAAGATCAAGCAGGTGGTCTGGCAAATAAATAAAGGGAAAGCACCAGGCCCTGATGGTATTCCCGCTGAATTCTATCGAGCCACTTGGGATACCATCGGACCCCTTATGCGGGAGGTCATAGAATCTGCCTTGGCACAAGGGGAACTCCCAAAGGATGGCCACCATAACAGTGCTTCCTGAACCAGGGAAGGACCCTTCTAAGTGTGGGTCGTATCTCCCAATATCACTTCTTAATGCAGATTATAAAATCCTACCCAAAATCATAACAGGCAGGTTGGAGGAGGTGCTCCCAGGACTAATTCACATAGATCAAGGGGGGTTTGTCAAAGGAAGGCAAGCCAATCACAATCTCCATAGGTCCATCAATGTTATCCACAACTGGGGGGGGGGGCTCACAGGGGTCTGCTTGCACTTGATGCCGAAAAAGCATTCTACCATGTCGAATGGCCCTTTATGTTTGCTGTGCTACGCAAATTTGGCTTAGGGGACACTATACTAAAATGGATAAGAGCCCTTTATACTGCCCCACAAGTGCAGATACTGACCAATAGTACCCTTTCGATTCCTTTTCCCTAACTAGAGGTACGAGACATGGCTATCCCTTGTCCCCTCTATTATGTTTACTTACCATAGAAGCACTAGCAAACGCCATTTGAATAGTAACATCAAGGGATGTAAGGTAGGGAGAGACGTCCAAGTTATATCATTGTTTGCAGATGATATTCTATTATTTTTAGACAACACCGGTGAGGCCCTTCCAGCCTTGAGCAAGATATTTGAGAACTACGGCCCCCTCTTGGGACACAAAATTAGCTGGGATAAGATTGAATGGCTCCCCTTAGGGGAGAAGAAGATCTCCATAGAAATTGCTGGCACCATATTACACCCCACTAAACAGATCAAGTACTTGGGAGTTCTGCTGCCTAGTAAGCTCTCCCAAATCATAGCTATTAACTACGTTCCCCTGATCAGGAAACTTTAAACAGATAGTATTAATTGGAGGGCTTTGCCCCTTACTTTATTGGTCAAGCTAACTTGGTCAAGATGTATTTTCTTCCACGGGCCCTTTATCTTTTTCAGTCCATCCCAAAAGCCCTTCCACGGAAATATCTTAAGGCCCTAGAGGGAGCATGCGCCCACCTTTTATGGCAGGGGAAAAGCTGAGAATCAGAAAAGATGATATGTGGCTACCTGAGAAACTGGGGAGCCTGAGCCTGCCCAATATGTGCTTATATTACATTGCTGCCCAATTAGCTCATATACAAGACCTACTAAGAGAAGAAGGGGATGCCCCAACATGGACAAAGATGTAAAGTGAGGGTAACCCGTTTCTATTATAGCTTATTGGTTGATGATACCCCCTCTAAGATTTCTAACCCTTGTACCAGAACTACATGGAAAGTGTGGATGCAGGTGCACGAATTAGGGAAAGGGGAAATTGTTTAACCAGGAAAGGCACACTAAGCTGGAGCTTGTTTTCAGGTGCGACCTGGGTGCATAAGGAAGTTAAGTGACTTGCTCAGGGTCACACAGTATGCAAGTGGAAGCTGTGGGATTCAAACCCAGGTCTGGTCTGCTGGATATCACCAGATTTGCAGCTCAGAGCCTTAGACCACTGTGCTATACTGCCTCCTCATTATTGATTCACATGCCAGGGCCCTCACCTGATATGACATTAGGGAGGTTCCTGAGGGGGAAAGGAGAGCTTTCAGACAGTGATAAAATAAGTCTTAAAAGATGGAACAATCTGGGTCTATACAGACTTGGCCAACTTTTCAAGGGAGGGAAGATACAGCAGTTTGAAGCCTTAACTAGGGAATCCAAGTTACACCCCTCTCAATATTTCCTATACCTTAGAATAAAAAGCAAGCTACAGAGGGCTTTCCCAGGACCCCAGGCTCTCTCTACACTGCAACGATCCCTCCTGGAGGAACTCCTTACAAAGTTTTCCAAAATTGAGGGTTTTAGGTTACTTAATAGATGCTGCAAACTGCTGGTAAATGGTCAAACCGACCCACTGGAAATAATTAGGCAAGCATGGGAGGAAGACATCTACCCTGAAGGGATCACAGGAGGGGACTTTAGACTACTCCTCAAAAATATTTTAAAATGCTCAGTTAATAATCTATTGAGAGTCATTCAATATAGTTTCCTCATGCGCACCTACCACACCCCGAAGCTGGCCCATACAGTAGACCTCGAATCCTCACCTTACTGTCCTAAATGCCAAACTCAAGTGGGTGACTTTTTCCATATGGTTTGGTCCTGTCCTAAAGTCACATGGTTCTGGCTGGGAGTGACTGAGATCCTAGCTAAGACCTTACATGTTGCGATCAGCCTGGATCCTGTGGAAACTCTGTTGGGTCTTCCCAAATTGGGTGACTGGTAAACCAAAGGGGACAGAAGTTGTGGAGAATGTGTGGTGGTAGGCATGAGAGAGCTGGCCATGCATTGCAGACTGGAACATACTCCCACTGAAGCATCATGGGCCAGGTCACTCATGCAAGTAATGAAACTGGAGAGAACTCCGTATTTAGTTCGTGGTCAAACAGGTAAATATGAGGAAATTTGGTACCCACTGGAGCAAGCTATCCAGAAAGACTGGTTCCCAAGCTTCTAAGGACATTGTGTGATTGGTTAACATTCCATTAACTGGGATTAGGCATATCTATCCTTTTCTCTTGTTAAACAATAATCTTTGTACTGATTATAATGTACATATTGAATGTATGTCTCATTGACTGTATGTACATGTACTCCATAATACTGTTGAAAGTGTCTCCTGCCGGCCCGGTGGCGCTGAGGGTTGAGGCGCTGGACGCCACACCTCGCTGCGGCGACCGGGTTAGGAGCGGACCCGGGTTGCTGGGGGTCGGCAGGGGGAGGGAGGATCGAGCGTCCCAACGGATGCTCTCCTCCCTCAGGGGTGGGAACCATGAACGCGTCCTGCGTTCTACATCACCCTCACGGCCGGTGGAAGCACCGACCAAGAGGGGATGAAGACGGCTCCGCTCGTCGGGGCCGGGGATGGGGGACATCGGCTGCGCATGAGGGCTTGGTGTGCGTCAGCACGCCGCCACTCGGGACGTACGTCCTAGCGCAGGATGTCTCAGAGGGCGGGGGAAACCAGGGGAGAAAACGAGAAAACCCCTCTCGGCAGCCCAAGATGATAGCCTCTCGGACCATCCGGACCACCGAGAAGAGGGACAGACCCCAATGTGCAGGAGGGAGGAGGCACTCTAGGGACAGATCCCACCGGAGGTGGAATGGAGTTGAGAGGAAGGAAGGAGTGGGCTCCGAGAGCAGAAAAGGGGCAAAAAGAAATAAAGTAAATAAAAAAAAAAAATGTCTCCCATTTGTGGGGAGATAAGTTATGTCCTTATTTATCCAATGTTAAATAAAGTCTACAAAAAAAAAAGTTTCCATTTGGTGCCAGGGCAAGGAGCTCTGTCCTGAGGCCAGCATCTTGGCATCTCTTCCCCCTACTCCCTCCTCCTCCTCCTACTCCTTACATGCCTCTAAATTTTGCTCCCTCACCCTCCTGCCTAGGTTGCCTGCAGCCAGCTATATGGCCTTCTCCAACCATTTCCCTAACCTCTGGAACTTCTTCCCCCTAACCACCCACTGTTGTCACCTGTCTTCACTCACTCTCCCTTCATCTCTGCAAGTTCTACTCCCTCACCTGCAACTGTTCCTGATTTTCTTTTCCCTCTGTGTTTCCCCCTCACTATTTCTCTCCCCCACTATCCCTTCCCACACTCTCCAGTCTCATATCTCTCTACCCTGCTCCACAAAATTGCTATGCGTTGCCCATATATTTCCCTTAGTTAATTTAACTACCTGCCTGCCTACCTTGCTGGGGACTGTTGCATTACAGTTGATCCCCGTTGTACTGCTAGATCCCACATGTACTTACAATTCGAAATGTAACTTGTCAGTCATGTAGATATTGCGCTACTGCTTGTATACAGTGCATACCTTTCTTCTTAACTCAAGTTTAAGTTTACCTCTTTGTCAATTATCTGTTTGACACACACATATATATATGTATGTGTGTGTGTGTATTTATAGATATATATATCTTACAGCGAGAGGGTTCCTACAGTAGGTCATCACATGTAGGACTGTGCCTCCTGGCATCAGGACTGCATGGCAAATGTCTAGCTAGCAATCTATGGCACGCCCACCCTCCAGTTGTTTCCCACCGACAACCTGAATTTGTTGGACCTCATGGTAAACTTGCCATTAGTCGACCGCCATTTTTCCTAGGTATTTTTTTTTTTTTTTTTTTTTTAATTTCTATGTTCCCCTCCTACTGCCCCACAGAGCCGCTCCATCTGGAGTTGCCCTGTAAGCCTGCCCCTACCATTGCCTACCTTGCAACCTCCAGTCCCTCCATCCGGCCTCGGCAAACCCCCCGGGTGGGGTCAGGCAGTCCCTGAATCCTTCAAGTCTTGTCACGGTCCTGGGGTGGCAGGCAGGCACTGGCACATTGGGACCCGGCTTGGTGCTCCGTCTTCCCGGCTCTGAGGGATGTTTTTTACCTGCTCTGTAAGGGACGTTGCCAGCTCTTGATGTCAAGGTGCAAGTGCCGACGTCCGCAACGCCCTCCCCCTAGATGAAGCAGCCCCTAGAGGTGATTGGTCTGTAGGCCTCCGCTCACGACCAATCAAACCCCTAAGGTGCAGACACACTGTCATGCCCCCAGCTGCCTCCAGAGGTCACCGCACGCCTGGGTAAGGTTAACACCTTCCCCACCCGGAGAAAGCGAGCCGTTGTCGGACACTCAGCCAGTCTCCCCCCCGGCCGACCCCCGGCTCCCCGAGTCCGCTCCCGGGTCACTGGTGAGGTGTGGCGTCCAGCGCCTCAACCCTCAGCGCCACCGGGCCACCTTTTCCTAAGTATTTCTACGTTTTTTCTGTCTGTACTCTTAAAATTTAGTTGCATGTCTTCGCACAAAATTGAAAAGAAGTGCTCACAGTGTGATGCTCAGATCTTGCATGATGATTATTACTTTCTCTGTGTCCTCTGCCTGGGCCCCAAACACTGGGTGGCTGATTGCAAAATCCTCCAGTCTTTCAACCAGGCCATGCGCTTTTGACGCCAGAAGGCCCTCGATGCCCATCTCCTAAAACAACACCCTACATCAATGGAAAAGCAGCTTCAGGAGCTGCGGGAATGTTCCTTTTCACCCACCCCAGAGAAACAGAAAAAGAACTGCTGGGAACGGTCTCCCTCTACGCAGCGTTGCCAGACAACCAACGCCACTTCAGCTGGGGCCTCCACATTGGTGAGTATTCTTCCACCTAGGCCTCCATCCATTCCTGCGGATCAGACACCTTCTCCCACTCCTGCCTTGGTCCAGAGGACTTAGTCTTGGAACCTGTTGACAGCTCGGCTGATAAGCCTCCCTCTGGCTCTGCCATCAGGTGCATGGCCTCAGTCGATAAGCCGTACTCCAGCTCCTCGGCTGTTGTCTGCTCTACCACAACTGATAAGCTGGACGTCGGTCACCGGCTTGCCTGACAACTGTCCGGCTGAATCTCTCCTGTTGGACACTTCTTTGATTCCCGATGTCTTGCAGAGCCAGCTTCCAGGTTCCCCTGCATCTCATGACGGTTCTCCCTCCCATGCCTTACTGACCCAGCCTGACCTCTCATTTTCACTGGACCTCCAGGACTTGAGTTTTGCTGTCAAGGAGACTTCTGCGTCGGGCCTCACTAGTGAGATCTCTGCTTCTTTAACAGACCTGACGATGGGGGTATCGATTCCCTTACCCCCCTTGACCTTCTCAGATCAGATGTCTGGTGTCTTTTGATCCCCGATGCAGGGCCAATCTCTGGTCCAAATCCTCACTGATTTAGGGATGGACTCTGGATTTCGTGTTCCAACGCTGGTACCCCCCCCCCCAAGTCTGTTGGGGATCCCTACAGGGACCCCAGGCCGGTCGATGGACCCGCACACTTCCAGCGGTCTCTTGGCTATATTGCCTTCAGCCCTTCCACCGTTGGGCCCCTCTGGCAACTACCTCAGCTACCCGACACCTAAAGGGCTATCGCCGGGCTACCAGTCACAGGTGCCGACACCAGGGTACCCGGTGACGGGCCACATGTACTAGGGGTATAATCCTTACCCCTACTGGTACCAGGCTCCTGGCTACCACCACTACTCTACCACGGGGTACCAAGGCCTACCAGCCTCCACCACCTCCACTGCCTCCTCCTCCTCAGCCGAAACCGCAAGGAACTATTCCGGCCTGGTGGAAGGATGCGAAGTCCCAACTCCTGCAGAAGCTGGGGCAACCTCATCTGGTCGTGATTACTGCCCCGACCCACAGGGCAGTGACAAGGAGCTCATCCCCCCATCAACCATCGGTCGACAGATAGGGACTCGGGCAGATGCCCAATGGGGGGTTTCACTGGAGCTAAGGCCTCGGAGGCAGTACCAGACATCATCTCCCTACCAAGCAGACCAGAGTCTTCCAACTCAGACTCAGAGTCTGACTCTGTGGGTCATTCAGAGCCTCCTTCCCCAGCTGAGCCTCAACCAAAGGAGTCTCCCAAGTCCCTGCTGGAGGACCCATCCTTTGCGGAGCTCCTCAAGTCCATCCAGCAAGCCTGTGGTTGGGCATTGCAGGCGTTGCTGGAGATGGACCTCAAACAGAAGAGGCTCGCAGAACATCTCAACCTCACTACCCCCTCCCCATCCCACCTTGGATGGGGCCGCATGAGGCCTTGATGTCAACTATATGGCAGCAGCCATCATCATTCATACCTACAGTTTCCACAGGACTGATTACCCCCCGGAAAGAGGCATGCCATTTGACTAGTCAACCTAAGGCTAACTCCATTGTTGTCACTGCAGCCCATAATAGGTCAGCTCAGCCAAAGCACCTGAGTGCTTCCCTGCCAGACTCCAAACAGATGGACCAGTATGGCTAAAAGGTATATGCTTCCTCTACCTGTGCCATTAGTTCTTTAAATTATGTGGCCCACATGGTGTCCATCCAGAAGTCTGCTTTATCCGACTTGGAAAAGACCCTACAGGTTATTCCGGATGAGGACCTCAGGATCAAGCTTCTGGAGAAAGTAAGACTCAATAGGTCTTCTTGCCGCTATGCTCTGTGGGCCACCTATGATTCTGCCGATTAGGTGGCCCGTTGCACTGCTGTGGGCATTTGTTTGAGACGTCTGGCTGAACAGATTTAAGCGACAAAATAAAGATCCAAAGGTAAAGTAAAATAACCAAACAAAAGACTATCTCTAGAAAAGCTAGAGAGCTGTTGGTCCTTGCACTGACCAACACACACTAACTCTAACATTAGCAGCAGCACCTTATATCTGAAGACTAAATAAGGTGACCTGCTAGCTCCTCCTAAATTTTACTTTAAACATTTCATTCGCTAAATAACCATAAAAATTTATAGTTTAAACTCCTATCCATATTCCTTTAACATAACTATGCCATTGCATAGAACAAAGATACATTTATTACATTTAAAAGCTCTGTTTTCCAGATCCTGCGTATGTGGACTCCTCCCACACTGTTCTCCACCATAAATGACAAGAGAGCAAGGACCAACCAGCTCTTAGAAAGGCAGAACAGCAGTGCGTGAGGGAGCTCCTAAGTATGCGAGGGAGGAAATGAGGCAGATAAAAGAAAAAAAACTGCACTGAGATTTATCATCCTGAATGCAGTAAGCATCCTAAAATAACATTTAGACTATTCATGATATTCACAATCCTTATTTTGTTAATACAGCCTACTTTATGTACGGTATCTGTTTCTTAATAACAGCAAATACCTCTTGCTGCTCGCTTTTGAGAGCGGGCGTTTTTCTAGGACTTTGCGGCTGTCTTTTCAATTTTTATCAGCTACCAGAAGAATACCGGCATTATTCTGGGGATACTTTGCACCGACTCAGTACTTTCCCTGATACAGGCGGAGTAAAAAATAAAATAAATATGCTGTTTCAAAGTGTTCTTTGGTGGTGATACAGTAATAGCCGCAAGTTTAAACATTAACGTTGCGTCTGACGAGCGTGCTGGTATCACAACGCAAACATATTGTAACCGGCACCAGCTACAACTCGGACGCTATACAGCTTTTAGTTCAGCTATAGAGATACTCGCTCCAACTTGTCTATAGCTCTAGACATCCAATAGAAAAGGAAAAGAGCAAGAATAAAAATAGAACAGAACAGCAGGTGGCCAGCCCACCGGGGAGAAAAGAAAAAGGTGCAGAAACCAGGAATGGGGCAAAGCAGGCTAAAGACAAAAATATATACTGTTGCGCAACAGTCTTTTTACAGAAGTAGAAAAGTAATTTAGTACTTGGGATTCACAAGCTCCTGGAAGAGGGATAAGTCTCCCTATGACAGAGAGTCAAAGCGCTGGAATAATGAATGACTGGATCAAGGGCACACTGTGAGATACATAATGGCTACCCTGAGATTCAGACCTGTTGGTATTTGTTTCCTACTTCAGTTCATCCCATGCTGAATGCACCAATGGAATATACAGCATGCGGCAGAATGAAACAGTACTTATTAGAGATGTGTGTTTGCTAAAACATGGCAAGGATGTACAGATTTATTGAATAAATAAATATGTATTAGATGTACTGTTTACTGGAGCACACTTTCTGGCACCTTTAAAGCATAAACACAGTTGCAATGGAACTGCATTATTAAAGTTAGGCTTCAACACCACATCACTGGTGTATTATTCCAATTTCCTTATGAAGAAGCCGGAGAGTGAGGGGAAAGGAATCTGCATGGAAACCATAACAGACTGTCGGTCACATAAGATGATTTAAGCAGTGCCTATGTTAGGCTATGCAGGGCTGTGACTGTAATAGAACTAGAAAATGCATGTTGCTAGCTGGTTAAGGAGGTGCAGAAGTAGTCTGTAGTTCTCATCCTTAACTCTTTTACAATTAAGAGAATAAAGGCAAATGGTTGTGGGAGGTTTCCACATCTGTTGAAACCTACAGCGAACATCGTTACATTTCTGAAGAAACTCTGAGTTGTCAGTTGCATGGACCTGAATGGGAATTTTTTTATGTGTTTTGTTTTTTCAAGAGTCCTCCCTGGCCTTTATCTGCTAGTAATTATTGTTTGAGAACCTTCTAAAGAGACACAGCAAATAACAGCAGAACATCAGGGTCTCCAAGGGCATGCCAACCTGAAAAGCATTCTGTCAGCACTGAACGGGGAAGGTGTATGGATGTGTATGATCTATCTAGTGTTTTTTTTAATTGTAACTTGTTCAGTTGTTGACTTGTATGCAAAATCCTGTCAGGTGGTTCTGATCATCCAAGTGATAGTCCCACACCCTGTAAAAATACGGTTTGCTTCTCCGAGTCCTACCTGAGAGGGTAAAGTGATGAGACAGTACTGGGAGGCTGGCTGCAGCTGTACCGCTGCCTGCCACCTGTAACTTAAGGGCGCAGGGGTGCGCTGCTAATTGCAATCCATTTTAGTTTTAACTGCTTATCAAGTCCAGCCTGAGCGGGTGGAGTGGTGAGAGTGGGACTGGGTGCACTAATGAGTGAGGCAGTACACGGGGTTGAAATAACGGGGCGCTGGGTGCCGATTCGTGCTCCTAATTGCTTTTTCAGTGCCTGATTATGTGTCCCTTTAAGAAGCAGGGGTGCTGCTTGTAGCGCTGTCACATAGCGCGATTCAGCTGTTGAGTGAGAGAGGGACTGGGTAGAACGTGGCTGTCAGTCACCGCCATACAGTGGAGCGAGGGAGTGTACACTGAATCGAGGGAGGGACTGGATGGGGTGCGATTGGACTGCAGGACTGGACTAGGGGGTGAGTTATCCTGCGTTCAGCCACATGAGTCAGTGTGCTGGAGAGAGGGAGTGCCCGGAGCTGGATGGGGAGTAGGGTTATCCTGCAGCAGGTGTGACAGTGAGGGAGGGATCGGAGGAGTGGCAACCACAGAGGGTAGGGGAAAGGCAGGATTGAAACTGTGCAGTGTGGTGTGTTTGTGGGTGAGTGGGCACTCAGTACCATGGTGCCGAGTCATTGGTGGAGGGCAGAATCATCAGGGTGGGGGCGGGGATGCTGAACAAGGATCACATGACCAGCCTACTGTTTTGGCCAATCAGATGAGGAGTGCTAGGGCTGAAGACAGCGTGTAAAGATGATTGGTTTATGCCTGTGTCACACAGTCTTTCAGACCATCAGTGCGTTTGGAGGGTGGGACTTGTTCCGACATTCAGGCAAGACGCCTGACTTGTGGCACAGTTGGAACTGACCTTTTGAGTGAGTAGGATCTCCACTAAACTGCACATACTGTTACAGAGTTGCTATCAGCCACAAATTTAACTTATATCAGTTCCGATCAGGGAAAAACCTTAATTTTGTTTCTGTGTGTGGAGAAAAGGGAGGAATTAATGTAGAAAATGGAGGAAATTAGATAGATTTTATTTTTTGGGAGGGGGAGAGCAGAAGCTTACAGCAGCAGAGTAGTCTTTTGAGCCTTTTGTCTGCCTGCTGTGCAGAGATATAGTATAATTAAGCAATAATGCATGTCAGGGTGTGGTATATTATGAGATATCGTCATGCCGCGGGTGGTTGGGCACGAGGTAGCAGGCTGAGTGCGTCCAACCACCAGAGAAGTGACAATATCTATGATATACCACACCCTGGAGTGCATTATTGCTATTATGAACTGGATTAAAAGTTTTAGCTGTGGAAAAAAAAAAGTTTTAATACCTTTTGAAAATTTACTTTAAAATGCCTGTTTTGGGGTGACAGAGGAGTATCTTTTGAGAAAATAGTTCCTGGAGGGTTTCTGGTAACAGGTGGTGCTGTTGTGAGTGTAGTTTGTGGAGAAGATGAAGCTATGAGCTGTGTCTCACGCTGAAAGCTCTGCTCCAGGAAGCTTTCTGTGTTGTCTGAGTTTGACATGGTCTGGTTTCTACTCTGGGACTTGGTGCACTTTTTCGCTGGATTTTCTTTTTTTCTTGCTGTGTGCACCCGTTCATGGTTTTCGCAGAATGCATGGGTAAAAGACATCACAGTTTCTTTTTAATAGCTTTTGTCTCTGGTTCAGTGTTGGCGTGAGGCAGCAGTTCTAGTTTCAGAGCGAGTTGACGAGTAACCCCTTGGGGGCGGGGGATTTTGTGTCATTCATGTTCCCTTAGTAGTAGTTTAGATTGCGCTTGCTGTGTATGCAGATTTCTCACAGTCAAAGGCGAACAAGTGTCTATATGGGAGTCGATCATATGCCACAGTCGGTTGCTCAGAATGTTCTCCAACAGCGGCCATCTGAGGGCTTGACTGCGCTCTGGACCGATTGAAGTGGGGAACACTATGCTCAGAGGATTTTCTTGCTAGTGAGGAGGCTGGTGGCCAGAGCTTTTTTGAAGCTGTGAGATGTAGCTCGGTATCATCACGGCTTCAAAGAGCTCTTGGTCAATCAGCTTTCTCCACTTACGGCATCCAGTTCATAGTTTTAGTTTTAGCTCAGACTCAGAAATCCAAGCTGATAAATCTTTTTTTCCTTTGAACATTTATCTATCTGCACTTTCAAACAACATGAAGTCTTGCTGTATTCTGACTGTATGCAGTTAGCCCCAGCACTTAAATTGCTCTGGAGAGTAAAGGGTTAACTCTATGCCAAGGCATTGAACGTTGAGCTCGAGCTCTGTTTTCAAACCTGTCTGTGGTACTCTGAAGTGTAACCGTCAGATTTCTTACTCTGCCTAACTGTGAAGTCGTTCTGGAGATCCCTCCTGCACTTCAGTTTGGTGATAGTTGGAAATGGTCGGTTTATTCAACCGCTTTCTTATTTATTTCGGTATTCTTTCCTCTGTCATGGTACAGTAAGTGGTAGTGTTATTTTATTGCTAAAATCGTTAGAAATTATTTTTCTTCAGTTCTTTTCCGGTCGGTCTGGTTCAAAACTGAAATCTATTGTTATTTGTTGCTGTTCTGTGATATATTGTGGTTTTTCAATACTTATCGGTTCCTAAAAAAATCTGGATTTTTGTAGGATTTTTTTTAACCAACCCGTGACACGGTTGGAACCGATACGTGTTTGTTACCTGGCTTAACGCTGAGAAGGGTAACTTTTTTTTGTTTCCGGTTTGTCTGAGAAACCCAAAAAGAAAACCGGTCCCACTGGGTTTCAGCACTGTACCGAGTGTGGGGAGGCCTTTGCTAAGGATGATCCCCATCTAGTATGTGTGTATTGTCTGGGGTTTGACCACCTCAAGGAAGACTGCCAAATTTGTAAAAACTTTCCCAAAGCCACTCTTGAAAAACGTTTGAGTAGGCTTAAGGAATGGGAGGCTGAGAAGTCCGCTGACCCGGATTGCCAGCCCAGTTCGGTTGCAACTGAACCTGAAGAGGTGCCTACTGACCTGGGCGATGCCTCTTCGGGTAATAGGAGAGTCGACTCTGCGGAGTCGATTCTGTCAAAGAGAAAAAGAAAATCTTCCAGTTCGGATCCGACACCCTATATTCCGTCCGCTGAGGAAATAGTGAAAGCGATTACAATAGTTCAGTCGCTTTGCCTGTTTCCGACCGAACCGACATCAGTTCAAAGGCGATCGGTTCAGTCAGAAGTAGTTGCTTTAGATATTGATCTGGAGGCATACTATGAGGGCGATTGGGAGGAGGAAAATGATTATGAAGGACAGTCTGAAGGCCTAGATGAGCCAGTAGAGCCTGCCATCTCCCCAGACAGGCCTTCCAATGTTTCCCCTCCCAGGCTTTCTGAGTCCCCCTCCCACTTCTTGTTTTACAAGAAGGTGGCTGAGACTCTTCAGCTTCCTATGGAAGAGGCTGATCAGGATCAGGAGGAGCCTGATTATATGGAAATGATGGATGTTCCAGAGTCAAAGACGGTGTCTATCTCTTTGCACAAATCCTTGAGGAAACAGACACAAAAAATCATGCAGTTTCCCACATCCATTCCTCCTGTGGATAAAAGAATGGACAGGGGGTATGCCTTATCAGGTCCTGGCACGGAATACCTTTCAGCACATTGCAGTCATGTTGGGGTAGTTCAAGCTGCGGCCTGTGACAAAGACTAATATCTAGCATCACCAGATAAGGATTCCGGAAAGTGGATGCCATGGCAAAGAAACGGTACTTGGCATCCTCTTTGGGGCTCAGGCAATCAAATTGCATGGCATATACAGCCAGGTACCAGAAATCTATGTGGGATACGGTTCTGGAGCTGGCTAAGAATGCCCCTCCCCAGCTAGCCAAGGAGCTGGAGCAGGTGGCTGTAGATGGTATAGAGGCATCCAAAGTTTAATTTCATGCTACTGTAGACTCGAATTATGTACATTCCAGGGTCATGGCTACATCTGTCTCCATGTGGAGG
Source organism: Neoceratodus forsteri (assembly GCA_016271365.2). NCBI lineage: Eukaryota > Metazoa > Chordata > Ceratodontiformes > Ceratodontidae > Neoceratodus > Neoceratodus forsteri. The sequence goes on from CM057458.1 coordinate 196,539,666, forward strand.
TTTGCTTGGCTTAGGTGTACCAGTCTTACACAGGATACCCAGACTAAGGCCATGGATTTTCCTATAACTGGTAATTCTCTGTTTGGAGAGCAAACAGAGAACTACATGAAGAAGATGGATGAATATAGGATCACCTATAGGAGTGCTGCAGCCAAGGAAAAGCAGACCACTCCTCAGAGGCAGCAATTTAGGGCTGGCAGGGGCATGCCTTTTCACAGGTCTTTCTATCAAGCTCAGGCCTCCTCCTCTTCTTTCCAGCAGAGGGGGTTCTTTAGGGGAAGAGGTAGGCATGGGATGACCAGAACCCCATCATCCATGCAGTCTGAACCCCCTGGCCAAACAGAGACCCTGAGGCATTGGTCAGGGTCGCCTCCCCAGTTCCAGTAGGGGGCAGGTTGGCTCACTACTTCGAGGCCTGGGAGCCTATTACTTCAGACAAATGGGTCCTTGAAGTAATGAGCCAGGGACTTGTTCTCAGTTTCAAAAGGTTCCCAAAAATGAGAGCAGGGTCTTTCAGTCCTCCCTCTCCCTTGAAGACAAAAGCCTTAGAGGCAAAGTCTCCTCTCTCCTGCTTCTGCAAGCCGTAGAGAAGGTACCTCATTGTCACAGGGGAAAAGGACTGTATTCCAGATACTTCCTTACCCCAAAAAAGACAGGGGAGTGGGGACCCATCCTAGATTTAAGGTACCTGAACAAACACTTAACAAAACCAAAATTTAAGATGGTGACGCTGGGAGTAATTCTTCCTTCTCTAAGACCAGGAGACTGGCTAGCCTCCCTGGATCTCAAGGATGTCTACGTCCACATACCTATCAGACATCCCCAGAGAAAGTACCTCAGGTTCAAGTTGCCCTCAGGCCATTACCAATTCAGAGCTGTGCCTTTTGGCCTAACATCTGCTCCAAGGGTGTTCACAAAATGTCTAGCAGTAGTGGTGGCATTCCTTAGGAGACAGGGTATCCTTCTGTTCCCATACCTGGATGACTGACTCATTGTGGGTCAGTCCTCAGACCAAGTCAGGTCAGCTCTAGAGGTCACTCAAACGCTTCTAGACTCCTTGGGTTTCATAGAGGTGGAGCTAGACACTATTCAGGCAAGAGCATTTCTCCCTCTCTCAAGGGTTCAGTCCCTTGACACTCTGGCTTCCTCTTTTCATCCTCTAGTCTCTTGTCCAGCCAGACACTTTCTACAGTTGCTGGGCCACATGGCAGCTCCACAGCAGTGGTCCAAGTGGCAAGATTCCAGATGAGAGATATTCAGTTTCATCTCAGATCTTACTGGTCTCAGAAAAAAGACCCTCTCTCCAAATTGGTCCCGGTGTCTCAGACTCTGGTTCAGGCCCTCCAGTGGTGGTTGAAAGAGGGCAAACTATGACAGGGTGTTCCTTTCCTCAGTCAGGCTGCTTCAGTGATCCTCACCACAGATACCTCCTAACTGGGTTTGGTGGCTCGTCTAGATCAGCTTACAGCTCGGGGAATGTGGTCTCACCAGGAGTCTCTTCTACACATAAATGTTCTCAAACTCAGAGCTGTCTTTCTAGCACTCCAGACATTCTCAACTACTGTTCAGGAGAAAGTGGTACCGATCAGGATAGACAATACCACACACATGTGTACATCAACAAGCAGGGAGGCACTCGGTCCTCGGCCTTGTGCACAGAGGCTCTGAAGATATGGTCTCTAACTTATTCCTTTCAGGCTTCCCTGATGGCTATGTACCTCCCAGGGAAGGACATCATTTTAGCAGATGCTCTTAGCAGGATTTCTCAGGGTCACCACTCCAGGTCATTTTCAGGAGGTGGGGCACTCCAGAGTTAGATCTCTCTGCAGTCCTGAACAATCACCAACTCCCTCTCTTTTGCTGCAGACCGCATCTTCTGGGCCCTGTCCCTCAGGATGTTCTCTTGTTGAACTGGACAAGCAGGTTTCTGTATGCATTTCCTCCTTTTCCTCTGATTTTCAGGGTCCTGATCAAGATCAGGTCTCAGCCTTGCAAGGTGATTCTAGTAGCTCCAGACTGGGCCAGACAGTCTTGGGTATCCTCTACTCTTGTCACTGTCAGTGACAATGCCTCCGTGTCTTCCCAGACAGTTCAATCTACTCACCTTTTCTCAGGGGAGGATTCTTTACCCCAACCTACAGACTCTCAGGCTCAAAGCCTGACTCTTGAAGAGCTAGAATATGCAAGCCTGTATCTTTCCCAGTCAGTCCTGGACATTTTAAAGGTTAGCAGGAAACCTGGCACTAGAAAGACTTTGAACTCCAAATGGAAAAGATTTGGGTTCTGGTGTTTCAAGAGGCATATCCAACCAGAGCTGGCGGATATTGCCACTGTATTGGACTATCTGGTGTATCTTAACAGTTTAGGCCTCTGGTCTACTACTCTCAAGGTACATTTGGCAGCTGTTTCTGCCTTCATTTTCTCTGGCAAGGGCTCTTCCCTAGCATCTCATCCAGTTTTCAAGAAATTTTTCAAGGGTCTAGTACATGTTAACGCTCCCTTTCGGGAACCTACCCCTTCTTGGGATCTCTATATCTGTATTGCACAGCTTATGCAGACCTCTTTTGAACCTCTATCCTCAGCTGAGCTGAAGTACTTGACCTGGAAAACTGTGTTCCTGGTAGCCATTACCTCTGCCAGGAGAATCCGTGAACTACAGGCTTTCAGTGGAACCTGGCTTCATTTCATTTCACAGGGATAAGTTGGTCCTTCGAACCAACATAAAGTTTCTTCCCAAGGTGGTATCAGACTTTCATTTGAATCAGTCTATGCCATTGCCTGTATTTTTCACTGACCATTCTTCCTCTGGGGAGAGAAGATTACACAGTCTTGATGTAAAGAATGCTCTTAGTTACTATGTGGAACACACTAAGGCCCATAGAAATGACTGTTCTCAGTTGTTTCTCACTTATGGAGAAGTGGGAAAGGGTAAACCAGCCACCAAGAGAACTATTGCCAGGTGGATTGTCTCCTGTATCCAGTTCTGCTATTCAAAGCTTAGGAAAGAGCATCCCTCAGGCCTGAGGGCTCATTCTACCAGAGGTACAGCTGCTGCGGTTGCAGCAGCTAGAGATATACCCTTCGTGGAAAACTGTAAAGCAGCCACATGGAAACTGTTCACACATTTACAAAGCACTACTCTCTGGGCATTCAGTCAAGAAGTGATGCTAGGTTTTGCACAGCTATGCTGCAGAGTTTGTTCTCAAAATAGGTTCTGTGGCTCCCTCATCCAAGGGGGGTACTGCTTAGTAGTCTGCATATAGTCAGAATACAGCAAGACTTCATGTTGTTTGAAGAAAAAATTACTCACCATAGTAGTGCTTCTTCTAATGGAGTCTTGCTGTATTCTGACCTCCCTTCCTCCCCTCCTGGAACCTAGTAGTTTTGGGATGTGGTTTGGCAGGCACAGTGCTGCACCCCAGAGGTGTACTTGGCATACCCTTATCTTATTAAGGGGTTTCTGGATTTTATTATGATTATTTTGGTGTTTCACTACCTGCTTAGATTCTTTTTGGGGTTCTCGACTTGAGTCTTTTGACCTTAAAAATCTGTTTATTGCCCTTTGGCATAAAAATTTTAGAAACAATTTCTACTTATTGAGTTAGTTAGTGTAGTGCTCATAAGAATCTGACGGTTACACTTCAGAATACCACAGACAGAGGTTTGAAAACCGAGCTGGAGCTCAACATTCTATTTCTTGGCATAGAGTTAACCCTTTACTCTCCGGAGCAGTTCAAGTGCTGGGGCTAACTGCATATAGTCAGAATACAGCAAGACTCCATTAGAAGAACCAACATTACTATGGTGAGTAATTTTTTCTTTCTGACTCGCTGTATTTTTTTCCTCACGGGGCAAATATTAGCCCAAACTTGATTAAAAGCTTTAAAGGGAGCCTTTCCTCTTTTTCCCTCTGCCTGCTTGGCATTTGAACTTCAGTCAGAGAGTGTAGGGAAAGCAATACTTAGCTAATTTAATCCAAGAGCACTCCTTGATGATATTAATAGCATCGACTGGTCACCTACCTATATCACTGAGGGTGTAAATACAGCACTTGACTACCTAAATTCTCAGCTACTAGCCCTACAGGATCTGCACGTCCCATTGAAAAAAAGGCATCTTGGTGGCTCTGCTGACAGATGGCTACATAAAGACCTCCTTCAGACTATGAGAAGAAGGGACAAGGCCTGGGCCTTGGCTAAGAAATCCCAACGGACAGATGACTGGGCTAATTATAGAAAAATGAGGAATGCCTGCAAAAAAGATATTCGGAGGGCAAAAAGAAACTATTGCCTCAAGCTCCTCCAATCTTCAGTGGGTGACACCCGGGGTTTCTAGAACCAAATCCAAAATTTCATAGGTCAAAGGCCCAAGACGGCCATAACTGAAATGACGCTAAACGATGCCAACTGTAACAATTTAACTACGATTGCAAATACTCTGAATGTGCAATTCTCTGATTTCTCTGAATACCTTGCGCAATTTAACCAGTCCCCTGCACCCCCTCCTGGATATGCACCGTCCCTCAGGACCCTCCTTTGTGCTCAGGTCAGTCTCCACTACCAAGGTGCTGCATCTTCTTAAATCTGTCTCCCCTCATGGATCTGCTGGTCCAGATGGATTACTGCCCTATTTTATCAAAATGGCACCACCAGCTCTTGCCCCATTGCAAGAATTTTCAAACCATCTATACTAACCCAGACAGTGCCTACACTATGGAAAACTGCTAGAGTTGTCCACGTACACAAAAAAGGGGATACCGGAAACATGGCAAACTACAGACCGATCGCCATTCTCTCTACCTGAAATAAACTACTTGAGAAGGCTGTTGTCACCCAGGTCACACAGTATCTTCACCTTCACAACCTTCTATCCCCTGCTCAACATGGATTCCGAATGGGACACAGCACCACAACTGCACTACTTTGGGTATCAAATGAAATCCTAACAGCAGTGGATAAGGGTCTGCTCACGAGGGCCATATTTATTGACCTCACTAAGGCTTTTGATCTTGTGAATCACCCCCTACTACTCTCCAAACTGTCCGTCCTGGGTTTTTTCCAGTCTCCCATCTCTTGGTTTGATAGCTACCTCACTGGGAGGATGAAATTTGTTCAAATTGCAACTGCTGTCTCTGACCCTTCCCCAGCCTCTGTTGGAGTACCCCAGGGATCTATACTTGGCCCTCTCCTTTCTGTCTTTTTATTAACAACCTGCCCTCACTTCCCTGTCTCTCCTCATTGATCCTTTATGTCGATGACATGGTGCTTCTCACTAGGGGTAAAGACCCCACATCAGTAAAGGTGAATCTTCAAGCCGACTTTGACTGCATACAAGTTTGGCTTCTACATAACAAACTCATACTTAATGCTAAGAAAACTTTGGCTATGCTTATTGGCTCCACCTCTAGAATCAAATCCTATACTCAGGATCTTTCAGTATTATGTCTTGATTGCTCCCCGTTAGAATCTGTTAACTCCTTTAGGTACCTTGGAGTCACACTTGACCCATCTCTGGATTTTAACCTCCACCTTACGGCTACCTGCAAGGCGGTTAACTCCAAACTGGGCCTTGCCTATAGAATTAGGTCCTCCCTGAATGATGCTGCCCGGCTTGCTATTGCACGAGGTTTCCTCCTTTCCTCCCTTACATATTGCTCACAGGTATACCTTAATGCTAGCAAAGGATCCCTCCATAAATGGAGCACCTGTTATACCAGCGTATGCCGATTCGCCCTCTCTGCACACAGGCTTACTCACGTTGTCAACTCTACTCCAAATGGAATTGTCTCTCCCCGACTTCTCACAGACTCCATTCTGCTGGCTGCTTGATTAACAGTATCATCAGGACGGGGACACCCGAGTACCTCTCAAGGCTGCAGTGTCATCCCTCCCAAGCATATCTCCTTAGGTCATCCGCACAAACCCAACTTGAATTCCAGATATCTCACAAAAAGGGAAATATCGCCTCGCTATATATTTAGCATCTGGAACTCCCTTCCCCTCACATTAATTCTCTAAATCCACCTAGCCTTTAAACTAGGTCTCTGCGCCCACCTAACTGACTCTGATGGCTGCTCCTGTGCTGTAACTTGAGACTGACTCCTAGTAGCTTTCCTTACCTACATGGCACTTACTGTTTCCCTCCACTTTATAAAATCTGCATGTTCCCTCTCCCATCGCAAAATCGTTAGTTCTAGGAGCGTGGATATGTTGTTCATTCACACTGTCTGGCATGTCCCTTTCCCTTTTAAATCTTGCCGGAAGTCTTCAAGCTGGCTCCTCCCACCCACCCGGGTGGTAAATACCTCGGCTCCGCCCCATGACGCCAGATCTTCCTTTCCGCTGGAAGATACAGGTTCCCTTGTGCTGCTAACCTCACGCAAATGGTAAACTCCCTTACTAGGATTAACTACAAGACTGGCACCAGTACACTCTTGGATTGGGTCCTTACTATTCACACCACAAGGATTTCTTGTACGACTGTTCTCCCAGACTCTCTCAGTGACCACTCCCCAGTCATGTGTGCATGGTCTAACAAATTCCTTAAGCCCCCTCCCAAAATTATCGCTAGCAGAGTCCTTCCTCGTGGAAAACTTCCACAACTCAAACAGTACCTGCTTCTACAAGACTGGCTACCCATCTATGTAGCAACAGATGTTAACATGGCTCTTGATCACTTCATCTCAATTTTCAACAAAGCCTGCGACTTCTTTGCCCCTGCTAAAAGGCACAAAACAAAATCTCTCTCTAACCCATGGGTCACTGCGGCTCTTCTCTCACAGCCAAAACTAAGGGATCACCTCTGGGCAGGGCCACTGGCAAACAACTGGACATCCAAAATTACAAACAAGCACAAAATGCCTGCACAAAAGCCATCCGGCTAATGAAATCCACCTATTACAAAGACGCTGTCACCAATATATAAGGAAATGGTCGTGCTTTCTGGGACAATATAAAGGATGTCACAGGGAAGCAGCCAAAAACCTCTTCAGCCATGTTAATGGTTGATGGATCCTCAACCCTCGACCCCAAGGTGATCGCAGACATCTTTAACATGGCTTTCAGACCTTAGTGCTGTTCTACCGCAGCGTTTTTGAAAACAGGGCCTACTCCCCAAATACCTCAGCCCCTCAGTCTAACCATCCCCTCTTCTGCTTCAGGGAGGTAAGGCTGAATGAAGCTTGCCGCTATATTACTGCATCTATCTCTAAATCTAGATCTAGTAGCAATACCCTGTACCTTAAGCTTCTGTTGCTCACCCTCGATGAGGTAATTCATCCATTAACAAAAATCCTGAACCTTTCTCTCAGCTGTGGAAAATTCCCGGACCTATGGAAAACAACCACCATGACACCCGTCCATAAAAGTGGGGATAAGACAAATCACTCAGATTATCGCTCTATCTCCATACTGCCCCCACTCTCTAAGGCACTCGAGCACATCGTGGCTGATCAACTTACCGACCACTTGGATAAATACAATATATTGTCACAACAACCTTGCTTACCCAAAGATCACGGCACCACCACAGCCCTTCTTGTGTTCACTGGAGCTTTGCACAAATCCCTTGACAACGGCCTTCTCACAGGGGCCGTTTTCATTGACCTCTCCAAGGCTTTTGATACAGTACGCCATGGACTACTAATTCACCAACTACTGAATGCCGAGATATCACCTGACTCTTCTCTCTGGTTTAAAAGCTACTTAGAAAACCGGTCGCAGAGAGTAAAAATTGTGGACACTCTTTCTGACACACTGCCTGTTCGCTCGGGTGTCCCACAGGGATCCCTCCTTTTTAACCTTTTCCTAAACTCCCTCTCTTACCACTGCTCTGAGCAGATCATACTATATGCCGATGATGCTGTTGTATTCTCCACTCACAAAGATCCTGCAGTTCTTCGACACAACCTTCAACTTGGTTTCAGTTCTGTAGAGACATGGTTTCTTAATCATAAACTGGTCCTCAATGACAAGAAAACCAAATCTCTGCTCTTCTGCAGCTCTCATAACCCACACAAGCTACACCACTGGCTATCTCCACCACCCAGAGACACTCTAGATCAGTGGGGACCTTCAAATACTAAGGATACAACGGCCCTAATCTCTCCTATGGACCTCTTGTAGATAATGTAGCTAGAGCTGCTAATACACAGCTTGGTCTCCTGTACAAACACAGACCACACCTCATGCCAGAAGCTTTGAAGGTTGCAGTCCTGAGCTCTGTGATCTCTGTAATAGACTATGGTCTCGTCATTTTTGGCTCGGCCACAACCACAACCCTTAGACGCCTCTCAACTGCCTTAAATAAGGCATGTCGGCTCATTACTGGTGCTCACCGTCTCCCACACATGTGACCTGTACACTCAGACCGGCTGGCTCCAACTATCAAACTACATAAAGTTTCTCACCTGCTCCATGGCGAAAAAAATCTACCTTGGCCTTGCACCTTCTGGGGTCTCAACTCTGTTACAACACCGAATTAAGAAATAGTGCCTTAGGAGATCCACACTACAGCTGCCGAAAGTCCCCCAATGCCACACTTCACAGGGACAGCGCTCTTTTGCTTATCGAGTGCCACTCTGGTTCAATGGCCTCAGCCCCACCATCTCCTCTGCCCCAACAATTGGTATGTTTAAAACTAAGCTCCGGGACTATCTCACTACCAACAGCTCCTGTGACTGCTCAACTTAACCTTGTTTCTCCACTTCCCTTCCTGCTCTAGTGGTCTCCCCCCTGGATTCTACCCTCACTTCTTGGTGTACCCAATGCTGCACTTTCATCCTCTCCCACCCTTCCTACATTCCTTCTCCCTCCCCTCTTGCATCTCCCTATGACTCTGGCACTTCTTTTCTGTTGTCTATTTTCTCTGACAAATGCCGCTGCTGCCCTGTTACAATACTGCCTTGAATTGTATTAATCTGTACTCTGTTTGCAGTGTCCACATTGTTGTAATGTCTGTCTTGATGTTCGCCACAATTTGTATTTCTCTGATGTGGAACCTTTGTAAAAGAGCCAAGGCTCAAAGGTATTTGTAATCCTAGACTTGATAAATAAATAAAAACTTTTCAAGTACCGTAGGCCCTGGAGTCTCATTGACGGTTTTGGCCGCATTTACTCTCTCTAAAACTCGTTAGAGTTTACGACTCAGATCCGAATGCTTCGGACATGGAGGACAAGTCGTCCCCTGGGTTTTGCTGGTGTCCTTGTGGACAGAAGATGTCTCGCACCGATCTCCACCCCTCGTGCGTTTATTGCTTAGGCGCTGTGCACGATACCTCGGCTTGCACCATCTGTTTGGCCTTCCATCCCAATGTCCTGGATGACCACAAGGCGCGCCTTCAGCTGGGGAGACCAGAGCTTCACAATCCACCAGTGAAATCGAAGGAGGCCAGGTGGACAGTTTCCACGGCCATGGGATCTGCCGAGCAGCTCGAACAGATGGCGGCTTTCGAGGAGGAAGCTGCCCAAGCTTGAGCCAACCGAAGTTTTTTCATCCCGCTCAACCTGGGCTCCACCTTTACGGGGTCCTTTCGGGAGTTGTGCTAGTCTCTCCCTACCAAGGATGAGGCGCCTTAGGGGTCGCACTCCTCCCGCTCCAGGAAAAAGGACAAGGACCCCAAATCCTCTTCTTCTAGTCGAAGAAGATGTTCCTGGGACCAAGAGCGTTCCGATACTCAGGATCAGGTGGTCTCGGACTCGGTAGAGATCACTTCCTCGGCTGCCAGCTTTTCGGACCTTCCGTCAGGTCAAGGCACCGAAGCCGAGGATACAGCAGTACCGGCTGAGATTTCTCTCGAGCCGATCGAGCTGTTGTCGCCGACTCATTGGAGAGGACTCCCATTCTTTCCTTCCCCGATGAGGAGACCTGTCCTTTGGGTATCCCGATCAAGGGACAAGAGCTGGTTCCTTGGTTTTCGCCAGATCGAGCTTCTCCCGATTGACAGAGCCGACGCCGTCGGTCTCGATCGAGAAGTAGGACCCTGTCAGTCAAAAAGCCAAAAAAGGGTCATAAACACTCCCAGAAGAGGCGCTGCCACCGTTTCTCATCCTCCTCGGATGAGGAGAGACTTAGACGGAAGCTCCGTCGATGTTATGAGGACCTTATATGGCAACAGCTACTTTTGACCTGTCAAAAGCTGTCCACTCCGGCTGCACTGGCCATTACTTGGCCCCAGCCTCTTCGGCCGATGCCAACTCCCTCGGTACCGAGGACTCCGGTTCTCCCTCCGGTGGGACTGGCACGCATTTCTGGTCGGCCTGTTCCGGTCTCCCCACCAATTTTGGTGGAACCACCACCTAAGCAGCCTCAGGGAGGGGCTCCCTCTGAGGAGGATCGGACAGATACGGGCTTGCCCCGTAGGCTGTCCATAACTGTTACTCCTGATCGCCCTAGGCGCATCAGAGGGGACATAGGCGGGAGACCCCTGTATCCTGACTCATCGGACTCGGATACTACTGGCCTTCACTCACACCCTGATGATGAGTTGTCAGTGACAGGCCTGGAGGAAGGTCCTTCTTCCTTCCAGGGCATCCTTCGACTCATTGCTGAGTCCATGGATATGCCACTGCAGCCTATACAAAAGAAGACAGAATATCCTCTCACGGATATCCTTAAGAGGGGGGATACTCCGACGGAGGCCTTTCCAGTGGCCAAAGCCATTGTTGGCGTGGCCCTTGAGCTTTGGCAGCACCCTGCCTCTTGCCCGGCTCCGTATGGCTCGCAAGTACACGGTACCCATGGGGTCTTTGGCAGGCTTCACTGAGCATCCCTCGGCCGAGAGCCTTGTGACTGCCTCAGTGTTTCGGCGCGCGGGTAGCTCTGCGGATACTGACTGCCCTCCGGACAAGGAGTCCAAAAATATGGACCACTCTGCCCAGAAAGTTTATGTGGCCTCATCCCTGGGCCTTCATCAGGCCAGCTCGGCAGTGATTATGGCACACGTCTCTCATGCCCTACTGGCGTCGCTTGATGAAGTCCTCCCTCATCTCCTAGCAGACATGCAGACCACGGTCAAGCAGGTCCGTGACCAGGGCCGTGCTGTTGCAAAACAGCAGCTCCAGACAGCTCTGGACATTGGAGATTCCTGTGCCCGTTCACTAGCTGCTGCAGTTGCCACTCGCCGCAGGGCCTGGCTGAGATTATCCTCCTTTCCAGCGGATACTCAGCACAAGCTAGCTGACGTGCCCTTCCTTGGCACTGACCTCTTCGGTCTGGGAGTGGCAGGTCACCTCCAGCGCATTGAGCAGTCTAATGCCACCTTAGATGCCACCTCTGCTAAGGGTTCTTTGGGCAAGAACCAGCAGAAGTGCAAGAAGAAGCCTTTTCAGCACTCTTCCCCTGCGGTTAGACAGCCCTCCTTCCAGGGAGGTCAGCAGCAAAAGCAGGCTCAAGCTTGGTGCCCTAGGCCCAAGCAGGGTCTCCAACAGCCCGCAAAGGAGGCTGAGGTGCTGGTCCAGGAGCCTCCTCCTTCTCTAAGCCTACTCAGTGATGGGTTAGGGGTGGCCTCCCCTACACCCGTCACGTCGGTTCTGGGTCCTCCCGTGGGGGGCCAGCTTCACCAATTTCTTTCCGCCTGGTCCGGTATCACCTCGGACAGGTGGATTCTGGAAGTGGTCGGTCAGGGACTGCCTCTAGAGTTCGAGCAGTAACCCCCCAGCCAAGCCCGTACCCCACGGGAGGAAAGGATCTCAGTTTGCGCTCAGTCGGCCCTTCAGGTCGACATTGTTCAGCTCTTCTGCAAAGAGGTGGTAGCTCCAGTGCCAGGATCCTCCTTCAGACCCAGGCTTCATGTCCAGGTATTTTCTGGTGCCCAAGCGGATGGGGGGGGTTGGCGCCTCTTCCTAGATCTCCATGACCTGAATCAATATCTCAGGTCTTGCACCTTCTGGATGGTAACTCTGAACCATATCATACCATCCCTGGAGTGAAACATGTGGTTCTGTTCACTGGATCTACAGGACACGTTCTTTCACGTCCCAATCCGTCCATCCCACCAGCGGTTCCTCCACTTCAGGGTCGAAGGGACCCTGTACGAGTTCCGAGCCATGCCGTTTGGCCTGTCTTCGGCCCCACGGGTCTTCACCAAATGCATTGCAGTGGTGGCAGCCCATCTATGGTGTCAAGGGGTACGCATATACTCCTACCTCGATAATTGGCTCCTGGCGGGTTCCTCCCTGCAGGAGGTGGAGAGTTCCAGGTACCTGGCCCTCAGAACCTGCTCCCATCTAGGCCTCCTGATCAACGAGGCCAAGTCAGAACTCATGCCCTCTCAGGTGATGGGCTTTATCGGGGCAGAGCTCGACTCTCATCAAGCCAGAGTTCGGCTTCCGGCGGACAGGGCGGAGGTTCTTTCCTCCTTTGCCTAATCATTTCTGGTTGGGCACTTGCGCCCTGCCCGGGACTTCCTGCGCCTTCTGGGGTACATGGTGGTGTGCACCTCAGTGGTCCGTTGGGCCAGATTGCACATGCGCCCCCTCCAATGGGAGCTGGCCGCTCAGTGGTTTCAGCGTCAGGGTCTTTTCGACCAGCTAGTCACTGTCACCCAGAGGATGTGGGACATTCTCCAATGGTGGACCGTCCTGAGTCATCTGCAGGAAGGGATCCCATTTGTCCGTTCCAAGCTGACGGTCATCCTCACGACCGGTGCCTCTCTCATGGGCTGGGGAGCCCACATGGGGGACCACGGAACCCACAGGTTTTGGAACCTAGAGGAGTCCCGTTGCCACATCAGCCTGTTGGAGCTTAGAGCAGTCAGACTGGCACTGTCAGCTTTCGCTCCTCAGCTCTGGGGTCAAGTGGTTCAAGTCCAGACAGACAATACCACGACCATGTACTACCTCAACAAACAGGACGGCATGCACTCCCGTCTGCTATGCAAGGAGGCGCTCTGGATCTGGACCATCATCAGCCGGTTGGAGGCAGGTCTCCTTGCCATCCATGTGGCAGAAGTCTCGAACCAGCTGGCGGATGCTCTTAGCTGCATAGGCCAGACATCCCACGAGTAGTCTCTCCATCCAGAGGTAGCTTACAGTCTGTTCTCCCATTGGGGCAAACTGTTGGTGGACCTGTTTGCCTCCAGGGAGAACACCAAGCTGAGGCTGTACCATGCCCGCCCCCTCAGCAGGGCTCGCTGCAGGGGGGGTGCCTTCTCGAGGCCGTGGACACCAGGCCTCTTCTACGCCTTCCCTCCATTTCCCTTGATCCACAAGGTGTTACGCAAGGTGAGGAGGGACAAGGTGAAGGTGATCCTGGTAGCCCCAGATTGGCCCCACCAGTTCTGGTATCCAGATCTCCTCAGTCTCAACTGCAGGGCCCCGGAGCGGCTTTGTACATGCCCGGACCTGATATCATTGAACCAGGGGAAGGTATTCCACTCGTACCTTCAATCCCTGCACCTCACAGCCTGGTTCCTGAGTGGCTAGAGTTCCAGGCTCTGGGTCTTTCCGAGGATGTCTACACTGTGGTGGAGGCATCTCAAAAGGAATCGACCAGGAAATGTTATGCCTTCAAATAGAAAAGATTTTCCATTTGGTGGCAGGGTAAGAGTCTGGACCCCTTATCCTGCTCTGTGGCTAATATTTTAGACTACCTTTGGTCTCTCTCCAAAGGGGGTCTTCATTCATCGACCCTTAGGGTGCACCTGGCAGCCATCTCTGCTTACCGGCCGGGGGCCGGTCAGTCGACATTGGCACAGGAGACAGTGGTCGGGTATTTTTCCAAAGGCCTGGATCACATATCCCCTCCGGTGCGTGAACCTCCACCTCCGTGGGATCTTTTGCTGGTATTGGCAAACCTCATGGGCAAGCCATTCGAACCCATGCACAAGTGTGAACTCTCACACTTGTCATGGAAGACTGCCTTCCTGGTGGCTATCACGTCAGCCAGATTGAAAGGGGAGCTCCAGGTGCTCTCAGTGGACTCACCTTATCTGGTCTTTCACAGGGACAAAGTTGTCCTGCGCCCCAACCCGAAATTCCTTCCGAAGGTGGTGTCAGAGTTTCACCTTAACCAGGTGTTGACTCTGCCGTTATATTACCCTAATTATACTTCAGACGCCGAGTACAGGCTCCATACTCTGGACCTCAGACGTGCTGTCTCCTATTATAAGGAGAGGACAGCGGAAATTCGGGGAGAGGTTGCCTTTTGTTTGTCACCTACGCTGAAGCCGCTTCTGGCAGACCTGCAGCCAAACAGACTATTGCAAGATGGATCACATCATGCATAGGTCTGTGTTATGAGTTGGCGGGCAAGGAGCCTCCCAAAGGGTTAAGAGTTCATTCTACCCGCCATACTGCTGCATCCAGGGACATCCCTATCCAGGAAATCTGTCAGGCTGCTACTTGGAAGTCAGCAAACACCTTCATTTCCCACTACCACATCGACCTTGAGTCATGCCGAGATGCTGGTTTTGGGGCCTTGGCTCTCCAATCTCTGTTTCCTAAGTAGGGGGTGTGCGCCTTGCCTCCCTCCTCCCAGAGAACTGCTAGGAGTCTGCCAGACAGCGTGGATGAACAACATATCCACGCTCCTAGAAAAACAGGTTACTCACCTGTAACAGTTGTTCTAGGAGTGGTATATGTTGTTCATCCACATGCACCCACCCGACCTCCCCAGCTTTAGGCGCACCACATTGCTTCCAGCGGGCTAAGATCTGGTGTCATGGGGCGGAGCCGAGGTATTTACCACCCGGGTGGGTGGGAGGAGCCAGCCGGAAGACTTCTGGCAAGATTTAAAGGGGAAAGGGACATGCCAGACAGTGTGGATGAACAACACATACAACTCCTAGAACTACTGTTACAGGTGAGTAACCTGTTTTTATAGCTGTTATTTATTTCATAGCTGTTGTCGTATGTCCTTAATTAATATTGTTGTATCATCTAGTGCAAGTAGTTAATGTAAGGGTATTTGTTTTCTCTGTTTCCACAGAAATGTCTTGCTCTTGTCAGCAAACTGCTAAATTTTGTTCCCACTGCATGCTGCGCCATGAACTATTGTCAATGTTATTTGTACCTTGTTTGCACTTTGCTCTCTCCTAATTCTACTCTCCCGTGTTGTGCCTGAATATAGGCAATACTCTTGTCTAGTGTACCTACCAGGTAAACCGAAACCAAATAAATAAATAAATTCTTGTCTGAACAGATTCTGTTTTTTCTGCTTGCTTCTGGCAGAATTATTTACCAACACTTCAGTGTAGTGCATAAATGGATCAGCCAGAAATTAAAGCTTTTTGAGCCTCCTATATTGCTCTGTCTGCAGACTGAGAAATGCTACTTTTTTAATGTAAAAACACAGAGAGTTGGGGGTTAATATAGCAGATTAAAAGCTTTTTGGAGATTTCACATTTCTCTGCCTGTTTTTGACAAACTACACTGTAATTTCTTGGATTTAATATAAGCATCCCAGCTGAGTAATCACGCCTTCAAAAAATAAATTAGTGAGCCTGTTTTTTTCTGCTTGTTCTTGGTAGAGTTACGTTTCTTGGATTTATTTAAAAGTGTGTGTGTGTGTGTGTGTGTGTGTGTGTGTGTGTGTGTGGATAAACAATAAAAGTTCAGCAGAGTTGTGGCAACAAATCAGCCAGGAATTGGTTACAGTAAGCTGATACAGCTTTTTGAGCCTAGTATTTTGCTCTGCCTGCTTTACAGTTTTGTGTAACAGTTGTTTCCATCTTTTGGAATTTAAACCACAGATGGGCACACGTACAGTTAGTGAAATACAGTTTATTTAATTTTCAGTGAAAAAATGTCACATTGCTCAATTAAAACAGATTAAAAGCTTTTTGAGACTTCACATACATTTCTCTGCCTGTTCGGCAGACTTACTACATAGTACACCCTGACAAACAGTTTCTTGACTTTGTAAAAGCATCACTGCTCAGTGATCAAGTCCAAAGTATACATAAGAGTAAGTTTCTCCCATCTTTTTGAATTTAAAACACAGAGGGGCAAATAATAAGACTACGATGCCAAGCACAAATTACTTCAATTAAAGCAGCAGATTAAAAGCTTTTTGAAACTTTTCGTACATTTCTGTGCCTCTTTGGCAGACTTATCACAGTTGATAAACAGTTTCTAGATTTTATATAAGCATCACTACTTAATCAATAAAGCTTTAAAGCTTACCGAGCTTTCCATTTTTAAGTTTGCTATGCACGCGCACGTGAATTTCTTGCTGCGAGTGGCTTTGAAATGGGTGTGACACTGTCTGTCCAGTGCAAAGTTGTCTGCAGTGGGCGAGACCGTGCCAGACCAATCATCAGCGTGGCTACTTCTTACGGCAGTTTTGTTTGGTGTGCAGATCAAAGGAAAAAGCCAAACCAATAATATGGCGGCTTTTTCCTTTGATCCACAGGACACCAGTCAACATACAGCTGATCAGTGTGGTAATAAGAGTGACGTGATCACTTACAGTGACGGCACCAATGTTGCTGACAGTCTTCTTCTTTTAATGTTCCTGCATCATGTTTTAATGTTTATTGCATTTGTAAAGACAAAAGGAGCACTCGTTCAGCGACAAAATACTTTTTAACCGTGGTGCTGAAATGCCACGCATGTGCAATAGCGCATGGAGAAAGAGCCTGCACATGCACATTAATGTGTCAGTATTGGACATGCGCAGAATTTTGGCACCAGTGATGAAAAGTATTTTGCGACTGTATGAGTGCTTGTTTTTTCTTTCCACATTCGAGGAACACTTTATTCCCTAGTGTATTGTTGCCCACTCCCATTCTCTGATTACTGGCTGGCCCTCATCCTTCACCCAGCAGCATGTTGTTTATTTAATGGTGCCGACATCAGGGTGCCCAGTCCCTGGGTTGGATTTACAAGCCCCCCCCCCCAAGTAGTGTGGAACACTGGGAAGCCCACCCCCAATGTTCCGAAATACTTATTGTAAATATGTATCCTGTGAAATGAGAAAGTCCCCCAATGTCATTGTTTGCTTGTTTAAGTGAAAAAAGAAAAGGGCCCTCATCGAGTAGCGCATTCCCCTCCCCATCCCAGCTCTCCCACTCGCACCTGTACAGCTCATCCCCCCCACCCCTTATCATGTACTTACCAGCTGTTCCACTATGCCGTGGTGACAAATGTAATGTCGACCCGGCACTGCAACAACACAACCCTGCCAATTGGTGGTGTGCTGTCGCTCAGGATTTAGGTCAGTGTTTCCTAGGGTGGGCCTTGCCCACCTCCCATGCAGGGGCTCTGCCCCGACACCCCATGCTATAGATTACTAACTCTAGTCAGAGTTAGTTTGGGGATGGGGGGCAAACACCTTCCTGACACCAGTGTCGGGTAGCGGAGACCATCACAGTAACTGCCAACAATGTTGCTGTTCACTGTGGCAGTGATGCTGCACGATCGGTATACACTTACCAGCGGAGGTTGTAGGATGTCTCCTTCTGTGGACCAGGATACGTCTGCACTCTTCAAAGCTGAACTGCGAACTGAGGAATACAGGTAAGTCCCATATAATATATTTCAGTGGCAACCTATGGTAAACTTTCGGCATTGACAAATGCTTGCTTTCTTGCATGCTCTTGTAGTAAGTCACTACAGTTATGCCGTTTGTTGGTTTAAAATCCTGAGTGGCGGGAAAAGCAATAACAAATCAGCCAGAAATTAAAGCTAATTAAGGCTTTTTGAGCCCTGTATTCTGCTCTGCCTGCCCTTTGCAGACTGTGAAATATTTTTTGAATTTCAAACACTGAATGGGGAGAAGACAATACTGCTGAGTAAAAGCACAATAATGCCAATGTTTGTGTCTTCTTATTTTCCTGAATTACAAACCCTCACTGTTTAAGCAGAAACTTACTTCAGTCCTTGACCTGACGTAGTTGTGATGTATTCTCACTGTTACAAAAAAAAAAAAAAAACATACCAGCCTGTGGTGTCTGTGACCAGTCTTGGTCTGACGCGAAATCATCCTTTGTCCTAAAATTTAATAAACGACACAATCGGTATTGTTCATTCAAATGTTATTGTAATTTCACATTGACGTAATACAGACTCCAGAGACCAGCCAAGGGCCACACAACTCTGTTGGGGTGAAAGAGTTCCTTCTTCTAATTCTTATTCCATCTCACTTACAGTGTCATTGCTAAATTTTGGATTTAGTACCTCTGAAAAACGTAAACACTCTGAGACTATAAATCCCATCCCAGAGGAAATTAGTGCATCTACATCTTCTGCCCAACCTGAGGACAGAACAAGTAGTACACCTAAGCCAGAGAAAAAAACAGACCCATGCTTGCCACGTTTTCACTGTAAAGATCGTGGCAATGCCAGCTGTCAAACCAAGATTTGTCTTGGCTACAGTTTGACTTAATAGACGGGATTGTGACCAAAGTTTGGTGCAAGTTTTGCAAAGTTAAACTTGACCTCTTTCGTAGGTGGGCCATTAAAGCAGGGAAAATGATTAATGTGGATTCTTATCTCGGGCACAAGCAATGTTTAAAAAAAAAAAAAACTAATTGTGAAACACGTGCATTGTCTGAAGGTCATAAACAGGTAAAAGAAAGTGTTCTATCAGAGAGCAGACCAGCAGCGGGTGAGACGGAGAAATCCATTTTAAAAATGAGTAAAAAATCTCTTCATAAAATGGAAAAAACGTTTGACATTGCGTACTTCCTGGCTAAAGAGAAGGACCATTTTTATAAATTTGGGAAGCTTGTATTACTTGAGAAAAGACATGGAGTTGAGCTTGTTGAGGCATATGCAAATGACAAAGCTTGTGCTACATTTATTTCTTTTATTGTGGGGCCTGTGAGATAACCCATTGTCAGTCATTTGAAAGGAGATGCAACAACTTAGAGATACCATTCTGTATTTGTGAATTGCACAACAGATAGGACCATCACTGAAAAATACATAGTGTGTTAAAATTCTGGAAGAGATGTGCAAGAACAAGGGGGCACAATTTGAAGATAGAGGGGGGACGGTTCAGATGTAATGTCAGGAAGTATTTTTTCACTGAGAGGGTTGTGGATGCATGGAACGGCCTTTCTGAGGAGGTCATGGAGTCAAAAACAGTGGGGGAATTCAAGAATACAAGGGACAGACATAAGCAATTCTAGCGAGGGGGATGGTAGGAGGAGGTAGGCTGCTGGTTAACTAGGACCTGCAGCTTATCCATTGGGTAGGGAAATGGGCAGACTAGGTGGGCCAAGCGGTCCTTATCTGTCATCAGATTCTGTGTTTCCAAGTTATGCCTCTTGGCTGGTTCTTTCGGTAGAGCAAGCATAGTCCCATTCATATCTCAGATCACGACATGGTAGTCTTTACAATCTCTGTTAGTGAGCTCCAAGAAGGTCCCCCATGGAAATTTCTAACATTCCTATTGTGGAACAAAGAATTCAAGACATTTCTAACTGAACAGTGGAAAACCCTTAGGCTGACGGAAGATTTAGAATGCATAGGTTTTTAAGACAAGATATTATGTCGGTGGCAGCCTAAGGAATCTCCGACTACTAAAGCAATAATATGGGATGTGGAAAAGCTTTTATAAGGGGTGCTATTATAAATTTTGTAGCTCGCTATAAGAGGCAAGAGGAGGAAAAGAGGGTGGTTCTAGAGAAGAGCCTTAAAGAGTTAGAAAGAAAGGTAACAGGGGTGAAGGAGAGGGAACCTAGATGCTTGCTGGAGGCAACAAGGGAGACTCTAAATGCCTTGGCCATGGGGGAAGCCCAGCAATCATGGCTGCTCTGCAGAAAACAGATGTTTGAATGGGGCAACCAACTGGGTCCCCTGCTAGTTCAGTTGGTGCAGGAGGGTGGCGTAGACCAACCCTGATTACAAGTATTAAAAATATTGAGGGGCGGAGGCTTACTGATAAAAAAAGATAAGGAACAGGTTAAGGCAGTTCTATCAGAAACTCTATATGGCAGAATGTAAGGGTACTCTGCAACTAGCCAACATAGAAACATAGAATTTGACGGCAGATAAGGACCGCTTGGCCCACCTAGTCTGCCCATTTTCTTACCTAACAGATAAGCTGCAAATCCTAGTTAACCAACAGCTTACTTCCTCCTACCCCCCACTAGGACTGCCTCATGCCTGTCCCATGCATTCTTGAAGTCCCCCACTGTTCTTGACTCCACAACCTCCTCAGGGAGGCTGTTCCATGCATCCACAACCCTCTCAGTGAAAAAATACTTCCTCACATTACCTCTGAGCCGTCCCCACTCTATCTTCAAATTGTGCCCCCTTGTTCTTGCACATCTCTTTTTCTGGAAGATGCTACCCTCTTGGACTTTAATTCCCTTGAGGTACTTGAAAGTTTCTATTATGTCCCCTCTCCTCCTTTCCTCTAGGGTATACATATTAAGCTCCTTTAGTCTTTCTTCGTATGTCTTCTGGTGCAGACCCTGCACCATTTGGATTCCCTCCTCTGGACAGCTTCCACTCTGTCTATGTCTTTGTGTAGATGGGGTCTCCAGAACTGCACACAGTACTCAGATGGGGTCTCACCAACTGTCTGTACAGAGGGATAACAACTTCCTGTTTTCTACTATTGATGTCTCTTCTATCGTCCCAGTATCCCTCTGCCTTCCTTACTGCCTTCTCACATTGCTTGCCACCTTTAGGTCATCTGATATAATTACCCCAGGTCCCTTTCTATTTTTACTGTTGTCAGTATCTCACCCCCATTGTGTACACTTCCCTGGGTTTTGTTTCCCATGTGCATTACCTTGCACTTCTTTGCATTGAATCTGAGCTGCCATACATTTGACCATTCCTCCAACCTTGCCAAGTCCTTCTCATCCTTTCCTCCATCTTGTGTATCAACCCTGTTGCAGATCTTTGTGTCATCTGCAAAAATACATACTTTTCCTTCCAGTTCTTCTGCAATGTCACTTATAAAGACATTAAAAAGGACCGGTCCCAGTACTGAACCCTGCCAAGGAGTTCAGTACTGGGAGCCAAGGAGTTTCTGGACCAATTGGATATACCCAGGGTCTCAACTGAACAGAGAGATAGGTTAGGGGCTCCCATCTCTAAAGAAGAAGTCTGAAAAGCAATCCAGGGAATGAAAATTGGAAAAGCTAGTGGGCCGGACAGGTTTCAGATAGAATACTACAGATAGCTGGTGGACCACCTCGTGGAACCACTGAGTGCCGCGTTTGGAGAAGGGGGGGGAGGGGCCTCATGTTTCGATGCTGTGATATGCCTCATCCCCAAGCCTGGTAAGGACCAGTGGGATTGTGCATCGTACCGCCTCATCTCCTTGTTGAATTGTGATCTTAAGGTGTTGGCTAAAATCTTAGCAAACAGGCTGGATAAAGTCCTATCGGAAATAATTCACCCAGACCAGACCGGCTTTATTAAGGGGCGGTTCTCATCATAATGTCCACAGACTGTTATTGAATGATGATGGGAGTCAGTAAGACTCGGTGGAAGATTACGTGTTTTCTATGGATGCTGAGAAGGCATTTGATCCCATCGAATGGGAATTTTTATTTGAGTGCTTAGGCCGGTTTGATGTGGATGAACGTTTTATGGGGATGGTCCGGGCGATGTATAGAGTTTTTGTTTTGTACTTTTCCTTTTTTTCCTTTTCGTGATTGTTTGCTCTTTGATATATTGTTCTGTGTTTCCATTTTCATATTTTTATTATCTTTAGTAAAATCTTTATTTTGAAAGACTGTCTGGGTCTGCCAGTTCTTTTTTGCATGGCGACGTATAGAGGGTTAAGACTGACAAAAACTGTTCAAAAGCTTGATGATGTTACTAAACTGGGAAAAGGTAAGAATATACCTGAGGTCTTTTATAGAGTTTTAAATGGTTAATTTTGGATACCTGGTTAGGTGCCCTTAGACGAAAGATATATTGCATCCCCCGAAGAGAATATTATCTGAGCCTGTACATTTGCGTACGCTAGCATAAGGTTCACAGTTTGAATCCCCCCAGAACTTGAGACCAAAGGTGATTCAGACCCACAAGCAGACAGGAGGGTTACCTTGTCTGTTGCCTGTTCAAATTACTGCACTCGGAGGTTGGCACTGTGGGAGCAGAGGGCCTGACCTGCTGAGTGTTTGTGACACCTATCATCAAAAAAAGTGGAGGCTTACCTCCGAAGATGGGCCACTCTCCCATATCTTGGCTGGGTAGAATTAATCTGATGAAGATGAATATTGCTCCTAGACTTCTGTATCCCATGCAGATGTTGCCCATTGGGATTACACACAAAGATGTTTGGCAGCTGGAGATGGCCTTCACGACCTTTTTTTGGCAGGGGAGGAGGCCTAGAGCATGTCTTCAATGCCTTAAAGCTAGTGTGTATAGGGGAGGCCTTAACTTACCCAGATTTACGCAGTTACTATCTAGCGGCCCAGTGTTGCTATTTAAAAGACTGGGTCAGTATGCCACCTGAGGCTAGTGGGGTAGACCTAGAAGAGTGGGTCTGCCTGGGGCGGTTATCGTCTTTTCTGGCCAGATGAGGCCAGAAGGCATATGCAGCTCTTCGGGTGGCAAATCCACTGGTAGTGGCTATATTGGACAGCTGGCGATACATTTGGCACAAGGAGGGGAAGGGAGGAAGAGAAATGATTCTTTCATTAGTGGCTAGGAACCCTTTCTTCTAGGAGCGTGGATATGATATTCATCCACACTCTCTGGCATGTCCCTTTCCCCTTTAAATCTTGCCGGAAGTCTTCAAGCTGGCTCCTCCCACCCACCCGGGTGGCAAATACCTCGGCTCCGCCCCAAGGCGCCAGATCTTCCTTTCCGCTGGAAGATTCAGGTTCCCTCATGCTACTTTAGCAGTTCATAGGCCCTGAATTCGCAACATCAGTTTTTACCGCAGATCACTCTAAAACTTGTCTGAGTTAACGACTCCGGTTACAGCGCATCAGACATGGAGGACAAATCGTCCCCTGGATTTCGCCGGTTTACCTGCGGCCAGAAAATGTTGTGCACTGATTCCCACCTCTCGTGTGTCTATTGCCTAGGTGTCGGACATAACACCACGTCTTGTACCTTTTGTTTAGCCTTCCATCCCAACGTTTTGGAAGACCGCAAGGCACACCTAAAATTGGGAAGACTGGAGAAAATGAACCCGCCGGTGAAATCTAAAGAGGCGAGGTGGGCGGTTTCCACGGCCGCGGGATCTGCCGAGCAGTTGGAGCAGATGAAGGCATTCGAGGAGGAAGCGGCTCAAGCTCCGGCCAGTCGAAGCTTTTTTTGTTCCACTCAACCTTGGCTCTACTTTTACGGGCTCCTTTAGGGAGTTGTGCCAGTCTCTCCCTACCAGGGGTGAGGCGCCCATGGGCTCACACTCCTCCTGCCCTCAGAAGAGGGATAAGGACCCTAAGTCTTCGACTAAATGGAGATGCTCCTGGGACCAAGAGAGGTCCGAGTCCCAGGAACATGCGGTCTCGACTTCAGTCAAGATCACTTTCTCGGCCGCCGGCTTTACAGACCTTCCGTCTGGCCAAGGCACCGATACCGAGGAAGTGGCTGAACAGGCCGAAATTACACTCAACCTGATCGAGTCTTTATCACCGACTCCAGTCGATGATTCTTTAGAAAAGGACTACGGTCCTTTCCTTTCCTGATGAGGAGACACTGCCCTCTGGTGTCCCGATCGAGGAAATTGTACCGGAACCTCAGTTTTCACCAACTGCATTGACTCCTGATCGACCGAACCGACCCCGTCAGTCTCGATCGAGGACTAGGACCCCTTCAGTCGAACGACCAAAAAAGGGCCACAAACACTCCAAGAAGAGGCGCCGCCACAGATCCTCATCGAGCAGAGGCTTCGACAGAAACTCTGTAGATGCTATGAGGATCTTATGTGTCAACAGCTGATGTTGACTGGGTAGAAGCCGGCCCCGCTGGCCGCACTGGCCATCACCTGGCTCCCGCCTCCCAGGCCGATGCCTCCAGAACCGAAGGCCTCTGTTCCACCACCCTTGGGGCCGGCCCGTATCCCGGCTGTGCCTATTACGGTCTCTCCACCGATTTTGGTGGAGCCACCGCCTAAGCAGCCTCAGGAAGGGGCTCCCTCGAAAGAGGACCGACAAGACACTGAGCTTCCCCGACGTCTGTCGATTACGGTCGTCCCCGATTGTCCTTGGCGTATCGAGGGAGACCTAGGCAGGAGACCATTGTATCCCGACTCTTCGGACTCAAATGTCACTGGTTTACACTCTCATCCTGGAGATGATGAGTCATCAGTGGCAGGGTTGGAGGAAGGTCCTTCCTCCTTTCAGGGCATCCTCCGCCTGATCTCCGAATCCACCGGAATGCCCCTGGAGCCCATCCAGAAAAAGGCGGAGTACCCCCTTACGGATATCCTCAAAAGGGGGATACCCCGAAGGAGGTCTTTCCAGTGGCTGAAGCCATTGTTGGCCTGGCCCTTGAGCTTTGACAGTGTCCTGCTTCCTGCCCAGCTCCAGCTGCCTGCATGACCCGCAAGTATACGGTGCCCATGGGGTCCCTGGTGGGGTTCACAGAACATCCTTCGGCTGAAAGCCTAGTGACTGCTTCTATGTTCAGACATACTGGTAGCTCAGCCGACACTGACCAACCCACGGACAAGGAGTCCAAGAATATGGACCATTCTGCCCGTAAGGTCTATGCGGCCTCCTCCTTAGGCCTTCGTCAGGCCAGCTTGGCTGTTATCATGGCGCACTTCTCTCATGTCGTCCTAGGGTCATTAGATGAAGTCCTCTCTCATCTCCCAGCGGACATGCAGACTACAGTGAAACAGGTCCATGGTCAGGGCCGTGCTGTTGCAAAACAGCAGCTCCAGATGGCCCTGAACAATGGAGATTCCTGTGCCTGCTCCTTAGCAGCCGCTGTGGCCACTCGCTGCAGGGCTTGGCTGAGGCTATCCTCCTTCTTGGCAGATACCCAGCACAAGTTAGCTGACGTGCCCTTCCAAGGCACCGACCTCTTCGGTCCAGGAGTGGCTGGTCACCTCCAGTGCATAGAGCAGTCCAGTGCCACCTTGGATGCTACCTCTGCAAAGGGTTCTTTGGGCAAGAACCAGCAGAAGCGCAAGAAGAAGCCTTTTTGGCACTCTTCCCTTGCAGTTAGGCAGCCCTCCTATCAAGGAGGTTAGCAGCAATAGCAGGCCCAAGCTTGGCGCACCAGGCCCAAGCAGGGTCCTCAACAGCCCCGTAAAGGAGGCCGAGGTGCTGATCCAGGAGTCTCCTCCTCCTCTAAGCCTGCTCAGTGAAAGGTTGGCGGTTGCCACCCCTACACCCGTTATGCCAGCTCTGGATCTTCCCATGGGGGGCTGGCTCCACCACTTTCTTTCCGCCTGGTCTGATATCACCTCAGACAGGTGGGTTCTAGAAGTGGTCGGCCAGGGACTGCCTCTGGAATTCGAGCAGTACCCTCCCAGCCAAGCCTGCGCCCTTCGGGAGGAAAGGATCTCAGCTTGTACTCAGTTGGCTCTTCGAGACGACATTGCTCAGCTACTCCACAAGGAGGTGGTAGCTCCAGTGCCGGATCCTCCTACAGACCCAGGCTTCATGTCCAGGTACTTCCTGGTGCCCAAGCGGATGGGGGGTTGGCACCTCATCCTAGATCTCCATGACCTGAATCAATATCTCAGGTCTCGCACCTTCTGGATGGTAACTCTGAACCAGATCATACCGTCCCTGGAGCGAAACATATGGTTCTGTTCACTGGATCTGCAGGACGCATTCTTTCACGTCCCAGTCTTTCCATCCCATCAGTGGTTCCTCCGCTTCAGGGTCGAGGGGACCCTGTACGAGTTGCGAGCCATGCCGCTCAGCCTGTCATTGGGCCCAAGGGTCTTCACCAAGTGCATTGCAGTGGTGGAAGCCCATCTCCGGTGTGGAGGAGTCCGAATCTACCCTTATCTCGATGACTGGCTCTTGGCGGGTTCCTCCCTTCAGGAGGTGGAGAGATCTAGGGATCTGGCTCTCCGAACCTGCTCCCAAGTAGGCCTCCTGATCAGTGAGGCCAAGTCGGAAATCATGCCCTCTCAGGTGATGGGCCTTATCGGGGCAGAGCTCGACTCTCCAAGCCAGAGCTTGGCTCCCGGCGGACAGGGTGGAGGTTCTTTCCTCCTTTGCCCAGTCATTTCTGGTTGGGCACTTGCGCCCTGCCCGGGACTTCCTGCTCCTTCTGGGTTACGTATCGGCGTGCACCTCAGTGGTCTGTTGGGCCAGATGGCACATGCGCCCCCTCCAATGAGAACTGATCACACAGTGGACTCAGTGCCACAGTCATTTCGACCAGCTGATCACTGTAACCCAGAAGATGTGGGACACTCTCCAGTGGTGGACCGTCCCAGATCGGTTGCAGGAAGGGATCCCATTTGTCCGCCCTGAGCCGATGGTCGTTCTTACGACCGATGCCTCTCTCATGGACTGGGGAGCCCACATGGGGGACAGCAGAGCCCACGGGTTGTGGACCCCGAGGAGTCCTGATGCCACGTCAACCTGTTGGAGCTCAGAGCAGTCAGACTAGCATTGTCAGCTTTCGCTCCTCAGCTCCGGGTTTAAGTCCAGACGGACAATACCATGACCATATACTACCTCAACAGACAGGGCAGCATGCACTCCTGTCTGCCATGCAAGGAGGTGCTCCAAATCTGGACCCTCGTCAGCCGGTTGGAGGCGGATCTCCTAACCATTCATGTAGCAGGAGTCTCGAACCAGCTGGCGGATGCTCTCAGCCGTATAGGCCAGACATCCCATGAGTGGTCACTCCATCCAGAGGTAGCTTACAACTTGTTCTCCCATTGGGGCAATCCGATGGTGGACCTGTTTGCCTCCAAGGAAAACACCAGGCTGAGGCTGTATCATGCCCGCCCCCTCAGCAGGGCTCGCTGCAGGCAGATGCCTTCTCGAGGCCGTGGATCCCAGGCCTCCTCTACACCTTCCCTCCATTTCCCTTGATCCACAAGGTGTTACTCAAGGTGAGGAGGGACAAGGCGAAGGTGATCCTGGTAGTCCCAGACTGGCCTCGCCAGTTCTGGTATCCAGATCTCCTCAGCCTCAACTGCAGCCCCCAGAACGGCTTTGTACACGCCTGGACCTGATAGCTCTGAACCAGGGGAAGGTTTTCCATCCAGACCTTCAATCCCTGCACCTGACAGCCTGGTACCTGAGCGGCTAGAGTTCCAGGCTTTGGGTCTTTCCGAGGATGTCTACACCGTAGTGGAGGCATCTCAAAAGGAATCGACCAGGAAATGTTATGCCTTCAAATGGAAAAGATTTTCCATTTGGTGGCAGGGTAAGAGTCTGGACCCCTTATCCTGTTCTGTGGCTAACATTTTCGACTACCTTTGGTCTCTCCCCAAAGGTATCTTTGGTCATCGACCCTTAGGGTGCAGCTGGCAGCTGTTTCTGCTTACCGGGCACGGGCCAGTCAGCTGATATTGGCACAGGAGACAGTGGTCAGGCGCTTTTCAAAGGCCTGGATCACATATCGCCTCCGGTGCGTGAACCTCCACCTCCGTGGGATCTCTTGGCAGTTTTGGCAAAGGTCATGGGTAAGCCATTCAAACCCATGAACAAGTGTGAGCTTTCACACTTGTGGAAGACGGCCTTCCTGGTGGCTATCACATCAGCCAGAAGGACAGGAGAGCTCCAGGCACTTTTGGTGGACTCCCCTTATCTGGTCTTCCATAGGGACAAAGTTGTCCTGCGCCCCCACCCGAAATTCCTTCCAAAGATGGTGTCAGAGTTTCACCTTAACCAGGTATTAACTCTGCCGGTATACTACCCTAACTACACCTCGGACGCTGAGTGCAGGCTCCATGCTTTGGACCCGAGACATGCTCTCTCCTATTATAAGGAGAGAACGGCGGAAATTCATGGAGCAATTCACCAGCTGTTTGTCACCTACGCTGAAGTTGCTTCTGGCAGATCTGCAGCCAAATGGACCATTGCAAGGTGGATTATATCATGCATAGGTCTGTGCTATGAGTTGGCGGGCAAGGAGCCTTCCAGAAGGATAAGAACTCATTCTACCCGCCATACTGCTGCATCGGTTGCTGCTTCCAGGGACATCCCTATCCAGGAAATCTGTCAGGCTGCTACCTGTAAGTCAGCAAACACCTTTATTACCCACTACCACATTGACCTTGAGTCATGCCGGGATGCTGGTTTTGGAGCCTTGGTTCTTCAATCTCTATTTCCCAAGTAGGGTGTGTGCACCTTGCCTCCCTCCTCCCGGAGGAGTGCTTCGAGTCTGCCAGAGAGTGTGGATGAACAACATGTCCATGCTCCTAGAAGAACAGGTTACTCACCTGTAACAGTAAAAAGAAAGGCAAAGGGAGGGATAGTGAGACTGACGGGGGAGGATGGGCGCCGCGTGGAGGATGACGACAGTAAAGCTGACATATTGAACAGGGATTTCTGCTCAGTCTTTACTGAGGAAGAGGATGGTAATGGGTCTGAAGGGAGTACAAGGGGTGGGAATGGTGCAGAAATGGACAAAGTCCCTTTACACGAGAAACGGTCCTGAAGGAACTGGAAGTAATGAGAGTTGATAAAGCAATTGGGCCAGATGGGGTGCACCCCAGGGTCCTTAAAGAACTAAGAGGTGGTGGTTGAACCTCTGGCAATCCTGTTTAGCCGATCACTGGAAACAGGGGAGGACAGCAGATGTAGTCCCCTTATACAAAAGTGGGAACAAAGAGGAAGTGGGGAACTACAGACCAGTCAACCTCACCTCAGTAGTGGGGAAGATCATGGAAGTAGTATTGAAGGAGAGATTGGTGGAACATCTGGTTGTCAGTGGACTACAGGACCCAAAGCAGCATGGTTTCACCACGGGGGAGGTCATGTCAGACCAACCTCGCTGAATTGTTTGACTGGGTGACTAGATAGGTGGATCAGGGAAGGGCAGTGGACATGGCCTATCTGGACTTCAGCAAGGCCTTTGACACTGTGCCACATAGAAGACTATTACACAAACTGGGGAATATGGGTGTGGGCAGGACAGTAGTGCAGTGGGTAGGTAACTGGCTGGGCGGGAAGACACAGAGGGTGGTGGTAAATGGCTGTCACTCCACAGAGGGAAGCGTGACCAGTGGGGTACAGTGCTGGGACCGGTCCTATTCAACTTCTTTATCAGTGACATTACACAGGACCTAGAAGGCAGAATTTCCCTGTTTCCTGATGACACAAAGCTCTGTAACAAAGTAGACACACCAGAGGGTGTAGACAGAATGAGAAGGGACCTACAGAAACCTGAAGAATGGTCAGGGGTTTGGCTGTTGAAATTCAATGCAAAGAAGTGCAAGATAATGCATATGGGGCATAAAAACCCTGGCACAATATATCAGTTGGGGGGTGAGGACATAGCATGCACCAGGCAGGAAAGGGATCTTGGGGTTATCATCTCTGATGACCTCAAGGTAGGGAAACAGTGTGACAAGGCAGCAGGTAAAGCAAATAGGATGCTGGGATGCATAGGCAGGGGCATCACCAGCAAGAAAAGGGAGGTCATAATTCTGCTATACAAGACACTAGTGAGGCCCCACCTGGAGTACAGTGTACAGTTCTGGAGACCATACCTACGTAAGGACATAGACAGGGTAGAGAAGGTTCAGAGGAGGGCAACAAAGATGGTGCATGGATTGCATCACAAGTCTTATGAAGACAGGTTGAAGGAACTGAACATGTACTCCCTGGAGGAGAGGAGGGAGAGAGGGGATATGATAGAGACATACAAGTATCTTACAGAGAGGAACAGGGTGCAGGAATACACTATTTTAAAGCGAAAAAGATGTTTCAGGACTAGAGGGTATGGGATGAAGTTGGAGGGAGGACGATTCAGAGGAAACGTGAGGAAGAATTTCTTTGCAGAACGGGTGGTGGACAGGTGGAACACCCTGCCAGAGAAAGTGGTGGGGGCTGAAACAATCACGGGATTTAAGAATACATGGGATAGACATAAAAGAATTCTGGAGGTCAGGGTTAAGGGGCAAAAGACTTCTAGGAAAACATAAAGTAAACTTACAAGCTCAAATGGGCAGACTGGGTGGGCTGTAGGCCCTTATGTGCCGACACTGTCTATGTATCTGTGTAACAGTAGTTCTAGGAGTGGTATATGTTTTTCATCCACACGCACTCACCCGACCTCCCCGGCTTTAGGCGCACAACCTTGCTTCCAGCGAGCTAAGATCTGGCGTCATGGGGTGGAGCCAAGGTATTTACCACCCAGGTGGGTGGGAGGAGCCAGCTTGAAGGCTTCCGGCAAGATTTAAAGGGGAAGAAGACATGCTAGAGTGTGTGGATGAACAACATATACCGCTCCTAGAACTACTGTTACAGGCGAATAACCTGTTCTTTCTGCCTGGATTGGAGGACCCCGGATTCTGAGAGTGGGAAGTGAAGGGAATACGTAGCTTGGGGGATCTCTGTACTCTGGATGGACTGTGCTCCTTTGGAGACATGCAGCATGCTCTGGGTTTGGGCAGACCCCACCTGTTTAGGTACCTGCAGATGATGGCCTACGTCCGGGAGGTGAATGGGGGAGATGGAGCCCCTCAGTTAGACCCAATAGAACAGTTGATTTTCACTACACAGAAGGACCCAAGGGGCATTATGTGTAGGGCAGCCCATTTGGGCAAACACTTACCAGACCTCATGCAGAAAACAAGAAGGTAATGGGAGAGAGACATAGGCATACAGATTGGGGAAGACAACTGGAATCTTATGTTGACATTACACCATGATTTGTAACAAATATAAAGAATCACACTTTAAGTTTGTTCACTGATTTTATTACCCACCCCAGATAGTTCATAAATATAACCCTGCTGTATCCCCACTTTGTGGCAGGTGTGGAGGGGTGGTGGGCTTGTTTTATCACTGCTTCTGGGAGTTCCCGGTCCTGCAGACTTTTTGGAGTGCAGTGGTGGCAGAGGTGGGGGAGGCTGGCAGGAAGGACTCTGCTGAGGACCCCTCTTTTGGGCCTCTTTGTTGTTGAGGATGCTGGGGAGGAGGAAACTGGTCTCCTCTCCCTCAGTGGATATGGGTACTTCTTGTCCTGGCACATCACTGCATCCAAAACACATGGGTATGCTAATAGTGTGCCCTCACTGGGTCAATGGCGTAGGTTAGTGCTTCAAGTGCTAGCTCTGGAGAAGCTTGCACTTATAGTGAAAGGGAAGGGAGATCAGTTTTTTAGAGTATGGGAGTCATTTTTGGTGTCCCTAACATTGGGGGAGGCTCAGATTTTAAGGGTGAGTTTGGATGAGGGGTGATGTCCTAGGCTGATGTGAAATGATGCCTGGCATGTTCTTAGTGTTCTTCATGCCTGTGCCAATCTATGTAGATGAAGCTTATGTGTAATGTGTAACTATGAGATGTTTCCTTGAATGTGATATTGAGATGTCTTGTAACTTGTGTATTTGGAAAACCTTTTGTTTTTTTAAATTAAAATATTATACAAAAAAAAATTCTGGAAGGTGGTCAACCAAAAATGAAATTCCTGGCATTAATTGATGTGGGGGCTAAATTCAGCTATGTTATTGGCATACAAACAGGTTTGGGGTCACAATAACCTAGATCTAAAAGAACTGTCTTGCACTGGTGCAGGAGCAGATGATGCCTCTGTAAACTTTGAATGAAGCAAAGGAATGATGGCATTGCTAAAAAAAGATTGCCCTTGGCTTATCACTGTTCACTGCATCTTGCACAGGCTAGAACTGGCAGCAAAATATGCATTCAAAAAAAACATATTTTGCTCAACATATTGACAATATCCTGATTTCCATATTTTACTTTTATAAGAACTCACCCAAGCATTACCATGAGCTAAAAAGAGTTGCAGCAGCACAGCAGTCCACACTCATCAAGTTTAAAAAATCTCATGGAACGCGATGGTGATGCATAAAAAAGATTCCCTGCTTGCTGTACTGTAAAACTACTCTGCTCTTTTGTATCACTGGGATGAACTTGTGCGTGATACTAGGCAGGACGTCCCAGAAGCTGATAGAGCTAAAATAAAGGGATGGAGAAAAAAATCAGTAATGTGAAATTCTTGCTGTTTTCACGTTTTTAGCTTGATATTCTAACTGGCCTGTCTACAGTTTCTCATGCTTTTCAAGATGCACGTCTTTCTCTTCCAATGGTTGCGGACACTGTCACAACTGTATTAGCTGAATTAGAACATCTTGTAGACAGAGATGGTACCAGACCAGCACAGTTAAAAAGAGAGGCAGTCACTCATCTGGAAGCTGACACAGCTTCTTTCAAAGGTTACCAGCTAAAAAGATTATGGGATGCTGTTGCAGCACTGACAAATGAATGTGAACAAATTGTCAACAGCATTATAGAGTGTCTGAACCAGTGTTTCCCAGGTTTCAAAGAAGACACTCTGTTAGTAAAAACCAATGTTACTGACACAGCAAATTGGCCTGCCGCCTGACAATGAGCAAGATCTTGTAAAATTTGGAAATGAGGAAGTCCAATTTCTTCTAAACCATTTTTCACCTGTCCTGTTACAGGATGTGTGTGATGTACACAATGGAATAACACAGTGGATGATGTTAAAGCAAAGCATAAACAAGTGTCACAAGCAGCTCTCCTTTCTTGAAGTGTGGCATATAGTCTTTCAAAGAAAAGCTCTGTGTTGCTAAAACATTCTGCATCTTATTGCTATACTTCATGTTTACCCCTTATCAAATGCAACTCTTGAAACAACTTTTTCAACAATGAAAATAATTTTCTCTGATGGGAGAGCTAGCTTGAAAACTAGCACCATAGAGGTCTTACTTTTGATCTCAATGGAGGGTCCAGAACCACAAGATTTTTGCAGCACACCTGCAGTGAAAGACTGATTCTTAAAAACAAAATGCAGGCTGGGAGCAAAACCCCAACAGGGATAACACATGTGCCAGTGTTAGGGGAAATTCAGATTACATCTGAAAGAGAGACTGAGGATACAGAACCTGTCCTGACTCATGGTGCAGACCCCAAACAAGATTCAGAAGTCGAAGAGTAAAGCCGGCCCGGTAGTGCAGAGGGCTGAGGCTCTGGCACCTTACCTTGTGCTGTGCCGGTGACCCGGGTTCGGGAATGACCTCAGGTCACCGGGGTGCCAGTTGGGAGGTGGGTGGGTTGGAGTGGGATTGAGCCATGGCTTTCCCCTCCAAAGGGGCGGATGCCAGGCCCGTCCGTAGTCCTGCTCCCACTGGGTGGAGCGCCAGTGGGCACGTAGGCGACAAAAGTCAGAGGGGGCGGAAGGGGCACCAGATCCTGGCATGTGCGCGCCTTCACACGTGTACTTGCATTTGTACGCTGTGGCCTCAGGGAAGGGAGGGTGAGTCGAGGAGTAAAACCCTGAGTGGTTTATAAACTTGCCAGACATCACATGCTGCTTGTGATACTGTTTAAACCATTTTCTGCTGCACTAACATGGTATTTATTTATTTCAAATACATTCAGGCACACATTTAATTTGAGCAGCTGCTTTGAGTCCTGCTGATTAAATAACAGTCCAAGTCCAAATATTCTGTTTCTCCTGTCATTTGCTGGCATGATTCTTCTATTTCTGCAGGCTGCACTATTGTCCGTCTATGTTTGGCCTCTCCAAGACTTCCTATGCTCATCCATGTCTCTCTGCTGTCTTCCCTGGCTTAAAAAAATAAAAATTACTTGGCAGTGACAACAGTTTTTTAGTACACATATTTATTTTGTGGCTGCATTATTGCATTATCTCCTAGGTTGGCTTAAGTAGCTCCTGGTCAGTGGAAAATTGCAGATGACCAGGAGCTACTCGTAGTTTCATAGTTGGGGTACAAGTCCAGTGAGCGTTAGCCTTTCAGAGGACTTGCCACCAATTCATTGGTGGGGTATATATTTCATATCTCCCATATATGTGTCTAGGTTATCTTTAAATGTTTTCATATCAGAACTCTCTGTAATGTACCTTAGCAACTTATTCCATTTAGCTGTTAATCTCTGGGCCAGATATTCAGAAATGCGCCAAAGGCCGGTGGAGCGCAAATCTGATGCGCCATGGTGCAACGAGTGCCATATTCAGAGGTTGTGCATGTGGAAATGTGCCAGCACAACACGGCTAAATATGGCAGAGATGCACCATGGCGCAACCAGACATGCGCCATGGAGCAACCAGACATGTGCCATGACGCACAAAGAGAAGCCCCAGGCAATGACGGGAGCATAGCAGCAGAGTAAAAGAGGGGGGCACGGCACAGAAAGAGACCCAGAGACAGTGCCAGGGAAGCACAGTGGCAGGCCACAGGTGGCCACCACCAGCAGGGCACACACAGGCAGCCAGACACCCCCCCCACGGAACACAACAGTGGCAGAGAAAGCAGGCAACAGGTGGCACCAATGGCCAATGGAGGGCCACCAATGAAGGCCACCCCCCCCGGCCACATGTTGTCCCCCACCCACCCAGACCCCAGCAAGCCACACTAAGGACCATGCTGCCAAGCACACACATGCCACACACCCCTGACAGCTGCCCCATGGGCACCCCGAGGTACAGCCACCGACCAAGAGGCAGGACACCACCACTGTGGGACACACCACAGCACACAGCAGTGCACTGCAGATGCACGACCCGCACACCGACACATACCCACCACACAGACAGACACCACGCCGATGCAGCATGGCTCCTCACACCAGCTGCAAAGCAGACACAGGCAGGTAAGTCAAAAAATATGTATTGCAGAGAACTATATACAAGAGTAAGGGGTGGGAAAGGGCAGGAAAGTGAGGGAAGTGAACAGGGACTGTACTGTGGGAAGGGGGACAGATGGGGGAGGGACAGCAGGGGAAACTGGGAAAAACTGGGCTGGAACTAAGAGCTGCCACGCTGTGCTGCCACCTGGCTCCTCCTTCGCCACTGTTCGGCCAACAAGAGCTGGTGCACCTGCGGGACCGCCTCCATGGTGGTGGATGTGATTAGCACAATCTGGCGCAGCAGCCAACAGTAGATGGTAAGCCTTCCCCTCCGCTGGATACCTATGACAAGGGACAGGACAGTTGATCAGTGCAAGGTCCCAAGGTACCATGCCCACCCACTGTGCGCAATGGGCAGTGGAAACATACACCCCTGGAGTGGCGCCCCGGCCACCAATGGGGGGGTGGGCCAATGGCTGCCAGCATCCCAGCACGCCATGACAGTGCACAGAGGTGGTCACCGCTGCCCAATGGCCACCCGACTGCACAGCGACAGTCACACAGCACAGGGCACCACAGCAACACCAGTAGCAGCCGGATGCACACGCACCTCACCAACAGCTGGTACACATGTGCAATGGCCGCCCCACAGTGGCA
Organism: Neoceratodus forsteri; assembly: GCA_016271365.2. NCBI lineage: Eukaryota > Metazoa > Chordata > Ceratodontiformes > Ceratodontidae > Neoceratodus > Neoceratodus forsteri. The sequence goes on from CM057458.1 coordinate 196,574,914, forward strand.
TGCACAGTGCGACACACACAGCTGCCATGGCACATGGCACAGGTGGCCATGGCCACACCCACTCCCGCGCTGACCACCCCGTACCATGCACAGGACCAGAACAGTGCCTAACTTCCTCTGTGTCCCCCTGGCACCTGCCCTGCTACTGCACCACCGATGTGTCCTGCTGCAGCCTGCTGGGCTGGCCCTGGTGCTCCTGCTGCTCTTGCCCTGCGGCGGTCCTCAGGTCCTGGGAATGGAAGGAAGACAGGTAGACATCAGAAAATATCCACAGCATGTGTCCACCACCCCCACCCCTGTGCACAGCGCGTGCCCCTGCCCAATATGTCTCGCAAGGCTGTATTGCAGTGCCACACTGCAATGCGCATGATGACAGTGTACCCTTCTGCAGGGCATGCCAGGCAGCCAAGCCATCACCACAGTACAGCACTAGGACACACAAGCAGCATGGGCCGACTTACCTGGCCGTGGCACAGCCCCTTGCCGGATGTGTGCCTGCAACCGCTCCGGGTCCCGCCACATGAGGTCACCATACTGGTGGCGGCATTGCTCTCCGGTTCTGGCCACCCCAGTATCCTGCACCATTCTGGCAACAATGCCCTGCCAGACATCGGTCCATGGCCGTTGCAGGGGCACCTGGCCAAACAGCTCTTGTGCATGTGGCTGCACACAGGCCACCAGATTGTCCAGCTTGACAGCGTTCCAGTTACGGGCCCAGTTTACTCCCTGCGGTGCCATTGTACCAACTGCAATGTGTTGAGGCAAAATGGTGGCCAGAGGTGCATGTGTGCACAACGTGCGTGGGATGCATGCCTCGTGGAGTCATACGCTGTGTCCACCAATCGTGCAATGCTGGAGATGCGCGACATGGGTGTGGCCAGACAGGCACATGGTGGGGGAGTACCAAGGGATCAGGGGGTCCCATTAGGGGTCAAGGGTCAGGCAGCACACTGTGCACCGGTGCGCAATAGCTGACATGGTGCACTATGTGCCACGGTCTGTATTGCGCAGTGGGTGCACAATGTGCAATAGGCGGAAGCACACCACCTAACACACGCGTACTGTGGTCCTGCGCATTGCTCATGCCTGGACATTGTGCCACGGCTTGCTCCGGAGCAGTTGCATTGAGCACGGAGCAAGTATGCGATATTCAGCTGCCACATGCAAATGAGCTCATCAGCCAATGCACGGTGTACTGGAGAAATTAGCATGTGATTACCATTGCACTAATGCTAAGTTGCATGCATTGAGCTATGAAAGCGCTGTAGATCGGCACATGCCATGGACCGGTATTGCAACCATCTGAGATAAATTGCACATGCTGCTGAGCCCAGCCAGCAAGGTGGGGGAGTAGGCTGCTACTGACGCTGACAGACATGTCCATGTCCACATCCACAGGTAGCACTGTGTTGGAACGTGAAGAAAGTGAGAAGCATGGGCCTGCTCACAAATGCAGGCCCAACTTTACAAAGGCAGAGGCAGATGCCCTGTTTGAGACCTACCTCAACAGGGAGCCACTGCTGAGTGGTGCCACAGGCACACCACAGGCCAGGGTTGCAGCCTGGGAGGAGGTGGCGGCATGTGTCAACCAGCAGGGCAGCCACTAGCAGTCTGTGCAGGAGTGCCATAAGAAGGTGGGCACCAATTAGCGGAACATCAAGGAGAAAGTGGTGGTCATTCATGTAGCCTGGACAGCCACCGGAGGGGGGCCTGCTGATGCGCCACAGCTCATGGCGCAGGAGGAGTTGGTGGCAGCCACCATGCACCGCAGCACTGTGGAGGGTGTGCCGGGTAGAGGCTTTCAGATGAGTGGAAGCCCATCACTACATGGTACGTATGTTGGGCATGCACAGCAAGCAGTGGTTGGGGGGAAGGATGAGGAGCCTTGCATCACTAACACATCTGTTTTCCCTTTCAGCACCAGCACGCCTGCATGCGGAGGATGGGGTGCCAGCAGCAGCTGTGGAGGCAGGCCCAGCCCCTGTCGACTAGCCATACACCTCCATGGGCATCCAGGGGCCTGATCGGCTGCAGCATACCACCACTGCCAGCCAGATGTCCTGGGCATGGGTTGGACGAGGCCCTGGCTGTGTTTCTGCAGGATGCCAGCCATGGTGTCCTCTGCGTGGAGAGACAGATCGTGACGGGGTCCAACACTGATGACGACCTGACCATGATCCTGGACAGCATGGGTGGTGATGTGAGGGAGATGCCCATACCAGGTACCATCACAAACAGTGCGCCCAGCGGCCTGACAGAGGTGGTGGTGGTGGTGCGGCCACGCAGGTGCTGGACAGCGTTCAGCAGCCAGAAGGGCAGTAGCGGCAGGCAGCGGGTCCATAGGGCAGCCAGATGTGGGGGCCACTGCCGGGGTGCCTGATAGGGACTTACCCCATGGGGACCCCACTGTGCAGCATCCACCTGAGTGGGGGGCTGTGCAGCATGGTCGTTCACCACAGGAGGGTCGGTATCCCGCCCAGGTTCCCCTGGGTGCCGATCCATTGGCAGAACACACCCGTTTGCGGCGGACCTCTGTGGAGCAACAGGTGCTGCTGGTAGTTGGGGTGTATGCACTGAGTGTGGAGGTGTGCCAGGCGGCCAAGCAGTGCGAGAGGGGCACTGCGCAGCTCCTGATAGCTATACAGCACTTGCTGCGGGAGAGGCGACCGCATCCAAAATCGCATGCCAATGCGATCACGGATGGCCTTGCACTGCTGGCTGCCACAGAGCATGGCCAGCCACCACGGACACCACGTAGTTCACTGTCCACCTCACGATCCTGGCATTGGGCGACACCGTCCCTGTCAACACCGTGCTCTTCCGTTGGCATCCCAGGCACGCCTGGGGCGGGCCTGTTTGGGTGCCTACACACCCCTGTGCAGATCCAGTCGTGGTCTTGCAGTACAACCCCTGGGGGGCTGTTGCAAACACCCCCTGTGGCCAATGTGCAGCCTGTGGCTGCCGATTGGCCCTGGCATGGCCTTCCCCGTGGCCGCAGTGGCCATGGTTCCGCGTGGCAGACCTGATGTGCGTGCTGCTCTGGCTGCAGTCTGCTGCCACTGCCCTATGCGTGCATGGGCAGTGTGTGTGCATACCACAGGTGTGGCACCTGTGTGTCACACCGCATGCTGCCTGTGTGCATGCCTGCCCGGCCGCTGGCCTGTGTGGCGTGGGTGTGATGAGAGCAGACCTGCACCGGTTGCACCTGTGCACCGGTGCACTGCATCTGATCCCTGCCACATGTCAGCGCCTGGGCACGTGTGTGTGTGTGTTGCTGTTCACTGTTGTGTGTGGATGTATGGCACTGACACCCCACCCCTGCACCACGCCTCTGTGTGTACATGCCCATTGCCATGCACTCCCCTGTCTGTGTGCTGTACCTGTGGGTGTGGCGCCACCTACCTGTGTGCACCATAGTGCTCCTGTGCGATGGTGTCCCTGTGCTGGCGTGCCATCTTCTGCAGTCGGGGATCCCTCCGCCCGGGGGGTCCACCACCCTCTGGCCTATTGCCTTCGTCGTCCCCACTGCTGTCACTCTCATCAGCCTCGACAGCTGTCCCACGGTCAGTGGCCATGTTGTGCAGTATGTAGCAGGCCAGGAATAGGCCGAAGGGCTGTACTGTAGGGCACTACCAGACCTGTCTAGGCAACAGAGCCATGCCTTCAGCATCCCAAATACATGCTCAATGATGTTCCGCATGCTGGCGTGCGCCTCATTGTACCATTTCTCTGCTGGGGATGATGGGTGCTGATGGGGGTGAGCAGCCAGGGCCTGAGTGGATAGCCGCTGTCACCTGTGTGGATAATGACATGGTTATCCCTGTGTCCTCTGTTACTGTGCCCCTTGCCTGTCCCTGGCACCCTCGCCTGTGCACCCATCCTGCACTCCCCTATCCCATGCCCTGCTCTGCACCCCTTGTCCGTCCCATACTCCCCCACTAGGTGGCCCATGGGGAAGTCCCCACATACGAATCTGTGGCACAGCACAGAGCTGCGCCAGATGGGCACGCCCCCTGCTTTTGTGCATGCATTCATTATAGTTGCGCATTGGTGCAGTGGGACTTGCACTGCGCAATGACTCCTGCTGAATATCACTCCTTGGCGCAAGTCCGCACTTGCGCCGGCACAACTGCTTTGAATATCCCGGCCTGTGTGTATAAAATTTGCTTCTCTTTACTGTATTATTGGATTCTCCTTGTAATTTCTGTTTATGCGATCTTGTTCCAGTTATTCCAACATTTCTCCTAAATCCAAGGGTCTCTTTCATATTTGGATCTTTTAAAGCCTTAAATACTAAATAGAGATCTCCCCTTTCCCTTCTGTATTGAGTAGAAAATATATTTAATTTTCGAAGCCTGTCTTCATAGACCATGTTCTTAGTTGTTCTTACTGTTTTGATCTTTTTCCTTTGTATCTTTTTATTTAATTTTTGAGTCCTCTCTTTGGTTGGTGCACAAAACTGTGCAAAGTACTCCAAATGAGGTCTCACCAGTGCGGTGTAGAGTGGAACTATGACTCTGTCATCCCTGCTCTTTATGTTTCCCAGTATACAACCCATTATTCTTTAGCACTTTTTAACTGTTACAAATGTATGTTTATCAAATGTTAAATCATCTGATATTGTGATTCCCAGATCTTTTTTCTTTTATTGTTTTTAGTGTAGTGTTATTAATTGTATAAGTATGTATTTTTTTTTCCCTTATGCATTTCCTTGCATTTTTCCAGGTTGAAATACATCTCATTTTCATTTGCCCATATTGCTAATTTATTTAGAATGTCTTGTATTTCTCGGGCACCTTCAGTGTTTTGTATCAGACCACCTATTTTACAATCATAAGCCTATTTACCAACCCATACACTGTTTGTGTTTGGTAATGTGGAAATCATTATGTTAAATAATGTTTGTCCCAATACAGATCCCTGTGGGACCCCACTTGTGACTTCTCCCCAGTGTGATGAATAACCCTTAATAGTTACACATTGTATTCTATGTCTCAGCCAAGAAGCAATCCATCTGATTATATTATCATTCAGCCCAATTCTTGTAAGTTGTTTTAATAGGACAGTATGGGGAACTTTATCGAAACCTTTTGAGTAATCTAGGAAGATAATATCCACATGTATGTTTTTATCTAGGGTTGCACTAGCTGGCTCAAAGAAACTAATTAGGTTTGTGAGGCATGATCTTTCAGGTGTAAAACCCTGCTGGGTAGGATCTATGTTCCCCGTATTTTGCAAATGAGTAATTATACGTTTTTGAAATAATTTTTCCATAATTTTGCCTACTACAGTACTGATGTGAGGCTTACGGGCCTATAATTTCCCAGTTCTGCTCTATTTCCACCTTTGAAAATTGATGTGACTATTGCCATTCTCCATTCCTTTAATGTATTTCCTTCATGAGTAGATGTATTATATAGGTGAGTTAATGGTCCAGCCAATTGGTGTATTCATTTTTTTCAGAAAAACAGGTGTAATACCATCTGGCCCTGGTGAACTATTTGTTTTGAGGCTATATATACTATTAATTATGTCTGTAACTTGAAACTTAGGGTATTTGCTATCCATTTGATTTGGCTGTACGTTTGATTGTTTTTCAGGATTATGTACACTTAAAAAATATTTATTAAGTTCAGTAGCCATTTATTTTTCTTCAGTTATTACTTTATCCCCTATTTTAAAGGTCCAACTGTTGGCTTTTTCTCTTTCAGGGATCCTATATAGTTGTAGAATTTTTTCTTGTTATCTTTGACTTTACTTACCACATTTAATTCTATAGATTGTTTTGCTTTTTTTATGGTGTTCTTAATACTTTTTGCAGTTTGTTTAAGTCTCTGCCAGTTTTGTGACAATGGACTCTTTTTGTAGGCCCTATGATGCTTTTTCTTCCTTAAAAGTTTAGTTATTTTATGTGACCTCCAAGGGGGTACTCTTCTCAAACTGATGTGCTTGTGTCTAGTTGGGACCCATGTCTTGATACAGTAATTAATGTGTTTATTAATATCATTCCATATTCCTGTGAGATTTTTCCTTTTAGTTCTCCTCATTCACAAAACTTTATTTCGACCCCTGAGTACAGGACTATAGGGCATGACATATTCAGAGAAAAAAACATCTGGTATTTGACAACTTGAAATTTCTATCCAGTTCAGTTTTCAGGAGGGACAATTGTACTGTCTGCTTTACCTTATAAGTCCTTTAAATTTCTTTCACAACTTTTTTCCTTTGTATTCCTGCCCAGGTCTGTGACCTGCTCCCCTCTGCCAGCTCCTCCCAACCCCCACCACAAAGGGGACTATATTTAAGCAGTGAGACATGACAGGGTGTGTGGGGTGTTGGTTGATAATATGCCATGGGGCCTAAAGAGGCATGATGCTATAGGCAGAGGGCCTTGCAACCCTTGGAAGTGTGAGTATACACCAATATTGCACACCCTGTGGGGTCTCGTTGTGCTTAGAAATTGCGTTGGAAAAATTAAAAAACAATCTCTAAAAGATAAGACAAAATATAGTAAGATATTGCTCAGGAAATGTCAAACGGTCCATTTTCTGTTGGATATTACACAATAACATTTTCAAAAATTAACATTGTTCCTGCCAGAATTGCAGACCAACTGCCAACAGTCCGTTCCATCAGAACAGTGTATATACTTTTTTATTAAGTGTTTTTTGCAAAAATACAGTGGATATTATATTCTTAGATTACTCGAAGGCCTTTGATAAAGTTCCATATGGCCAATAGGTGGATGCTCTAATCCAGCATGACATCCATACAAATATAACCTGTTGGATAGAGGGTTGGTTAAGGGACAGGAGACAGAGGGTATGTGTGAAGGGACCCATGTCAGAATGAGAACTTGTGACCAGCGGGGCCACCAGAGCTCAGTGCTGGGGCCTTGCCTTTTTAACTTGGACATTTCTCGCTAGAAACTAATGCAGCCGTTTGGTTATCTAAGTTCGCAGACGACACAAGGATAGGGTCTATTATAAATTCACAGGGTGAAGTCTTAATTCTGCAAACAGCTCTGAGAAAGATGGAACAGTGGGCAATAGCGAAGCAATCCACCTTTATCCTGGATAAGTGCAGGGTAATGCACATGGCAAGAAACAGTGGTCAGCACAAGTACACACTGAATGGGGTGGAGTTCAAATCAGTACAGGATGAAAGGGACCTGTGTGTACAGATTAGTGATGGCCTCAGTTTTGAGTCCCATTGTAATCAGGTAATTAAAAAAGCTAGCAGTTTGTTATATTGTATCAACAAGCATATAAAGTGCAGAGATAGGCAAGTCATGATGCCCCTTTATACAGCTCTGGTCTACCCACATGTGGAATACTGTGAAACATAGAAACATAAACTTTGACGGCAGATAAGGACCACTTGGCCCACCCAGTCTGCCCATTTCCCTACCTACTGGATAAGCTGCAGATTCTAGTTAACCAACAGCCTACTTCCTGCAACCCCCCACTATAACTGCCATATGTCTGTCCCATGCATGTTTGAATTCCCCCAGCTTTGGTCACCTGGAGGTAAAACGGAAAACAGGGCACTCGAGCATGTACAGAGGAGAGCTACCAAGTACATCAGTGGATTAAAGGGGCTGAGTTATCAGCAGAGGCTTCAGTCTCTAGAGCTATACTTCCTGGGGTATTGTAGACTTAGGGGTGACATGTGCCTGGTGTACACTGCACTGTTTGATGATAATTTATGGGAACAACTGGGATTATAATTGAGGACTCGGGTCTATAACACTAGAGCACACCCAGTCCAATTTAAGGGCGCAGTCTATCAGTCAAAAAAAAGAGGAAATTTTGGTTCAGCGTCAGGGTAACTAAAATTTGGAATGAGCTCCCATTCAAGGTAGTGGCCAGCAAGTCCATGGCAGAATTTAAAAGCAGCTTAGACAAGCACTTGGTAACATTGGGAATTTTGGGTTATGATTAAATATGGGCAAGCTGTTATGGACCCACAAGTCTTATTAGCTCTGAAACCACCTATGATACATATGATTGCTTTCCATAAATAAACTGAATTGATATAACTTGTAAACAACTGCAGTGTTCAGTTTTTTGTAAGTTTCTCTGTTCATGTCCTTTTACACTGAGCCTATTTCCTAGTTTCTCTCCATTACAGTGCAGTGACAAGTTGCCTCAGCAGGGATGGTAGGAAAGCTGAGGAACATGCTTGGGTGTTTTAGCAGAACAACCAGACATCTCCCTCAGAATCGATAAATCCCTGTGAGGCACCTATTACTGTTTGCAGCTGGTCTGTGATGGAATGGGAACTATGAGATTTATTTGGGGGGGGGGTAATCAACACTTTGCTCCCAAAACTGGGCCTAAAATGCACCAAAATCCACCATTTCACACATTACAATCTTCTAAATTTCCATCAGGGGGCACCCAGACTTCTCTAGAGAGGTTTTGTTTTCCAGGTCAAGTGCACCTCCACCTTCGAGAGGGTGAAGGGGTACCACAGTTTTGTTTGATTGGGGTGCCATCCAGTCTAACACCGGCCCTGAGCACATGCATGGACAACTCATCCTTGGAGGAGATGCAGATGTTGTGTTGGATGAGTTTCTGGACCAGTCCGAGTCCCCCACTGATCCTTCCTCCCCAGTGTCAAAGCTGCTAGAAATGTTAAAGGCAGACCTAGGTCTCGCAGATATCTGATGCCTAGTACATCCTACAGACAAAGATTGTTCCCTTTTTTCTCCCCCGCACCAGTCCTACTCACTGATTGATCTCTTACTCACCCATTGCATGGAACATCAGATATACTGGAGGCACAAATAGGGTCAATAGTTATATCAGATCATGCCCTGCTGCGGGCTCCCAACATTCTCCAGATAAGCATTTGTGCTTTAATGCCTCACTCCTGAAGGGCCTGGCTTTTAAATCCTCCTTAATGGCTGATATCAAACTGTACCTGGAAATCAACAAGGAATCCGACAAATCTTCAAAGCTTCCTTGAGAGGCCGTTGTATCAGCTATGCCTCCAGTTTTTTGGTGGTAGGGCTCTCCGCCAAGTATCCACCCTGGTCACAGACCCAGGACTTCCACCTACTGTCATTTCCAGGTCACCCCCGACTTTACCCCTGGAGGGCGGGGCCGGGAAACTGGTCCCCTAATCCAGTCCATGGTACAAGTATCTGGTTGGGGAAATCCTGAGGACAGCGGCTGATTGAAGCCCAGGGAGGGCTTCATAGAAGCAGAGGTCCCACCTTGATTTTTCCAGAATGGTTCCCCTGTGGAACCGAGAGCGTGCAATGACACAAGCCGAGAGAGAGCCCGCACGCATCTGTGCGCGCTCCCCTCAAAGCGTCTGCTCCCCGCTCCCCATGCTCTCGCCTGTCGCAGTGCACCTCAGCTTTCGCCAGGGGACGATGAGACGCCGATATTGTGCCCCCCCGGAAAAGGAGAGCAGTCCTTCAGATGCTCAATCCTTCCCCTCCCCTGCCAACCCCCAACAGCCCGTGCCCGTTCCCGAACACGGGTCGCCGGCATGACATGAGGTGTAGCATCGAGCACCTCAGCACCTCTGGGCTGGCTATGCCACTAGTTTTAAAAAAAGTCCCATGCTAAGGACCTAGAGGAGCAGCTGAAGAGACTCGGAAGAGCTTGAAAAACAATATGCTGATAAGCAGAGATGCTCCCCATCCCTCCTGGTGGATATTACTGGTACTAGATATAAAATAAAGATGCACCTGCACCAGAAGGTAGCATATGCCCTATTTCACATCTAGCAATCCATCCAGGGATCCGGTGACAGGCCACGCAGGCTGCTGGCAAATCTGTGCAAAAAAGTGCCAGGCAAGTTCTTGGATCCTTAGGGTAAAAGGCCCCACTGGGAAACCCCTGATAGACCCACAGAATATTAATGATACATTCCAACACTTTTGTGAGACTCTCCACACACAGGAGAAGTTCTCATCAGAGGTGGTCATGGCAAAATTTCATGGAGCCCCTAGGGCTACTGCGCCTCTAAGTAGAATTATGGGAGCACCTTGACTGGCTATTCTTGGGGCAGGAGCTGGGTACTGCCCTTCATAACATGCCAGCAGGTATAGTACCAGGGGGCAGCCTGCCTGCAGAATTCTTGCAGGCGTTCAACGATGTACTGCTGGATCTGCTGAAGGCGGTGCTTGATGAGGCATGCTGTCTAGGAGAGCTTCTGGCCTCGATGAAAATAGCTATAATATAACTTCTTCCAAAGCCTGGCAAAGATCTGATGGTTTGTAGCTCATGCACAGACTGAAAAATCTTTGCCAGGATAATGGTGATGTGCCTTCATGAAGTAATTCAGAATCTGGTAGACAGAGATGAAGTCAGATTCATTCCCTATCACAAGGGCTCTGACAACACCAGGAGATGGCTAAATTTCCCCTGGGGACAGGCCAACGTCCCCCCCCCCCCAACAGTTCTGATCTCTGCACACTGAGGAATAAATTGATCAGGTGGAGCTGGCATTCCTCTTCCACAACCTGAGAACCTTCGGCACAGGCAACACCTTTATCCAGTGGGTCAGGATGTTAAACTGCGGAGTGTAAGCTTCAGTAGTCACCAGTTCTAGTCATCAGTCTTCTGCCCCCTCTCGCAGTTTCTGTTCATGCTTGCCTTAGAACCCCTAGGACAGCATATATGATGGAGTACAGATAGGAGGAGGAGGAGAACAGAAGGTCCTTACCTATACTGACGACATTTCTGCTTACACAGACACATTTGGAGATATCTGTACCAGAGACCTTCCAGCTCTTTGAGTACTATTGCTACTTGTCAAGCCACAAAGCCAATATGTCCAAGTCCCTCCTGCTGGCCTTGAGACGGGAGGCAGAAGGACTGCCAGATTTCCCTTGGTGCTGCACCCTGCCCAGAGTCACATAAGATAACTTGGGTTGAATTTTCGTGATGTATTTTAACTGGACACTTGGGGATCTGGGCTAGCTTAATCTGCCACCACTGTACACAGCCATAGATCAAGAAATAGAAAAGTGGAGTGAATTACACCTCATGCATTGGGGCTGAGCCCATGTGTACAAAATAATGACAACACTGAGGATTCTGTATGTCCTGAGTAACCTCCCTGTTAGATTACATCGAGATCTACTCAAAGCATGCACAGCAAGATAGAAACATAGACTTTGACAGCAGATAAGGACCACTTGGCCCACCTAGTCTGCCCATTTCCCTACTTATTAAATAAGCTGCAGATCCTAGTTAATCAACAGCATACTTCTTTCTACCCCCCCTCTAGAATTGCCTTATGTCTGTCCCATACATTCTTGAATTCCCCCACTGTTTTTGACCTTACAACCCCCTCCGGAAGGCTGCTCTATGCATTCACCACCCTGTCCATGAAAAAATACTTCCTCATGTTGCCCCTGAGCCATCTCCCCTCTATCTTCAAATCGCGCCCCCTTGTTCTTGCACACCTCTTTTTCTGAAAGATGCTACTCTCTTGGACTTTGTTGATTCCCTTGAGGTACTTGAAAGTTTCTATAGTGTCCCCCATCTCCCTCCTTTCTTCGAGGGTATACATAATAAGCCCCTTCAGTCTCTCCTCATGTGGCTTCTGGTGCAGACCCTGCACCATTTTAGTTGCCTTCCTCTGGACTGCTTCCATCCTATGTCTGTACGGAGATGGGGTCTCCAGAACTGCACGCAGTACTCCAAATGGGGTCTCGCCAACTGTCTGTACAGAGGGATAACAACTTCCTGTCTTCTACTGGTTATGCCTCTCCCTGTGCATCCCAGTATCCCCCCAGCCCTCCTTACTGCCTTCTCACATTGCTTACCTACCTTTAGGTCATCTGATATGGCTACCCCCCAGGTTCCAGCTGCTAGATTTCATGTGGGGCACAGGCCCTAGGTGGCTCAGTTTCAAGAAGCTTATGCAGACTATGGACAGAAGTGTGCTCTGTTTGCCAGACTTTGTATGGAAACATGAAGTACACTGGCTTCTACAACTAGCCCAGGGGCCAACCCTACACACCCAAGTGAGCAGAGTGTGAGGCTGCCATCCTGGGCAATGATTTGGACTGTGCAGTATGGTTTGGAGGCCTTCTGAAATGCTTGTGAGAATACCCAACTACATCCGCTAGGGCCGTCACTTGGAAAAAAGAGGGCTAGGCTGACTAATTGGATGCCTGTGTGCTCGCCCACGTTTATCTGTGGAGAGATCAGCCCTTACCATAGGTGGGAAACCTGTTTTCTGGAGCAGTTTGGACTCTAGGGGTTTATGGCATGTGAGGCACCCACTAGAGCCAAAGTCAGGATACCTCACGTCCTTTGCTCAACTCCAGGAGATATATTCCCTCACTAAGCAATGGCATTGCCTGTTCCTGCAGCTGAGGCACACCCTAAATAAACTTCTGGTCCAGTCCCTACAGTCACAAGCTATTAATGAGTTGGACGACATCTTGTGTCCAGTGCAGGGAGGTTTATCAAAAGGTAGCCGTGTCTACAAGCACATGTTGAGTCTCCAACAAGACCCCACTGAACTCCTTCAGCTCAGGTGGGCACAGGAGCTGGTTGTGAGATCTCACAGCACACGTAGCATAGCTGCTGGATGAACCTAAGTAGAGATGCACGTAAGCACCTCACCTAGTTCAAAATCTTCACCAGTGGAATACAGTGCCACAGAAGTTACACAGATGGGGTCTCATGCACACTCATAGCTGCTGGAGATGCAGAGTGTGTTCTGGAAAAATCACTGACCTGCCAAGGTCTTGTCCAAAATGGCACACGTTCTGGCAAGAGGTCTGAGACACCTCAGCAAGATACTGGATATGCAAATTGACCTGTCACCAGTAAGTGTGATGCTGGAGTGTGAGGACCCCACCATTGGAAAGAACACACAGTCTCCTATGCACAGCACTTGACTGCTGGGTGTGTTGGTGACTGCCAAGTGCATAATCCTGTGGTAGTGGCAAGAGGCACTTGCAGTGGAGACCAAGGAGGATGTTGGTAACCTTCACAAAGGAGACCCACAGGAGGGTGGCGTGGGACCCCACGGGGGAAGGAAAGAGCTCCTGGTGGAGGACTCCATTGTTAGGAGGGTAGAACTGGGGGAGGGAGGGGAGAGGGAGGCAAGGTGACTGCTAAGCGCCATGGCTTGGCGGGACAGGGAGTGAATCGTCAGGACCATGGGAGCAGCTGCACAGGGGAGGGAGCTGGATGTCATTGTCCACCTAGGGACAAATGTCCTGGCTGGGAAAGGGATCAGAACAGTGCAGGAGGAGTTTGTGGAGTTGGGAAGGGGCCTTAGACAAGTAGCATGCATGGTAACCTTCTCGGAGGTGCTGCCTGTCTATGGCATGGGTGAGGCTAGGGTGCTCCACACCATAGGATTCCATCAGTGGTTGAAAAACTTGTGCAGAGCTCAGGGGTTTGGCTTCACTGAGGACTGGGGGTCCACCTGGAATGATGCAGGCCTATACTGGCGCGATGGTCTGCATCTGCCCAGGAGGGGAAACCAGGATCCTAGGTGATAAGATTAAATGCTGCATTGGCAAGCATTTAAACTAGCCAAGGGGGAGGCACTGGAAAGGAGCAGGGAAATCCTAGCCCCAAAAATATCAGGGTAGTTAGTGATGTAAACACCAAGATAGAGACATCGATAGGGAGAAGAGCAGGAGTAAATGGAGAAAACAACAAAGGCAGTAAGGACAGGAATGGGGCAAAAAGGGGTAAGACCATCAAGAAATGGAAGGTAATGAGTACCAATGCCCGTAGTCTGGGCAGCGAGCTCTCTGACCTGGTGGCCTTGATGGAAGAGGGATGACTGGATATCGTGGCAGTCACAGAAACATGGTACACAGAGAACCATGACTGGGATGTTAACATACCAGGGTACACAACCTACAGGAGGACATGGAGGGTAGAAGAGGAGGAGGAGTAGCTCTCTATGTAACGGAAGGGATAGAAGCAACAGAACAAAAGAGTAAACGGGGAGGAGAGGGAGGTACTGTGGGTCACCGTAGAGACTGGATATGGCACCACAGTCCACACGGGGGTTGTATACAGACCCCCATCCTTGAGGAAAGGAGGGAGAGGGGGGACATGATTGAAACTTTTAAGTACCTCAGTGGAATCAACAAAGTCCAAGAGGGTAGCATCTTTCAGAAAAAGAGATATGCAAGAACAAGGGGACACAATTTGAAAATAGAGGTGGAACGGCTCTTCCCTGTTTACTTTTTTATTCAGTTGCTTTTATGCCTTCTCTTACATAGATAGCTACTCCTCCCCCTCTTCTCCCCTCCCTGTCTTTCCTGTAGGTTGTGTACCCTGGTATGTTAACATCCCAGTCATGGTTCTCTGTGTACCATGTTTCTGTGACTGCTACGATATCCAGGTATCCCTCTTCCATCAAGGCCACCAGTTCAGGGAACTTGTTGCCTAGAGTATGGGCATTGATACTCATTACCCTCCATTTCCTGATGGCCTTACCCCTTTTTTGCCCCACCTCTGTCCTTATTGCCTTTGTCACTTTCTCCATTTACCCCTGCCCTTCTGCCTATCGACATCTCAGTTATTTACTGTACTGTGCTCCTATGAATAAACAAGAATAAAAAAAAAATACTTGCTGGTGTGTTCATTTAGTATTTATTTCCATTTCTGAGTCGACAGATAATCAGTTTATCCCCTTTTAAAAAGAAGGCATGGTAACATTTTATGTTCTCATGCAAACATAGTTACAAACCACAGGTGCCGATGTGGACTTGTAGTTAGAGCACAGGCTTTGGAAATGGATATTGCAGGTTCAAACCCTTCTAGAGTGAACATACACATTGTGTGACCTTGATCAAGTCTTGAGACCTCTCAGTGCCCCAGTCCGATTAGCTGCAGAATCGAGTAAACGCAGGACATCAGTGGAAACAAGATGCTGCATCTCAGCTGGACTATCCTGGGTAAATACATTGTACCAAAACATAAACAATGATACCTTGATCAATAGGTAACACCACAAGTTTCTGCATACGTGAATACATGCAAAAATGTATTTCCTGGGAGTTTTTTAGTTTGATAGAAACAGAATTTGTTGGTGGAAAAAGACTGCTTGGCCCACACAGTCTGCCCAGATAGTCCCTGCTTGTTCTGTCTCTGCAGACCCTATCTGGTTTCCGGCAGTAATCCCTCCTCTCTGCCTGTTTACTAACAAGAAATGGGTCACACTACTGTGCCTGTTTTGTATTGTTTCCTTCCTCTTGTGCTTCCTCTTCTCCCTAGCACGTTAGGGTATAACAAAGTGACAGTTCTAACAACTCTAGCCCCAGAGCGTGACTGCCAAGCTTCTAAACTCATCCTCCTGCTGGAGCCACTGTTTATTAACAGGTGTCTTCCCACACCCCTGTCCATGGGAATTTCCTTCTCTTGCTCACCAAGAGTGCTAAATATTATCCTTACCCTGCTGCCAAAATCTCTCCCCCCTCCCAGCTGAAAACTGTGTGCTCAGCTACAGACTCAGATTTTCTTTTAATCATTCTTGATATTGTTGTTTCCAAAGAACCTTTACAACTAAGAATTAGTGCAGGACATTATAGAGTAATACATTTGATTATACACATTGCTTGTTTGTTTGTTTTTTCTATCTGTGGTCCATTAAAAACATGTTGGACCCCATATTCAAAGAATACTGCTGGGGAGAACAGGGTTAGTGTCGGTGCTAACCTGGGTTTGCGATAGTGCTCTAGGTGGGACCATATTCAGAGGCCCCTGGAGCACATCCCAAACTTGGCAGCACCAAGACGATAATTAAACCGCTATGCCTGTGCAAATGAAGGGGGTTCCCTCATGCATAATGGAGCAGTGGTTTATTCAAAGGTTTGTGGTGGCAGTAAAGAGCCCACAGACTGGAACTGTTTACTGTTGCCAAAAAACACATCTTAACATGGATCTAAACCTGTGACCCCGCCCCGGAGAGCAGTGTGACTGTACTGCAGCTGCCCCCACCCCTAATCGCTCACTGTACATGATTGTAAGCCCTGGTGGTCTAGTAGTTCCCCCTGACTGTACACTGACCCTCCGCAACTTCCCCTCACCCCAAATGTAAATCAGTGGCCGGCACAGCTCTCCTCTCATCTTCTTGGTAAGCATCTATCAGAGTCACGGAGCACGATCATGTTCACTTATGTGGGGCATTTATGCTGTACCTGATCTCAGCCAGTAGTCCACGTGCAACGTACCGTACTACCCTGTGGTTATCACGGGGTATCGCTGAACTGGATGCACTGCAGTGCTGCAAGTAGAGCAGTGCATTTACTCACATAAATAAAACGCCTATGCCAGAACAGCTCCAGAGCTCAACAACATTCTCTCTATGCCGCAACAAAGCGCACTACAACACTCCAAAAGCTGTCCACTTACGGCTGCCGGTGCCGATACAACTGATCTGCACCATTCACAACAATGCAACAAAGGTAATGTAAACATACCTATGGATTAGGAAAATTCTCCCGCAGTTTCTGCATGTACTGTGGTTGGTTGGTTGTTTTATTTATTTAAACTGGAAAGTCCATGAGCCAATGGCCCATTTTCATGGTCGACCAGTGTACCTAAAAATAAAACATTACAATACTCACAAGTACATAAAATATTACACCAGTCTTGTGTCATAGAGTTACAAAACTAGGCATACACACTTCATTCAGAATAAACATTTACACTCACTTTCATCCGGTAGATGCATTTTTAACTTCATCCTAAAAGTCAGTGATGAATTATTTAAACAATCAAAATTGGTTTGTAAGTAATTAAAAAAATGCGGAAGTGTATACAGAAGTGACTTTTGACCTACTGTAGCCTTCATACCTCTCAACCTTCTGCCTCATAAATCAGGGACGAGGCTTAAAAAAATCAGGGACTAAGGACCAAAATCAGGGACACATCTTCAAACTTGATGATATCCACTCAGGAAGCTTGTAAAATATGGGGCTTAGTGCAAAATGCATTTTCTAAGGAAGAACAATTCTGTAACTTTAATGATTTACACTATTTTGTGCTTCCAACTCCCACTGTTTGGTCACAGAAATGCAATTTTTAGGAGGGACAGAGTAAAAATTTGAGGCAAAATCAGGGACAGTTGAGAGGTATGGTAGCCTTCATCCATGGAACGACAAAAGATTTCTTATCAATTGACCTAGTAGAGACAATACCAGAGTGCCTACAGAATAGAGCGGGAAGTATGGTAGGAACCTTATTCAAGGTCGCTTTCTTGGCAAGAAATCCTGTCTGTAATTTATACCGAAAGTCAAGGGGCAGGAACCCAGCTGTACTTGGCAAACTGCAATGATGTGTCCTAGCAGGCAACTGTGTGGATAATCTGGCTATTTGATTCAAAAGTACTTTAGATAAGATCCCCACCCCAGCTCTATAATAGAAAAGCAAACCATAATCAATGAGGGGTAGCAGGAAGCTTTGAGCAAGGAGCTTCCAAGTGGTAGGAATACAAAGTGGATTTAACCTAAACAGGGCCCCTAATCTTTGATATATAACTTTGATCATACTGGTGAAGTGAGGCTCAAATGTAAAGCCTTCATCTGTTATTAATCCAAGGTATTTCCCAATGCTGTCTATAACGATAAAGAAATATCATCTTTAGATCTTCTTCCAGTGTTATGAATAACCATAGATTTGGTCTTTTTTCCCAGTTAACCAGGGGTCACACTTAACTTTTTTTTTTTGCACTGGCCCACCCGAGAAAGTGATGCCCCAGCTGCACTGGCCCCACAGAGATTGCACTAGCCTCAACATAAACATGCACAGTAAACTAGTGAGTCGCCAGCAGATTCTTGGTGGTGGATAAACTGTCTGCAGCATTATCAGCATGGACCGCCCACGGTCCTCCCTCCCTCCCTAGCAGCAGCCTTCAAGTTATGCTAGGTCAACAAAACAAGAGTGACTAGCGTCTCGGAACAAACTTAGAGCAGTTTGACTCTTTATGTAAAGCGGCAGGGCGAGGCAAAGAGCCACAAAGAATTGTGCAAATCAGGCCTCTAAACAAAACACTAGGCAAGACACCACCAACCAACACCAGTCAGCCTGATTGTGATGCAGCCACCTGAGTGAGGGAAGGTCTTGTGGCTGGCAGTGTTCCCCAGGCCCTAATGCTGCTGTATAAGTTTGTTTCTCAACAACAACAATAAAAACTCCACTGGTGTAAAATTAATATTTACGCAACAAGTTCCTGCACCAGCCTGCTCCAGAAATCCTGTCACATACATTCTTCTATCTACAGGAGTGACCGAGTACCTCCAGGCTGCACCAATATCCTGGCCCAAAAGTTATTCTGCCTGTAATTCATCTTAACATTTAAAAATATATCTCAAAATCTGATCTCTGCTGGCTAAGCCTGCAAGCCTCAGCGGTCAGATAACTTTAAACTAAGCCAGAGATGCAATGAATTTACCTGCTTTAGGCATCTAAACACTGCTGCTCCTGACTGACCACAAAAAAAAAAAAAGCTGGTTCCTGCAAATTAATTTTGATGAAGCTAGCGGGGGGAGGGCAGCAGTGTTCTGACACCAAGTGCTGTCATGATTTGTAAACTGGCATCCCGATTCCTAAGGTGTTTAGTCGGAAGTACATTCCCCTCGTCTTTGATTGTGACATGCATGTAAACACAGTGAGTCGCAATCAAAGAGATGAGAAAAACACTTACCAAACATCGACAACTAGACCTGATACAATTCAACAGTACAATGTCAGGGAGGGCCGTGGGCAAACAAGATGAGCTCACAGAGGACAAAGACCAGTAAAACAGAAATATTCAGCTTAAGTACGACTTTACAAATAAAAAAAAGTTGCGTCCTCCACGATAAATGGGGAATCCCAGAAAAGATCGCTCACAGACAGATGGAGAAAAAAGTAAAGGAGCTGGAGGGCCTAGTATGAGGCTGACATCACGTAACCCAGTACCCGAGGATTACGGTGAGGAGACATTGCAATCTCTGGGGGTTAAAATATCCCGACTCATCCAGTCTGTGGCAGGACTATCAGAAAAGTTTGACACCCTCACTAATCGAGTTGTCTGTTTGGAATCAACCATGGACTTGATTAAAATAGCAACTGCCGATTCAGCTAAGCAGTCGGATGCTGCAATGGGTATGGCGGCAAATTTGCTAAAGGAAAATACCCACCTTAGGTCGCGGATAGAAATGGTAGAAAACCAGGCACGGGCAACAAATATACGATTGGTGGGGATGCCAGAGAATTGTGAAGGTGACTGTCTGCCTCTTCTCCTTACGGAATGGTTCCAGCAGTAGTTGGGCAAGACAGGGAGGCTTAAACCAGTCCCTATCCAGAAGGCCTATCGTGTGATGCCTCGTGGTCGCAGAGACGACTGAGAGACCCCTCACACCATTACGGTAGTTTTAGATGGGGTTGGAACAAGGGACTATCTTCTTGCCCTTGCGAGAAAACCGGGAAAGCTGCTCCAAGATGGACAAGAAGTCCGTCTCTATCTGGATCTGAGTTACGCTACAAGGCAAAAGAAGAGGAGCTTTGATGGGGTGACAGCAATCTTGAGGGAGGCAGGTATCCCGCACGGTGTTCTGTTTCCTGTGAGGCTCCGGATCGTTCATAAAGGGAAGATCTACATCTTTAATGACCCTGCAGATGCCCTCAAGTGGTCTCAGAAAAACGTCCCAACACGCAGACAGAGGGATGATGAAGAGGATCTCGAATCTGAGGAGGAAGAATCCTGAAGAAGGGGACTTTATATTGGTAGAGATTTAAGATGCTGGTCTGCATGGTAAGGGAGCATTGCGTATTTAGTCTGACCCCAGGTAGGTGAGTACTGCTTAATGATGTGAGAATTCAGTTCACTTTGGTTTCTGGGGCGACTACCCATTTGATCCCTGTGACAGACTAATGTTTTTTGGGTTTCAATTTTGGCTTTCTGGTACAAAATGACTATTTCAGAGTAGCTCTTGATTAGTTTGGAATCTTAAAATGATGCTTGGAAAAGTTAATTACTTTAAAATGTTAAAGATGTTCCCTCTCTAATGCCTTAACAGGGAGTAGTTACATAGCTGTAACTCAATCAGTGATACGCATGTTTGATTTTCTCTTCCCTTAGAGGAAGGGGGATTATCTTTTGTAAATTTATTTTGAGTTGGACTTGGACTATATACATGCTGTTCTTGGACTCTAATTAAACAGCACTAATGAATTAAAACTCAAGTGTGCTTATAGTTTTAACCTCCAAAGATGTATCTAAGTAGTAAGGATAATCAAATTATTGTATTAAGAGGAGTGGCGACCTCATATGTAATGAAGAGTGTATATCCCTTACTGTGAAGTAATAACTGTATGTTTATAATATACAATAATAAACAAAGTTAAAAAAAAAAAAAACAGAAGACCTACACCCCCCCCCCAATCCAGCTTCATCAAACTTTATTTGCAGGAACCAGTTACGGTGGCCTACACGAATCCCCAGGCGACCTAGCCCCGAAGACGCATGGTGGTCGGATAAGCCTTTTTATTTTCATTTTGAACTCCACAGTTTGCTTAAATAGCTAGCCTACGCATCTTTTCTGTTGCTTACCATGTTTTGGGGCAGTCGGGCAGCACACTCTGTCCTGGTGGGTCAGCAGTGATCACTTGGTACTATCGCACCTTCACTAGTGTCTGCAGGCATGTGGCACGTGTGGAGATCAGCGGCTCACAAAGTGGGGATGGGCTGCAGACAGGCATCAAACGTTTCTCTAGTCAAACAGCTTCCCATGGATGTTGCTAGGCTGAAAAAGTGCTTTAATCAGATGACAAAAAAGAAAACGAACCGGGTGATTTTCTTTTAGAGGCATTTTCCTTAAAGGGCCAGGTTTACCAAAATGGGCTAGATTGCACTAGCCAAGCCGGGAAAGTCGGGGGAACATTGCACTGGACCGAATCAATTTGCACTATGCCCTAGGCCAGTAATATAATGTTAAGACCGACCCCTGTTTAACGCTAGTTTATTCCTTATAAACCAGTAATGGGCAGCTAAAAAAGTCACCAGACAGCTGGCCTGGTGACACTGAGAGCTGAGGCGCTGGACACCTTTCCTTGCGCTATGTCAGCGACACAGATTCAGGAACGACCTCGGGTCATCAGGGTGCCAGCATGGGGGGGGGCAGAATCGAGTGTTAGCTTTCCCTCCCGGTGGGTGGGTCACCTGCCCGTAGTCCCACTGTCACCGGATGGAGGTCCGGTGGCAGGCATACGTGGCAACGGAGCGACTAGTAAGGTGGGGCGTCCATAGGGTGTGACATGCGCGTGCCTCCACACGCGTGCGGCATGTCGGGGACGCAAGGGTTATGGACTGGGAAGAAAAAAAGAAAAAAAAAAGTACAAATTACCTGTGGGGGGGGGAAGCTACCAGACAAGTTTTCTTGAACTGTCTTGAGATCCGATCAGCTTGTGAGGATCACTGCATCATCTGCATAAAGTAAAATCTGTGAATTAGAACAAACCAAGGGAAGAGAATTAAAAAAAAAAAAAGACTAAAAAGTAGAGGATCTGGAATAGATCCCTGAGGAACATCCATTGTGATAGAAGCAGGAAGAGAATTTTGTCCATTAATTTTACTTACCTGGGAACGAAAGCCCAGGTAACTCCTGAACCATCCAACAACGTCTTCCGAAAGGCCCAGCCCACCAAGAGATATCAATAATATACCATGATCAGCCAAGTCAGAGGCCTTGGTGAGGTTCACAAATGCAGCTTCAGTATACTGTCCCCTATCCAGTTCCATGTGGACTGCGCCCGTGAACCCCATCAAGGCTGTTGTACTGTGACTTGGTCGAAAGCCGTGTTGCTCCAGTGCAAGAATATTGTATTTTGAGAGATAATCAAACAATTGATCAAAGATTATTCTTTCAAGCACTTTTGATAAGGGGGCCAGGAGTGATATAGGGTGATAATTTTGTACATTGGTAGCATCCCCAGATTTCAGTATGGGAACTGCAACACCATCCTTCCAGATAGTAGGAAAATAGAACAGCAAAGTGATAAATTAAAGATAGTAGTGAGTGGAGAACACAGAATGTCTGCAGTGATCCTCACGAGCATGTTACCAATCTCATCCCTCCCAACAGAAGGTCTAGGGTCCATCTTCTGGAGATATCTCAAGACATCAGCTGGCTGCAATAATCTAACATAAAACCTAGGTAAATCAGGATTCAGATCAGTACAAGAAGAAGTTACCATATCAGCTGTTCCTGTGGGGATACATGTTGATAAGTCAGAAAAAAAAAATCATTAAACTTCTGTGCAATCATTGACGAGTCAGTTAGCAAACCAGCCAGGGTCTTCAGACACTGCAGATTAGAAGAACATTTTTTACCTAACAAATCATTTATTATTTTCCATGTTTCTGTAGTATTTTTACCCTCAAATGCCATTTGCCTTTCAATAATAGTTTGGTAGGCGTTCAGTCAGTTTCTTGTAGTATTCTATCGGAAGGCCATCACCTTTTGATGTAGGCATCTCCTTTATTACCTCCACTATTTCTTGTACATTCACCGAGCCTCCAGGACATGACTGTCTACCCTACTTGGCACCGGTAGTTGGACTGACTCTAAGAAGTCCTGAATAACCTGTGGGGTTGGATCTCTAGTTGCTCTGTCAATCAATCAATCAAATCTTTATTTAACCAGGGGGACCATCATTGAGTGAAGCTCATTTTCAAGATGGACCTGGGCAATAAACAGTACATTATGGACACAGATTACAGCAATACCAGCAAATACAAATTGAGCTGGAGATAAAGCAAATAACAGTATGGTAACAATAAAAAACAAACAGGGATAAGGCATCATATACAAAAAGTATTAGCATTTCCGTAGATATAGGTAGATATAGACAATAGTTATATAGTAATCCTGTGGCAGATCAAGGGTCAGAATGATTAGAACCATGAATTAGATGTTGGACAATTGAATGTGCTGGGGGGAGGGGAGAAGTATGAGAAGGGAGAACTCCAGGGAGTGAAGAGTCCCCGTGTGAAGCGACAGGAAATTGTGGCCTCAGGATGTAACATAGTAGATAGTATGCCATCACGACGGCGGGAGCAATAAGGGTAATTTAATAGCAGGTGGGCCTAACTTGCGATCTACAGTCTCATTACCAAGCTACGCCTAGATAGAACGAATTAGGTGGACGAAGAAGAGGCACCCCTCACACTCCATGCACCCCTCCTTTCCATCCGCCTCCCCTTAATCCCTTGTCATATATCACAGCCCTATACCCCTGTTATACAAACCCCCCCAGTGCCGCCCTCCTGCCCTCCTCATAAGGCCCACAGTTTATCCATTCCACAGTATAGGCCCCCACCATCTTCCTCCTCCCCCACCAGCCAGGCACACCACTTCCTGCTCCCCTTCCCCTCACCCCGTATACACTACACCTGAATTTATTGTATAGTCTGATTAGAATGTATCCTTAGACTGTGTGTATACTGAATATTCTATGTAGTATCCTAGAGTGTGTGTATATTGAATATTTTTTATGTATCTATGTAAATTGAACCTTGACCTTACCAGGTGCATCTTGCAAATGAGCTGTGCTCAACGATGTTCACCTGGATAAAGATTTGATTGATTGATTGATTGATTGAAGAGGAGAGGACAGGAGAAAGAGGGCAGAATGGTGAAGACTTAATCCCAGGGCAGAAGGCAGGGATCAAGGGGATACAGTTACCTAGAAGTACCTATGGGGAAGACAAGATATGAGAAAGGATGGGATGTTAGAGGGACAGCAAACTGAAGATATAATTACAGGGACATAAGGCTAGGATCAAGGAGGACACATTTAAATAAGCAGGTGGTAAAATTTAGGGGAAGCAGTTGCAGGTTTCCTTGAAGGATCGATTATAACTTGACTTGAATGCTGCTAAACTGATTGGCTGAAGCAGCTTCATAGTTTTTAGCAATTTATTCCAAAGAAGTGGTAGCATGCAACCTATGGATGCTTGGCCAAAGCACAGTCTGACCTTGGGCACAGTTAGAGAGAGAAATTGTTCATGAAAGTTTTTAATGGCTTCATTAATTGTAGTGACCCCTGTTACTGGTAGACCATCTGACCATTTGATTAAATAAGTGTATTTCTATTCTGCTTTATAGTCTAGGATCTTATTAATAAAATTAAATTTCTAGGGATGTGGATATGGTGTACTATCCACACTTCTGACAGTGATCCTATCTCTTTAACATCAGCCGGAACATCTTCAAGCTGGCTTCTCCCACCCACTTGCATGGTAACTCCCTCAGCGCTGTTCCATGACGTCAAATCTTCCATTCTGCTGGAAGAAGAAGGTTCCCTCCTTATTGTTCTTGTACTGAGTAGGCCCTTTGCTATATAAAACTACTTCGAATTGTGATTTGCTTGTCTTCAGGTGACTTTTTCACCTCATCTGTGATGGTCAACGAGAAGTTGGTGCCAGGATTCAAAAAGTGTGCCTATGGGCAGAAGATGTCCTGGATGAACCTGCACACCATGTGCGTCTACTACCTAGGCTATGAGCATGATCCCCAGGTGTGCTACCTGTGTCACACCTTGCATCCTTCTGTGTTGGAAGACCAGCATGCTTGACTTCTTCGGGGGTGCCCTGATGAACGGGATCCTCATGTTAAATCCAAGGATGCCCGTGGTGCAGTCTCTGTGGCTGTGGGGTCCACTAAACAGCCTGCGGCATTCAAAGAAGCTGCAGCTCAGGCTGTGGAGCATGCTTCTTCGGCTTCAGCCTTTTTGCTGCTTCCTTTAGGCACCTCCTTTTCAGGGGAGTTTAGAGATTTGTGCCAGGCCCTTCCCACCTTTGGGCAGGGACCTTCCTTGGGCACAAAATCTAAAACCAAAAAGAGGCTAAAAAGAAGTCTCACCATCGATCGTGGGATTGCGAGCATTCTTGGGCCTTGAGTTCCTGCGCTTCTACAGAGGTTTCAACTATGGTAGATCCTTCGACCCAGGCCACTGGCTCCAGGGTCTTCCCGTCTGGCCAGTTGGTAGAGAAGCAGGCTGGCCTTCCTGTCAATATTTTTCTTGAGCCGGTCGACCCATTGTCAGAAGATGAGGCCGATACCTCTCTTTCTAGGACTCTGTTCCTGCCTGTTACCTCCCAGGGAGGGTCAGACCAGTCTGCTGATCTGCCCCCTCTTCCTCATAATCCAGTGGACCTAGAGGATCCTTGAATTTTGTCGGCTCCCTTTGAGACCCATCGGTGGCCCTGACGGTTGAGGTCCCGATCCCGAAGTCCTGGGTTGAGAAGCCCACATTGGCATTAACGTTCCCACTCAGCATTCGGGCAAGAGGCACCACCAGTACTCTTTCTCTTCTTCCTCCTCGGATGAGGAGAGGCTCCACCACAAGATGCGTTGGTGCTAGCTTATGTGGCACCAGCCAGTATTCACCTGGGTGAAGCCGATCACAGCCTCTACCGTGGCCATCACATGGCTCTCATCACAGAGGCCCCAGTCTACCCTGGCTCAGCAAGAGCTGGTCCAGCAGGAATTGGCTCGGCCTCCCGCAGCCTCTCCACCTATCCTGGTGGAGCCACCGCTGATACAGCTGAAGTTAGGCCCTTCTCCTCCTAAAGATGCCCATTCAGCATCAGGACTCCCTCATCAGCTGTTGGTCACCGTACCTCCTGACAGGCCACATGGGGTCAGCGGAGACTCTGGTGGTCGACCTTTATTCAGCAAATCCTCAGAGTCTGAAGGCTCCTCCCTGCAGTCCTGTCCAGTGGATGTGGAATCGGCAGAGAATTTGACAGAGGAACATGATCCCACCTCTTTCATGGGCCTTCTCCACCTTATCTCAGAATCAACGGGCCTGCCAGTGGAACCTGTCCAAAAACAGGCTAGGTACCTGCTTACTGAAATTCTCTACCAGGGTGACACCCCTGGGGAACCCTTCCCAGTCACAGAGGCCATTCTTGGCCATGCTTTGGAGTTTTGGCAGCATCTGTCCTCTTATCCTGTGCTGGTGGCCCGGATGGCCTGCAAGTATATGGTCCCTACCATTTCCCTTTTGGGATTCACAAAGCATCCCTCAACTGAGGGTCTGGTGGCCAACTCTGTGTTCTAGTGTACTAGCAATTTTGTGGACGTGGATAAGCCTCCCGACAAAGAATCCAAGAAATTGGATCACATGGCCAAAAAGATCTATGCTGCCTCCTCTCTCGGCCTTCAGCAAATGAGTTCTTCCCTTTTGATGGCCCACTTCACCCATGCCCTTTTGGGCACACTCCGTGAGGTACTCCTCCATCTCCCATCCGACTTACAGACTATGGTCAAGCAGGTCTTGGATCAGGGCCAAGCTGTGGCTAAGCAGCAACTCCAGACAGCCATGGACATCGGCGACTCGTGCACTCAGTCCATGGCAGTTGCAGTTGCCACACGCTGCAGGGCTTGGCTTAGAATCTTGACCTTCACGGCAGATACCCAGCACAAGCTGGCGGATGTCCCCTTCTTGGGCACCAGCTTGTTCGGGCCAGGGGTCGATGGGCACCTCACTCAGATTGAGAAGTCCAGTGCCACTTTGGTCTTGGTGACCTCTACCCAGAGGGATCCCAAGGGCTCTTAAGCTCAGAAGAAGAAGAAGCACTTTCAGCTCCTGTGCCCCTGCAGACTCAGGCTTGCCATCCCTGGCCAAAGTCCATTGTGTCGGTTGTCTGGAAGCCAGGAGGTCAAGGTCCCAGCGGCTCCTCAGCCAGCCCTTCCTCCACCTCCAAATCTGCCCAAGGATGGGATGGGGGGGTTGCCTTCCCCATACCAGTCCTGATTCACCTGGGTCCTTCCTTGGGGGGCTGGCTCCACCATTTCCTTTCTGCCTGGTCCTCTCTTATCATTGGACAGGGGGGTTCTCATGGTGGTCAGTCAGGGTATGCCCCTGGAGTTCAAGGCTTACCCGCCTTGCCAAGCCTGTGACCCACAGAAGGACATAGTATCCTCTGACATTCTGTCAGCCCTTCAGGACATCACCCAGCTCCTCCGTGAGGAGGTCTTGGCTCCAGTCTCAGATCCCCTAGGGTTTGTCTCCAGGTACTTCCTGGCGCCAAAACAGATGGGGGGGCTGATGCCCCATCTTAGATCTGCATGACCTGAACAAGTTTCTCCAATTGCACACCTTCAGGATGGTCACTATGTCTTAGATCATACCATCTCTCGAGCAGTACACGAGGTTTTGCTCTCCGGATCTTCAGGATGCATTCTTCCACGTCCCAATCTGCCCATCCCACCACCTATTCCTCTGGTTCTGTGCGGAGGGGATCCTTATGAGTTCCAGGTCATGCCATTTGTTCTGTCCTCGGTGCCCAGGGTCTTCACCAAGTGCATTGCAGTGGTGGCTGGTTACCTGAGGCGCCGAGGGGTCCAGGTTTACCCCTACCTGGACTACTGGCTGATTGCTGGTCCTTCCAGGTAGGAGGTGGGGTGGTTGAGGGACCTGGCCCTCCAGACCCGCGTCTCCCTTGTCCTCCTGGTTAACAAGGCCAAGTCAGAACTCATGCCCTCGCAGGTGATTCCTTTCATTGGGCGGAGCTCGACTCTTGCAGAGCCAGGGCTTGGCTCCCGGCAGACAGAGTGGAGTCTCTCTCCTCCTTTGCCCGATCATTTCAGGTTGGGCAGTTGTGCCCTGCTCAGGATATCCCATGCCTCCTGGAATACATGGCAGCATGCCCCAGCGTGGTCCATTGGACCCGGTGGAGAATGCGCTCACTGCAATGGGAACTAGTTCGCCAGTGGTCTCGGCGCAAGGGCCACTTCGATCATTTGGTCACTGTGACCCAGCTGATGTGGGACATCCTCCAGTGATGCTTGGTCCTGGAACATCTGTAGGAAGTTATCCCGTTTGTCTTCCTGGAGCCTTCGGTCATCCTGACTACCGATTCCTCCCTGATGGGCTGGGTGCCCATGTGAGGGATTACAGTGTCCATGGGCTCAGTACCCCCTAGGAGTCCTGATTCCATATCGACCTGGATAGTGCACCATATCCACATCCCTAGAAAAACAGATTATTCAACTGTAACAGTAGATCTTACATGGAGTGGTCGCATGCAGTAGGTAATACTTTTGGGTATCCAGCAGAGTTCGCTGTGGTGCAAGGCAGCTCATCTAGCAGTTTTTCACCAGGGACCACCCACACATGACATCAGCTTACAGTCTGTTTCCTATGGATGTGTGGGCAGTCCCTGGTATCCCCCGTTCATTTTCCCGCCGTCTTCAACTCACGCAGCAGCTAGTGCAACTTTTGTGTAGCAGTCATCGACAAGAAATTTGGAACTGAGACGAATGTCTACTGATTCTTCATCTAAACAAGCTTCATTTCATTCCTGCCATTGTGGTAGGAAGATATACCGCTTTGACAATCACACACTTTGTGTAAGGTGTCTACAACCCACACATGACACCAGTTCCTGCAACTTATGTCAGGACTTCAATCAGGCAACTCGTCGACGATGGTTGCTTGAACTTCAAAGACTTTTAAAGGAGCAGAAGATGTCTCTCTAGGAGAACCAGGGGGCCTGTACCAAGGGCTCCACCTCTGCTAGTTCTCATTCTAGGCGGAAAAAGAAGGAGAAACCCTCCTCACACTCCCTGCCTAGATGTCCGTCGATGGCCACTGTTTCTGATGTCCCTCCTTTGACAGGATGTCAAACGCTTCCTCATTGACGGTGGCACATACCCTCTCGTCGATGGTATTTTCAGCGCTTTAAATGCAGTTCAGTCAGTAACTGCTCCGTCAACGGAGGCTTGTGCCTTCTCATTGATGACACTTTCCAGCGCTTTGCATGCAGCCAAGTATACTGCTGCTCCATCGATTGGGGCTCCTCTCCCATTGACAGCATCTGACATTTTGAGTGAAAAAAACTCTTTTTCCCTGCAGGTTCATCGACAAGACCCCGCATTCCTCAGGGAAACCTATGGCTTATGCCTTACTGACTACGGCTCCGCCTACTCGGGTGCCTTCATATAGGGGGTCAGATGGACAGGGATCGGGACCCTGGTCTTTATTTTCCAGGGCGCAAGACCTGCTCATGCTACCCATCCCATTCCCCTCTATCACCCCCCTTGTTTCCCAACATGTTCCCCTTCTCACACTCCCTCCTTCCCAAAAAAGGGACCTTACCAATGTAGTCCGACACATCTTGCATGCCATGCGTCATTCTCAGCTGTCTGAAAAGCTGGGTGATCTGTCCCAATCTCCTCTCCCTTCTCCGCCTAAACGATTTTCCCATTATCCCGAACAGAAAGGGACGATCTATAGATGCCCTGTCCCAACCCTGGACAGGTCTCTTCTTATATGCTTCCCCCGTCCCTCTCCTGCAATGGGCCCTACTGAATCTACAGTTGGAGCCAGCCATGGTGATTCTCATTGCCCCAGTGTGGCCTTGCCAGATGTGGTTTCCCATACTTCTACAGCTGTCAGTCCGGGACCCCGTCCCGTTGCCAGTCAGACCAGACCTCTTGACTCAGTGTCATGGGTCTGTCCTACAACCCAACCTGAAGGTTCTATACCTTCATGCTTGGCTCCTGTGGATGCTTTCATAACTCGCTTACAAGTGCTCTCTCCTGTTGCCAGTATTCTCTTGGCCTCCCATAAGCCAGCAGCAAGAGCAACTTACAATTCCAAATGGAAACGCTTTTCCATATGGTCTGCCTTTTCGATCTTTGGACCCTTACACTTGTCCACTGATAAAGGTTCTGGACTACCTGGCCTCACTATCTGAGTCCAGTCTAAATTATTCTTCCATCAAAGTCCACTTAGCTGCCATCTCAGCTTTCAATCAGCCTCTGGATGGCAGGTTACTGTACCAACATAATCTGGCTAAGATGTTTTTGAAAGGAATGTTACATATTAAACCTCCTATTAGAAGACCCACTCCTCCGTGGGATCACAATAGAAAAATAGACCCTTGAGCCTTTTGAGCCGGCTGCCAGTTGTGAACTCCATTTTCTTTCATGGAAGACCCTATTTTTAGTGGCTGTCAATTCCGCTCGACGTATTTTCGAGCCTGCCTGGACCCCGCCGGTAAGGCGACCATCAGCCCCTCCGACTGTCGCATGGTGTTGAAGTCGACACCGGATCCTGACGTCCAGTCTGCCGTCCCAGGCTCCCCACAGCATTCGCCGCAGCCCTCCGAGGCCCCATCGTCTCCTCAGCTAGACTCCGGGTATTTTAATCCTCCTTCCCTGGGGCGATACGGAGGATGCAGGCATGCTCCCATCAGGTCTCCCTCCCGCTGGGCCGGGCAACCTGACGTCGGACCCTCGGACCCCAGCACCGACGCCAGTCTTGCTGACACTGGGCGACATCCCCCTCCTGGATGCCGTCCCTACGCCGGACCCGATGCCCGCCAGGCCTCCTATTCCCGGCCTGCCTGCGGGGCGGTTTCCAGGGCCTTCTGCCCTGTCAGAGCCCCTGGTGCCCGGGTATATGCCGTCTTCTCCGACGCCGTCTTACCCGGGTCCGCAGTATCCAACACCGCAGTACCCGGTGCCTCAGTATCCAACGCCGGGCTTCCCGCCATCAGGGTACGGATACTCACCATACAGATATCCTCAGTGTCCTCCTTCCCCTCCTCCACCACCCCCCAGCCACCGGTGGACCTGAGGGAGACTCTGGCTTCCTGGTAGGCTGAGGCCAAGGCTCAGCTCACCAAAGAAATAGTGAGCTGCCTTCCGACACCGGAACCTGTTCCGGACCCCGTTGTCGAGAGTGAGAGACCCCCTCCTGTTACCAGAGGTGTCCCCTCTGGTTCCGAGACAGGGGGTGGCACGTTACCCCGGGAGCTTTCCAAGGGGTCTATTCTTCCCCTGAGTGGGGAGGAGTCTTCATCTCCTTCAGCTTCCTCTGACGACTCCGACGGACGTTCCGACTTCGATGACGAGCCATGAACTCCAGACAAGCCTCTGCCTAAGACTCCTCCGAAGTCCCCTCCGGAGGATCCTTCCTTCACGGAGTTGCTATGAAAGATCCAGTCGTTGCATCAGTGGAAATCTTCGGAGCCAGATCCACAGCGGCAAAAGCTGGCTGAGCATCTGGATCTGCCCGAGATCGCTCCTACCTTGCTTCCACCCTGGATCAAGCCTAACTGGGACCTTGTTTCCACCATCAGGAAATAACCGTCAGCCATAGTCCCCCTTCTGAGGAAGGCGGACAGACTGTATCAGGCTCCGGATCAGTGCCACCCATGGCTGTATAGCCAACCCAAAGCATTTGAGCTCGTCTCCACCCGATAAGGAATCCCGCCTTCTGGACTAGTATGGGAGGAAGGTTTACGCTTCTTCCACTCTGGGTATCAGGGCCATGAACTACGTTGCTCACATGGGGGATTACCAGAAGGCCATCCTTAGTGAGGTGGAAGCTAAATTGGACTCCCTTCCTGAGTCACAGACCAAACAGGAAGCGGCAGACCTGGTCCGTTCCGCTCATTCAGGCAGTAGGCACATGCTACACGCTACTTACGATGCAGTGGACACTGCTGGACGGAGCTCAGCATTCACCATACGTTTGTGGCGACATGCCTGGCTCCGAGTGTCAGGTTTGGTCCCGGAAGTGCAGTCCACTATCCAGGACGTGCCCTTCAGGAGTTCGGTGCTGTTTGGTGGTGATGTCAAGGACATCACTGGCCTGCAGGAGAAGGGCACTGCTCTCAATGAAGTTGCCTCCATGTACAGAGCCCCTCAGCCTCAGTGCCATTCCTTTAGCAGACGTGCACGGCCCAAGGCAAAACCCCAAGGAAAGCAGGCCAACAAACATCGGGGCCTTCCAGCTGCAAGCCCCCACCCACCCAAACAGGCAGCGGGAGCTCCAGCTGCGGAGCTGCCTCTCACCTCCTGACTCCTTTCCTCTCCCACAGCCTCTGGGCTTCCTAGAGGAACCGGTAGGAGGGAGGTTCTCCCAGCATCTGCTGGGTTGGGAGAGGATCACTTCCGACATTTGGGTGCTTCAGCTGATAGCGGAAGGACACTCAATCGAGTTTCTTCAGAAACCTCCCAGAAAACCCCCTCCAAGGTCGTCTTGCTCCCTGGAACACCTTCTTCTGGTTCGGGAAGAAATCTCCATTCTTCTGAAGGCAGCGATAGAACCCATCCATCCCCATCTCCAGGGGATGGGTTACTATTCTCATTTCTTCCTGGTTCCGAAGAAATCAGGCGATGAGACCAGTCCTAGACCTCAGCTCCCTGAACTGGTTCATGGAGTACAAGAGGTTCAGAATGCTCGCTCTGCAGGGCCTTTTGCCCCTCCTTTAGCCGGGACAGTGGCTGTGCGCTCTGGACATGCAGAATGCCTACCTGCATATCCCTATTTACTCGTCCCGCCACAAATACCTTCGGTTTTCTTTTCAGAGAGACCACTACCAGTTCAAGGTCCTCCCATTTGGTCTCTTCTCGGCTCCCCGAGTATTTACCAAATGCCTTTTTGTGGTAGCAGCCCACCTGCATACCCAGGGGGTTCAGGTTTTCCCATACCTGGATGACTGGTTCCTTGCAGCCCCATCCAGGGAGGACTTCCTGCGCTCCCTTTCCCTTACCCTGCAGGTTTTCACCAGCTTGGGTATTACCATCAACTAGGCCAAGTCCCATTTGATCCCATCCCAAAGACTCCAGTTTATCAGGGCGATTCTGGATACGACCACTGGTATGGCCTTCCTGCCTTTGGACAGGGTGGCCACCCTTCAAGCTCAGGCCAGCCTATTGTCCAGCTGCAGGTGGGTCACTGCCAGGTCAGTTCTCTGCCTCCTCAGGCTTATGGCGGCTGCCATTTCGACGGTGCCTCGCACTCAGCTCCACATGAGACTCTCTCAGTGGATGCTTTGGTCTCAGTGGGATCAATTGATGGATGCCCTAGATTGGGAGATCCTGGTCTCCTCTCCGATGGTTCGGGACTTGAAATGGTGGATGGTTCTGTCTTTCTTCCCCTTCCCAAACTCTGACAACAGACGACTCGGGTGAGGGTTGGGGAGCCCACTTGAGATCTCAGCAGACCTAGGGCTCTTGATCCAGACTCAAGCAGACTCTCCACACAACTGTGCTCGAGCTAAGCGCTCTGCTGCATGCTCTACAAGCTTTGCATCTGTATCTGCTTCCCGGTCATCTGGCTGTCCAGACCGACATGTGCTTAGTGTGGTACATCAACAAACAGGGAGGAACTCATTCCTACCCTCTTTGCAGGGAAACGATGTGGGTTTGGGATTGGGCAGTCCTTCACAACCTTCACCTCACGGCGGTTCATGTTCCAGGGGTCAAGAACACATTGGCAGACCTCCTCAGCCAGTCGCCTGCCCAAGCTCACGAATGGGAACTGGATCAGGGGGTATTAGATGATGTTTTCCTACGCTGGGGAACCCCTCAGGTAGACCTGTTTGCCTCTCCTCTCAACGCAAAACTTCCCATCTTCTGTTCGCTCACTCCAAGGTGCGGAGTTTTTGGAGAGACATTCTGTCTCTAGACTGGAAGGGCAGATTAGTCTATGCCTCTCCCGATCCCGTTGATTCCGAGGGTCTTACACAAACTCAGTTCAGAAGGAGCTCGCATGATCCTCTTCACTCCGTTCTGGCCCAGACAAGTTTGGTTCTTTCTTCTGCAACAGCATTCAGAGGAACCTCCACTTCTTCCTCTATCGCAGCTCTTGGTGACCCATGATCAGGGGACCCTGGTCCATCCAGGACTCAAATCCCTTCAGCTGCATGCGTGGCTCCTGCAGACATAGTTCAAACCCAGTTCGTGGTTTCGCCACAGGTGGCTGAGATTCTAGTGGAGGCAAGAAAGCCTTCCACTCGTTCTGCCTACGCTATGAAATGGAAAAGGTTCTCTATTTGGGCCTCTTCCAGAGATTTTGAGCCATTCTCTTGCCCTGTCGGGAGGCTCCTGGATTACGTGCGTCACCTCTTCGACCTTGGTCTCAGTCATTCCTCCTTGAAGTTTCATATGGCGGCTCTTTCCGCTTACCATGTTCCTTTTAGGGACAGATCTTTTGTGCAGCTGGAAGTCGCTAAGACCTTCCTAAGAGGGGTTCTTCACTTAAGACCCCTTGTTCGCGCACCTGCTCCTCCTTGGGACTTGAATTTTATTCTCAAGAAGCTTACCCTGCCTCCTTTTGAGCCGGCAGCATCAGCAGACCTAAAGTTCCTTTCCTGGAAGACTCTTCCTGGTGGACATTACTTCCGCTCAACGAATTTCCGAGTTTCAGGCCTTAATGTGCAATATCCCGTACTTGATTTTCCACAAGGAACATGTGGCTGTGCGTACCAACCCTAAGTTTCTCCCTAAGGTGGTAGCAGAATCTGTGCTGAATCAATCCATGGAATTGCCTGTGTTTTTTACGCAACATTCCAATCAAGGGGACTGCCTCTTACATACTTTGGATGTTCACCAGATTCTGAGATACTACACCAATAGGACAAAGGATCTCAGAAAGACTGATCAACTGTTTGTCTCTTTTGCTCGCAGAAGAGAGGGCAATGCTGTTTCCAAGCAATGCCTTTCGAAATGGTTGGCTCATTATATCACTTTCTGTTATGACAAGTATCACTAGACCTTGCCAGGTCAAGTCAGAGGTCACTCCATTAGTGGTGTCGCTGCCTCTACTGCTTGTTTCAAGAATTTGTCAGCGGCTGACATCTGTGCAGCCGCAACTTGGACTTCAGTCCATATCTTTATGAAACATTACAGTATGGACATTGCTTCTCGCCGCAGAGCTGGCTTCGGGTTGGCTGTTCTGCAAAGTCTTCTTTCCTAAGACCTTCACAGTCAGAGGATCTGTGTATGAGTAGTTTCCTCCTCCCATGAGCCTCTCTTTGTTCCAGACTGCTTGGGACTCAGTCCTATGTGTAATTACCTACTGCAAGAGCCCTTTCGAAGTAAGATAGTACAGTTACGTAAGAACTTACCATAACAGTCGATCTTCGAGAGAGGCTCTTGCAGTAGGTAATACCTTCCCACCCTCCATCCCCTTAGCTTTTTCATGCCAGCTCCTTTTCCAGTATGGGAAATATCCGCTTCTCTCTTCTGCCTTTTGTGGAAAGAACTGAGGATGGGCGTGGGGCACAGCCCTTTATGCTGACGCTGCGATGACGCTGGTCACCTGGATGGTGGCGGTCCCCGGCAGAGACTGCTAGCTAAAAAATTTTCTGTGCGGGCCTGACGCCTGCCAGCTTCATTCCTATATGTAATTACCTACTGCAAGAGTCTCTCTCGGAGATATACTGTTACGGTAAGTTCTTACGTAACTATGCTTTCCTCCTAATAGGTCATAAAATGCAGCCTGTTTATGGCCAGTTTCCTGGATTTCACAGTAAATGGGCGTTTTACAATCTGTTTAAACCTGGTATCTAAAGGAAGCTCTTAATTAGATTTCTCCCTAAGAGGGAAAGCAGTATTTTTTTTGAAAATCCAAGGTCCCACAATGTCTTGTGCTAACTGCCATGTCTTCCAAGCAGAAATTCAAAAAAACATGTATTTATCACAAATATAATACCAGTAATAACAAGCAGATTGATGAAGCCAAGCGTCTCAATGTGATGACCCAAGTCCACTCTGAAACCCTGGTTGTCTGCATGGCAGCACAGTCCGCTGACATTGGGCCATTGGGGTGGCCAGGGAATCAGGACTCTGGAGTCGCTGAAGACAGAACTCCAACTCTCTGCTTCGGATTTCCTTGGATAGCTACAAGTAAGCAGTTCAGTACAGTAAGAGGAGGAGGAAGACTGACCATTTGTGTGTACCTGCTGAATCTGTTATGCTTCTCTTTTTACTGAATCTGTGTTAACTGCCTAAAGTGTATCATGTTGTACTATGCTGTATTTCCTGTACTCTCCCAGGTCGTACCTGAAAATAGGCAACTGTCTTGTCTAGTGTACTTACTGTACCTGGTTAACAAAAGCTAAATAAATAAATACCTGAGATCAGTGGGAGGGAAATAAACATAGCAGGGGAAACATTTCAAAACTATACAACATTTTGACCTCACTGCAGTCAGATCATTTGCTTAAGATCAAGGACTCATGGAAGCAGTCTGCTCTGTCCCTCGCACTGGAGGCCTGGTCTGGGCTGGGATTTCGGAGGGGGTGCATGCAACTACAATCTCATGGAACTGGAGGGAGTTCCACTGGAAGATTTTTGTTAATATTTCTGCACTCCCATATCACATATCGCTTCTTTGCAACCTACACAGTGACAGATGTTGGAGGTTGTGGGGATAGAAGTGACCACCTGCATGTATTGTGGAGTTGCCCCAAACAAAATTAGTATTGGCACTCATTCACCCTGACAAATCAGTTCAGCTCAAATCAGTTGTCCTTCAATGCCAAAAAGACTGTCTCCATGACCTTTGGCACCAGGCAAAGGCTCTCTAGGCTTATTGCCACACCATCCTTCCACACCTTTGACGGGTCCATGATCTAGGATGTCGCCTCCATCAAATACCTCAGGCTCTGGCTAGACTGGCACCTCGACTTTTCTGGACATGTGGATGCCATCCACAAAAAACTGCACCCCAAACTTGGGGCTCTGTTCAGACACTGTGTTTGCATCCTCTTACCAGCCCACCGTGAAATTGTCCAGAAAATGATTCTCCCACTTTTCGACTAGGGTGACAGTCTACAGCGCAGCCCCTTAATCTACGCTAACCAGGCTGAATGCCCTCTTCCACTTCTTCTGCTGATTTGCTGCAGACTGCCCATACTCACCATTGTGACTTTCATACCTCTCTCCTTCCCCACTCTTGATGCCACACATCTCGTCCACTATTCCTCCTTTGTTGGGAAGTATTGGCTTGGCTTCCTCCCCTCTTACTTCTCCTCTGTCCTCTCCACCACACTTCCTCCCACCTACTGCCTCTGTAACTCTGGCTGCCCGACCCTTGCTCTCTGCACTAGGTCGTCCGCTTCAGGCCAGTCTGCTTTTTCCTACTACTTTCCTAAACTCTGGAACTCCCTTCCCTTAGCTATCCGCTCTGCCCCGTTCCTTCTATCGCTATCCTCCCTTCTTCGTTGCTTCATTTCCCCTTCCTGCAACTGCACCTGACCCACTCTCGGCACCACTGCCATTTTTCTTGGTCCTTCTATCTCCCCTACCACTCCCCATAACTCCTCTGCTTCCCTCTTAACCCTGCTTTTGTTCTATTTCCTCCATACTCCTCCCTCAGCCCTGAGTTCCCCTCTCCCACCCCTCCTAAGTTTCCTAACCCTGCAGCTTGTGCAACCTCTTTATCTAGCCCTCTCTTCTTCCTCCACCAGTGACCCCATTAGTTTTTTAATTTCCTACCTTTACCCTCTCTATTCATCTACTTCCTAAACTTGCAGTCTCCCCACAATCCTTTTAGCTCCTACTGTTCTTTTATGCTCGCTCTCCTCTATCTCAGTGCCCACACTGCCCCTCGTAAACTCCCTTAAACTTCGCCCTTCCCCACCCCACTTTCTGCCTCCTTACTGTTTATCCCTACTCCTTGCTCATCCCCACTCCATCCTTCCTCCTCCTGGCAGGCCTGCAAACCAGCAATACATGGACTGGTTGTGCACTCAGCCATGTCTGGCCCTTGTGGGGTTTGCATCCCAGAGGGATAAAGGTCTGCCTCTCCCTTACTACCCTATCTCTATCCTTCAGGCCTGGTACCAGTACATGGATTGGGTGTGCACCAAGCCATGACTGGCCCTAGTGGGGTTTGCATAGCAGAGGAACAAAGGTTTGTCTCTCCTTCCCTACCTACCCCTCCCTTTCCTTTCCCCTGTCACACTAGTTCTCTACTCTGCTTTCCTTTCTCCTTCCTGTCTCTGCTCCAAGGGACGTGCCTCCCATGCCTAATTTTTAGATATCAGTAATTTATTTCACAGGTGCCGGTCTTGCACACAAAATTCCACTGTATAAATCTGTTCATTGTTATTTTAAAGCACTGTATGATGTTGTATGTTCATGTATCTTTGTTTTGTATATATCAGTTGTACTTACCCAGCTCCCCCTTCCCCCTGGACGCTATTGTAGCTCAGTATGCCTTTCCTGGTAAAACTTCTTAAAATAAAACTAATTAATTAAAGAAGATTTTAGAATTGGAAGCCCCACTGTCCTGTACCAATTTTCTGCTGGGATGGTGTCCCAATGAACTAAGAAACAAGCAGAAGATGTATTTATTGAGAATCTTTATTGGAAGAATCAAAACCGTAACCAAACAGTGACATACAAACAGGGTCCCCATACTTCAAAAATGACAAAACATCTGCAAAAACATTAGACAGACAGGACTATATTACAGCTTGGCTCAGACTCTGAAAAGTGATGCGCAATGCGGAGTGGCTGCTGTTCTACTCCTGCTTGGAGAATGGGGAGGGTTCAGACATCTTTTATTTTCTGGAAACCCAAACTGGAAAAAAAAACAAGGAAGAGGAAAACAGTTCTTGAACCTGCCTCTCATAGTAGGGACCCATGGGGGGGTTGTAACATGCTTAATATGCCTTTCTGAAGCCAGAGAGGTGGGAAGACATCACAGATTAGTAGGTTTGGATAAGGAGACCCTAACTTCATAACCTAGAACAAGGACGAGTCGGACGCTTAGTACGAGACCCAGGTCAAAGTAAAATGTCTCTCTGTCTCTCTCTGTTCCAAGCCCTGTTTAAGGATGGTTGTGTGACATGGACAGCCAGTTCTGAGTGCTGTATGATCATTTTTTGTAAAATAAAAAATGTGTATGGACTGTCTCCCATAAGAAATGCTGAAACAGTATGTGAAATCACACACACACACACACAGGTTTTAGATACAAGGTGTTACCTGAAAGGCCTAAAGTTAATTACAGAGTAGACCAGGGCTTGATCAAGGATCTCCTGTTTTATCCAAGTTAATTATAGCTGTAGCTGCTAAAGGGGAAAACAGT
The DNA here is from genome assembly GCA_016271365.2 of Neoceratodus forsteri. Taxonomy (NCBI): domain Eukaryota; kingdom Metazoa; phylum Chordata; order Ceratodontiformes; family Ceratodontidae; genus Neoceratodus; species Neoceratodus forsteri. The sequence goes on from CM057458.1 coordinate 196,613,760, forward strand.
ATCCCTTTTATGACGTTTCAAGAGGAGGAAACCAGGTTTAGCAAACTGGTGCTAAATCATAAATGCTGATGTCTGTGTGAGAGGGGAAGCTGATCAGTAGATCAAAGAAATGTCATTTGAAAGAGAAAATTAGTTGTGCTGAGGATTACAGAATTTAATACTTTGAAAAGACATCCTGTTTTTGTATTGATATATTTTTTTGTATATTCTGACAGAGGAGGTGCTAGGTGACCTCACACAAAGGGGTTGGCAAATGCAGTTTTCTTTAAGAAATATTCTGTTTTACTTCAGAGAGACACTTTTTATCTAGACTCTGGCCAAGAAACATCTGTGAGCACTTTAAGCAGGTATTTAGAGAGAGAGAGAAAAATCTAATTACTGTAGTAGGACTTGCACTGTTAAAACCGGTTTTGTTTGAGATTTGTATGTCTTGTGATATAATAGTTCTGTATTTTATATGTTACATATTTTGATCTATTCTAGTAAAAACTCTAATTTTAGAGCCTACTTGGTCTGTCTTTGAATTTCTTTCCTTTTGTAAGTGGAGTATATATTGTTACAGCAGTAACTATGCATAAGCTTCAATGGTGATACCAAACTGGAAAAAGGTAAGAATAATCTGAGGTCTTTATTTAAGTTTTAAGGGTTCGTTTCTGTACTCCTGGTTAGGTGCCCATAGGCAAAGATATCTGGCTCCCTGAAGACAGAAATATCTGAGCCTGTGCATTGGGTACGCTAACAAGAGCGTCACAGTTTGAATCCCTCCAAGACTTGAGACCAAAGGTTGGTTCGAACTCATGAAAACAGACAAGAGGGTTACCTTGTTCTGTTAACTGTTTACAAGACTATGCTTGGAGGTTGGCACTTTGGGAGTAGAGGGCCTGACCTGTTGAGTGGGTTTGTGACAGGTTGTGTGTGTTTAAGTAAGTGATATCAGAGGCCATTATGATTTAAAACAGGGTGAATAATGTACAAGACTTAAGGAATGGAAAAACATGGATAGTCAAGTGAACTGTGTTAAAGAATTGAACATCCAGATGACTGTATTCAGTGTACGCTTATAATGCAGTTGTTTTGGGGTTCATGAAGTACTGCAACAAAATATAAGTTATAAAAACAAGAATAATTTAGATTTGTGCTCTCACAGCCCTCTAATGAGTCATCTGGCATACTAGATTTAATGACTAGTAGAAATTCAAGGTTTTTCAACAACAGTGCGACTTAGTGCATTAGTGATTGGTTGAAGAAGCATTTTATTCTTGCTTTAACATTTTAAATAAAAGATTCTCCATCTTTAAACTGTAATGGCAAGAGGGCAAGCAGGCCAACAATGGCCCAGCACTGCTGGGCTGGAAACTTGGGTTCAGGAGCAGTCAAGGGAGCTGGCATCAGCTGCATGGGGTGGGGGGGAGACAGGTGCCAGGTTACGATGCTGCAGTGATCCCTGGGGTGGACCAGGGAACTTGCTTCCTGCTCCATAGAGGGACACTGCATTCTTGCAAGATCTATGGGGACACCACTTGGTGCCTTGCAGGAAGCAGGCATGAGTGAGGGAAAGAAAAAACCTATATAATGCAGATTGTCAGCATAAGGATTGTTGGCAGTCTTGAGCCCCCCCACCGTGACTCCCAATTAGTTATGATGCCAGGGAAGGGGGAAGTGGCAGACAGAATTAAGATATTGTTTGTACGAGAGAGCTGACAGCAAGGTAGAGGTTGTCGGCTCGGGAAAAACAGTTCTATGAAAAAAACTTAAAGGGCAAACAACATGGTGTTGTCCCATTAAATTTTAGTATTCACTGAAAAAAATTATTACATAAAAGGAAAGGGGGAATTGTTTAATCAGGAAAGGCACACTAAGCTGTTACTTGTTTTCTAGTGTGACCTGGGAGCACAGGGAAGTTAAAAAAAAAAAAAAAAAAATAGTAGTTAATAATTGTAGTAAATAGAGTAAATTACTTTTTTTTAGGTTTTAATTTGAGTTAAAAAGTGAAGAAAATGCTATTTTTTTCTCCATTACTAGACACATGTGATCCCTGATTTGAAAGTGAAAAATTAGTATGCTGGTGTCTGGGAGCAAGGAGGTGTACTTTTTTGTTTTAATTGTTTTGGGATTAAAAAAAAGTGTAAAAATGTGATTTTCCTCCGTTTCAGGTACTGGAAAAAAAAAACTAAATGCTAGAAATGTGTGTGACTCATCCTTTGAAAGGTCTCTTTAATGTGGACAGTTATGCTGGTGTCTGGGGTCTAGGAGGTGTACTTTTTGTGATGTAGGTTTTTATCTGGGAATAAAAATGTAAAATAAAATGTTCTCTTTTTATCATTTCAGGAACTGTAAAAAAATATCTGCAAATGCCACTAACATAAGTGACCCATCATTTTAAGCTCTTATTTTGAACATTTTCCATGTAGGTGTCTAGGGGCTAGGAGGCATACTTTTTCAGTTATTGTGGTGTATGCGTCATGTGGGCAGTTGTGCAGAGCATTTTTCCAAATTCAGTCAGTTTACTGGCGTTATGTGTTGGCACATGCCTTCGTTTGTGGTCTGTTTTATTATGTAAAACAGCTCAGAAATACTCTGAACTGTGGCAGTGTAATGCACAGATGTTGGTGTGATGGCAATCATCATGTAACAGACATTTGCCACTTCTAAGGTGTTTTTTTTTTTTTTTAAAGAAAGAAAATGTAAATTTTCATTGTTACATGCTCTGTGTAAAAAAAAAAAAAAAAGTTAATGCTACTGACATGTGTGACCCCTCATTTTAAAAATGCTTTTATTATGAGCAAACTTCATGCTGTAAGTTTTGTAATAGGAGTTATACTGTTTTAGTTATTTATACTCCAAGTCAGAGTGTTACCATTTTACTACCATACTACTCTTGATTGGGCTCTGGTATCTAACTCCCTCAACATACAGAAAGCAGGTATATTGGCTGACACCATTAGTGATCACTCCCTAATATTCTGTATTTGGAAGAACAGAGCACCAAAGATTTCTCCCAGGATACTCACAGTACGTGACTTCTTCAATTTCCTGCCAGCAAAATTTAATGACTACCTATAGCCTGGACTGGAGCCCGATTAGGCTCCTCCCGACATTGGACGAGGCCTTTGCCTACTTCCAAATCTCACTCCTCAATGCGGCATATCTCTTTGCCCCCTTCAGAAAATTTCGTACAAATGGAAGCTGCCATAAATGGATCTCCCACTCTGTGAAATCTCAGATGAAAAGAAGGGACAAGGCTTGGAAGAAATTCCAGCTCTCCCATCTTCCTGCAGACCTGGTTACTTACAAAACCCTAAGAAATAAATGTAAGCTAGACATCAAACTTGCCAAAAAGGAGTATGTAACCCGCCTCCAGCGGTCCACACTGGGGAACCCTAAGCTTTTCTGGGCACAAATCAACGTACTGCTTAAAGGTAACTCCAAGGAGGCACAAGGTCAAATTGAGGTACAAGGACAGTGTATCAGTGATTGCCAGCTTATAGCCTCAGCAATCAACCACCACTTCACCAACCTTGATGCATACAAGGCAGGGCTACCAACACCCATGCCTGTACAATAGACCTTTGATGAATTCCCCGGTCTGAACAGACCCCAATTTCACCTGAGAATGGTCAAGGTGAGCGAGGTCCGTAAACTTCTGATAGCCCTCAAACACAAAGGTGCTGGTGGCCCAGATGGAATCAGCCCGAGGCTGCTCCAAGAAGGTGCACTGTCCCTGGCCAAACCTCTCACCTGGATCATCAACAGGTCTTTACTTGAAGGGTATGTTCCATACCAGTGGAAGGCTGCCAGCGTGGTCCCCATTTACAAGGGTGGCTCTCATGAAAAAATTGGCAATGACAGGCCCATCTCCCTGCTGTATTCCCTGGCCAAATTGCAAGAAAGGCTAGTTTATGAGCAACTGAGAGACTACCTGGAGCTCCACCAAATCCTAGGCCCTTCACAGCATGGCTTCGGCCAACCATGGAACAGACACGGCACTCATCAAACTTACAGTGGACCTATTCAGGGCAGTGGATGAGGGCATGTCGATGGGTGCTATCTTCATAGACCTGTCCAAGGCATTTGACCTCGTGGACCACAGCCTTCTTCTTACTAAGCTTCAAGGCATTGGGCTTGATGCCCAGGCCCTAAACTGGTTCAAGAGCTACCTTTCAGGCCGCTCCCAGAGGGTCATTTGGAAGGGAGAGCTTTCCGCCCCTTTACCCATCAAGGAGGGTGTGCCTCAGGACTCAGTTCTTGGCCCCCTCCTGTTCTCTCTCTTCACAAATGACCTAAACCAGCACTGTGGGGATAGCTCAGTAGTTCAATATGCAGACGATACTGTTATCTTCCGTGCCAGGTCCACACCACATGATCTGGGCCCTGTCCTACAAGGGGACCCAAACACATTAGAGGCCTGGCTCACATCAAACAGAATGATCCTTAATGCAGCAAAAACAAAAGCCATGCTGTTTGGTCCTAGATCCCTTGGCCAGGATCGGACCAATTCCCTAAAACTTACTACCCTTGGGGATAAACGAACAGACGTAGCTTACAACATAAAATACCTAGGGCTAGCTATTGACCAGGGTCTCACCTTTAAGCCCCACGCTGACCAGGTAACAAGGTCGATCCCCATCAAACTTGGCACCATGTACAGGCTAAAAAAACAACTTATCCCAGAGGCTAGACGAGCAGTCACCTCCAGTGTCCTCCTACCCACATTAACCTATGCTGCCCCAGTAATCCAGGGCATGGCAAATGGTGAGGTTAGCAGGCTTCAGGTCCTGTACAACAAGATCGCAAGGTTTGCGACAATGTGTCGACCAAGAAGCCACCCCTGTATCTCACTGGCCCAGCTGCAATGGCCTTCTTTCGAGGCTTGTCTGCAGTATCCCCTGCTCTGTCATGCATACAAATTGCAGAGCCACGCGGCCCCGCCAAGCCTAACAGGAATAATCATGGCTAAGCCTAACCCTCGAATGCTCAGGACCTCGGGTCGGTCCCTACTGGCAATCCCCAGAATCAAGGCTCACAAGGGAGGCAATTCCTTCGCTCTCACAGCACCTAAACTGTGGAACACTCTCCCACCTCTAGTACAGGAAGCCCCCTTGCTACCAGTCTTTCGCACTAGGCTTAAGTCCCATTTACTTGGGACAAGATCATGCCACTGTGAGGGTATAGAATAATCACCCCCGATCCTAATCACAACACCCATCTCCCCTTCTCTTCTCACCTTAACCTACATTAAATCATGCCTTAAATCCTCAAATCTTTCAAGTGATGCACTTATGGTCTACAATTTGAATAATTGCCTGTACTGTTATCCTCATTATCTTGCCTACTTCTCGTAACCCTGTATCACCTGACTGTATGTATTGTATTGCTTCTGATCACCTGACTGTATGTATTATATTGCTTCTGTTCCCCGGGTCGCCCCTGAAAAAGGGACCTTCGTGGACCCAGTGGGCCAACCTGGTTATCAGAATTCAATAAATAAATAGTTCCAAACATTCTAACTGCTCAGGAAAACAGCCATTTTTACACAGGAATACATCACTCACTCAAGATTCCGTTCTAGAGCTAAATGAGTTAAGGTAAGAAGGTAAACATATGGGACTGCATTCACAAAACTTTCAGAAGGTGCAAAAGCTTCCCTAAGTCCCCAAAACTGCTGTAGCTATGGAAAAAAGGGGAGACTGCTCTAAGTGCTATTCACAAAAACCTCGGCAGCTGCGGAAAAAACTACTATGGACTGTGGAAAAAAGTGCAGCTGCGGAAGTTCCTGTGGAAAAAAGGTGCAAGATAAGTAAGGCACATCCCCAGAAGGGCTATTCTCAGCCAGGTTTTTTCTGCAGTTGCGGAAAAAATTTTACGCACAGTAGAATGAGGTGTAACGCTCCCTCAGCAAACTCAGTAGTGCCTCAACAATTGAAATCAATTAAGGTGGAGGTGATCCACAGGTAATAGCATCTCGGATGGTATAGCAGTGGCTGATGTTGCCGCAACAAAAGCACACATTGCCATGCTATGGCAATAGGCAACAGCCACCAGACCCAGAGCAGCCCATGACGGAGCCCCACAGACAGTAGAGCCTGACCAGCCTGCAGCAAGTGCTACTCCTGCAGGCAACAGGAATGCCCCAGGGAGGGATGACTAGCGGTGATGGTCAGCCACTGTGGTGCCATGGTATTGCTGGTACCTGTGGTGCTGCAGTGGTCCCAGTTGAGGGACTGGTTGCTGGTATCTTTGTGGGTGCTGTCAGCCTCATACTATGGCAGCAGTGTTAATGTCTGCTGCTTCAGCTACTTGTTGTACTATTGCTGTGCCTCCTCAGCCATTTCCGCAGCTGCAGATTCGCAGCACTTGCGGAATTCCCCCAGCTGCTGGAATTCCGCAACTGCAGGACTTTTTGTGGAATTCCCTCAGCTGCGGGATTTTCTTTAAGAATATCACACAACTGCGTTTCTGCAGTGCTGCTAGCCTTTTTCCTGCAGCTGCGGGATTTTTACTGTTCTTTGAGAATCCTGTCCCTGGTATTTGTTTGTAGTGCTTTTGGTTGGCAGATGGTGAGCTTAACAACATGGTAATTGTTTTCCTGCACAGGCACATGGGAGGAACGGCGTCACCAGATAACTGGAAAGGAAGCCTCAGTGTTTCTTACAACATTGGACCTGGTTTTAAAGACTCCTTCTCCACAAAGTAAGTTGACAAAGTCTGCATTTACTCCCAGAAATAAATTATATTTATCAAGAATGTCTCCTCCTATGGTTCACACCTTTTGAACTGTAAGCTGTTGGCATCAGGGCCATTTGGAAACTTTTGCTAGCCAGGAATTGCCCACAGTGGTGTGCAACTCGGCACCTATATAATCATGGGTGGCCCCGTTGCTCCTTAGATCTTTCTTCCACTGTCAACTGCATGTCAGACCTGTAGAGAAACACCATCATTTTGACTTTATTATTTCACCTGGCAGTGTTGTCTTTTTATGCTGTCGACAAAAGAACCTTTATTTAGGTTTTGTTCCTGTGATTACAGGATCTAGGAAGATGATGTCCACACAGTTTGTATTTGCTGTTTGGGCCTGTCCTACAACATCAGGGCTTGCAAGATCTGCCAGGGATTTAACCAGGCCACAAGGAGACAACGAAAGAAGGCTGTAGGGAACAGTCATCATTAAGGCCATGGAAGGCAAGGCAGGGTAACTTTATATTGTGCCCTTTTCCAAGGGCTCAGGGCACTTAACAGTCAGTAAACAACATATAATTCAAATTAAACACATTAAAATATATACAGAGGTACTAGTCCAGCAAGAATTAATCAGTAGGTATGTAAGCTGTTTCAGAAACGTGACTTTTCAGGCCCCATTTAAACACCCCCACCAAGGGGAATGCCTATGATAGTAAAATAAGTAGCTCCAAATTGACAGTGCCACCACTGAGAATGCCCTGTCACCAGATTGTATCAGATGTGATCACGGGGAGAGCGGATGGGAGCATACCAGACCAAGAGGTCTTCAAGGTAAACAGGGCCAAAACCATGGTGGGCTTCGAATGTTGCCAAAGCACTCTTAAAAGTGTTGCACCACCTAATTGGAGTATCACAGGAGTAATATGTTCTCTATATCACCCCCCACTACCATTCTGGCTGTGGTATTCTGCATCAGTTGCAGGCGACCAAACCCCCAGACAGTACTAGGTGTCACAAACACACTCCACAGGTCAGGCCCTCTGCTCCCACAGTGCCAACCTCAGAGTGCATTAGTGTGAACAGGTAACAGCCAGGGTAACCCTCCTGTCTGCTTTGGGTCCGAATCACCTGTTAGCCTCAAGTTCTGGAGGGATTCAAACTGTGAACCTAATGCTAGCACACCTAATCACAGGCTCAGGTATGTACCCTCTTTGGGACTGCAGTACAGTCTTTGCCAGGAGCACCAAGCCAGGTCTCCAAAATGAACCTTCAAACTCTGTTAGAGACATTAGGTATATTCCTACCTTTTCCAAGCTTAGTAACACCATCAAGCCTTTTTAACAGCTGTCAGACATAATCCCATATACATCACATGCAAAAAGAAACTGAGAAGACACCCAGGCAGTATTTCAAAGAAATATTTGTTTACTAAAAGTATGATAAAAGGGTAAAATTAAACACAGAACAATATATCATACAGCTTACAATCTTATAAAACAAAAAAAAAGTTTCCTAACAGCACTATCACAAAGACTTAATTGCTTTCTAACTGTTACCTTTCTGAATGCTCTCCCAGTCAGTCTATTTTATGTGTCCATTCCATACTATGTTTCATTCTAAACTCTGTCTGTCCCCACCCTCTTTGATGAGGTCAGCTAGAACCTCCCTAGTTTTAATATTCTTACATCAGTGTCTCTGAGGATGAGTCATATGCTTTAAAAATATGTAACCAGCCATTTCCTAAATATGAGTCTTTAATTAAACATTTCTCTTAACTTAACAATCCCACACTCATGTCCCTTATTCTCAGACATGTGAGAAAACCATTAAGAGTCAGTCCAGTGACGACTTCTTCCTGCTATGTCATAAAAGTCATATATGTGGGACACTTCAAAGGCAGCACAGGTTATGAGGGCCGTAAACTGTCTCTCTAGAAAGATGTCTTAATTAATGGTTCTCCTGGTCTGTTTAATTACATCCTGTAGTTCGGGCTACTAACTTTTAAAGTTACAGGCCAAATCTGCCAACTTGTGTGAGACTGTTTCCCATACAAACCAGTTATTTATTTTACAGATATCATACAATAATCATAAGCAAGGGGGGCAGAGCATCACACTAGGTATAGAGCATTACAGTAGTCCAGACACAAGGTCATACAGGCATGTACTAGGGTCTCCAGGTACTCTTGTGCTAGACAGAGTCTAATCCAGGAGATAGAGTAATACTCAATTGGAAAGATCCACTGCATACTACAGCCGATACCTACGAACATACGAATCTGCCAGCAGAAAAAGGCCAAGTGGTCTGTCAAGTCTGCTCGATTGTGTAGCTAGCGTCCCTAAACTGCAGCTGCCCCCTCACCCCCCCTCCCTTTGACCACCCCCACGCACCCTGCCCCATGCCCTTTTAAAGCTGCCCATTGTCCTGCAGGAAACCACCTCCTCTGGCAGTGTGCTCCATTTTCCCACCACTCTCTCTGTGAAATAATGCTTCCTCATCTCTCTCCTAAACCTACCACCCTCCAACCTTAGCCCATGCCTTCTCGCCGTCTTCACCTCCACAGGCTAAACAACCCTTCTGTGCTCATCTTGTTGATCCCCTTCAAGTAGTTGAAGGTTTCAGTCATATCCCCCCCCGATCTCTGCTCTCCTCCAGGGTGTACAAGCTTAACTCATTCAGTCTGTCCCTGTAGGTCCTGCCCTCCAGCCCTTGGATCATTTTCTTTGCCCTGCACTGCACCTCCTCCAGCAGCCTGAGAAAAGGGCACCAGTACTGTACACAGTATTCCAAGTGTGGCCTAACTAGTGACCTGTACAGTACCCCAAGCTATGCACTTCAGCATATTGTTAGACTTGGCTGCTGCCTTTTGCACTGAGCTGAGTTGCTCATGTTCCCCTTTACAAGCACCCCTATGTCCTTTTCTTCATTGGTGACCCCCAACCGTTCATTGGTGACCCCCAACCGAACTCCCCCAACCAGTAGTCCCTCCATTGGTTCTTTGCTCAGAGGTGCATAACCTTGTGCTTCTTTGCATTGAATCCCAACTGCCACTTCACCGACCACTTCTTCAGTTTGGTCAGATCTTCCTGTAGCCCCTGCCACCTTTCTCTGTCGTCCACCACTGCTCCCATCTTAGTATCATCCACAAACAGAGTGATCCTGCTCTTAACTCCATGCAAGATACAAGATATGAGCAACTCAAACAACTCCATGCAAGATACAAGATCTGAACAACCCAAACAACACTGGGCTCAGCACAGAGCTCTTCGGCACCCTGCTCGTCACTTCCCTAAGAGAAGAGAGCCCCCCAAACTACTACCCGCTGCTGCCTCCCCTTCAGCCAGTTCCCAATCCATTTTGCCATCTTAGGCCCTACCTTCACATATTAATCATATTAATCACATAGCTTAATCTGGTTCAAGGTCAGTTGGCATTCATCTGTATCCCCCTCCCCCGGGTCGTGCCTGAAAATAGGCAGGATTTGTCTAGTGCACTTACCCGGTCAACAAAAACTAAAAAAATAGAAAAATATTCTAATTTTCCCCCCAGCCTCCTGTGAGGCACTGAATCAAAGGCCTTGCTGAAGTCCAAATACAGGACATCCACTGCATGGCCCTGATCCAGCTCCCTCGTTACCCAGTCATAGTACTCTCTTAGGTTGGTCTGGCAGGATCTTCCCGAGATGAACCCATGCTGCTGATTGTCCTAGAGTCCATTTTCCTCCAGAAATGTCACCAGGTGCTCCTTCAGGATCGCTTCCATAAGTTTACCACCAATAGAAGTGAGGCTTACAGGTCTGTAGTTGCCAGGTTCATCCTTTAGGCCACCGTTGTGGATGGGCACCACATGAGCCTCCCTCCAATCTTGTGGGACGCATCCTGTGTCCAGGGAGGTATTTAACAGGTCCACCAGTGGCCCAGACAATACATCTACCATCTCCCTTAACACCCTGGGGTGAATACTATCAGGACCTTATGTCTTATTCACCTTTAGTACCTTCAGCCCATTCAGTACCCTACTCACCATAATCATCCCATTAGTTACTCCCCCCACCCACCCACCTTCCCTGTCCACAGAGGTACAGTACTGGTCTATCCTTCTTCTTTGAGAACACAAAGCAGAAGTACTCATTTAGAGCTTGTGCCTGTTCTGTCCTCACCTCCACCCACCTCCTGTCATTCTTAATCCTCACTGTTTGAACCCTACAGTTCCTTTTCTTCCTTATGTACCTGAAGAAGTCCTTCTCTCCTTCCCTGACGCCTTGAGCCAGCCTCAGTTCCCTAGAGGCATTGGCAGCCCTGACAAGCCTGGTTACCTCCTTGGACCTCCTTGCATACAGCTCCCTATCCTCCTCCTTTTCAGACTTCTTGAATCTCCTAAAAGTGGCCTTCTTTTCCCTTACCCCCACCTCCAACTTCTTGCTGTTCAGGCAGCATGGCCCACTAACCTGGCTCTTTTTGCACAGAGTCCTTGTGCATGATTCAGTAGCATCCCTCAGCCCAAGCGTGATGCTATCCCATTTCTGCTGTGCATCCATTTCCAGCCTAATCTTCCCCGGGTGCCCTTTTAGAATATCCCCCATCTTCCCGAAGTCCGCCTGCCTAAAGTTAGCCACCCTCGTGCCTGTATTTACGGCCTCCCAGCTTAAGCGGAGTATGAACCACACCGATTGGTGGTCACTCCCAGTTAATGGTGTCTCCGCTCCTATTTCCCTCACAGCCTCCCCGTTAGTAAGTACAAGGTCCAGAGTGTTCCCCAGCTGGGTTGGCTCTGTGACCATCTGCACCAGGAGCCCATCCTGGATTGCATAAAGTAGCAGTTGCTCCCTGGCACTCGAGATAACTGGGGTTCCTTAATCCACACCTGGAAGATTAAAATCCCCCATGATCGCCACATTTCCTTTCCTGCTTACCTGCTGAATCTGCTCGGCTAGTTCCCCTATCCAGTTCTTTGGTCTGCACAAGTTGCCTGTACACTACACCCAACCTCAGAGTCCTACCTTTCGAGTCCAGGAACAGCATCCATAGTGCCTCTGTCCTACCTTTCTCCACATCCTCCCTTGTACATCTATTGCCATCCCTTACATAAATTGCCACTCCTTCCCCTCTACCCTCTCATCTATCCTTCCTATATATTCTGTATCCTGGGATTGCCAGCTCCGAGTCCTGATGTTGGGTGGCCCAGTTCTCCTTGATGGCTGCAATGTCCACCATACCGTCTAACAAGAAAGCCTGCAACTCAGCTGTTTTACTTCACAGGCTCCTGGCACTCAGGAAGACCACCCTCCACCCAGTTCCGTTTCCTGCCCTGACCTGTACTTCCTCATCCTGACTCTCCCCTGGGGCCTACTCTTAGATCCATCCCTGCTGTCATGGGGGGACAACTTGTTCGGAATCCTTATCCAGTGACTCAGCACATCATCTACCCTCTCGCCCCCCCCCCCCCTAGTTTAAAGCCACTCTGGATGCTATGTACCCTTCCAGCTTCTGCCTTAGGACTTCTTGACCTGCCCTACTCAGATGCAGTCTGTCCTTTGCGTAAAGGTTGATGCTGGCCCAAGTGTTCCCCAATCTCCCACCAACCCTTTTGTTTGACACCACTCACCTAACCTGATGTTCGAGTGTCGGACATGAGTCCACAGTGACGCCAAGATTTCGGACCCATCCACAGCTGTAAGAAATGTGCCATTCAGAGAATTCTGATGGCATCACATCTTCTAGCCAACCCTCGAGGACCTGGTTCCACCACCAGCAGCAGCTCCATCTTGGTTGGATTGAGACTCAGCCAGCTGGAGGCCATCCAGTCAATGATTTTTTGAGACAGTGCTCCAGCATAGCAACCGCCTCTCGCTCATCTAGTATAAAAGATGTACAGTATACAGCTGAGTGTCATCAGCACAGTAGTGAAAACTCACCCTAAACTGTTTGGTAACCTGCCCCAGTGGCAGCATATAAATCGCGAACAACATGGAGGACAGACTCGAACCCTGGGAGACACCACACCTGACTGCAACTGACAGTGATGAAAATGCACTCTTCACGACCAGCTGCGACCTGCCAGTCCAGAAGGACTCAGACCACTTCAGTATTGTCCCAATGAGTCCCTTCCCCCCTCCATATTCTACAAGGTGCTCTAGCAAAACTCCATGGTCCACAGTGAAATATATTGATGAGATATCAAGGAGAATGACAATTGAGCACCCCCTTCTCTCGCTAACAGCCAAGCATCAGACACCTTGATGAGCATGGTCTCTGTGCTGTGGAGCAGTCTGAAACCCAATTGGAGCAGATCATAAATGTCATACATAGATACATAGATGTTGTTGTCAGATAAGGGCCTGTGGACCATATAGTCTGCCCATTTATGCATGTAACCTCGCTTCTTCAAGCTTCTGTAGAACTGGGTTGTCCCCTTCCCCTGACTACCAGGATCCCCCTATGCCTATCCCATACATTCTTAATCCTGTAATTGTTTCAGCCTCCACTTCCTCAGTAAGGGCATTCCATTTGTCTACCACCCTCTCCATGAAGAAATACTTCCTTGCATTCCCTCTGAATCGCCCTCTCTCCATTTTTCATCCCATGTCTCCTTGTTCTGGAACCTCTTTTTCTATATAAAATTGTGTTTTCCTGCACCTTGTTTCTATAGGTACTTATATGTCTCGATCATGTGCCCCCTCTCTTTCCTCTTCTCCAGGGAGTACATAGTACTTTGTCTATCCTCATAGGTTTTGTAATGTAATCCTTGCACCATCTTGGTTGCCCTCTTCTGAATTGCCTCAGCCCTATCTGTCTTTACGTAGGTAAGACCTCCAGAACTGGACACTGTACTTGAGGTGGGACCTCACTAATGTCCTGTATAGTGGAATTATGACCTCCCTTTTCCTGCTGGCATTACCCCTGCCTATGCATACCAGCATCCTGTTTGCTTTACCTGCCGCCTTATCACACTGACTCCCTATCTTGAGGTCTTCAGAGATGATAACCCCCAGGTCTCTTTCCTGCCTGGAGCATGCAACACCCCCCCCCCCCGGTTGATATTGTTCTAGGGTTTTTGTGCCCTATGTGCATTATCATGCATTAAATCTCAACTGCCACTCCCTTGACCAGTCTTCAAGCTTCTGCAGATCTTTCTTCATTCTATACATACCCTCCTGTGTGTCCACCCTGTTACAGAGCTTTGTGTCATCAGGGAACATGCAGATTCTCCCCGCTAGGTCTTCTGGTAATGTCACTGTTAAAGATGTTGAAGAGGACTGAACCCGGTACTGATCCCTGAGGCACCCTGCTGGTCACCCTTCCCTCTATGGAGTGACAACCATTAACCACCATCCTCTGTGTCCTGCAGTCTAGCCAGTTTTCCACCCACTGTCCTTCCCACTCCCATGTTCCTCAGCTTGTTTAACAGCCTTCTTTGTGGCACAGTGTCGAAGGCCTTGCTGAAGTCCAGGTAGACCACGTCCGCTGCCCCCCCCCGCCCCCATCCACCTCCCTAGTCACCCAGTCAAAAAATTCAGTGAGGTTAGTCTGGCATCACCTCCCTTCAGTAAAACCATGTTGCCTTGGGTCCTGTAGACCATTGGCAACCAGGTGTTCCACTAGTCTTTCATTCAGTAGTGTTTCCGTGATCCTCCCCACTACTGAGGTCAGGCTGACTGGTCTGTAGTTTCTCGCTTCCTCTTTGTTCTTGCTTTTGTATAGGGGGACTATATCAGCTGTCCTCCAATCTAAACAGGGTTGCCAGAGGTTCAGCCACCACCTCTCTTAGCTCCCTCAGCACTCTGTGGTGTACCCCATCTGGCCCCAAGCCGCCCCATAGCTTTATCGACTTAATCCTTCCAGTGCCTTTAGGACCTTTTCCCGTGAAAAAGGACTTGTGTCCATTTTCTTGCTCTTCCTCCCTTTGCTACCCCCTTCTGCCCCATATCTGCCCCCTCCTCTGTAAAGACTGAGCAGAAGTAATCTGTTCAGTATGTCTGCTTTACTGTTGTCATCCTCCACTCTGTTCCCTCCCTCCCCTTTTAGCCTCTCTATCCCACCCTTTGCCTTCCTTTTTTCACTTACGTACCTGTAAAAGATTTTGCCCCCTCTAACCAGTGAGTTCGCAATTCACTCCTCTGTTTGTGCTTTGGCTTCCCTTACTGCCCTCCCTGCCTCCCTTTGTTTCTCGTGGTACCTCTCCCTGTATCTTTTTGTATTGTTTGAATGTGATTTTTTTGGCTGTCACTTTCTCCGCTACCTCCTTGGAATACCATAATGGTCTTTTCCTTTTCCCCTTGCTAACCTGTTTTACACATAATTGCGTTATTCTTGTTATCCCTCTTTTGAATACTACCCACTGTACCTCCACCCCTAATTTCCTCCCTATCCCAGTCAGTGCCTCTTCCAGGCATTTCCCTGTTTTCCCCAAATCTGCTCTCCTAAAGTTTAGTATTCGCATTTTTGTGTGGCTGGGTTCTGCTCCTTCAGTTATGTCAAACCACACTGACCGGTGGTCACTGTTCCCCAGGTGCTCCCCCACTGTGATCCCTGTCTCACTGTCCCCATTTGTGAGCCCTAGGATAAACCTGCTCCTGGCTGACGCTGCTGCTGGGAGGCTCCAGTCCACATCTGGAATACTGAAGTCACCAACCAGCACTACCTCTCCCTGTTTGCCATCCTTTGGATGGCTAGCATCATCTGCCTATCCGTCTCATCCCTCTGGGCCAGTGGTCTGTAAATTACCCCAGTGCAGATGGCTGACCCTGTTGTCCTTTCATGCTTAACCCATAGCATCTCCCCCCCCCTTGAATCTCTGTGACCTTTATGTTATCCTTCATATAAAGTGCCACTGCTCCCTCCTGCCTGCCTGACCTGTCCCTCCTAAAGAGATTGTAGCCTGGTATGACCATCTCCCAGTCGTGGTTATCATTATACCAGGTTTCTGTGATGGCCACAATGTCCAGGCCTGACTGTGCCATGGCTGTCTCCAGGTCCTCCATCTTGTTACTAAGGCTCCGGGCAATCGCACACATGTCTTTCCAGGATGCGACTTCCCTCCCCTGTTGTGTTGCTCCATGCCCCCAGGTGTTCTTTTTCTCTGGTCCTCCCCGTCTTCTGCCCTTATGCTGACTTCTGCCCTCTGCCTTTCTGTACCCTCCTTGTGTACTTGTGTAGAGCATGTTCTCACAGGGAGGGGGGATACTAAGCCACCTGACCTTCCTGGCTGTCCTTCCCCCTTGTCCAATTTAAATGCTTGCTACAGAAGCATTCAAACGTCACACTTAGGACTAAGGTCCCCTTCCTGGATGGATGCAGTCTGCCATCCTTATACATGGTTGCATCCTTAAAAGTGGGGCTCTAATCCCCCATGAAGCCAAAACCCTCCTTCCCACACCATTCCTGCAACCAGGAGTTGAATTTCTGGATGCGGAGTGACCTAGCCTCTCCCATGCCATGGACAGGTAGTGCCTCCGAAAAGGAGACTAAAAGTGTGCTGTCTGCTTTAGGCTGCCTCCCCTACTTTCTGAAATCCTCTTGAATTCTATCTCCTCCTTGTCCCTGTCAGGTCATTTGTTCCCAGGTGGACAATGACATAGAGTTCCTCCCTCCTTACTATCACCCCCTTGCGAGCCTATGGATCCTCTTCCCATCCCTCCATGAAGTGCTTCCTGAAAGGCACTTGACCTCCCTCTCCCCATTGCTAGGTGCCCCTGACTTCACTCCCTGGACAGTTGAGTCCCCCATCAGGAGTAGCTTTCTCTTCCTTTGGGATCCTCAACCCAACTTCCCTGAGGCTCCATCATGGAGGACCCGCCCATCCTCCTTGGTTTCAGCTGTGGGTGCCCTTGTGGGGCTTACCTGCTCTTCCAAGACAGCATAGGGGTTGCTTAGCTGGATTGGTTGGGGGGATGTGCTTCTGACCCCCCCCCGCACCCTTCATGAGCCCACTGTGGTCCTCCTCCTGGGCATCCTTTGAGGTTCTGGTGGAGGACACTATGGCCTCTGGATGGGGTGAAGGTTACCTGAATCATGGCGATCGGCTTGGACACCAGCTACCTCCTCCCTTAACCCAGAGAGGTGTCTGCAGATGGGGCAGCACTGGATGATCCAGAATGTTCTCCAGAACACTGCAGCCCGCCCAGTACACTGCACCACTCCTTGTATCTTCCCTGTCTGTCCTATGTACCCTACTACTAGTGACCTCTTCTGTATTACAGTATTTGTATCCCCCCTTTTTTTTTTTAATCTCACTCCTTCCCTGTTGCTTAAATCCAGTTGTAACATGGTCATTAATGTTTCCCCAAATACAATAATTTGATTAGCCAAAACACCAGTTGTGACATAAAAGTAACCGTGCATTGATTCCTTAGAAATGCCCTGTTGTGCAGTACCATTCACAGCGACATGTAGAAAGATTACCATGCCATTTCAAACATGAAGTCTTGCTGTATTCTGACAATCTGCAGTTAGCTCCAATCTTTAAACTGCCCCGGAGAACATAGGGTTAAATTTCTATGCAGAGCATAGAACGTTGAACTCGAGCTCGGTTGAGGTCTCTGTCTGCAGCCCTTTGAAATTCAACCATTAGATTCTTTACTCCACCTCACTGAACAGTCGCTCTGGAGATTTCTTCTTCAGCTTAGTTCAAAAGTCTGTTAAAGTGTCGGTTTTAAACCAAATTTATTCCACATTGTCAGTTCAGGCTCTGTCTGCGGTACTGTGACTACTAGATAGTTGTTTCTGATTATTGTGTGGAAATTGTAAGTTTGTTCGATCGATTCGGCTGAACCGATCCCTTAGATTGATTTCTTGTACTTTACTTTAGTGTGTGGTTACTGGTCCTTATCAGTTCTAAAAAAGAAACGTATTTTAAATGTTTTTTTCTAATACCCATGACACGGTTAGGAACCGATAAGGGAGTCGCATGGCAGTTGCCAAAGGGTAAGTTTGGGTAGGTTGGCCATGTCTGAGAAACCTAAGAAAAAAACTGGGCCCACTGGGTTTCAACACTGCAGTGAGTGTGGGGAAGTCTTTGCTAAGGCCAACCCCCACACCACCTGTGTTTATTGTCTGGGGTTTGAACACCTCGATACAGACTGCCAAAGTTTCAAAAAATGTCCTAAGTCTACCCTGGAAAAGAGAGTAGGTAGACTTAGGGAAAAGGAGGTCGAGAAGTCCGCTGATCCGGATGGCCAGCCCGGATTTGGTTCCGACCGAACCAGAAGGAGTGCCCTCTGACCAGGGCGATACTTCTTAGGGCAAGAGGAGAGGTGATCCTGAGGGATCGGTTCCTACAAAAAGGAAAAGAAAAGACAAATCAGTCGGTTCGGATCCAGAGGTTCATGTTCCGACCGCTGATGAGATTGCCTGAGCGATTCGGATTTTTGAATCGCTTTGCCTGGTTCCATCCGATCCGGCTCCGGTGGCTAGTGGTTCAGTTTGGTCGGTTCCACCGGTTCAGGAATATGCCCCTGAAAATTTTTATGAACTGGAATTTGAGGAGGAGGGGGATTTTGAACAGGATGATGACTATGATGGAGCAGAAAGTATGGATGTGCCCATTGAACCGGACAACTCCCCAGACAGACCTTCTGGTGTTTCCCCTCCTAGGCTCTCCGAGTCCTCTCCCCACTATTTGTTTTACAGGAAAGTGGCTGAAACTCTCCAGCTTCCTATGGAGGAAGCTACAGAGGATCAAGAGGAGCCTGATTTTGTAGAGATGATGGACATCCCAGAGTCCAGGAGGCTGTCTTTTCCCTTGCACAAATCTTTTGGGAAACAGACTCAAAAAATGTTAGTCTCCTAATTCTGTACCTCCTGTTGCTAGAAGAATGGATAAGAGCTACACTTTATCAGGCTCAGACACAGAGTTTTTCTACCAACAATGCAGCCATGTTGGGGTCGTGCAGGCTGCAGCCTGTGACAGGGCTAATGTCCCCTTGGCTTCATACCCCCCAGATAAAGACTCCAGGAAGCTGGATGCCTTGGCAAAGAAGCAATACATGGCATCCTCTTTGGGACTCAGGCAGGCTAATTATATGGCCTGTACAGCCAGGTACCAGAAGTCCAGGTGGGACGCTGTACTGGCACTGGCTAAACAGGCCTCCCCCAGCTGACCAAGGAGCTGGAGGAGGTGGCTGTGGATGGGATTGAGGCATCTAAGGTACAGTTACATGCTGCTGTGGACTCCAGTGATGTGTCATCAAGAGTCATGGCTACATCTGTGGCTCTTCAGAGAATGACTTGGCTCAGATGTACTAGCCTCTCACAGGACACCCAGGCTAAGGACATGGATTTCCCTGTGGAAGGTAATTCTCTGTTTGGGGAGCAGACAGAGAATTACATGAAGAAGATGGAGGAATATAGGACTACTTATAGGAGTGCACAGGCCAAGGAGAGGTAGGCAACTCCTCAGAGGCAGCATTCTAGAGGCAGGGGCAGGCCTTTTCATAGGCCTTTCTACCAAGCACAGGCCTCTTCTCCCTTTTCACAGAGGGGGTTCTTCAGAGGGAGAGGCAGAATGGGGGATGAGGAGGGCTGCATCCACTCCTCAGTCTAAGGTCCCTGCCAAGCAGACACTCTGATGGGTCTTCCCGGGTCGAGACTCCTATCCCTGTAGGGGGCAGGCTGGCTTACTTCGTCCAGGACTGGGTGTCTGCTACTTCAGACAAGTGGGTCCTGGAAGTAGTAAGCCAGGGACTGGTTCTCAGCTTCAAAAAATTTCTGAAGATGAGAGACAGATCTTTTCCACCTGCAAGTCTCTCCGAAACCCTTGCCCTAGAGGCAGAGGTTTCATCTCTTCTGGCCTTAGGAGCCATAGAGAGAGTTCCTACCCTACACTGGGGCAAAGGTCTGTACTCCAGGTGCTTCCTTACCCCAAAAAAGACAGAGGAGTGGCAACCCATCCTAGATCTAAGACACCTGAACAAACATCTTTTAAAACCAAGGTTCAAGATCATGACTCTGGGAATAATTCTTCCCTCTCTAAGGTCAGGGGACTGGCTAGCCTCCCTGGACCTCAAAGATGCCTACTTTCACATTCCCATCAGGTGCTCCCACAGAAAGTACCTCAGGTTCAAGTTGCCCTCAGGCCATTACCAGTTCAAAGCAATGCCCTTTGGCCTAACATCAGCTCCAAGGGTTTTCACAAAGTGCCTGGCAGTAGTAGTGGTCTTTTTAAGAAGGCAGAGGATTTCCATTTTTCCATGTCTGGATGACTGGCTCATAGTGGGTCAGTCTCCAGACCAAGTCAAGTCAGACCTGCAAGTGCTCTCTTCCCTGGGGTTTCTTCTCAACCTCCCCAAGTCAGTCCTCGACCCAGTACAGCTTCTTACCCCGGATTCAACACTCAGACATCTGCGCCTCGAGCAGTGTTCACAACAGCAGTGGTAGCGCCTCTGCCCGTCTCTCCGGCGCCCGCTCCTACGGGCCTAGCTGCCTTCAGACCGGCCTCCTAGTCCTGACCCCCAGATTCAACACTCTGGTACGGCCGCTGTTTGATTTTGGAGCCGGGCTGCTCCGGCAGCTCTCCCATTGGTCACGGCTTTTTGTCAAGGCATCCGATTGGACCAGCCACGAGGAACCTAGCCCACGATTGGTGCGCCTTGCAGTCAGCATATCTGGCTTGCGTTGCTTCTCTTCTGAAACAGAGCTGTGCTTATGCGATGCTTATTTTGCTATTACTAGCATTGTTTTCTGCATGGAATGTATAACTGTACTGTTGTATTTTTACACTAGCTGAAAACAAGTTTTTTTTTTTTAAACTTTCTTTTATTGCTTTTAACAATAAACAAATTGATATATTGTACAAACATCTGCCAGGTATCAATCATTTGTTGTTACAGATACATCCAATGTACATTACGATATCTAGAGCCTTGACAGAATGGATTCAGGATAGGGAGGAAAATAAGTAAAAGAATATGTATAACGATATTATATCTAAATAGGCTACAGCAAACTAAGGCTTTGGGGTCAAGTCCAAAATGTTCCAAGTCCAAAGAATTAACTCAACATCCAGTGCTGATATGAACCCCATTCCTGTTATAGGTAATATCCCATCAAATTATAGCACTACTATCGCAGCTCCCAACATCCACAACTAAACAATTTGTCTTGCTGCAATTGGGAAAACTCAGAATTCATCTCGATCTTGCTTTGAGAGAAATAGGCATTAAAGCTCAAACACAGATACAGGGAATATTTTAAAGCTGAAATAAAACCTTTTAGTTAAAAACAAACAAGTTTCTTGCTCAGAGTTCAGGTCACTAGAAATACTGGCCTCGGATGTCTGAAATTCCCGATGATTAATTCCACCTTCTTCCCTGCTTCCACTGGGTCAGAAAATTGAAATGTCTTACCACCATAATGAATGCGGAGTCTGGCTGGCATCAGGAGCGAATGTGACACTCCTAGACCCCGGAGTCGAGCTCTTACCACATCAAATTTCTTTCTTCTGGTGCGAGTTGCAAATGAAAGATCCGGGAAAAGGTGGACGGTTGCTCCGTTAAATGATAACCCCCGGAAGATCGTGCTGCCTGAAGAAGCTGGTCTCGCACATTTGGGCTGGTAGTAACCACCAGGATCACTCTGGGGGCCTCATCTCGTGGTCCTGCAGATCGAGGTGTAAGCCGAAAGGCCTTCAAGAGTCTGCCTCTTAGAGATTTTGCGGGGAAGTTAAGAGCTTCGGGTAGCCAGGATAGCAAAAAAGTAAGTAAATCATCCTCCTCACATCCCTCCGGTAGACCTATAATGCGAATATGTGAGGCCCTACTGGAGTTCTCCAATGCCTCTAAGCGATACGGAAGTTGAGCGTTTTCCTGCACGAGTTTTGTTGTTACAGATAGAGCCTGAATTGCCGTTTTCTCAGCAGGTGTTGCAGTTTAGGTTACCGTTTCCATTTTGACATCCTGTTCGGCAAAACGCTGAATAATCGATTCAATCTTCACATCGATTACAAGCATAGAGGCCTGTAGTGCTCTCCACCAGCTTTAGTCGTCGTGGAGGATGCGGCCTGTTCTGGTGCTGTTGCCACTTGTTTGGGGCCACTATTAACGTTCTTCTGAGTACGGCCCATGTCAAATCATGTATCATTCAATACCGGGTACTTTACAGAATTCACAGGTCCACTTAGTTTTAAGTTTCCACCTCTGCAGAACACAATATTTTAAGAAAGTAGGCTGTAGACGTGCAGAGCTGTGTTTGGTGCGTCTTGCCAGTTTGTTGCTCAGCAGCGCCCCCCCCCCCGAAAACAAGTTTTTTGAAGAGCCGAATGTTAAGCACCAGAAACTGAGTTGTTCAACTGTAGAAGCTGAATTTTAAACTATTTGAATTGCACTACCTCCTAAGCTAAGACTTGCTGTTACTCTAATTTCTGCACTTTGGAACTGCAAGCTCCTACTCTATCCCTCTAAACTCTGCATCCCCACTTTATTCTCCCAAGCCTTGCATCTGTCTGTGTTCAGTTGGAGCATTCTTGGCAGAGCAAAGTGAACGCGGAACACCTTTTGCTGTAATTCTATACTCTACCTCTTCTGCCCTCTCCCTCCTTTGTTTTCACCAACCCCTCCCACACCATTTCCTCTAGCTATTCTGACCTTGTCTAACTTTTGTTTGCCTTCACCCCCTGCTGCTCATCTGCCGGCAGCCCCGGCCCCCATCTCGCCTCACCCCTGCTCCTGAGCCTATAACTTACTGTTTTCTTTGTTGTTTTCCACAGACATCTGTGCCTCAAGTGGCACTCACAGCAGTGAGGCAGCGCCTACGGCCATCTCTGACCGGCCTGCTGGTCACGACCCCTGTATTCAACACTTACAGTCGTGGCCAAAAATATTGGCGCCGTTGCAGTGTTTTCTAATAATGCACCATTCCTTCCAGAAAATTGTTGGAATTAAAAAATATTTTGGTATCCACATATGTATGTCTTTGGTTTGCAGTGGAATAAAACACAAAAAGCAGAAAAATTTACTAAGTCTTAGCTTATTCCACACAGAAATCCTTAAATGGCCCGGACAAACTTATTGGCACCTTTTAGAAGTAGTTAGAAATAATTAGATTTCAAGCAGGTGAGTCTCCTTCACTTTGGAATTGAACTCACTTGTGGTGAGTTGCAGGTGCCTGCAATATAAAAATCACTCACTCAACCAGTCTGAATAGAGAAAAGGACTCATTCTCCTGTTTTGTGTCACTGTGTGTACCGCAATGAGCATGGAGTAAAGAAAGACAGCCAGAGAATTGTCTGAGAAGGTCAGACAGAAGATTGTAGCCAAGCATGGACAATCTCAAGGCTACAAATCAATCTCCAGAGACCTTGATGTTCCTGTTTCCACCGTACTTAATGTTATCAGGATGTTTAAGGCCCATAGCACTGTAGCCAACCTCCCTGGACGTGGCCGCAAGAGAAAACTTGATCGAAGATTGCAGCGCAGGATTGTTAGAATGGTGGAGAAAGCACCTCAATCAACTGCCAAACAGATTCAAGCTGACCTTCAGACACAAGGTATGACAGTTTCAACTCGCACCATCCGTCGCCAACTCAGTGAAAGGGAGTTATATGGTAGGAGGCCCAGGAGGACCCCACTGCTGAGACAGAGACATAAGAAAGCCCGACTAGGGTTTGCCAAAACACACCTGAACAAGCCAAAATCCTTCTAGGAGAATGTCCTATGGACAGATGAGACCAAATTAGAGCTTTTTGGTAAAGCACATCATCTCTGTGTTTACAGAAAAAATTAAACCTTCAAAGAAAAGAACACCTTCCCTACAGTCAAACATGGAGGAGGTTCAGTGATGTTTTGGGGTTGCTGTGCTGCCTCTGGCACTGGGTGCCTTGAACGTGTGCATGCATCATGAAATCTGGAGATTACCAGGCCATTTTGGAGCGCAATGTTGAACCTAGTGTCAGAAAGCTAGGTCTCCGTTGAAGGTCATGAGTTTTCCAGCAGGACAATGACCCCAAACACACTTCAGAAAGCACCCAGGAATGGTTCAAGACAAGACGCTGGACTTTTCTGAAGTGGCCAGCAGTGAGTCCAGATCTAAATCCCATTGAAAACCTGTGGAGAGATCTGAAAACAGCAGTTGGGAGAAGGCACCCTTCAAATCTGGGAGAACTGGAGCAGTTTGCACAAGAAGAGTGGGCCAAACTGCCAGTAGAGAGGTGCAGGAAGCTCATCCATGGCTATAGGAAGTGGTTGATTGCAGTTATTTTGACCAAAGGCTGTGCTACCAAATATTAAGTCTAGGGTGTCAATAATTTTGTCAATGCCATTTCTTTTCATGTTCTGATTTAAAAGGATATATTAAATTCTGAACAAAAACAAAGGTTCTGTAATATTAACAGAGAAATAAAGAATTGTGGAGACCAAATACTGTACTGTTGTTAATTTCAACTTATGTTTAGAGGAAATTGTGAGTTATTTGAAAAACTGCAAGGGCGCCAATATTTCTGGTCACGACTCTAGGTATGGCCGCTGTTTGATTTTGGAGCCGGGCTGCTCCGGCAGCTCTTCCATTGGTCGCGGCTTTTCGTCAAGGCATCCGATTGGACCAGCCATGAGGAACCTAGCCCTTGATTGGTGCGCCTTGCAGTCAGCATATCTGGCTTGCGTTGCCGCTCTTCTGAAACGGAGATGTGCTTATGCAGTGCTTGTTTTAGTCCCACCCACCCAGGCCACCTTTAAATACTCTTCTGCCCCTCCTACTCTGGAATAATTCCCCCCTCATTGGCTCTTCCTTCTCTGCTATATATCTAGACTACGGACCCAGACTCAGGCAGGTTATTCCTGTCTAAACCTCTTGCCCCCCTCCCCTTTTTTGGTCTCTCTCCCCTATGGCCCTTCCTACTTTGATGAAATCTCTAGTGCTAGGTCCTAGATAAAGGAAGGTTTACCTCAGTTAAATTTTTTTTCCATAATACCCATTTATCCTCACCTCATATGAAACGTGGGTTGCACTGTTGCTATATCTTTACATTGGCTTCATGCTCTCTATACCCACTCCCTGCCCTGGAACACAGGAGCTGGGAACCGTTACAGCTACGTGCAAGTCACCTGCTGATTTGCATACGACAGCACCACTGTCCTATTTTTTATCCCACTGGCACACAGGGATGGCAGCCTCCCTACCCTGCAGGCTGAATGCCAACTACTTATTCTCACACCTCCTCTGTTCTCCTCAACTCTACCTCTCCAGGGTCATGATTTATGCAACCCTGTGTTCTATAGGGGCACGCTATAGACATACTGAAACACAAAAGGTATCCACCTGTAAACGGGAACGCACCAGGTCCCTTAGATTGTTGCTAAATGCACTTATTAAGATACTTGTGTTGCTGCTGCTTTGCTCAGGATCAGTCAAGCTGAATCCAGGCCCCCAACTACCAATTCAAGCCCCCCAGTGACCTAGCTCACCTTAAAGGTCTGCGTATACTTCATCTGAATCTATGTAGTCTTTTGAGAAAACTGGATGCCATCCAAACCTGGATCTCACATACTAATCTGGATATTCTGGTAATTACAGAATCTTGGCTTAAACCATCAACCCTAGACATCGAGGTGAATATTCCCTCCTATAACATCTTTCTCACTGACAGACCAAAAAGAGGGGGTGGTGGTGTCATCTATGTGCTGGATAAATATACTGCTTCTGTTACCGACTCTACTACTGCTGCTAAGGAATTCAAAAGCTTAACCATTAAGGTCCAACTTGCGTCCTTCTCTTTGTATATCATGGGCTGCTATACGACCCCCTCAACAGGCCTCCATCTGTTGCACCACTTGACTAACTTCTTAAGCAATACACAGGCTGAAGTAATTGTCCTGGGAGACTTCAACCTGGATTGGTTCTCTGATATCTCCTTACCACTTAAAGTACTTTTGTGACACCTTTGGGTTGGTTCAGCTTATTTCTGATGCTACACGACCACACAGAGCTAACCCGAGTAAAAGCTCCTTGGTGGACATTGTACTCGTGAATAAGCCACACCTATTCTCCCACTCAGGTGTATTCTTCTCGGATATCAGCGACCATTGTCCCATTGCTTGCATAAGGACTGCATCTAAACCCCCCTCTTCCTCTAGGTACACCCTCAAAAGATGCGTGTTTAACCTCGACACTTATGCCCTCATTGAGGATATCCCGGAGTTCCTGCTATGGCAGGAATTTTACCTGGCCAAAACAGTCGAGGATGCCTATAAGCCATTTGAAGCCATTGTACTAAACGTGCTTGACACGCATGCCCCATTAGTCAAAACCAGGATAAAGAAAAGATCCTTCCTGTGGTTTACATTAGAGCTGAGAATAGCCCTACATAGTAGGGACAAATTATGTAAAAAGGCTCGGAAAACAAAGCTCCTGAAGATTGGGCTGCTTTTAGGGCTGCCAGGAACTTCTGCAAGCTAACCAGAACTAAAAAGCTTCTTTCTACCAAACTTCACTGGCTTCCTCTGCCAATTGTCCCACAAAATTTTGGAAAACACTCAAAAACATTGAAGGTCATGTTCCCACTGGGTCTCTTCCATCAAAAATATCGAAAGGTGACACAATCATCACTGACAAAGTAGGGATCCTCGATCTTTTGAATGACCACTTTGCCACTGCTGGACTGGCCTTTGACTCCTAGCCAGCCAGTCACCTTCACACCCAATCCTTAGCACAGGTAGCATCAAATCCTCACCACACCCAGTCTGCCTCTTTCTTCTCTTTCTGTTCCGTCTCCCTCAAGGAGGTGGAGGACCTGTTACTGCACCTGGATGTCAGGAAATACGCTGGTGCTGACCATGTTGAGCCATACTTCTTAAAGATCAGTTATCGTTTATTGGCTGTTCCAATCACACACCTCTTTAACTTATCTCTTTCACTGGGCGCATTTCCCAAGTTGTGGAAGACAGCCCAAGTGATCCCTCTGTTCAGATCTGGTGACCCAACAGACCCCAATAATTACAGGCCCATCTCGCGATTACCTATTCTCTCCAAACTACTTGAAAAAGTAGTAAATTCTCAACTTAGGGATTATCTAGACTCCTCTAACCTACTCAACCAGGCCCAGTCAGGCTTTAGGCCCTGCCATAGCACAATTACTGCTCTCGCAAAGGTAACGAATGACTGGCAGAAAGCCCTCGATGATAAATTATCAGTGTGCGCAGTCTTCCTAGACCTAAGCAAGGCCTTCGACACCATAGATAATGAACTGCTTCTGAATACCCTTCGCACCTTTGGCTTAGACCAGACGTCACTGAGCTGGTTCTCCTCCTACCTCTCCGGACGCTCTCAGCAGGTAAAAGCTGTGGGTAACCTCTCCCATCCGAGACCTATCAATAGAGGGGTACCCCAGGGTTCCATCCTGGGTCCATTGCTATTCTCGCTTTATATCAACAATATCGACATGGGGGTTTAATCCTCAGACATTCATCTCTTCACAGACGATACTGTCCTCTACTTGTCTAGACCTACCCACGAGCAGGCATGCACAGAATTGTAGAAAGATTTCAACATCCTGCAGCATAATTTGCTCAAGCAAAAATTGCTGCTAAGTGCTAAAAAAACTAAAGCAATGATTCTGACCCCAAATAGCATTGCTCCACTGGCATCTGCAGCAGGTTTTATGAAACCGATCACCACCTTACTCAGTGAACCCCTTGACTATGTTGACAAATTTAAATACCTTGGAATGTGGATTGACTGCCGTCTGTCCTTCCTGGTTCATGTAGATGAGATCCCAAAAAAACTGAAGCAGAGGCTCAGTGTATTCTACAGAATCAAGCACCTTCTCACCTATGAGTCAAAGAGAAGGTTGGTCCTAACTACCTTCCTGTCATTATTGGACTATGCCGACTTCATTTACAGTCAAGCTCATGGGACAGCCCTAGCCAAACTTGATGTTCTGTATCATAGAGCCCTTCGTTTAGTCTCTGGGAAACCTTATTCTACCCATCACTGCGACTTGTACTCGGCAGTGGGTTGACCGTCTCTTGCTTTCAGAAGACAAAGGAACGCTGACCTTTGGACCTACAGAGCAATTACTAAGATGTTGCCCCAGTACATCTCTGTCTGCCTCTATGTGTCTCTGGCAACTATGCACTGAGAAGCCAATTTTATATCTCCCTAATGTTACCGAAAGTCAAAACCTGCTTTGGCAGATCCTCCCTCAGCTTCGCACTACCCCAGCTTTGGAACAAGCTTCAAATAACCCTAAAATTAGCAATTCCCATTAAAATCCTCGAATTCAAACTCCTGCATGCAAGACTTTTCTCTGAACGCTGTAAATGCTACTCCTGACTTGCGCTGTCAGATTACGACACCTAGAGACTAACCCCGACCTCCTACATGCACTTAAAGCATTCCACCTCAGGCTCCTTCCTAGGTTCTAATTTCTCTTGGCTGCTCCCCACTTTCTTGGGGTACATAATGTTTTGCCTTATACTAACAATACAGGACATTTAAATGTACTGTTCAAAACAAACATTTTGGTGTGAAACTTCTGTATCTTGCCTGACTACCTAGCTTATGTATAGCTTGATATACTTATATGCTGCCTCATTTGTATCCTGTTTGAATTCCCACCCTATGTGTAGCCTGTATTTTATTTTGCTGTTATACCTGTGCTACTTTTATCAGGAGTAGTATTGCTGTACCTGTGTATACATATGTGTATCACTTACGTATTGGATGTTATTTCTGTATGCTCAGGCCCACCTTGGAAATGAGCTTGCTCAATGGTGCTTCACCTGGTAAAATAAAGATTGATTGATTATAGGGGCAGAGCTAGATACTGTCAAAGCAAGAGCCTTTCTTTCCGTGGAAAGGGCAAGAGTTCTTATAGAACTGGCTTCTTCCTTCAGCCTTCAGGTGTCCCAATCAGCAAGCCATTTCCTTCAGCTCTTGGGCCACATGGCAGCTTCTACGGCAGTGGTCCAAGGGGCAAGATTCCAGATGAGGGACATTCAGTTCCATCTAAGGGCCTCTTGGTTCCAAAAGAAGGACCCTCTTACCAAGCTGATTCCAGTGACTCGGACACTGATCCAAGCTCTTCAGTGGTGACAGGATCAGGACAATTTAAGGCAAGGGGTCCCATTTGTCACTCAGTCTCATTCGGTGGTCCTTATCACGGATGCTTCACTTTTGGGTTGGGGAGCTCTCCTGGGGGATCTCACAGCTCAGGGACTGTGGTCCCCTCAGGAGTCCCTCCTTTATATCGATCTCCTGGAACTCAGGGCGTTTTTTCTGGCCCTGCAAACTTTCTCTCAGTCTGTGCAGAACAAGGTAGTTCAGGTCAGAACAGACAACACCACCACCATGTAGTACATCAACAAGCAGGGGAGGCACTCTGTTTACGGCCTTGTGCACAGAGGCCATGAAATTGTGGTCTCTGGCTTATTCCCTGCAGACCTCTCTGATAGTAGTCCACTTTCCAGGAAAGGACAATGTGCTACCAGATGTACTGAGCAGGATCTCCCAGGGCCATCACGTATGGTCCCTGGACCCCCTAGTGTTGAAAGTAATTTTCTCAAGGTAGGGCACTCCAGAGATGGATCTCTTTGCAGCCCCAGACAATCAACTTCCTCTGTTTTGTTGCAGACCCCCAGTCCTGGGCTCAGTCCCTCTGGATGCTCTGATTTTGAACTGGGAAGGGAAATTTCTTTATGCCTTCCCTCCTTTTCCCCTACTGTTCAAAGTTCTAGCCAAGATAAGGTCTCAACCTTGCAAAGTGATTCTGATTGCTCCAGATTGGGCCAGACAGCCTTAGTACCCCTTATTGCTGTCTCTAGCAGTCCATCTTCCCCTGTCTCTTCCCAGGAATTATAACCTGTTAACCTTCTCTCGGGGAGGATTTGTTACCCCAATCTTCGGTCTCTCAATCTCAAGGCATGGCTGTTGAAGAGTTAGAGTATGCAGATTTGCATCTGTCTCAGGGGGTTCTGGATATTCTCAAAGCTTCTCGAAAGCCCTCCACCAGAAAGACTTATAACTCCAAATGGAAAAGATTCAGCATTTGGTGTTCCCGAGAAGCATATTTCACCAGACACTGCTGAATTGCCTACAGTTCTAGATTACATGGTCCATCTTAATGGCCTAGGCCTCAGACCAACTACTCTCAAGGTACACTTGTCAGCTGTTTCTGCCTTTCTGTCAGTGGGGAAGTCTTCCTCACTATCATCTCATCCTGTGTTCTGTAAATATTTTAAGGGATTGCTTCATACCAATCCTCCCTTTAGGGATCCTGCCCCTGCCTGGGACTTAAATGTTTGCATTGCTCAACTTATGCAACCTCCTTTTGAGCCTATGTCCTCAGCAGAGTTTAAGTACTTGACTTGGATAACTGTTTTTGGTAGCCATTACCTCTGCTAGACGTATCAGTGAACTGAAAGCCCTGTCAGTGGAACCTGATTTTATCTCCTTTCATAGAGATAAAGTGGTCCTTAGAACCAATAAGAGGTTCTTGCCCAAAGTGGTTTCAGACTTCCACTTGAATCAGTCTGTGTCTCTTCCTGTCTTCTTCACTGATCATTCTTCCTCAGGAGAGAGAAGGCTACACAGTTTAGATGTTAAGAGCCCTTAGCTACTCAGTATGTGTGCCAAGGGTCACAGGTTTGAATCCTCAGTTGTTCCTCACTTATGGGGAAGTGGGAAAGGGCAAACCTGCCACCAAGAGAACTATTGCCAGGTGGATTGTGTCTTGTATACAATTCTGCTATGAGAAACTGGGAAAGATTCCACCCTCAGGCTTGAGGGCTCACTCTACCAGAGGTACAGCTGCTTCCCTGGCTGCTGCCAGGGATATCCCCCTGTTAGAAATTTGTCAAGCAGACAGCTGGAAAACAGTCCATGCCTTTATCAAGCATTACTCTCTGGATATCCAGGCTAGGAGTGATGCTCGGTTTGGCACAGCAGTACTTCAGAACCTATTCCCAAAGTAGGTTCTCTCCCTCCTCCATGGAGGTACTGCATGGTAGTCTGCAGATTGTCAGAATACAGCAAGACTTCACGTTTGAAGAAAAAATTACTCACCTTAGTAATTGTGTTTCTTCTAATGGAGTCTTGCTATATTCTGACCTCCCTCCCTGCCTCCCCTCTCAGAACCTGTTTATTGGGAAGTGGGTGGGCAGGTACAGTGCTGCACCCCAGAGGTGCTTCTTGTACACCCTCCTTTTTATTTGGGGTGTTTTTTTGTATTGTTATCCTTATTTGGATTGGTTTTGGGCTTCCTGACTTGAGTCTTCCTTTGGGAATCCGAAACTTTTGTTGCCAGGTGGCTAGTTAAAAATGTTACAGTTTCCACATAGTATAGTTAGAGTTTTTGCTCGTAAGAATTGGACGATTGGATTTCAAAGGACTGCAGACAGAGACCTCAACTGAGCTTGAGCTCAACGTCCTATGCTCTGTATAGAAATTTAACCCTATGTTCTCCAGGGCAGTTTAAAGGCTGTAGCTAACTGTAGATTGTCAGAATACAGCAAGACTGAAGAAACACAATTACTAAAGTGAGTAATTTTTCCATTGAGCTGGAACACTTCCTGGTTGCTGTGATGTCTGTTTGTAGAGCTCCACACAGATCCTTTATTCTGTGTTGTAATATTGGTTGAGACTACCTATTACAGTTATAAAGTGCTGCCTAATGTTTGGAGGCAGTATAGCGCAGTAGTTTAAGGCTCTGAGCTGCAAACCTGGAGACCTGGGTTTGAATCCCACAGTCCCCACTTAACTTCCTTGTGCTCCCAGGTCACACCTGTAAACAAGCTTTCAGCTTAGTGTGTGTCTCCTGGTTAAAAAAAAAAATGTTATAAATAATGCACTCCTCAATCTCAGCAACTGCAGAAAGAGTTTGGGAAGCGATTGGTAATGAATAGGCAAATGTTTTTTCATCCCACAATTCTTTGCATCATTTTGCAAATATTTAGTGAGTAGTGTGCACAGTTGCACCATATATTTGATACAGTTTTAAAAAGTGGAATACCAATGTTAAAACATAAGTAAGCAAATACCATGTTTTCTAAAAATAGATTATTGTACCAGTCACTCTATAAATAAACATGGTTTGTAGCTTAACCTTGTTAACAGTGTAACATATCAGCTTTCATATAAAACATGTCAAGACTTCCTCAACTCTTTGCCTTTTCTTACAATATTTGTGGCCAGTGCTTGCCATGTTACAAGCGCATTAATCCCCTCTACGGAGGCATTTTTTCAGAATTAATGCATGGTTGGGTGGTGGGAGCACTCGGCCTCGTGCATCCTTCTCCCCCCCCCCAAACACCATGCATTAATTTCTAGGAAATGCCTCCTGTCTCAGGGATTAATGCTTACTTTCCTCTGTCTTCTGCCACTATGCAAAAATATTGTCCCAGTACCTCACCTGCGTGGTTCTGTTATGTGGCTGTGGCCCCTCCTGGCCAGATCTAACTTGGTAAGTGGTAAACCATTTCCCAAGCATCCGCCTATAAAGGTGGAGTAGCGTGGGGTGGGTTGGAATGGGGAAGGGGAGGGTAGGCTTTTCCCTCTGCTGCATCCAAGTGAGAGAAATCTATTGACTTTACCAGTTACAGAATTACTCTGCTTGATGCAGCTACTTATGTTTCCAGAATTTAAAGCAGCCCCACTTTCAGAGCATCTGCATTTTTAAACGGGTTGAACAGTGCCAGCACTTTGAGCTTAACAAACAACTCCCCACCTCCACAGCAGCTGCTTCAGCTAACAGAAACCTTCTAAAGCAAGCCCCCATAGTCAAAGCAGCTGTGTTCTAAACTGGTGCACAGTGCCTAGCACACTCTGTAGATTTCAGCACTTGCAAAAAAGACACCACTCCGTAACAGCCAACCCCCCCCCCCCCGTAAAGTTTACACATATACACTTCCCCTGTTAAACATTCACGGTCCCCAAATATAACACCTGTGTAAATGATATACACTTCACTTCAGTTGCTTAGGTGTCCCATGACCCGAGCCAAGATCCTCCAGTCTCCTGAACACCCCTCCACAGTTCATCTCCTTCCAGGCTGTGGATCTGTCTTTTATGAGTCTGTGGTATATCCGAAGGGCTATTTGAAAGGCCCTTTCTTTGTTTTAATCGGTGCCCTTTCCAGGCGAGCCTAGTCTCTCACAGCTCCCTAGCGTCACACAGTCGTCAGACCAGCTTTCCCTCTGCTGCGTCTGAGTGAGAGGAAATCAATCAGCTTTACAGAATTACTCTACTTGATGCAGCTACTACCGTTTTCTGAACTTAATAAAGCAGTCCCACTTTTAGAGCATTTGCATTTTTAAACCAGTTGAACATCTCCCAGCACTCTGAGCTCAACAACCCCCACCTCAACAGCAGCTGCTTCAGTTAACAGAAACCTTCTAAAGCAAGCCCCCACATTCAGAGTGACTGCGTTCTAAACTGGCGTACAGCACCCAGCACACTCTGGAGAACTCTGTAGATTTCAACACTTGCAAAAAAGACACCACTCCATAATAGTCTACCCTCTCTGTAAAATTTACACTTATACACTTCCCCTGTTAAACTTTCGTGGTACCAAATACAACACCCATGTAAATGATATACATTTCCCTTCAGTTGCTTAGGTGTCCCAGGAATGAAGCCAAGATCCTCCAGTCTCCAGAATACCCCTCTGCTGCACGTCTCCTCTTAGGCGGCGGATCTGCCTTTTATAATGCTCGAGGTGAGTCTCCAGCTGCGGTGCCACTGCCTTCTTGATAACCTTCCCAAAAAAGGAAGGTTCAAAACTGGCCTATAGTTTGCAACACATCCAGGTCTAAAGATGGCTTCATTAACAGCGGTCTCACCGCAACTATTTTCAGAGCCAGTGGGAAGCAGCCCTCCATTAGGGAATCCTGGACTATGCTGGAAAACACCAGACCCAGGGCCACCCAGCAGTTGACCAACAACCTGGTGGGCCCTGGATCTGACATACACTAAGTGTGGCACAGCAATGCTCTCACCTAAAGAACACCCTTCACAACAAGTGACTGACACTCATACCAGATCCACTGAGTGTCCTCAGTCTCAAGCCAAGGAGTCAGGCTCCAAGCCAGCTTCTCCCTCTTGCTCAGCTGCCTCCAGAAAAGGAACTCCCCGGCATTCAGTGACACTGAAGTTGGTGCAGTCGTTGATGACTAAGGACAGAAAAAAGGATAAGTTGTCGTCAAAGTTCTCCTCCTCTTCTAGCCATCACGACAAGCATAAGGATAAAGCTCACGCTGCTTCACCAGTGAGGTCAAGATCCCCATTGAAGGAATGTAAGTCCTCATCGTCCACTCCACTGGTGACAACTACTGCCCTCCCCCCTGATCATTGATGAAATACCAAGGTCAGTGTCTGGTTCTGGTGCTGCCATACGTACTATGGATGATATGCATCCCCTGTCGTCGGGTTCTACCCCTCTGACATTGGTTGTCCTGGGCCCTTTACAAGGTGTCATCGACTCCCAGGTTGTGCTGGTGTCGTTTTCTGAGCTGTTTCAATGCTCATTATCATCACTCCCACTAACTATAACAACCATCCTTCGATTGAGCCTCCCCATTTGGCATCATCATCTACTGGATCCAGAAGCACACCTATCATTCTTCCACTGCAGCCGCCATCTCCGTCGCTGTCTCTGACGATTACTCCCATCATCATTCCAGATGACAAGGTAGAATACAGTCCTCATCTCCTTAACATTGAAGAGGATTTGGAGGATGATGAAAGGGGTAATGATCCCTATTGGGGGAGGGGTTTTGGAGGATGATGAAAGGGGTAATGATCCCTATTGGGGGAGAGGGTTGCCATCCAGCTCTGCCCTCTCCCCATGTAGTGAGGACTTTTTAGTGTACACCCTAGATCTTCTCCTGAGGATCCTTAGTGGTGTAAGAATCTGCCTTGATTTTAAGAAATGCAATCAATTGGATTTCCATGCGACACCAGTGACCGGGTTGAGAGCGGACCAGGGTCGCTGGAGGGCCGGCCGGGGGGAGAAGGATGGAGCATCCTAGGGACTGCTCTCCTTCTCCGGGGGGAGGGTGGGGAAGTGCCCGGAGCATTGATGACCCCTGGCGGAGGCCAGGAGTCACATAGCTACCGGCACTGGCACGTATAGGAGGCGGGGAGGACGCAGGTGTCATTGCACGACCCCGCCTCCCGGAAAAACGGAAAAAAAAAAAGTCAGCTGCCAGCTACTGCTAATGAAGCTTGCCATGGCTTCGATTTGCTCCCAGGCCAGCCCTCCGACCCTAGTTTGAAGACTGCGGCATCACGGGGAGTCGCAGCCCCGCCCTGGGGGGGAAGCCACAGGTTTCGGAGTGCCCAAGGCCGATTTGGGGAGTAGAAGCCCGTGGCCCATGACCAGGCTGACAAATGCATCAGGCGGCTGGCAGCTCGGGGCAGAAAAAGAATAAATAGAAAAAAAAAAAATGCAATCAAGTGTCAGAATTTGACAGTTATCCTATGGCCAGAATAGATGAATTGGTGGGCAGACTGGGACGTGCCAAGTATATCAGTACCCTTGAGCTCACCAAGGGTTGCTGACAAATCCCCCTAGCTAAAGAATCCAGAGACAAAACTGCATTTGCCACTCCTGTAAGATTCTATCAGTTCACCACCATGCCGTTTAGTTTACATGGCAAACCCGCTACATTCCAGCGGTACATGAATGTAATTTTATCCCCTAACACGGGTTATTGTGCTGCATCCTGGATGATGTCGTGGTGTACTGTCTGGACTGGAAAAGCCACCTGGAACACCTACGAGCAGCTGTCCAATTGATTAATAAGGCAGGTCTGACATTTAATCCTACCAAGTGTGTATTGGGCATTCAGGAAACCAGATATTTGGGCTGTGTTTTGCGAAATGGAGAAGTCAAGCCAGAGGTTTCCAAGACAGAAACTGCAGCTAACAGCCCTGTCCCCAATACCAAGAAACATGTCAGGTCATTTTTAGTGCTGGCTCTGGTTATTTCGGAGATCTGTTCCCAGTT
This sequence comes from Neoceratodus forsteri, assembly GCA_016271365.2. Classification (NCBI taxonomy): domain Eukaryota; kingdom Metazoa; phylum Chordata; order Ceratodontiformes; family Ceratodontidae; genus Neoceratodus; species Neoceratodus forsteri. The sequence continues at coordinate 196,649,367 of CM057458.1, forward strand.
TTGCCGAGTTAGCTACTACCTCACTGAACTCACAAAGAAACAGTTCCCGAATAATGTGAAATGGACCCCAGATTGTGAACAGGCTTTCTGGGCCATTAAGGCTGCATTGTGTTCAGCCCCTGTTTTAAGAAGCCCAGACTTTGAGAAAATTTCTGTTACAGACTGATGCATCAGAGGTAGGCCTAGGTGCAGTCTTGAGTCAGCATATAGATGGGAAAGAACATCCTGTTCTGTACAGAAGTAGGAAACTGCATGACAGAGAGAAAAGGTACTCCACCATTGAAAAGGGATGCCTTGCGGCAAAGTGGACCATAGAGTCCCTTAAGTTTTATTTGCTGGGAACTGACTTTGTACTTATAACGGATCACAGTCTTCTCTGTTGGCTTAACCAAATGAAGGATACAAATTCCAGAATCACAAGTTGCTACCTGGCACTACAGCCATTTAAATTTAATGTGATGCACAAATCTGGAAAAGAGAATGTCAATGCTGATTTTCTGTCAAGATATGGAACAGGAATGGAGAATTCCGAAGGCTGAAAACATGTGAGTTGAAACATTTCTATTTGCTACACTGCATATGCACTGAAATGTAAAAGTTATAAGCTAATGCTAGTAGATAATTAAAAGAAGGTTTTGGAAACCTAGATAATTGAAACAAAGTTTTGGAAACCTGTTTTTGTAAAACAGGTTCCCTGTTAAAGAAGGGGTATGTGACAGGGTTGAATAAGGCCCTGTCCCATACGTTGTGCTTGTGCAAGGGTCTGTTCTATCCTCTCCTTTTCTGTCTCTTCTCTGTCTGGTTGCACTACCAAATTTTCTTTTAAGACCTAAGAACTGATCACTCCCAACAGTTTCACAATTTTCTGCCTCTCACTTGCGGTTTCTGTCTGTCTTCCTCCCCCTTGAATATCTGCAGTTATCAAAATATAAGTGAATCTCTGTAAAACTGTAAGTGATACTGGGATCCCTTTGTTTGCAACTGTATGCCTTTGTTTAAAACTGTATATACTTATACTGTTGAAATTGAAATGATTGCAAAGCTATTTGGAACCCAAGGGGTTAACCTGAAAATGCTGGATGAAAAATCTCTGTAGAGCTGGTTACAAGAGGCCAATTCCGGGTCATTATGTTCTTTTTGCTGCACCTGCAAGAACATTGGGAACTTACAAAAACACTGTGTGAGAAGCATGCTGTTTTCTTCACGAGTTTCCCAGGCACAGACTTGTAAAAAGAGCAGTAATGCTTGTGTAAGAGAGAGAGAGACTGAGATTTGAAATTAAGAAGAAAAAGCTCAGAAGAAGAACTCTGTTTTCTATGTTTGTACTGCCATTGCAAATAGTTATTCTGAACAATTTTTAATTTTTTATGTTGCTGTTATTAACAATAAAATGCTATTTGCAAATTTTGAAACTGATCCAGGTTTTCCTATCCTTCCTGACCTGTATCTCGACAACAGGGTACCGTACCATTTCCTGGTCATGCCCTTTGGTTTCTCATATGTGCCCAGGGTCTTCACTAAGTGCATGGCAGTGGTGGCGGTCTTCCTGCTGCACAAGGGTGTCATAGTGTATCCTTGCCAGGATGACTAGCTGATAGCTAGGCTGTCAAGGAGACCATCAAGAGATCCAGAGAGCTAGCCCTTCAGAGCTGTCACAGCTTGGACCTGTTGGTCAACCCAGACAAGTTCAATCTGGTCCCCTCGCAAGTGATCAAGTTTATCAGGACAGAACTGTGCTCCCTGCAGGCCAAGGCCTGCCACCTTGTGGACCAACACTGGACCTTACCTCCTTTGTGCAGTCATTTCAGGTTGGGCTCTCACATCCTGCTCAGGATTTCCAGCAACTGCTGGGATACATGGTATTCTGTACCAACACGGTCCGTTGGGCTCACTGATGGATCCGTCACCTACAGTGGGAGTTGGGCCATCAGTGGTCCCAGTGCCTAGGACACTTGAACCAGCCGGTCACAGTGACCCAGCCAATGTGTGATGCCATCCAGTGGTGGCTAGTCTCAGAACAAACAAAAGAGAGCTTCACCATGCTTAAGCGTCCCGGCCGCTTGCAAGCACCACAGTAGGAGGCGGCTAACCCCCACATAAACTCAAGTCCAGCAAAAAGTGGAGCACAAAGAAAACAGGGCACGAATAAATGCTGTTAGCAACTTATTTTACTTTAAATCAAATGTGCAAGTTACAAAAAATAGAGCAGGAGTTTTGAATGGCTGCCCCTAGCACCTCGACTACACGAGTCTTCAAGGGGGTAAAGCCACACAGGTGAACCACTGCCTGATATCCCAATCAGTGTCCATGTCACACCATTAACATTTGACATTTAAAGGGGAAATATCCCCTGTATAAAGTGTGATACTCAATGAATACAAGTATACTATTAAATCCAAGTACCATAATAGTGAGCTCTGTAGAACATATTGTTCAAATCTACATTATAAGCCTTGATTTAACTAGCTTTCGTTAATTACAAATGCTAAGCAAAAGATACGGACAGTTAATTGTACAAAGAAAAAGCAATCTTTTTAAACTTAATAAATGCACAGTCATATGTATTAGCAAAAGAAAACATTAAATTCAGATAGTGCCTTAGTGTTATAAAGGAAAATATCTCCGATGCAGTATACAAAACTGTGTTTTAAATTTTCTAAACGTTAACATAGAAATCTATTCTAAAACATATAATGGATCTCACTAAACAAATTAATAAAGAGAGAAGCACAAAGCGTAAGAGAGGAAAGAATGAAAAGTCACATTACCACATTCTAAGGAATAAAAGTCCTGGGACTATCAAGTAGTCAGACTGCCAACTCCATTGAGGCAAATGCCAACCATGTAGGTAGTCCAGATAGGATGGGTTAGTGGCACCTAAGAAAGAAAGAAAGAGAAAAACATTTCACTAAATACATTGATACAAAAAAGAGGTACATTTTATAGGTAAAACATTTTCAAGTTAACATCTCCTATTATCTCCCTGGTCGCCCCTGAAAAAGGGACCTTCGGGGGCCCAGCGGGCCTACCCGGTCATCAAAATTCAATAAATAAATAAATAATGTAAAAATGACTTAATATCCCAGTTATTATTTAAACCTTTTGGTTTTACTGAGTCCAACTTAAATATCCACATGCTTTCTTTTTGCAGGAGTTTATTTGCTGTGTTCCCTCCCCATAAATCAGAAGGTGCACAATCAGTGCCTTGAAATTGTAGGCAATCTGGTTTAGAGTTATGGTGAGTAGCAAAATGGGTACCTACAGGGGTGTCATTTCTAGCATTTACAATAGACCTAACATGTTCCTGTATTCGTTGTTTAAGAGGTCTCACAGTGTTGCCTACGTATGCAAGATTACAGTCACACCAAAGTGCATATACTACATGTGTTGTATCACACGTAACAAGGTCACAAATCTCCACAGTAATTTCTGACCTTTCTGGATGCACAAAGTGATTCCCCTCTAAACTGAATTTACAAATGTTACACCTCTTACATTTGTGAAATCCCTTTGTTCTTTGTGGAAGCCATGTTTGTATAGTACTTGGTGTAATGATTTGTTCCTTTCTAAGGCGCATATGAATAAGTTTATCTTTAATGTTTTTTCCCCTCCGAAATGTGACTCTTGGTTTGAGTCCCACTGCTGATACCACCGTTTCGTCATTGGTTAAGATAGGTCAATTCTTATATATAATATTGCCAATCGGTCCGGCAAGATGATTATATTCTGTTATGAATTAGCACTGCACATCCTGCATGTGATTTTTTGTGGACTATCTTAAGACAGAATCCTTGGAAATCGGAGCCACTTTTTCTTTAGCTTTAATTAAAGTGTCCCTATTATAACCTCTTTGCTCAAATCTTTCTATTAATTCCTGTACCTGAAAGTCAAAGTAATTTATTTGACTACAGTTTCTCCATATTCTAAGAAATTTGCTGTAGGGAATAGATTTCTTCAAATTTGGGGGGTGGGCACTTTCAGAATGCAGGACTGAATTGGTGGCAGCTGATTTTCTGTAAGTTTTAGTATTAATGTTATAGTCTCCATCCTCCGCAGTGTTAATGAACAGCTCTGAATCTAAAAAAGGTAGTTTATTGCAATCCAACTGATGGGTAAATCTTAAATTGAGATTACTACAATTAAACCATATCATAAAGGCTTCAGCATCTGCTATATCCCCATCCCAGATGCACAAAACATAGTTAATTAAACAAAACCAATGTCTAATGTTAGCAAGAAAAGGATTGGCTGATGGATTCAGCACTATGTCTTATTCCCATTTACCTAAAAATAGGTTGGCGTAACTCTGTGCCATGGCAGCACCCATAGCTGTGCCACAGGCTTGTTGGAAAAATGTCCCTTCAAACTCAAAAATATTATTCTTTAAATTAATTCCAGTGCTTCCAATATAAATCCCACCGGAACTCCTGAATCCTCTGGTTTATTTTTTAAGAAAAATTCTGCCTCTGCCAATCCTTGTTCATGGTGGATGGAGGTATAAAGAGATTCCACTTCAATACCCAACCATTTACAGTCCCTGTTCCATTTTACCACATTGAGTTTCTCTAATGAATCAGTAGTATCCTTTATAAGAGTTTCATGTTTTCACATCAAACTGCAGGAAAAAATCAATAGATTTCCCTAAATTTTGTGTTAAAGACCCCACTCCTGATACAATAGGGCGGCCTGGTGGCCTGTTCCTATTCTTGTGTATTTTGGGTAATATGTAGAATCCTAGGATAGTTGGATATTCCTCCCAAATAAACCCATATTCCAATTCTGAAATACTCCCATTTCTTACAGCATCAGACAGAAGTGTAGGCAACTCTATTTTTTCTGATGTTATCAATGGATTACTTGACAGACGTAATGTACCTCATTTTCTAGGAGGTCTTCAGCAATTTCTCTATAATGGTCTGCATTTAAATTAACTGTATTTCCACCCTTGTCTGATGGCTTGATAACAATGCTTTTATCTTGTGACAGTTAAGTGAGGGCAATTCTCTCCTTTCTAGATATATCATATGAAATAATATTAGCTTTATTATTAATCAGTTCCCTCACCTGTTGAGTCACAGTCTTCTCATAAGTATCTATTACATTGTTATAAGGGCAAAATGTAGATTTTGGTTTAAACAGCTGTTTTCTGATGGTTTTTAAATTCGAGCTCACCCCCAGCATACCATGACCCCCTCCCATGTTTAAGGTTCAATCCTCCCTTGGTATGTTACTTTCCATATGCAGCTGTTCCAGAGTTAATAGATTACTGCGATCAATTCCTACTGTCTCTGAATTACCTATATCATAATGAGTACCCTCCACAGATGGGCTAAATGATTCAATTCCTTCAATATCAGCAAATGTCCCAACAGTACTATTATAGCTATCAGTTTCATGCAGGATCAGGTCAGTTATCTTCTAATGATGCATCTGATGTAAGCCCCATTTTGGCTAAATTAGAGTCGGGTATATTCCAGTTATTCTCTCCAAAAAAATTTAATTTCAGACGAAACCTCCTAAAAAAATTTTCAAGGTCCACTACCACCGAAAATTCATTAATTTGGGGTGATGGAATGAAGCTTAACCTCCTTCTCAGTATTTTTTCTTGGTCCAAAGAAAGGGTTAAAGGAGAAAGATTTAATATCTGTAGACTAGATTTTTCTTTCGTTCTCTCAGGAGCCTTTCCACTCCTATTTGTTTTCCTGCTCCCTCTACAGCCTCTTCTTGTTTTCTCTTTCTTTTTCCTTTGAATCTTGTCTCTTCTGAAAAGAATAATCAGATCCTGAATTGGTGTAAGAACCTGAAGCTGTTCTTTGTTGGGATTGTTTCCTATTATCTTGTTTTTGAAACTTCGCTTGAGATCTTTCATGACTTAAGGAGCGAAGTTTATTCCATTTTAATATGTCCCCTCTGTCATAATCATTCATATCCCTCTGCAGCTTCGTGCTTTTTCTTAGTATCAATTCCTGTTCATATTTCTGAATCTTCCTCTTAAGTTCTTTAAAATCCAAATATTCTTGAGAGGCTTTCAGTATAATAGTAGTTTCTTTAGCATTATTCAATTCTGTAATCAGGGCTTCAAATTTACTCAAATCGTCCCATAGTAGGAGCTCAATGAAGATCTTAGAGCAGTCACATGCAACTTTGACCCATTCAGCCTTAAACTGCAAGTTTTCTAAACCACAAGAGGGTATGATATTAATACATAACCTCCTTGGTGCCTGGCCGTGATCTATGTATTCATCCAATGTGCTAATATTATAGGATAACTCCAGTTCCTTAATCAACAGTCTTTCTAAATTAATAAAGGCCTTTCTGATATCTTTATTGGCTACAGTATCAGATTTTTCAGTGTTATTTAACTTACTGCGCAGTCTTCAGTGAGGAATTTCCAAAGTATCAGGATTAATTTCTTCCCAATTGTAATCCATGTTGTTTGGACCTGATGACGCTGTTGCTGTGTCTGTATTCGACATACTAAGTTTTGTATACTGCATCAGAGATATTTTCCTTTGTAGCATTAAGGCATTACCTGGATTTAATGTTCTCTTTTGCTATTATATAGGACTGTGCACTTTATTGTTTAACTTTGAAAAGATTGATTTTTCTTCGTACAGTTAACTGGCAGTATCCTTTGCTTAGCATTTGTAATTAACTAAAGCTAGTTAAATCAAGGCTTATAATGTAGATTTGAACAATATGTTCTACAGAGCTTACTATTATAGGACTTGGATTTAATAGTATACTTGTATTCAATGAGTATTACACTTTATACAGGGGATATTTCTCCTTTAAATGTCAAATGTTAATGGTGTGACATGGGCACTGATTGGAATATCAAGAAGTGGTTCATTCACCTGTGTGGCTTTACCCCCTTGAAGACTCGTGTAGTTGAGGAGCTAGGGGCAGCCATTCAAAACTCCTGCTCTACTTTTTTTAACTTGCACGTTTGATTTAAAGTAAAATAAGTTGCTAACAGCATTTATTTGTGCCCTGTTTTCTTTGTGCACCACTTTTTGCTGGACTAGTCTCAGAACATCTGGAGGAAGGAATCCTATTTGTCCGCCTGGAGCTGTCCATCACGCTTATCATGGATGCGTTTCTTATGGGGAGGGGGAGCATACTTTGTTGATCACAGGGTTTCTCGGTTCTGGTCACTTCAGGAGTCCTGTCACCATACGAACATATGAACATTCAAAAAGTGCCAGTAGATACAGGCCAAATGGTCTATCAAGTCTGCTCGAGTGTGCAGCGGTCAGTACATTGTACTACAGCTGCCCTCCCCCGCCGAGTGTCAGTACAACTGGTTTCTTACCCTTGTTTGCTGACCTCTTCCCCTCCAGTATCCTCACCATAGTGACCTTCCCCCTGGCCTTATCCCAACCTCTCTTAAAGATGCCCACTGATATCAAGGCCACCACTTCCTCTGGCAGCGTGTTCCACCTCGACACCACCCTTTCCATGATATAGTGCCTTCTCAACTCTCTCCTGAATCTTCCACCCTCCAGTTTCAGACTGTGCCCCCTAGTGTCCCTCCTTCCTTTTAATTTAATGATTTCCTCTGTACCTACCCTGTTTATACCCCTTACATATCCCTCCTGTCCTCCAGTGATTACATGTTGAGCTCCCTCAGTCTGTCCTTGTACGATTTGTCCTCCATCCCAAGGTTCATCCTGGTTGCTCCATGCTGGACTCCCTCCAATAGCTTGACATCCTTCCTTGGATAGGGGCACCAGAACTGCATGCAGTACTCCAGGTGTGACCTCAACAGTGACCTGTGCAGCAGGAGAATGACCTCCTTTCTCCTGGAGGTGACACCTCTAGCAATACACCCCAGAATCTTGTTTGCAATAGCTGCAACCTTCCTGCACTGTGCTGAATGGTCCATTTGGCCTGTGATTAGCACCCCAAGATCCTTTTCCCTCTCTGTACTGGATAACTGCACTCCCCTCAACTGATAACAATTTCCTGGCTTCCTGGCTCCCGAGTGCATGACTTTGCACTTCTTTGCATTGAACCCCAGCTGCCACGTGTCTGACCAGCGCTCAAGTATAGCCAGATCCTCCTGTGACCCTAGCCATCCCTCCTTGTCATTAATCACTGCACTGATCTTGGTGTCATCAGCAAAAAGGCTAATTTTATTCCTAATCCCAGCCGAGATGTTGGTGATAAAGATGCTAAACACTGGACCCAATGCTGAGCCTTGTGGTACCCCGCTGGTTACAGCTCTGGGAGTCGCGAGAGCTCCCCCTACCACTACCCTGTGCTCTCTGTCCTACAGCCAGTTCTTGCCCCATGCAATCAGCTGCACCTCTACTCTCAGGTAACTCAATTTGCTAATCAGCCTTCCATGTGGTACTGAATCGAAGGCCTTGCGGAAATCCAGATACAGGACATTCACCACATGGCCTTGATCCAGTGCCCTAGTCACCCAACCATAAAAGTCAACCAGGTTGGTCTGGCAGGATATGCCAGAGACAAACCCAAGCTATCTGTCATCCTGGAGGCCATTTTCCTCCAGAAAGGTTACTGTTCTGTCCTTATGGATAGTCTCCATCAACTTTCCCACAATGCAGGTAAGGCTGACTGGTCCATAGTTACCTGGTTCATCTTTGGGCCCACTTTTATGGAGGGGCACCACATGCGTCATCCTCCAGTCATGGGGTATGCAACCGGACCACAGAGAAGTGTTAAACAAGTCTGCCAGTGGTCTCGCCAGGACCTCTTCCAGCTCCTTTAGAACCCTGGGGTAAATGCCATTTGAGCCTGATGCTTTATGTACCTGCAGGGCCCTAAGGCCTTCCTGAACCCTGCTCACTGGAATTTCCCCATCTGTTAACTGTGCCCTCCCCCCATGGTGCCTACCCTCATTCCCCAGTGGCATTGGCCCATGCTTCTCTCTGTTAAACACAGAACAGAAGTAGTCATTGAGTACTTCTGTCTGCTCCATCCCCTTTTCCACCCATGCGCCACCTTTTTTGATCCTAACAATTTGGTCCTTGTAACTCCTTCTCTCCCATAAGTACTTGACTTTTTTTTTTTTTCCCCTTTTCTGATCCCCTGTGCCAGCCTAAGCTCCCTAGATGCTTTGGCTACCCTGGCCGCCCTGCTCACCTCTCTTGACTTTTTCCTGTCCTCCTCTTAATCCTCATCCCAATTGGATCTCAAATATCTTCTGAGGCAGCTCTTGTTTCCCTTCACTTTCTCTACCACCTCTTTGCTTAACCAGCTTGGTCTTTTAAACCTGTTCTTTTTTACTTTAGATCTTAGTACAGGATCTAGTGGCCTATTTTAATCCCAGCTTAATACTTTCCCACTTTTGATTAGCATTCATGTGTAGGCGGATGCTGTTCAGGTGCCCCCCCCCCCCCAAAAAAAATGTCCCTCATCCTGTCAAAATCCGCTCGCCTGAAGTCCACCACCTTTATCCTCATCCTGGCTGCCTCCTTACCCATATTCAATGAGAACCACACTGTGTGGTGGTCGCTTCCTGCTAGAGAATCCTCAACCCCTAATTCCTGGACATGCTTCCCGTTTGTCAGCACGAGGTCCAGTATGTTACCATCCCTGGTTGGTGCCCTTACCATCTGCACCAGGAAGCTGTCCTGGAAAGCCTCATTAACCTGCTGGTGCTCCATCAGTGTGTTTTGCTCTGGCAGCATTTGCTTCTCTAGTTAGGGGTCAGGTTATGTAGGTTAGGATGCACAGTACCATGATGACCATGTTCTACCTGAACAGGCAGGGTGGAACACACTCCCTTCCCTCGTGTCAGGAGGCCCTCCACACCTGGACCACCATGTGCAACATGGGAGAAGACCTCCTGGTAATCCATGTTCCGGTATTGAATAGCCGACTGGGAGACACTTTCAGGAGAGACGTTGCATGAGTGATCTCTGAATCATGAGGGTGTCAACCACCTCTTCTTCCTGTGGGGTACCCCTCTGGTGGATCTGTTTGCCTCCTAGGAGAATGCCAAACTGAGGCAGTTTTGTCTCTGCCCCCCTCCACAGTTTGGGACACAGTTGGATGCCTTCACAATGCCCTGGATCCCAGGCCTCATGTACGCATTCTTGCCCTTCCCCTTGATCCACAAGGTGATGGTCAAGGCCGGGAAGGACAAGGTGCGGATGATCCTGAAAGCTCCAGACTGGGTAAGAAGGTCGTTGTTGTTTGTGCCCCCTTCTCACTCTGCACAGACTGCTTCAGGTCCCCACAAGGCCACTCGGCTGTCCCCTTTACTTGCGAGTCCTGAAGTGCTGTACCCCCCACTGAGCCTTGGTTTACCCCCCAGGTGGGGAAGGGGCAAAGGGCCATCCCTCGAGCCTCTCCTTATCGTCAGTTTGCCACTTGGATGGCAGGCAGGGGATCCTGCTGGTGCCAGGGGATTGTCCTCTCTGGGAAGGGCTACTTCTTTTTTCAGTTTTATTCCCAACATACAGGAACCACGTGGGCAAGGGCTGCAAGGGTGCATGTCACCAAGTGATATCACACACAGCCAGCGCGACTCCTCCCTCCCCTAGTCATGATGAGCCCAACCATACCTTGCAGCCAGGGAGCACTGTGGCATCAATGGATGGGACCCTCCCTCCCCAGCGAAGGATAGAGTCCTCTTGGACACACATTCTCCCCCGACCTACCCCCAATGACCCAGGCTTGCTTCTGAACCTGGATCACCAGTGTCGAAAGCAGTAGCTGCAGTGCCACACCAGCGGGCCAGTGTAGCCAAGGCAGTTCTGGTACCCAGATCTCCTCAGTCTCAGCAAAAGGCCTCTGTGGCGCTTGCCTCTTTTCCCAGATCTGCTGACTAGACAACAGGGAAAGATCCTGCACCCGGGCCTGACATCCCTGTACCTTTTGGCTTGTTTCCTGAGTGACTAGAGTTCCAGACCTTGGGTCTTTCAGAAGATGAGTTCCACATTGTGGAGGCCTTCTGAAAAGAATTGACTAGCAAATGCTATGCATTTAAATGGAAGAGGTTCTCAATTTGGTGCCAGGGCAGGGAGCTTGATTCCCTTGGCTGCTTTGTGGCGAGCATCCTGGAGTACATCGGGTCCTTTTTTCAGTTGGGACTGTGAGGAGAGACTCTTGAGGTGTGCCTGGCAGCCATCTCTGTTTACCGGGTGCAGACTGGTAAGCTCATAGCCCAGTGGAAGTTGGTTGGGCACTTTTTCAAAGAACTGGACCATCTGTCCCTTCCAGTGCGTGGACCACCACAACCTTGGTACCTACTGCTGATGCTGGCTGTGCTCATGGGAAAGCCATTTGAGTCTATACACAGGTGTGAGATGTCACACCTGTCATGGAAGACAGCCTTCATGGTGGCCATAACATCAGCTAGATGGATTAATGCACTCTAGGCACTCTCAGTGGTGTCTCCTTATGTGATCTTCCACAAGGATAAGGCTGTCCTTTGCTCCAACCAAAATTCCTTCCAAAGGTATTGTCAGAGTTTCACCTTAACCAGGTGATGAACCTTCTGACATATTTTACCAGCCCATCTTCAGAGGCTGACCATAGGCTCCATAGTCTGGACTGGTGGCAGGCACTCTTTTACTATAAGGACTGCATGGCTGGAGTTCGGGTGAGGCTTGCCAGCTGTTTGTATCATACGCTGATGCCGTGTCTGGCAGACTGGCAGCAGAGCAAGTGATTGGCAGGTAGATCACATCCTGCATCGACCTCTGCAGTAGGTTGGCTGGTAGGGAGCCTCCTGTATGACTTGGGGCTCATTCCACCAGACATACCACTACCTTGGTGGCTGGTTCCAGAGACATCCCTGTCCATGAGATATGCAGGGCTGCTACCTGGAAGTCAGCACACACATTCATGTCCCACTACAACATTGATCTAGAGTCCTGGATGCTGCTTTTGGGACCTGTTTTCCAATTTCTGTTTGTCATGTAAGGGTGCACGTCTTGGCCACTCCTCCTGGAAAGCGTATAGCAGTCTGCCAGAGTGTGGATAGTGAACTGTATCCACACCCCAGAAAGAAATGTTACTCACCTGTAACCACTGTTCTAAGAGTGGTATACAGTTCACATCCACACAACTCATGCAGCCTCCACTGGCAAGTGGCACACAGATCCCTGCTTCCAGCATGAAAAGATGTGATGTCACGGGGCAGAGTCAGGGGATATTTATTTATTTTATTTATTTATGTCTTTGATGACCAGATGGGTGCACTGATCCAATGGATCGTTTTCAAGCACGACCCAGGCCATTTACATGGCATACTGAGTGGAGCAAATACAAGTTATAGCAAATTCACAGGTATCACAATTCGGTTGCACAAACAAGGTACATAGGTACACGATGCGTGCTAATTTTAGTGCAGAACTTGTTTTATTTGTTCAGTGCTGTTTTCCTTCTACCTTAATTCCATTTCTACCTGCCAGCTTGATTTCTCTCCTTCTGCTCTGTTTTCACTCCCGTTCTGTGGTCCGTGCTCACGCATGCGCAGTGGATTGCTACCCCACCACCCCCAAGTCAAATCTCACAACCTTTCCTTCGTGTTCAGTGGCTCTTTCTTTGTTTGGCAAAGTATTCCTTTTGTCCTCTAAGTAGCACCCTGCTGTTTTAGTCTCCATTTAGGCTGCAAGCTCCCCCAAAGCCAGAACACACAGAACCCTCCCTCGCGAGTCCCACAGAGCTCTCCTGCAGCAAGATCAAAGGTAGAGATTCCCTCCTGGCAGCACTACACATCTTACTAGTGTAGCCCATCAATGCTGCACGTCAACTGCCCTGCCCACCCTGGTTCATCCCTCCTTATATTGGTGAGGTTGGTCACATGGTACTAGTCACGTGACTGTACTGAATTGCCCATTTCGCTACCTGCAGGTTATAGATCTTCACCACCAGGATGTGATAGTATTACGCTCCATATTTATGCACTTCCTTGCTCTTCACGCCCGCTGTCTCTCTTGTCCCCGTAGTGTAACTTCCAAGTTATATTGCCTTTCTACCCTTCCTACACCTTGCCGAAGCAGGGATTCAAACCTTCAACCTTCAGCCAAAGCGGCACCCCTATCCACTGCACTCATCAGCCCTGCTTTTCCCTGGAGCTTTGTCCCTCTTATTCTGTGAGCATTCTGCTCTACCAGCCCTGGACCCGCGCCACCTCTCTCTGAGAGTCCAAATTATCCTCCCTGCCTTTAAGTGCTCAAGTTACCATTGGAAAGTACATCTTTGAGCTGCTTGAGGATTCTCTATGACCAACATTTTTTATGCTCTTCAGTAGTCCCCCATATTGATATCCCCCACTGAGCCTCTGCTATACACCTGTATTCGTCACTGTGCTGGGTACCCTCACCAGTGTTAACCCACAACATTTTGCACACTCCATTGTTTTGGTTTATCGTACTATGCACGCTGAAAATTGACCACAGCTCTCCTTACTCCTCATGGGCTCAGACATACCCTGGCTCAAGTGCTCCCATCATTGTGCACCTCCATTGTTACCAGTGTATCGATTATCAAGGGTGCTTAGTGCTCACCACACACCCCATAACACATGTCTGCAGCTACGGTCCTCTCTAATGTTCTGTGAGGGTTGTATCCTGTGCATCCTTTCCTCTGAAAATCTGCTGTACTCTCCATGCCACATAATACTAACACCCCCTATGAATGTGGTCATATACCTCCACTTAGAGCTCTCTTTAACGGACTCAAGAGGTTACTCCTCGTACTCTTGTTTTGCTCTGGGAACAACAAGCTTAACCCAAGACTCCCTTTCCTCATCTCTGTGCCTTCTGACATAACGAGCCTAAAAGGCATAAGCCTCCTGCACGTCAGTGCATGCAGCCTCCTCAAAAAATATGACATGAGCCGGCCTGGTTGCGATGAGAGTTGAGGCACTGGACACCACACCTCACACCATGCTGGTGACCCGAGTTCGTGAGCAAGCTCAGGCACCGGGGGTCAGCAGGGAAGAGTTGAGGAGCGTGTGCCCTTGTGGTGCTCTCCTCCCTGGGAGGGAGGGTTGGAGAAGGTCCGGCATGGCAGCGGCCCCCGGTGGAGACCAGGGCTACTGCAGCATGCTGTGTGGCACAGACTGTGTGGCCAACGCAGGTAAGGTTGCCGTGCGCCAGTGCATTGGGCATGCGCCATGCACGGAAGGGGGGATCGCAGAACAAGAGGAAAAACCTGGACCTTGGGGTAGGTGATGGCACCAGCCCCCATGCCCACAGCCAGGTCCATCCTGGATAGTCCTTTCAGGTCCTCCGCCTGGGCCCTCACCGTAGCAGCTGGGAATGTTGTTTGTAAGTGCGCCCATGAGGAGGGGCGGCCCCACCCCAGACAGGTCAAGCTGGGGGGACCAGTTGCCAGGTGAGAGGGGGAGAGAAGAAGCTTATTCTGGTGGACTCCGGGCCAGGCAGGATCTGAATGGATGCCTGAGAGAGGCTCCACGGTCCGTGACCCGGAGGGAAAGAAAAAGTTTAAAAAAAACAAAAAAACAAACATGACATGATTCAGGCCTCGGTCTGCCACACCAAGCCAGACAAGCTGGCAATCTCAGAATTATGGCTGAAAGCCTCTACCCCTGGTCATAGCATCAACATTCCTAATTATAACCTATTTCGCACCAATAGGCTTTCCGAGGAGGAGGCTTGGCCCTTTGTGTACACGAAAGATTCCCAGCCTCAATCACCCACTCAATTTCTGTGCCAGAGGAGTTCGAAAGCCTTACGTTAAGAGTATCCCTAATGCAGAATAAATCCCTACTTATTACCGGCTGCTACAAACCCTCCTCAGGGGGCCTTGAAATATTATCCCACCTCTGTAAGCAGATGGCCAACCACAACTCTGAAACAATTATCATGAGTGACCTCAACTTAGATAGGTTTTCCCAGTGCTCTAAGCCATTAAAGGATTTATGCAATGTATGCGGCCTCACACAGATGATTTCCGATTCTACCCATCCTGACGCCAAGAGCCCCGATCACAGTACTCTCCTTGACCTTTATACTGGTCAATAACCTGTATAAAATTGCTTACACCATTGTTTACCACAGTGACATAAGCGATCATAACGTTGCAGCTTGTGTGAAGGCCACTACAAAGCCCCCTTCCACTGCCAAATTCCTACACAAAAGGAGCTTCTGTAAGTTCAATGCCAGCCACTTTCTGTCGGACCTATATCAGACGGCAAGATTTCTATCTTGCACATGCAGTTCCCAAGGCCTGCAGTCTGTTCCAAAATCTGATTCAAAGGGCATTTAATAAGTCAGATCCAGGCAAAGACTTCCTCATGGTTTGCTAACGACTTGAAATCAGACCTACTTGCCAGGGATGCCTTATAGAAAACAGCACAAAAAACTAAATTTCCTGCCCAACTGGGAAGCTTTCAGAACCACTAAAAACCACTGCACCAATCGCATAAGGGCTGCAAAGTCTTAACTACTTCCAGTCAGCGTTGGACTTCCGCAAATCTAGTTTTAGCAAATCCTACGGAACATTGAAGGCCACAGTTCTGTTTCATCTTTGCCCCCCCCCCCCCAAAATCATTTCTGGTGACAACACCTTCACCACTAGGCAAAGTATACTCGAACAAATAAACATTCATTTCGCAACTGCAGGACTGGCTTTTGACACTTCCCCTGCAAGTAAACTCACTGTAGATGCCTCCAGCAACCCTCAACCCTCTTATTCTCATAGAGCGGCAAATCACGCACCAAAATTCAGCTTCAGCCCAGTCACATTTAAGCAGGTCGAAGACCTATTGTCCCTCGACGTCAAAAAAGCTCCAGTGCTGACCAAATCAAGCATTCTTCTTAAAATTAGGTCATCACCACCAGGCTCCACTCATTATTCACCTCATTGACCTCTCCCTCACTGATGGAATTTTCCCTCCTGTGTGGAAAACCGCCAACATTATCCTCCTCTTCAAGTCTGGCAACCCATGCAATCTTAATGGCTATCGACCCATATCCTTATTACCCACCTTATCAAAACATCTTGAAAAACTAGTCAGTACCCAACTAAGAGACCACCTGGAGTCCTCCAATCTGCCTAATCCCCTGCAATCCATCTTCTCCCCTGACCACAGCACAGTCTCCACCTTGGCCAAAGTGACGAACGATTGGCATACTGTCCTTGACACCAAAAAGCACGTCTGTGCACTCTTCCTGGATCTGAGCAAGGCGTTCAACACTGTGAACCACGACTTACTCCAACTCGTGCTGCACAACTTCGGCCTTGATGACACCACCCCATGGTGGTTCTCCTGTTACCTTATGGGCAGGAAGCAGTACAGGAAATCTCAAGGTGATCTTTCACCCGCCCAAACTGCTCTTGAGAGGTGTTTCACGGGTTCATTCTGGGGCCCCTACTTTTTGCAATTTACATCAATGAGATAGACTCCAACATTTGCTACGTGTTGACCATAAATTTACTATAAATCGCACTATAAAATCACTCCTATTCCTCAGACCCCCTCCCCCCGAACAACTGTGAAGTCTTACACTCGCTCCTACTTCTGGGTAATGCCAAGAAGGTGCACATTTTATGTGCGTACATACCCCCAAAAAATAGTAAAGTCAGACTTGAAGAATTCATTGATCTTTTGCCCGAGCTGTCCAGGAAAAATTAATTGATCTGCCTAAGGGATTTTAATCTAGAATGGCTTGGAGTCAGTTTTATTCTGCCTTGCTTCTACTATTAGCAAGGCTAACCTTACCCAACTTATACAGTCTCCCACTAGAATATCTCCTAACCGTTCCAGTCACCCTCTTATTGACTGGATACTCATGAACAGGAAAGACAGATTCTCTACAACCGGTGTTGTAGCAGACTCTATCAGTGATCACTGTTAAGTCTGCTGTGTCTGGAATGCCTCTCCTCTTTCCTTTCCACCTAAAGTGCTCTCCTTCTCCAACTTCGACTCGGCTGCTTTCCTACATGACCTACGACTTGTTGACTGTTCTCCCCTCTTTATTACCAGTGGCATAAACTGCGCTACTGATTGTTTTAATTAAACCTTGCTCTACTTGCAGAAGAAGCATATTCCTCTGTCCATGCGTAGGGTTAAGAGGAGAGCCACCAAATGGCTTAAGCGTCCTCTTCTGCAATTTCTTAAGTGATGGGATAGATTATGGGCTGTATGGATATCCTCTTCTCTCCCAACCGACTTTGAAGCCTATCGTGTCCTGCAGAACTGATGTAAAAGGGAAATCCATAAAGCCAAGAGCAACTACTACCGTGACCTTCTACGTACATCCTCAACTAATCCAAAAAGATACTGGGCTCAAATTAAGGAAATCTTAGGGAATAATAGGTGTCAAACCCCTAGTGAATTGAACATCAACAAAGTCAGCTGTAACAATCCCTCCACTGTTGCCAGTGCCTTTAACTCACTATTCACCAAATTTCTCAGTACTTCTCCACCTGCTACCCTTGGCTCCCATTTTCCATCCTTGGCCCCCACTGAAGGCCCCTCCTTGCTTGTGCTAGCTCCTGTCTCACATCAAGAGGTCCTAAAATTACTACATGCCAACCCGCCCCATGGCTCTGCTGGGCTGGATGGTATTGAACCCAGGATACTAAGACTTGCTGCCTCCATTCTCACTACTCTGGTAAACAGACTTTTAACCTTTCCATCTGCTCCTCCACAGTTCCTATGGCCCGGAAAACTGCTAGGACCATTCCTGTGTTCAAAAATGGAGACCCAAAGAACTTAACCAACTATGGACATATAGTGTTACTGCTAACTCTAAGAAAGCTGCTTGAAAAATGAATCCATCACCAGATAATCAATGCACCTACTCAATTCCAATCTTCAAACTCCGATACAGCACAGTTTTAGGACGGGCCATAGTACCACCACTGCGCTTAATCTTTTCACGAGTGACATTAAGACCAGCATGGACAAAGGCCTTCTGACTGGTGAGGTGTTTATTGACCTCACCAAGGCATTTGATTTGGTTAACCACCCCCTACTACTTGATAAACTTCTCAAGATAGGTGCCTCCAGTTCCACCCTATACTGGATCAGAAACTATCTCGATGAACGCTCTCAGACTGTCTCCTTCTCCAAAATCCTCTCATTCCCTGCACCCATTTATTGCGGAGTTCCACAAGGCTCTATACTTGGGCACCTTCTCTTTTCCTTGTTTTTAAATTATCTACCCATCCCATCACCCTTCTGCCTGCACCATTATGTATGCTGATGATCTGGTTCTGTATGCTGCCTCTAGGTCTGTGGGCACACTCAACAGTCTCCTATCTTCCACTCTTCAACAGAGCCAATCTTGGCTCACCGCTAACCACCAAATCCTGAACATTACCAAGACCCAAACTGTTATTTGGTGCCTCTAGAAAAGTCTGCAGAATTCCCCAACTATTAGGTCTTATGCCTTAACGGGATTTCCATCTCAGCAACAAACTCTTTCAGATACCTTGGGGTTAAGCTGGATCCCTCTTTAGACTTCTCATCCCACATTAATGAGGTATGCAAATCTGTTAACTCTGAGATAGGTGCTGCTTATAGAGTGCATCACTCCCGCACCCCCGCCACCAGGATCTCCGTCGCCAGAGGTGTCCTACTCCCTGGTCTCACTTATGCTGTCCCTGTTCTTTCCCAGGCCAACACTTGTGCTCTCCAAAAGTGGGACACTACTTAGGGCAAACCTGCAGATATTGTTATATCGGCCCCTCGCCTTACCCACCACTAGCTGCCCCCTAAGTACCTGTGCTCTTATTACTTGGGTTGTTTTATTGACTCCTTAACCAGAAATCCCTGCCCTGACTCTTTGGGGGCTCTGCTCATCCCTGAAACTTACTCCACCTCTCTCAGGTCCTCCGCCTTCCCCCAACTATCAATCCTGCTCTACACTACTAGGATGGGTGAGTAAGCCTTCTCACACTTTGCTCCCAAATTCTGGAATTCCCTACCTCCCCACCTAAAAAGCTCCTTATCTCGCATTTCTTTCAAGAATGCACCGTTCTCTCACCTTTATGCACTTGGGGCATGTAATTACCCTTAATTTATTTTGCTGTGTTCATCATTGTTTCTCGCCTATCATGCCAAAGCACTCCTGTACAACTGTGAGTAGTTTTGTCTTTTGTTATACATCCCTGCATGAATTTTTACTGGCTTTGTACTATTTCTCCCTCGGGGATACCTGATGTTGCTGTACGAATTGTATGTTTCTTGCACCTGTTTGTAATCTCTGTATCTTGTACTATCCAAGGTTGTGCCTGAAAATAGGCAAGCTTTCATGCTTAATGCACTCACCCGGTAAACAAAAGCTAATAAATAAAATATGGCCAGCATCCATCTTTTTTCGGATGACACCATTCTTTACGTCGCCAAACCCACCCTTGAGTTAGCCTGTAAAGAGATGCAACAGGACTTCGACCTGCTGCAACAAAATCTCCTGCACTGTAAATTGCTGCTCAGTGCTAAAAATACGAAAGTGATGATCCTTTCACCTTATGCCCTTTCCGCATACACCTACCCAGTAAGTACTCAGCCCCAAATCCTCACTCTTCTGGGTGAACCTTTAGAGGTCGTAGAAAAATGTAAGTATCTGGGCCTCTGGATAGACTCGAAACTCACCTTCTCAGTGCATATAGAGGAACTCCTGAAAAAGCTACGACAAAGACTGGCCTCCTCAGAATCAGAAAGCTACTCACATTTGAGGCCAAATCCCAGTTGTTGCAGTCCACATTCCTCACCCTAATCGACTACGTCGACTTCATTTACAGCCATTGCCCAATAACTGCCCTAGCGAAGTTGGATACAGTGTATCACAGAGCCTTAAAATTCATTACCGGTGCCCCATTCCAACACACACCACTGTCATCTATACGCCCAGCTTGGATGGCCATCCCTCAGGAACAGGAGACTGAAAAACACCTACCTCTGGGCATATAGCCCCATTACACACCAACTCCCTCCCTACATCATGGATCTTTTCAAAAGTTCCCCTGGTGCCTGCCATCTCAGAAGGTACTCTCACATACCTCTTGATACACCCAGGATAAAAACTAGATTTGGTGCCTTGTCCCTAAGGTATCGCATCCCCACCATTTGGAACACCCTCCAGAAATCATTTAAGCTCACAAAATTGGTGGGACTGAACACTTTCAGGACCCTTTTGTAGCAGTCACTTGCAGATATATGTAACTGCTTCTCCTAACTCATCCTGCTACTAGAATGTTCCTGTCTGTTCCCCAGAAATTTGATCATCCTTCTGGAAGTATGCCAGTACCCAGCGCTTGTTGGCTTCCCCCTCCCCAGCAGCCCCAACTCCTCTTTCCCTCCCTCCCTTCTCTCTCTCTCTCCCTACCCAACCCCCCCTTTGTCCCTCAGTGACCCCTTCTTATGTGGTTCCTCCCCCCGCACTGTGCCTTCTATGTATTGTCCCCTCTGTTCATGGTTTTGAAAATTGATATGTATGCCTTTCTTTTAGCTATCTTATTATACCCCGTTGTCGCAAATGTATGGTTGTGTTCTCTATGCTGTCTCAATTTTGCCTTGTTTCTGTATGATGTATTACTTGTTATGATGTCTTGTATCTTTTGTGTTATGTCAACCCAGGACCACTTCGTAAATGAGTTTGCTCAGTGGTGCATTCCTGGTTAAATAAAAATTGAATTGAACATAACGACAATACATACAGTTAATTACAGTAGGGTACAGGGTCTGTAAGCAAACCAGTAATCAGGTCAAGACTCTGTTATGGTAGAAAATCTCACAGAAGGGTTTACATGCTATCTACATGGAATGAGTGTTGTGATGAGGCTGCCTCTAGAAAGGGTATGACACCGGTACAGGGAAGGGGGATTAGAGGAAGGGGATGCACTCATTGCCCTGGTGGGCAAACACATCTGGCTTCTGACAGCAGCCAAGCTTTGAGGTGGGTTTTGAAGATTAGGTGAGAAGGAAAGGACTTTATGGCCCTTTGCAGAGTATATTCTAGGGACTTCGGGGGGATGGGGGGGAGACAGATGATTCATATAGGCACCTTAGTGCCACTCTGCCCTTGAGGAGGGGAGAGTACGGGGACAGGTGGTTGCCTCTGACGGTGTTGTCTATGTGCCCAAGGGCATAGTTGAACCGCCCTTGTAGTGGGAACCATCCTGGCAACTGATACAAGTCACAGTGGTGAGTAGTGTAAGGTGGCTGTAGCAAGAAGTGACAAATGCTGTTGTATATGGAGTTTAGCCCGCAGAGCAGAGGACACCTGGGAATAGATGGGGGAACAGTAGTCTATAAGGGGGAGAAGGTTGCCTTGGGCAATCCCAAGGCACACCTCTAAGGCCAACAACTGCTTTTGGCAGTAGGCAGACCCAAGTTTCTGGTTTACCCTGCTCACGATGTTGTTGACATGTTCAGTGAACGCAAGGGAGGGGGTCAAGGGTGACAGCTAAGTATTTCAAGCTGAGAACATTTTGGAGGGGGGCCTTCCGGTGTGCGCACAAGGAGTGAGGAATTTGATTTGGAGATGTTGGTAAGGAATGGTCTGGACCTGAGAAGCATATCTTTCATTTTCTTTTCATTGACCAAGAGCCTGTTGGACAGAAACCAATTGTAAACTGCACTGTAGTTAAGGATTAGTATGGAGGAAATATTTGTGAGGGACTTGTCACTGCGGAATAGGACAAGGTTGCTCACATAGAGATGTGCCTCACAGGATAGACTCTCGGTGGGGAGGGTGTTTATGAAGAACGAAAATAGCA
The DNA here is from genome assembly GCA_016271365.2 of Neoceratodus forsteri. Classification (NCBI taxonomy): domain Eukaryota; kingdom Metazoa; phylum Chordata; order Ceratodontiformes; family Ceratodontidae; genus Neoceratodus; species Neoceratodus forsteri. The sequence continues at coordinate 196,671,048 of CM057458.1, forward strand.
GTGGACCAAGGATGGAGCCTTGAGGGAACCCGGTGGTGACAGTCAGGGGAGGGGAGGAGGCTGAACGAATATTGACTGATTGGGATCTGCCCATGAGATAGCTCCAGAACCAAGAAGAGGTCTCGGTCGAGCAGCCAAGTTGAAGGAGAGTAGAGTGGAGGAGGGAGTGGTCAATGACGTCAAAGGCCTTTGTCAGATCCACAAATACAGCACCAATGGCCTTCCGCAAGTCCATGTTTCTGAGGACATGGTTTGTGAAGTGGGCCAAGGCTAATGTGGTGCAATGGTGCTTACAGAACCCGTGATCTTACTTCGAGAGGGCTCTTGCAGTAGGTAATTACATATAGGACTGACGCCGGCAGGTGGCAGGACCCCACGGAAAAATTTCTAGCTAGCAGTCCCTGGCGAAGGACCGCCCCCACGTCAGGTGACCGGCGTCAGGAGACGTTTGTATAAAGGACAGTTCCTGACACCCGCCTTCCAGTTCTTTTCTGCTGTTAGCTCGTGCAGCGCCTTGCGGAAAAGTTTGTGCTTCGTCAGCCCTATCTTCGTTGGTTTTTACCGAAATAATTTGTTTTTTTTCGACTAACGTCAGGTACCATCGTCGGTGTATGTCATCTCCTACACCCTCCGAGCACAAAAATAAGTGTGATTCATGCGACGCCCAACTGCCGCAGAAGGACGGCCATTCCCTGTACCTGGTCTGCCTAGGCCCCGATCACCCAGTCGAGAAGTGCCAGCACTGCCTCAGCTTCAATGCGGCTACCCAGAAAAGGCGGCAGCAATCCCTGGAAGCCCATATTCTGAAGAAGAAAATGAGTTCAATGGAAAAGGAGCTCAAAAAACTGAGGCAGGTGTCCACTTCCCCCGAAGGCCATCGGAAGAAGGAGAAAGAGAGGCACCGGGACAAGGGCTCCTCTACTGCGTCTCCCTCGGGAGTCGCTGGAACACAGGTAAGTCCCCTCCGGGGGACCGCTCCTCAATGGCCGCCTCGGAGGTTTCCGAGGGGGCGTCGGCCCGCTCATCTGGCTTGCGCTCGGGCCTTGAGGTTGCCTCCGGCCAATTGGAGGCCTTCGACCCTGGTTCAGCCGCAGGCTTGCGGCCTACCACTGCGGCGACTCGGTAAGTCAGGTGTCGGCTCCTCCGGCGTCCGCCCGGAGGGGCGGTAAGATGCTGAACCCGCCCGGGCGGTAGCGGCCTCAACTCCACCAGATTAGGCGATCCTTCTACTGACCTGCCTCCGGTGATGGCTTCCATAAGCCGGACGCCGTCTCCTCCAGCGCCCACCGGGAGCTCACCCTCAAGTCACACGCCGGCTCGTCCAATGTCCGGCTGGTGAAGGAACCGATGACGAACCCTCCCACGACTGTCGTACACGGTTCCCCATAGCCTTCACCACCATCTGGGGACCCAGAGTCTCCCCAGCCCGACCCTGGGGATTTCTCCCCTCCATCCCTGGGTGACGCTGGCGATCTTCCTCCTCCGTCAGACCTTCCTCCACTTGGTGCACCAGATCAGATGTTGGCTCCCCAGACGCCGGCCCCGATGCTGGCTCCTCTGACGTTGGTACCTCTGATGACAGGGCCTCCGACGCTGGTTGACTGACTCCGGGAGACTTCCAGCTCCCGTCGGGCCCTCTGGGCCTTCCAATATGGACCCGCCCGTGAGGCCACCAGCCGGGACGCCTGCTCCGCAGCACCCCCCAGCTTCCGGGTACTCTCCGTCCTGTCTGACGCTGGCGTACCTGGGACCGCAGTATCCAGCACCACAGTACCCGATGCTGGTTTTTCCGACGCCGCAGTACTTAATGCCACAATACCTGGTGCCTGGCTACCCGCAGCTGGGTTTTGGATACGCCCCATATGGGTATAACCCATATCCTTATCCCCCGCCTCCTCCTCCACCGCCCTCACAGCCGCTGGTGGACCTGCGGGAGACTCTGGCCTCCTGGTGGGCTGAGGCCAAGGCTCATCTCACCAAAGCGGTCGAGAGACGCATTCCGATGACGGTGCCATCCCAGGTTCCCATACGTCCAAGGCGGCACACTCCCTCACCACCTCCGGACTCCAGGGTTCTTCCGTCTGGATCCAGAGAGGGGCAGGACATGCTTCCCCGGGGGCTTCCCAAGGGGTCCGTTCCTCCCCCGGGTCGGGAAAGGGAGTCTTTTTCCTCTTCATCCTCCTCTTAACCTTTGGACTCCTCTGATTCGTCCGACGGTTGCTCTGAGAGAGACGACGAGTCACGCTCTCCGTCGAAGCCCAGGCCAAGGACTCCTCCATAGTCTCCTCCAGAAGATCCTTCTTTTATGGAGTTGCTTAAGAAAATCCAGGAGGCTCATCAGTGGCACTCCCTGGAACCAGATCCTCAGCGTCTGAAACTCACTGAATATCTGGATCTGCCCGTGACAGCTCCTACCTTGGTGCCACCCTGGATAGAGCCTCACGCCGACTTCGTTACCACCATATGGAAACAGCCATCGGCTTTAGCCCCACTTCCTAGGAAGTCGAACAGGCTATATCAGGCTCCGGAGGGTGTTGATTTTCTGGATTCCCACCCTTGCGCCGACTCGGTCGTGATTAGCACTGCTCACGGCCGGTCGGCCAACCCCAAACACCTTAACTCGTCACCACCTGATAAGGAATCATGCCTTCTGGCCCAGTATGGGAGAAAGATCTATGCTTCTTCCACGCTGGGGATCAGGGTCCTGAACTATGTCGGCCATATGGGGGACTACCAGAAGGCCATTCTGACCCAGGTGGAAGCCAAATTGGACTCCCTACCTGACTCCCAAGTCAAGCAGGAGTTGGCTGATCTTGTCCGCTGTGCTCGTTCGGCCAGTTGACACATGCTTAGTGCGACATACGATGCAGTGGACACTGCTGGACGGAGCTCAGCTTTCGCTGTAGGCCTGCAGCGTCATGCTTGGCTCCGTGTGTCAGGGCTGGTCCCGGAGGTGCAATCTGCCATCCAGGAAGCACCCTCCCGGGGGTCGGTGCTCTTCGGGGGTGATGTCAAGGACATCATCACCGATTTGCAAGAGAAGAGGACGGCACTGAAGTCAGTTGATTCCATGTACCATCCCCATCAGCAGCAGCGCCGTCCCTTTCGTAGATGGAATCGGCCCAAGGTGAAACCCCATGGAAGGCAGGCCACAAAATGCTGAGCCCCCACAGCTGCTAAGCCCCCCCTGCCCAAAAAAGCAGCGGGTGCTTCAGCTGTGGCACTGTCCCACACCACCTGACTCCTCTCCTCTCCCACAGCCTCTGGCCTCCCCGGAGGAACCGGTAGGTGGGAGGTTTTCCTTCCACCTTCCGGGCTGGGAGAGGATAACCACAGATTCTTGGGTGCTCCAGCTTATAGCAGAAGGACACTCGATAGAGTTTCTTCAGAAACCACCTCGCCACCCCACTCTGAAGTCATCGTATTCAAGGGAACATCTTCCTTTGGTCCAGGAGGAAATTTCAGCTCTCCTGCTGAAACAAGCAATAGAACCCATCCCCCTGCACCTGCACGGGACGGGTTACTATTCCCATTTCTTCCTGGGCCCAAAGAAGACAGGAGATCTCAGACCAATTTTGGATCTCAGTTCCCTAAATCTTTTTGTAGAATACAAAAGGTTCAGGATGCTCTCTTTGCAGAGCCTTCTGCCCCTTCTACGGCCGGGTCAATGGCTGTGTGCCCTGGATATGCAGGATGCTTATCTGCACATTCCCATATGCCCATCCCATCACAAATACCTTCGTTTTGCATTCCATGGGGACCACTACCAGTTCAAGGTGCTCCCGATTGGTCTATCCTCGGCCCCCCGAGTGTTTACCAAATGCCTGGCAGTGGTGGCGGCCCACCTACATACGAAAGGAGTGCAGGTATTCCCGTACCTGGACGATTGGCTCTTGGCAGCCTGGTCCAGGGAGGAACTCCTGCGTTGCCTCTCCCTTACCCAGCAGGTTTTTGCCTGCCTGGGTATTACCATCAACCATTCCAAGTCTCATCTGGTCCCATCCCAGAGACTACAGTTTATTGGGGCAATTCTCGATGCAACCACGGGTTAGGCCTTCCTGCCTCCGGACAGGGAGTCCATCCTCCAGACCCAAATAAGTCTGCTGTCCGACCGCAGGACAGTCTCTGTGAGGTCGGTCCTTCACCTTCTCGGGCTCATGGCGGCTGCTATCCCGACGGTTCCTCGCACTAGTCTCCACATGAGAATTTCTCAGTGGACTCTGCGCTTCCAATGGGACCAGCTAGAGGATGACCTAGATCACCCAGTTCTGGTCTCCTCGCCGATGCTTTGAGACTTGCAATGGTGGATGGTTCCAGAGAACCTGCAGCTACTGTGGATTTGAAGTTCCTTTCATGGAAGACTCTCTGTCTGGTGGCCCTAACTTCTGCTCGGAGAATTTCCGAGCTCCAGGCCCTGATGTGTAAAATCCCTTACTTTATTTTTCACAAGGAACGGGTTGCTCTTCGCACGAATCCTAAGTTTCTCCCTAAAGTAGTAGCTGAGTCTACTCTAAATCAGTCCATAGAGTTACCTGCCTTTTTTTACGCAGTACTGTAATCAAGGGGAGTATTTACTCCATACTATGGATGTTCACCGGATTCTGAGATACTACACCAACAGAACGAAGGATCTCAGAAAGACTGATCAGTTGTTTGTCTCTTTTGCTCATAACAGGGAAGGCAATGCTGTCTCCAAGCAATGCCTTTCTAAGTGGTTGGCTCATTGCATCACTTTCTGTTATGACAAATACAAGAAGACCCTCCCAGGTCAAGTTAGAGGCCACTCCTCCAGAGGAGTAGCTGCCTCAGCGGCTTGTTTCAAAAATGTTTTCGCGGCAGACATCTGTGCTGCCGCCACGTGGACTTCCATCCATACTTTCACTAAACACTACAGTTTGGATGTTGTCTCTCGCCGTAGAGTAGGCTTCGGGCTGGCTGTTCTGCAAGGCTTCTTATCTTGAGGCTTGCACAGCTAGAACTGCTCTTTGGAGTAGTTTCCTCCTCTCGTTGTTCCAGACTGCTTGGGATTCAGTCCTATATGTAATTACCTACTGCAAGAGCCCTCTCGAAGTAAGATAGTACAGTTACGTAAGAACTTACCGTAACAGTAGATCTTCGAGAGAGCTCTTCGCAGTAAACTCTTCCCCCTCCATCCCCTAGGCTTTTTCAGCTCCTTTTCCAGTGATGGAAATATCCGCTTTCTCTCGGCCGGCCTTTCTGCCCATGGTGGGAAAGAACTGGAAGGCGGGCGTCAGGGACCGCCCCTTTATACTGACGTCCCCGGACGCCGGTCACCTGACATGGGGGCGGTCCCTCGTCAGGGACTGCTAGCTAGAAATTTTTCTATGGGGTCCTGCTGCCTGCCGGTGTCAGTCCTATATGTAATTACCTACTGCAAGAGCCTCGCTCGAAGATCTACTGTTACGTTAAGTTCTTACATAACTGTACTTTGTTGGGAACCCAGCAGGCTATGTTTTCTGAGGTGTTCAGAGAGCTGGTAGTGCACATTTTCTCCAGTAGTTCACTCAAGTTATACTGCTTGGGTAGTAGGAGAGGCTTAGCTTAAAGATGTCCAATGGAATCTTTTCCAGTATAACTGCCAGAGTGTGCATGTGAACTGTATACCACTCCTAGAACAGTGGTTACAGGTGAGAAGCCCATCTTTACTCACCTGTAACCATTGTTCTAAGAGCGATAAACAGTTCACATCCACACAACCCACCTGGTCTCCCCTGGTAAGTTGTGCATGGCTCCCTGCTTCCAGCATGTAAAGATCTGACATCATGGGGTGGAGTCAGGGGGATATACTGCCCGGGTGGTGGGAGGAGTTTGACTTCCAACAAAGAGCCTGTATACCACTCCTAGAACAATGGACTCTTGGAGTCGTCGGCCGCAGGATGAGTGGCCACCGGGCGGACGGCGCCTCTGAAGCCGCCGCTCGAGACCACAGCCCCGGATCCCTCCAGCTAGGCAGGGACTCTTGGAGTCGTCGGCCGCAGGACGAGCGGCGCCTCTGAAGCCGCCGCTCGAGACCACAGCCCCGGATCCCTCCAGCTAGGCAGGTACGGCAAAGCCGCAATTTTTCACCCACCCCCCTTCCCGAGTGTTGTTTTATAGCCCAATTGCTCCGCCCACAGTTTTTCCCTCTCTCTCATTGACCGGCTCATTAAAAAAAAAAAAACTTCTCCTGCTTACTAGAAGTGCTCCCTTTGTTCACATTACTTATTGCCTTTCAGTTAGTTCCAATTTTAACCAGTTGAGGCCATGAGATGTGCCTACACCAAAACTACAAACTATTATTTACGCTGAGTAACGTCCAATAAGACCCTGCTGCTGAGGTAATTTCTATATATATTTAACAACTGCCCCTGTGTAAATTAAACATGGGAGGCCTCAAGTGGCTTTGCCTAATAGCCATTATCTTTCTGCTATGTAGTATGGCTGGCCCTCACGACAGCTATGATGTTCCTATAGAGACATGTCCCAAGCTAACAGTATACCCATATATTAATAATAGTTATTTATTATACTGCCCTTGTCTGCCCCTAATTCAACTGAAGCTTACTGAAACCTCAGATAGTGGCACAGTAACCAGCTCTTCTAAGTACGTCCTCAAACCCCAGGCTATCAAACTCTGCTCAGGCCGCCACTACCCTACGTGGTTCTTAAGCTATATATCTACAGGGCAAAACAAGAAGATGACCCGATCTATGGACCCACGTGCCCTAAACTGTAACAAATACAGAAAGCCTCGTGCCTTTAAAAACTTCTTCCACAACCTGAGAAGTATTCTCCTCTCCTCCTGCTACTGTGTTCAGGAGACATTGAACTTAACCCTGGTCCCCCAAGGATGCTCTCATCGCCATCTGAAATTAATCATCTGAAAGGTTTCAGTTTCCTACATGCCAATGTCTGCAGCCTGTTAAAAAAGCTGGAGTCTGTCCAGGCCTGGATTATCCACACTGCACCAGACATTTTGGTGATATCGGAATCTTGGCTCCGAGCATCCACACCAGACAGTGAGGTCAATATCCCCAATTACCTTCTTTTCAGAGCAGATAGAAGGACTGGGGGATAGCCATTTATGTTAAACGTATTCACAGTATCTGTATTAGATGCCACCTCCATTGCGGGAGGTTTGAATGCTTGTCTCTTAAAGTAGAGCCACCTCACTCTGGGGCCTTTCGTGTGATAGGCTGCTATAGACCACCTGCAGCAGGACCTCAACTCCTAACTCACCTGTCTGGACAAATGGACGCTTCATCCATGGAGACAATTATACTAGGTGATCTAAACTATGACTGGTTAACTAGCGGATCATTACCCCTGAAACATTTCTGTGATTCACATGGATTCACTCAACTAATTTCTGAACCTACGCGCATCAACAACAAGAATCCAGCGAGAAGCAGCCTTCTGGATGTGCTACTTGTCAATGAACCTCATCATTTCTCACATGCCGGTATCCTTCCAGCTGATATTAGCGACCACTGCCTCATAGCTGGCATTAGAACTATCCCAAATCCACTATCTACATCAAAGTTCTCCACCAAAAGATCAAGACGTAACTTTGACCCTCTGGCTTATTTCAACTACCTAAAAGACTCTATGAAATGGCAGAGTTTTTACCTAGCTAAATCAGTAAGTGACGCCTATGATGTCCTGCACGAAATCATAACTGGTGCCCTAGATATCCATGCCCCTATAATCAAAGCTAGAATAAAAACCAGGACCTGCCGCTGGTTTTCACCAGACTTGAAGAAAGCCCTACTAAAAAGAGATCTACTGTGGAAAAAGGCCAGGAAGTCACATACAGAATCGGACTGGTGTCTTTTCAGAGCAGCCAGAAATGCCTGCACAAAAATGATCAGGGAGGCAAAGGCTACTTTTTATCAATCAGAATTGCTCTCTGCATCTAATAATCCTACCAAGTTCTGGTCCACTATTAAGGAAGTCTCAGGCCACTCACCAGGTAGTGTGCTCCCATCCAAAATTACCATTGACAATGTCTCTGTCACTGATAAATCTGAGATTCTTCAAGCCTTCAATAATCACTTTGCTACCGCTGGCCTGGCTTTCGATAAAGCACCAGTAAGCAGTCTTCGGCCACAGATCAAAGCACAGTCCCTAGAAATAACAACAATGGCAGGACATTCGCCTTTTCATTAATCATCTTGAAAGAAGTTGAAGACCTTCTGCTACAGTTAGACATTAGAAAGAGCACAGGAGCTGACTCGCTTGACCCATACTTTCTGAAAATAGCTTATCACATACTAGCAGCACCAATAGTGCATTTATTTAACCTGTCTCTAATCCAAGGCTCTCTTCCTGCAGAATGGAAAACTGCTCATGTTATTCCGCTATACAAAGCAGGGGACCCAAGTGATTTGAACAACTATAGGCCAATCTCCCTACTGCCTATACTTTCGAAAATGTTGGAAAAAATCGTGGATACACAGTTGAGATCCTTCCTGGACAACTCAGAATTTCTTAACCCCATGCAGTCTGGATTTAGAACCAAACACAGCACTATTACTGCACTGGCCAAAGTTACTGACGACTGGCAATGGGACCTGGACAAGAAAAAATTCGTTTGTCTGGTGTTTTTAGATCTTAGCAAGGCCTTTGATGCCGTCGACCATTGTCTGCTTCTTTCCGCGCTAAACAATTTAGGCATGGACTCAATCACACGGGACTGGTTCCAGAACTACCTCACAGACAGACAGCAACAAATAAAGGCCGAAGGAGAGCTTTCACCACTCAAATCAATAAAGAAAGGAGTCCCACAGGGTTCCATATTGGGTCCACTACTGTTCAACATCTGTATTAACAGTCTGAACTTAGGAATCAAAGAAGCCAGAATCCATTTATTCGCCGATGATACAGTGCTCTACCTAAGTCGAGACTCCCCTGGAGCAGCATGCGCTGCATTATAAGATGAATTCAATAAACTGCAAAACCAGCTCATCGACAAAAAGCTTTTGCTAAACGCAAAAAAAACCAAGGCAATGCTGTTTGCTCCATCTAGCACCGGGACCAACTCTGCAGCCTATGACACTGTTCCTCCTATAACCACCCTACTTGGTGAAAATCTTGAGTTCATGCCGAAATTCAAATACCTGGGTATATGGCTGGATAACAAACTCTCTTTTAAAGAACATATTGAAGAATTACTGAAAAAGCTTAGGCAAAAGCTTGGCCTCTTCTACAGAATTAAACATCTCCTTACTGGACTGCAAAAAGACAGCTTGTTCATTCTACATTCCTATCATTAATTGATTATGCTGACATTATATATGGCCAATGTCCTGTCTCGCAACTTGCTAAATTGGACGTATTGTACCACAGAGCCCTAAGATTTATAACTGGCCTTCCATCCTCCACGCACCACTGCGTGCTATATACTGCAGTAGGGTGGCCTTCGCTTCAATTCAGAAGGCATAGAAATGCAGCCATTTGGACACTTCGAGCTCTCTCCAATAAACTCCCGGACTACACTGCTGCCTGCCTTCCTCCAAATCCACCTAGTAGCTACGGCATAAGAAGTCACTCATTAATTTCCCTAAAAATTCCCAGGATTACCAACCACTTTGGTAGGGCAGCCATAAGTCATGCTTTGCCCTCTTTATGGAGAAGGATCCAAAGCTCATTGAAACTCAGCACTCCTGTCAGTATTGCTATGTTCAGGCATCTTTACGACAAAACATTTACTGAAATTTGTAAATGTTGCCATAGCTTCTAGTGGTTCTATTAGTGGCCTCATCTCTAAATCTACCTCTCACAGTCTTGAATCCTACCCTGTTAATCCCTCCATAACATGTTTAAGTAGCCAGCTGCCTTGTTTGGCCCTCGGAGCCTTTGGCACCTTCCCTTACCTAATCCTACATGCCACTTTAATAGTTGTTCTGTTGGAATTTTGGAATTTTTTAGGCCTTCTCTAAGCCATGGCCAATTTCCAAGCCAGTGACCACCACCTAAGCTAGAATTAGTTACTGAGGGATGAAATGGTTATGATCTGCATTCCTTCGGCTGAGTCCAGTATAAATTAACACCTTCATACATGTATAAGAAAGAGTGTACATTCCACAATTAATGTCATGTGTTGTTGTTTACCTGTTCTCCACAAGTGCAATGGAATGTTTATACTGTACCGTTCAAATGTAAATCTGTATTCCTACTACTACATTTTGTATGTATTCTATGTATGTATATCCGTCCTTGACAAACTGCAGGTCCACCTTGTAAATGAGCTTGCTCAATGATGATCGCCTGGATAAATAAAGATTTGATTGATTGATTGGTTACAGGCGAGTAGACTATTTTACTGCAGTGTCTGCTCCTGGGGAAATTACTGGGAGTGCTGTAGGACAATGAGGTTCCAGCACTGAGTGGTGTACCTTTTTCTTGGGCAATCCAACTTGGCCTAGATGACTCCCAGGGGTGGAGTGACACTGGGAACCTAGGCTCTGAGGTCTCCCGGCCCTCCCTAAACCAAAAACAAACAGCCCCATTTATAATAGCAGGTAGCTAAATTACTAAATCGCTCCTCTCCTCAGTGTATTCCCTTTGGAGACATCAGGACACACGCAGTCACACTTAAACTTTGCACAACAAGGAAATTAATTTGCACAGGCATATGCAAACCCCAGTAGTTATCACTAATCAAACCGGTGAACATTTATATTCTTTTCCCCCATTGTATCAGTCTCCTTGCAGTTGTGAGAGAGCCACGTTTCTATCCATGAACCCAAATCAAATATCCCCTTCCCCCTTATTTTTTGTGTTTGTTTTATTGAAAATATTACCACATTACAAGCCAGTACAAATCAAACAGGCAAATGATATAAGAATATAAAAATAGATTAGCAGAAATACTGATTTGGCTGTTCAAGGGAGGAATCAGCAGTAACATGCGAGGGTATGAAGTCTGTTGATGTCAGTACATTATCAATGTGTATTACCAATAGGGTCACCAGTCGTCTTGTATTTTATGGGATGTCCCTTATTTAAAATGATTTTCCCATGTCCCGTTAGACTTGTCCCATATTTCAGGTGCCCCACCCCGTGTTGTAAACAACTCACTGTTGTTTTCCTCAGGATCGGCTCTGTGCTGTGCCTTCGAATCCGGCTGTCAAGTGGCGGCTAAGGCAGAGCTTGTACGCAACTGCGCATGCACAGCATCGCCCATGGAGATGCCATTGCCAGCCAGTGCTGTGGTGGGTGTGACAGTGACCAGCAGATACTGTGCATCAGGGAGGAATGATCTGAGTGAGGAGGCAGCCAGCAGAGGCAGAGCCTCCCAGTCCCTCCTTTGTCCTTTCCTAGGCAGAGTTAGCTGAGTCGAGAGCGGTCTGAGTGGGAGGGAAGCCGCAACCACCTGCCACACCACCGTGCCACCACCAGAAAAAGACAAGACTAGAAGTCTGTCAGTCGGTGTCAGTCTGCGGGTCCAGTCGAGTTAAAAGAGAACGGATTATTCCTCCCCAGTGAGTGCACCTAGTCAAGTGTGGTGAGAGTCCCCTCAGCTCAGTGTAAAAAATCTTCCTCTCATTGGGACTCGGGTCTTGGACATAGGATGCAGTGCCTGGCCTGCTCAGATCGGTGTTGGGCTGCTTGGGGCGCTGGGCATGGACTTGCACCGGGAGTTGGATTGGTTGGCGGCTGGATTGGGCCCGGCAGGCAGCTGGGGTGGGTTTGGCAGGCATGGGCGCTAGCAGCCACCTGGTTACGGGGGTCTGGTCCAGTCTGGGCCACTGCTGTAGCAGCACTGTGAGGACGGAGTCATTGAATCGGACTCTGAGTCTGTCTGGAGCAGGACAGGAGAGAAGAAGGAATGAAATGTGGAGGAGCCTGAAATGAACTGGATGTTTTTTTATTTAAGTAAGTAATGCTGTCGTAGTGCAGTCCTGTCTTTCTGGAAATGGAAAGCAGCATCTGCACGTGTGGACAAGTCAAGGCCTGAGCTGTCTACTACTGCTTTAACTTTGAGTTCTTCTCTTCTACTATTAGAGGCTTTTGCTGTATAAAATTAGTTTCTTGCTCTGCCTCTCATTTTGAATTTTTTTTTTACTTTTATGGTCACATACAGTTTGTTGCTACTAGAAAATAAAGATGGTCGGAAGGCAGTGGTAACTTTTGCATTCCTATTTAGTGAGTGTTGGGAAGAAGAGCCTCTCTGAGATTATTTGGGGAGGGGGTGGGATTTAGTGTGTGCAGGAGCTGGATATCTCGAGGAAATTGTAGAATTCCAAACATTGGCTCTCCTGACTCGAGTTTGTGAACCTGCCAACGTCTTTATAAAAGCTCTGGTTTTCTCAGCATTATCATGAGACCTGCCGTTTTTGTTGATTAAAAGTGCAACAGAGTACATTTGGTAGCCCACCCCAAACTGTCGTAGCCTGTAAAAGCCCTATTTCTCCACAAGATCTGAGAAGTAGTCCGACACAGTAGACAGTACGACACTAGTAGTGCTCACACAGTTTGAAAACTGTCTGCATTTATGGAAAGTTGCAACAAAGTAAACTATAGTCTATGTATTTAAATAAAATCTCTAGTAAGCACAGGCCGGGCAACAGGGCACTTCAAAAGTGTTGTTAAAGAAAGGAATTTGTGTGCCCCTGAGTTGTTCCATTTCCTGGAAGGAAATTAAGGAATCCTCCGGGCTGTAAAGAAAATAAAAATGTCAGTAGCTGCTAGCTAGCTAGGTACTGCAGGCCGGAAAAATAAATAATACAAATTAAAATAAAAATAAAACAAGGTGTGTGTCTGTGTGAGAGCCTGAGAAGAGCTCAGCTGTCAGCTGTGGCCTGTGGGGAGGGGATACATAACAGGGCAGAGACCAAATCATGTATTTGTGCTTGACAGGGAGGGCCAGGTCGAAGCAGAGGATTCAGCTGGCATAGCATGATCCTGATCCAGTTTCATCCCTCCCATTCCCTAATCGGATTCACTGACGCTATCATCCATCCAGCCAGGTCTGGTCCTCCTGCTCTGCGCAGTGCCCTGCTGGCTGCCCGTATTGAGAACCCTGCTTCACCAGTTTTTAGGGTTTAGGGCAGGCGTACTTTCTGGCACCTCAAGAAATCGCATACGTTGTAAAATTTATTAGGACGGTCAATTGTTATTCAGGTTGCCATACCCAAAAATAATATCTTTCCATGCAATTTCAGCCTCGCATGTGGCCGCCGGGGGTGGGGCAGGGGATCTGTCCCTTATTTTTGAAATCCAGTGTTGGCAACCCTAATTACCACAGAAACAGACTTAAGCATGGCCACACAATGCAAGTAAAGGCTAATATCAGTCAATAGAAATCACATGGTTAACAGACTAAAGACTGGCCACACAATGCAAGTAAAAGCCAATATCAGTCAGTAGAAATCACGTGGTTAGCAAACAGACTGATAACATCCATCTAAGAAGTGTTGTAATTACTTTTTATGACCGTTGGGAGCTGAGGGGGCCCATAAGGGCCCTACCTTTAAATTGAGAACCCCTTTCTATTGTAAGTCAGTGACAGTGATGCATGCGCTACCGGTGCTCACGTCAGAGTTGGGGGGGGGGGGGCAGGCTGTGGCAAGCCCCTGTAATTCCAACATTGAATCTAACATAATGGTGGGTGTGGGGGGCATAGAAAGTAGGTGTCATGGGGATGTGTGGGTATTCAGTGGTTACCCAATGGTTAGGATCTGTTTGATCACATGACATCACTGGAGCTGTATGCTGGGAAGGGGTTCCAGCTAAGAGAGTATTCTTGGACGTTTAACAATGGCTCTATGACTTAGCCTTTCACCGTGCGCAAGGTTTTTCACTGCCTGCTTCCAAAGAACAGATGGCAGATCCTGTGACCTCCGTCTCTGTAATACAGTACTAGATGTTCAGCTTTTAGCTTTTATGGCAACAGCACCAAGCCAGTTGATCTGATACCTAGTGAGGTATGAAACTGGCAAAGGGGTGCCTAAGAGGAAAATCAGAGGATATTTAGGCAGTTAGGCCTGTAACACTGCCTGCCAGGTGCAAGAATCCCTTTCCAGAAGTCTCGTATCATGAGCTGGGACTAGAGTATGTGCAATAAATAGTCACCTAGACCATGGCATCTCCATAAATGGTCATTGGGTAAAACCTCAAGCCTGGGCAGTAGTTGCAAAGTTCTGTACCAGTAGTGTAGAACCTTGTTCTGCATTAGATGATTCTTCGGGACTAGATTCTCATAGGTTGATGCAGGGCTTGCACAAGCCCTGCATAGAACATAGAAGTTGATGACAGATGAGGACCGCAAAGCCCATCCAGTCTGCCCATTTTTTCTACCTTATGAATGTGCAATAGGCCTTTACTCTGTCAATGGCTCATCTAGTCATACTCATCTGTATTGCTCCCTTATGCCTATCCCGTGCCTGTTTGAAGCCCTACACTGTTTTCATATCCACCACTTCCTGAGGTAGGCTGTCCATTCATCCACCACCCTTTCAGTGAAAAAGAACTTCCTCACATTACCCCTTAATCTGCCTCCATCTACTCTCATACTGTGTCTTCTTGTCCTACTATTTTTCTTAAATTGAAACATGATAGACTCTTTCACCTTTTTAATGCCCTTAAGATGTTTGAATGTTTCAATCATATCACCTCTCTCCCTCATTTACTCCTTTGCTCTAGGGTATACATATTGAGCTCCATTAATCTGTCTTCATATGTTCTCTGATGCAGACCCCACACCATTTTGGTTGCCCTTCTATGGGCTGCCTCCATTTTGTTAATGTCCCTGTGCAGGTGCGGCCATGCAGTACTCCAGATGGGGCCTAATCAGTGTCCTGTAAAGAGGGATTATTACCTCCCTTTTATGACTTGTGATACCCCTACTAATATACCCCCAACATCCATCTAGCTTTACCTACTGCTTTAGTGGTCTACTTGGATGATTTTAAGTCATCTGTGATGATGATGCCCAAATCTCTCTCTTCTCTTGTGATTGCCAGCAACTCCCTTCCCAACCTATGAGTAGCTTCAGGATTTCTCTTCCCTATGCGCATTATCTTGCACTTCTTTGCATTAAACCCCAGTTGCAACTTTTCCGACCATTTTGCCAGTTTATCCAGCTCTCTTCTCATTCTGCCCACCCCATCTAGATCATCTACTCTGTTGCAGATCTTGGTGTCATCTGCAAACAGACAAACCTTACCCTCTAGTCCATCTGCAATGTCACTGATGAAGATATTAAAGAAAACTAGACCCAGGTCTGATCCCTGAGGTACCCCACTTGTGACTTGCATGTCTTCTGACTATATACCATTTACCACCACTCTCTGTTTTCCGCCCACCAACCAGTTTGCCATCCAGTTGACCAACCTCTGACCAACCCCGAACCTCTCCAGCTTATTAATCAAGCTTCTGTGTGGAACAGTATTGAAAGCTTTGCTGAAGTCAAGTTAGGCGACATTAACTGCACCCCCTCGGACCACAACTCTGGTTACCAAGTCAAATAAATGTATCAGATTTGTCTGACAGGACCTTCCTGTTGTACACCCATGCTGTCTTGGATCCTGTGCTCCTATGGATTCCAGGTGTTGCACTATCCTTTCATTAAGGAGTGCCTCCATAATCTTGCCCACTACTGAGGTAAGACAGACTGGTCTGTAGTTCCCTGCCTCCTCCTTGCTACCAGTCTTGTGGAGTGGGATCACATGAGCCCTTCTCCAGTCTTCTGAGACCTCTCCTATCCTCAGAGATTCACTAAACAGTTCTAATAGTGGCTCTGCTAGTTCCATCCTTAGCTCCTTTAGTACCATGGGATGTACAGTGCCTTCAGAAAGTATTCACCCCCTTGGATTTTGTCACATTTTGATGTGTTACTACCAGAATTTGTAATGCATTGAAATGATTTATTTCCCCCTCGATTCACACAGCATACTCAACAATTTAAAGGGGCAAAAATATTTTTATTGTGTAACAATAATTTATGAAACATTAAAAACTGAAATATCTTCTTTACTTAAGTATTCACCCCCCCCCCCCCCAAGTCAATACTTTGTAGAAGCACCTTTGGCAGCAATTACAGCTTTGAGTCTTCTTGGGTATGTCTGTATCAACTTTGCATATCTGGATTTGGGGATTTTCGCCCATTCTTCCTTGCAGATTTGCTCAAGCTCTGTCAAGTTGGATGGGGAGCATCAGTGAACCGCAATCTTTAAGTCTTTCCACAGATTCTCAGTGGGATTCAAGTCTGGGCTTTGGCTGGGCCACTCAAGGACATTCACCTTCTTGTTCTGAAGCCACTCCAGTGTTGCTTTGGCTGTATGCTTGGGGTTGTTGTCCTGTTGGAATGTAAATCTTCGCCCCAGTCCAAGGTCTGTTGCAGACTGATGCAGGTTCTCCTCAAGGATGTGCCTGTATTTGGCTCCATTCATTGTTCCCTCTATCCAGACAAGTACCCCAGTCCCTGCCACTGAAAAGCATCCCCATAACATGATGCTGCCACCACCATGCTTCATGGTAGGGATGGTGTTACACGGATGATGAGCTGTGTTCGGTTTGCGCCAGGCATAGCACTTTGCATTCAGGCCAAATAGTTCAATTTTTGTTTCATCAGACCAGAGAATCTTTTGCCACATGGTCTCAGAGTCTGCCACGTGCCATCTTGCAAACTCTAGGCATGCTATTATGTGGCCTTTTCTCAGGCGTGGCTTCCGTCTAGCCACTCTCCATAGAGGCTACATCTGTGAAGTGCTGCAGAGATTGTTATCCTCTGGACAGGTTCTCCCATCTCAGCCATGGAACTCTGTAGTTCTGTCAGGGTGGTCATTGGGTTCTTGGTCACTTCTCTGACCAAGGTCCTTCTTGCCTGGTTGCTCAGTTTGGGAGGATGGCCTGCTCTAGGAAGAGTCTGGGTGGTTCCGTAATCTTTCCATTTCCTAATGATGGACTTGACTGTGCTCCTGGGAACTTTCAACACCCTAGAAATGTTTTTATACCCTTCCCCAGATTTATGCTCCTCACAATTCTATCACGGAGTTCTATGGACAGCTCCTTGGTTTCATGGTAGAGTTTCTGCTCTAACATGCACTGTCAACAGTGGGACCTTATATAGACAGGTGTATTTCCTCTGAAATCATGTCAACCATTTGAACTGACCACAGGTGGACTCCATTCAAGTTTTAGAGTGATCTCACAAGGAAATTGGATACACCTGAGCTCAATTTGGAGTGTCATAGCAAAGGGGGTGAATACTTATCAAATCAAGACATTTCAGGTTTTTATTTTAAATTACGTGTACAAAAAATTCCAGAAGTTTCATTCCACTTTGACGTAGGTACGTGACAAAAAAATGCCATATAAATGTATTTTAATTTGAGTTTGCAACATCACAAAATGTGACAAAATCCAAGGGAGGGTGAATACTTTCTGAAGGCACTGTATGCCATCAGGTCCTATTGCTTTGTCCACTCTGAGCTTAGCGAGCTCTTGTCGGACCCTTTCTTTTGTGAAGGGACTTATGCACACCTCTCTCCCCCTGTGTCCATGGTGCTGAGCTGTGGGCCCTGCCCTACCTTCTTCTCAGTAAATACTGAGCAGAAGTATCTATTTAGGATAGATGCTTTTCTTTGGTCCTCCAAACACTCGTCCTTATCCCCCTTTGATCTTAGCAATAAGCTCTCGGGACTTTCTCCTTTCACTAATGTATCTATTGAAATATGCATCAAACCCTGTGCTGTGCCGACTACATTGGCGCAACTTGTGCCTGATTCTGAAAGGTTGCATGCATTTGTGAAATTTACCCTTTAGATGGTGGCTTGTGCCAAATATATGGCGCAGACCCCGTAAAAAGGTCTGTGAAGTTAGAAAAGCAAAAGTTGGTCTAACTCACGGCATGTTGCACACTGGGGGCTAGGGTATTGAGAATCCCGAGAGCCGGCAGGGGAATTCCACAAGCCCCATGCGCCATGCATTCAGCACACCCGTGACTTATGGCATTCAAATTTCTCAGAGAATCCAGCCCCTTGAGTCTCCAGCAACTGTATACACCGAGGTCCAACACGAGCCCCCGTCTTCTTGGGAGATAGGCATGCCTAGGTCCCTTTCCAAGTGCTGCTTTGCGATTAGGGTGTGATTGGTCTGTCTCCCTCTGATGGCTTTGTATATGGTCCTGGCTCTGCCAGACAACTTTTGGGACCATAATTTTTGGGGAGGAGTGGGAGGTGGGATCACTGGAGTGGCAGCAGGCTTCAGTAGGTGGTGGAGTGCATGCCATAGTTGCAGAAACTTCCGGTGGTCTTGATTAGTTAAGCCCTTAGTATTATGAAGATATTGAAAGAACTGGAGTTGCCTGGCACCTAGGCTCAGGAGATCCCTGGAGGTAAGGATACCTCATTTCTTTCTGGGACTTCCGGTGCAGTGGTTTGATATCCACTGTGATAAGAGGATTTTTCTAGAGGGGCATAAGTTCTGAGTGACGGAGAATAAGTTTTTAAATCTTACTGATGGACTTCCGCCCACTTACTTACACAGGCAAACATGGTGGGTATAGAGTGACCTTGTTTGGGAGTGGGTCATACTCTGCTATGCTGGGAAAAGAGTCTGACATAAAGTGCTGTTCCACTGTGACCCACATAGGGGACATTCAGCATCATCTCGGGAACAAGGAAGGGTTTGAGCATCAAGGAAGACCAGGTGATATCTCCAGATCCATGGTAATCTCCATGCCCTTAGGATCAGTGGGCTTCTAGTTTCACCCTGCTTTGGCATGAGGGTTTGCCTTCCCAGAGAAAAGAGCCCATAAGTTTGTCTGGAGAACCATAGCTTAGGGATAGGTAAGCAAAGGTTGCTAATCTGGTAGAGAATTGTTTGGGAAGTAACCATTCTTAAGGCTTCTATATTACAGAGTAGTGATCGGTTAAGTACCTTCCATCAATCACATTCTGTTCGCAAAGAGTGGAGGAGCGGCCCCAGCTTAGCTTGAGGGACGGATAGGATGTCCCTAATAATATTCACTCCTGAATAGGTTATGCTGTCTGTTTCCCACTTCAAGCCAGCTTGTGTGGAGGGAGCAGCTGTACAGGATTCCATAAGTGGGAGAACATGTGTTTTACCTTTGTTCACCCAAAGGCTCGACAGAGCTGAAAACTGTTGTGGGATTTGTATCAGGGCAGGCACCGAGGTGTTGGGAGAGGTAAGCAAAACCAGGAGGATATCAGCATATAATAATGAGGAGTAACAGTTGGGTCAGTGGGGATACCTTGAATGGCAGGATGTGACTGGATGGCTACTGCCATGGGCTCTGTAGCCAAAAGAAAGGGGAGTGTTGAGAGGGGGGGAAACCCTGTCTCATGCCCTTTTGAAGCAGGAAGGGAAGGGACAGCAGATCATTTGTGGAAACTCTGGCTGTTGGGGGGCTGTACAGTACTTGGACCCATTTCAAGAATTGGGGTCCAGCCGGCCCAGTGGCGCTGAGGGTTGAGGTGCTAGATACCACCTCACACCACACCGGCGACCTGGGTTCGGGCTTGAGCTTAGGTTGCCGGGATCGGCGGGCGGAGAAGGATAGAGCACCTGATGGCAGCTCTCCTTCTCCGGGGGGGTGGTCACTGCAGGCTCCCGCTGCAATGCTACCACCTAGGGGAGCCCGGGTAAATAGTGCGGTAGGTGGAGCAGCTGCAAATGGATTGCGTGGATGTCGGCAGGGGGCGGAGCAAAGAGGTATGTCTCAGCGTGTTTTCTAGCTCACAGACCCTCATTGCACACCGGCATCGGGGGGGAGGGAGGAAAGAAACCAGAAAAACCACCTCGGCTTCTCCTAGGCGATGGCACCTCGCTGGCAGGTCTCCGGGCTCATCGTACAGACTTCGTTGCACCCACCCCACAAGCTTCAGTGTGCTGGTTTGAGGAGGTAAGGGGTGTTCCTCCTTATCCCTACCCGGGGGGGGGGTATACCTGGGGTA
Organism: Neoceratodus forsteri; assembly: GCA_016271365.2. Classification (NCBI taxonomy): domain Eukaryota; kingdom Metazoa; phylum Chordata; order Ceratodontiformes; family Ceratodontidae; genus Neoceratodus; species Neoceratodus forsteri. Next base: position 196,690,973 of record CM057458.1, read on the forward strand.
AGATTGTGTGTGGCATCGGGTGCTCTAGGGGCAGATCTCGATGGGGTGTGGGGCCTGCGGGTAGTAGGATGCCGGAGAGAGTGGAGCAGGGAGGCAAGTAGGATCATAAATACATAGTTATTAAAAAAAAAAAAAAAGAATTGGGGTCCCAACAAAAGTGTGACAGGGTAGTATATAGGAAGGGCCAATTCATAGAGTTCTCAAAGTTAATCAAGAGGGCCGCAACCAGGATGCCATTTTTCTGAGCCACTGTCATGAGAGTAAGCAGGGAGCACATGTGATCACAGCTTAACTTGCCTTTAACAACACCACCACAGCGACGATATTGCAGCGAATGCCACCACAGTGACAAATCTCGCCATGTCACTGTGGTGGTCTGCTGTCTGCCAACGCTGTGATTCCCAGTGTTTTGCCCCCACCCTGAACCAACTCCAACTCAGAGTTGGTTAATTAGAGATGAGGGGTGCGGGGAGTGCAGCCCCCTGCAAAAAAAAACACTTCTCAACGGGAACACTGCCGACAGTTGGCATTGTTTCCGTTGATGTCGGGGGATTCAACAACATTGTTGTCGATGTATTGACGTAGAACTGCTCATGCTTGTTGTATTAGCCGAGGCAGATGTGGCTCGAGGACAGAAGCTAGCAGCTTGGCAAATCAACATTAATAAGTGAAATGCGATGGTAGCTAGTGCAGTGGGTGCCGTCATTGCCATTCTTCGGCATGACAGTGATGGTGCCCCCCCTCCCCAGGGTAGGGGGGAGTTTGCTATTGTCATAGGCCTGTTCAAACCTGGACTTGTGGTGGGGTTAACCAGCTCCAGAACCAGCTGATAGAAATCAGCAGGTATTCCATCATCCTCTACAGCCTTAGAGGAGGAGAGAGCCTTCATGGCCTGCCCTACGTCTCAGTCAGAAAAGGGTATTACCCAGTGAATGCTGCTCAGTAGGGAGAAGGTAGGGAAGGTATAGGTGCACCAAAAACTGTTGTATATCCTCATCTGTTGGAGGATTGCTGACCCTATAAAATTCAGCATAGAACTTTTGCATAATATTGTTACACCAGCAGGGGTGTGCCTTAACTGGCCTTACTCATTCTTTAGGGAGTCAGTATGTCTGTTCACTTGTTGCACCTATAATTGGTGGGTGAGCAGTTTCCCAATTTTTTCTCCCCCTCCCAGCATCTGTATTTTATTCTGAAAGGGCCAATTTGGCCTTCAGTGATATGAGGCTATTCAGGTGATATTTGAGAAAAGTTATAAAGGGTAAATTTTGTTTAGAGGTATCTTTCCCACTTTTGAAAGCATGTTCTCTGATCCGCACAGCTTCTGTGAGCTGTCTTTCCTCCTTTTCCTCCAGAGGGGAGAAATTAGGACCTCTCTCAGATAGGCCTTGTATGATTCCCAGAGTATGGCTTGAGAGACATCTGGAGAGGCATTATGCTGAAAGTGAGGCTTGGTCTCTATGGGTCAGGGGCAAGATTCACAAAGCTTTCTGAAGGTGCAAAACCTTCCCTAAGTCCCCAAAACTTCCCTAGCTACGGAAAAAAGGGGAAGTTGCTCTGAGTGCTAGCCACAAAAACCTCCGCAGCTGCAGACAAAATACACTACGGACTCTGGAAAAAAAGTGCAGCTGCGGAAGCTCCTGAGGAATAAAAAGGTAATTGATAAGTATGGCACAGCCCCTTAAAGGCTATTCTCAGCCAGGTTTTTTCCACAGTTGCGGAAAAAATGTTACACACATTGGAGTGAGGCATAACACTCCCTCAAGCAAACTGCAGTGGTGCCCCAACAATTGAAATACAATTAAAGTGGAGGTCAGGCACAGGTAATAGCATCCCAGTGGGTCTATCAGTGGCTGAAATTATAGCAACATTAGCACACATTGCCACTGAATGGCAACAAGCAACCACCAACCACCACCAGACCCAGTGCAGCCCATGAAGGAGACCCACAGGCAGTAGAGCCTGAACAGCCTGCAGTGAGTGTTACTCCTGCAGGCAACAGGAACACTCCAGGGAGGGACGACAGACAGTGGCAGACAGCCACTGTGGTGCCATGGTATTGCTGGTACCTGTGGTGCTGCAGTGGTCCCAGATGAGGAACTGGTTGCTAGTCTCTATGTGGGTGCTTTCATCTTCATGCTATGGCAGAAGTGTTACAGTCTGCTGCTCCAGCTAATTAGGTTCACTGTTGCTGTGCCTCCTAAGCCATTTCCGCAGTTGTGGATTTTCAGCACTTGCTCAATTTCCGCAGCTGCTGAATTTCTGCAACTGTGGGGATTTTTACAGAATTCCACACCTGCACAAGTTTTCTTTCAGAATATCGTGTAACTGCATTTCTGAAGTGCTGCAGACTTTTTTCCCGCAGCTGCGGGATTTTTGGCCTTCTTTGTGAATCCTGCCCCTGGTCTCGGAACTTAGGGTCTTGCGTCAGCAAGGAATCTGGCCACCAGTTAGGGGGCCTTGGTTGCGGTGGGGTCAGCTGGGCAGAAACTGAGACTGGGGCTCAATTGGAAAGGACTAGAATTCCACTATCCGCTTGTACCAGTGATTGAATAAAGAGGGAGAAGCAGCCTGCAGTCAAGTCTGCTATACAGCCTGTGGGCTGACAAAAAGGAGGAGTAATCCCTGGAGGCAGGAGGGAGTTACCACCATCATCCACCAAGATGGGTTTCTCCTTGAGAGAGTAACACGTGATGTGCAGTGCTTGCCTTCATGAATGGAGGAGGAGCTTCTCTCCACCACCCTGTCCAAAGGGTTATTAAAGTCATTCCCTAGTAAGAGTGGAAGATTGTCAGTACTGAAATCCCCAGTGGTCTGGGCTAGGGTTGTGAAAAAACTGGAGTCACTTTCATTAGGCCTATAAATCTCTCCCACTACAAACTCCAGGTCTGAAACCTTGACTGTGACCAGAACTCATCTACCTTTAGAGTCTGCCTTGTGTGTATTGTCTGTCAGTGCAGACACTTATGCAAAAGAAGAGATACTTTGCATTTCCTCTTGGTGAAAGTGTCACGTAGCTCCATACTGACCCGGTCCCTTTTTAGTTTCAGCGCTTCCTCTTGGGTGAGGTGTTTTCTGGAGGATAGCTACAGCTGCTCCCAATTTCTTAAGGCTTGTTAGGGTCACCTTTCTCTTAATGGAGTGATGGAGACCCTTCACTTTCAAGTGATGGATTTATGTGCCAAGTGGCCATGACTCAGCAATAGGATGAGTGGACTGATTAAAGGTAGGTTGTGGCCATTCAAGGTAGTTGCAGAATGCCGCCCCTTTCACCTCCTGCAGAAACTATGTACAATTAAAGTACACAGCAATAGGTACTTGGTCCTTAGAATAGCAATCAAGGCTAAGGAACAACAAAATGGGAAAAACATACTATATACTGTCCATCCAGGACCAATACTTCTGTAAAACCCCACAAACATGAACTCTGAAGGCTGATGACAAAGGACCCCCCCCCCGGACCCTGGGTGTTCTTCTCCAGGCCTACAGAGGACTAGGCAGTGCTCCAAGTGGAGGAGAGAGAAACCCTGAGGCTAGGTGAACAAACTCGTACCCCTCTGCATACCAAAAGGATAGAGCTTCTAGTATAACCTCCCTCCCCTGGTGTCTTGCTTCAGGCTGAATAGAACTAGAGTGTCCTTAAACGCTAGCAGGGCCTTATTATTTGAGCATGGGCATTATCCATGGTCCAGGACCTCAAGTATTCCATAGTAGTATCCCATGATAAACAAAACACACACACACAAAAATGACAGGTGCACACGTAAGGGAGCATATACCTGTGAGGAATAAGGCTGAGAAATAAATAAATAAATAAATTAGACTTGCCCCTCTTCATTCACAGGGGGCTGGTCTTCCTCTACTCTGCAAGTGGCCATTTGAGGGAAGGAGTGGAGCAGCATTGAGGATGACTGGAGGCCCTCTCACAGGGGTCCATCACCTCAGCATTGAAGAGGGTGGTTGTAGTACAAGTGAGGAAGGATGAAGGGGGGGGGGGACCCAGAAGGCATTAGCAAAGGCAGCACCTGAATTATAAGTGGAAATTGCAACAACTGGAAGGTCATTCCAGCCCGAATACCCTATTCCTCATAGGGGTGATAGGGGTAATGATACTGCATTGCCCCCTCTGCAGGCAGGGCCTATGTGATGGAAAGGCCGTACCAGTGCAGCATGTTGGCACCATTGATTCCACCCTCTTCTGGCTCGAAACTCTGCAGCCATCGCATTTAGTGCAGCTTGTAGGATACTGGGGTCAATAAGCTTGGCTGACCCTTTGCATAACACATGTGGAGAATCCTCCCTGGCCCTGTCTGAGGTCACCTCTGGGATGAACGATGGAGTGGGAGAGGTGGAGGTACATGGACTTTGCCCTCCCCCAGGTTGGCCTGAATTACAACTGACTGTGAACCTTGAAGGGAAATCCACATATTTTGTCATGCAAGAGGGACCGCCAGAAGGGCATGCAGAAGTGGTGTAGGGATGGAGCTGTGAGCCCAGAACAGTTGGACTGGGAAAAGTTGTAACGTAACATGGAAAGACAGACTCCTTCTACGTACATGCCAGAAAAAAATCAGGCATTCATGGGCTGGAAGCACACCATACAGTTGGTGCCACCACTACCCAGATTCCCCCTTCCCTCCAGATCCCTTCCAGCTTAATAATAGCACTGACAAAACACTAGCCAGCAACATAGGCTCTGTATCCTGCCTGGGTGATAAGTAGGTGTAGCAGAACAGTACAGGGAATATCCGGGGTGAAATTGGATGCCTTGGGGGTTGAGAGCTTGAGACCATTTGAACTTTGATTCCAGTGATGCAGAAGCCCACTCAGCTTAGGCGGTGCTTGAAAATTCACACATTCCAGAGGGCTTCATCTTAAATGTGCGAGCAGGAGAGGTGCTGACAGGCACATATTGGAGGTGTGAGAGACAGTGTGTCCTGCCATAATGATCTTACACAACACACCACTGCAGAGCAAATAAAAACGATGGGTAGTAATTACAAGAAATATTTGAATCTGTGCCCCTGCCAGGTTAGGGAACCCCTGTCACTGTCCATACAGAGGATTGCCTCCTTGACTGGAAATTGTGAAAAGCACATCAAGATAATAGGGGAGTGCTCTCTAGGTTTAGCCCGTGGCGCCAAAGAGCAGCAATATTACTCTACCTCACACAGCTTAGAGCCCTGTAATGAAGTAAAATGGGCAGTACATACAAAAAGCTGTTAGTTTTGTCCCTCACAGCCTTTAGGGAAGGCGACAAAACAAAATTGTTCTGTCAGCCCCTATTTTAAAGGTCTTCTACCCAACCCCAAAAATATCTGATCAGGCGTTTTTTTCTCTCTGAGGTGGCTGTTGACCAGGTTCACCCTGTCATCTTTTTGCTGTCAGTTCATTTTGGCAGAGGAGACCGATTCCTTAAGGGCTGAAGCATATTAGCAGTTTGAGTGAAGGTTTTGCACATCTCTGCCATGTCATATAAAAGGCGAGCAAACATGCTTTCCACCTGGACTAAGTTGCTGCTTGACAAAGTAGGAACTGATGCCATTTTTGTGGGGGCAATGTACTGACAGAGCAGAAGATTGAGAGGAAAATTCAAAACTGGAGAAGCACTTACATACAAACTACTGCGCTCACTTGCCTGAACATACAGCAAGGCATGCATGGGTATTGATAGGTCGCAGCTAGAAGGGCAGATTATGGTAGATTGTTGCTGGGTAGCAGAGAGCTCGAGATTTAGGCAGCCATCTTCCTCCGTGTCCAAGCCACGCTCCTACCCTTGTTTAATTATAATATTTTTCTTACAGCAGTAACGTAGCATTTGCTGTAGTACACTTCTAAGGATACACCCTTCTGTGCACCAGTCTAAACAGTACCCCACTGTAGGCACTCACTGTGAAATAATGTTACAGGGGCTTCACAGGCTTTGTATTGCCCATGTTCATGATCTGCACAGACCCTCCACTTGCTGAGTAGAAGTCATCAGTGATCTCCATGGGGGGTACTTCCAACAGGCCCTCACCATCTCTGCAGAATTCCGTCTGGAACTCAGCCTCTGGAGACCCAGCCTGGAAAGAGATTTTTTATTTATTAGCTTTTGGTAACCGGGTAAGTGCACTAGGCAACAAACCTGCCTATTTCCAGGCACGACCTGGGAGAGTACAGGACATTGTTATACATATTACAGTAGCACATGAGGACAATAGGGTAAACATAAGACAGCAGGAGCAGTTAACAACATACATAGGTTATTAGAGCAGCATAATAACAATCACAATCAAATACAGTGCATAAAAAGTGGCATGTAAACAAGAATAGGCTTGTGCCTGTGCCTCAGACCGACAATAGGTCGAAACAGATTACAAGCAATTGCAGTGTCCACGGGCATGCAGGTGAGAGAAGAGCGAGCTTTTGAATTCCCGATGGGAGGCAGAATTTTTAAACTGAAGGGGGAGAGAGTTCCAGAACTTAGGAGCAAAGTGAGAGAATGCCTGTTCGCCCATTTTTGTAGCACAAAGTCTGGTAGAGAGCATAGAGAGAGGACCTGAGGGTTCGGGTATGGGAGGCAGGAGTCAGCAGGTTCGCCAGATTGTCAGGGCTAGGAGGTCTAGTCAGAGAGTCAATAAAGCATCCCAGGGAGTAGGCCTGTAGATCCTTAGGTGATAGCCAGTTGAAACCCGAGTAGAGGAGGCAGTGATGAGTGAGGCAAGGGGCAGTTAAGGCGAATCTGCAGATGTTGTTATAGATGGTGTCCCATTTACTGAGTATGGTAGAGTTGGCAGTATAGATAAGGGGAAGGGCGTATTGGAGCTGGGGTAAGAGGATACCCCATGCTACTGCTAGTCTGGCTGAAGGAGTGAGGGAGTGGCACACACGATAGGCGCCACCTATTTTTACATTGACAGCTCAGCAAACCGTGTTGACATGTAAAGATAAGTCGAGGGAGGGATCAAGTGTGACCCCCACGTATTTGAAAAGACGCCGTGTTGGTGATGGGGGAACCGTCAAGGCAGTGAACCGAGCCTGGGGGCAGTTGAGGGCAGTTTTTGAAGAGCCAAACAGCATAGCTCGAGTTTTGTCCTGGTTAAGGTTTTGTTGGTTGTACGAGAGCCAGCGTTGAAGGACTTGTAAGTCATTTGAGAGAGTGGAGTCGATGTTGTCTATTGATTTAGACCCAGAGTAGAGTACAAGGTCATCAGCGTACATAAGGACGCAGCTGTGTCGGGAGAGAGCAGGGATGTCATCTAGGAAGAGGGAGAAAAGGAGAGGTCCAAGCGTGGACCTCTGTGGGACTCTGCGTGAGATTTTTATGGGGGGGGGTGTCTTGTGGAAAGCTACCGCCTGAGTGCAATTGCTCAGGTAGCTGCGGAACCAGGATAGAGTCGGGTCAGATGCTCCAATGGATTGGAGCTTCTTCAGCATGAGAGGATGATGAACCATGTCAAAAGCTTTGGACGAGTCAATGAAGATGGCTCCGGTGAGAAGGCCATGGTCCATATTGCATTTTATGTCACTGGTAAGTTGTGTCAGAGCCGTAGTGGTGCTGTGACCCGGCCTAAATCCGTGTTGGGAGGGGATTTGGAGATGCTACCATTCTCCAACAAGTGTGACTGGGACAGGGCGAGAATAGGGGCAGGCATGCATCCCATTCAAAGGTAATTTTCGCAGTGCATTTGGCTAGTGAAGGGAGCAGAGCTGCACAACCCCAAGGCATGCAGTAATGGGTATGACCCCCCCACACACATACACACACACAGCCACAAGAAGCCTGTCACTGACTGATCAGCTGTCAGGCAACCCACCCATCGAGCCTCCACAGAGGGCCAGGGGCCTTACTGGCCCTGAGCAAAGGAAATAGCAGATTCTTTAAATTGCTAGGGTAGATACAACAGTCCTTGGAGGACAGTGTCATTGAGGCACAGGTCAGGAGCAGCTGTAAAATTTGCAACAAAAGTTTTATTAACAATAGGAAAATAAAAAATTGTTTAGAATAACTATTTACAATGGCAGAAGAAACAGAAAACAGAGTTCTTCTGAGGTTTTTCTTAATTTCTCTCTTTTGTAAAACATTGCAGCTCCTTTTCATAAGTTTGTGCAAGAGTTTAAGTAAATAGCATGCTTCTCACACAGTGTTCTTGTCAATTTCAGCAGGTGCAGCAAAAAAGAATATTGTGACCCAGAACTGACCTCCTGTTTACATCTTCTGCAAAAGACTTAAAAATTGCATCTCAGGTTAACACCTTAAGTTCCAGATAGCTTTGCAATCATTTCAACTGTATAACTATAAACAGTTTTAGCTTTGCAGTCATTTCAACAGTATAACTATAAACAATTTTAAACAAAGGAATCCCAGTATCAATTACATTTCCACTAAATGATTCATATATTTTTATACCAGCGGATATGCAAAGGGGGAGAAAAGACAGAACAGCAACTGAGGTTAGAGAGATAGCGAGAGGCAGAGAATTGCAAGACCGTCGGGGTGATCAAGTCCTAGGTCTCACAAGAAAATTTGGTTCCGCAGCCAGACAGAGAAGACAGAAAGTTGTGAGCATGCTCAGTAGGGTCTTTTGGATAGACGTTTGATATCCTACTCAACATGTTCATAACCAAAATTTCAAATGCTTTTCACTTGGGAGCAGATTAATATTTTTTCACCAACCCAATGAAGGGCACCATTCTGTAGCATACCCTTTTTTGTTTTCCTTTTTCCTATCATCTATTTTTCCACCTCATGGAACTGGCAGGCAGCTACGGGCCCCCCTCGGAGGGCTCATCTTCTGAACCCAGCTGCTCCCGATCCAGCCCCATTCCAGTACATTCTCCCACAGATTCCCCCGTGGTGGGGCTGGAGAGAGACATCTCCCCCCCCCACCGGAGCACAATCTAGAAGCCAGTGAGTTGACAACAGGGCCAGGCCAGGCCATCATTGCGCCTGCCACTTTCCTTTTTCGTTTTCCCCAGACTCCCAACTCCACCTTGTGGTGTGAATGCACGCATGTGAAGGCATGCGCACACCATGTCTCCACACTCCTGTGTCTCAAAGACTCTGACACTGTCCCCCAGCTTCCACTAGGGGGCAGCCAAAGAGCTAGATTGCAACCCTCTCCTCCCTGGGAGAGGAGAGCAGTCCATCAGATGTTCAATCCTCTCCCTCACCTGCTGACCCCCTGTCAGCCTACGGTCGCTCCCGACCCCAGGTCACCAGTGTGGTGCGAGGTGTGGTGTCCAGCTCATCAAGCCTCAGCGCCACCATGCTGACTCTGCAGCATACCCTTTCTACCCTAAATATTTCAGACCAAAATACCAAACCATCTGGGTTGTAGGTGATGGGGCAGTGTATATTTATTTAGTTTTTTGTTTACTGGGTAGGTGCCATAGCCAAAGAATGACTATTTTCAGGCACGATCCAGGTGGTTACATGGATTACAAGAGTACAGTGATGACAATGAATGCATTAGCTACAGGATACAGGGTACACAGTGAAACACAATACAAAATAATACAGTAAGTAAGGAGTAGATATCATGAAACGGGTAATTAAGTGCAGCCAAGTCAAGGGTACAAAACAGTTGTAGGGATAACATAGCAGGCAATAGTACAGTATGCAGGGTAAAGTGCCACGAGCAAAGAATGAGATAGGAATGCCAGTCAAGGAAAATAGAGTAAGGATTGGGGAGGATAATTAGTAGCATGGGGGCATGTAGGACGAAGGATGAAGGTAGAAATCAATGTGGGTTGAAACAGGAGCAGGAGGCTTGGCTAAAGAGGAAGGAGCTACACTTATTTTTGAATTGGGCATGAGTAGGAGGTAGGTGAACATCTAGAGGTAGGGCATTCCAAAGTTTGGTCGCGGAGTGAGAGAATCTATATATAGTATTATAAGTGGTGTGGTAGCACCACTATAGTTAGGGTTTAGCAGTGGGTTCCATGTTAAACCTCAAATTTTGCACTTTAATATCTTTGCAACCATTCAATAGATTTGTATGCATGATCTCATTGGGTAGATCTCTTGATGTGTCAAGTTTTTTTCCGGTTGGATGTGCAAATCCTGAGATAGCGGATAGTGAAAATGTGTAAAATATCACTGTTTTTTGTTATCACCTTGCACTCAGGCAGTTTGGAATTATGGTCTGAAATGTTTAGAGTTGAATGGGCTCTGCTCACAGATGTGCCTTTCACCGGTTTGATAAAAAAAAATATGAATCCATTCCGAAGTTATTAAATTAAATAAATTCCAGTTCTGAACATGCTCAGTAAGCACTTCAAAATAGCTGTATGAAGGGGCATAGGTTGGGTGCCTAGAGTCACCTCATAGCTCATGAATAATCATGAGTTTATTTGCCTACCTATTTTCCTTTTTTAATTAAGGGAAAAATCGGAGTAAAACTACAAGCTATCCCCCTTTGGGAAGCTTGATCTGTTCATAATCACTGTTTACGATAATTTATTTTTGGTTGCACCTGTTCACATTGTATGAGCATCAGTTCCTTATGTGCCCCATGTTTTTAAAATGTCAATGTGACCGTAGCTCATCAGTAATCATGAGCTGATTTACATACACATTTTTTTTAAATTGAGGGAATTAGAAAAATCAGGTGAAAACTACAACCTATCCCTTTTTAGGAAGCTTGCTTGGGTGAAAACTACAACCTATCCCTCTTTGGGAAGCTTGGTCTGTTCAAAACCACCATTTACAATTTCTTTTTGGTTTACTTTTTGGATACAGACAAATTGAAGATGTGAATTGTTTTGAAACATGAGCTGCAAGTCAGTATTTTAAACATTAGGGCAATAGAAGGAAAGAAGTCATTTTTAACTTATGTTAAAAAAAGTGTTGATTTTGTGTTGATGTGAATTTAAAAAGTTTCCGACAATTCAAGGGCTTAGAAATATGCAAAGTTTATAAAAGACTTTTGGCAATACAGAGAAACAGGAAAGTGTTATTGGCTATTTTAGTTTGGAATTGTCTTAACTTTGGCTAGAAACATAGAAATTGACGACAGATGAGGACCGCAAGGCCCATCCAGTCTGCACATTTTTTCCTACTGTATGACTGTGCCATAGGCCTGTACTCTGTCAATGGTCTGTCTATTCATACTCATCTGTATTGCTTCCTTATGTCTGTCCCATGCCTGTTTGAAGCCCTGCACTGTATTCATAGCCACCACTTCCTGAGGTAGACCATTCCATGCATCCACCACCCTTTCTGTGAAAAAGAACTTCCTCACATTACCCCTTATTCGGCCTCCCTCTAATCTCATGCTGTGTCCTCTTGTCCTGCTATTTTTCTTATATTGAAACATGTTAGACTCTTTCACCTTATTAATGTCTAGATGTTTGAATGTTTCAATCATATCACCTCTCTCCCTCCTTTGCTCTAGGGTATACATATTGAGCTCCATTAATCAGTCCTCATATGTTTTCTGATGCAGTCCCTGCACCATTTTGGTTGCCCGTCTCTGGACTGCCTCCATTTTATTAATGTTCCTGTGCAGGTGCGGCCTCTAGTACCGCACGCAGTATTCCAGATGGGGCCTAACCAGTGTCTTGGAAAGAGAGATTATGAACTCCCTCTTATGACTCTCGATACCCCTACTACTACACCCCAACATTTCTCTAGCCTTACCTACTGCTTTAGTGGTCTGCTTGGATGATTTCAGGTCATCTGTGATGATGATGCCAAAGTCTCTTTCTTCCCTTGTGATTGCCAGCAACTCCCCTCCCAACCTATAGGTGGCTTCAGGGTTTCTCTTCCCTATGTGTATGATCTTGCACTTCTTTGCGTTAAACAGAACATTGACACAGTGATATCAAAGGAGGCAATATAGTGTCGTGGCTGAGGCTCTGGGCTGTGAGCCTGGACACCTGGGTTTGAGTCCCACACCCCCAATTGAATATGGTCAAAAGTTTTGATTGATTGATTGATTAAAAGTTTATTTTTTCACAGGAAATTCATTTGTTAGGACAAAGTCCCGTTTACAACAAAGTCCTGCATGTGAATTCTAATACAATTACCAATTAACAATTGACATTTAACATAAGTAATACAAACACAACTAATACAAACAAATGCAATTGCACTCTACATACATACATACATACATTTAAAACGCACACATAAAAAATACAAACTATTAAACAATTCATTTTTAAATTTAAAAAAATCTAAATTTGTTTTCTGTGATTCGGTCAAACCATTCCAACTTAATGCTACTCTATTCTGGAGCATACCGTCCCCTAGTCTGTTAAAGCTTCTATACATTGGGATATTGCTTAATGGATTCCTAGTCTTTATATATGATTAGTTATTATCTCTTTTTTTAATTGCTTATACAAAGGATGGTTATACTTTTTGTGAATTATCTTATGGCATATAGTAAGCCAGAGATAGTTTCTTTTGTCTTCAGGTTGAAGCCAATTTAACTTATTATAAATTATACAATGATGCTCATTTTTAATACTTCGGAAGCAAATTTACCTATCCTATAATATATTTGATTAACCAAATTTAAAGCAGTTTTATTGAATTCATGTAAATTATAGAACCATACTCCAATATAGGTAACAGCATCTGTTTTGCCAATCGCTCCTTTGCCACCAAAGGTAAAGCTCCATAACTGTTCTAAGGGCCCTAATCTTTTATTCACTTTCTTTACCTGAACTGATATAGTGATTTACATATGTCATTCTAGCATCTACTTGAAACCCTAAGTATCTGTATGTTAATACATTTTCAATCTTTGTACCATCTTGTAAATGTAATTGCGGTTTGGGCTCTTTTCCTCTATATGAACCAATGAAAACAACATAGTTTGTGTTTTTTAGCATTCAAAGAGACCAGATTTACTGAACCATTTTGCATTTTGTAACAAATCACTTTGGGCGAATCCATCATACCTGTGAGACTGTCAGCGAGCACTACTAAAACAATGTATAAGTCTGCGACAGTCTCACCTCACTATTAATTTCATGAACCAAATTATTAACATAAATATTAAATAATAATGGGCCCAAAATAGAGCCCTGGGGAACACCTGTCTAGTTTCCCAGGGGCCGACGACATTGTACCACATTGAACACATTGATATCTATTTGTCAAATATGACTCAAGCCATTTTAATATTTGGCCCTTAACCTAGTCAAAAGCAAATCATATTGAACTAAATCAAAAGCCTTACTGAGATCCACAAACACCGCCCCTGTGTACTTTCCTTGGTTCATAGATGTAGCAACCAGGTCATTAAATTCCAACAGGGCAGTGTTTGTGGATCTCCCCTTTATAAAACCATGTTGTTCATCTACTATTACAGTATTTGTATCTAAATAATTATTTACCTGTTCATGGACTTTACGTTCTAAGATTTTAGATAAAATTGGCAAAAGGGCTATTGGCCTATAATTTGAAGGAATAGTTTGATCCCCAGACTTATAAATGTGAATAATTTTCCCCTTCTTCCAAATTTCAGGAACAGTAGAAGTACTCGAACAAATAGGTCACAATAGGGGCTATTACATGTGCTCCCAATTTTAAATATTGGGCCTCAATCCCATCAGTACCTCCTGATTTACTTTTATTTAAATTTTTTAGCTCTTTCAGTATATCCCTGTCTTTTAAAATTTCAAACTTAAATATTCCTGTATGGGCTACCAGCGTGTCTGATAAAATAGAGAAATCCATTCCATTCACATTCAAATCTGGCAACTTTAAATCTGGTAATTCCAAAAAATACGTATTAAAAATATTCGCTATAACCTTTGTATCAGTAACTAGTTTTCCATCTTGTACCAAAGTAGGACTTATGGAGTCTTTATTTGGGGATTTCAGCTCTGTTATAAGCTTCCAAAACTGCTTGGAGTCAGAGGAATTTATTTTATTCTGATAATATTTATTCTTTATGTTTTTAATTATATTTTTACACTTATTCCTCCAAAACTTGAAGGTATTCCAGTCTGCTTCTTTCTTTGTTTTTCTCGCCTTTTTCCATATCCTATCTCTAATCCTTAAATATTTTTTAATCTTATCAGTAATCCATGGGGCTTCTTTATTCCTTTTAATTTTTCTTATTAATGGGGCATGGTACTGTATTACATTCAAAAACATTGTCATTAAACTCTTGAATAGCCAGTTCTATGTCTGGTATCAAATAAATTCTGTCCCAATGGATTTGCCCTAGATGATTTACAAAGGATTGCTCATTTAACCCTTTAAAATCTCTGTTCCAATAACTAGTTGATTGTTGAGTAATGCACTGTTGTAACTCAATAGTACAAGTAATAGGATTATGGTCCCCCAAATTTAAAGGTAATACTTCCCAGGTTTTTACTATGTCCTGGGATGCAAAAAATAAATCTAAAAGAGAACCGTAAGTTCAATTTTTTGTATTTCTTGTAGATTTTTGTATTATTTGGTGCAAACCCAGAACTGAAAAACTACACTCCAATTTTCTCCCTCTAGTCTGAAACCAATCTGCATTAAAGTCCCCTGTTAAAACTACTTGTTTGTCCTTTATTTTTTCTAAAATTAACTGCTAGTACATCAAATGTTTTACTTTTTGTTTTAGGGGGTGCATAAAACACTCCTACCACTAATTTTATCATAATTAATTCAATAATAAGACAGTCAATTCCTTCCTTGTTCATACTTAACAGTACTTTATAGGGGCCAAGAGTATTCTTAATAAACAACATCACCCCCCCCCCTTTACCTCTATCTGCACGTTCTATAGAAAATCCTGAAAGTGAATTTCTTCCTGCATTATACCTGTATGTAACCATGTTTCTGATACTGCTAATAAATCGTACTCAGTTTTAGTTGCCCATACCTATACTCGTCCATTTTATGGACTATCTTCTAACGTTCTCATGAACCATCAAAAGCTGCTTAATTTTTTACAATTAGGGCCCGGATTTAACTCAATATCACCTTTGAATTAACAGCATTAAACATAATATATTTGTACTTCCTGTTACTTTTAACCCACAAATACCATGCTTAACACAAGAACTCTTTTGATAATATCGGGATTAATTTGTAAAGTGATTCCTTCTCCGAACGAATCCATCTTCATAATTGAATCGAACATTTCCCATAAAATACATACCTGATAACTTCATCATATCACCTCTAACTTCCTTATCTTCAAAGGTACTCATGATTATTAATCCCCATACAAACCAACCCCCCAAACATATATACAAAACAGACCCCATAATTAAGCTTCTTACTGCCAAACAAGTTAAAACAATTTCTCTACCGCTGCCGCCTAATTAATGCTGCTTGTGTGCCACTGCCGCTACCAGGACGCGCTTTAGGTTTTATAGTGCTGGAGCCCCTAGTTCATTCAATCACTGACCCCCTCATGCAGAGTGACAGAGTTTCAGGTGCAGTTCATTCAAACCCAGAGTAAAAGCAGGCACTCAATTAGCAGCAGTAGTGAAAAGTACAGCTTGTAACAGGCATTTAGTTCAAGCAAAGCAGTTCTCTCAAAGAATGTCCCAACTGGATATTATACTGGCGTTTTATGCAGCTCTCACCTGCCGCCTTCTTGTTGGTCTCACACAGTCACTGGGCACCTTCGGGGGATCAGAGCAAGGCTTTATAGTGCTAGAGCCCTAGTTCATTCAATCACTGACCCCTCATGCAGAATGACAGAGTTTCAGGTGCAGTTCATTTCAAACCCAGAGTAAAAGCAGGCACTCAATTAGCAGCAGTAGTAAAAGTACAGCTTGTAACAGGCATTTAGTTCAAGCAAAGCAGTTCTCCCAAAGAATGTCCCAACTGGATATTATACTGGTGTTTTATGCAGCTCTCACCTGCCGCCTTCTTGTTGGTCTCACACAGTCACTGGGCACCTTTGGGGGGGGGTCAGAACAAAAGTTGTTGTTTTTTTTTATAGAAACTCATGCATTTAAAAAAATGAATTATAGGAAAACACTCGTGTTTATAAGAATGAATTACTGAAATAGTACACTCTCAAAAAGTAAGGAAATTCATTGTAAAAGACGTTATTACACTTGTTAGGGTTAAAGTGACAAAAGTGGGAAAATTTGGCATTAGTGCTTCTAACCCTAACTGCCCATCCCCACCCTGCAAAGAGCAACAGGTGTGGGGTGTGCCTAGGGGTTATCAGCCGTAATGCACACCCCATTCCATGAGTAAGTACACTGAGGTGGGTACAGTATGTGGGGATGGGGAGGGCATTAGGGTTGACAACCCCAAGGCACACCCCATGCCTGTTGCTGCCTACAGGGTGATGATGGGGTGTTAGGGTTGGAATCCCTAATGCTTCATTTTCCTACTTTTGTCATTACCCCTATCTAGTGCATTAATGAAGTTTTTTTTGCTATATACACACACACACACACACACACACACATATGTCCATATATAATATATATATCTATCTATATATGAGTGTGTGTATGTATATATATATATATATATATATATATATATATACCCTGTCCACATTGTACTGACAATCTGTAACGTTTTGAAAGTGTTATAGACTGAAAATGCTATGGTGCATCCACACAACCACTGAAAAAGTTTTGAAAACGTTACAGGATTTTACCAGTGTACTGTGAACAGGGCCAAACTGAGTTTTGAAACTGTTACAGAAACCATTGTTGAAACCACCTCACAACAGGTTTCTGTAATGGTTACGAAAACACCTTCTGTAATGTCACCAATGTAAACGCAAACCATTACGGTAATGGTTTGGACCCTCTGTAACTTTACTTTTCTGGTGTAGTGTGGACAGGGCCATATTTAGTAGCTTTATCTTATTGTATGACATTATTTCTTCTACTGACCTCTGCAATGATGTACTTAACTGTATTTTTTTCCTTGTTTTAGAAAAGTCCGAATGCACATCTATACGAACAACAAAGTGACAAGAATTTACAATGTAATTGGCAAAATCAGAGGAGCTGTGGAACCAGGTGAGGCTGAGAGAGAGACATTTAAATTGCATAGCATAGAACAGAAAACAATTATTTCACTTGAACTACTGTATAAGCAATAAATAATAAACATTTGTGAAAAAAAAACTGAAAATGAAAACATGATCGATCAGTATGTAAGCATGAAAATACATGGAGCAAAAGGGGAAAGTTACATAAATGTATCATTGTATAATAGAATGTCTAGAACTGTACAAGTAGAAAACATTTGTGGTTCGTATGTGGAGCACTGCCTTTGGGTGTGTGATAAATGAAGGAAACTAGGCTTGAATGGACTCGGATAAAACAGAATGGACTAGAATAGAATATTGATTAAATTGCTATGTTTATATTTGGGGCTTTTGGGCTTCATAGCCCAAAATGAGGTGATAGTCTTTCCGTAGCAAATTGCAAATTTTTCAATGTATCCAAATCCAGTTAAGGAGGGAAGGGATTATAAATCGGGCTTGCCAGCCTCATCCCTTCCACTTCCCGATCCGCCAGCCCATCTGGGGCTGAGATGTTTTGTGACTTCTAACCAGGGAAAGTGTGGGGCTGCTCCCCATTGAAGCCTCTCATGGAGATTTTCAGAATGTTTTTATCTCTGTTTAAGCAATCTTAAAAATGAAAGCCACCACTCAACTAATAGGGCCTCTCTAAGTTGATTGGTGGCTTTCATTTTTATCAGAGGTTGCTTAACCATAGATAAAAACATTTTGAAACCCTCCCCTATAGACTTCAGTGGGGCGCAACCCTAGCACTTTCCCTGGTTAGACGTCACAAAAAGTCTGAGCATGGGGCTGGCAGACTGGGAAGTGGAAGGCATTGGCTGGCCAGCTGTTGAACCCGATTTATGATCCCTTCCCTCCCCTAACTGGATACACCGAAAAATTTTCATTTTGCCACAGAAAGACTATCACTACATTAAGTTAGTGAGCTATGAAGCCCAAAATAGAATCTTAGACATTCTCTTTAATTATGGGAGCATAGAAATCATTTAATTGGGACCACTGGTGGATCTGTTTTATATTACTCCTGTTTCATTGTTTTCCCCATACTGTTTTATAGTCACATTTTTTTTTATTTAGTCGTTTAACCAGGAGTAGCACACTAAGCTGAAAGCTTTTTTACAGGAACGACCTGGGAGCACATGATATAGCACCTTTTCCAAATTTTTTAAGTACTGAACAGTTAGAACACACATACATTTAGAACATGAGAGGAGGGAACGTCTTTAATAGTCCTCCTTTTAAGTTTCCAATTCTTTTTTTGAATATTGGTGTTGATTCAGTATCTACTGTATAGCCACTTCTATCAAAGCATTTTATATCCCAACGACCCTCTGTAAAAAAGTTTCTTCTAATCTCTTCATTTATTTGTCTAGTTGTACATTTGTTTTTTCTTGTCCTTTTCTTAATTGTGGGCACCTCTATCAAATAACACCCTCCTCCTCCTCCGTCTTCTCAACTCAAGAGATTATGTCCCTAATTTCTGTCTCCCCTTCTGCATAATGTAAGATCATACATCCTTGATATTATCCTGGTAAACCTGTGTTTCCATTTTTCCAGTTCTGTATCATTCTTTCTATAATGAGGAGTCCAAACCTACACACAGTGTTCCACAGCTGTGACCAGACTTTAATTGTATACAGCATAACACTAATTAATTATTCATACGTGCATAGCGCTCTATCATTGGTTACTGTAACTGGCATTACTCCCAAGGAAATACCCAATACAAGTAACCAAAGCAGAACAACCATTTTACTTCAGAGCACCACTGTTACATTACCGTGCTAGCTGTGAAAGTTGCAAAAAAATAAAAATTGCACTGCATTATGATTCTCTGTTTACTATAAAATATTAATATAAAGAACTGCTTCCAAAGTCTCTCTCAACATAATAAACAAATATCTGAACTTCCTCAGTAACAAAAGTTAAAAACTAAACTCCTCTTACTGGTCCTTCTCAATCCAAACACAAGATAAACTTACATAATAAAGTAAGCACAAACTTCAAAAGGTCTTACAAATAGGGATGGGACAAATATTTGCACCCAAATAGTGGCCTACTTCCAACTGGGGACACATCAATTCATGATGGGAATTCCGCACTGCAGCAGCTCGCTGTGAGCTCTGGTGTCAGTCGCCTCCCTGAGCAGTTCATTCCCAATTTGCACACCCCTGGAGTTTTTTGGTTTTTTATTTTTATGCTGGGGAGAATTGCCAGGGGACAGTTTGTTCAGGGTCACGGTTTATGCCAAAGCTCACAGGATGGAATGACGTGTCGTAGGTCAGATTGACCGGCATGAATTCTTGTATAGCCACCCCAACAATTTCTACTTTTTGGTCGAATACCTAATTGAAACCAGTCCGAATACCAAATAGTTATTTTTACGACTGCAGTAGGCGGAGCCTGCAGATGTTTTGCATGTACAAAAGGAGTGATTTCATGTTTTCTGTCCGTGGAACTGACTGAAGGTGTAAATAGTCTCTTCCACCTTACCCTCCTCCAAGCAATGTTTTACGCCCTCAAATAAATATGCTTTAATGTTAGTCAATGGTTGCAGGGTACTATTCTCTTTCTTAAATGGGTGGTACAAGAACTGGAACCTGAGTAGTGGGAGGCAGCATTGTTTTTTTTTGGGGGGGGGGAGTAAGATCCACCCCTGCCTCCATCCGAGAAGCTCCTAAAATCCACCCCAAACTTTTTTATGATTCATGTGGGAGGAGCATGAGATGGCTCTATCGTGCTGTAACAAGAAACATAGAAACATAGAATTTGTCGGCAGATAAGGACCGCTTGGCCCACCCAGTCTGCCCATTTCCCTACCTAATGGATAAGTTGCAGATCCTAGTTAACCAGCAACCTACTTCTTCCTACCCCCACCTCCCTAGAATTGCCTTATGACTGTCCCATGCATGCTTGAATTCCACCACTGTTTTTGACTCCACAACCTCCTCCGGAAGGCCATTCCATGAATCCACAACCCTCTCTGTGAAAAAATACTTCCTTAAATTACCTCTGAGCCACCCCCCCATCTTCAGATTGTACGCCCTTGTTCTTGCACACCTCTTTTTTTGAAAGATGCTACCCTCTTGGACTTTGTTGATTCCCTTGAGGTACTTGAAAGTTTCTATCATGTCCCCCCTCTCCCTCCTTTCCTCGAGGCTATACATGTTAAGCTCCTTAAGTCTCTCTTCATATGTCTTCCGGTGCAGACCCTGCACCATTTTAGTTGCCCTCCTCTGGACAGCTTCCATCCTGTCTGTCTTTGCGGAGATTGGGTCTCCAGAACTGCACGCAGTACTCCAGATGGGGTCTGACTAGCTGTCTGTACAGAGGGATAATAACTTCCTGTTTTCTACTGGTGATGCCTCTTCCTATGCATTCCAGTATCCCCCCAGCCCTCCTTGCTGCCCTCTCACATTGCTTGCCCAACTTTAGGTCATCTGATATGACTACCCCAGGTCCCTTTCCATTTTGTTGTTAGTATCTCACCCCCATTGTGTACTCTTCCCTGGGTTTTGTTTCCCAGGTGCATTACCTGCACTTCTTAGCATTAAATCTAAGCTGCCATACATTTGACCATTCCTCTAACCTTGCCAAGTCCCTTCTCATCCTTTCCACCCCACCTTGTGCAGCAACTCTGTTGCAGATCTTTGTGTTATCTGCAAAGGGACATACTTTTCCTTCCAGTCTCTCTGCAATGTCGCCTATAAAGACATTGAAGAGGACCGGTCCTAATACTGAACCCTGCGGTACCCCACTAGTAACCCCCCTTTCTTCAGAGTGAACTCCATTTACTATTACTCTCTGTGTCCTATTCTCCAGCCAATTCTTTACCCAGGCTGGCTAACTTGTATATTAATCTTTTGTGTGGGACTGTGTCAAATGCCTTGCTAAAGTCTAGGTAGGCCATGTCCACAGCCCCTTCCTGATCTACTACTTTGGTCACCCAGTTAAAGAAATCTCTCAGATTCGTCTGGCATGACCTTCCCGCTGTGAATCCATGCTACCTTGGGTCCTGTGCCCCTCTGGCCTCTAGATACTCGACACTTCTTTCCTTCAGAAGTGATTCCATCATTTTCCCTATCACTGAGGTTAAACTAACAGGTCTGTAGTTTCCTGCTTCTGCCTTGCTCCCACTTGTGTGAAGGGGAATCAATCTGCCCTCCTCCAGTCCTCGGGTACCACCCCATCCTCTCATGATTTGTTAAAGAGGGTAGTCAGTTGTGTCACTAGTTCTACCCTTAGTTCTTGAAATTCTGGGATGAACCCATCAGGCCCCATTGCTTTGTCCACCTTCAGTTTTAAGAGTTCTTTCAGAACCCTTTCTTCTGTAAATGGGCTGGTATCAACTTCTGTATCCAGAGTGTTTCTGTTGCTTGTTTTAGGTACCTCCCCTCTTCATTTGTAAATACTGAGAAAAATATTTGTTTAGTATCTCTGCCTTTTCACAGTCACCTACCCACCCACCCCTCCCTTTATTAAGCCTTACTATCCCTCCCTTGGTCTTTCTTCGCTCTCTGATGTACCTATAAAAGGTTTTATCGCCCTTCTTAACTGAGTTGGCTGTCTTTTCCTCGGTTTGGGCTTTTGCTGTTCTGACTGCCTTCCCAGCTTCCTTTTGCTTTAACTGATACAGTTCTCTGTCCTGCTCCTTCTGTGATTCCTTGTATTTCCTGAATGCTTTCTTTTTCTCTTGAACCTTCACTGCCACTTCCTTTGAGAACCATAGTGGTTTTGTACATCATTTTGTTTTGTTTATTTGCTTCACACAAAGGCTTGTTACCTCTGTGATGGCAGTTTTATTATTCCCATTGTTCTTCACCCTCCTTCTGACCATTTGCTAGTGCATTCCTTAGGCATTCACCCATTTTGGCAAAGTCAGCTCTTCTAAAAGTCCAGTACTTTGCCTTTGTATGGCTTGACTCTATTGCTGTGTTTATTGTGAACCATACTGTCTGGATGGTCGCTAGTTCCCAGATGGCTACCCACTTCTACATCTGTGATCTTCTCCATCTCCATTTGAGAGAACCAGGTCTAAGATTGCTCCTCTCGAGTGGGTTCCAATACTAGTTGTCTAAGGCATGCCCCTGCAGGGCATCTAGAATAACCCCACTCTTGAAGTGGCTGCTGCAACTGCACCTCAGTTAACATCTGGCATATTCAGATCACCCATCAACAATATCTCCCTTTTTCTGCCATTCTAAGTAAACTTTCTATCATTTCCTTGTCCATTTCCTCCCCCTGAAGAAGGTCTATGTCACAACCCCTGTGCAGATTGTGGTGCCATTGCCTGTCTCCAAATTGACCCACAGTGCTTCTTCTCCTCCTCCCTGTTTGCCCTTTTGTTCTGTTGCTTTGATTCCTTCCCTTATATAAAGAGCTACTCCTCCTCCTCTTTTACCCTCCCTGTCCTTCCTGTAGATAGTGTATCCTGGTATGTTTACGTCCCAGTCATGGTTTTGTGTGTACCATTTTCCTGTGACTGCCACGATATCCAGATGTTCCTCCTCCATCAAGGCCACTAATTCAGGAAGCTTGTTACCCAGACTACACTAGTTTGGGACCTGTATCAACCAATAGAACAAGTATGTGCAGTGGAGAACAGAAGATACTTAATGACTTTATTATGGACTACGTGAACAGAAGATATTTAATGCCTTCAAATTTACTTAAAAATGTTTTGGAACAAATGATTACCAGAGCCACCTGGGGCCTCAGAAGGAGACCTAGACACATATTCTAATTTACAGTATGAGCCACATGTTTTTCTTCAACATTTTATATATGTATAGTTTATATGTAATTTGTCTTTAGTAGTTTTAAAACTTTGAAAGCATTGGTGTTAGTAATGCATTTAGAAATACATTTTTTAATTGTCTTTACAGTTAAACATGCAGTTTCATGTCAGGGCACATTTTTGGGGGGAGGGGGTTCAAATTATTTTAACCATGGGCTCAGTACTTGGTGAACACAGACTGATGATAAAGTGTGTTTTTTTTCTTTTAAGTTTGAGATGTATTAGAAAATACTGAACAAGAAAACAGTTGGTGATTTTAAAAGCTATTCTGATCAGAGCTGACATTAAAAAAATCTTAACTGTATTTTTTATTTTATCATGGACACTAGAAACAGGATGTCAACATTTACTCCATGAAACCTGTTATTCAGTTTTTTTTTTATTGCATCTTGTCCCAGGCAGTCTTCCCTGAATGCAGTTTGTCAGGGCACATTTTTGGGGGAAGGGGGGTTGAAATTGTTTTAATCATGAAGCATTGGTGTTAGTAATGCATTTAGAAATAAAATGTTTAATTGTCTTTACAGTTAAACATGCAGTTTCATGTCAGGGCACAGTTTTTTGGGGGAGGGGTTCAAATTATTTTAATCATGGGCACAGTACTTGTTAAACAGACTTTGATGATAAAGTGTATTTTTTCTTTCAAGTTTGAGAAGTATGTATTATATGTAAGTGTAACCGTGTTGTAAATGGGATTGGGGAATGAATAATGGTTAAGTAGGCAGGTAGATTAAGGAGGCAGTATAACACAGTGGTTTGAGGCTCTGAGCTACATACCTGGAGGCCTGGGTTTGAATCCCACAGCCCCCACTTGCATACTGTGTGACCCTGTGCAAATCATTTAACTTCCTTGTGCTCCCAGGTCGCACCTGTACACAGGCTTTCAGCTTAATTTGTCTCTCCTAGTAAAAAGGAAAAAAGTGCCTAGAATTATTTTTTTAATGTAGTTGAGTTTATATGTGGCAAGTAGGTAGGCAGGGTTTTAAATAATTGATTAGCAGTTTTTTTTCTTGGGACAGTGCTAACTGTACAGAACGTATTTATATAGGTTTTCTAGAAGTGTTATGTTTGTTAAACACAGTGAGGCAAGTGCTATGCATTTTCACAATGTTTTATCACTTTTATGAGCAAAACGCAAATCAGTTTTTGGAGTTAAATAAAACCCTCTGTAGGGGATGGTGTTTTGAATGTGGCAGTAGGATTTAGCATGTGCACTGCTTTAAAATCATTTCACAACAGCAGAGCTGTGTAACTGTTCTTATCCAGTGAGCATAAATGGCAACATACGCACAGTTACTTCTGCTACACATTTGATTCCATATTACAATGGTTCACTGCACTACACATTTAGTGTATCACACTTTTTCAAATAATGAAACAAATATTCTCCAAACTAAATAACTCACACATACATATTTATACTTTATTAAAACGATACTCCACATTTGTAACAAAAAATAAATAAATGAAAAGCATGTCACAGAGCAAAATCAAAACCCTAACTCCCAGTTTCTTCTAGTAGAATGATGGTACCTACATTTACAGTTTAACAAATACTTGAAAGCTGAGTAGGTGTTCTATAAGAAAACAGCTACAGTCTTTACTATTTACAGCATTGATGATCTGGGACAATTTCTGTGCTTTTTATTGTTGTGAGTAGTTTAATGAAATAACATTTTAAAATGAAAACTCTACTGCTAGCTACACCTGACATACACTGAAAACACAAATAATGAATTAGAGCTATTTAACAGCTGTTTTCTTACAGAAATCCAGTCTTGATAAATTAGTTTTTTTTAGCAGTTATGTAAGATTTATGTTTCTCAGAAATAAGAGTGCATAGCATAGAAATGAAAGGGTTTCTGTTAATGTTGTTTGCATGAGAAGTGGGCGTGACAGCGGCATGCAAGAGTGAAGTCTAAATTGTGTCTTGGCCATTCTGGGATCTAAAGTTTAACAGTAATGTGTGAAGAGAATAAAGTCGTATGTTTTTTGCATTTGAATAGATTTAGTGCTTTGAAGTTAAAATTTATAAATATATATACAGTCGTGGCCAAAAATATTGGCGCCCTTGCAGTTTTTTCTAATATTGCACCATTCCTTCCCGAAAATTGTTGAAATTAAAAAAAATATTTTGGTGTCCACATATGTATTTCTTTGGTTTGCAGTGGAATAAGACACAAAAAGCAGACAAATTTACCAAGTCTTAGCTTATTCCACACATAAATCCTTAAATGGCCCAGACAAAATTATCGGCACCTTTTAGAAGTAGTTAGAAATAATTAGATTTCAAGCAGGTGATTCTCCTTCACTTTGGAATTGAACTCACCTGTGATGAGTTGCAGGTGCCTGCAATATAAAAATCACTCATTCAACCAGTTTGAATAGAGAAAAGGACTCATTCTTCTGTTTTGTGTCACTGTGTGTACCACAATGAGCATGGGAAAAGAAAGACAGCCAGAGAATTGTCTGAGGAGGTCAGACAGAAGATTGTAGCCAAGCATGGACAATCTCAAGGCTACAAATCAATCTCCAGAGACCTTGATGTTCCTGTTTCCACCGTACGTAATGTTATCAGGATGTTTAAGGCCCATGGCACTGTAGCCAACCTCCCTGGATATGGCTGCAAGAGAAAACTTGATCGAAGATTGCAGCACAGGATTGTTCGAATGGTGGAGAAAGCACCTCGATCAACTGCCAAACAGATTCAAGCTGACCTTCAGACACAAGGTACGACAGTTTCAACTCGCACCATCTGTTGCCAACTCAATGAAAGGGGGTTATATGGTAAGAGACCCAGGAGGACCCCACTGCTGAGAGAGAGACATAAGAAAGCCCAGCTGGGGTTTGCCAAAACACACCTGAACGAGCCAAAATCCTTCTGGGAGAATGTCCTGTGGAGAGATGAGACCAAATTAGAGCTTTTTGGTAAAGCACATCATCTCTATGTTTACAGAAAACAAAATGAAGCCTTCAAAGAAAAGAACACATTCCCTACAGTCAAACATGGAGGAGGTTCAGTGATGTTTTGGGGTTGCTGTGCTGCCTCTGGCACTGGGTGCTTGAACGTGTGCATGGCATCATGAAATCTGGAGATTATCAGGCCTTTTTGGAGCGCAACGTTGAACCCAGTGTCAGAAAACTGGGTCTCCGTCAAACGTCATGGGTCTTCCAGCAGGACAATGACCCCAAACACACTTCAAAAAGCACCCAGGAATGGTTCAAGACAAGACGCTGGACTGTTCTGAAGTGGCCAGCAATGAGTCCAGATCTAAATCCCATTGAAAACCTGTGGAGAGATCTGAAAACAGCAGTTGGGAGAAGGCACCCTTCAAATCTGGGAGAAATGGAGCAGTTTGCACAAGAAGAGTGGACCAGCCTGCCAGTAGAGAGGTGCAGGAAGCTCATTCATGGCTATAGGAAGTGGTTGATTACAGTTATTTTGACCAAAGGCTGTGCTACCAAATATAAAGTCTAGGGTGTCAATAATTTTGTCAATGCCATTTCTTTTAATTTTCTGATTTAAAAGGATATATTAAATTCTGAATCAAAAACAAAGGTTCTGTAATATTAACAGAGAAATAAAGAATTGTGGAGGCCAAATACTGTACTGATGTTAATTTCAACTTATGTTTAGAGGAAATTGAATTATTGAGTTATTTGAAAAAGTGCAAGGGCGCCAATATTTTTGGCCACGACTGTACCTAGTGTCATGGACACCTGAAAAGAAAGAAGATACTACTAAAATAAATGCTGTTCTGATATTTTATTTATTTATTTGTGAGATTTTAAGTGTAGTTTTGCTGGTCACAGACACATCAACCGTTAAGTTTAGCAGGTACTTGAGAGCTAGCTAACTGGGGTTTCTGTAACACAACAGCTACTAAATAGCTCTAATTCACTATTTTTGTTTTCTATGTGCACCAGGTCTAGCTAGCAGGAGTGTTTTAATTTTAAAAGTTTTAGTTTTTTAAAACTATACACAACCATAAAAGCACAGAAACTGCCCAGATCATCAGTGCTATAATTAATAAAGACTCAACTGTTTTCTTACAGAAACACCACTCAGTTAAATTTCAGGTATTTGCTAAACTGTAAATGTAGGTATCAGCAACATTTTTTTTTTTTTTTTTTTTTTAGTCTTTGGTAACCGGGTAAGGCCCACTAGGCACAAGTGCCTGTTTTCAGGGGCGACCTGGGAGCACTGGGCGGTTAAGTGACTTGCTCAGAGTCTCACAATGTGTCAGTGGAGGTTGTGAGAATCAAACCAACGTCTGGTCTGCTGGATGTAGCAAGCTCGTTACTCTAACCTCTAGGCTATACTGCCAGCCCATTCTGGCATTCTGTTAGCAGTTAGTGCTAATTTTCCTCTGTGACAAGCTTTTCTTTTTTTTTTTTTTTTTTGTGAGGGCTGTGGGATTCAAACTTAGATCTCCAGATTTGCAGTGAAGAGCCTTAAACCACTGTGATATACTGCCTCCCTATTCTGCCTGTCTGTGTCTCTCGCTCTCTGTCTATATGTGTATGTAATTATCTGTCTTTCTATTAATTGTATGTATCACTGTTTTTACCTATTTCTAAAACAAACCTGCATATTTATTTATTGAAGAGAAATCGGAATTACAGTCTTGTGAGTCATAAACTCCTTTGCAAAGGCTCCACGGCAATACAAGAAAGCATAAAACATTACATTAAACAGTATTATACATAGATCATACAGCTCAGGGGTATATACATTGTTGGGTTACAGCATCCAGGATCTTAGAGAAGACCCTAGGTCATAGTTGTGAAATATGGCAGGTTACAGTTTTGAAGGGTCATTAACTGATCCCCGAGTCAGGGTTTATAAACAGTGAGAACTGTAGGACCTGAGGATGTAGTCATTGGATAAGCAAAACATTTGTCATTACTTCTCCGGGTTTTCACACTGCACTAGCGCTAGAACTGTTTACAGTAGTCCTCGTGTAGAGATTCAGAGTGGGGAAGAGTATCAGTAACAGCCACAAGCTATGGAGCCAAGGAGGAGGTTCTTGAGACCAGTCTTAAAGTGGCCAAGACTGGGGACCAGGGAGATGGAGGATGGTAGGCTGTTATGCCAGAGGGGAGTACGACACCGGAAGGACCGTTGCCCTAGGGAGCCTTACAGTGGGGGACAAGGAGAGAGGTACTGGCCGGGTGTCGTGGGGCCCTTCTGTGTGGGACTGGTTGGATAAGGGGTGGAGTTCTTTAGGTGCTAGTTTCAGGAGTACTTTTTTTTCAATTCCGCAAGCTTGTAAAGCTCGCATGAGTGGGTTAATCTGTCACATCCAGTGACCAGTCGGCAGACTTGATTGAGGGCTAAGTTGATGCAACATAGGGTAGTTTGGTCTGCAGATCCATAAATTACAATGCCGTAGTCCACCAATGAAAGGACTGAGCATGATACAGCGAGGCGTAGAGCGTGGGGGGGGGTAGGCAATGTTTATCTCTGTATAGAATCCCTAGCCTAGTGTTAACGGCAGAAGAAAGGTGTTGAATGTGTGTGAGGGAGGTGTCCAGTGTGACACCCAGATATTTAAAGCATGAGACCTGTTCAAGTCGGGAACCCAGCAAGTTTGAAATGATTAGGGGGACACTCTTGAGTGGGCTTTGGCGGTGGGCAAAGATCATGGATTTCATTTTGTTGTAGTTGAGTACTAGGTGATGCTCAGCAAATCTGGATTCAAGTTCTCTAAAAAAGCCCTGTAGGGCAGTTTGGAGGGAGTTTGGCTGGGGGTGATTCCAGAGAACTATGGCATCGTCCGCATAGAGCAATAGCTTCCCACTGCATGATTGAGTGAGGGAGTTTAGGAAGAGGGTGAAGAGCAGGGGGCCAAGAATGGACCCCTGCAGGACCCCAGTTAATGCTGGTCTGTTAGAGGAGAGGGTGGTGTTAATTTTGACCTGTTGCGTCTGGCCAGAGAGAGAGTCTTTGAGCCAGGCGGTGGCCTCGTGGGAGAAATTCAGTGAAGAAAGGGAGTTGAGAAGCAGCACATGACTGACTGTATCGAACGCTTTAGTCAGATCAACATAGATAGCTCCTGCCATGGACCCCCTGTTCCAGGGCCTCATGTATATACGATGTAAAATCAAGGTGGGCAGTGGTAGTGCTGTGACCCCTCCTGAAGCCGTGTTGTTCGTGGCAGAGCAGATCATGTTTGGCCAAGTAATCAGTAAGCTGGTCTGACACTATTTTTTCGAGTGCCTTAGAGAGGGGAGGTAGGTTCGAGATGGGTTGGTAATTATTGGTGGAGGTGGGGTCACCACTCTTCAGGATAAGGGTTATAATTGCTCTTTTCCAGATAGTGGGGAATTGGCTGAGGCATAGCAACCAGTTCAGTATTTTGGTGAGATGTGGCAGGGTCACATCCAGCATAAGCCAGAGACGTTTGAGGTTAAGGGAATCACTGCTATAGCGCAAGTTCGCCAAGGCTTTGATGGGGTAGCATTTTGCTTCATTGCAGGAGATGACTCACAGCCAGAAAGGTAGGGGGACAGTGGTGGCTGTGGTGTCCATGGGGCGGCTTGGGATCGTGTCAAATAAGTTTTTGGGGAGGATATGGCTAAGGTCCGAGAAGGTGGTATTAAGGGCATCAGAGATGGTAGTGGGGTCTTGGGAGAGGGCTCCATCAACTAGCATCTGCGTAAGGGCAGGGAAAATGGGTTTCCCGCATAGTTCCTTAACATTGCTCCAGAATTTTTTCCATGTGCCCCAGGTGGTGGTGAGTGCTTGCTTATAGTAAGTAGCCTTGGCTAGCCAGATGGCCCAGGTGCATTTGTTTCTAGCCTCTCTGTAAAGTTGTCTGTTCAGGGGCAGTTGAGAGTCCAGGGCCCTGTGCCAGAGGGTTATCTGTATGGCACATCTGGTCAAGCAGAGACTGCAAGATCTAGAATGTATCCCTGTTTTTTATAATATGCTTTGTGAAGGGGCAAAGGTGTCACAGGCAGCATTAAAGGTGGCAATAAAGGAGGTGAGGGCAGCGTCTACAGATTGGGCATTGTAGATTGGTGACCAGTCACAGGAAGTAAGGTACAATTTGAGCCAGGAGAGTGCTCCTTTTTTCAAGCGCCTTTGGACTGTAACTTTAGGAGGGCTGGGGGGGGGTTATTTTGACCACCAGCAGGTGACAGAGGAGTGGCACTTATCGAGTCAGGGAGCACTTTGACCTGGGAGAGGTTATTGGGATGTGTAGTGAAGATGAGGTCGATAAGCGTGGAGGATCCAGTTCTGGGGTCAAGTCTGGTGGGGGGACTGGACAACCTGGGCGAGGTCATAGGCTAGAACAGTCTTTGTAGGTAGCAGACATGGTGGATAGCCAATTCACGTTGAAGTCTCCCATTATAATGACTTCACTCTTGGGAGGGAGATGGGTGATGGACAGTATTGAATCAAGCTTTTGGTTAGTGGGGGGGGGGATGTATACTGCCATTTAATGGTTATGAATTGGGCACCATGGGCAGATGAGGGAAGGGAGATGGAGAGGGCCTGCAGCACAGATTTGACATAGATGGCACATCCTCCCACCCCACTTGCTTAGCCTGTCTGCTTGAAAGATGTAGTAGTCACTTAGGGTGACAGATGCATCACATTTGCCTGCACTCTGAGCACATACTTGTGAAACTGTGCATATTTGTACTCCACTTCTGCATGGACCTCATACTTTCCTAATATTCCCATTATCACATGCATAACTACCTTGCCCTTATCAAAAGTGCCCCCCTCTGAAAGTTAATATCACATTTTCTCTAACAATCCATCATCATTATACCTAACTTCCTGACATCAACACTTTGCTTAAATATAACTTACATCACCTCATGGACAAAAACCCTGTTTCTCTTTAAAAAAAAAATAAAATAAAAACAAATGTGTAAATAATCCCAAGGCTGAATATATGCCAGTCATTACTTTTTCATGTACTGCCACCTTCTGTACCATCATGGAGATTTGCATATGTTTCCCTTGATGCTTTGCATTATTGGGATATGTTCAATTGTGTTTTCTTTAAAATTTGTCTGTCTGGCCAATATCATCCGGGATAACACAGACATCAGTGGCATTTGCTCTGGGGTTCTTTTGTAAGCTTCCTATTCCTTCCATTAAATTGTACACCTCCATATATTTTCTTAATAATGTGTATGCCTTTGTTAGAACAGAAACTAAAACAAATCTTACTACGTACAAATCATTGTGTTGTTTCTCCATACCTCCTTAACAATTTCACACAAATTCACTAATTTCATTATATAGCCGTGGTGGAGCTGACCAGACTTTGTTGTATTTGGAGAAGGCTTCTTACCACCTATATCTGGTCCATAATATTCACATTAATTCTCATTAATTGTTCCCTCCAGGAACCTATCTAAGCTCTATAGCTGCATTCTGGGAATTCTCATACTTTGTACATAGTTGGAATCTGCACTTTATTCACCTAATTTGTTATGGTACTATTTTCCTCTGTATTATGTAATTAAGTGATGGCTTTTGCAATGTATTCAGTCTCTCCCCTTCCTTCAATTTGTAGTGCTGTCCAGCCTTTTTAATGATGTGTAGCTGACAATGACTTCTAGCTGCTTCTGTTTTTCTCCGCTGTCCATGTACTTGATGTTCCCCCACCCTCTGTTCGACGAGGATCCTTTGTAAATAAGCTTTTAGCTCAAAGGTTGTAATTCCGATTTTACAATAAATAAATAAATAAAAATAAATATGTCCTTACCCTCAAAAAGATGCTAACTGCTAATTTTACACAACTTGAAGCTGTGTGAAATGCCATATGCAATTTTGCACAGTAACTGCTGTCACTACTTCATTTTGATTTTATATTATGACTTCACATGTCTTTAATAAAATAAAATGAAAATAAAAGTAAACATGAAAATAATAATGACTAAAATCCCTGTGTCTTCGGTCACTATTAGTATTTGTTATTTGATGAATACTGTCATTAACTATTTGGTTGAATATTGAAAAGTACTATTCGTCTTATCCCTACTTAAAGATAAATTCAGTTAGTTAATAATGGCAGTAACATCGGCCCAGTGGCGTAGAGGGTTGCGGTGCTGGCGCTTTACCTTGACTCACGCAGGCGACCCGGGTTCGGGAACGGACTCAGGTCGTCTGGGGTTGGCAGGGGGAGTATAGGATTGAGCGTCTGATGGACTGCTCTCCTATCCTGGGGTGGGTTTGGGACTGGCCTCGCTCACGTAGCGGCCCCCAGTGGAGACTGGAGGCACTACAAGAAGTGACGCGAAAGGGGAACAAGAAAACCAGAAAAAAATGCTCCGGAAGTCTAGCCGGATGACGGCTGTCAGCCCCAGGCACCTCCGAAGACTCCTCTGGAGAGCCACAGCATACCTCAGCAGCTCCTGGGACCGAAAAAGAATAGAGTGCTGGTTCCTTCCCCCTCAGAGGAGTGGGGACCCATCCGGTGAAGGGTTACACCAGACTACCCCGTGGAAGGCTGCAGATATGAGGTAGGTGGTCGAAGGGGGAGATAGTAGGGGGAATGCCTGTGGACCATGACGGCTTGAAGGAGAGGCAGCTCTGGAGCACGTAGGGGGTATAAATAGATAATGCAAAAAAATAAATAATGGCAGTAACAACTTTACAAGTTTTATTTTTATATAATGTATGGTAAGTACCTATTAACCACCATAATCAGCAGTCACACAGCTTTGTTATGCACTGTTTAGAATTTTAAAAGTTGTTAACCACACTTTGGAACTTCCAAACAGTGGCATAACAAAAAAGAATGCACCAGAGTTCCATAATTCTCACACATAGAATGCAAACAGTTTTTTTTTGACCATACACTACAAAAGGTGATGTCTGGGGATCGGGTGATAACCACGCTGAAATCACTTCTCGTGGTTGCTAGGGCTACAGTAAACCTCTCGAGCTGCGCTCTCGAGGTTTACCATGGTGCCCTAGCAACCACTCGAGGTGATTACAGCGTGGATATCACCCGAGTCCCAGCAGTTATCCTCTATATAATATATGGGGAGCCCTTATTATTAACTGAAATCAAGCAGATTACACCCTTGTTATGCCATGAGTATAACATCACTCTGTTGTTAACCCTTCTTGAATACGTCATATTAATGGTATAACAAAAGGGAATGTTCACAACAATTAATATTCCGTAAAGTAATTCAATCCACGATTACACAATCTTGGTAGTCCATACACTATAAAATATAATGAATGGTCTTTGGTTAACAACCACGCTGAAAACACTTCTCGAGGTTGCCATGACATCTGAAAACTGTTTACAATTATGTCATGTCAACCTCTTGAAGTGTTTGCAGAATGGTTATTAACCAAAGACCATACATTATCCTCTGTATTATAGCTAGTCCTGTACCTCTCTGTCCCCCTTCGGGTCACATCTGTAAATGAGACTGCTATACGCTGTCTGGTTTACCTGGAAAACCCTTTTCAAATAAACAAATACTCTTACAAATGGTCATTTCCTGGGTCTTAACTCCCAGTTTGGGATTAATGGCCCAAGGTGCATCAGTTCTCCCCAGCTAGGCATTAACCACAGCAAATACCCACATACATGGGTGTTACTGCTTTATTATGAAATGGGTGTGAAGAATGCTAAATCCTGATGGACTGAGAGCTACTTTCAACTAGGCCATTATCCCAGCACAACAGTTCAGCTGAAAGAAGCCCCCACACAATCAAAACTCTGCACTATAGTAATCTGCTTCTTGTCTGGTCAGAATGCCCACAAGTGATATAACAGTCAGTACGATGAGGCACATCAGGACAGCTTTAAAAAAAAAAAAGAGAATCTTGTTACTTTAGTCGCTGACCATGGCTAAAAGTAACATCTCTTATCTCTCACACAGCTGTGCCCATCACCCATTCACTAGCTTGTTGTTAACTGCCGACCACTAGTATTATAAATGCCTCATGCTCAGACCGGACACCGCTCACAAACCATTGGATCCGATTCCATCCAGTGTTTTAAAAATGCAGTAGCCATTCTCCCGACTGCATACCATTTGGCCCGCCTCCGAGCAAAGCTCTTGGTCCGACTCTACTTCACAACAGCTGCCACTCCTCGACTGCCAACCACTCTGCCCCACTCCACATTATAGCAGCTGCAAGAAGCGAAACCATTGCCTACCCTCTGTACTGCCAGTAAAGCATTTTGGCACCACCTGCTGGAAGAGAGCAACCAATACAATGTCCATATTGGACTATTTTTTTGTTTGTTTACTCTGATTATTCATTTTAACCGTTTTTAAATAAATGTAATAATAAATATATATAAAAAAATACCCTGTTCTGTACAAGTAACATACTTCATAATAGCAATAAGGTACTCCAGGGGTGTGTTATGGTGGGCTAATGGCTCTTCTCAGGTGATGGACACCCTCTGCTTTGCCTCGTGGTTCAACCCACCCAAGGCAGGCCATTATCCTGTCATAACACACACATGGCATTGCCTAATTTCTTAATTATCAAAACCTCTTTTCTTTATGTTCTGTACCTCTTGATAAAACCCCTCAACATCCTGTTTTATCTTGTATGTTTTTTACGCTCTCCCACTTTTAAAGTAATATATATGTACACACACACACGTTTAGAGGATCTTTATTCCTGTACTACTCTGAATTTAAGGTGCATTTCCATTTTCTAGTCTTGTTTCCAAGATGCACTGCTTCAAATTTTTCAGTGTTAAACTCCATCTGCCAGTTGTCTGCCCACTCCTGGCCAGGGCGAGCTTCAGGAAACAGCACAGGCAGCAGGAAAGGGGGGGGTGGAGTAAGTTACAGAGAGCCATGTTCTGTCATGGGTTTGAATGAACAGTATGAGTGCTTTGTTTTATATTTTGTATTTAGAGAAGGCACTTAAAAACATATAACAAAAGTAATTTTTTCTTTACCCAGTAACAGCAATAAGAAAAACGACTATTTCCTATACCAGACAGATTTATGGCCATTAGCTCTGAGTTTTAATCTGAGTTACAAAAGAAAACTAACCTGACTAAGGTGCCCAGTAATGTTTGCATTCGTATTTTAAAGCAACTATCCCCTAACCAGTGCTTGAATTACACTTTAGAAGCTGGGGAGGGGGGCATAAGGATGTTATCTTTAAATTGAGCCCCCCCTTCCTGTTATAAGTCAATGACAGTGATGTGTGAGCTACTGGGGCTCACATCAGAACTAGGGGGACTGAGCACTGGCAAACCCCCTCGTAATTCATACACTACTCTAACCTAGTTCTAATGACCTGTAGTCCTGACTACAAAAATATAGCGAGAGACTATTAATGCAAAAAGTCAGAGCTACACAAATATTCTTACCCTGTAGCCAATACCAGCCTATGAACATAACGAGTTCACTACTACGATCCTCTTGACTATCAAAAGTTTAAGATTTTATATTCCGTTGCAAGAACTTGTTTGGAAGAAAACATCCACCATGTAACTGTTGAGTTACAAAAGTTTAGGGCTTTCTGAATTCTTTTTTATGAGAGCTTTCTTGAGGGAAGAGCTGCTACCTGGATGTTAGGCCAGAAAGTTTGAGGCTTTCTGACTCACAAAAAAAGTATTTGCCCAAATAAAAACATTGGAAAAAGCAACACAACACAATAGTGCAGCTAAGAATTTAATTGAATAAAATAAAACTGTTGCTTTCTGTGCTTTTTATGGCTGCATATCAGAGCTGTACTGACATATTATGATCACGTCAGTAGAGAAAGGGGGCTCTGTAATATTTGCGAACACAGCACAGCCTGTCTCCTTCCACAGAGTGAACTTGAATCACGTCTCTCTGCGACCTCTGTAGTTGGTACAGTGCAGTTGCTTCCTCCCCCCACCGCCACACTGTTTCATATTAAACTACGCTAAATGACCTAAAATCATCTGAGGAGCACTAGCAGTTTTCTTAGATCTTGCAGTTTAAGACATTGCTTGCATAGCAGTGCTCTGATTATTTTTAGCACCAGTGGTTGATTACAACGTTGGTATCCCTGTAACTGCAAGTGACCTTGTACGCTTATATAGAACCCTATTGTTCACTTATCTTTTGCTAGCTAAGCAACTTCTTATTCTAGTTATGATGGTTACATACCACCTGCTACTATCCAACTGCATACTTTTTATGTAACTTCTTTTATAGTTGTTATGGTAATTATCGGGGTATAAGATCCCTTGTAGCACATAGCTTCTCTGAGACTCTAGAGACTGCACTTACGTAGGTAAGGGAATTGGAAGCTCTCCCAGTATTATTACTGTTGGAAGCCTGTATCATTATTATTTACCACGTAGAAATGACAGGGTGAAGATGTGCACAAACAAATCCACTTGGGCAACATATATGCCAGCATAGTGATCACAGCCTGCCTGCCCCAAAACCCATGTCATTGTCTCTGAAACTCAGCAGTACCTTTTAGTAAGAGTGCCTTAGAGGGAGAGGTTCCAGCAGCCTGCCTGGGAGGTGTGAAACAGTGACACTAACAACCTGCCCCCTCCCTGAATTAGTTGTTGCAGCTCACTGCAGTGAGGCAGACCACCCCTCCCTCCCAGGTGTAACTGGGTAATAAAATTACCTTTCTCAGGTTCTTGTTTGAACGGCACAAAGGAAGAGACAACAGACAAGTGGTGCATGGTGAATAATAATGATACAGGCTTCCAACAGTAATAATACTGGGAGAGCTTCCAATTCCCTTACCTACGTAAGTGCAGTCTCTAGTCTCAGCGAAGCTACGTGCTACAGGGGGTCTTATACCCTGATAATTACCATAACAACTATAAAAGAAGTTACATAAAAAGTATGCAGTTGGACAGTAGCAGGTGGTATGTAACCATCATAACTAGAATAAGAAGTTGCTTAGCTAGCAAAAGATAAGTAAACAGTAGGGTTCTGTATAAGTGTACAAGGTCACTTGCAGTTACAGTGATACATACACAAGCAGTAAAGGTGGCACTGTTGCCTAACTTATACAATAAAATATAATGGAAAGCATCTCCCAGGACTGAGATACATCAGTGAAACATAATGAAGCATAATATGCATTAGTAAAATATAGTAAAACACAGATCCTGACACTTATGCTTATACAATAAGTGCTTCTGCCCTAAGATTAGTACATATACCTGCATATATGTTGCTGTCTGCGAGGTGGGGGTACAATCAGGGTTGCTGGACCATGGATAACATCCCCCCCCCCGCTGCCTTTGGAAAAAAAGGCAACAACCATAGGAAAGTAGTGGGATGGAGCAAAAAAGTCGTTTACAAGCCCGAGGCACGAGCCTTATAAAGGAATTCAAGTTGTTCTCTGTGTTGTCTTTGAGTATGTCACAGACAGCGAAGGGTTAAAGTTGGAAAAAACAATCAGAAAGGCTTGAATAATAACAAAAGCTTTAAAAGTCAGTTCTAACCATGTATTAGATAGAGCAGTACTTAAATCACCATCATGAATAAGATCATTAAAAGCATCACCAGCCTTAGAAATATTATTGCTAATATAAATCAAATGTGAATCCTTTCTAGCTAAAAGAGATTTCAAGGAAAGAGTCAAAGGGTCAATGTACACGTTAAAGATGGGCAAATACTGAGACAAGGCAAGCAAGTACTGCAGGTTGGTATCGGTAACATCTGGTTCAGGGAGAGGAACAGGAGTGATCACAGTATGACCAATTACTGTTTTCTGCTGTGGAGTAAAACAGAAGTTAGGATATGCAATATCATAAGTTTTTTTACCATAAGCAAAAGATTTATAATTTGTTACCACACAGTACTGCTTATTGTAAGTCACTCTTACGGACGATACCCTCCATTGCTGTAGACGTATGGGGCAAGAGGAGGACTGATTAGTGAGCTGTTAAGCAAAGCGATGTACCTCTTCTAGGTAACTTCCAGATGTAGCAGTTTCGGCGTCAGGTGCTGAAGATGCAGCTTGAGATTTGGAATCATCATCCTCGTCAACATCAGTAATATTGGATGCCAGTGCATCACCCAAGGTGTAGGCCCAGTCAGGGTGTTCTGGAGAATATCCACAAACTAGTTTCACGATGTCAAAAACATCAGAACGGCACAGGTAGTAGTATCCCTTTTTGGCGCAACAGTTCGTGTGAGGTGCCACCTATGATTGGAGCACAGCATGGTAGACCAATAAAGATGGAAGGTCAGTTCTTTCACTATAAATATCATCATCAAGGTGTCCGACGGAATTAATTGCAGTCTGTTTATCAAAAACAGATGTGTCAGGATCAAAGCATGGTAGTGAAACAGTAAAAGTCATAAACATATTATCATGAATGGAACAAGTCTTAGTAGAGTAGAGTTTCTACCTAGCTAAATCAGTGAGTGACGCCTATGATGTTTTGCACAAAATCATAGCCAGTGCCCTAAACAACCATGCTCCTTTGATCAAAGCTCAAATAAAAACCAGAACCTGCCGTTGGTTTTCACCAGACCTGAAGAAAGCCTTACTCAAAAGAGACCAGCTGTGGAAAAAGGCCTGGAAGTCACATGCCGATGCAGACTGGTGTCTTTTTAGGTCAGCTAGAAATGCCTGTACGAAACTGATCAGGGAGGCTAAGGCCACTTTTTATCAAAATGAATTGTTCTCTGCATCCAACAGCCCTACCAAATTCTGGTCCACTATAAAGGAATTGTCTGGCTACTGACCAGGTAGTGTGCTTCCATCCAAAATTACCATTGACAATGTCACTGTCACTGATAAATCTGAGATTCTCCAAGCCTTCAATAACCACTTTGCCACAGCAGACATGGCATTCGATAATGCACCAGTAAGTAGTCTCCGTCCGCTGCTCAAAGCCCAGCCACCCAAACCAAGTAACAAAAATATAATTTCCTCCTTTTCCTCAACCACCATAAAAAAAGTTGAAGACCTTCTGCTACAACTAGACACTAGAAAAAGCACAGGAGCCGACTCATTCGACCCATACTTTCTGAAAATAGCATACCACATACTTGCCGCACCTATATCGCACTTATTCAACCTGTTTCTAGCCCAAGGCTCTCTCCCAACGGAATGGAAAAATGCTCATGTTATCCCTCTATTTAAAGCAGGGGACCCAAGTGACCTAAACAATTATAGGCCAGTCTCTCTACTACCTATACTTTCGAAAATGCTGGAAAAAATTGTGGATACACAGTTGAGATCATTCCTAGACAACTCTGCATTGCTTAACCCCATGCAGTCTGGATTTAGAGCTAAGCATAGTACTATTACAGGCGCTAGCCAAAGTCACTAATGACTGGCAATGGGACCTCGACAATAAAAAATTTGTTTGTGCGGTGTTTTTAGATCTCAGCAAGGCTTTCGATACCGTTGACCACTGCCTACTTCTCTCCACCCTAAATACCATAGGCATGGACTCAATCTCATTGGATTGGTTCCAGGACTATCTCTCTGATAGGCAGCAACAAATCAAGGCCGAAGGAGAGCTTTCTCCACTCAAAACCAATAAAAAGAGGAGTCCCACAGGGATCTGAATTGGGCCCCCTACTGTTCGCCATCTATATTAACAACTTGGACTTAGGAATCATGGAAGCCAGTATCCACTTGTTTGCCGATGATACAGTGCTCTACCTAAGTCGTGACTCTCCTGGAGCCGCATGCTCAGAACTACAAGCCGAATTCAGTACGCTGCAGAACCAGCTTCTCAACAAAAAGTTACTAAATGCAAAAAAAAACAAGGCCATGCTGTTTTCACCATCCAGCTCTGGGGCCAACACTGCGGCTGCTGGTACAGTTCCTCCCATAACCACCCTACTAGGCGAAAAGCTTGAATTTGTGTCTAAATTCAAATATCTGGGTATATGGCTGGACAACAAGCTCTCCTTTATGGAGCACACAGAAGAACTGATGAAAAAGCTTAGGCAGAGGCTTGGCCTCTTTTACAGAATTAAACACCTCCTGACTGCAGCCGCAAAAAGACAGCTTGTTCAATCTACATTCCTCTCATTAATCGACTACGCTGACATTATCTGTGGCCAGTGCTCTGTCTCACAGCTTGCAAAACTGGATGTACTGTACCACAGAGCCTTAAGATTCATAACTGGCCTCCCATCCTCCACACACTACTGCTCTTTATATGCTGCAGTAGGGTGGCCTTCTCTGCAATACAGACGGCATAGAAATGCAGCTCTCTGGACACTTCGAGCACTCACCAACGAACTCCCTGACTACATTGTTGCCTGCCTCCCCTTAAGTCCAACAAGTAGCTATGCCCTAAGAAGCCACTGCTAATTTCCTAAAATTCCCAGGATCAGTAACCACTTTGGTAGGGCAGCCATAAGCCATGCTTTGCCCACACTCTGGAAAAGGATACAAAGATCTCTGAAACTTAGCTCTCCTGTCAGTATTGCTGTGTTTAGGACTCTTTATGACAAAACGTTTGCCGAAATCTGTAAATGTTTCCATAGTACCTAGCTGTCCTGCTGATGGTTCCCTCTCTAGCCTTACCATATGCAGCCACGAACCTAACCCCTCTCTTCCCTATCTAACTTGTTCAATAGTCAGCTGCCATGCTGGCCTCGGAACCCTCGGCTATTACTCTTTCTACTACTCCCTCCGCCACTCAAATAAATGATACAGTCTTCATCATGGGCCCATCTGAAGCCTAGGACACCACCCAAGCATATAAATGGTCACTGAGGGCTGAAATGTTAATAATTGTACCTTTCTATAGAGGCCTGAATAAATATGTTACCTTAACTTCTATGTCCATGAAGGTTGTATATACCTCAATAATGTTATGTGATGCATGTATGTTCCCACGTGAATACTTGGAATGTATATATTGCACCTACCATTTATTTGTAAGTTTGCTTTTACCTTTGCACATTTTGTATTCTGCACCTTTAATCTATGTATGTATAACTGTCCTTGACAACAACAGGTCCACCTTGTAAATGAGCTTGCTCAATGGTGATCGCCTGGATAAATAAAGATTTGATTTGATTTGAGAGTAGCAAGAGGCTTGATTAGGATAACGTGAAAGGTACCCAAGGTTTCGAGCTGTAGACATAGAAATGTTAACAGTATTTAATAAACACATAGTAATACAACCATTGGATCTGCAGTGAGGACAATACCATCAGCCCAGTAGTCTGTCATGAATGAGATCTGGAATGCTTCCGGTTTCCAAGTCCCTGAAGAGATTAACAGTGGAGATTACATAAGAACCATAAGCAGAGCATAAAAGTTCACGGCAAATATAGTGCTTGTCTGCCTTCTTGCTGTTTTGAAAAATCAGTTCATTAATCTTACTCTTGGTATCATTGAACCCTTTGGCAGTTTCCTGCATATTGTAGACTATAAAACGTTCTTCCTTACTTAAACCATCTACACCATGTAACAGTGGGGGGGTAGGATATCATTCTTAACAACTTTTGTGCTTTAATAGCAGCTATATCTACTCTCTTCCAAGTAGACATGCCTGAGCCAAAAAGGCCAGAAACGGTGCCTGCTGCACCGGCAACATCTGCAGTGTCACGCCTAGTGCATGGTCTAGCTTTAGTATTAGGAGCAGTATCCTTACCTGGTTAACAAATTGAAAATAAAAAAAAATTAAAAAGACCCCTACATGATCAGTAGTATGAGGTCCATCAACTGGATCATTAGTACGTGTTTGATAAGCAGATACAATATCTGTAAGCATCATACTGAAAAATTTGGATGTATTGGTCATCTGGCAAAGATCAATCTCAGCCATATTCCACTTTGTAAGATTGAAAATAACTGGGACACCAGGCCGGTGGCGCTGAGGGTTGAGGCGCTGGATGCCATACCCTGCACCACACCGGTGACCGGGTTGAGGAGCGAGCCAGGGTGCTGGGGTCAGCCAGGAGGAAGGACAGAGCACCCAATGGCTGCTCTTCTTCTCTGGGAGGGGGTTCTCTGCAGGTTTCACTGCACACCGCCATCTGGGGGAGCCCGGTGGTGGTATGTTGGGGCGGCAGCAAGGGCATTGGGTAGATGTCGGCAGGAGGCGGAGCGGGAGGCATGTCTCAGTGTGCCTCCTAGCTCATTGGCTCCATTGCATGCCGACGTCTAGGGAGAAAACTAGGAAACACCCCTCTGTCTCTCCTAGGCGACGACACCACCCTGTGCTTTATCTGGCTCGCAATGACAGACCCCGCTGTACTAAGATCCACAACTCAGTGTGCTGGTTCTGGAGAGGTAAGCATCGGGGTTTCCTCCTCACCCCGCCCGGGGGGTTATCCGGGTGCCTAGGCTAGTGGATCAGGTACTCTAGGGGCAGACCGCAGCGAGACCAGGGGAGCACAGTTAGTGGATGTCTAAGAGTGAGGAGGTAGTTGGGGCATAAATACAAGGTTAAAAAAGAAAATAACTGGGACATGCATAAATTGTACATTATTAATCAGAGCTCCGGGAAGGGAAGTGGCGGTCAAACCACTAAGAGGACTTTCCTCCTGGTGAGGACAGTCCATCATTTCTGCTTCAGTGGGTGGGGCTACAGAAAGAAAAAGAGCTTCAGTAGCTACATAGTTATGAAGACAGAAAGCACGTGACTCCTCAGAGGTGAGGCGGTCACACCAAGCAGGTTCTATGAGAGCAGTAAGATTATACCGACCAGTATGTCTGGGGGAAGTCTGTCGAATGGAGAGAGTACTATTTTTGGATATGTCTATGTTAGGCCATCCATGGAATGTACCTTTAGATAGGCGAGCTACAGGGAGTGTGTAGCCATTAAGATCAGTTTCCCATTGTATAGAAAGTGAAGACTGGAGCAACTACCATGGCATTAAGGTAGGCGTCTGAGCCTTCCTTAACAGTAATCATTTTGTTGGGCACATTAATATGAACTCCCATGGGGGCTGAGTGTTCAAGTTTACTAAGAAAATGTTCTACACGTTGTCTGTGAGTCGATAGGGGCTTGTTCTGGGATTCATTCAGGGAATGTAGTCCCACCAGGATAAGGAGGTGCAAGATACCCATCTTGCCAGTGTACCTGCAAGAAAACAGAATAGGATTGTTAAGTGAGGTGTACTATTCTGCTGTAAGTGGGTTAGGAAAAAGAATTTTTTTTTTTCACTTTTGTACAACTTGAGCTGATTAGCATGGAACCACTTGTCGGTGGTCTTCTTTATTGTTGAACTCTGACCTGATAGACAGCAGGACTGTGTTTGTTGACAATGGGGTATGGGCCTTCCTATTTGTTGGCAAATGAACGAGTTGGTTGTCTGTATTGGAGAAGCATAACTTGGTCTCCAACTTGCCAGTCGACTTCCTTAACATGTTTATCAAAATGAGCTTTAGCTTGTTGTTGAGCTTTACCCATATGATTGGCAGTGAACAGTTGTGTCTTCATGATGTCATCATGAAGCTTTTCAACATACTTGTCTGCAGATACTCGATCTGCAGTATGGGTGTGGAAATCAATCAACAGGAGCTCAGGTAATCTCATGGCTCTACCTGTCATAACCTCATAGGGTGTGCACTGGGTAGTGGCTGCAGGAGTGCCCCCGATTGCCATTAGTAGTAGTGACAAGAGGGAATCCCAATCCTTGGGATTGTCACTGATGAATTTTCATATCATTTGCTTGATTCTTCTGTTTGCTCTTTCTACCTGGCCTGAGGATTGAGGATGGTAAGGGATATGGAATTTTTGATCTACTGCAAGTAGTTGGAGTGTCTGCTTCAGCAGCTCATCTGTAAAACTGGTTCCCTGGTCTGAGTCTGCCTTTACGGGGTAGGCCCCACCTGGAGAACAATTGATCCACCAGGATCTTGGCATTTGTCTTTGCCATGTTATTCTTAGTGGGAAATGCTTCTACCCACTTAGAAAACAAATCTGTGACAAGTGCATACTTGTTCTTGCTGGAGTTGGTCAAGGGGCCAATGAAATCAATTTGTATCACATTCCATGGTCCAGTTTGCCTTTGTGGCAACAATCTAGCGTTTCTTTTCACAGAAATTGGATTGTTCTGGGCACACACTATGCAACTGTCCACATATTGCTGTACATCTTTAGCCATGCCAGGACACCAGCATTAGCATTTGGCTAATGAACTGTTGCCAATTCCGTCCCCTGGGATTTGTCAGATTTTCATTGATCAAGTTATTTTATACATATTGCGATGGTAGTTCTCA
Source organism: Neoceratodus forsteri (assembly GCA_016271365.2). Classification (NCBI taxonomy): domain Eukaryota; kingdom Metazoa; phylum Chordata; order Ceratodontiformes; family Ceratodontidae; genus Neoceratodus; species Neoceratodus forsteri. The sequence continues at coordinate 196,734,849 of CM057458.1, forward strand.
CTGTGATGCTGCCCAGCCCTTACAGCAGATTCCTTTCCCCTCTTTCAGCACGTGGTCCTAAGTAGTAATTTCTACTGAGAAGCTGCCTAGCCAGTCCAGCCCTTACAGCAGACCCCCCACACACACACACACACTTTCAGCACATGCCCTCCCCCTCCACCATTTCAGTGCATACCCCCCAACCCCCCATTTCAGCATGGATTTATAGTAATTTAATATTGAATTGTTGGCACTGAAACTGGCGGGCTGGGGATGCTCTTACCTTAAAGCTGAAGGCCTCCTTAAGTGGTAATTCACACCAAGATGGTGCTCAGTCAGTCCAGCCACACAGCAGGTTCCACCCCCCCTTTTTTTAGTTGATATTCAACCAATTACATTTCAAGCAGAATGCATCAGCAAAAGCCTGACAGACTGTACTAGAATTATGACAGTCCCACAGTGAAGCTTGGACCCATAGTTTAGAAGTAGGCAGCAGTAGCTTATGTAATACTGACATTTATTTATAATGCAGGAAAGACTCAGGGATTCCCACAGTAGGAAGGCTCATCAAATCCTATTCCAAAAACTGGAATCAGGACCACAATTATGCAGCACTAATTTTTGTCTTTTTTGTGTCTCCTACAATCAAACCTTCCAGCGTTTCGTGTCTCCTACAAAAAGGAAACAAAGGATCAGATGTCCCCAGTTCCCAAATTTCCTGGCTATAACTCTGCCATTGAGTTTTGAAATGTAGAGGAAAATCATGATTTGCATTCTAAAATTACATAATGTTTCAGAGCCAGAATACATACACAGAACTCTCTTAACAATAACAAACTCTGTTGATGGTCAAATGATAGCTCACAGGCCTACAGGGATTTCTGTGTTTAACATGGAAATTGGAAACTCCACAGAAAATATACTACATAAACTTTTGTTAATTAAACAGGAATACCAAACAGCTCAGGATTAAAAAGAAATAACGTAATTTACGGAATGATCATCTTTCAGTTAAAAGGAAAAAATGTTAAACTGTTCTAGGAACCCTGGTTTATTGTTGGAGGTACATGTTTGTTTATCCAAGTAAATGATTTACTAGTTATTAATAAACTGTCCTGTACAAGACAGAGGTATTGGGCACACCCTGTGCATCTACATCATCATCCTAACGTCTACGGTAAAATAGGTACAATAAGCTGATTTCCATACAGACAGCAATGACTCCATGTCAGGTATTGCTAACAATGTATCCAAACCTTGTGCAGAGGAGCAGTTGTGCTCACATAGAAATAAATCCATCTCTGTACTTTACATCAGTAATACATTTAATTATTCATACTAATATACTACTATCATGATTCCGCAAATGAACAAACTGGTAGCATAATGCAGTTCATAAACGGCTGATGCAAGCCAATACCCAAACAGTTATATTGCCTCACAGCTATTAAGCAAAGGAAACAAAGCCAAAATCTGTGACAAATGACTATTCCATACAGCGGAACATCTGTAAAATATTTGTCTTTGTTCCCACTTGAGATGCCTCTATGCAGTGTGCAGAGACAGACCCATGCACCATGCTTAGTGTTAGCAGAGGCTGTGCCTGGTACCCATCGCTAAAACATACCTACCAGACAGGTCCATAGGCTCCGGATCCAATGGTGTCAGGTTCTTGTAACGTCCCAGACATTTTATTTCAACTCCTGCTTGTAAACTCCTGCTTTAACAGACATCTTTGTGACTGCACGAGCCTAGATCCTAGCACGGTAACTATTCCAGAGCTGCTGAGGCTTTCGATTCACTGCCTAGGTAGACGTTGGACCATTTTGGAAACCCGCTGTTCCTCTGACCCCTTACTCACTGACCAAAAGGTTGGCCATTTGTCTTTAGCTTGCCTCTTTGCCATGGCAGCTACCAATCGGCTACTGATCCTGTGGAACCTCTCTCCGGCAAGTCACCGCCTCCCTCCCACCCATCCCCTTACAGGCATCCACTGCTCAGGTAGAAGCCTACCAGAAAAAGGAAATCAAATTTATCAGGTTGGGAAAGGTAGTAAAGAATAGCTGCAGTGAAGAAAAAGACAGCAAGGTAAAATGGTGCCGGCAGCTTACAATAAGACGCCCCATGGCAGAATTATTTGTATGCAGTAGCATATACTGCATAGGCCTGCCAGCGGCCATGCTGGAGACAAGACAGTTCAGACAGCAATTGAAACTTGAAACAAAAAAGTGCTAGGCCCATGCCCTACCTCTTTTGAAAGTGATAGGGCCATGGCCGTAGTGCCCCCTTCCCCACTCTGGCGCCTTTAACTAATGTATGGCACAACTCACTGATGACACTCTTTACACAAAACCAGTTGAATTTTTTATTTTGTTTCTGCTAGAGTCTTTGTGGGGGGTGACCACCATGTATGCACCTTGGCTTACTTTTTGATACTCTAATATTGTTGATTAGTATCCAAATTGATTTACCTTTTTATACGGATTGATTGATGTAGGTAGTGCTATTCTTATTGTTCCCAATATCATAATTAAGGCAACCAGCCTTTGCATGAAGGAAGTGAGTAAAAGGAAAGAAAAATAAATGTTATGGTACTCTAGGGAGGTGGCCATGGTGGTAAAGGAAAGATTGGTGGAATATCTTGAATCCAGTGGGCTACAAGACCAAAGGCAACATGGATTCATGGGGGAATCATGCCAGACCAGTCTAATTCATTTCTTTGGCTGGGTGACCGGGGATATAGATCACGGGAGGGCAGTGGATGTGACCTATCGGAACCTTACCAAGGCCTTTGAAACAGTGCCACACAGGAGATTAAGAAATTGAGCAGCATAGGGGTGGGATCCCAAGTGGTGAATAGGGTTAAAAAGTTGTTAAAGGGGCACTGTCTGCTTTTCCCTTTGATTTCTGCTCAATTTCCATGTGATATTGCACAAGCACATAATTGTAAGTCTGTGACTGTAGAATGCATACAAATAAAAGCACAAATAAGCAGCTTACAAATTTTTGTGATTTAAACATTATTTTCATTACTGGCATCCCGACTTGAAACCTCCATGCCCCCGGAAGCTGTTCCGTGCAGAGAACGCGCATTTACCAGGACCGCGGTCCCGAACAGCACATTTTAACATTGGCATACCAAAAAACATTAAATCCACAAGAGAAGGGTAATCTAAATTGTTCGATGTGTTTGCGATTAAAAACCGAGGCCTCGTTCTAGCACAAAATACTTTCAAAAGCTAGTACCCAAATCTAAGCGCATGTGCAGTAGTGGCTTGGAAAAGATCCTGCGCATATGCGAGATAGTGCAGCGACTGCATATGCGGTGGGCACCAGCTTTGAAAGTGACTTTGTGCTAGAAACAGTCCTCGGTTTTAATCACAAATGCATCAAACAATTTAGATTACCCTTTCTCTTAGTGGATTTAATGTTTTGGCATATAATGTTAAAATGTGCTATTGGTTTTATGACTTGATAAATGCAGATTCTATGAAATTTAACTCGAGGGCATAGAAAAGTATTAAGTCGGGGCACTCCAATAATGAAAAATAATGTTTAAATCAGTAATTAGCTGCTTATTTGTGCATTTATTTGATGCATTCTACAGTCATAGACTTACAATTATGAGCTTGTAGAATATCACATGGAAACTGAGCACAAATCGAGGGGAAAAGCAGACAGTGCCCCTTTAATATATACGTGACAGAGGGTGGTGGTTAATGGTACTCATACTAATGATGAGAAAATGACCAGTAGGGTGCCGCAGGGCTCAGTACTGGGACTTCAGTGTCTTTATAAGTGATATACTTAGGTGGTGGTCAGTTTGGAGGAAAACCTCCTCCAGGGCTTCCCATTCTCCCCACCGGAGCCAGAGGCGGCTCTCACCACAGATGCCTCATTGCTGGGCTGGGGAGTCCACTGTGAGGGTCTCCAGACATAGAGTGTCTGGGACTTGTCAGACACATATCTCCACATAAATGTTCTAAAGATGTGTGCAGTTTGGTATGGTCTGTAAGTCCTAGTGTACTTGGTCAGCCAAAGGATAGTCCTCTTTCAGACAAATAACAAGTCTCATGTTCTGTATCAACAAACATTCTTGGGGAGCACGCTTTTACCCTTTCTGCAGGGAGGCAGTAAGCATGTAGGAATGGTGCCTGGAGCAGGGGATCTAGACTATTACAGCAGAAGAACCAAGGGTCTATCCAGTCTGCTCATAGTTCCCTATCAAACCCTGAGACCTATTGTCCATATAGAGTACTAACCCTCACTATCCACCTCCCGTTCCCCTCCCTACAATTTTTGCCATAAGTAACTATTATACCCTTCACTCTGTCCCAGCCATGCTTGAAACCATTGATGGTTTTGGCACCAACCACCTCGTCTGGCAAACGTTTCCATGGTTCCACCACTCTTGCTGTAAAATAAAACTTTCCCATATACCTCTTGAACTTCTCTCCATCAGTTTTCATTCTTGCCCTTCAGCTGTTATTCCTGCTAAATAGTTCCTTGCAGTTCATCTGGTTTATTCCTTTCAGGAACTTGAAGGTCTCTGTCTTATCACCCTCCCTTGTTTGGTCTCCAGCAAGTACATTAAGTACCGTGAACCGATCCTTGTAAAATCTGTCCTGCTGGCCCTTCACCATCTGTAGTCTGTCCTTATCTTTCATGAAGTTAGGACTCCAGAACTGGGCACAGTACTCCAGGTGTGGCCTCACCAGTGATCTATAAAGAGGTAGTAATACTTTTTTTCTACTGTCGGTACTCCTGATATATCCCAGCATCCTGTTTGCCTTATAGTAAGGAAAGGGAACATTGTTTAACCAGGAGTAGCACACTAAGCTGAAGCTTGTTTCCAGATGCGACCTGGGAGCACAAGGAAGTTAAGTGACTTGCTCAAGATCACACATTATTTATTTTTATTTATTTATTTAGAGATTTGGATCATACCTTTGAGCTCAGAGCTCTTTTTCAAAGGTTCCTTGTCAAACAATGACAACAATAATAAACAAGTTATATACAATACTCGAATAGTGGGTAGCTAGTGTACAATAAGGTTACAATGTCATTCATAGTACCAGTGGTGATAGTACAGCGTCAAGAGCATTCAGCTAGATAAAGGACAGTGTTTATATGTATCAAAGGAGATAAAGAGGTGTGACACCTAGTGTGAGAGTCCGAGGAGGGGTCACGGGAAGGGGAGACTGGGGGAAGAGGGGAGAGTGGGCAACCAAAAGAAGTGGCTTTGCCTAGGAGGTTGGGAGGTAGTGGTAGTAGGTTGGTTTTAAGGTTGATCCAGTGAGGGAAAAGGCACAGGGGGAAGAGAAAGACAGAGGGATAGGACAAGGGGGAAGAGTGGGGGTAAAAGGAAGGGGAAGGAGAGTGTGGGTGAGTGGGTATTATGGGTGTTAGAGTCCTAGTGGTAGTCACAAACTGTCTTACTAAGAAGGTATTGCCTTAGGCCATTTTTGAATTGTGAGGTGCATCGGGAGTTTAGAATGTGCACTGGGATTTCATTGAGCCATTGGGGGGCCCTATAGCTGGTAGCACTTGGTGTTAGGATGCTAGAAATGCATGGGGGGGGGGGTTACCCATTAGAACCTTTTTTCCAAAGAGACATGTTTGGAATATAATCCTGTTGTTTAGTGGCAGCCAGTTGGTCTCCTCGTATAAGGAGCAGGTGTGGGTATTTCGATCTGCAGCTATTGTGAGCCTACATGCCTTGTTGAGGGCAATGTGAATCCTTTTTAGTGCAGTGTCTGCACCGTAGACCACCAATCCATAGTTAATGGTAGAAAAGATGGAGCTGGAGACTGAGAGACGGAGGGCCTCTGGAGTGAGATACTTTTTATGCCTATAGAGTACACACAGCTTGGTGTTCACTGCCTTTACCACTGTGTCGATGTGTTGGGTGAAGGTGAGGGAGTCATCAATGGTGACCCCCAGGTACTTGAAGGAGTGAACATGTTCTAGCGGCTCACTGACTTTATTGGAGATGGTGAGGGGAGGGAGCTTCTTTTTGTGCTGTGGGCTGGCTGTGAGCATCACCTTGGTCTTTTTGCAGTTTAATAGAAGTTTATGGCTACAGAACCAGTCTTCCAACTTGTAGAAGGATGCCTGCAGCTCGGAGTGGAGGGCGACTGTTGATGAACTGCTGGTGAGAAGTACAGCGTCGTCTGCGTAAAGTATCAGTTTATTATCAGAGGCTTCTGGAAGATTATTTAGGAAGAGGCTGAATAGTAAGGGCCCCAGTATTGACCCCCTGTGGGACCCCTAAAGATACCTCATTGGAGCTATGCACCTTGGTGGCTGTGGGATTCAAACACGGGTCTCCAGATCTGCAGCTCAGAGCCTTAACCCACTGCGCTATACTGCCTCCTAAGCAGGCCTTGTTGCACTAGCTTGATTGTTTAAGGTAATCCCTAATGATGACTCCTAGGTCCCTTTCATCAGCCATAGTGCCCAGCTTTACCCCTCACAATCCTGTGTTCTGTCCTGAGGTTCTTATTTCCTAGGTACATCACCTTTTACTTTTTGCCATTGAGAGTCGCCTGCCAAACCGTAGACCACTTCTTTAGTCTTTCCAGGTCATTCTGCATCTCCCTAATTCCCCTCGTAGCTATCTACCTTCCCACAGAGCTTAGTGTCATTTACAAAGCAGCACTATTTGCCCTGAATTCCTTCTCTAGTGTCACTGATGAACATATTGAAGAGGACAGGACTCGGGACAGATTCCTGTTGCACCCCACTCGTGACCTCCCTCTGTTCTGAGTTGACACCATTAATCAGAATACTCTACTGCCTCTCCTTCAGCCAATTTCATACCCATTTACTTTATCTGTTGCTGCTCCAAGATCATCCATTTCTTCAGCAGTCGTCTATGAGGCACTGAGTTGAAAGCCCTGCTGAAGTCAGAAGTAGAGTAAATCCACTGTGTGGACCCTATCCAATACCCTCATCACCCAGTCAAAGAAAACTATCAGGCTGATCTGACAAGATCTCCCAGTCATGTAGTAGTAGTAAACATTTTATTCATGAAACATGAATCAGAAAGTCCATTGAGCCAAACTAATTTCCAATGAGATCCTTACGGCATAAAATTACAAATATTCACCTGTTAAGTTACAATATAAAGACATCTTAGGAACAATAGATTATTCATAGCTAAATGCTGCTAGATTGAGTCAAATTCAAAATGTACACTTATGAATACATACAAAACGTGAAGTATGAAAATATAAAAAACTAATCTGTGCTATTCTGCTAATTATATACCTGCTTCCATGGTTCTCAATTGATATTTTCCCCATTCTTCTTCCCCCTGCATTTTCTTGTACCTGGTGAAGTCTTTTTTTATTGTCCCTCACTTCTTCCGTGACCCTTTCTGAGAAGCATAATCTCATGTACTGTACTTGTTTCTTTTGGTTACCGTTCATGTGCATAACTTACTTGTTTTGAGAATGGCCTTCTTAATTGCCCCCCCGCCCCCCATCTCTCCTCCATATCTCTAATGCTGTCTACCCTGACTAACTTGTCGTGGACCAACTCCCTCATCCTGTTCAAGTCCACCCTTATGAAATCAAGGACCTCAACCGTCATTTGGGGCTTTTCAGTCCCAAGGGCCAGCTTGAACCAAATAAGAGTTATTGTCACTGGACTCTAGTGGTTCCCCTGCTCACTCACTTCCTACCACTTCTGAGTTGGTGAGCACCACATCAAGAATAGCAGCCTGTCTGGTGGGTTCCTTAACCAATTGCACCTGCAGATAGTGGTAGAATATATCCAGCAAGGCCTGTCTTCTGGTACTCCTGGCAGCTGGAACATCCCAGTCAGTATCTGGCAGGTTCAGATCACCCATCACCACTACCTCACTTTGCCACACCCCTGCCAAATTCTTCCCCAGTCTCCCTATCCTTCTCTTCACCTTGTCCTGTAGATCACCCCCCAGCTGTAGTTTCTTGCCTGAGGCCATTGTGAGCTGCATCCACAGTGACTCTGTCTCCCCGTTACTTCCCCTGATGTCTCCACCTTCCACAGCCTTGATGCCTTCCCTGGCATATAGGGCTACCACCCCCCCTTTTACCTTTCCCTCTATCCCTTCCAGACATTGTATAACCAGGAACGGTTAGGCATCTATCATTTTCTGAGGCCCAAGTTTCTGTTATGTCTACAAGGTCTGCCTCAGTGTCTGCTATTATTACCTGGAGCTTGTTGATTTTATTACATAGACTTCTGGCATTAAGAAAGACCCCCTTCCAAATAACTCTTGCTCCTCTGTTGCTTTATATTTGTCTTTCTCCCTTATTTTTCTCTAGTCCCCGTAACCTCTTATTTTTCATGTCGATTGCAGGCTTGGTGAGCCCTCTCTCCTTGGTTCCTTCTCCTAGCCTAGTTTTAGCCTCAACCTTATTTTTGCCCACTGTGCTGCTTCAAGCCCCTAGATTAGTGAGAGTACTAGCTAGGTTCCCCCTTCCTTTCTTCTATCACTGTAGTTCCCCTGACCTCAGTTTCCCTCACAGTCAGTTTAACTGTACAGTGAAGATGTCATTCTTCTGCCCCAGCGCACTGACCCACTCTTTTATCAGGTGAAGGCCATCATCCTTGAAGACCCTCCTGTCCCAGAAGTTCTCACTGTCCCTCACAAAGTAGTGCCCCATCTCTTGACACAGTCCCTTTAACCACCCATTAAACTCCTCAATGTCATGCTTTCTTGTTCCATCTTCTGCCCTTCTTACTCCTCACAGAGAACTTCAGAAAAAGCCAAGGGGCCATGTGTGCCTTCAATCTGTTCCCCAGTCTGCGAAAGTTCTGTTTCACTATCTCCACAGGCTGGTTTGCCTGATCACTGATGCTCAAGTGTACCAGCTCCCCCCTCCACCATTCTTCCTATCCTGTCTTTATACCGGATGGCTGATGCACTGGGAAGATCCTCATTAGTGGTCACTGTCAGCAGATGTTGTGAGATCGATATTTGAAGAGTGGGACTCCCCAGGTGTGGACCTTTTTGTATCCACTCTCAATGCCAAACTGCCTCAGTTCTGCTCCAGAAATCCAGAACCTGGCGTTTTATGTCAGGGTGCATTCAGACTGTCATGGTGAGATCTGTTCTGTATGCATTTCCTCTAATCCCTGTTATCCAGAAAGTGATGTTCCGGTTGTAGACACACAGGAGAGAAGATGGTCCTAGTGGCTCCTTTTTGGCCTCTGCAGATATGGTTTCCTCTGTTGAATCAACTGTCAGTCAGCATACCTAGAATTCTGCCACTGTGGGTGGACTTACTAACCCAGGGTCAGCTAGTGCACCCCAAGCTGTACTTCCTTCACCTTCAGGCCTGGTTTCTGAACAGGTAGAAGTGAACAGATTTAAAATATCTCAGAAGGTCTCTGAAATGCTCTTAACTGCACATAAACCTTCCACCAGGAAGATATACACAGCCAAGTGGAAAAGACTTTCCATCTGTTATTTCAAAACAACGTGGGCCCCTTTAGGTGTCCACCTGGAAAGGTTTTGGAGTACTTTCTGGACCTTTTTGATGCTGGCCTGCAGTATTCCACAGTTAAGCTACACCTACAGTATGTGCTATATCAGTATATCACAAACCCGTAAGTACCTTCTCTTTGGCGTAGCTGCCACTGTTTAAAATACTCCTCAGGGATACCCTGCACACAAGGTCTCCCACCAGGAAGCTGGTGGCTTGCTAGTATCTCAACCTTGTGCTTTATATGCTCACTTACAGGCGAACCTATTGCGACTTGTTACATGAAGTTTCTAACTTGGAAAGCAGGATTTCTGGTAGCCGTCTCCTCTGCATGCAAAGTAACTGAAATCCATGCTTTTGTCACAGATCCTCCTTATATTGTTTTCCATAGAGATAAGGTTGTTCTTCATACACAGCCCAAGTTTCCACCTAAAATGGTGTCAAAGTTCCATCTTAATCAGGCTATAATCCTTCCTACCTACCTACTTTGCCTACTTCCAGAATAAAGGAGAAGTACTCTCCATTCACTGGATGCTCTGAGGGTCCTTTGGTTTTACCTGGACAGGACTAAGGACTACAGACAGCCAAAACAACTCTTTCTTTTTCACCCCTAATCGAAAGGAGCAGTCTGTCACAAGTATAGTGCCTTTGCCACTGCTGTGCCATGCCTCAGGTTAAATTGGAGGGCAAGGTACATGCCCACTCCACCAGAGTGGTTGGCACTTCTCTGGCAGAAATAGGCTCCGTGCCAGTTGGAGAAATTTGCAGAGCTGCAACTTGGAGCACAGTGCGTACTTTTACCAAGCATGCTATGCTCTGGATGTCCATCCAAGGCAACATGCCACCTTTGGCAGAAGTTATGAATGGATTGCTATCCTGAGTGAGCCGTGAGCTCCAACCTCCCTAGTCAAGGGGACTTTCTCTGAGCTTTGTACTCTGACCTATTTGTTGGAATCTGTGAAGAAGATTGCTTCTTGGAAGATATGAAAGTTACATACTTAACATAACAAAATGGTTGTATTAAATGCACGCTGAAAATAGAAAATGGTTACAGGTAAAAATCTACGTTTCGACCTTAGGTGATTTTTTTTTAAGTCCATTTTCTATTTTCAGCATGCATTTAATACAGCCTAGTTGTTTTGCTTTCAGACCACATGCTGACACAGCATCTTGTCTTTGTTTTTACATTTTGTATACAAGGTAACTGTTGATCTTCCTGAATATATTGTCTATAGATTACTGCGCCCACCCACCATCCCTCTGATTCACTCCAGTATTGTTTTGCTGGTCTTAGCCCTTTAGTATTTGGTTTGGACTGGGAAGAAACTGTGATCTTCTTCAAGGCTGTCTCCTCCATTAGGCCACACCTTTGGAACTATAAGCTGTCAGCATTAGGACCACTCGGAAACTTGCTAGTCAGGGGCCTCCCTCAATCACATGCAGCATCTACACATACATAAATATGGGTGGCCTCATCACTCCTCAGTTCTTTCTCCCACTGTCAATCATCCTCGTCAGACCTGCTGAAGGAAATGCTGTTAACTTAGCCATTGCCTTGTGTTATTTTACTTTACTTAGTGTTCTAACTTGTCATTTCTGTATGTCTCCAAATTTGAGAGAGTCTTTATTTCAATATTGTAAATGTGGAGATAAAATGTACAAATAGGATAGACAGGTGGTCTGTGTGTGCTGTTTGGTTCTGTCTCACAACGTGAGGACTTATGAGATCTGTCAGAGATTCAAACAGCCTACGAGATGACGCCTAAGAAAGCTATAGAAAATGATGTTGTACTAAAGGTATTCAAAGCCATGGAGAAGGACAAGGGTCAAAATCTGCTTCTCCTGTACCACTGGCCAAAAAGTGGCCATTGAAGTGTGAAGATAGGGAAAAGGAGTGGTCGTCATGGGCTTCCTCATTGTCTGACCATAAGCACAGACACAGAGAAAAGGATAAGTGTGCTTCACTGGCATGGTCCTGATCACCATTGAGAAAAGGTATATCCTCATCAGCACCCACTCTGGGGTGTCCACTACAGCCCCTCCCAACTGTCATTGAGATTCTAAGGTTGGGGTTTGGCTTAGACGCTGTCATACCTACTGTGGATATTATGATGCCATTGTTGTCAAACCAAGGCCCATTGACGCAGGTAGTCTTGGCCCCCTTGCAAGGTGCTGTCAACTCCCAGGCTGTGCTGGCATTGTTTCTGAAATGATTAGACACATTCTGCTAGGGTTGTATGCGCAGGCAGTTATTCTGCCAATGGGGCCTTCTGGTACTCTGCCTCTGTCGACGGGTTCCAGTAGCATGCTAGAGATTCCTGTCTCTCAACTGCTGGTCCATTCAGAGGCTCCTATTGTCAGTTGTGCTGCTGCTAATGAAATACCATATAATCCTGAACTCATGAACTTGGAGCGGGGTTTAGAGGAGGAATATGAGGAAGAGCCATTTCTGGAGGGTCCTCCTCACTCTAGTCTACTCTCTCATCCTGTAGTGAGGACTCTGTGGTTTATACTCAGAGATCTTGTGAGGACCCATCTTTCTGAGCCACAAGGCAGCAAATGCAGTCTGCCGTGGGCTTTGTTGTAGAAGAGGAAGATTACACTAAAAGGAATCTCATGGAATTTTTGGAGGTGCTCTGCATTATCATTCCACCCATATATCATGCATTAGAGGATGCTACTTTTGCTGTATGGTATAGATCAAACTCATTGCCTGCCATTCCTGGAAAGGCTGATAAGCAGCATCCTGCACCAGCTGCCAAGTCGTCTTATGCTAACCAGCCAGCAACTGACTCTGTGGTCATCATGACTGTTCATAATAGGTCCAGATCTCCTAGACATACGAGTACCTTACCTCCTGAAAAGGAATCTGGGAGGCTGGATGTGATGGTCAAACAGACTTTGCCTCTGTATCATTGGGCCTTAGGATTGCAAACTGCCAGGTCCACACAGTCAGATATCAGAACAGCCTGTGGAAAGCTGCTCATACTGTTGCTCAAGCTATACTTGCTGGCTCTGCCAAGACTGTTCTGCTTAAAACATTGTCTGCTGGTGCTGAGATATTCTTAAAACGTTACAGTATATGGTGAAGGCTTGTTGTCTATGGAAATCAGTGGATTTCAAAATGTTGTCATACAACAGTTCAAAAGGCCATGGAATGTGATTGTACCTTACTGTAGTACAGTAACATTTTGAAATCCTCTAGAGGTTCCACACGCTATCTTTTAACCGCAGGATCAACGGGATACATACTCACACTGGTGGTGGCATGATCACCCAAACCTGCGACTCGATAGGTCAGAAAAATGCAGGATTAACCAGATATTTTAACCTATAACAAAAAAAATACACCGGCAGGATCGACCGGTTATTTAAAAAATTACTTACAGAAATGAAAGCGATTCCTCTTGGACATAGTCCTCTCGCTTAGCGAGAGAAACGACTGGTGTGTTTTTTTTCTGGAAAACCCCACCCAAATGAAACTGACCACTAATGGCAGCCCATGCTATGGATGTAGGGATGTCTGGTCGCTACCAACCATACCACTGACCCTAACAACCAAACTCGAAACCTGGAATAAGATGCAGCAGCAAAAATGTACTTTTCTGTTTAAAACATTAAACAGTTTTTCACATTATTTTTAGGGGCACCATACACTATAAAAATAGTGGATGGGTCACTCTATGCCCAGCCAATGTGCTGTGCCACCTTGGGGTTCTGATTCCCACAGACCTCTCGAGCTTCGCTGTCGATGTCACAGGGAATCAAAACCCCTCTGTGGCACAACACACTGGTTATGCATAGTTGCCCATCCACTATTCTCTATGTCTACTGGTGCTGAGGCTGTCAAACATTTGTTGCGCTCTGCTTATGATTTCACTGATGCTTGTGCCAGGGCTGCAGCTTCTGGCATTTGCATGAGGAGATATTCTTGGCTTAGAGTGCCAGCTTTGCCAAAGATGTGCATCAGGCAGATTTGAATGCTTCCTCACGTGGTCTCTCGGAAGGAAGTACTCACTCTGCCGTACTCTTTAAAACCGGATGGCTCACCTGGTTTCGACAAACTAGAGCCTATGTTTCTGAAAATTGCAGCTCCAATTATTGCTACCCCTCTCAAAAATCTCTTTAACAAATCCCTTTTCCTTGGTAAATTCCCCACCAAGTGGAAAACTGCCATGGTGGTCCCCATACATAAAGGTGGTGCCAAAGACTTGATAGAAAACTATTGTCTCATATCCATTCTCCGCACTCTCACAAAAACTTTGGAGAAGCTGGTCTATAGTCAGGTCCAAGACTATATGGAACTCAACCAACTGCTCTCGGATGTGCAACATGGTTTCTAGAAAATCCATGGAACTGATATGCCCTAGTAGGGTTCACATCGGAGGTACTTGGGGATATGGACAAAGGTCTGGCTACAGGGGTACTATTCCAGGATTTAGCAAAAGCCTTCGATCTGGTCAGCCACGCTCTCCTCATCAACAAACTTCAACACCTTGGCCTGGACACCCATGCCTGTAACTGGTTTCATAACTACCTAAGTGAGAGGAAGCAAATAGTCAAATGGTTGCATATTACATCGGACCTAAAATCGGTCAACCAAAGTGTCACCCAACGGTCCATCCTGGGGCCACTACTTTTCTCAGTTTTCATCAACAACATGGCTAAACACTGTGGAGGAGCCAGCATACAACTATATGCAGGCAATGCTATCTACAGAAGCTCTAATGATGTGAACCAAAATAAACCGGGACCTCAACGTGGACTTCCAACTCGTGGAACAATGGCTAGTGAACAGTAAACTCGTACTAAACGTAAACAAATAGAAGGCTATGCTTTTTGCTCCCAAACACTTGGTTGGCGAGAGACAAAATCTCCTATAACATTTCTCGACCAGCGGCACCAGGATGGAGGTTTACTCGTCCATCAAATACCTTGGGATGCAACTTGATCAAGAGCTAACCCTTAAAATGCATGTGGATGCCTTAACCAAGTCCCTCCATCAAAAAAATAGTTACTTTACAGACAAGGAGGATACTTAACCAACGAAGCACGGATAGCAATCACCACTGGAACTCTTCTCCCTGTTCTTCTATATGGTGCTCCCCTCCTTCAGTCTCTCTGAGGTACCGAACTTTCCCGACTCAAAGTCCTCTATCACAAAATTGCACGCTTGTTGCCAATGCTCACCCTCGTGACCACCACCACTGTGGTGTTCTCACCTCCCTCAACTGACCAGCACTCGAGGCCAGGCTTACCTATCCCACCCTCTGCCTTGCCTTCAGAACTGCCAAATTATCTGCATCACCTAGCCTAAATGGTCTACCAAGTTCAAGACTCCAACCCCAACCCTAGAAGTATCAAGGTCAAAAACCAGTGCAGGTGATGGGTCATTCATCAGCTCGGCACCTGTTCTCTGTCTGGAGCAGCCTGCTACCTGATGTGACTAACTGCTCCTCCCTAAGCACGTTCAAAACTGCATTGAAATCCTACTTGTTTGTTGTTTTCAAATGCAGCTGTAACTTATACCGTCACTGTGCATCATGGCTGTTGCCCTACCACTTGGTATACCCTATGTTATGATCGCTTAATTTTCAGGGCACTTAACCCTGCCCTAGATACTCCTACACTTTTGCAAACTCGTATCCTAGTACTTGTGACATTGCTGCTCTAAGTATGCACCTGAGCCCTGCTTTCCTTGACCCTTACCTGTTTAGTATTTTCCTCTAGCTCATCAGTGGCAAACCCAGGCAATCTATCTTTGTGTACTTGCCAGTCATTACTGTCGATGTGTCCTGTTGTGCATTGTTTTATATTAACCTTTGCTTTGCTACCTACCAGACAGTAGAAGCACTCTGGGTAGGGGGGTTGACACCAGTCCGTTCACAGAAGAAAGAGTCCTGAAAGAACTCCTAAAACTCAAGGTGGACAAAGCAATGGGGCCTGACGGGATTCACCCCAGAATCCTAAAAGAACTAAGGGAGGACCTAGTGACGCCACTGACCACGCTTTTTAACAAATCATGGCAGGATGGGGTGGTACATGAGGACTGGAGGAGGGCAGATGTGATTCCCCTTCACAAAAGTGGGAGCAAGGCAGAAGCAGGAAACTACAGACCTGTAAGTTTGACCTCAGTGGTAGGGAAAATGATGGAATCACTTCTGAGAGAAAGAATTGTTGAGTACCTAGAGGCCAGCGGGGCACAGGACCCAAAGCAGCATGGATTTACAGCAGGAAAGTCATGTCAGATGAATCTAATCGATTTCTTTGACTGGGTGACCAAAGTAATAGACCAGGGAGGGGCTGTGGATATGGCCTACCTAGACTTTAGCAAGGCATTTGACACAGTCCCACACAAAAGATTAATAATCAAGTTAGCCAGCCTGGGAGTGGGTCCCAGGGTAGTAGCCTGGGTAGCAAACTGGCTGCACAACAGGGCACAGAAGGTAATAGTGAATGGAACACATTCTGAAGAAAAGGGGGTTACTAGTGGAGTACCTCAGGGCTCAGTACTGGGTCCAGTCCTCTTTAACATCTTCGTAGGTGACATTGCAGAGGGTCTGAAGGGAAAGGTATGCCTCTTTGCAGATGACACAAAGATTTGTAACAGAGTTGATACACAAGAGGGGATAGAAAAGATGAGAAGGGACTTGGCAAGGTTGGAGGAATGGTCAGACATATGGCAACTTAGATTAAATGCAAAGAAGTGCAAAGTAATGCACCTGGGAAACAAAAACCCAGGAGAAGAGTACACAATAGCAGGGGAGGTACTAACAACAACAAAAATGGAAAGGGACCTGGGGTAGTCATATCAGATGACCTAAAGGTGGGTAAGCAATGTGAAAAGTCGGTAAGGAGAGCCAGGGGGATACTGGGATGCATAGGAAGGGGCATCACAAGTAGAAAAAGGGAAGTGGTTATCCCTCTATACAGACAGTTGGTGAGACCCCATCTGGAGTATTGTGTGCAGTTTTGGAGACCTCATCTACGCAAGGACATAGACAGGATGGAAGCAGTCCAGAGGAGGGCAACTAAAATGGTGCAGGGTCTGCAGCAGAAACCATATGAAGAGAGACTGAGAGAGCTTAATATGTATACTCTTGATGAAAGGAGGGACAGGGGGACATGATAGAAACGTTCAAGTACCTCAAGGGAATCAACAAAGTCCAGGAGGGTAGCATCTTTCAGAAAAAGAGATGTGTAAGAACAAGGGGGCACAATTTAAAGATAGAGAGGACGGCTCTGGGGTAATGTGAGGAAATTTTTTCACGGAGAGATGGTGGATACATGGAACAGCCTTCCTGAGGAGGTCGTTGGGTCTAAAACAGTGGGGGAATTCAAACATGCATGGGACAGACACAAGGCAATTATAGTGGGGGGTTGCAGGAAGTAGGCTGTTGGTTAACTAGAATCTGCAGCTTATCCAGTAGGTAGGGAAATGGGCAGACTGGGTGGGCCAAGTGGTCCTTATCTGCCGTCAAAGTCTATGTTTCTATGTAACTTGTTACCATGTATCCATCCTGTTGTTTGTGTAATATGTCTTTGTATTGTAAACTGATGTCTCTGATTTGAATGTAAACTGTTGTCAACTATTTGAATGTAATTAACCCCGGATCGCCCCTGAAAATGGGGCACTATATCTCAGTGGACTTTCCCGGGTAACAGATTTCAGTAAATAATTTAAAGGGTCAAAACTGTTTGGCTGTGATGTTGAAGAGCCCCTACATGGCCTTCAGACTTCAAAAAGGACTCTAAGGCCTGGAAAGTCCCTGTGTCCCACTCCTGGTAGAGGCCGTGGTCAGGGCTCCTTTCGTTTGCCTGCTGCCCAAGGTAGTTGTGCCTACCATCAGCAAGGATGTGGCCCCCTTCTGCCCCCCGGTCCATGTAAAAAGTACCCAGAGGAATCTGTTTCGGTGGCCCTACCACCCCCAGTTCCGCCTAACTCTTTTCAGTCTCTCTCCCCACCTCAGCTGTTACCGCCAGAGATGAGTGAGTGTGTGTTTGTGTGTGTGTGTGTGGGTAGGATTTCTCTGCACAAGAAACAATGTCAGGAGATCACTACATGTGAGTGGACTCTGGGAGATAACTGCAAGGGGGCATGCAAGTCCTTCCAGATCATCCTCCGCCTCCTTCCTTTTATCCTGTGGGCCATTAATCCCTTCTGAAGTAAGAAGTTCTGTCTTTATTCCAAAAACATGCATTAGAACTGGTACCTCCTCAGCAGAGAAACAAAGGGTTCTATTCCAGACATTTCCTAGTCCCGAAATGGACAGGGGATCCGCGTCCTGTGTTGGATCTCAGGGATCTCAACCTGTACATCAGATACAAAAAGTTTTTCATGGAATTTCTGAAAGCTCTGATTCTCCTTATGTAGACAGGGGATTGACTCTGTTCTTTGGTCACTATGGACACACACTTTTGTGTCAAGAACAGGAAATCCTGCAGACGCTACCTCTGCTTTATGCTTGAGGGAAAACACTATCTATTCAAAGTATTGTCCTTTGGCTTGTCTTCTGCACCCTGGGTCCTTACCAAATGCTTGGTGGTAGTTACAGCAGCCTTTGCAGGGAAGGTTTGTATGTTTTCCCTGTCTGGATGACTGGCTCCTGAAGGCCAGCACCAGGGAAGCTCTGCTGCACACCCTGTTTCAGACATGTCAGTTGTTTGACAACTTGGGGTCACAGTGAATGTGCCGAAGACTGCAATACATAGGGCAATAGTGGACACAGAGAAGGGATGTGCTGTCCTGCCACAGGACAGGACAGACACTTTGGTTGCTCTGGCACACTTGGTACACAGGAGTCACTGTGTCTCTGCACAAAGTTACTTTTCCTGGGCATCATGGCTGCAGCTATAGTGACTAATAGAAACATAGAAGTCGATGGCACATAAGGACCGCAAGGCCCATCCAGTCTGACCATTTTTTTCTACCTTATGAATGTGCCATAGATCTTTGCTCTGTCAATGGCCTATCTATTCATACTCATCTGTATTGCTCACTTATGCCTATCCCATGCCTGTTTGAAGCCCCGCACATGATTCATATCCACCACTTCCTGGGTTAGGCAATTCCGTGCATCTGCCACCCTTTCTGTGAAAAAGAACTTCCTCACATTACCCCTTAATCGGCCTCCCTCTAATCTCATGCTGTGTCTTCTTGTCCTGCAGTTTTTTTTTATATTGAAACATTTTGAACTCTTTCACCTTGTTAATGCTCTCAAGATGTTTGAATGTTTCGATCATATCACCTCT
Organism: Neoceratodus forsteri; assembly: GCA_016271365.2. NCBI lineage: Eukaryota > Metazoa > Chordata > Ceratodontiformes > Ceratodontidae > Neoceratodus > Neoceratodus forsteri. The sequence goes on from CM057458.1 coordinate 196,753,556, forward strand.
CTTCCCTCCTTTGCTCTAAGGTATACATATCGAGCTCCATTAATCTGTTCTCATATGTTTTCTGATGCAGTCCCTGCACCCTTTGGTTGCCCTTCTCTGGACTACATCCATTTTGTTAATGTCATTGTACAGGTACGGCCTCCAGTACTGCACGCGGTACTCCAGATGGGGCCTAACCAATATCTTATAAAGAGAGATTATTGCCTCCCTCTTACAACTTGTGATACCCCTACTAATACACCCCAACATCCCTCTAGCCTTACCTTCTGCTTTAGTGGCCTGCTTGGATGATGTCGGGTCATCTGTGATGATGATGCCCAAGTCTCTTTAACCCCTTGTGATTGCCAGTAACTCCTCTCCCAACCTATAGGTGGCTTCAGGGTTTCTCTTCCCTATGTGCATGATATTACACTTCTTTGCGTTAAACCCCTGTTGCCACTCTTCTGACCATTTTGCCATTTTATCCAGATCTCTTCTCATTCTGCCCACCCCATCAGGATCATCTACTCAGTTGCAGATCATGGTGTCATCTCAAACAGACTGTGCCACTGACCTGCCTTGATGAAGATCTCTAATTGGACACTCAGGATCCAGTGGGATCAGTTGACAGACAAGCTGGAGCAAATGGTTCTCTTCACGTCTCCTCCCTGCAGAGAGTTTTTATGGTGGATGGATCACGAAAACCTCATGAAGGGCATTCCATTCCTTGTGCCAGATCCTATACAGATCTTCACCATGGATGCCTCGAGCTCCTGCTGGGGTGCTCATCTCAGCCCTTCCCAGACATGGAGGTCCTGGATCGAGGTGGAGGCCAAGCTGCACATAAATGTCCTGGAAATGCGTGCTGTTCTGTACAGCCTCCAGGCCTTTCAGAATCAGCTCTGCCCCAGTTCTCTGTTAATCCCCAGGCATTGTAAGCTTGTCTCTTAAGATGATCCTCTCATCCCTAGATTATGCAGATATTGTCTACAGCACTGCCCCCGCTGCATCCCTCTCTAAACTGGACACCATGCTTAACTCCTTCTGCAGATTCGCCATGACTCTCTTCCCTGTATGCACCACTGCTCCCTTTACTCTGCTTTCTCCATCACACCCCTCTCACATAGAAGGCATGTCCATTCACAATCCTTCATTGCCAAGTTCTGGTTTGGACTTCTCCCTCCTTACCTCTCCTCATGTCTTTCTCCCGCATCTCCTCCCTTGTACTCTTTGCTCTTGGAATTCCGGCTCCTTCTCAATTCCTCAGCCTCAATCAACTGCTGGCCAGTGTGCTTTCTTCTACTGCCTCCCTCTAATATGGAATGAACTCTCCCCCGAACATCGTAATTCTTTCACTTACCTCTCCTTTAAAAAAATATATATTTGCCTTCTTCCAGCTCCACCTTGCACATGTCTCTCCTCCTCTACGCTGTCCCTCCCAAACTCCTCATCTCCTCCTCCTATTGCAAACGCATCTCCATATGTTTCACCTCCCCAAGCAGTCTCCTAGGTAACTGAGACCCATCTCTCCCTTATGCTTGCACAAATTATCTGCCATTTCTGCACTTAAATGGTTGTGTGTATCATCATTTTGCTGTTGCTATTATCTAATCACAACTTGCTGTGTAAATGTAAACGGGACTGGCAGTATAGCCTAGAGGTTAGGGTAACGAGCTGTGAACGAGCTTGGTACATCCAGCAGGCCAGACCTGGGTTTGATTCTCACAACCTCCACTTTCATACTGTGTGACTTTTGAGCAAGTCACTTAACTGCCCAGTGCTCCCAGGTCGCCCCTGAAAACAGGCACTTGTGCCCAGTGGGCCTTACCCAGTTACCAAAGACTAAAATAAAATCAATCAAATCTTTATTTATCCAGGCGAACACCATTGAGCAAGCTCATTTACAAGGTGGACCTGCATCACACAACGTCAGGAACAAAGCAATTAAATACAGACAATGAAGATATAAGTACACAATATTTGGTAAAAGGTTGCATACATATGTATAATCATAACATTTTCAGGCGAGGATTGAGGTAGATAAGAAGGAGACTAAAGAATGGATCAAATGCAGTTTCAATTATAGGTGTGAGTTGGACAGGGACATTTGCAATGCTAGAAGTTCTGATTTGACAGGTCAAGGCATGATGTACGGGCAAGGGTGGATGGGGTGGGTATGGGCCCATGGATAAGGAAATACATTATAGAAAGCGATAGTGGTTGGAATGAGGTTATGGATAGACATAGGAAGGTGGGCAGAAGGCAGTCAGCAAGCAAACTAAGGGTGATGGAAGCAGTTGCATATTCCAGAGACAGTTTTGGTATACAATGTCTTAAACACAGCAAGACTGACCGGGGTTCTTAATTTTAATGAGTTCTGAAGCTTATTCCAGAGCGAGGGCAGCACGAAGTGTATGACTGCTCTCCCAAATCGTATGTTAACCCTCGGCACTTTCATGGAAATCAACAAGCTGCTACTCAAGGCATAGTTGCCTATCAAGTTGAGAGGCAGACAGTCAGCAGTGTACTGCGGGAGTTTACTGGTGATGGCTCTTTTAATTTGTACCTGTACCCAAATTTTGTATATCCTGGTATCTGTCCATGTCCCCCAGTTGCACCTGGAAATGAGCTCCGGCTCAGTGTGCTTTTTCAGGCCACCAAAGTTTAAATAAATCGATCAGTCCCCCCAAAAAAAAAAAAACGGAATGGACAATGGCAGTGTGATGCATCTAATCAATAAACACGTGGGCTTTCACTCCTATCCCTGTGTGAGGCAGCAATGAGGATATGGTACTGGGATCTGTCTTATGGCCTTCAGTGTCAGTTGTGTTTCTCCCCAGTCTCCAAAAGTGTCTTGGCAGACAGGTTAAGCAGGCCCCGGTCAATGGTTCATGAATCGGAACTGCTGTCCTGTGTGCTAAATGACATCTTCGCAAGATCGGGTCATCCCGGAGCCGGACCTTTTGTGTCCCCACACAGTGAAAAATTGCCACATTTCTTTTGCTCACTCCAAGGCCTGGAGTTTTTAGTGAGATGTGTCTTCCCTATCCTGGAAAGGGAAATTCTATCGCATCCCCCTCCCCCATTTTTCTAATACAGAGGTTCTGCTCAAAATGAGGGTGGAAAGTGCCACCGTCATCCTTATTACTCTGTTCTGGCCTCACCCGATGTGGTTTCCACTCCTTCAACATCTGGTGGTGAAGCCTCTTGTTCTTTTACCTCTTGTTGTCACAGGGCAAGGGGTTCCTGGTGTATCTGAACCTTAAGTCTATGCGCTTGCATACACGGCTCCTGAAAACATAGCCATTGCATGTTTTGGGTATCCCCTAAGGTTGCTGATGTCATGATTGCAGCAAGGAAGCTTTTTTACCAGACTTATTTATTCTCTGAAATGGAAGTGTTTTACTTTGTGGGCTGCCTTCTGGAATATGGACCAGGTTACATGTCCTGTGAATACTGTGTTGGAATACTTGCTTTCCTTGTCTGATTCTGGCCTGCAGTATTCTGTACTTAAGGTGCATTTGGCCACTATATCAGCTTTCCATACACCTGTTGATGAATGTACAGTTAGCCAGTTAGTAAGAAAGTAAGCAATAATTAATTTATAAGCACACTGTCCCTGAGGCTCAGAGCACTTTACAGTGTACAAAAATTACAAAACAAGACAGTCAGAAACAATACAATAAATATTACAAAATGGGTAAAGAAAATGCTTCACTTTCATTGGCTGGAAGAACCTTCCGCCCGTGTCCTTATCAGCAAGTATTTGTGCCAACCGGCACTTTTCTTGCCGTGGCAACCTCACAACCCCAAAAAATCAGTAACCTATTCAATTGTGAATCTGCTTCTCAGAAGCAGGCATAGGACCCACAGCAGCAGCACGAAACGCCACATGATTTTAGCAGCAAACATAAACTCACACAGACTAATTTGCAAGCAAAAAAGGGGTCCTTAACCATCCGGTACCATCCTCTCTCTGTATGTGCCCCAAAATTGCAATACATTTTATCATTAAAAAAAAAGAAGCGTAACTACTGAGACTACTGAAACAGAAAGCGCTCGTGCTGGTCTCCATCTCTCATCATGTTGCCTCTAGTGTCGTTCCCTCAGCCCCATGCAATCCTTTTCTGTATTCATGTACTCTCAGACACACTTTTAAATAAAGGTATTTTTTTTTTTTAAATGGCACCAACCCAGAAACGGCTCTATACGGCGGCCGGCATGGATGCGCTCGCTGCCATTAACAGCAGTTGGCAATGGCAATGCGCTGTATAGATGCTGAATATGATACCTCTTTAATGATATGTCGAGAGGGGCGGCAAAATGGAAACTAAAAGTAAAACACAGATACAACAACCTGACCAAGATCCCTGTGTCTCTTTGTGTGTGTGTCTGGGGGAAGGGGGGTCTACTCAATGTCACACAATAGAAAAACAACCTAAATAAACTGACTGTTTTACTACTTCATCTATAAAAAACACCCCATAAACTATGAAAATGTTTTCCCTCTTTTTTTTCTTCTTCTCTCATATTTACTTTGAAATCCATTTTATAAGCGCAATAAGACACTCCGAGGTGTGGGTTATCTCCTGATAAGAGCACGCCCAGGTGCATAAGGCACTCGGCGCAAGCACCTCATGCCTAACAGCGCACCTGGGCGTGCTCTTATCAGGAGATAACCCACACCTCGTCGTGCCCTATTGCTTGCATATAGGTCAAATCCCAAAAGCTTTGTTAAATAGATCTGCTATAAGGCCCGCTTAATGGCCTCCAGTGAGGGAGCCTCCCTCAAAGTTCTAGGAAGTGAATTCCACAGGACTGGCATAGCTACCGCAAACCATGTTTGCTGAGTGTTTTAAGCCGAGCCCTGAGGCCATCCTTGGCAGAGTGGAAGGATCACTGAGGGTGGTATGGAGTCAGGAGATCAGTCAGGTAACTTGGGCCCAGGCTGTATAGGACTATACATGTGAGAAGACCCACCTTGAAAGAGATTCTCCACTGGTAGCCAGTGCAGATTACGCAGCACCAGGGTCACATGAAACAACCTCAAAAGGCCAGTCAGTAACCTGGCCGCTGTATTCTGCACTAGCTACAGAAGACACAGGACTCCTCCAGAGTTGGAGGTATCCTGTATGTTTCTCAGAGGTATCCTTCATATGAAACCTATCCATAGTCCAGTCCTGACTTGCGACTTAAATTTTGTTCTTGAGAAATTAATGTTGGCTCCTTTTGAGCCTGCTGCACATATTGTGGCTTACATTTCCTGTCACGGAAAATGTTTTTAACTGCAATGATCTCTACTTCAAGGATTTCCAAGCTTCAGGCTCTAACGTGTGAACCGCCTTATTTGATTTTTCACGAAGAAAGAGTCTCCTCCTGTATGAATTCCCAGTTTCTACCGAAGGTGGCATCTGAATTTACACTGAATCAAACAATGCACCTTCCTGTATATTTTCCTGAGCATGCCTAGGTGAGGCACTGCTCCATACTTTTGGATGTACGTAGAATGCTGCAGTACTGTATTATTCACGCCAAGGACTGCTGAAAGTCCTCTCAGCTTTTTGTTTCATTCATCCCCTTGGATAGAGAGTGCTACTGTGTCTAAACAATGCCTATCCAAACGGCTGGCACATTGTATTATGTTCTGTTGTAGGAAGTATGGTCAGGAACTTCCTGGTGGTATTCATGGTCAGTCCACAAGGGTATGGCCACTTCTGTTACTTATTTTAAAAGTGTTCCTGCAGCTGATGCATGTTCTGAAGCACTGTCATCACACGGAGCATTGGTCAGACTTTTACTGAACATTACATTCTGGACATCATCTCTCGTAACATGCTGGCTTTAGACTTGCTGTAATGCAAGGCCTTCTGTCATGATTACATATCTGACTGTGTCATCTCCCCATTTTACTTTGTGCTGCTTGGGAATCATTCCAAAGGTGCAGCCTAATGGAGACGGATCTCCTTGAAGAAGACAAAATTGTTACGAACATACAGACATACGAAAGAGCCCGCAGAAGAAGACCATTTGGTCTATCGAGTCTGCTCATTAATTGCAGGGTCCCTAGCTTATGCCATTGACTCTGCCCTCCCCTCCCATGGTCCCATGGGTTCCCTTTATGTCTATCCCAGGCCCTCTCGAAGACGCCTACTGTCTTCTCTGTGACCACTTCCTCTGGCAGCACATTCCATGTGGCCACCACTCTCTCTGTAAAGAAATGCTTAATAACATCCCTCCTAAACCTCTCTCCCCGGCCCCCCACTAGCATCAAACTATGCCCGCTCATGGTTCAGTTGTCTCTTAGCTTGAAGAAACCTTCCCCGTCCACTTTGTTTATCCCCTTCAAGTATCTGAAGGTCTCTATAATATCCCCTCTCTCCTTCCTTTCCTCCAGGGAGTACAGTCTCAAGACTCCCAGTTGCTCCTTGTAAGACTTTCCCTGCTGATTCATGATCATTTTGGTTGCCCTCCTTTGGACTTTTTCTAGCAAGCTGACGTCCTTCTTGAGGTACAGACACCAGTATCTTACCCCATATTCTAGATGCCATCCCACCAGTGACCTGCACAAGTACAGTATGACCTCACTTAGCCTACTGCAGAAGTAATCGTACAATACCTTTACCTTTCTGTCTTCTTCCTCCACCCTTGTATCCTCTTTCTTAAGCCTAATTAGCCCATTCTTCTTGTCCCTCTTCTCGCTTATATATTGAAAGAAGGTCTTCTCTCCCGTGGGTTGTGCATTTGAGAAAAAGTAATGTGCTCAGGGACATCCCAGGTTCCAGCTGTCTCAGTGACGCAGCTGGTTAGCTCAATCGGAACGGTATTGCGGACAGCCTGGGTTCAAGTCCCAGCTGAGACACTTATTCTTTCTCACCCTTGTTTGTATCTCTTCTCATTCTGCCCATCCTATCTGGATCATCTACTCTGTTGCAGATCTTGGTGTCATCTGCAAACAGACAAACCTTCCCCTCCAGTCCATCTGCAATGTCACTGATGAAGATACTGAAGAGGACTGGCCCAGGACTGTTCCCTGAGGTACCCCACTTGTGACTTGCATCTTCTCTGACTGAATACCGTTTGCCACATCTCTCTATTTTCTGCCCGCCAACCAGTTTTCCACCCAGTTGACCAACTTCTGACCCACCCTGAGCCTACTCAGCTTATTAATCAATTTTCTGTGTGGAACAGTATCAAAAGATTTGCTAAACTCAAGGTAGGCGACATCAACTGCACCCTCTTGGTCCACCAATCTGGCTACCTAGTCAAAGAAATCTATGAGATTAGTTTGACAGGGCCTTCCTGTTGTAAACCCATGCTGTCTTGGATCCTGTACTCCTATGGATTCCAGGTGTTGCACTATCCTTTCCTTAAGGAGTTCCTCTACAATCTTGCCCACAACTGAGGTAAGACTGACTGGTCTGTAGTTCCCTGCCTCCTCCCTGCTACCACTCTTGTGGAGCGGGATCACTTGAGCCCTTCTCCAGTTTTCTAGGACCTCTTCTGTGCTCAGAGACTCACTTAACAGTTCTGATAATGGCTCTTCTAGTTCCACCTTTAGCTCCTTTAGTACCCTGGGATGTATGCCATCAGGTCCCATTGCCTTGTCCACCCTGAGCTTAGTGAGCTCTTGTAGGACCCTTTCTTTTGTGAAGGGACTAGTGCACACCTCCCTCCCCCCGTGTCCATGGTGCTGAGCTGTAGGCCCTGCCCTACCTTCTCCTCAGTAAATACTGAGCAGAAGTATCTATTTAGGATAGATGGTTTTCCTTAGCCCTCCTCCACACACTCCCCCTTATCCCCTTTGATATTAGCAATACCCCCTCTGGACTTTCTCCTTTCACTAATGTATCTATAGAAAGCTTGTCTCCTTCTTTTACTGTTTGTGCTAGTGTTTCCTCGGTTTAGACCTTTGCCTGTCTTACTGCCTTCCCTGCTTCCCTTAGGGAAGTTTGGTATGGCCCCTTATCTTCGTCCTGCTGCGTTCCCTTGTGTGAATGTGAATATGTATACAGTAGCTTTAAAACTTACCCATTACACTATCTCTAGGGTACTTAAGGCACAAAATCTGGGTAGTGTTCCAACTGATGCATGATCCACTTTCTCCATCTAAAGTCAAATGTTTCTACCCGATTCATCATTCTGGTGGATAACGCTCCAAGGCATAGATGTCCCTGGCCAGTGCACCCTGTGTTTCTCTTGTGGGGATGTGTTTTGTATGTGATAAATGAGTTATGGCTTTCTGAGCAGCTAGTGTGAGGATGGCTACCTGCCTGGATGTTATTCAGTCGGCTCTTACTCCCTTGTGTGGTGTGATGTGAATGCAAGTATATTATAATACACAGGTGTAAGTAACTCTGTAAAGTCATATATGGCTGTAAGCTCCCGAGTCACGTCCTGCCAGTAAGGGGCCAAGGGTGGACAAGCCCACATAATATGCGTGTGGTCTGCCTGGAGACATCCGCATTAAATTCCAACACCTCCCCATGGCCTCTCCCGAATATTTAACCACTATGACTGGAGTACGAAAGAAATGAGTGCAGAGCTTCCATGCATATTCCTTCCAATATGGGGGAGCTAGAGATTTCAGGTAGTACTCCTTATCCACCTCACTTGCAGTCCAGTATCTCCTGTAGGCCGCCCTTTTTTCCCTCACTGCCCTGGCAACCTAAGAGTTGAAACAGTTGGGTGATTCAGACTCCAATTTCTTCTCCCTGTGCCTAACACACTCCACTGTGGCAGCCAGAATTGCATCCTTGATGATGGTCCATTGTTGGTCCACCCCCATGTCCACTCGGATGCCCTCTAGGTGCAACCTTAGCACCTCACTCATCTTGCTAAAATCCACCCTTCGGAAATCCAGGACTTTGGTCTTGTTGGAGATGCGTACCCTGCCCATCTCCAACCTGAACCACACTGTGTTGTGGTTGCTACCCTTTAGGAGTACCTTGACCGTTATCTCATGTATGTGCGCCCCATTTGTGAGCACTAGATCATGGATTGTCCCTCACTTGTGGGCTCAGTAACACCCTGGGTCATGCACCCGCCCTGTATCGCATCCTGGATCTGTATACTGTTGCCACAGCAACAGAAAAACAGCGAAGACCATCACAGCGACAGAATCGGCTGTTCGATGTGATAGTCTTTGGATTTTCTGACTCTGCTGTCTCCGGGGAGTTCACCCCTCGCCGAAACAACTCCAACTTGGAGTTGGTAATTACTGTGTGGGGTGCAGTAGGGGCGAAGCCTTTCGCAAAAAAACACTTGTTTCCACTGATGGTACAATGCCGGCTGTTAGCATTGTGCTGTCGCTGTAATGCCGATTGACAGAATTCCTGTCGATGTGGCTTGGTGGAACCTCCAGGATCACCTGACTCCTGGCACATGATGTGGCTGGTATACCCCAGTCCACTTTGGGCAGATTAAAGTCCCTCACCACTACCACCTCTCCCTTTCCTGCAGCTTCCAGCAGTTGTGAACACAACTCCCTGTCTCGTTCCTCCTCTTGGTTGGGTTGGGCGGTCTGTAGACCACCCCCAACCTGACCATCCTCCCTCTATTGGTCTGGAGCTGAATGCACAGCATTTCTACATTCCCCTTTTCATTCTCCTCCCTCGCGCATGTTATCCCCTCACTGATGTAAGCCGTCACCCACCCAGACCCCTTTGCTTAACACCGTGTCTCGTCTGTGTAACTTGTACCTTGGAATTGAGAGGTCCCAGTTGTGGTATGTTGTTATTGCTCTGTAACTACTGCTATGTCTACTTACCCTCCACTAAGGAGGCCTGCATGTCTGTCATCTTGTTACCGAGACTGCGGGCATTGAGTGACACCACCCTCCACCTCAACCCCATGCGTCTTTGCCTACTTTCTGTACTTGTCCTGCTTGCCCTTTCCCTGCACTCCCCCCTTCACCCTTAATACTTGGTTGCCCGTTTGCCTCCTCGCCTACCCTCTCAATTACTTCTGCCCATCTGGGGAGAAGGTCTACAGACCTCCTTGTAACAAAGTTTCTGAGCTTGCTGGACCTCCCCTCCCTCCCTCTGCAGTTTAAACTTAGATTGTTTATGTATTCTACCAGCTTGTCTCTGAATATGTTTGAGCCCTCTCTGCTGAGGTGCAGTCTGTCTGCCTAATACAGCCTTTTGTCTGACCACGTGTATCCCCAGCCCCCGATGCATTTGATCCCTTCTAGCCTACACCAGCTTCTCAGCCAATCATTCAGCTCCTCTTTCCTGTTTTTCATGATTATGCTGGTTCTGAGGACTGGAATAATTTCTAAATAGGCAAAGAGCTCACTATTTCCCCTGCAGGCCTTTGCCAACTTTCCGAACCTGTTCTGCCCCACCCACCCCCTTCCCCTGCTAAGTCGTTGGTTCCTAGGTGGATGACTAAGTTAGGTTCTAGGGATATGGATATGTTGTTCATCCACACTCATTGGCAGGTATCCTTGCCGCTTTAAATCTTGCCGGAAGGTCTTCAAGCTTGCTCCTCCCACCCACCCGGGTGGTATAACTCTCGGCTCTGCCCCATGGCGCCAGATCTTCCTTACGCTTGGAAGCTCAGGTTCCTCCCTTAGCGCTCTGCGTTTGAGACTGGTTCCTATTTCTCCGTTTGCGGTTAAAAAAAAAAAAAAGACTTTGATCTTCTGTCCCTCATGAGCTGCGATGGACAAATCGACTCCCGGTTTGGAGATGCCCATGCGGGTCGAAGATGTCTCGGACGGATCCACACTCACGTGTGTCTACTGTAGGCCTTGAGCACGACCCGCGGGCTTAGACCTGTGCTCATCTTTCTCGACCTCGTCCTCGAAGACTGCTGCCCGATTACATCTGGGCCGTCCGAGCGTTCCCTCGGTGAAGTCCAAGGAGGCCCGTTGGCGGTGTCCATGGCGGCATCGGCAGATCAGCTCGGCGGATGGTAGCCCTCGAAGAGGAGGAGTGCGTAGCGGGCCGTATCTTCCTCGGCAGCGGCATTTATCCGCTCTCTCTGGGCTCTTCTTACGGCTTCTTTTAAGGAGCTTTGTCTGTCCCTCTCCACTAAAGGAGAAAGGCCTACGTTGGCGGGACCTTATTCTCGGTCCAAAAGAGGGACAAGGGTAAGTCCCTCCCGTCGGCCTCTTAGAGGGCGGAAAGGTCCCTCTCCGGGCCGTCGGCTTGATTCGACGCTGCGGCTTGACCACTGGCCTCACGGTGTCCACGTCAGGTCAGTTGACGAGACTCCCACCGATGAAGTCGAGATTTTTCCGACCCGTTAGACAGACTGGCGCCTTTAGCAGCGAGTTCCCCTCTCCCGGTTCCCCGCGGGAGGTTGAGGATCCATGGGCTCGCCTGTGCCTCCGGTTCCGGAGCCCTCGGATGCACCATCCGAGCGAAGGAGTGCGGTTCCGGCGACACCTCCCGCACCGACCTGGAAATTCCGGGACTCTCGGTCTCGGACCTCTTATGAGTCCAGCGATCCACCGTCATATAGGCGGTCCGATTCCAGCACCCCATGATGGCGTCATATGGTCGTCTCGATCCTCCTCCTCGGATGAGGGAGGCTCGTGTAAATCGCGTCGACGAGTGCGAGGACCTTATGTTGCAACAGCTCCTCCTGGCGGGGGAATAAGCCGACCCGTCGCCTTCCCGGCCATTAAGTGAACTGTCACCGGATCGGCCGACACAACCCCTGGACTTATCCGAGCGCTATACCAGGCGGTTGTTCGGCCAAAACCAGCTGCTCCACCGATTCCGGTGGAACCTCCGCCTCCACAGCCACCAATTGGGGCTCCGACCAAGGATTCTCGGTCGGCTAAGGGTCTACCCCATCGGCTGTCAGTTACCCTCACTCCCGATCGACCTCGGCAGGTGAAGGGTGGCTCAGGCCAGAGGCAGCTCTTCGAGGACTCTTCCGAGTCCGAAGATGATTCCTCCTTTTTCTCCAAGCGACTGGACTTGGAGTCTTCAGGAGGTCAGTCAATGGACGATAGCCCGTCGTCCTTCCTAGGACTGCTTCGGCTCATCTCGGAGTCCACCGGGATGGAGCTCGAACCCGTTTCCAAGCGGGCCAGGTATCCCCTCACGGAGATTCTGGACCGAGGGGATTCTCCGACGGAGGCCTTTCCGGTGGCCGAGGCCATAGTGGGTCCGGCACTGGAACTTTGGCAGCGCCCTGCTTCCTGCCCTGCGCCTTCGGCCAGGATGGCCAGGAAGTATGCGGTCCCTACCGGTTCCTTGTCCGGTTTTTCGGAACACCCCTCTGCTGAGGGTTGGTTACCGACAGCGTTTTCCGGCGCCGGCTGCGCCAGGGATGTGGACAAACCTCCTGACAAGAGTCAGAAATGGACTATAGCTCGGGCGAAAAGTCTACGCTGCGTCCTCTCTCGGCCTTCGTCAGGCCAGTTCGGCCGTCCTCATGGCACATTTTTCTCATGCCCTGTTGGGCTCCCTGGATGAGGTCATCCCTCATCTTCCCGCTGATCTGCAGACTACGGTTAAGCAGGTGCGGGACCAGGGCAGGGCAGTGGCCAAACAGCAGCTCCAGACTGCTTTGGATTTAGGGGACTCATGTGCCAGATCGGTGGCGGCCGCAGTGGCTATGCGTCGGCGGGCTTGGCTGAGGATATCCACCTTTACCTCGGATACCCAGCACAAGTTGGCGGATGTCCCCTTTTTGGGGACTGACCTCTTGACCCTGGGGTGGAAGGTCACCTGCAGAGGATCGAGAAGTCAATGCTACCTTGGACTCGGTCTCTTCCGCTCAGAAGGACAAGGCCGCAAACCACAGCCTAAGCCCTTTCGTCTCCTGTGCCCCGGCGCGCCTGCCCAGCAGCGCAGGGCCAGCAGGCTCGGCCTGGCATCCCAAACCCAAGCGCGGCTTCCTCTAACAGGAGGCAGGGAGGAAAAGGCCCAGGAGGTCCTCGGCGGTCCCTCCTCCAAGTCTGCCCAGTGACGGGCTGGGGGTGTGCCCCCATTCCGTCACCTTATCCCTGGGTCCCCCTGGGGAGACGGCTCCGGCTTCCGTTCCGCCTGGTCCGCTGTTTCCACGGACAGGTGGGTCTTGGAGGTGGTGGGAAGAGGCCTGCCTCTGGATCGAGCAGGCACCACCCTTCAGAGCCGTGGCCCCTCGGGGCTCGGATCCCAGCTCACTGGCGGCTCGCCGAGCCGACATCGCCTCCTCCCAGAAGGAGGTGATAAGAGAGGTGGTGGACCTCCCTTCAGACCCAGGGTTTGTGTCCAGGTACTTCCTGGTTCCAAGCGGACGGGGGCTGGCGCCCCATTCTCGACCTACACACGACCTAAACAAGTTCCTAAGGTCTCGAACCTTCAGGATGGTCACTCTGGCTCAGATAATACCATCCTTGGAGCGCGGCGTGTGGTTCTGCTCTCTGGACTTGCAGGACGAGTTTTTTCACGTCCCTATCCGTCCGTCTCACCAGAGATTCCTTCGCTTCCGAGCGGAAGGATCCCTCTTCGAGTTCCAAGCCATGCCCTTCGGCTTGTCTCCAGCTCCCAGGGTCTTCACCAAATGCATGGCAGTGGTGACAGCATTCCTGCGGCGCCGAGGGGTCAGGTGTACCCTTACCTGGGACGACTGGCTGATAGCAGCTCCCTCCAGGAAGGAGGCAGAGGGGTCAGAAATCTGGCCCTCAGGTCTGCTCTCAACTGGGCCTCCTTATCAAGCGTGACAAGTCGAACTTCGAGCGAAGCAGGTGATTCTATTCATCGGGCGCAGCTCGACTCTCTTCGAGCCAGGCGGCTCGCCCGGACAGGGCCGAGGTTCTTTCCTCCTTTGCCCGATCATTTCTGGTTGGGCAATTGCGCCTCCTGCCGGGACTTCCTCGCCTCCTGGGTCTCATGGCGGCCTGCACCAGCGTGGTCCGTTGGGCCGCTGGAACATCGTCCCTTCAGTGGGGACTGGCCAGCCAGTGGTCTGCCTTGCGCGATCCTTTGGACCAGCTTGTGTCGGTGACACAGAGGATGTGAGCGCTCTCCAGTGGTGGACCGTTCCAGATCATTTGCAGGAGGGCATCCGTTCGTCCGCCCGAGCCGGCGGTCTCTCTATCGACCGATGCCTCTCTGATGGGTTGGGGTGCCCATCTGGGGAACACCGGGCTCATGGCCTCTGGTCCCGCAGGGAGTCCCGATGCCACATCAACCTGCTGGAGCTCCGGCGGTCCGCCTAGCTCTCACCGCCTTTGCTCGTTCCTCCGGGGTCAAGTGGTCCAGTCCAGGCGGACAATACCACGACCATGTACTATCTAAACTGCCAGGGCGGGCCCGCTCCATGCTTCTATGCAGGAAGCTCTCCGCATTTGGTCACTCGTGCGCAGCCTGGGCGGATCTCCTAGCCATTCACGTGGCAGGAGCCTCCAACACCTGGCCGATGCCCTGAGCGGATAGGGGCTGCATCCACAGTGGTCTCTCCTGCGGAGTAGTACAGCATCTGTTCTCCCATTGGGGCACACCTCAGGTGGACCTGTTTGCCTCAGGAGAAGCGGCTGAGCCTGTTCCATGCCCGCCCCTCAGCAGGGCTCGCTGCAGGGGATGCCTTCTCGAGGCAGTGGACCCGGGCCTCTTCACGCCTTTCCCCATTTCCCTTGATCCACAAGGTGCTTCTCAAGGCGAGGAGGGACAAGGCGCAGGTGATTCTGATAGCCCCAGACTGGCCTCGCCAGTTCTGGTACCAGATCTCCTCAGTCTCAGCTCCAGGACTCGGCAGCTTCCAGCTCGCCGGACCTGCTCTCAGTCAATCAGGGAAGGTGTTCCATCCGGACCTTCAATCCCTGCACCTGACGGCCTGGTTCCTGGCGGCTAGAGTTCCAGGCCTTGGGTCTTTCCGACGAGGTCCTCAATGTGAGTTGAGGCGTCCCGTAAGAGTCGACCAGAAAATGCTATGCCTTCAAATGGAAAAGGTTTTCCATTTGGTGTCAGAGCAAGGGCTTGGACCCTTCCTCCTGTTCCTTGGCAAGCATCTTGGACTATTTATGGTCCCTTTCTAGTCAAGGGCTTAGGTCGACGACCCTAAGGGTGCACCTGGCAGCCATCTCTGCTTACCGGGCGCGGGCCGGGAAGCAGTCGGTGGCGCAGGAGAAGGTGGTCTGGCGCTTTTCAAAGGCCTTGATCACATTTCCCCTCGGTCAGAGACCCCCACCTCCGTGGGATCTACTGCTGGTACTGGCAAAGCTCATGGGCAAGCCATTCGAACCTATGCACAGGTGTGCTCTCTCTCACCTGTGTGGAAGACCGCCTTCTTGGTGGCTATCACGTCCAGCCAGAAGGATGGGAGAGCTCCAGGCGCTTTCCGTAGTCTCCTTACCTGGTTTTCCACAGGGACAAGGTTGTTGTCCTGCGCCCCCGAAATTCCTTCGAAGGTGGTGTGGGAGTTTCACCTTAACCAGGTGTTGACTCTGCCGGTGTTCTACCCCAGTCACACCTCGGAGGCGAATATAGGCTCCATACTCTGGACCCTAGAAGGCGCTAGCTTATTATAAGGAGCGCACGCTGAAATTGGGGAGAGGTTCTCGCCAGCTGTTTGTCACCTACGCTGAAGCCGCATCTGGCAGACCTGCAGCCAAGCGGACGATAAGCAGGTGGGTAACCTCCTGCATAGATCTCTGCTATAAGTTGGCGGGCATGGAGCCTCCCAGAGGATAAGAGCTCATTCTACCGCCATACTGCTGCACGGTGGCTGCTTCCAGAGCGTCCCTATCCAGGAAATCTGCAGGCTGCTACCTGGAAGTCAGCAAACACCTTTATTACCCATTACCACATCGACCTTGAGTCACGCCGGGATGCTGGTTTTGGGGCCTCGGTTCTCCAGTCTCTCTTTCCCAAGTAAGTATTGGGGTGTGCGTCTTGCCTCCCTCCTCCCGGAGAACTGCTAGGAGTCTGCCAATGAGTGTGGATGAACAACATATCCATGTCCCTAGAAATACAGGTTACTCACCTGTAACAGGAGTTCTAGGAATGGTATATGTTGTTCATCCACACTCCACCCGACCTCCCGGCTTCGACGCGACAACCTGAGCTTCCAGCGGCCAGATCTAAGGCTGGCGGCGGAGCCGAGTTATACCACCTGGTGGGTGGGAGGAGAGCTTGAAGACCTTCCGGCAAGATTTAAAGCGGCAAGGATACCTGCCAATGAGTGTGGATGAACAACATATACCATTCCTAGAACTCCTGTTACAGGTGAGTAACCTGTATTTTTCCACCAACCTCCCTTACAACTTCCCTAATTCTTGGTTCTGCCCTCCCTGCTACTATATCCCCAGCATACAAACCACTATTCTTCTATTCTTTGCATCCCTTTCTACCCCCAATGGATACCTTTAATTACTGAGTCCCCAGTGATTACCACTCTTCTGTCCTGCGCAGGCGTGTTTTTTGACCTCCTATCCACTCCTAGTAAACCAGCCGCCTCTCCTTTGAACTGCCCCTATCAGTTTTGGTTCTCTTCCTGCCACCACCATCACTATCTCCCCTTCTGCTTCTCCAACCCTTCTTGATCCCATCCACCCGGCTTATATTGCTTGCTGCCACTCTTCCCCTCCCTATCCCATACTCTAACTCCTCCCTCACCCTATCCTTTACTCCACGCTGGCTACCTTTTTCTACTTGCCTCCCCAAGATACTCACCTTTCCCTTCCCCTTGCCTCTAGCCTTTGACTCTGGGATTCCTCAGTCCTCCACTCCACCACTTGCCCCCTTCCCCTAAACTGGCCAGTATTGCATGCCTGTTCAATGAGGGCACCCAGTGTCAGATCCCACCTCTATTTTCCCTCTCCCAGTCCCTCCCCTTCCCTCCTGTGCTGATCCTCTTACCCACCCACCATTTCCCCTTACTACTTGCCATTCCTTCACACCAGTTTCCCACGGTCTTTGAGGAGGAGATGTCCCTGGACACTGTGGTAACCTCCCTGCTCCCAACGTGTGCCTGTTGTCCACTTTCCACAGGGTAGCCCCTGCCTGCCTCTTCCCCACCTTTCCAACTCCCACCTGAGCAACCTTATCTCTGCCCTGATTTGTTCCAGTCTCCTGCACACTGGGCAGATCCCTTCTCTACACACCATCCTCAGAAAGACTGCGATCCCACATCCATTACAACTTACTATCCTCCTTTCACCATCCTGAATTCTGTACTTTCTCGCACTCCCCCACCTCCACCTCTCCCAGCTGTCCTGCTGGCCGTACCAGCTCTTAGTCCTCCACATCTTCTCTACTTGGTCTATACCAGGACCACAGGAAAGAGGCAGAGGACACCACAGGGAAAGGAAGCAGCTCCTGGTGGGGGACTCAATTATTAGGGGTATAGAACTGGGGGGAGCTGGGAAAACTGAAGTAAGGTGCCTGCCCGGTGCCATGGCTTGGAGGGACAGGAAGCGCATCCTCAGGATCACGAGAACAGCTGCAAGGGAGTCTGAGATGGACGTAATTGTCTACCTAGGGACAAATGACTTGGCTCATCATGAGATTAGAGCAGTGCAGGAGGACATTGCAGAGTTGGGGAGGGGCCTAAGACAAGTAGCACACAGTAATCCTCCTCAGAGATGCTGCCTGTCAATGGCATGGGGAGGTGAGGTAATTAGCACCATGCAGTTTAATGAATGGTTGAAAAAATGGTGTGGAGCACAGGGGTTTGGCTTCATTGGGACTGGGGTTCCACCTGGAGGGACACCAGCCTATACTGGCAGGATGGTCTGCATCTGTCCGGAAGGGAACAGGTCTTTTGAGCAATCGGTTTAAATGCTTCATTGGCAAGCTTTTAAACTAGTCAAAGGGGGAGGCACTGATAAGCAGCAGGAAAATCCCAGCCTCTCCCTACAAAACAGGGTACTAAATGAGAAAAAGACCAAGGTAGAAAGGTCAGTGGGGGATGCTGCAACAGAAGGTAAAGCCATCAAAAAATGGAGAGCAATGAGTACCAATGCCCGTAGTCTGGGTAACAAGCTTCCTGAATTAGTGGCCTTGATTGAGGAGGAACATCTGGATTTCGTGGCAGTCACAGAAACATGGTACACACAAAACAATGACTGGGACGTAAAGATACCAGGATACACTATCTACAGGAGGGACAGGGAGGGTAAAAGAGGAGGAGGAGTAGCTCTTTACATAAGGGAAGGAATAAAAGCAACAGAACAAAAGGGTAAACAGGGAGGAGGAGAAGAAGCACTGTGGGTAAATTTGGAGACAGGCAATGGCACCACAATCCACACAGGGGTTGTATACAGACCCCCTTCTCAGGGGGAGGAAATGGACAAGGAAATGATAGAAAGTATACTTAGAATGGCAGAAAAAGGGGAGATATTGCTGATGGGTGATCTGAATATGCCAGATGTTAACTGGAGTGCAGTTGCAGCAGCCACTTCGAAGAGTGGAGTTATTCTAGATGCCCTACGGAGGCATGCCTTAGACAATTAGTATTGGAGCCCACTCGAGAGGGAGCAATATTAGACTTGATTCTCTCAACTGGAGATGGAGAGAGGATCACAGATGTAGAAGTGGGTAGCCATCTGGGAACTAGCGACCATCGAACAGTATGGTTCACAATAAACACAGCAATAGAGTCAAGCCATACAAAGGCAAAAGTGATTCCCCTTCACAAAAGCGGGAGCAAGGCAGAAGCAGGAAACTACAGACCTGTTAGTTTAACCTCAGTGATAGGGAAAATGATGGAATCACTTCTAAAGGAAAGAATTGTCGAGTATCTAGAGGCCAGAGGGGCACAGGACCTTAGGCAGCATGGATTCATAGCGGGAAGGTCATGCCAGACGAATCTGATAGATTTCTTTGACTGGGTGACCAAAGTAGTAGATCAGGAGGGCTGTGGACATGGCCGACCTAGACTTTAGCAAGGCATTTGACACAGTCCCACACAAAGATTAATATACAAGTTAGCCAGCCTGGGAGTGGGTCCCAAGATGACAGCCTGGGTAAAAATTGGCTGGAGAATAGGACAGAGAGTAATAGTAAATGGAGTCCACTCAGAAGAAAGGAGGGTTACTAGTGGTGTACATGAGGTTCAGTATTAGGACCGGTCCTCTTCAATGTCTTTATAAGAGACATTGCAGAAGGACTGGAAGGAAAAGTATGTCTCTTTGCAGATGACACTAAGATCTGCAACAGAGTTGATGCACAGGGTGGGGTGGAAAGGATGAGAAGGGACTTGGCAAGGTTAGAGGAATGGTCAAATGTATGGCAGCTTAGATTCAATGCTAAGAAGTGCAAGGTAATGCACCTGGGAAACAAAAACCCTGGGGAAGAGTACACAATGGGGGATGAGATACTAACAACGACAAAAATGGAAAGGGACCTGGGGTAGTCATATCAGATGACCTAAAGATGGGCAAGCAATGTGAGAGGGCAGCAAGGAGGGCTGGGGATACTGGGATGCATAGGAGAGGCATCACCAGTAGAAAACAGGAAGTTATTATCCTCTGTACAGACAGCTGGTGAGACCCCATCTGGAGTACTGTGTGCAGTTCTGGGGACCCAATCTCCGCAAAGACATAGACAGGATGGAAGCTGTCCAGAGGAGGGCAACTAAATGGTGCAGGGTCTGCACGGAAGACATATGAAGAGACTTAAGGAGCATATGTATAGCCTCGAGGAAAGGAGGAGAGAGGGGACATGATAGAAACTTTCAAGTACCTCAAGGAATCAACAAAGTCCAAGAGGATAGCAGCTTTCAAAAAGAGGTGTGTAAGAACAAGAGGCACAATTTGAAGATGGGGCGGCTCAGAGGTAATTTAAGGAAATATTTTTCACAGAGAGGGTTGTGGATGCATGGGCGGCCTTCGGAGGAGGTTGTGGAGTCAAAATCAGTGGTGAATTCAAGCATGCATGGGACAGTCATAAGGCAATTCTGGGGGTTGGGGGTAGGAAGAAGTAGGCTGCTGGTTAACTAGGATCTGCAACTTATCCAGTAGGTAGGGAAATGGGCAGACTGGGTGGGCCAAGCGGTCCTTATCTGCCGTCAAATTCTATGTTTCTATGTTATTACTGGACTTTAGGAGGGCTGACTTTGCCAAAATGGGTGAGTGCCTAAGGAATGCACTAGCAAATGGGCAGGAAGGAGTGGTGGAAGAACAATGGGAAATAATAAAAACTGCCGTCACAGAGGTAACGAGCCTTTGTGTGAAGCAAATAAACAAAACAAAATGATGTAAGAAACCACTGTGGTTCTCAAAGGAAGTGGCAGTGAAGGTTCAAGAGAAAAGGAAAGCATTCAGGAAGTACAAGGAATCGCAGAAGGCGCAGGACAGAGAACTGTATCAGTTAAAGCAAAAGGAGGCTGGGAAGGCAGTCAGAACAGCAAAGGTCCGAACCGAGGAAAAGATAGCCAACTCAGTTAAGAAGGGGATAAAACCTTTTGTAGGTACATCAGGGAGTGAAGGAAAACCAAGGGAGGGATAGTGAGGCTTAATAAAGTGGTGGGAGGGTGGGCAGAGGAAGACTGTGAAAAGGCAGAGATACTAAACAAATGTTTTTGCTCAGTATTTACAAATGAAGAGGGGGGGAGGTACATAAAACAAACAGTAGAAACACTCTGGATACAGAAGTTGATACCAGCCCATTTACAGAAGAAAGGGTTCTGAAAGAACTCTTAAAACTGAAGGTGGACAAAGCAGTGGGGTCTGATGGGATTCATCCCAGAATTCTAAAAGAACTATGGGTAGAACTAGTGACACCACTGACTACCCTTTTTAACAAATCATGGGAGGATGGGGTGGTACCCGAGGACTGGAGGAGGGAAGATGTGATACCCCTTCACAAAAGTGGGAGCAAGGCAGAAGCAGGAAACTACAGACCTGTTAGTTTAACCTCAGTGATAGGGAAAATGATGGAATCACTTCTGAAGGAAAGAATTGCCGAGTATCTAGAGGCCAGAGGGGCACAGGACCCTAGGCAGCATGGATTCACAGCGGGAAGGTCCTGCCAGACGACTCTGACAGATTTCTTTGACTGGGTGACCAAAGTAGTAGATCAGGGAGGGGCTGTGGACATAGCCTACCTAGACTTTAGCAAGGCATTTGACACAGTCCCACACAAAAGATTAATATACAAGTTAGGCAGCCTGGGTAAAGAATTGGCTGAAGAATAGGACACAAAGAGTAACAGTAAATGGAGTCCACTCCGAAGAAAGGAGGGTTACTAGTGGTGTACCGCAGGGTTCAGTATTAGGACCAGTCCTCTTCGATGTCTTTATAAGCGACAT
Source organism: Neoceratodus forsteri (assembly GCA_016271365.2). Classification (NCBI taxonomy): domain Eukaryota; kingdom Metazoa; phylum Chordata; order Ceratodontiformes; family Ceratodontidae; genus Neoceratodus; species Neoceratodus forsteri. The sequence continues at coordinate 196,774,730 of CM057458.1, forward strand.
TACAGAGGGACTGGAAGGAAAAGTATGTCTCTTTGCAGATGACACAAAGATCTGCAACAGAGTTGATGCACAGGGTGGGGTGGAAAGGATGAGAAGGGACTTGGCAAGGTTAGGGGAATGGTCAAATGTATGGCAGCTTAGATCCAATGCTAAGAAATGCAAGGTAATGCACCTGGGAAACAAAAACCCTGGGGAAGAGTACACAATGGGGGTTGAGATACTAACAACAGAAATGGAAAGGGACCTGGGGGTAGTCATATCAGATGACCTAAAAGTGGGCAAGCAATGTGAGAGGGCAGCAAGGAGGGCTGGGGGGATACTGGGATGCATAGGGAGAGGCATCACCAGTAGAAAACAGGAAGTTATTATCCCTCTGTACAGACAGCTGGTGAGACCCCATCGAGTACTGTGTGCAGTTCTGGAGACCCTATCTCCGCCAAAGACATAGACAGGATGGAAGCTGTCCAGAGGAGGCAACTATAAATGGTGCAGGGTCTGCACCGGAAGACATATGAAGAGTGATGAAAGGAACTTAATATGTATAGCCTCGAGGAAAGGAGGGAGAGGGGGGACATGATAGAAACGTTCAAGTACCTCAAGGGAATCAAAATCCAAGAGGGTAGCATCTTTCAAAGAAAGAGGTGTGCAAGAACAAGAGGGCACAATTTGAAGATGGGGGGTGGGGGCTCAGAGGTAATTTAAGGAAGTATTTTTTTCACAGAGGGTTGTGGATGCATGGAACAGCCTTCCGGAGGTTGTGGAGTCAAAATCAGTGGTGGAATTCAAGCATGCATGGGACAGTCATAAGGCCATTCTAGGGGTTGGGGGTAGGAAGAAGTAGGCTGCTGGTTATCTAGGATCTGCAGCTTATCCAGTAGGTAGGGAAATGGGCAGACTGGGTGGGCCAACTGGTCCTTATCTGCCGTCAAATTCTATGTTTCTATGTTTTGCTGTTACCCAGTCAGTGCTGTTTACAGTTTGCAGTTTTCTCTCCAAGCTCCTTTTTATCTGCTGCCTCCTCCCCGCCTTGATATTTTATCCCAAATGAGGCCAGACCCAAGATGGGGATCAGCTGCTTTCCCCTTCTCACCTTGCTTTATACCCTTTAGCCCCCTTCCTTGTTGCCCTTTTATCTGCTACCCTCCTCCGCCTTGTCACCTCATCCCAAATGAAGCCAGATCCGAAACGGGGATCAGCTGCTTTCACCCTTTCTCACCTTGCTTTGTATCCCCAAGCCCCCTTCCTTGTCACCAGATTTAAATGTATGTAGACCTTGTTCTGGTGCAGCCCCCTTACCTTTCTACCACATATGGATCCTACCACCCCTGCCCATTACCCTGGATACTGTGGTCAGCATGGCCTGCAGCCTTCCGTCCTCCCAGCCAATGCCCTAGATGCCACAGTCCCACTTTGTGGCACTTCTGCTTTGGGGTCGCTCACATAAGGGGTCACTTAGATCCCTGGGTAATATATGGGGACTACAGCCGCCCTATTGGCAGGCTATAGTCATGAGGTCCATTTGGTCTCCTTCAGTAGCACCATGCAGTGACCGCCTATCTCCCTTCCTCAGCCCACCCTTTGAAGTTTCCCCCTCTCCTCCCAGCGGTCCCCTTCTCCTTTCCGTGACTCACACTGCCACCATTTAAAGTTAGTTTTTTTTTTTTTTGTAAGATCAGCAATACAGGACTTAGCCCTGCCTACAACACCCAAGCCCCACTGCACTTTTCTTTTGTTTTTCGGAACACTGCTCCTCCTTTCCTGATGGCGTCTTCCTTCTGATCATGACGTTACATGAGAATTTACTATAGCAGTTTACCATAGCAGTAGATCCAAGAGAGAATCTCCTCCATTAGACCATGCCATACCCTCTCTCCTTTTTCCTCCTTTGCTTTCCATGAGGGGTCATATCAAATGCTGTACCTAAAACCTTACTCCGTGCATCCTGTCTCCAGCCCTATGCCTGGTGCTTTATCTTATCTCCTGGTTCTTCATGGTTGGAGGTCCTCCGAGGCTAATCTCTGTCAGGGAATGGAGGAGTGATGGAGCTGCCTGCACTTACAGTATATACACGTAGATACTGCATGTCTTTGTGGATGGCCCCTGACTAGCAAAGGTTTCTGAGTGGTCCTAACACCGACGACGTAGAGGTCCAAAGATGTGGCCTAATGGAGGAGATTCTCTCAAACATCTATTGTTACAGTAAGTTCTTATATAACAGTTCTTTACTGGGTTTGGTGGCTCTTCTTTCGTGTGCCATCAGGGCTATCGCACGCCCTTAGATTAAGTGCATAGGTTACTCATTAGAATTATGCTACTCACCTCCTTGGTTAAAGAAAAAAAAAGTCCTGAGGTGGTTGGGGGCTTGCACCACTGTATAACAGTGGGCGTGAGCAGTGACACACACACAGGGCCTGCTCACACCGCTAGCTCGCCAGACAAGTTCTGGCTCTTACAGGGTCCTAGCACCTCGTGCTCAGACCCAATAGTGGTAATCTATGAAGAAGATACCCATGAAGATCAGCAGTTATGGTAAGTGCGTAACTTTCATTTTATAGAGTTGGTGGTGGGCAAGTGTAATAGACTGTCCTGCTAGGTGATTGAAACTAGGACTGTAAAGGGCTTTCCACTTGGGAGGGATAGATATAAGGGAATTTTGGTACCCACAGTTAGACAAGGGGAAGGGATACCTGGGGGGGGGGGTGACGATCAGCCACTAGGGATATCAGATCTCTAAATCTGTCAGAGCATTGGGCTGAGCATGGAGTGGCAAGGAAATGTTTAGACAGAATGGAATGCTGGGTCTTCTGCTGCTGACACATTCTGTGTTTCTATGTTTACATAGTACATAGTAGTCGAACGTCAAAAAGCACTCTAGGTTCATTATGTGTCCCCGCTTCATAAGCAGGAATGTGTAAGTGTGTATAAACGTGCTAAATTAAATGGAGTAAAAATACACTATATTCAAGAAGTACGTTTCTCAAGGACATGGAAATAAAAGTACTATACTCAAAAGTGCTGTTCTTAAGTGAAGACGATTGCTTTCATGCCACTGCTGACTATTTGTGGGAGCCCAGAACATGTTAGTTTGCTATATTTTCCTGTAAATGTTTACAGAAACAACACAACAAGCACATATTATGGTCTGTAGGACTGCAAATCTCCGCTGTGATCAAAACTGTATTTCGCAGCTTAAGAGGGCTGGTTTTAATTTAAACAGTTTATTAATGATTTTTATTTATTTGTATGTAACCCCCCCTGCAAATGGGGGTTCCCAAAAGACTTCCAGGAGCTTGCTTGAATGCTCCAAGCCTGAATGGTGTTTGGCGTTTAAGCCATTTATCAGTGAGTGTTTTTAGAACCTCTGGTACTGTCTCTTTAAGAGCTGTCTGCTTGCAGACATAGTTTGTATGGGGGACTGTGTGTTTCTCTGTTTGAGTACCACTCGAACTGCTGCCAATTCACTCCATTTTTGCAGTCACTGGGAGGCAGGGGGAACCTATCTGAGGGATGTGACTGTTTGCCGGAGGTCATTTACAGTGATGATGAAATTACAGTTTGTCTAACCTGCTTTCTTTGCAGTCAGAACTGTGTCTGCCTGGTTCCCCATTCTGGTTTTGAACTGCTGAACTGAACCAATCAGTGTGGGGTAAGCTAGCTCTAAAATGGTGCCTTGGACGAATCAGAACTTGGACTCATAATCTGAGCCAGCCACAAGAGGATTGTATGGGCAGTGACTCTGGGAGATGTAGTTTAGGTTTGGCGCCTTTTGGACCAACAGCAGCAGTCTATTGTGAGTGACAGCCAATCCAGTCAAGAACTGGGAGGAACTCAAAGGAAGTGCCAGTTTTGTCTGTTGGAGTTTCAGTTTAGGTCTGGCAGTGAAGGGAAGAAACCCTGTGCTCCTTCAGTGCACAGTTTCAGTCAAAAACGTGTGTAAGGCCCAGAGTTCCGTCTGCAGCTTGTGTAACTGCTTGTTAGGACTGAACTGTCCTGTGAAAAGAATCAAAGGATCTCTGAAGAGTAGAAACCAGGCTCACCCTGTAGAAGACTGGAGAAATTGTTGAATTGCACTCGGTCTGTCAGGAACTGAATCTGCTGTGTGTTCTCCCGGGTATTGTGCAGTAATTGCGATCGGGATAGAGAAGCAGCCTGCCTGGTATAGTACTTTCTTTTTTACCATATAAATGTGTGAAAAGTCTCGTGGAGCTCAAGAGTAGCCCTGCTGACGTTGAAGGACCCTATCTTGTTTGGAGGTCGTGAGTACTAATTCAGGGTCGCTCCCTGTTGAATTGCCACATTAAATCCAAATGGAATCACTGTACTGCTGACTGTTTAAACTAATTTTTCTTTTCACTGTGTGAAAGGGCCCCTACCAGCTGCCACGGTTTGGACTAGCCACTAGGGCTTGGGTACCCAGGGACATTAACTGGTAGGGATAGGCCTGTGCACAGAGCCATAGGTAGATAGTAAAGTGATAAGCTAATTAACCTGATTTCCCCCTGTCCTTGTTATATCCCCCTAAATAAATCAGAGCTGCTTGTTTCAGCAAAGTTATACTGCCTGAGGTATTTGTCTATGTTAAAGTACTGTACTGTGATTGTTGCACTGTATCTTATTTCACAGGAGGTCCCAGTGCGGAACTAGTCCTGGGGGTAAGTGTATACGTGAAGGTAATTCTGATATATTGTGTGGGCCACTAGTGGGAAGAAAGGGGGGTTGCAGTGTCCCAGAGGGCTGTGACGAAGTAAGTTTAACTATTGCAAACCCTGACCTCTGGGTGGAGGCACCCGCCATTGGATCCAGGCCCCTCAACCTGTTAGTGGCAAATCAGGCAGGGGTAGTAGCCCCTGGGATAGCGCCATCTAGGGGTTACATGTAAATTCTACCAAAAACAAAATTATATTTGCAGTTTCTAATATTGAATGGAAAATATACACATCATTGCTTCATTAGGTTCATGGTAAATGTAAAGAATGATGCACTGGTGAATGGGTTAAGCAGAGACAAACCATATCCTGTGAACAAACAGGCTTTGCCAACATGGAAAATTGTATGTTATCTGTATTTCCCCAAAAGTGGGCAGCTTGGACTAAAGTAAAATGTTTTTCTCATGCCCAATGGTATATCATTTTTTTGCAAGGAACAAAGACAAATACTTCTTATCACTTTCTTTTCCACAGACAGGTACATAATATTGGGAGGTCATCGTGATTCATGGGTATTTGGAGGTATTGATCCAACCAGCGGGGCAGCAGTACTCCATGAGATTGCAAGAAGTGCTGGAAAACTAGTGAAAGAAGGTAATGTTCTGTTAATAATGTGACAAATCAAAAAGTATTGTTGCACAAATGTTTTGAGAGAAATTGATTTAAAGGTGGCCAAAGAAGTGTAATAAGACAAAATGTTTTGGGGAAGCAAAGAATTGTATTTCACCCATCAGTTAAAGGGGAATGCCTGTCTACGAGCCCATACATATCATGTGGAGCTTCCCTGGTACCTTTTTTTTTTTACTTACTTACTTGGCTATTGTAATAGGTTGAGCTTGTCATTCATATGCTCCCATAATGACAGCCATGTTGCAGAGTGGTTTCCCACAATCCCATATGGCTAACATCATGACTGGGGAGCAGTTGTGGGGGATTAAATATGAAAATGAAAACATGACTGTATTTCAGTACCCAAATGTATTATATAAAACAATTAAGAAAAGTGTTGTGTACTCAAAAAACAATTCCATTGTGGGAGTCTAATGAGCTAATAAACCATTCACCCTTAATGGAACTATTTACCTGTATATACAGTACCACTTTTCTATCATTTATATATGTGGCAATATGTTTTTTTAAAACTGTGGTAAATTAGCATGCGCTACAAAAGATAGGATATCGGCAGTTATGCCCCCCCAGCTTTAAAGCCATGTGTTCTGTGTTACCTAGAGAGTAGGGTTGTATGGCATTGTTTTTTTGGATTAATACCCCTCAATATTATGCTCAACCCAACTTCTGGTACTGTACAACCCTATTACCGTGTTTACAGAGAAACACATTACATAGAGCGCATGACCCATTATTCTTAGCATAAAAGCTTTATTATAATAGTCAATATAAAGTACATAATATATTCATGATATATTTTAAAATATAGTGATATTCTAGAGAATTGTTTGTAGCCGTATTGGTTTTTGTATAAAAAGATGAACAAAGTGGGTAATTTGATAACTTTTATTGGATCAACAAGAAACATACAGAAGACAAGCTTTCAGGCTACACAGAGTCCTTCTTCAGGTATAGCAAGTTCTACAGAGAACACACCTTACCCCTTCCACTGCCAGGGGTATTTTACACTCATGTGCCAGGCAATTTTTGTAATTTTTGCACAATATTATTTAAAATATCCATATTTCCCTTAAAGGAAAATTAGGGAAACCATGACTTTTTTATTGGCAGACTCTGACCTTTTTACAGGTAGTAATGCTTTGTCAATATCTGCTCATGTGACCATGAAACACTGCATGAAATGTAAACAAAATGCTGTTTCTACTCAAAAATGTTGCAGAGAAGACCCCAGAAGACTTATTATTTAACTGGAAATTATGGAATGCTATCTGTTGCTGAACTTCTCTATGCTTTTACTATAGACACAACAAAAATATTTTGTATAGGTAGAAACATGTTACAGCAGTGATACTCTATTTAATTTCTAACAAATAAAATGTGAAAGAAATGTCAGTGGGTGCCTTTGATTTCTTTGTAGCCTTTTCAACATGAAAATCAGGTTATGTATAAACTGTGTGTAACCCATAGGTGGCGCTATCCCAAGGGCTACTACCCCTGCCTGTGCGGCTAGTAGCAGGTTAAGGGGCCTGAGTCCTGACATAGGTGCCTCCACCCAGAGGTCAGGGTTGGTGGTGGTCAAGCTATCCTCGGCACAGCCCTCCGGGACACAGTAACCCCCCTCTTTCCTTACTAGTGGCCGGAACAGTACACAGTAATCACTTTCACAATACCCCTGATACACCACAAAAGTACCCACACTGTTTGCACTTGCCACCAGGGCTTTCCTCTGGCCCGGCCCTGGCGTCCCCCTGTAAAACAAGGTTATACACAACAAATAACAGTAGTACAGTACTCTTGCGCAAACTGGAACCACAGTCAGGGTAAATGCAAAAAAGAGTTGGATCTGATTTATTTAAGGGACTTGAACAAGGGAGAGGTGTAATCAGGTAATTTGCTTAAATGCTGTATCAATCAAACAGTTACGCATGCACTTCAGGGTCCATAAACAGTCACACACTCTGGGTACCCAGATGGAGAACAGTGGGCTAGCCAGGAACATTGCAGTTTGTTGAGGCCCTGTGATGGAAGAAAACAACATGCACAACACACACTATTTGTAATCCGGAGCTGGAGGGCTCAGTTCATGAAAAGAAAACAAGACAATCAGATGACACACTTTTAGATTAGGCTGTTGTTGCAGGGAGCTACCCTGATGATTACTCATGATACCAAAGATTGGGCACAGGCTGGACAAAAATCGAGACAGCAGATGGTTAATCTGGAGTGCCAGGAGAAGCAGGGCCCACACGAATCGCCGAGGCATCATTCCTGTTCAAGCGTGGAACAGGGGGCTCATCCCCAGGCAGGACTCTCATTGATGGCGTTCTCTGTGCAGTGGGTAGTCTGGCTGGGCCAGTGTGGCAAGGCCCCGGCCAAATGGAGACAAATTCGGATACAGTCCATTTTGGCCTGGATACAGCTTCCAGCAAGCAGAACACAGTTCACACAGTGGGGAACCAAATCACAACCTACTAACAACTCATAGCACATTTACATGTAAGGAAATTCTACTGTACCAGGCAAACCGCTCTCCGGTCACGATCGCAAAGTCTCTGCACAAACCAGGGATTCAAAAGCAGCTGGAAATCCTGATAGGCCGATTGCATTTAGCAAAATCTTCGGTCGTCTTCAGGTATGAGCCTGGTAAAAATTCAGTGGCTTACTTCGTCCTCACAAACTTGGATTTAGTCTGAAATAATTATCTTCTCTCCCTCTCAGGGGCAGCAGGCAGACATGCAGGCCACAACTCGGGCCTTTCCACAGTTCTCCTGAGCAAAATTACTCATACGGCTGCTTGACTCTCTCAAGCTTTTGCTTCTTCAGCTCCCAACTTAGATCTGACTCAACTGCCAACAAGCCTGGGACTTTCCCCAGAATCCAAAAAGTTTGGTTGGCTGATCTGTCTACCAGTCACAACAAGGGCTCCCCCTTCAGGTGCAAAAAGGTGCCAAAAGCCCCAAACTACAATTCCTACAGATTTTGACTCCAGACAGCTCCTGTAGTCCGGCTCCATTTTAGGTCCCACCAGTACTGATTGGTCCAGTTCAGCAGTCCAGGATCAATATAGTGGAGATAAACTAAACAGTCCTTGCTGCAAAGAAGGCAGGCTAGACAAACTACCTTATCATTATCTGTCTAAATGATTTTCAGCAAATAGTTACATCTTTTAACAGAACTCCCTCTCAGATTACTTATGACTGCAATCCAGGCATCTCTTAAAGAGACAGTACACAGAGGCTATACAGGCACTCTCTGACAATGACATTTAAACTGTTAAAACGCAGGATACCAGCCTGGCAGTGAGTATTTAGGCAAGCTCAAGGAAGACTTTTCGGGAACCCCCATTTGTAGGGGGGTTACATGTGTATTTTTAAATTCTCCTGCCATAAGGCTAATTAATTATGTAAAAGTTTGTAAATTATTCCCACTGACGTAGATTTGCAAGGTGTATATTTCCCCACTTTGGTAAACCAGGGGCCTGATATTCAAATGTTTTTGTGGGCGCTAGTGGGTCTTTGCCTGTGCAAACCAGAGTTTGCCCCAGATCCCCGTATTCAAAAGGAGCCTTTGCATGGGCAAAGCGGCTTAGCACCTGCACAAATTATAATGTACCCAACTGGGCAACCGTACTATCCAACTGTGAATAGAGCCAGGCCGGGGCAGTACTAACCCAGTACAGTCACCGCCAACCCCACTAGTGCTGCCTCGACATGCAGCCAGGAGAATGGCCACACAATGGATAGTGCAGGTACGCTATTTGGAATTCACTAAAGCACCCATGTAAATGAGCCCATTGGGCATGTAAGACACTATGTGACTATCTGTATGCCCATTTACATGGGCCACAACAGAGGTTAGTGCCCTTCCCCGACGATTGCCGGCCCAGCAATAATAGTGTGTGTTCATGGCGGCTAGTGACCTATTTGCAGATGACACCAAGATCTGCTACAGGGTAGACATTCCAGATGGGGTGGAAAAAATGAGGAGGGACCGAGGAAAGCTGGGAAAAATGGTCCGAAGCGTGGCAGTTGAAGTTCAAAGTGAAGAAGTGGAAAATCATGCACCCCGGGTGCAGAAACCGTGTGAAGAGCTACAGGATGTGGGGGGAGTTGCTTACAGTCTCAAGGGAGGAACGGGATTTGGGGATTATCATCTCTGTTAACCTTAAAGGTGGCTGAGCAATGTACAAAGGCTGTAGGAGAGGGCCAGTGGCATGTTGGGGTGCATTGAAAGGGGTATAGAAACATAGAAACAGACTTTGACAGCAGATAAGGACCACTTGGCCCACCCAGTCTGCCCATTTCCCTACCTATTGGATAAGCTGCAGATTCTAGTTAACCAACAGCCTACTTCCTGCAACCCCCACTATAATTGCCTTATGTCTGTCCCATGCATGTTTGAATTCCCCACTGTTTTAGACCCCACAACCTCTCCAGGAAGGCGGTTCCATGTGTCCACCACTCTCTCCATGAAAAAAATGTCCTCACATTACCCCTGAGCCGTCCCCCTCTATCTTTAAATTGTGCTCCCTTGTTCTTACACATCTCTCTTTCTGAAAGATGCTACCCTCCTGGACTTTGTTGATTCCTTTGAGGTACTTAAAAGTTTCTATCATGTCCCCGGTCTCTCCTTTCATCAATGGTATACATATTAAGCTCTCTCAAGTCTCTCTTCATATGCTTTCTGATGTAGACCCTGCACCATTTTAGTTGCCCTCCTCTGGACTGCTTCCATCCTGTCTATGTCCTGTCAGTTTACTTTTATTGTTCAGCAAAGCTAATACAAATTGTTAATTGTAGTCAGAAATCACATAAATACAATTATTCCATAGACATATAATTGGCTGCTTATAGACATTTATAAAAGTCCTAAAAATATAAAACTTACATTTAATAATTTATTATATTTCAATTTAGAGAAATGTTGTTAGTAAAAACTTTGCTACATTTTGTAATACAATTTTCTCAGTACAAGTAAAAAAATATTCAATGATTTCATCTGAAGACAGATTGAGTCAACTAAGTGTGGAACCCAACCATTTTCTTCTATTTCGTTCAAAAAGAGGACATACAGTAATAAGATAACGTGTTTCAAGTCATCTTTACATAGTTTGCCACATTTACAAAAAGGAGACATAACATTATTTCTTTTTTGTCTATATAAAATGAACTGTGCATTGTAACTTTCGGTTCTAAATCTCGAATATGCTCTCCTGATTTTTGGACACGTTAGATATGTTAAATATTGCTCATAATCCCATAGGCCTTTAAATCGTTTGTAATCATTGTGTAATTTGGTCTGAGCCAGTTTAGAGAATGTTTGATTAGGATCTAGATCTCATATTCTGCATTTAACTATAGAAGCAATCTCATCCCAAGACTTTATATATATATATCATAAAGAATATGTCCCAAGCCCAATGGGAACATGATCTTCCTAATTAATTGTATAGAGGGATGCACAAAACCCAACTTTTCCATTTTAATGTCCTCCTCAAAACACTATCTAGGAAATCGATAATCCTGTAGTAAAAAGGTTTTAAGCAAAAACAAAATTTGTCTTTCCTTTATTAAGGAACTCAGAGAATATTGACAGAGTTCCATTCTAAGGATACAATTGGGAGTGCCTGGAGGTAACATAAGAATATAAAAATATAGTTTATTGAGTGAGGTTTCCAGTGGGTTAATATTAGCAAATCCCCACACTTCTCCTGCATATATTACACTAGTTTTGATTTTAGTATTAAGTACCCTTAAGACCCCTTTTATCAAGGTCTTCCCCATTTTGGCATGAAATGTTTTGAATGCATTCACAGAAGACATTGTCCTATTTTTAATGTATTCTATATGTTTGTTCCAGTTTAAATTATAAGAAAAACGAACTCCCAAATAATCATAAGTTTTAACTATTTCTAGTTTTTCTCCCTTTATTACAAATTTAGGTTGATATCTAGGAGTATTTCCAAAAATCAAAATTTTAGTTTTATTTAGATTTACATTGAGCTTTCTCTCTCTACAGACAGTATCAAAACACTTCATTTTCCTTCTAAGTCCCAATGCAGTAGTGGATAATAGGACCAGATCATCTGCATATGCTAAACTGTCAATTCTACTTTCATTGATTTTTGGCGCATGAAATTCTGTATTTTTAATTTCAAGTAAAATCGTATTTAGATATATATTGAAGAGAGTAGGTGCTAGTATACAGCCTTGTCTAACTCCAGTATTTGTCCAAAATGCCTCAGTAGTGTGACCATATTGGTTATATTGAATCTTTGCCCAAGTATATTCATGTAGTCTCATGATGATGTCCAAAAGTGTCTTCTTCAGACCAAGTTTTTCCAGTGTGGTCCAAAGTATTTTCCTGCTGATACTGTCAAAGGCTACTGAAAAATCTACAAAACAACAGTATAATTTTGATTTGTGTATTTCCATGGTAAATGATGTAAAACATAGCAATGGTGAATTGTGGACCTATTTCTTCTAAATCCATTTTGAGCCTCGTCCAGAATTTAATTTTCTTCTAACCAGGTTAATAACCTGCCAAGTATAATTTTTGAGAAGATTTTTTGAGACACATCGATGAGGCTAATGGGTCTATACATCCTCTGTTCCTTTACATTACCCTTTTTAAAAATCGGGAATATAATACTACCAGCCCAACTCTTAGGATATCTTAAATTCTGGACAAAACCGTTATACATTAAATAGATGAGTGGAGTCCACCATTCTATAAAGGACTTATAGACATCTTCAATAATTTTATCAGGCCCAGGTGCTTTATTATATTTTAGAGAATTTAGGGAGTTAAATATTTCTAATTCTGTAATCAAAATTGGCTTTGGGAAATTTGCCTCATATCTTATATTTATTTGTACTTCATCATCATCTTTTGAAAAATATAGCTCTTAGAAATGTACAATCCAAGATTATGTTGTAATGTGACATTCTATTTTCTCCTGATATTTGTTATAACTTTGTGCTACTATTTTCCAAAATTCTTTACTATTTCTTTCAATAACCACAAATCTTAATTTTTCCCATAGAAGAAAAGTTTTTATTTTTTTCTTCTTCTAAAACTTTCTTGTAGATCTCCCTTTCTTTCCCTAAATTCTGATAATCCATTTTATTTTTTATTAATAATCTTCCTATGTTGTCTTAGTTTTTTAGAAAAACTAGCTTTTGCTTTTTTACGTCTTTGATTAAACCATGATTTAGCATGATTTAAGCATACTTTTTAGATTATATTATTTTTCTTGCAAAAAGCACTCAGTTTTATTTGAATATTTTCCCAAATATCATAGATGTCAAGATTAGCCCTGTCTTGGGAGGAGATTGCAGTTATTTCTCCAGAATAGAGTATTTCCTGCAATTGATTTTGATAAATTGGATTCCATCTTATTCTTTTTTCATTAGTTATTTCCACATATTCAACAGTATTCCCCACCTCTTGAGTTGTTCTTATAAAATTATTATCTATAGTAAGAGACAAACGAAGATGAGAAGATTCTGATCGCTCAATGATTTCCAGTTGATAGGTTATTTTTAATCCCTCAAGATTTGCCCATATCAAATCAGGAACAGAAAATCCCAAAGGACCCCTAAAGGTTAATTTTCCCATTCTGTCCCCATTAGTTCTTCCATTTAAAATGCAAAAATTCTTGCTGGCCAATGCTGTTAATAATTCTCTGCCCCTATGATTGAATCTTTTTTCCAGTGTAGATCTTAATGAAGTCAGTCTGGGGTTAATTACTTCCAGAGCATCTACTAAAGATGAATATAGACTCTCTGAGATTCCTCCCTTTATTCTTGTATTAAAATCTCCCAAAATATAAATAGGCCAGTTTCCTTCTGTTTCACTGATACTATTTAATTGTAATTTGAGATTTGAAATATAGGGATCCTCTATTTCTGTAGAGTTGGGCTCTGGGGGAAAGTAGACATTACACAGTATTATTTTCTGGGAATCCTTAGAAAGTTCAAGGGTCAGAATATTATAGGTCTTAAGAGAGAGTTCTCTTATCTTCAGATTTAAACAAGTCTTTACCAATAATATTAACCCCCTTATATCTGCCAAATTTCTTATCTCTGGTTGCTGGAAAACTGTAAGGTGCAAAACCAGGAAATCTAGGAGTTACCTCTTTCGTACACCAAGTCTCTTGAAGAGCAATTATATCAAATGTTTCCAAGAAGCTAACTACCTCAGGGTCCGTAATTTTCAAGTGAAGACCTTCAATATTCCAAGACAGAATGGTTAATTTTCCCTCTTTATTGCTTTTCCCCCAGACAGGTATATCAGATTCTGAATGTCATTCTGGATCCAAATTTATTAAAGTTTCAAAAACATTTAGATCCCTCCAATTATCAAGGTCTACGAGGGGATGATCTATATCCTTTTCATCTTTTCTGGTGGATTCCTCCCCCATTTCTCTTCCCATTTAATTTGGGTAAATAATATATATCCCCAATTTGTCTAAACTTCCGCCAGGTCCATAAATATTTTGGCCTTTTCTGGATTTTTGAAAGTGCAGTCGATTTGACTAGAGCTGGATGCATTTTTGTAAATTTTAATATGATCTACCATATTCCTAGATATTTTGGATCCAGAGATTCTTGAGAGAAAGGAGAGCAATTATTCTCTTATACTAGCAGCAGAATCCTGTCTGGCTGTCTCCCATCCAAATATGACCACTGTTCTACATAGCCAACTCTCATTTTGTTTTTTCCCATATTTATCAATTATTTCAGTTATCTTTGCTATATCTCTAGCCTCACTCCTTTCCTTTCTTATCCTTTTGGGGCTTATTCTCATAGGGAACATTTCAACAGAATTACAGTAATTTTTAACTACCCTAGATCCATTGTTATCAGATTTATTTTCTAAGCTAGTATTTTTAGGAACTAAGAGAGGTAACTTAATTGAAATTCCTTTTCCCTCTAGAGTCATTTTTTGTCCATAATCAATTTAGCCATTTCCTTAGTTTCACAATATAGCAAAGCTGTATCATAAAAGGCCATATTTGGTGGTCTCATAATGAATATCTCTTCCTTCACTAATGATGGTATAATCTCCAACATGTGAAGCACTCTCTCCTTTAGATGCTCCCTAGTCTCTGTTACAGGTCTTAAAATTCCAGTTATTTCAATCAAATATTCCATTTCCCCTTCTGTTGACTTAGTCTGAGATTTTGTTGCCTGAGGTTGTTCAGTCTTGTTATCATTGGCCGTACTGCTGACCAATGTTGACATCATAAAGCTAGACACATCCTCATAAGTAAGGTTAATCTTTTCCTTTGCTTCTGTTTTGTTTATTTTTTCCCTGGATTCTATTAGCTCTGCTCCAATATTTCCATTATCTTTTTTGTATACTAACAAGGTTTCCCCTTTCTTTACTTCCTTGCTATTGTGTTCTGTAGTCTTGGCTTTCTTTTTAGTTGTTCTTTTCCCTTGTTTGCTTTTCCCATTTTTAAGTACTGTTGGAGTTGCTGTTTTTGCTTTGTCTGTTATTTTGTCTGTTGTTTTAATTTGACAAAAAACAAAAACTGTTTTTATTTGGATTAAATGGTGATGGCAATGAAACCTGAACCCCCCCGTTCTCCATTTTTTTAATTTTAGGTGATGAATTCTTTTCACTTGTGGTCTCCTCTTGTATTTTAATGTCTTTATTGAAATTTTGAATAAGAGCCCGATTATAGAATATATCTGCTCTGATATTGGTCAGTTCTTCTTTCAAAGCTAAGATATTCTCTAGCACAGTAATGTCTGCGTAATATCTGTTTTTGATTGTTTTCAACATTTGTTTTGATAATGAGGAACCGACCATAAAATTTCTCCTGTTGTAAGTGTGATCTTCTTCTTGCTTAGTAAGTCCATTCTGAGGGGTATCCCTAATTTCTGAAGAATTAACTTCAGAACAACGGTTGTCCATGAGAATATCCCCATTTTGTTTAACCATTTTTTTTGAGACCTTCTATAGTGGTACTTAATTCTTGGATTATCCCCTTTAATTCCTTATTACCTTTATTCCCTTTATACTATACATCCATACTAGAGGGGTACAAAGATGGTCCTTCAGACCTTAAGTCAGTATTATTTTTAGTTCTTGAAATAAGATAACTTTCTATATTAGAGGGATTAAGGGATCCATCAGTAGAAAGGGCTATAATTGAGTGATTGGAGCTGTTATTACTATTACCTTCTCCACTCTCTTTCTGAAGAAAAGTTTCCCATGCATAGTTGTTAAAAGAAATTTCTTCTAGGAAATAATTTTGGGAATACTCATTATGCACCCTTTCTGGAGAGTAATAGTCTTTTCCCAGTTTACCAGCTTCATTTATTTCTATTGGGGTAATGCATTTTGGAGTAGAAAGGTACCTAGGGCCTCCTTTCTTATCAGCCCATATATCTGTTATTTTCAGCTGTTTTTTTTATTTGTACTACTATCAATATAGTTTTTATCCTGTATTACAGACATATTTTTTGAATTAGGTAAAGAATTCAGTGATTTAGACTGTAAGCTAACTTTTTTTTCCCTGTGTAACAAATGTTATCCCTTTATGATTACCTTTAACTTTTGGTTCTTTAGAAGCCAATTTTATTTTTGGACCCAAAATACTACCAGAACCAATTCTTTCCTTAACTTCAATTTCAGGAGAAGTTCCCCCAAGGGTCAAACTTCCCTTTCCACTTCTAGTCTGAGCCATATTGAATAAGAGAAAAAAAAAACTTTTCACAAATTCAAATTCAGGTTCAAAACAATCTCTTTTAATAGAAATCTATAATTTAGACAGTCCCGAAAGTCAGTAGGCTAGAAACATAATAATCAAGGGAAAAGATCAAACTCCAGCTCCAGCTCCAGGATATTCCAGTACCAAACAGTTAGAAACGATAACAATTTGCAGCATGTACCGCTGAAGTGTCTTTCAAAGTCCTTTACGTTCCTATTGTAATAAGTCACTGGAGAAAGTAAAAAAACCTTATCAAAGCATTGAGCTTATAGTATCTTGTGGTAACTTTAGGTCCCCTTTTGGCTGTAACCATAAAATGGCGAACCATATACAGCAGAAAGCTTCTTGCGCAGGGGCAACTCCTGTCCTTCTCTGCTCTAGATGGGAATGACAGAAAAAGGAGGCTAATAGGGCTAATAAAGCAAATGGCTTGATAAAAACAATATTCAGTGCAATTTTAACACAATTCTAAATGCAAAAAATATTAAACCAGAATATATCTCACAAAAGGAATACCACCAAAGGTCTATACTATTATCTAAAATAAATCCTTAAAAAATCCTTTATACTAACAAATACGCTGAACACATACAGTAGAAAGAAGGTTATGATGGAATGCTGAAGTACTCACTTCTTGATAATTTCAAATATGATCCCAAAATGCTCAAAATATGACACCCTTTTATCAGCTCCTATTATAGAGAGATTCCAAAGTGCATGCCAGTCGCTCAAGTGGCGTCCTGAAAAGGTTTATTTTAAGAGAACACAGTGCCTTCTCAGTGCCAACACACGGCGCACAAAGCTGACAATGCTAGTGATACTAACTTTCAAGCGCTAAACTGCGTTTTGTATTTAGAATAAAATAAGCATGGAGCAAGGCAGTGTTTGTTGACTTAAGCTGAAAATACAAGTCTACATACAGATGTTCGCTTCAGTCTCCTTTGGCTCGCTGCCTCACACGATGCCAAATGAATGCAATACAGAGAGTGACCGTTAACATCCAATTCAGGTAAACTCGATGTAATTTAATCAAAAGAACTGGTCAATTAATCTGCTCGTGCAATTCAATTATCAAAGCAGAGTAACAAGACATCTTCCTTTCACCAATTGACTAACTGGCAGCAATTTGGAGCCTCTCACCAGTAAGTAGTTATTTAGCGAGTATTTCAGATGAATTCAAGTTAAATCAAAAAATTAATATAAGTACAGGGATTTATTTAACTCTAAAAATTGATTAGCGTTTTGCTCATAAAAGTGCTAAATCTCTGTGAAAATGCATAACATTTGCCTCACTGTGTTTAACAAACACAGCAGTTCTAGAAAATCTATATAAATACTTTCTGTACAGTTAGTATAGTCCCAAGAAAAAAACTGCTAATCAATTATTTAAAACCCTGAAGTAAATTAATAGAATTTCAACTTAATTTTAATTCAGTTTAATCCAATTATGTCCAATTAAACCAGTTAGACCAAGTTAGCTGCTTCAGTTTTAAAGCAGTAAGTACGATTTGTACAATTTGCACAATTAGCTCAATTAGCTCGATTTGCACAAAGTTTTTCTAAAGAGCACCTCGTGCTTTCTAATTAAGCATTTTAACTAACTTCTATTCAACAATAAAGCCAAGACCGAAGATAAAAAGTGTAGCTAAACTAATTTAAATATGCCTCGAGAGTAACCAAATCATCCACCTCGTGCATACAGCATCAAACACTACAGCACTAAGTGCACTAAATACAAAATCATACTAAAAAGAAGTACAAGGAAAAATATAAAAACATATGGAGCAATTAATCAATCCAGAGTATTTTTAAATCAAAATCTCCACCTTATAAGACCCAAATCAGAACCCTTATGTTTTTAACCAAAAAATAGATTACAGGTTTGACCAAACACAAATTACTTTAAATTGAATAACAGTACTTTAACTGAAAAAACAGTTTAATGAAATACAATAAACTGTGTAATGGGATTTTAATTGAAATGGTTTTAAGTATGTTTTAAATACGTTTTAAATAAGTTTCAAATCCTCTCAGCCTCCGCAGTCTTCTCCGTTATGTGCTTTGCGACTTATATGTTTTTAAAATTTCTAAAAATTATCTGAAACGAAACTGATATCTGACACTGATGAGTGGGGGAAAAACTTCTATAGTTGTAATCTCCTTCGTTATTGAACCTCCGATTCCAATTTTGTGCCAAAACACAGAACTTATTGAGGATACCATTCCTCCGCAGGACCGCTCCAGCTGTCCCCTTCTCCGGTACGGCTCCCCACCAGGACTCCTAATACCGGGGAGACAAAAAGGACTCCTCAGCAAGTTTGTTTTTAATTCTGCAACACAAGTTAATCTGGAAAAAGCACCAGAACTAAGGCGCAACCGCCACCTCTCACTGCTCTATAGATTATTCAGACTCTTGTGGAAGAAAAGAAACTTTTCTGAGCTCTGCACAGGCAACGGTGGCATACCTGCTATGGAGCAGTGTCAAGCGTTTCTGGTGCTCCTGCTGGAGTGCTCCTCCTCAGCCTCTCTAGCGTGCAGTTGCGCAGTCAGAACCAACTCTCAGTCCATCTTCCCACTCCCTGTCTATGTCCTTGCGTAGATGAGGTCTCCAAAACTGCATGCAGTACTCCAGATGGGGTCTCACCAACTGTCTGTACAGAGGAATAACCACTTCCCTTTTTCTACTTGTGATGCCCCTTCCTATGCATTCCAATATCCCCATGGCTCTCCTTACTGACTTCTCACATTGCTTACCCCACCTTTAGGTCATCTGATATGACTACCCCAGGTCCCTTTCCATTATTGTTGTTAGTACCTCCCCTGTTATTGTGTACTCTTCTCCTGGATTTTTATTTCCTAGGTACATTACTTTGCACTTCTTTGCATTGAATCTAAGTTGCCATATGTCTGACCATTCCTCCAACCTTGCCAAGTCCCTTCTCATCCTTTCTACCCCCCCTTGTGTATCAACTCTGTTACAGATCTTTGTGTCATCTGCAAAGAGGCATACCTTTCCTTCCAGACCCTCTGCAATGTCATGTATAAAGATGTTAAAGAGGACTGGACCCAGTACTGAGCCCTGAGGTACTCCACTAGTAACCCCCCCCTTTCTTCAGAATGTGTTCCATTCACTATTACCTTCTGTGTCCTGTTGTGCAGCCAGTTTGCTACCCAGGCTAACACCCTGGGACCCACTCCCAGGCTGGCTAACTTGATTATTAATCTTTTGTGCGGGACTGTGTCAAATGCCTTGCTAAAGTCTAGGTAGGCCATATCCACAGCCACTCCCTGGTCTATTACTTTGGTCACCCAGTCAAAGAAATTGATTAGATTCATCTGACATGACCTTCCTGCTGTGAATCCATGCTGCTTTGGGTCCTGTGCCCCCACTGGCCTCTAGGTACTCAACAATTCTTTATTTCAGAAGTGATTCCATCATTTTCCCCACCACTGAGGTCAAACTAACAGGTCTGTAGTTTCCTGCTTCTGCCTTGCTCCCACTTTTGTGAAGAAGAATCACATTTGCCCTCCTCCAGTCCTCAGGTACCACCCCATCCTCCCATGATTTGTTAAAAAGTGTGGTCAGTGGTGTCACTAGGTCCTCCCTTAGTTCTTTTAGGATTCTAGGGTGAATCCCGTCAGGCCCCATTGCTTTGTCCACCTTGAGTTTTAGGAGTTCTTTCAGGACTCTTTCTTCTGTAAATGGACTGGCGTCAACCCCATTACCTCGAGTGCTTCTATTGTTTGGTTTAGGTAACTCCTCCTCTTCTTCTTTTGTGAATACTGAGCAAAAGTATTCATTCAGTATCTCTGCCTTTTCACTGTCTCCCTCTGCCCACCTCCCTCTCCTTTATTAATCTTCACTATCCCTCCCTTAACCTTTCTATGCTTCCTAATGTACCTATAAAAGGTTTTATCCCCCTTCTTAACTGAGTTGGCTATCTTTTCCTCAGTTTGGGCCTTTGCTTTTCTGACTACCTTCCCCACTTTTTTCTGCTTTAATTGATACAGTTCCCTGTCGTGCTCCTTCTGAGATTCCTTATACTTTTTGAATGCAGCCTTTTTCTCCTTAGTGCTCCCTGACACCACTTTTGAGAACCATAGTGGTGTTTTATTCCGCTTTGTTTTCTTTTTGTTTCACACAAAGGCTTGTTGCCTCCATGATGGCAGTTTTGCTTTTTCTCCATAGTTCTTCCACCCCTCCTTTCTGGCCATTTGCTAATGCATTCCTCAGGTATTCACCCGTTATGCCAAAGTAAGCCCTTCAAAAGTCCAGTATCCTTGTCTTTGTTTGGCTTGTCTTCATGGTTGTGTTTATTGTGAAGCACACTGTGCAGTGGTCGCTTGTTCCCAGATGTCTACTGACTTCTAAATTTATGATCCTCTCTCCATTTGAGAGTACCAGGTCTATTATTGCTCCCTCCCGAGTGGGTTCCACCACTAGCTGCCTAAGGCATGCCCCCTGTAGAGCATCGAGAATGACCCTGCTCTTGGATGTGGCTGCAGTCCATGTCGTCCAGTTAACATCTGGCATATTCAGGTCCCCCATCAACAGTATCTCCCCTTTTTCAGCCATTTTTAGAATGTTCTCTATCATTTTCTTGTCCATTTCCTTCCCTTGAGACAGGGGTCTGTATACAACCCCTGTGCGGATTGTGATGCCATTCCCTGTCTCCAAGGTGACCTAGGGTGCCTCTTGTCCTCCCCCTTTACTTTTTAGTTCTGTAGCTTTGATCCCTTCCCTTATGTAGAGAGCTACTCCACCTCCTCTTTTACCCTCCCTGTCCCTTCTGTAGATTGTGTACCCTGGTATGTTGACATCCCAGTCATGGTTCTCCATGTACCATGTTTCTGTGACTGCTACAATATCCAAGTGTTCCTCTTCCATCAGGGCTACTAGCTCAGGAAGCTTGTTTCCCAGACTATGGGCATTGGTACTCATTGCCCTCCATTTAATGTTGGCTTTATCCTTTTTTATCCCATCCCTGCTTTTATTGCCCTTGTCTATTTTTCCATTTACCCCTGTCCTGCCCTCTGTCAAGCTCTACCTCAGTGTTTACCCTACTACCTGCCATGTTTTGTGGGGGGAGGCTTGAACTTTCCTGCTTCCTATCAGCACCTCCCCCCTTGGCTAGTTTAAAAGCTTGCCAAGGAAGCATTTAAACATGACACCTAGGAGTTTGTTTCCCTTCCTGGACAGATGCAGACCATCATGCCAGTATAGACCTTCATCTTTCCAGGTGGACCCTCAGTCCCCAATGAAGCCAAAGCCCTGTGCTCTGTACCAGTTTTGCAACCATTCATTAAACTGCATGGTGTGCAGTACCCTAGCCTCACCCCTGCCATAGACTGGCAGCACCAGCAGAAGGAGGGAGGTCATGATACCACTATGCAAAACAGTGGTGAGGCCTTATCT
The DNA here is from genome assembly GCA_016271365.2 of Neoceratodus forsteri. Lineage (NCBI taxonomy): Eukaryota > Metazoa > Chordata > Ceratodontiformes > Ceratodontidae > Neoceratodus > Neoceratodus forsteri. The sequence continues at coordinate 196,796,208 of CM057458.1, forward strand.
GGAGTACTGTGTAGTTCTGGAGGCCGAATCTTCGTAAGGACGTAGACAGGGTGGAGGCAGTTCAGAGGAGGGTGACTAAGAAGTGCAGGACTTGCAACAGAAGACTTATGAAGTGAGATTAAAAGATATCAATATATATACACTGGAAGAGAGGAGGGAATGGGGAGATATGATAGAAACCTTCAAGTGTCTTAAGGGCATAAACAAGGTGCAAGTGGAAGACATCTTTCGGTGCAAGAGAGGTACAAGGAAAAGGGGGCACGCTGTAAGACTGGAGTGGGGGAGGATAAGGTATAATGTGAAGAAGTTCTTTTTCACAGAAAGGGTGGTGGATGCATAGAATAGCCTGCACCAAGAGGTGGTAGAAGCAAGCACAGTGGTGGGATTCAGACATGCATGGGATAGGCATAAGGGAACCCTAGAGGTGGGAAGGAGAAGCTAAAGTCAATGACCAAGTAGAGTCAGTGGCCGCTGATACAGATAGGGTATACGGGCAGACTGGATAGGCCTGGTGGTCCTTATCTGCCATCAACTTCTATGTTTCTGTGTTCTGTGTTTCTCCCCCCCACCTGATCCCTGTCCCAAACAAAGATACAAATTTGGTTATACATTCTTTGGTGGCTAGTGGTCTCCCCTCCCCACCGGTCACTATCCCGATAGGTAAAAATGAAAAACAATTCAATGCCCTGGTGCTAGTGGTTGTCCCCCCACCCCACCCTCTTGCCTCAATCGCCAACCTGATAAGGAAATAAATAATTTGATGCCCTGAGCTGTTGGCCCCCAAATTGCTGATCGCTGGCCTGATTGGTAAAAAATAATGCAGTCCCTTGGTGCTAGTGGTCCTCTACCCATATTGCTGATAGCTGGCCTGCATTAACAAACATAAGATCTTACTTCAAGAGGGCTCTTGCAGTAGGTACAGTAATAACCATTAGGACTGAGCCACCAGGCGCTAGGACCACACTGAAAACTTTAGCATGCAGTGTATAACAGGGGACCGCCCCCGACATTACAGGCATCGGCTCGACGCCATACAAGGGGCGGTCCACATGCCCGCCCTCCAGTTCTTTCCCGCTGTGGACCTACGCACGTTGGACCTCGTAGAACGCTGCTACAGTTCGAGCACCATTTTTCATCAGTATATTTTTTGAATTTCTTTATTTTTCTCAAAAAATAGTACCACTTGTCGGATTGCATGTCTTCTCCAACTCCTTCCAAATCGCGTCAGAACAAGTGCGTCTGTGGCAAGCAGATCCTGGAGAAGGACACCCACACTTCGTGGCTGTTGTGCCTGGGACCAGACCACGACACCGAGGCCTGTGTGGCCTGCCAGAAATTCAACCAGACTACACAAAAATGAAGGCAGCAAACCTTGGAAGCCCATCTTTAAAAAACTAAACTCGCTTCCATGGAAAAAGAGCTGCAGCAGATGTGAAGTGCTTCCACGTCTCCAGGAGGTTCTTCTGACTCCCACAAGCAGAAGAAGAAAAAGGACAAGGAGAAGCATCGGGACCGGATCGGTCTCCTTCCAGGCTGCGACTTCCGCTGGGGACTGCAGCCAGTGAGAGGCCTTCTCCAGCAAGGGAAGCACCCCTCTGGCCAAGTCTGTTCCCATCTCGATGGAGCAGGCTGAGGCCCCCCCCCCCACCACCACCACCACCTGAGCTGGTCATGGTTCAGGTGGGCACCTCCGGGTATTTGGAGGCTCCATCCACCCTTAGGCCTCTCAAAATTCCATAGTCTAAGTCGTGTGGTTTGGCTGGTAAGGCAGGCATTGGCCCTTCTGATGACCGCACAGCACCAGTTGATAAGTCGTGCATCGGTCCTTCCACGAATGCCTAGCCAAGGCGCTCCCGTCAGACCCTGATAATGGGTCTAACACTGGTCTTCTAGACCAGCGCTTGCTGCCGCTTAAGCCACAGCCTCCTTGGGAGGAATCCCCTTCCCAGGAACCTCCTTCACCACCTCCGGATTCTCCCATTCCTTCGGATCCAGGGGAGGAAATGCATCTGACTGCTGGTCCCTCTGATATACCAGCACTGGACCACCCATCACTGGATCTCCCTATAGGAATTCCAGCGCCCATGTCTGTGGACCCTCTGGCTGGGCCTTCTGATCCTCCCCGGCCTCCAGTGGGTTCCTCCGGTCCCTCGTGACCGACACTGGGTCTACCTCAGCGGTAGGCCCAGCCTGACCTGACCTTACCGGGGCCCTCCAGTGTTTCTTCCGGGCCGTCAAGTCCTTCGGAACTGCAGTCAGGGGCCTCCGGGCTAACTGACACCAGGCTATCTGGCGCCGCAATACCCTACTCCTGGGTATCTGACACCGAGGTACCCTACACCAGGGTACCCAATGCTGGGCTATCCTACACCCAGCTATCCAATGCCAGGTTATCAAATGCTGGTCTACCCAACGCCACATTACCCAATGCCAGGCTATGCACCACTGTACCAGCCATCTCCATCTCTTCCACAGCCACAGGTGGATTTGGATGCCTTCTTCGATTCTTGGTGGGCTAGAACCAAGGCTCAGCTGGTAACTGAGCTGGACCACAGTCAGCCCATGGTGGCCTCTACGCCAGTCTGTCCTACTCCCACTCCATAGTTTCCGATGGCAGTGGAGACATGCCCTTTCACATTAAGTTGAACGCTGGGTGCTCCCTCTGTGGAGGGCCCTGGCAGTGGGTTGGCTGAACCTCATAAGGAGGTTCCCCTTCGTAGGGCTTTGTCCCCAGACAGAAGTCCTTCGTCGGACTCAGTCTGACTCTTCCTCTGCCTCAGGCTACGAGACTCCGGAGGAGGATCCCAAGCTTAAGGAGACCCTCAAGTCTCCCCTGAGGACCCTTCCTTCACGGAAATCCTCAAGAAGATCCAGGAGGCCGGCCCGGTGGTGCTGAGGGTTGAGGTGCTGGACTCCACACCTTGCGCCACGCCGGCGACCCATGTTCGTGAGTGAGCTTGGGTGCCGGAGTCATCAGGGGAGGGAGAGGATCGAGCACCAGCTGGGCTGTTCTCCACTCTTGGGCCGAGGGTCAGGAATTGTCTGGTACTTCAGTGGTCCCCGGTGGAGATCGGGGCACTGCAGAAACCCGGACTGCATGTCTCAGTGTGGCTGACGCCAGCAGGGTTGCCGTGCGCCATGGCATCAGGGGTGCCCATGCGGGGGGGAGGGAGGACGGGAGGTGAGGGACACTACGAGGGGGGAAAAATGCCCTCGGCCTGGATTGGCAACAGCCCGCAGTGTCCACCAGCTACATGCCCAACACTGGACCTCCACCACTGCCCCTTCAATCTCCTGCGGGGCTTGAGAGGGGGCTCCTCAAGAAGTACCATAATGACTGTGAGATTGGTGGGGGCCACAGCGGGCAGTAGAAGCTGGGGATGAGTCGAGGCCTGAGAGGTTCGAGTCTGGGGAGACAGAGAATGGCAAAAAGACATCATCAGGAGGCTGAAATAGAAGACTGATGACTAAGATCCACAGCGTAAGAGGTTGGTGGAGCACTTTGACCTTCGAGCTGTCTCCCCTTCTCATGGCCCCGGATGGAACCTCACAGACTTGGCCTCCACTATCTGGCAGCAGCTGTCAACAATGCCTGCCATTTCCAAAAGGGCGGACAGATTAGACGATGTCCCAGAGGGCAAGGACCACCTCAGTACCCACCCCAGGGCTGAATCGGTGGTCATTAACGCAGCGCAAAACCGCACCACTAAGCCCAAACATATGAGCATCTCATCTCCTGATAAGAAGTTGAGGCAATTGGACCAGTTCGGAGGCAAGTTCTACTCATCGTCTAGTGTGGCTATGAGGACTGTGAACTGTCTGAGCCATATGATTGTCTTTACTGTGCTGGGGCAGCTCTAGTCGAAGTTTGAGGCCTTGCCTACTTCTGAGGCCAGGGTTGAAATCGAACAGACAGTCAGAACAACAGAAATTACCTGCCGTGATGCCTTGCGGGCCATCTACGACGCTGTTGATGCTTCGGCTCAGAACGCTACTACGGTGGTTTGCCTACGCATATACTCCTGGTTGCAGATCTCTAGGTTCGCCCAGGATGTTCAGACCTCTATCCCTGGACGCCCCTTTCTGAGACTCCGTCCTCTTTAGGGGGATGTCAAGGACATTCTAACTGAATTGCAAGAAAGTGGCTAATCTTTACACTCAGTGCAGTCTCTGTACCGATCTAATACTAAGCCTAAGCAGCCCTTTCATCACTAGCAAAGGCGTTAAAACAGGCAGTAGCCTACCAGACGTCAGACCAAATGTCTTGCTACTTCTTCAGCCTCCAGCCAAGTCTCAGAGAGCTTCCAGAGGGACACATCCCAACCCTCCCACCACCTCCTGACTTGCATATTGTCCCCCGTTATTCTCCATCGGGTCTGGAGGAGCTGGTAGGGGGCAGGTTCACCAGCCACCTGGTGGGGTGGGAAACGATCACGGCAGACTTGTGGGTCCTTCACCTTATAGGTCAAGGTCACACACTAGAGTTTCAAGAGAGACCTCCAGAAAACCATCCAGGTCACTATCACTACCCAAAAGGTCACATTTATTTTTATTTTATTTTATTCTTCGTTAACTGAGTAAGGCCCACTAGGCACAAGTGCCTGTTTCAGGGGCAACCCAAGAGCACTGGGGAGGTTAAGTGACTTTCTCAGAGTCACACAGTAAACAAGTGGAGGTTGTGGGACTCAAACCCAGGTCTGTCTGCTGGATGTATCAAGCTCATTCACAGTCCATTACTCTAACCTCTAGGCTATACTGCCAGCCCCACATTCTGCTTATCCTAGAAGAAATCGTGGCTCTGCTGAGAAAATCCACCATAGAGCCCATTCCTCCGGACCAGGTCGGAAGGGGTTACTACTCCCACTTTTTCCTGGTCCCTAAAAAGACACGAGAGCTTCGGGCAATATTGGACCTCAGCACGCTCAAGCTGTACATAGAGTACAAGAGATTTACCATGTTGAGTCTCCCGGGTCTGTTGCCACTTCTTCACCAGGGAAAGTGACTCTGCACCCTGGACATGCAGGATGTTTACCTGTATATCCCAGTCTTCCCTGCCGCTTTCTCAGGTTTGCCTTTAAGGGGGAGCACTTCCAGTTCAAGGCTCTTCCCTTTGGCCTGTCCTCGGCACCCAGGGTTTTTACCAAGTACCTAGTGGTAGTGGCAGTGGCTTTGAGGCGTCAGGACCAATATGTGTCCCTGTACCTTGACGACTGGCTTCTGTCAGCCCCGTCAAGGGACAGCTTGATAACTTCCGTGTTGGCTACTCTGGACTTGTTCTGTCAGTTGGGTATTACAGTCAGCTACCCCAAGTCTCACCTTATCCCCCCTCAGTGCCTCCAATTTATTGGGGCAGTGCTGGATACGACCCAGGGTCAGGCTTTCCTCCATTTGGACAGGGCAGAAATGCTGCAGCAGCAGGCCAGGCATGTGGACTCCAGCCACTGGGTAATGACCAGGGCCATGTTACATCTCCTGGGCCTTATGGCAGCAGCCATCCCCACTGTTTCATTAGTCAGGCTTCACATGCGGGTCATGCAGTGGACCCTCTTTGTTCAGTGGTTTCAGAGATTGGATGACCTAGCAAGCAAGGTTATAGTGTCCAATCCCATGCAGCAGGATCTCCTCTGGTGGCAGGACCTCAGCAACCTCTGTCGAGGTGTTCTGATCCAGCCCTCCACTCCGAACCAGACCCTGACCACAGATGCCTCAGGACAGGGCTGGAGAAGCCAATCTGGGAGACTGCAGAACTCGAGGTTCATGGTCTCAGAGGGAGCTCTCTCTGCACGTCAGTGTGCTGGAAATGAGGGTGGTGTTGTATGCCATTCAGGCATTCCAGTCCCTTCTCCTCCCAGACACACTACTAGTCCAGTTGGCCATGCGCCTGGTATGGTATCTCAACAAACCAGGAGGCATGCGTTCTTATCCCCTCGATGCATGTATGGAACTGTGCTCTCCAGCTTCGCCTCCAGCTCACAGCAGTGCATGTCCTGGGTTCTCAAAATGTCCTAGCGGACCATCTCAGTTGCACCCAAGCAAGGCCCCATGAGTGGGAACTGAGTCAGTCAGTGGCCGAAGACATCTTCGACCTCGGGGGTTGCCCAGATCTGGATTTGTTTGCCTCCCCGTACGACGCAAAACTACCCAGTTTCTGCTTGCTCGCTTCCGGGCCTTGTGCTTTCTGGCAAGACTCGCTGTCTCTTTGCTGGACAGGGAGGTTCTTGTATGCCTTCCCACCCTTTCCGCTCCTGCATAGGGTACTCCTGAAGTTTTGGGTGGAAGGGGCTCACATGATTCTGATCGCCCCTTATTGTCCTCGCCAAATTTGGTTCCTTGTGCTCCAGCAGTTAACGGTGGAGCCTCCAGTTCCTCTACCCCTGTGCCAAGACCTTTTGACCCAGGAACAGAGCAGACTGGTTCATCCAGAACTCAAGTCCCTTCAGCTTTACGTGTGGCACCTTCTGACATAGCTGCCTCACATTTTGGTGTGTCTTCCAGAGTTGCTCAAGCTCTTGTGGAGGTCAGAAAGTCACCCACAAGAACTACTTATGCGATGAAGTGGAAACGGTTTTCCATTTGGGCAACCTCTAAGGTTGGGACCCGTTCTCCTGCCCTGTTTTACAGGTCATGGAGTACCTGTTGCACCTTTCAGACCTTGGGCTCATCTATTCTTCGTTGAATGTATTACTGTCTGCCATTTCTGCCTACCACACCTCGGTGGATGGCAGAACCCTGACCCAGTTGGAGGTCTCCCGAACCTTTCTGAAGGGGATCCTCCATTTGAGCCCCACCGGTGCGGAATCCAGTTCTCCTATGGGATCTGAACTTTGTTCTTGAGAAGCTCACTGTGCCTCCCTTTGAACCGGCTGTGAGTTGTGACCTGAGCTATCCGTCATGGAAAGCACTCTTTTTAGTTGCTATTACTTCTGCTCAGGGGATTTCTGAGCTTCAGGCTCTTATGTGCAAGGAGCCCTATTTGATTTTTCACAGAGACCGGTTGGTTCTATGTACAAATCCTAAGTTTCTACCGAAGGTCATTTCTGAGTTTACTTTAAATCAGATTATACCCTTGCCGGTGTATTACCCTGAGCATTCTAATCAAGGGGAGGCTATTCTGCGTACATTGGATGTGCACAGAATTTTGCGTTATTACATGAATCGAATGGAGTTGGTCCATAAGACGGATCAGCTTTTCGTTTCCTTTGCACCCAAAAGAGAGGGTGCTGCAGTTTCAAAGCAATTTTTTGTCCAAATGGCTGGCAAACTACATTTTTTCTTGTTATCAGAAGTATAACAAGCCACTTCAAGGGGAAGTTAAAGGGCACTCAACCAGAGGCATAGCTGCATCTACTGCTTGTTTCAAAAATGTTTCTGCTGTGGACATTTGTGCAGCAGCCAGTTGGAGCCCTGTCCATATCTTCACTTTACATTATAGTCTGGTCATTGCTTCTCGGCGCAGGGCAGGTGTTGGGCTAACCATCCTTCAGGGCCTCTTGTCTTAATCTTGCATCTCCTGCAGACCTTTTCTTGCCTCCCGTGTTTAGTCCTTGTCTGAATTACACTGGTTGAGACTATGTCCTAATGGTTATTACCTACTGCAAGAGTTCTCATGAAATAAGATAGTACACTTACAAAAGAACTTATCGTAACAGTAAATCTTCGAGAGAGGCTCTTGCAGTAGGTAAGCTTTTTCCCTCCTCCCTGCTGCTGTTCTTTTTCAGCCTTCTGTTGGTTCCAAGAGCCCACCCCTTTCTCCTGTCACATCTTTCAGGTCTCCGGTGAGAGAACTGGAGGGCGGTCATGAGGACCGCCTCTTATATGGCATCAGGACAACGCCAGTTACGTGATGTCGGAGGCGCTAACCCGCTATACACTGCTAACTAGTTTTCTATGTGGTCCTAGCACCTCGCGGTTCAGTCCTAATGGTTATTACCTACTGCAAGAGCCTCTCTCGAAGATCTGCTGTGACGGTAAGTTCTTACGTAACTACTTTTCCTTCGTGTTCAGTGGTCCCTCCCCCCACCTGCACCCATACCCGAGCTAGAAATAAGTTTCCCTGACATCCAGTGCTCCCCCCAACCCACTCGCCACCCCATGTATAAGAAATGTTTCCCTGGTGTCCACTGGTCCCTCCCCCACTTAACATTGCCAGCATAGTCCCTGGTGTCCAGTGTAATCCCCCATCCCAATCCCCTGTATAGTACATATGCACATTTCCGTGGTGGTCTAGTGGACCCCCCCCCCATCTGTCAGTCAGTGTCAATGAGTACAGTACGTGCTCTTTCATAGCTCAGTCTGCAGCCAGCCATGGTGGAGTGAGGAGGGCTGTGCTGGTTATCAGCTCGAGGTCAGGGTGGGGAGCGGGGTGGTGGGATACTACCTGCCAGGGTGGGGGGGGGTCCACTAGACCACCAGGGAAAGGTTTTATTTCACTATACAGGGGAATGGGGATAGGGAGGGGGTCCGCTAGACCACCTGGGAAATGTATATGTGTACTATACAAGGGATCGGAATGAGGAGTTACACTGGACACCAGGGACTATGCTGACAGTGTTGGGTGGGTGATTAAGGGGGACCACTGGACGACCAGGAGACTTATTTCTTATACTCAGGGTGGCTATCGCGAGGGGGGGCACTGGATACCAGGGACACTTATTTCTAGCTCGGGCATGGGTTTGGGTGGGGTGAGGGACGGGAAACTTATTTCTTATACTTGGGGCGGTGATCGTTGGGGGGGTAGGGCACTGGACGCCAGGAAACCTATTTCTAGCTTGGGCATGGGTGGGGGGAGAGAACACTGGATGCCAAGAATACATATTTCCAGACTGGGCATGGGTACAGGTAGGGGGAAGGACCACTGAACACCAGGGAAACATGTTTGTTACAGCAGGCCAGCGATTGGCACTGGGGGAGGAACCACTACCAGCAGGGAAACACATTGTTTTTTTTGCCAGTCAGGCTGGTGATCAATTATTGGGGGCACTAGCTCCAGGGAAAAATGTATTTACCTAAGCGTGGCGGCGATTGGTGGGGCACTAGCACCAGGGAATGTATAATGAAATTTATATCTTTGTTTGGGATGGGGATCAGGTGGGGAGGCATCACTAGCCACCAGGAAAGTACACCATTACAGGTGGGCCAATGATCAGCGGGGGGTTGGGTGTGCAGTACCTCCACCAACCACTAGGGTTGCGAGGGATTAAAGCAGGGTCTGGGTTGGCGGCATTTGCTGCATGCAAAAGGCCCTTGCATGGAGCAAATACTTTGTGAATCGCACAGTGCCAATATGCAGGTCCCCTCCCCCTCATTTGCATTGCAGCCCCCTCCACACTTTGCCCCAATGCAAACCGGGCTTTTGTGAATACCACTTTGGTGCAAAACCCAGTTATGTTTTGTGAATCTGGCCCGAGATGCCTTTGCCTGGTACAGAATAAAAGCATTGTACACAGCCAGATGAAACTAGTGAATACAGTAGCTGATTTCTTGTACCAAGCCATAGTTTTTTGAGAGGCATCATAGGGCTCAAGCATCTGATTTGTTTTGTCCACCCCTCCGATGTGTTTGTTATAATCTAGGACACACTGAGGCTTGTTTGTTAGTTTGTCCTGACCACAAACCACAACAGCTGCTATAGATTCAGAGGTTAAATTTGGTAGGAGCCCACAGGAACTCAATTCCACCACCTGTTAAAAAATTGTATGACAGTTGCATCACTTCTGTCATCTTTCTCAGTTGACTACTATAGGAGAGTTCCACCACCTAGAAATGTAGACTAGCTAGTTCCCCCACCTAAACATTTACAATTTAACCACTGTTTGTACTTGGGAGGTACACAATCACACATCAGTTTTATTTGTGAATTTTGCAGTCAGCAGTTCACTACATCAAAGAGCACTGGTCTCTGCACGTTTTTGCTTTCTGGCTGCCAACTGTTGTGGAAATCCCTGTCTGTTGGACCTGATTGTGCCACAAACTACTGTATGAGACTGATATAGGACATTAAAGAGAGGAAATCCAGTGCAGAACTTATCTACATAGAGGTTGTAGCCAGAGCATACTAAGGGAAGAATTGGGTCCTCCACAGTTTTCTCGTTTGTGTTCAGACTTGGGGGGGTGGGGAGGTGGGAAGGGGGGGCAGCCTGGAACATCCTATGTGGCATCCTTTCCTGTGTAGATTCTGAAATGGAATGTGTACTCAGTGGAACTTTCACAATGTTTGTACAGTTTTAATTCCATATGGGGCACGTTTCGGTCAACTTGAACAACAGAAGGGATTCATCCACCGAGGTGTTTTGGGATGGCATGTTCATTTCAGAAAACATTTTAAAGAGATGATCAATAATAAGCCTTAGTTTAGAAAGTCTGTAATTCTCTGGATGGTCCCTTGGCAAAGCCTGAGTGTTGTCATTGTAGTGCATAAACCTCAATATAAACTGAAACTGGTTCCTACTTATTATAGCTGGAAGCAGGGGTAGAATGAGCACGATGGGCGAACCAGAATGTGCTGATGGTGTTTTTTTGTTTCACTATCCCCTTTTACAGTGTCAACCCCCAGAACCTTTTCATTTCCTCAAGTAGGACTGCACTGGTGAGCCCTTGCATGTAGTTTTAACTTTTCCCTCTACTGAGCCAAAAACTGATGCTGCATATAAATTTGTTTGTACCACTATAAGAGATACTATTACATCACTAAAAAATAACTGAAAATATTTTATGGGGGGTAAACTCCTTTGTGTCAGCACAGACACCTGCATTACCAGTAAATGGGGGAATACATGTTTTTTTTCATATTTGGAGAATTCCATTGGTAAACAGGAGTATAACCACAGTGGTGTCTGCCATGGCCTGTAGCTAGCACTGGACAGCTGTTTCATTTTTTTTTTCACCCTCTTTTTGTCCCTACAGCCGGCCGCTGTACATCAGCCTGGTCACGGCGCCCCCATGCTTCCACCTGCCGGCCACTTATGCCCTTTTCCACCCCAGTATCCCTGGCTTACCCCCCAGAGGGCAGGGATGCGGCACTCAAGTGCTGCATAACTAGTAACTGCCTGGGGAGAGCGGGACCTGGAGGCTAATCAAAGCCAGGGGCAGGCTTCACAAGTGCGGCCAACTGCAAGGAGTTTTACTTGCTTTTGTCAGGGGTGGGGACGTGCAATGACATCCAGCGTGCGCCCCACCCCTCAGATGTTGGTGCTGGTAGCTGCGCGAACCCCCGGCTTCCACCAGGGGTCCTCAAAGCGCGACCCGCACCCTCCCCCCTGGAGAAGGAGAGCAGTCCATGGGATGCTCAGTTCTGCTCCTCCCGGCTGGCCCTCCAGCGACCTGGGTTCCTTTCTGAACTCGGGTCGCCAGCATCATAAGCGAAAATCCAACCGCTGCGCTGGCGGGATGGCATCGGACAGGTGTTTCAGAGTCGGGCACTATCAAGGGATCAGATTCATTAAAGAACGTGGCAGTTCAAATGGGTAAGGACTCATACTGTAGCAAGGTGTCAGGCTCAGACAGTGCATCAGACTCAGACATAGGATTAGGCTCAGATGAAGAGTAATACACAGGCAAAGAATCAGGCTCAGTCAGGGAGTCATACTGAAGCAGGGTGTATCTTGTTTGGTTGGCGTTTCAGGCCAGGGTAGTATGTCAGGTTCAGACAACTACTTGCGCTTTAGTTTGTGCATTTTTGGCTGAGGCTGTTGCATAGGCTGGGCTGTATGCCAGGCTCAGGCAGATGCTTGCACTTTTTGTTGTGCTTTTTGCACTCACCCTCATCCTATGTTGCAGGCACCATATCATGAGAAAATGCAGGCTCGGGGGGGGGTGGGCTTGTTGACTGCGCAGCATTTGAGGCTGGAGCCAGTGTTTTTTTTTTTTGTTTTTTTTTGTGAGTGCCCTGAGTTGAAGGCTCAAAAAGAGGTTCTTGTTCAGGCAGAATCTTGGGTTCTCGTAATTCTTTGACTTTTTGGTTTTTTTGTGCTTTTGTGTGCTTGACCTGAGTCCAGATGTAGGCTCAAAAAGTAATTCTTTTGCTGGCTCAGAGAGTGTCCCTGCCTGGGACAGTTGCTCGCTCATGTGTTTTGTTTTTTTTTTTTGCGACTTCCCTCAGCCAGCATTATTGCCTCTGTCTCAAGCGCAGGGCCTTCTTGGTCTGGTAGGGTCACAAAGTCAGGCAGGTGCTTTTGCTTATGCTTACGTTTTGTGTGACACCCCTCAACCTGCATCTCCAGCTCTGTCAAAGGCTCACATGGGACCTCTTTTTGGGGGCAGTGTCTCAGGATCTGACATGTACACAAGCTTAGACAGATCCCTACACTTCCGCTTTTCATGGTTGGATGCTTGCTTGGGCTGCCGCTCATGCCGATGCCTCGGTTTCTGTTTTTTCCTTTTTTGGCTTGAGCTGGTGCTCGCTACTGGGCACACATTTTATTTATTTATTTATTTATGTATATATGTATTTATTTATTTATTACTAGGATTACAAATACATGTGTGCTTACGTCCACATGGGGACTTACGCTTAGCCTTAAGGCTGTACCGCACTGAACCATCCTCATCAGCATCACTTGATCTTACATCAAGGAGGCCCTTGCAGTAGGCAACACCAGTAGGACTGAAGCCGCCAGGCACCAGTACCACACAGAAAACTTCTAGCTAGCAGTCTATCATGGGGGACCGCCCCACTGACGTCAGCATGCTGACGTCTGCCTAGCCTTTAAAGGGGGTGGTCCCCCAGACCTACCTCAGTTCTTTTCCTGCCATCAGCCTGCACATGCCAGACCTCCACCGATGCCTGCTTTAGTTGATCACCATTTTGCTCGTGTTTACCCGCAGCTTTTCTTTCTTTTTCTAATAGTTATCCCACAGAATCACTGCTGCTGGCATTCTCCCTGATACCCTCAGTGATCACTGCATCACCTACTGTGTAAGAAAAGTCGCTGTCCCCCTTTCAACCCCAAAATATATCTGGTACTGCCCTCTCTGTGCTCTTGATATTTCTACTGTAGTCCAAGACTTAACTCATACTGACTGGTCCCCAGTGTTCTCTGCCCGTGACATTGACTCTGCCCTCCGCGTTTTCACTGACATTCTTACTCAGATCTGGAATGCCCATGCCCCTCTTAAGAGGGCCAGGGTTAAACGTCTTCACCACCTATGGATTACCTCAGACCTCTTATCCCTCTGCAAAGTATGGGACAAATACTGGACTGTTTAAATGTTCTGTATCCCCTGCACTCATACTTCTGTACAAAGCCCACAGAAATGTTTGTACTAAGGCTATCCGTCAGGCTAAAGCTGTTTACTGTCTTCAAGTCATAACTCCGGACTACCTCAGGCTCCCCTACAAGGTTCTGGAATGTCATTCACTCCCTCTTCAACCCCCACCCCCCAGTCCTCTCTTTCCCCACTGGTCCTAAAACTTCATGGCTTATCTATCACAGACCCTACTGCCATAGCCAAGGCCTTTAATAACTTATTCACCCCCTGTGCCCTGCCCAACAACCCTTCTGCCACCCCCACCCCGATCTCCCTCCCCCTCTTCCTGGTACTGGCCATCATCTCCCTCTCATCTCGCCCTCAGAGGCCTACAAAGCGCTAATGGCCCTTGACGCTATGAAGACAAGCCCAGATAACCTACACCCTAAGGTCTTCTGCATCTCTGCCCCAGCCATTGCCTACCCCTTAGTCCACATGCTAAAATCTATCCCTCTCAATGGGTGCCATCCCACAGGCCTGGAAACTGGCTAAAGTGATTCCACTGCATGAGGGGGGGGAATCAGACTACCCCCATTAACTACAGACCCATCTCTCTCTCTTGCACTCTCTTGCCAAACTGTCCTGGACCAGCTCTTAGTGACAGGCACTCTCTCCCCATTCCAGTCAGGTTTCAAAAAATAGCATTGTACTACCACCTCCCTGCTCCATGTCACCAACTCTATCCAGTTAGCAGTGGACCAATGCCAAATTACTGCTGCCATTTTTATAGACCTGATAAAGGCTTTTGATTCTGTTTCCCACCATCTATTGCTCCACAGACTCCACTCTCTAGGGTTGTCTCAAACTGCAGTCAGCTGATTCTGCTTCTACCTGCACAACAGACAGCAGCCGGTCCTAGTTGGCAGCGCCCAATCCTCCCCCTTCCTATCCTTGTAGGTGTACCCCAAGGATCTATACACGGTCCCATTCTTCTCTCAGTCTTTATTAGCAACCTCCCCTCTGTCTACTGTGTCCCACATATATATGTATGCAGATGACACTGTGATCTACTCCTCGGGCCCCACCCCCAATGATGTTACACCCCCTCTCCCATTTAATAAAGTACAACGCTGATTCCAGGAAAACCAGCTAAACTGAAATTCCAAGAAAACAGTTTCCATGTTCTTTGGTTCCAGACAGAGGCTGTCTAGACTTCAACTCATCCCTGTGTTTTGTCACTATGGATGGCTCCCCAATAGAGATGGTCCTTACCTTCAAATATTTAGCAGTCTGACTGGACAGTAGCCTAAATGTATCTCTCCATATTGATGCCATCTGCTCCAGACTCCGCCCAAAACTTGGCATCCTCTACCGTCACAAAGATTGTCTCACTTTAGCCACTCACTGTGACCTTCTCAAAACAGTCTTACCTGTCTTTGATTATGCCGACATTGTTTATACCTCTTTCCCCATGACCTCCCTCTCTCAACTTGACACTCTTCTTAATTCTTTCTGTCACTTTGCCACCTCCTCCCCACCCCTTACTCACCACTGTCTCTTCTACATTGCTCTTTCCATCATGCCTCTATCCCACAGGCACCTGGTCCTCAGCGTCTCATTTATTGTCAAATACTGCTTTGGTACCCTCCCCTCCTATCTCTCCTTCCTCTTATCATCCGCTCACCATTCTTCCTACTCCATTAGATCCAGGGATACTCATTCATTCTCCCTCCCCCACCCTTACTCTAGGCTGGGACTTTTTTCTTTCGCCTCCCCTCTCTCTGGAATCAGCTTCCAAGGAAAGCACATCACTCCTCAACACTTTCCTCCCTAAAGTCATTTCTGTGTCTTCTCCCTAGCCCTGACTGCTCATACCTCTCTCCTCCTAGCCTATGCTACCTATAGCCCTCCCGTCCCCTTGAATAATTTCCCCCACGTTGTATCCCAAATGCAGTTACCGCCTCCAATATTATAAATCACTAGTCTCCTATTCTAATGGTGTTACTTTATTTTTTGCTCATTTATTCTAAGATTTGACACGATTGTGACTTCTCATTTCTGAAATGTTGTTCTTACATCCAGCGTATGTTTTGCTGTACTCATTTTGTTGACCTACCCACTGTTGTTTATTGTTGATTTTGTTAGTCTCCTACCCAATTAATTTCTCCAGGTCACACCTGGAAACTAGTCTCGGTTCAGTGTGCCTTTCTGGTTATCAAATTTTAAATAAATAAATAAAACTAGTTAACATCGATTTTCAGTGTTTCTTCCAGGTTTATGTCATCTTCTCCAGCCTTGTCTTCTGACCGGCCGATGAAGTATGCCTGCAGCAAGCAGATACCTGTCAAAGATGGTCAGTCTTCCTGACTGCTCTGCTTTGGCCCCAACCACGACACCAAGGCCTGCCAGCACAGCTAGGACTTCAACCAGGCCACATGGAGATGCCACTTGAAGACCCTCGAAAACTACCTGTTAAAGCAGAAACTGGCTGCAATAGAGAATGTCCATCAGGCCAGAAGCTCTTTGACTTCCCTGGCTCAGTCTTCTGAGGCATCTTCTTCTTCCCAGCAGGAGAAGTCGTCGAATGGGAAGCATAAGCACCGGGACCGTCCTCTGTCATCTTCTTGCTTGCAGTCGCTGCGTAGACTGGCTTCTGTCTCTGGTCTTCTTTCCGCGGGGGTTGGACCCTCCTTCTTTGGCAAGTCCTCACTCCCTCCAGGCTGCCAGTGGTACAGCCACCTGCCCTCATCTCCATTATGGGTGGTGGCTCTTCAGGGCAGAGGACTTTGTCCTCTGCCACCCAGCTCCTGACACTCAGGCCCTTAGCTACCGTGGGTCCTCAGCCAAGCAGCTCAACTGGGGTTGGAGCCTCTGGTGGAGGGTCTTCACCCGTCGCTTCCCTGGTTAAGGCATTGCCTTCGTCGGTCCCCGACTCTGGGGATGGCACTAGCCTTTCCAGGCATCGACTGGAGCAAGCGCTCACCTCTTCTTTTACACAGGCGATGCCTTGGCCCCTGCCTTGGAGGAATCCCCCCCCCACAGGTGCCAGCCTCGCTTCTGGGGCCAATGTCAGCTACTTCGCCAGACCAACACCAAGCCTTTGCCTCTCAGGCCTGCGCCTGTCACACTGACACCTCAACCAATGACTCTTCAGCCGTCATCGCTCAGCCCCAGCATGCAGAGCCGTAGGAAGGCATTTTGGTGCCCTGGGCAAGAGACTAATTTGGCGCCCCCCCCCCGAAAAGAGCCGGGGGTCTGGGGGTCGCAAGGCTCCTAGAAGCTCTGAGGAGTTTACATGCTCTGTGGTGAGTTTTGGGGCTTTTCTTGAAGAAAAAACACACTTTTGTTACATGTTCCCTACCCCTGAAGTTGCACAGTTGGATCCTGTTTTTTTCTGAACCCTTCCCAACCTCTTAAATCTTCCCTTTTGTACCATGGCATCTCATATATATTATCACCATAAATGATAAAATCTATATATTTCTTAGGTGTGCTCATAATTGTAATTGTGCTTTTCAAAAGAATAACGTATGTACCTTTTTCCTGATTTCACTTTATTATGTTATAATGCAACTATGATAGTCTGGTGTGGACAGACTCTGGATAGACCAGAAGGCAGAAGCAAGATGATTCAAATTAAATCACAGCATAATACTGTATATATGGTGGTGTTTATTTGAACCACCTTGATTCTGCCTTTTCCAGAATCCAGACAGACTCCACAACAGACTGCAGACTACTAATTTAAAAATAGATGCATTAAAATATAACATAATAAGCTGGTAAATCAGGAGGAAACAGTACATTCACACTGCACAATTGCTGTGAAGACTAGAGCAGTTCTAGGAAACCTATATTATTTTGAGTATTTTACTACTCGGAATCACTATCGTAATGTGTGTGTGTGTGTGTGTGTGTATATATATATATATATGTATGTATATATATATGTGTGTGTGTGTGTGTGTGTGTGTGTGTGTGTATATGTGTGTGTGTGTGTGTATATATATATATATATATATATATGTATATATATATATATATATATATAGGATACATGATGATCAGGAGTGTGATATGGAAAATATTCCCACTCCTGCAGAGTGAGATATCAATGCCTCACCGATGCAGGAGTGGGAATATTTTCCATATCACACTCCTGATCATCATGTATGCGATTTATACAGTAGTGGTGAGGTGATACACAGTGAAATAAAACTGTGAGAAATGCTGCAGTTGCGGTGATTTTCTGGTGCAGTTCTTCGTTTCTGTTGCTGTGTGTTGTGTGCTTTGCTGTGCTCATTGGTAGCTCTGGTGTGGCGGTTGATTGGTCATGTTGTGTGCTCTGTGCAGTGGTTGGCTGTTTTTCCGAGTCCTGTTCTGTTGGTTTAAATGTGGCATACTGAGATTCGATTGGTTACTACTTATGGAATTGGTATATGAATGGGTATTTGTGTGCTGTGTAACGATTGGTTGTTGCTATGTAATGTGTGCTGTGATTGGTTGTGCTGTAAGCGTGGGCGGGAATATGTTGCTACGTGAGTTAGCAAGGTAGTATGTGCATACAAGTTTGCTGGACGTGGGTCGCTATGGAAAGTTTATTCCTTCTTTTGCAGTGCTGGACAAATATTTGTTACATGTTTTGGGCGCAGAACATTTTTCTTTATTCACATAACATTGTATATACTGATTTTGTACACTTTCGTCCGGGTTTGTGTACCGGATTGTGTTACAGTATAATGATGCATCATTTCTACGTTGCTGCACTTCTCGGACACTTTCGGAAGGTGCGTCTGTTTAGGTGACTAAAGAAAACATGTCATATCAGTCGCAGCAATTGCTCAGCAGCTACTTTAATCGGAATCTGTGTCAGACTCGATTACTTTGACTCTTTTTCTGCAGTGGCTCTCATACTTGTGACCTGTGGGAAGAAAGCAGAAATGTTACAAATGGGTCATGCTGTATTTCAACGGTTTATTTATAGTGTGCCAAATTTGCAGTATATCCTACTTTGCACAATATTGAAGGTGATATTTGTAGCATTAATGGTAGGGTTGTTAAAGCATGCAGACATTATGTCTGGCCAGATTGTGCTGCATTCTTTTCCAGGTTCTGCAGGAGTACAACTTTTGGAGGCTCCAGGATCAGTATCTGATGAGCTTAGTATGTGGGAAATCTGTTGATGTTTCTCCTCATTCAGTTTTGAATAATCATTCAGAGACTGTAATTTCTTGTGCCCAGAAACTTGGATAATATCATTGGGGGAGACGTTGGAATCTATAAGTTTTTGTACTAAATGCTTGCGGATAGAATGATTCGTGAGCCGTTTGTCAGTGGAGATTTTTGCTTTGTCGACCATATTTTTGACTATTTTGCTCAGTGAATTTATACCAAGTGGTTGGTTTTTGTACCAACCAGTAGGATATTGTGCTGTCGGTGTATAATTTATAGCTAAAAAAAAAAGGTGCATCCGGGTGGTTTGCTTTGTCTGGTCGTTTGTGATGGTACAGTTTGTAGTTTAATACAGGGCATTTGTTACTGTCTTTTGTTTCATATGCTGTAGGTTTTACTGCTCTGGTGTCTTTTGGATTAATACCACTTCTTGTTTTGGTTTGTCTCTCCTTTGTATATTCTAAGTACTGATTGTTCTGTTCAGCTTTTGTCGGTTGGATATCTCTCCATTTTAAGTTTTGTGTTTCTGTATTTCCCCTAATGCCAAAATCCAATGTCACAGTAAGCCACATAGTGTTTAGAAGGGCTTGAGGGCCATCATGTCCCAATTGTTTCTGTGCATAGAGCTGGTCAATTATGTTATCTGTTAACTCGTCTGCAGCTTGAGGTCGATTGCCTTTCCCTGTCTCCTTCAACAGCTTCTGTTTGGATAGTAATACTTGCCTGGTTTTTAAAAATGTGTTAGAACTGCTAATAGATTCTGGGTAATTGTAATCCTTCAGCTACCTCTCAACGCTTTGGAATCTGGATCGGAGTGTTAGAGGCTCGTAGTCTGTACCGTCTTGCCGTTTGGAAGTGATGAAATAATGGCACAGTATTTTGTCGAGGTCTTGAGGAGGTACATGCTGAATGGGTGTCTCAATTTGCAGGGTGTCCTTCATAAATTTCTGTAAGGCATTTACATCTGCACTTGTTTTGCGGGTGGTATTTTTGTTTCTGGTACATTTTATAAACTGCTCAATTTCTTCGGTGTCCATTGCAGTACTATTACTAGTGCCATCAGCTGAATGTTTGGTGTCAATACTGCCGTCTGTCTACTCGTTTGGGTCTAGTAGCGGCTCTGCATCTTGTTCGAATTGAGTGCAGCTAAGGATGACCTCTTCAGGAATATTGATAATTTTTTTTCCCGTTTCAGACATAATTTATTCTCAGTCGGCTGTTCCGCGGTTTTCGGAAATGACATATTGCTTTTTCCTGTTGACAGGTTGGAAAACATAGCAGTGCCGGTTTATGTTTTCAACGGTGCGGTTTACACGCGATGCCGCTGCTCGGATGTGCGAGATGCTGAAGTGAAACTGACAGTACAAATGCAGGGTACTAGCTCGTGCTACTAGTAAGGTGCATCTCATTATTGTGTAATTAATTGGCCACACTTTTTTGTATTGGGCAAGGAACCTGTACTGCTTGCTGACGTCTGCAAGTACTTTATATTAGCAGTCTGACGTATGCAGTGTTTGTATATTTGTAAGGGAATGCCACTGTGCATACGTCAGCACTCATTTATTCAATGGGGGTGAGAATACAGTTTTATTTCACTGTGTATCACCTCACCTCTATTGTATAAAATATATATATATATGTATGTGTGTGTGTGTGTATATATACACACACACACATATGCTTAAATACAACCAGTGCCAGTGCTGCTTCTGCACAGTGCATGGCTGGCTGTCCTAAGTGCTGCAGCTGATTCTTCATGAAATAGCAATGAGTCTGGTACTGAGTACTAGTACTAGGAGACTGGATCCAGGCTGGCAACATTACCAAAGCAATAAATCACTGCCCCTACTCTCAAACACATGAACAGGAATTAAAATCCCTAATGGCTACATATATTTTTTTTGGGGGGCAAGGCCCCAGTCTCAGTACTACTTGATACAGCTAAGTAGTTAGTGTGACCCTTTAGCACAAGCAGCAAAAATGTAACCCTCTTGGTCCAAGTCTTGGCTAAATTCAACTGGAATCTGGACCCCTTCCTGAATGGTTGAGACACTTCAGGATAGTGTGGGTGGGTGGGGCTACCACACAAATGGGCCACAGTACCATTCACATAAATGTGGCAGACCTTCCATAATTGGTCTGTTTCTTGTACCTAGAGGTTGACATTGGGTCACCAGGGAGTGAAGCCACTAGGCCACGAAGGATCTGGAATCAGTGACACACAAGGGCCCTATATTCAAGGATTATAGGTTTAGGAGGGGGGGTTGCTTTTCAGGCTGGATGCCCCTGCACTGACCATTACACCCGATTCACAGAATGGCATTCACTGAGATTAGTGCAATTCCAGTTTGTGACTTGGTCCTAAGTGCAATCCAGCCTGTGTTTATACCCTCTAACAACTAGAGGAACAATTCACCCAGCATTGTGTAATGTATGGCACAATCATGGAAGCACAATGGTGCAGCTAGTTTCCACCCATGAAGTGCTGCTACCCACCATAGTTACTGAAAATTGAGACCCTGAGGTTAAAAAAAAAAAAAAAGACTGCTGTGATGCACTGAATATTGAGGAGTGAAGTTGATTTACTTGTTTGGACAATTTGTACTCCTTCACAGTGAAGGAGTGCGCTGCAAATTGCACAAACAAGTAAATCTGTTACCTCCACCCCAGCAGTTAATTTTACCTTTCTGTAAGTAGGTAGTTCGTTTCAATCAGTGGAGACACAGATAACTACCTAGCCACCCACAAAGCTCTTATGTACCCCAGGGAATCTACACCTGTGTAAAGTTATCACTAAGTCGCCTCACATCTTTTTTGGAATGGATTTCTGTTTTTCTAATTACCCTCACCCTGAAGAAAATTCATACTTGTATGGTACAGGAAAAGCCTAATTAATCAATCATTTTATTCAGGAGTGGAACAATTTAAATATTCAGAAGTTTCCAAACTTTCCATGTCTTTTACTCTTTCTTTTTCTGTTTTTTAATGATTTTAAAGCAGAGAAAGAATGTAACATCTTCAGAGCTGAAGGATCCTGACTAATTATTAAAGCAAGTAAGCAACATCTCATTCTAGAGTCTCAATCTACTCTGATATTCTTGGCTCGACACAAAAAACAGAATTTATTTTAAATTGATAACTTGAGTTGCTTGAACTTTTTTTGAATAGTGTTGTTTATGTTGTGCACTGAGACTGTGAGGAAAATAAATATGCTGACTCCCCGAGGTCAGCAGCGCCGCCCGCCTGGAGTATTAGGATGGGGGAAAGCAGCGCGGGGGAGCCTGCATGATGTGGAATGCATCACTGGGTGTGCAAGGGATGTGGGGCAAGAGAAGGAGAGAAAATGACGGGGTGGGAGGGATGGTGCCGCGTGGCCTGCTTGCACCATGGCAGTCAGTCTGCCAAACTTGGCAGAAGAGGCAAAGAGGGGGTGAGCGCCGGAAACTGGCAACTTCTTCACTCCCTTCCCACTGTCCCAGTCAGAGTCCCATGAACTACTACTACAGCAGCTGGTCGCTACACCACCCACCTGCCAAGCCAGGCTGTCAGCCCAGTCAGATTGGGCCCCGCAGCCCGGGTCTGGCAGTCGGCTGGCATGGATGAGAGCTGGCAACTGGCTAGATTTCTTTCCCATTCCTCCTCCTGATGATCAGATCAGTGCAGTATCTGGATCAGATCAGTACATGATTTCCAATTTAAATTCCAATTCCATTTTTTCAAATTGAGAAAATTAACCCCCCCTCGCCGCGGCCGTCACCGCCACGCTGCAGATACACTCATTTCAGAAATCAGACTAGAGTTCAGACTCACTTACGCAGTCCGCACAAAACTAAACAGCAAGCAGGACACAAATTTGATTTTTAAACAATATGGAATTCGGCTTTCGGGGGATCACACATGGGAGACAGGGTGACAGACTTATTACTAATATGCTTATGCTTACAATTAAAAATCCAAGATGGTCTGGACAGGACCTCACTAATGGATCTCTCATCTCTCACACCTCTTTCTCTCTACTCTCACAAGTATCACAATAATATAACGACTGTCTGGCTGTACTCTCAGTCTTAGTGTCAACCACTCGCTCGTACCTTTTTATAATGTGCGTTGCTGACCCGCCTACAGTTTCTCTTTCTTTCTCACTCGCTGTACTACACACCACCACCACATGACTATTTGCCTGCAGCTCATGTACCCCCCCCCCGAAACTTGCTGTTCTTTGGCAGATGTACCCCTGCTGACAGCCAGTTATAATTACAGTCTAAGTGAGCAAAAAAAATGTAAAGTGGTACCGCAAATGAATAAATACGCAAGCTTCCTTTGAAAATTGCACCCCTTGGAGGCTTGCGCCCAGTGCTGGAGCACCGCCTGCCCCACCCTTTCTACGGTACTGCCAGCATGTGCCACAACTGATGCCTGCTGGCCATCCTAGGGATCCCCAGCCAGTGCCTGGTGGACCTACGCCAGGGTACCCTATGCTGGCTCCTCCAGTGTCGTATTCTTACCTTCCTTCTCAGTATCCATATCCACCCTATAATCCTCCACCAGTGGATTTTTTTTTAAACTTAATGTTTATTGATTTTCAGTAGACATTTAGTAAAAAAAATATTCCTGAGACGATAAATAAGGATTTGCACATAAAATTCCACACAAGGGCGCCACCCCTCTTAACACATGCAATTTAATAAGATCATACTGAAACAATAAGATACATCTTTGTGGAAAAAATAGTAAATGTTGTATTTTACAGATTATTACTGTGATGTCGCTTTACTGTTTTACAAGCCCACGAGCGCATGGATTATAATAAGTAACTTATATTTATAGTAAAGTTGCAATGTTCAGCTCCTTCCTAAAGGAGATGAGAATCCATGTATGTGTCGTATACAGGTACCAAAATGGTAACATCAAAAACATGTTTAGTATCTGAGACTACAAACGTCTGTAAACAGAGTCTATAAACCTTTAAGACTTCAGTAGGAAATCAGTAAAAGTACAGAAGAGGGAAAATTAGAGGCTCCATATCAGTGCAAATACACAAGTAGATAGGTTTATATATATATATATATATATATATATATATATATATATATATATATAAATATAAATTGCCAAACTGTGTCAACACTTAAACTGCGATTGAAACAAATCTTAGACATTTTGAACTGTCCACCAAGCTGATAGTAAATGTTCAGTTCGGGAACTTTTATAACTTTAGTCCGAACTGCTGATCATGACCAGCAAGCGCTGCAATAATGATTATTAGCGTAGAAGAACATAGATTGCTTTCTTCAAAAGTCAGCTACCTTAAAGCAATATTATATTTCAGTCTTACATTCACCGTTGGATTTTAATGCCTTATTTTATTTATTTATTTTATTTATGTTTTTGGTAACCAGGTAAGTGCACTGATCCAGTGGACAAATTTTCAGGCATGACCTGGGCCACAAGGTGGCGAAGGAGCAGCACATGCAGTGGACACATTTACAATTTGATATACAGATATTTACATTTGGTGTGTAGACGATTGCAAGCACACAGGGAAAATAGAACAGACATTATTTACATTTTGTACAGGTGTGGTAAAATAAGGTATATCAGGGAAATACAGTCAGCAGTAGAGAGGAAGAGTAGATTAGTATTTATGCAACCTAAGCAAGATGCCTGTTGAACAGCAGCAGATTGACATCTAGTCTAGGTAAGCACGCCTGTCCTGGCAGATAGCCGGCACTGGCTGGGATTGAGTAAGCCTGTCTGGTTGGCTGTGCGAGACAGTATGAGTCGTATTTGGGTTTTGCTCAGGGAAAGAGGTGGCTGTGCAAGACAGCAAGAGAGTCACATGTGGGTTGTGCTGAAGGAGAAGGGGGGGGCAAGTGCGGGGACAAAATGGAAAGAAAAAGGGGGGGATGGCTATAGTTATGGAAGACTTATGGTGGCTTTCGGTTT
The DNA here is from genome assembly GCA_016271365.2 of Neoceratodus forsteri. Taxonomy (NCBI): domain Eukaryota; kingdom Metazoa; phylum Chordata; order Ceratodontiformes; family Ceratodontidae; genus Neoceratodus; species Neoceratodus forsteri. Next base: position 196,820,511 of record CM057458.1, read on the forward strand.
CCTGTGTAGCCCAGTGAGCATTTGCAGGTGGACTCTTTCAGTAGCCATGCCTTAAGGTTGGCTTTAAAAGATGCATGAGATGGAGATGTACGAATGGTTGCAGAGTCCTGTTCCAGAGGAAGGGGGCAGATATGGAGAAAGCCTTGCTGCCCTTTACTGTAGAGACCTGAGGTACTTCAAGGGTTGGAATGAAGGAAGCTCTTAGAGGTCTAGTGGTCACCTTATGAGTAGGGGAGCATAGGGGGATAGTTGGTTACTTCTAAGAACATTATCCACCAGTCAGCCTGTGGCATAGTCAAGGCGATGCTGGAGAGGGAGCCATCCTAGGGACTGGTAGAGTGTGCAGTGGTGGGTTAATGGGGGGGCTTTGAAAACAGTGACCAAAGAGCATTATATGTTATGTTTAGTTGGGAGTGTTGCTTTGAGAACATGAGAGAATAGATGGGGGAGCAGTAGTCCAGGAGAGGGAGAAGGTTGCCTTGCGCAATGGCAAGGCGAGCTTCAGGTGAGAGTAGGTGAATTGTGCGGTACGCCACCCCTAGTTTCTGGTTTATCTTTCTTGTTGTCAGGGTTATGTGATCCTTGAAAGTGAGTGAGGGATCAAGGGTGACGCAAAGATATTTGAAAGAGTTGACCTGCTTTTGGGGGGGGGGGGCAGCAGATGTGCATACAGTGAGGGAGGAGTCAGAATTTGCAACTTTATTTAGGAATGGCTTGGATCCAAAGAGCATGGCCTTTGTCTTTTTCCCCATTGACTAGGAGTTTTCTGGCTGCGAACCAGCTGTCTGCCGCAGCATAGTTGCCAGTGAGGGTGGAGGAGATGGATTCCAAAGCCTTATCGCTGTGGTATAGGACTAGATTGTCTGCGTAAAGGAGTGAGTTGCAGTTTAGGATTTCTGTTGGTAAAGCATTGACAAACACGGAGAAGAGGAGGGGGCCAAGAACTGCTCCCTGGGGAACTCCAGTGCTTGTGGGAAGGGAAGCAGAGGCAACTTTGCCTATAAGGATGGACTGGGTCCTGTTTGAGAGGTAGCTTTGGAACCAGGTTGCAGGTCTGGGGGCACAGCCAAACTGTCGAAGTGAGGAGAGAAGAACATGATGGTCTACAAGGTCAAACACCTTTGATAAGTTGACAAAAACAGCACCCGTGGCCTTACCCATGTCCATATTTTTGAGGATGTGGTTTGAAAAAACTGGCAGGGCAGAGGAGGTGCTGTGATGCTTATGAAAACCATGCTAGAGGGGACATAGGAGGTTGTAGTTGTTTAGGTATTCTGACAGCTGGGAATGGACAACCTTCTCTAGCAGTTTACTAAGATGTGGGAGCAAGGAAATGGGTCTGTAGTTCTCGGGATAGAGGGTCTCCTGCCTTGAAGATGGGAATCACATTAGCATGTTTCCAGGTGTCAGGCACTGTTGAAGTGGATGGTGCAAGGTTAGAAATTTGTGTTAGTGGCCTTACAAGGGCTGGGGAGATGATCTTCAGGAAAGCAGGGTAGAGCCCATCACTACCGGGGCTGCCACTAGAAGTTAGGGTTTTCAGGATTTTTATGGTGGTTCCAGTACCAATCGCTCTGAAGTAGAAAGGGGGGGGGCCTCAGGGTTTATAGGAGTGGGGGTGCTCCCGTTTTTTATTTGGTGGGAGGGAGGGTATGGGGGAAGCTTACTAAGGTACGGGGTCAGGTCGGTGAACATGGCATTGAAAAGGTTTGCGATGTCCTTGGGGTCACTGATTTTGCCAGATGGGGACATAAGTTGTGTAATCTGCTTATTGGTCTTGGGGTTAAGTATGGACCCAATTGATGCCCAAAAGCTCTGGGGATTCCTCAAGGTGTTTTGCTGGAGGTTGGTGAAGTATTTCTTTTTGAGTGATTTTTGTCATCTGCTTACAGGCATTGCGTAGCTTCTTGCAGGCATTCCATAGTTGGGGGATGGGGATGCTTTGAAAGCTTTCCAACTAGAGTCTCTGGCTTTCATTTGAAGGAACAGTTCTTTAGTTTTCCAGCGCATACAGCCACTTCGAACCCTTCTCGTCTTGATGGGATAATAGTGGTCTTCTAGTTTCTGAAGGGTGCTGGAAAGGAGGTTGACCGCATCAGACATTTTCTGTCAGCTATAGGGAGGACCAGTTTAAGGACATTGCATCACTATCACTGATCATGAGGTCATGGTCTGGGGTGTTAAAATTTCTGAAAGACAGTAGTTTTTTTTGGGGGGGGACAGACTGCCTTGTTGTTCACAATGATGTAGATGGGGGTGTGGTCGCTGATCGCATTGCACATGGTCCCTGCTTGAAGGATTTGATCAGGCCGGTTAGTCATAATTCAGTCAAGGATAGAGTGGTTTCTTGTGTGTATGTTGTGTCTGGTTGTGGCCGAGATGAGTTGCTCCAAGTTATGGGACTTTAGTATGGTTGCGTAGTCCGGGTTTGAATTCCCTCCACAGTTGAGATTGAAATCCCCAAGCAGGAATGCATCCCTAGATGGGTTGGCGCATGCCAGACTGGAGAGGAAGCTAGACAGTCCCTGGATAGTAGCTGGAGGGGGTTTGTAGCAACAGACAACATAAAGTTTTTTTGATGCACTAATAGTTCGGTGATAATCCATTGGTTTATGGAGTCAGTGGGAGAGTAGGCAACAATGGCAGCTGATATGTGGTCCTGGACATGCAGCGCAACGCCTCCTCCTCTCTTTCTACCAGGTCTATCCTGCCGGAGAAAGGAGTAGCTTTGTAACTGGTACAAGGCAGTTTCATGGTAAGACTTTAGCCAGGTCTCAGACAGACCCAGCACATGAGGCTTATATAGGGTCACCCAGGCTTCTACCGCTGCAAATTTGGAAGAGAGGCTACATACATTTAGGTGGGCTATCTTTACTCCATGCGGTCCAGCCCTTGAGGCATCTTTGTGGTCAGTGTGTATGCTCGTGGGGCCAGGGTTTGTTTCAACGTCACCCACAAGCAAGGCCAGGAGAAGGAGGGACAACAGTAGGCAGGTTGGAGGCTGGCAGTGGCGCTTGTGGAGCGAGATGGGGTGAAGCAGATACCCTAGCTGCTTTTGTTTGGTATAATATAAGGGTGCCAGCAGTATAGATGCTAGGGGTGTGCCATTAGTTGTTGCCGCATTGGGCAGGCTTGTGTGATTTGAAGGGGAGTGGTTAAGGGTGCGGTGATAAAGGAATTTTTGCTCAGTGGCTAGGGTTGCTGCGGAGTGGTTTGAGGACCGCAACAGTCCAGTCGTGGTGGACATGGATAGCATGACAGAACTTGTGTTCTTTAGGGGTAGTGTGGAGTACTGATTATCTGGGTTAGGGGGGATGCGAGTACAAGGAACAGCCAAAGTGCCATGTTCACAGTCTTTTTTTTTGTTTTGTTTTCCTTTTGGCTTTACAGGGAGTCTGGAAGATTCTGAGATAGTGAGATGCAGCAGCCACTAGTGGTGGCATTTAATTAGCTGCAGATGGGAAAGTGAGCTGATTGATGCTTTCTCTCATGTGGTAACAACGTATAAGTTGTAGAGTTGACCAAGGGTGGTAGTGGGGGCGGTGGGGCAACTGGCGTGGAGCGTCGGCAGAGTAAAATTCTCTGCCCAGCTCAGCTGCTTTCAGCCATTTACTTGAGTTGCATACCTTTCAGTCGGTGAGCTCTGCGCTCAGGGGTGGGCTCCGCTTCTGATCCTTTACCACCGGAGAGCTGCGGAGGAAAGAAGACAGTTTAAGTACAGGTACGTGGAGGAAGGGGAGAGAGCTGCGCCAGAAAGGGAGTTAAGCTGGTGAATTTAAAGTGGCATCCTACAACTGCTTGCACCACAGAAACTCCAGCTCAGAAATAAATCCCATGTGGAATTCGCAGAAAGGGTCTGAATTTAAAGTTATATTATCCCATAGGGAATTCACAGAAGGGATCTGAAATCAATTAGAACTCACAGAAGGGGTCTGAATTTAAAGTTATATTATCCCGTAGAGAATTCACAGAAGGGATCAGAAATTAAATTAGTTATTGTGGGTAAGTGTTTGGTGGCTTGGGAAGGAAATCAGTCCGAATTAGAGCTGAAAATTGCAAACAGTTTTAGGCATCCAGATTGCACAGTCTAAATTTAGTTGTTCTTGTAGGAGTCGATTTGACCAAGAAATACTGCTTTGCTTCCTAACTTAAAACACTTGCCTTCACGTGACCACCCCTTAAAGCAATCCAGCTGAAATAGTTGCAAGTACTAACCCAATTAAAGTAGCTAATGTAAAAGGCAAATAATTACACAAAACAAGCCTAGTTAAGGTAACTGGGGGAAAAGGCTCCCTAGCATTGAGCAGACATGGAATACCTAGTCACACAAAAACTATCTACATTGCTGTGCCTATGTAAAATACAGGTTGTAGTTTTGGCGCTAAAGTCAAGATTCAAAATTCTCAGCCCAGCTCAGCCGCTTTCAGCCGTTTGCTCGGGTTGCGTACCTTTCAGCCAGTGAGCTCTCTGCTCGGGGAAGGGCTCCGCTTCTGACCCTCTCGACCACCGGAGAGCTTTCAGCCGGCCGGTAAGCTCTGTGTTCAGGGGAGGGCTCTGCTTCTGACCCTCTCGACCACTGGCCTGGTTGACCATCATGCAGAATAAGGACACACCCAGGTGGCCTTCTCCTTCACATCCTCCCCGGGACTCCCCTCCTTGGGAGTCAGACTGGTCAGGGCCTAGCAGTCCCCCATACCACAGGGTCTTCTGAGGGTCATATGAGGAGCTATGACCAGCACATGGATGACTGTCACTCTCAGATGCCGGTCCTTGGAAGTAAGTGACAATGAAAGAGATTTGGGCTTAACTGTGACCAATGAACTGTCCTTCACAGAGCACACACGTGAATTTGCAGTAAAAGGAAACAAGATCTTGGGCAGCATACTCGAACATATTAAACATAGGGAAAGTGGAGTCATCATCCTGCTGTACAGTACAATGGTCAGACCACACCTTGAGTACTGTGCCCAGTTCTGGGCTCCATATAAATCTCAGGACAGGACAATGCTCGAGAGAATGCGGCAGAAGGCTACACGAAATATAAATGACATCTCACATCTCGAGTACACTGAAAGATTGAGCCAGTTGAACCCATTTCCTTTGGAGGATAGGCACACCAGGGGAGACTTATGTGTGGTCTATAGGGCATTTAGAAATGCAGACCTCTGGGAGTGCCTCGGTCTTCAAATTAAGAATATCGAGAACTAAGATGCCATAGGATACAACTACTGGGAGACCATTACGGTACTACAAAAAGAGGGAAATGGTTCAATCAGTGTGTTGTCAACTTGAGGAACAGACTTCCAGAAACAATTGTTTATAGTACCATGATGGAGTCTCTTTGTTCTCAACTGCCCTACCCGCACCCACCAGTGTACTCTACTTTGCTCTTTCCCCTCCTTCACTGGAGGATCGCTGGCTGTCCTACTGTGCCTCATTCACCTCAAAATTCTGGCTGTCCTCTCTACCCCTTATCTCGACTTCTTACTCTCTCCCTCCACCCCCTCCTCCTACTCCCTCCAAAACTCTGTGTTTCGCTCGCTCAAGCTCCATTCCCGTAAAACTCTCGCTGGCCAATCAGCCTTTTCCTTCCACTTGCCTAAACTCTGGAATCCTCTCCCCTTAAATATTCGCTCTGCTCCTGATAAACCCTCCCTTATTTCTCTTCTCTGCTCCCACACCTCCCCCTCCTGCCACTGCCCTTAACGTGCCTGACCTTACCTTTCCTCCACCTTCCTCCATTGTCTGCTATACACCTGTCACCTCCCCTGTCTTTCTGCTTCTTCCTCTGCTCACCTGTATAATTTCTCTTTTCTAGGGACGTGGATATGTTGTTCAATCCACACTTACTGGCAGGTTCCTTGCCGCTTTAAATCTTGCCAGAAGGTCTTCAAGCTGGCTCCTCCCACCAACCCGGGTGGTAAAACTCTCAGCTCCGCCCCATGTCGTCAGATCTTCATTACCGCTTGGAAGCTCAGTTTCCCTCCTTAGCGCTCTGTGTTTTAGGCCTAGATCCACACTCTTCGGTCAATCCGAAACTCATTCTTAAATTTAAAAGACTTTGGTCTTCTCTTTCCCTCGCGGCTGCGATGAACAAATCGACTCCCAGATTTCGTCAATGCCCCTGTGAGCAGAAGATGTCCCAGACCGATCCACACTCCACGTGCGTTTATTGCCTTGGGCTTGGCCATGACTCACAGGCTTGTGAGTTGTGCAAATCCTTTTTGGCTTTGGTCTTGGAGGACCGCGCTGCCTGATTGCTGTTGGGGCGACCCGAGAAACGTTATCCTCCGGTCAAGTCGAAGGAGGCCCGTTGGGCAGTTTCCGTGGCTGCAGGCACGGCTGAACAGCTAGAGCAGATGATCGCCCTCAAGGAGGAGGAGGCCCAGGCCACATCATCATCTTCCTTGGTCGCGGCATTTATCCCGCTCTCCTTGGGCTCCTCCTACACAGTTTCTTTCAAGGAGCTTTGCCAGTCCCTCTCCACCAAGGGAGAAGGGCCTTCAGGACATTCCTCTAGGTCCAAAAAGAAGGACTCTAAAGGTAAGTCCCACCATTGACGTTCGTGGGAGCGGGAGAGGTCCCCTTCTCTGGATAGTCGACACTCTATTTCAGTTGAGGTTGCGGCTAAGGCTGCTGGCTTCATGGTGTCCCCGTCAGGTCAGCCAGCTGAGACTACCGTCAACGCAGTCGAGATTTTTCTTGACCCGTCGGGCGGTTCGTAGACTGGAGAAGCCAACAACCCACTTCACCGGTTCCCCTGGTGGAAATCGAGGACTTGCCTGTGCCTCCTATGCCGGAGTCCACAGTTAAGGTCCCTGAACCGAGGGAGGAGTGGGTTTCCCCTGCCCCTTCTCAGACCTACCCTCGGAATCCCCGGAGGTCTCGGTCTTGGACCTCTTCCAGGTCCAGCTGGTCCCACCGATGTCGGCGGTCTCGGCACCATGGAAAGTGGCAGCGCTGCTCATCTTCATCATTCTCTTCGGAGGATAGACTCCGGCGCAAGTTGCGTCGGCGCTACAAGGATCTAATATTTTTTCACAGAGAGGGTTGTGGATGTATGGAACAGCCTTCCAGAGGAGGTTGTGGAGTCAAAAACAGTGGTGGAATTCAACCATGCATGAGACAGTCATAAGGCAATTCTAGGGGGTGGGGGTAGGAAGAAGCAGGCTGCTGGTTAACTAGGATCTGCAGCTTATCCATCAGGTAGGGAAATGGGCAGACTGGGTGGGCCAAGCGGTCCTTATCTGCTGTCAAATTCTATGTTTCTATGTTTCTAATGTGGCAGCAGCTCTTATTGTCTGGGAATAAGCCAACTCAGTTGCCTTCTCCGGCCATTAAGTGGCTGTCACCGGAGCAGCTGAAACAACCCCTCGTAGTAGTCGAGGAACCGAAGCCGGCACCGGTCTGGCTGCACCACCCACTGTGGTGGAACCCCCACCTCCACAACCTAAAACTGGGGCCCCGACCAAGGATTCTTGGTCAGGTCAGGGCATGCTCCATTGGTTATCGGTCACTCTCACTCCCGATATACCTCGGCAGGTGGAGGATGGCTCAGGCGCTCGGCAGCTGTTCGCAGACTCCTCGGAGTCTGACGACGATGACTCCTTGTTCTCCAGGCTGCTTGACCTGGAGTCCACTGGGGGTCAGTCGGTGGATGAGAGCCCATTCTCGTTCCTTGGAACGCTTTGACTCATCTCAGAGTCCACTGGGATGAAGCTCGAACCTGTTTCAAAACAGGCCAAGTATCCCCTCACAGAGATGCTGAACCGAGGGGATTCCCCCACGAAGGCCTTCCCGGTGGCTGAAGCCATTGTTGGCCCGGCCCTGGAGCTATGGCAGTGGCCAGCTTCTTGTCCAGCACCTTCGGCAAGGATGGCTCGGAAGTATGCTGTTCCCACCGGTTCACTCTCTGGTTTCTCGGAGCACCCATCTGCGGAGGGGCTAGTGACCGACAGCGTTTTCCGGCGTTCCGGGAACGCTCAGGATGTGGACGAGCCACCCGATAGAGTCCAAGAAATTGGACTCTCTGGGTGGAAAGTCTATGCTGCTTCCTCCCTAGGCTTTTGTCAGGCTAACTCGGCCATCCTGATGGCACACTTTTCTCACGCCCTTTTGGGCTCCCTGGATGAGGTGATTCTTCATCTCCCGGCTGACCTCCAAATGACGGTCAAGCAGGTGCGGGATCAGGAAAGGGCGGTGGCCAAACAGCAGCTCCAAACTTCCTTGGACATCGCTGACTTGTGTGCCTGGTCAGTAGTGGCTGCAGTGGCCATGCACTGCAGAGCTTGGCTGCGGATCTCCACCTTTTCGGCGGATACCCAGCACAAGCTGGCAGATGTTCCCTTGTTGGGTACCGACTTGTTCAGTCCTGGGGTGGAGGGTAATCTGCAACAGATTGAGAAGTCCAACACCACTTTGGACTCTGTCATGTCTGCCCAGAAGGACAAAGGCCGCCAGCAGCAGCGTAAGCCCTTTCGTCCTTCAGCCCCTGCAGCACGTCAGGCCCAGCAACACCAGCATCAGGGCCAGCAGGCTCGCACTTGGCACCCCAAAGCCAAGCCTGCTGCTTCCTCCAGCAGGAAGCGGGGAGGAAAAGGTCCAGGCGGTCTCTCGGCCGGCCCTTCCTCCATGCCTGCCCAGTGACGGGTTGAGGGGTGTCGCCCCCAACCTCGTCACTCCTACCCGTGTTCCCCCAGTGGGGGTACGGCTCCGCCACTTCCTTTCCGTCTGGTCCGATGTCACCACGGACCGCTGGGTGTTGGAAGTGGTAGGCAGGGGTCTGCCTCTGGAATTCGAGCAGTTCCCACCCTATCGAGCCGTCGCCCCACGGGGGGCTACAGGCTCCGCAGCCTCTCTGTCGTCTCGTCGAGCCGACATTGCCCTTCTCCTCCTCCAGAAGGAGGTGATCAGGGAGGTGGCGGATCCTCCTCCAGACCCAAGGTTTGTGTCCAGGTACTTCCTGGTCCCAAAACGGATGGGGGCTGGGGCCCCATTCTAGACCTACATGACCTGAACAAGTTCCTAAAGTCTCGTACCTTCAGGATGGTCACCCTGGCTCAGATCATCCCATCCTTGGAACGAGACATGTGGTTCTGTTCTCTGGACCTTCAGGACGCGTTCTTTCACGTCCCAATCCGTCCGTCTCACCAGCAGTTCCTCCACTTCAGGTTAGAGGGATCCCTTTACGAGTTCTGGGCCATGCCCTTCAGCCTCTCTCCAGCTCCCAGGGTCTTCACCAAATGCATGGCAGTGGTGACAGCATTCCTTTGGCACCGAAGGGTCCGGGTGTACCCTTACCTGGATGACTGGCTGATTGCAGTCCCCTCCAGGTTGGAGGTGGAGCGGTCCAGGGATCTGGCCCTCCAGGTCTGCTCTCAGATTGGCCTCCTCATCAACGAGGCCAAATCGGAACTCGTGCCATCGCAGGTGATTCAGTTCATCAGGGCAGAGCTCGACTCTCTTCGAGCCAGAGCACAGCTCCTAGCAGATAGGGCCGAGGTCCTTTCCTCCTTTGCCCAATCATTTCTGGTTTGGCATTTGCGCCCTGCCCGGGACTTCCTGCGCCTTCTGAGCCTCATGGCAGCCTGCACCAGCGTGGTCCATTGGGCCTGCTGGCATATGCGTCCCCTGCAATGGGGGCTGGCGTGCCAGTGGTCACAGCACTCTGGTCCTCTTGACCAGCCAGTGAGTGACCCAGGAGATGTGGAACTGCCTCCAGTGGTGGCTCATTCCAGCTCATCTGCAGGAGGGTATCCCATTTGTCTGCCCCAAGCCGACGGTCACACTGATGACCGACGCCTCTCTGATGAGTTGGGGTGCCCATCTGGGGGAGCACAGAGCCCACGGACTCTGGTCCCCTCAGTAGTCTTGATGCCACATCAACCTGCTGGAGCTTTGAGTGGTCTGACTAGCCCGCACCACCTTCACTCCGTATGTACAGAGTCAAGTGGTCCAGGTCCAGACAGACAACACCACGACCATGTACTACCTAAACAGTCAGGGCGAGACGCACTCCTTGCCTCTGTGTAAGCAGGCTCTCTGCACTTGGTCTCTCGTGAGCAGACTGGTGGCGGATCTCCTAGCCATCCATGTGGCAGGAGCCTCCAACACCGGATAGGTGCTGCATCTCACGAGTGGTCTCTCCTGCTGGAGGTAGTACAAGATTTGTTCTCCCACTGGGGCACTCCTCAGGTGGACCTGTTTGCCTCCAGGGAGAATGCGAAGCTGAGGCTGTTTTATGCCCGCCCCCCTCAGCAGGGCTTGCTGCAGGGGGATGCCTTCTCAAGGCCATGGACCCAGGGCCTCTTCTACGCCTTCTCTCCATTTCCCTTGATCCACAAGGTGCTTCTCAAGGTGAAGAGGGACAAGGTGCAGGTGATTCTGGTAGCCCCAGACTGGCCCCGCCAGTTCTGGAATCCAGATCTCCTCAGCCTCGGCTCCAGGCTCCCGAGGCGGCTTCCAGCCCACCCGGACCTGATCTCAGTCAACAAGGGAAAGGTACTCCACCCGGACCTTCAATCCCTGCACTTGACGGCCTGGTTCCTGAGCGGCTAGAGTTCCTGGCCTTGGGTCTGTCTGATGAGGTCCTCACCGTTGTTGAGGCATCCCGTAAGGAGTCGACCAGAAAATGCTATGCCTTCAAATGGAAGATATTCTCCATTTGGTGCCAGGATAAGGGGTTGGACCCTTCCTCCTGTCCTTTGGCTAGCACTCTGGACTACCTGTGGTCCCTTTCTCAGCTAGGGCTTCGGTCGATGACTCTTAAGGTGCATCTGGCAGCCATCTTTGCTTACCGGGCGCGGGCCAGAAAGCAGTCGATGGCGCAGGAGAAGGTGGTCGGGCGCTTTTTCAAAAGCCTTGATCACATATCCCTTCCGGTGCGAGAACCTCCACCTCCGTGGGATCTACTGCTGGTATTGGCTAAGCTCATGGGCAAGCCATTCGAACCAATGCGCAGGTGTGATATCTCTCACCTGTTGTGGAAGACTGCCTTCTTGGTGGCTATCACGTCAGCCAGAAGGATGGGAGAGCTCCAGGCACTTTCCATCGAGTCTCCTTATCTGGTCTTCCACAGTGACAAGGTTGTCCTGCGCCCCCACCCGAAATTCCTTCCGAAGGTGGTGTTGGAGTTTCACCTTAACCAGATGTTGACTCTGCCGGTGTTCTACCCCAATCACACCTCGGAGGCCAAATATAGGCTCCATACTCTGGACCCTAGAAGAGCGCTCTCTTTATTATAAGGAACGGATGGCTGAAGTTCAGGGAGAGGTTCGCCAGTTGTTTGTCACCTACGCTGAAGCCACACCCGGCAGACCTGCAGCCAAGCGGACGATAGGCAGGTGGGTCACCTCCTGCATAGATCTCTGCTGTAGGTTGGCGGGCATGGAGCCTACCAAAGGGATAAGAGCTCATTCTACCCACCATACTGCTGCTTCAGTGACTGCTTCTAGGGATGTCCCTATCCAGGTAATCTGCAGGGCTGCTACTTGGAAGTCAGCACACACCTTCATTACCCACTACCACATCGACCTTGAGTCACGCCGTGATGCTGGTTTTGGGACCTCGGTTCTCCATTCCTTATTTCCTAAGTAAGTATATGGGGTGCGTGCCTTGCCTCCCTCCTCCCGAAGAACTGCTAGGAGTCTGCCAGTAAGTGTGGATTGAACAACATATCCACGTCCCTAGAAATACAGGTTACCCACCTGTAACAGGACTTCTAGGAGTGGTATATGTTGTTCATCCTCACAACCCACCCGACCTCCCCGGCTTCGACGCGCAACCTGGCTTCCAGTGGGCTAGATCTGGCGCATGGGGCGGAGCCGAGAGTTTTGCCACCCGGGTGGGTGGGAGGAGCCAGCTTGAAGACCTTCCGGCAAGATTTAAAGCAGCAAGGAACCTGCCAGTAAGTGTGGATGAACAACATATACCACTCCTAGAACTCCTGTTACAGGTGAGTAACCTGTATTTTTCCCTGCTCCAGTTCCCCCTTATAGCTCTCCTTATGGCTAATTATTCTCTCCCTGTTCCTATTTCCCCTTTCCATTGTGAGGTGTATTCTACCTCTCCCCTTTTTATTCCCCAGGTATCTAACTGCTGCCTTGTATATTGCACTTTTTGTATATATCTCACTGCTGACACTGTTTATTGTACTTATTGTGTTGCCTCCCTGTATATTGTAGATGCACTGGTTCTTATCTGCTGCCACAGTATTTTGCATTCATTGTTTGTACCTTTTTAATTTTTTTTCTGCTGAATTGTGTATATTGTATCCAATATGTACTCTATATTTTTACATTTGTGCGACTATATATATATATATTACATTTGTGCTAATATATATGGGATATACTATGGTGAGCTGTCAGATAAATGATTTATCTACACAAGTGCTGTTTGACCACGGGTAACTTCACGAGTGGCGTAAGCAGCGAGAGTGTCTGAGTCAAACAGCACAAATCGAAATCATTATCTATTCTCCTAAATATTATAATTTCATTTGTGCAATATGGATGCTTCTTAACAGTGTGGGAACATTTGGTTTTGACAGTTTATCTTCTTTTTTTAAAATGATCATTTCTGGGACTTTCGGTTAACTTTCCTAGTGCATGTCCTCCAAGCGTGGTGGTTGCTATTAAATGAAACACCACTCATTTTGTAGAGAACTTCTTGCTGAACAAATGCCATGGTCACAGTATCATGCTACCTTTTTTGTTTTAAAAGTTATTCACATTTGTTTGTCGAAAAAGTGAAACAAAAATAGAATTTTATGCTGTTTTTTGCTAATTATGAAAAAACTAAAAGGTGTTTATTAATGAAACACCACTCATTTTGTAAATATTTTTGTGGTGAACATTTTTCGTGCTCATAGTACCATGCTATCATTTTGCATTTTAAAGTTATTTACATTTGTTTGTCTGAATAGTGAAAAGAAACTCTGATTTTATGCTGTTTTTTGCTAATTATAAAAAAACTAAAAGGTATCTATAAATGAAACACCACTCATTTTGTAGATATTTTTGTCTTGAACATTTTCCGTGCTCACAGTACTATGCTATCATTTTTCGTTTTAGTTATTCACATTTGTTTGTCAAAAAAGTGAACAAAAAAGCTTTGATTGACAGTTTGCATTTATCCCACATACAGTATGTGGGATAAATCTAGGGTGGTTAGATTTATCCCACATATGTAAGGAATAAGACATGACAAGGTGTGGTTTATGGCTTGATAAGAGCACGCCCCAGGTGCGTAATGAGGCACGAGGCGCTTGCGCCGAGTGACTTTAGCACCCGGGTGTTTTATCGCTCACATAAACCACACCTCAGGAGTGCCTTATTCCACTTATAAATGGACACTGCACTTTTGTAAATAAAGTAGAAACAGAGTTGTGTGGTTTAAAAGTTGAAGATATTTATTTGACAATAATCTTAAAAATAAAGATAAAATAGTTCTAATTGGATTCATTAGCAATCAGTTTTCTTAACTAGAACAGTTAAATGACACTGGATAAAAAAGGAAAGAGAATTGCAATAGTAGATCATGTTAAAATTCATTTTAACATGTACTTTTGAGTGTGTTTATGTATTTTTCCCCCTTTGCTACTTAGGAAGCTTGTTTTTATTTAGATTTACAGCTCCGTAGATTGGGAGTGCGTGTGTCCATTAGCGGCTACTGTAGTTTATGGTTCTCTCTCTCTTCTTCGGTTTTTAAACACTTGTGGAATGCACTTGTTTTGTGGAATGCACTTGTTTGGTGGGCTTTCCGTTTAATGGTAGGAGGATGGGAACTCAAGGTGAGGACTGCAGTGCAGTTATGTTTAAATATCATTTTTTTCTGGGACACAGGTTTTTTTAGCGGGACGTATGGATAGAAGTCGTGATGGCATGTGGATCGCTCGTTTCACTGAGCAAATTTAAAAGATAAGTTTCATGGCTCAGAATGACGTATTTTTTTTACTGTTTCTGTAAAGTGTATGGTGGGGGTTGGGGGAGAGGCAGTAACATTCTCCAGTTCAGGTAGGCAGCCAGAGTTTTAAACAGTGGAGGTTGGAAGGATCTATCTTGTAAGTAGCCCTGACTGGCTGAAGAGGTGCCGGTTGCCACTATATGCGCTGATAAGGACATGGCAAAAAGCACCTCTTAGCCAATCAAGAGCCTGAAATATCCCAACCCATTTTATAAGTGGAAATAAATCATCAGTCAATCAATCACTTTATTTAACCAGGCATATACACCATTGAGCAAGCTCATTTTCAAGATGGTCCTGGGCAATAGTACATTGAAGTTCAGCACAAGTAAAATACAGATAAGGTAAACATAGAAACATAGATTTTGATGGCAGATAAGGACCGCTTCGCCCACCCAGTCTGCCCATTTCCCTACCTAATGGATAAGCTGCAGATCCTAGTTAACCAGCAGCCTACTTCTTCCTACCCCAACCCCCTAGAATTGCCTTATGACTGTCCCATGCATGCTTGAATTCCACCACTGATTTTGACTCCACAACCTCCTCTGGAAGGCCATTCCATGCATCCACAACCCTCTCTGTGAAAAAATACTTCCTTAAATTACCTCTGAGCCGCCCCCTTCTATCTTCAAATTGTGCCCCCTTGTTCTTGCACACCAATTTTTTTGAAAGATGCTACCCTCTTGGACTTTGTTGATTCCCTTGAGATACTTGAAAGTTTCTATCATGTCCCCCCTCTCCCTCCTTTCCTCAAGGCTATACATATTCAGCTCCTTAAGTCTCTCTTCATATGTCTTCCGGTGCAGACCCTGCACCATTCTAGTTGCCCTCCTCTGGACAGCCTCCATCCTGTCTATGTCCTTGCCGAGATTGGGTCTCCAGAACTGCACGCAGTACCCCAGATGGGGTCTCACCAACTGTCTGTACAGAGGGATAATAACTTCCTGTTTTCTTTTTTTTTTTCTATTTATTCTTTTTCCACCGAGCTGCCTGCTGCTTGATGTTCGTACCAGCCCGGTCACGGGCCGCCGGCTTCTGCAACCCCAAATCGGCCACGAACCCTCTGATACCCCATGGCTTACCCCCCACGGCGGGGCTGCGGCACTCCCCCCGTGCATGCCTCAGGGTCCGGAATAAGTCGGAGGGCTGGCCTGGGAGACTCTCGAGCAGCGGCGAGGCATCATTCATGGCGGCAGGCAGCTTTTTTCTGCTTGGGAGGAGGTGGGCAATGATGCCAGTGTCTGCCCGCCTCCAATGTATTGCCGAGTGCCGGCAGCTATGCGACTCCTGGCCTCCGCCAGGGTCAGCAAAGCTCGGACACTTCCCCTCCCACCCCGGAAGGAGGCGGTCCCTGGGCGCTCCATCCTTCTTCCCCAGCCGACCCTCAGCGACCCTGGTCCATTCCGAACCCGGGTCACCGGCGATAGCATCGCGGAAATCAACACGCTTCGCCCGGCCGGGCGGCCTTCCTGTTTTCTACTGGTGATGCCTCTCCCTATGCATCCCAGTATCCCCCCAGCCCTCCTTGCTGCCCTCTCACATTGCTTGCCCACCTTTATTTTTTATTATTTTAGCTTTTGTTGACCGGGTAAGTGCACTAGACAAATCCTGCCTATTTTCAGGCACGACCCGGGGGAAGGAATACAGATGAATGCCAACTGACCTTGAACCAGATTAAGCTGTTGGTGGTATTTTTTTTTTTTTTTTTAGTGAATGAGGGAAATTTGGCCAGGACACCAGGGAAATTCCCCTACTCTTTTTCAATAAGTGCCATGGGATCTTTAACATCCTCCTAAACTACCACCAATCCAGGCAGATGGGACCTCGGTTTAACGTCTCATCCGAAAGACGGCACTTCAGAAGTGCAGCACCCCTCTCATGCTGCACTACAGTGTCAGTACTGGGATATTAACCCAAGTGCCAGATGTGGGAACTGAACCCATGGCCCTCTGGTCTCCCAGCCTCAGAGGCGAGTGTGCTACCTACTGAGCCACTGACACTGACTTTAGGTCATCTGATATGACTACCCCCAGGTCCCTTTCCATTTTTGTTGTTGTTAGTATCTCACCCCCCATTGTGTACTCTTCCCCTGGGTTTTTCTTTCCCAGGTGCATTACCTTGCACTTCTTAGCGTTGAATCTAAGCTGCCATACATTTGACCATTCCCCTAACCTTGCCAAGTCCCTTCTCATCCTTTCCACCCCACCTTGTGCATCAACTCTGTTGCAGATCTTTGTGTCATCTGCAAAGAGACATACTTTTCCTTCAGTCCCTCTGCAATGTAAACATAAAGACATTGAAGAGTACCAGTCTAATACTGAACCCTACGTGTGCCCACTAGTAACCCCCTTTCTTCAGAGTGGACTCCATTTACTATTACTCTCTGTCCTATTCTCCAGCCAATTCTTTACCCAGGCTGTCATCTTGGGACCCACTCCCAGGCTGGCTAACTTGTATATTAATCTTTTGTGGGGACTGTGTCAAATGCCTTGCTAAAGTCTAGGTAGGCCATGTCACAGCCCCTCCCTGATCTACTACTTTGGTCACCCAGTCAAAGAAATCTATCAGATTTGTCTGGCATGACCTTCCCGCTGTGAATCCATGTTGCCTTGGGTCCTGAGCCCCTCTGGCCTCTAGATACTCAACAATTCTTTCCTTCAGAAGTGATTCCATCATTTTCCCTACCACTGAGGTTAAACTAACAGGTCTGTAGTTTTCTGCTTCTGCCTTGCTCCCACTTTTGTGAAGGGGAATCACATCTGCCCTTAGTAGCAAAAATTTAGGAAACTATGTACAATAGTGCATTGTAGTTCAGAACAAACATAACACAAATAGGGTAGTAAAAGAATATAAAAACATATACAGGTGAACCACAGAAGGCCAGTATCTAAATGCCTGTCATAATGGTGAACACATACAATTCAGAGCAAAAATTATGTAAAAGTAGAGGAGCAAAAAATCTAAGACACTCTACAGATAGATAGTATAGGTAAGAATGGGGCGAGGCAGGTGAGAAGAAAATAGATATGTTAGAGGTAGATGAAAGGAAGAAGAAGACCAGAGTGAAGGGGAGTGAATTAAGAGAGCTAGATAACCCTAACAGGGAGGTACGTTAATCGACATTTTAGCCGTAGGTTTTGTGTGAGGAGCATGATGTAGGTTGTTCAGTGTCTACGAAAACAGTTGCAGGCTTCCTTCAACAGTACGGTTAGTGAATCTTTAAATGTGAATATGCCTGGGAGTGAGGCAAGTTTTAAGGAGTTTTGCATGGTATTTCATAGCAATGGGAGTGAGAAATTGATGGCAGCCACACCATATGTCATGTTCACTCTGGGAATCTGGAAGCAGAGTAAGGAGAAACGTCTCAAGCCATACAATCCCTTAGACCATGTGAAGAGGCTTGAAATGTAAGTAGGCGGCTTATTGGATAGTGCTCTATAAAGCCAAAGTAGAGCATTTCTTTTCCTCCTAGCTGGAAGTGAGGACCACCCTGATTCCTGGTACAGTAGGCAGTGGTGAGTGCGAAGAGGTAGGTTGAAGATAAATCTTAGGGCCCTGTGGTAGAGTGTGTCAAGTTTGTTGAGCAGTGCTCCAGACAATGCATGTAAAGAAAGTCGGCGTAGTCCAATAAGGGTAAGACTGTGGATTGTACTAGTCTCTTTCTGGCTTCTGGGGTGAGCAAATGTTTCATACGATAGAATAAGCCTAGCCACTGTCTTAATTTCTTCGAGGCTTCATTCAGATGGTATAGAAAGTTAAGCTTATTATCCAGCCAGAACTCAAGATATTTAAAGGTTTCTTTTTTTTTTTTTAACTTTCATTCTTTATTATTTTCCATTTTATCAAAAACAGATACATAAAAGTTATAGTTCCAGAGTAGTTTACAGAACTGTAAAACTTATATAAAATTATAAAATTACTAACAGAGGTAAAACAAATTTAAAGTTAATCAGGTGCTGTCAACAGTACAAAGACTTGGGATCCGAATGAAGACCTTAGAATCAGGAAGTCAGGTATATGACCCCAAAGGACTAGGGGATGAAGTCTTTTCGTAAAGGAGTAATATACATCACCCATCTTCTCCATCGAATCTCAAATCCCCTCAATGACTTGTTACACATTGCAGTTAATCTTTCCATCTTGTATATCTGTATCATTAAGACGGACCATTCGTCTAATGTTGGAGGGAGTGGGGAGAGACAATTTTTAGTTATGGCCTTTTTAGCCTCAAGGGTAGCCACATTCAAAAAGTCCTTTGTAGGGGTATCTTTACATGTTTGGGGACATACTCCAAAGAAAAGAAAGAGGGTCCACCACTTATCTGGTGATATTATTTGTTGCAGAGCTTCTTGTAGCTCAGCAAAAAAAAATATTCAAAGTGTTGCATGTCCAAAATATATGTCCCAGGTTCGCTGAAGTATGTCCGCACTGCCTCCAACACATACCCATAGCAGGATTAAATTTCTGGCTAATAGCTGGAGCCCGAAAATATCTTATAGCTAGCTTCCAAGATATTTAAAGGTTTCAACTATTTCGAGAGGTTCATCTAGAAGTGTTAGGATCTGGGGTATGTGTGATGGTCCGGGGGCTGGCTTTGGAGAGAGAATCATAGCTTTAGTCTTTTTGGCGTTGAGGAGACGTTTGTGTCTGATAAGATTATGTTGGAGGGTGATAAAATCTTGCTGTAAGCTCTCATGAGCCATGTCCAAGGAGGAATTTATGGTATATAGTACGGTATCATCTGCAAATAGATGGACATTAGCTGAGCAGAGATGAGAATCTAAGTTATTGATGTAGATTGCAGAGAGGATTGGGCCTAGTATGGAACCTTGGGGAACACCTCTTAGAAGGGTTTTTTTTGTGGAGACAGATTGCCTGCAGCTTTGATCTGTTGTAATCTGTTGGTGAGGTAATTGGAGAACCATTTGATTGCTGAACTATCGAGCCCGATATTGCTCAAGGCTAAGAGCAAAACGTTGTGGTCCACAGTGTCGAAGGCTTTACTAAGATCAAGAAAAAGGGCAAACACATATTTCTTATAATCCAGTGCAATTTGCCAATCTGTAGTTACCTTCTCGAGTACAGTTACAGTGAGTGCTGTGTTTGGCTCTGAATCCGGATTGTGCCGGGTTTAATAGATTGTGTGAATCCAAGTGTTCTCTGATTTGGACATTGACGATTTTTTTCAAGAAGTTTTGACAGGACGGTTAATATAGATATAGGCCAATAGTTATTCAGATCGCACGGATCTCCGGATTTGAATATTGGTAAAATGTAGGCAGTTTTCCATAGCTGAGGAAGATCTCCTTGTTTCAATGAAATGTTGAATAAGTGGGTGATAGGGGTGGTCAAGTAACGATGGCAGAGTCTTAGGAAGTAAGGCTCGATATTGTCTGCGCCTGCACTCTTTTTAGCATCCAGAGATAGTAGTAGGTCCTCTACTTGTTTAAATGTAATTGTGTGGAAGCTGAATGTAGCAGGATAAGTTGGGGGTAGGGGTCGGGTTAACATTAGGATCGGTAGCAGAGTTGTCCGGTGGAATGATTTTGTTGATAGATGAGGTGTCGAACGCTAGTCCAGCGGTGGCGAAATGCTTATATAGCTGCTCTAGTATATCGTCTCTGTCTGTGTAGGTGGATCCAGCAGACAAAATTTTGTCTGGGATTGATGTGCCGGCAGAGAAACCTTCAACCTCTCTAAGGATGTTCCCGAATTTGGCAGAGTTGTTTTTGTTGGCTTCTAGTTCTGTTTGAAAGTATCTAGCTTTTTTGGATCCAATTAGCTTAGTACAGGCATTTCTAGAGGTGCGGAATGCTACCCAGTCTGCCTCCACGCGAGATTTCCTTGCTCTTTTCCACCAACAGTCCCTGTACCTGTCCCTGATCGCTTTCTTCAAGATGGGAGAGAACCAACCAGGAGGTCTTTTTTTAGACCTGATCAACCTTAGTGGGGCATGTTTGTCTAGTAGACCCAGTAGGAGATTGTGAAAGATATTAAATGTCTCGCTAAGGGAGGGAGCTAGATAGAAATTCTGCCATCTAATGTTACTTAGATCTTTCAGAAATTTGTTTTGGGAGAACTTTTTCATGTTTCTTACCAAATTAAATTTGGAGGCCGATTTTGTTTGAGAGCGGTGTCTGACGAAGGCAATAGCACAATGATCGCTTACATCATTGCAGAATACTCTGGCATGAGAAAAGTTATGTGGCTTGTTTACTAGCATAAGGTCCAAGAGAGAGCTACGTTCCGGATATTTTCTGTTCGGTCTGGTGTTTGCAGGTGTTATTTGTACCAGACCAACTGCATCAGCAAGATCCTTCAGTTTCTTGGAGCTGTCATAGTTCCAGTTCAAATTAAAATCCCTCTAAAGGATACACTCTGAGTTAGCTAACTCGATTAGGTTTTGGAGATGAGGTAGCGGAGCCAAGCCCCCAGACCGGGGTCTGTAGCAGGCTGCAATGAGGAGTGACTTCTCATTGGAGAGTGATAGTTTTAGAGCCAGGCATTCAAATTCTTTGGGCTTCAAGGTACAATCAGTGACCGTGGTTACAAGTTTGTTTTTGGCATATATTACGACCCCTCCTCCTCTAGCTGGCCTATCGCAGCAGTAAGTATTGTATCCCGGGATGCTGATATATTTATCTGGGGTAGATGGCTTAAGCCAGGATTCAGTTATCATGAGGAAATCGGGACTTGCATGTAGAGCCCAGGTCTGTAAGCGGTCCAGTTTCTTTAGCAAACTACAAGCACTGATGTGGAGAAAGCTAATACCTTTATATTGAGGGAGATCTGCTGGTGCTTCTAGGAGGGCGGGTGGACCTCGGTTTAGTTCCACGTTTCCGGAGCAGAATAGGAGGAGTAGCAGTAATTTTTTAAGGTGTTGTCTTAGTCTGCTAAGTAGTCTTTTGTTGCCTCATCTTGTGAAGATTGGTTTAGTAATGGTTGTTTTTTGGGAATTGTTGCTGTTTGAGGAAGCTAATGCATAGGTAATTGCTGTGACTGAGGAAGCTAGAGGGATTCGTACAAGGTCTCTAGACATTGCTTGGGATGAGTAAGAGCATAGCAATGAGGGAGATGTCCCCGTTCTGAAATGCCATTGATTATTGGGAAGGGGCAGATCTTGGTAATTGCCAAAGGCGGATTTTTGACTAGGGCAGAGCTTAGGAGCCTGCTTTCTGATGGATGCAAAGATTAGAAGTAAGAGACAACTACGCAAAAGAGTATTAGTAAGTTGCATTTTCATTAGTAGTTTGTCACTTGATGCTGATATTATGCACAGGCTTGACAGACCAGTTTGAGGCTTCTTTAAGAGGGCAGAGCCCTTAAAGGAATGCAGACAGGGAGGCAGGCGTCGCTGAACTTGAAATGACCACTTAGCAGATAGGGGGCTGGCCAAGCGCTCGAAGAAAGAGCATTTAATAGAGGCTGGGATCAGGGCAGGTGGTGTGGGAAGAAAATTGTAACACAAGCTTAAGGCGCCCAGGGCAGGGAGCGGGTCTCGGAAAAGCTGCTAAGAGCAGTGAGGCTGATCAGCCAATAATAGAACTGAGCTGTAAGGGCAGCAACCAATCACTGGAGATCTCGGGGGGGTTCGCTGGCCAATCGGGGCTCCAAAGTATTCCCCAAGCGAAGCGAGTAGGCTTACCCCAATTTGGAGGCTCTTCATCGGGCAGCTGGAGTGAGCGCAGCCATCTGGCTTCTCAAGCCGCGGCCGCCGGACGAAAGGAAGGCGGTAGCTTGATCAGGGGCTCTTGAGCCCAATTTGGAGGCTTTTCCTCGGGCAGCTGGTGTGAGTACGGCCAGCCGGCTTCTCCAGCCGTGGCCACCGGGCGAAAGGAAGGCGGTAGCCCAATCAGGGGCTCTCGAGACCAATTTGGAGGCTCTTCCTCGGGCAGCTGGTGTGAGCGCGGCCGGCTGGCTTCTCCAGCTGTGGCTGCTGGGTGAAAGGAAGGCGGCAGCCCGATCAGGGGCTCTCGAGCTAGAGAAAGAGACAGAGATGGATAAATGGATTTATGTATTTACTTTTGGTTCCACACCTATTGCATAAATATATTTACCCTACTCCCAGACACATCTGGAAACGAGCTATTTGAGCTCAGTATGTTTTTCTGGTGAAACGCTTTAATAAATGAATAAATTAGACAACTGTAACCCCTTGGTGGCACTGTCCCAAGGGTTACTACCCCTGCTTGCATGGCTAGTAGCAAGTTAAGGGGCCTGAGTTCTGAAATGGGTGCCTCCACCCGGAGGTCAGGGTTGGTAATGGTCAAACTAACCTGGGCACAGCCCTCCGGGACACTGTAATCCCCCTCTTTCCCTTCTAGTGGCCTCAGCAATATATGATGATCACTTCTGCAGTACCCCTTGCACACCATACCAGTACCCACACTGTTTGCACATACCACCAGGGCTGGTTTCTCTGGCTCTACCCTGGGTACCCCCTGTAAAACAAGGTTATGCACATTAAATAGCAACAGTACAGTACTCTTGGCACAAACTGGAACCACAGTTAGGTTAAATGTAAATTATGTATCCAAATCTGTATATAATGTTTGTAAACAATGACTATAACCTATACATGATGGCTATTCCTTTGTAATTTGTACCCTCTCTGTTTTCTACTGTCCTCTATGTGACCAGGTACCTTTGTAAATGAGCTGATGGCTCAAAGGTTGTATATTCGATACGTCAAATAAATAAATAAAATAAATGCAGCAAAAAAGTCGGATCTGATTTATTCAGGGGACTTGAACAAGGAAGGGGTGTAATCAGGTTGATTGGCTTAAAGGCTATATTAATCAAACAGTTATGCATACGCTTTAAGTCCCCACACAGTCACACCTCTGGGTACCCAGGTAGGGAGATGATGGGCTAGCCAGGAACGTTGCATCTGGTTGGGGCCCTGTGATGGAAGAAAGCAACATGCACAACACACACTATTTGTAATCTGGAGCCAGAGGGCTCAGTTCATGAAAGAAAAAGCAACCAGAGAATCAGATGACAACACTTTAGATTTAGCTGTTGTTGCAGGGAGCTACCCTGATGTTTACTCATGATACCCAATACTGGACACATGCAGGATGAAATCGAGACTGCAGGTTGTCGTGCTGGAGTGCCCGGAGAAGCGGGGCCCACACGAATCACTGAGGCGTCATTCCTGTTCAAGTGTTGAGCAGGGGGCTGATCCCCAGGCTGGTCTGTCGTCGATGGCTTTCTCTGTGCAGCGGGTAGTCGGGCTGTGCCAGTGTGGCAAGGCCCAGGCCCAATGGAGATGATTTTGGATTCAGTCCATGGGGCTGGATGCAGCTTCCAGCAAGCAAAATACAGATCAAACCACAGTGGGGAACCAAATCGTGACCCACTAGCAACACACAGCACATTTACACATAAGGAAATTTTAATGCATCTTCCAGCAAGCAGAACACAATTCAAAACACGGTGGGGAACCAAATCATGACCCACTATAAGCACACAACACATTCACATGTAAGGAAATTCCACTGTACCAGACAAAAGGCTCTCTGGTCGCAATTACAGAGTCTCTGCACTATCCGGGAGTTCAGAGGTGGCTGGAAGTCCAGACAGGCCGATCACATTCAGCAAATCTTCAGCCTTCTTCAGGTAGGAGCCTGGTCACAATTCAGTGGCTTACTTCATTCTCCAAGTTCGGATTCAGTTTGAAAAGGCACAAGTTCCCTCTCCGGGACAGCAGGCAGGCATGCAGGCCAAAACTCAGGCCTTTCCACAGTTCTCCCGCGCGATTTACGCCGGAGCTGCTGCTTGAATCATTCAAGCTGTTATCTCTTCACTTCCCAACTCAGAACTGAAACTAGCTACAAGTAGCTTGGGAATTTCCCCAAGATCCAAAAGGTTCAGTTGGCTTATTTGTCTGTCAGTCACAACAAGGGCTCCCCCCTCCAGGTTATTTTAGGCCCCAAAATGCAAAAACTACAACTCCTACAAGTTTTGACCCCACCAAGCCCCTGTAGGCAGGCTCCATTTTAGAGTCCCAACAGTACTGATTGGCCCATTCTGACAGTCCCAGACCAAGTTGGTGGAGATAATCAGAACAGTCCTGGCTGCAAAGAAGGCAGGTTAGAACAGACTGCAATATTCTTACTCTAACAAATGAGCAGCAAACAAGCACATCTTCTAACAGAGCTCCTTTTTAGATTAATTAAGACTGCAATCCAGGCAGCTCTTAAAGAGACAGTACACATAGGCTATACAGGCACTCTCTGGCAATACATTTAATCTACTAAAACGCAGAACACCAGCCTGGCAGTGAACATGGCAAGCTCAAGGAAGACTTTTTGGGAACCCCCATTTGTAGGGGGGGTTACACCCTTCCCTGCCTGGGGAAAATTTGGCATCTGCGTCAAGTCTGTACCATCACAATATAAAAAATGCAATATAAACGAGACATATATATCATTAGCTTGTTACATTAATATACATTTCAATATACTTCACATTACTGCATCCGTATTGACATACTTATGCAGATTTCATACAAGTAATACTGATTCATTTAATAACTTCTTGTACATTAAACAATGTAAGAGGAAGCCCTTCCCTGTCCGCTACCTTGGGGCTGGATGGGGCAGGGGCACCACGGTGAAAGGGAAGAACAAGTAACCTGGAGTTGGCCGTCAAGCTCAATTTGGGCAGTGAGCTTGGTGAAACATAAACCCCTTTGTGAACCACATTGAGAAGTAAATCCACTGGCCTCCCAGGGGAATCATAACTAAAGCGTAGCACTGGCTTGATGGCTCAGCCAGTCTTTCTGGGGGGAGCAGCCACAGTCCCTGTACTTTCAGCACTAACTTTGGAGCTTTTGTCACTTGTCAGGGGTGCCTCTGCATGGATGGGAATGTCCAAACTTGGAGCACTGTCAGCTCCTTGCTCTGTAGGCTCAGTTTCCACAACACTTTGCTCATTATCTTCTGATGGAGGCCCAGGTTGCTCATTTTGAGGAGGCTGTGGCGCAGTTAGGCTTTGTGGCACTGACGGGGGGCTGTCAACACTCTCACATTTTTCTTCAAGTTCTGGTGCGTCACCAGAGAGACTCAGACCATCAGCCCCTTCTTCGGGCAATTCACACAGTTCCACAAAACAGAGTCCGCAACCTCAGATGTAATACTTTGCACTTCACTTTCAGGGAGCATCGTCTCCAAGGACGAAGCTGGAGGGTTAGGCAGTCCAGAAGGCCCAGCTTCATCCCCACAGTTAGTCAAAGGGTTACCTTGAAACAGCTGACTCAATTCACAGGAGGGGTAATAGGCATTGTTACACTCACTTTCGTCAGAGGTGGACTGACGGTCACTATCATTCTGGGCCTGCTGCAGGGGAAACCTTAAATCTGTAACTACTGGGGTAGGTTGACTCTGTCTCTTTTTTGCAGCAGCATGAGTCACTGGCCCAGGGGAATCAATCTCTGATGGTTCAGCCTCAATTATGACTTGGCCGATAGGTAGCAAGTGGTTATGGTGCATGGTCTTGACAGCTTTGGAGTTATTCTCTAGGCGCACCTTGTACACTAGTAAATCATTCAACTTTCCAACTACTACATGGGGAAGATGGTGCCACCTATCAGCAATTTTGTGTTTGCCATGCAGTCGCAAATTGCGTAACAACACACAGTCTCCAGGCCGAAGCTCTTGAGCCTTTACTTTTTTATCATGCCTCTCTTTGTTGGCGAGATTTCTTTTGGCGGCCATTGTCTGGCCAGTTGATAAGCATGGTTCAATTGAGCTTTCAGTTTCTGTACATACTGTAGGTAATTTTTGGCTCTGACCCCATCTGGAGAGACCCCAAAGCAGACATCAACGGGCAGTCGGGCCTCCCTCCCGAACATGAGGCATTAGGGGGAGAACCCAGTAGCATCATTTTTTGTGCAATTGTGTGCGTGGACCAAGATACTAATCTACTGGGTCCACTTAGGCTTGTCTTTGGGATAGAGGGTGCCCAGCATGTCTAGAAGGGTGCAGTTAAAACGTTCTGGCTGAGGGTCCCCCTGTGGTCAATAAGGGGTGGTTCTTGACTTCAGCACCCCCCATAGAGAGAGCATTTCTTTAATTAGCCAACTTTCAAAATCTCTGCCTTGGTCAGAGTGGATCTGCTGAGGGGCACCATAGTAGATGATGAAATTTCCACTAGCACGTTGGCCACGGTAGAGGCCTTTTGATCTTTAGTAGGAAAAGCTTGCACATACCGTGTGAAATGATTCGTAGCCACTAACACATTGCCAATATTCCGTTGATCAGGTTCTAAACACAAAAAGTCTGTGCAGACCAGTTCCATGGGGGTGCTGGTAGTAACATTAACAAGGGGGACAGCTCTCTGAGGCAAGGCCTTCCTTTGCAGGCAATGACTTCAGGTCTTTACATGGTGCTCAACATCGGCCCCCATCTTGGGCCAGTAGAATCGAGATTGCACCAAGTCAAGAGTTCTGTCAATACCAAGATGCCCCATGTGATTGTGGAGGTGGGACCTCAGTACCAAATCTTGAAAGGCCGTGGGCAGGACCAATTGCTGCCTGCCTACTTGACAGCCATGCTCCACTGTCTCTGTGTACAACAACTGATTGAGTAGCTTCAACCTGGGGGCTTCTTTAAACAATAGAGCAGTTCGCAAGTCAGGGGAACGCAACTTGGACACATCTTTCTCTGCACGCAGGGCGTGAGGTGCGGGCAGAATCATGAGATCTTGGGAATGAGCCCACTGAATGCTGTCATTGTCAAATTGAGGTAGTGCTCTAATATCTAGAGCAGAAAAGTGGCAATAGGCAGCCGGTATGCTGGTATCAGGAGGACCCAAGCAATCTACTAAACAGTTCACTGTGTCCACAGACATCTGTTCATCTCGGTCAGATTTTTGGCACAAGGCTCGGATGTCAGATTCAGACAGCCTGACCCAATCACTCTTCGAAACTGGCCTTCGTGACAAGGCGTCAGCATCAATATGGTTCAGTCCTGGCCTGTATTCAACAACATAATCATAGGTTGATAAGACGGAAAGCCACCGGTGCCCAGTGGCGTCTAACTTAGCTGAAGTCTGTACATAGATTAACGGGTTATTGCCAGTCTTCACCAATGTCTTTGCCCCATAGAGATATTCATGAAACTGGCCAACGATAGCCAATTTTAGCACAAGGAACTCCAGCTTGTGCACAGGGTAGTTTCGCTCCGACAGGGTCAAGCTCCTACAGACGAAGGCCACTGGTCTCAAACCATCCTCATGGGCTTGATACAGCACAGCTCCTAGACCCTGCATACTGGCGTCCGTATGCAGCACATAGGGCTTGGTGGGGTCAGCATAGGTGAGGATGGGGGCGTGGTTGAGCTGGTATATGACTTTGTGAAAAGCTGCTTCACATTCGGGTGTCCAGTGGGGCCCAAAATGTTCACCTGTGAGGAAGTACACTTTCTCTGGTTCTTTGATGGCCCCTTTTTTATATTTATGGTTGGTAGGAGGGTAACCCTGGGTAAGATTCAAGAGTGGGCGAATCACCTTTGAATAGTCTTTTATGAACCTGTGGTAGTAGCCACAGAACCCCAGGAAACATTGTAGTGCTTTCAAATTATGGGGCTGGGGCCAAGTAGTCAGTGATTCAACCTTACTGGGATCAGTCTCTATCCCTTCTGCAGATAATGTGTGCCCTACATACTTCATGGATGTTTCAAAACACTGGCACTTGTCAGTGGAAAGCCTGAGGCTGAAGTCTTCCAATCGGTTTGGACTTTAAACAGTCAGGTCTCATGCTCCTCTAATATGTGCCCAAACACAATGACATCGGCTAGGTACACTACACATTCCAGCAAGTTCATATCTCCCACCTCACGTTCCATCAGTTGCTGAAAGGTGTCCGGGGCACCTGAAATCCCCTGTGGCATTCTCAGGAATTCGTAGAACCCCAAAGGACAGATTAAGGCTGTTTGCTCATGGTCCTCTGGGGCCATCAGGATCTGGTAGTATCCGCTGCGAAGATCCAATACCGAAAACCATTTGGTCCTATTCAGACAATCCAGGGCATCTTGTATACAGGGCATGGTGTGTTGATCGGGGATAGTTCACTGGTTCAGGGTTCGATAATCAACACACATCCTTACCGACCCATTCTTCTTATGCACAACCACAATGGGAGAGCCATATGGGCGCCTTGATTCTTGTACCACACCAGCAGCGAGCATTTCCTGCAGGTGTCTCCTCACATCATCTGTGTCTGCTGGGGCGAGATGTCAGGATGCCTCTCGAAATGGCTGGTCATTGTGCAGGCGTGTGTGATGCTCTGCACCCTGGACACACCCCACGTCCCATTCTTTTAATGAAAACACTTGGACCCTCTGAGCGAGTTTCTTGCTAATTCTAGCCTTCCATTCAGCTGGCAATGGAGAGTCACCAAAGTCAAATAAGTCCATGGTCACTCTCTCCTTCTCGCCAGAGCACTTGTTGCTGGGCAATGCGGCAGTGTCGGTGCAGTGTACTGTAGCTAGGGTGCACCCTCTGTTCGCCGGAATCTCCCGATCTGACACATTCTGAATCTGGACCATCACTCGTCGTACATAGGCGTGGGCATGAGCAGGCAAGATGCTGGGTTTGACCAATAATCCCTCTGGCAACTTTCCATTTCCTGGTGCATCCAACATTAATATTTTGTTCTTTATGTTTCTCTTTAGGCGGACTTTTCCATGGATTGTGCACTGGGCATTGGGGGCCAATACCAAGGAGTCAGGTTCCTTTTTCCACACTATCCCCACTGGCTCATCTGGGTCCACTTCATTGGGTCTCTGTTGCCAGTCATAAGCCCTTTTTTACTAAGGCTGGAATTCTTAGGGCCCGTCCAGTCAGCTGCCCTTGTTTCTAATGGCAGAGTTGTGCTAGTCTCCCAAACATGTGGGCGTTTGTTCCAATTAACAGGGGAACCCCATCATTCAGTCCGGTGGGGGGACACACTAGGGCCAGTGTCTCTACTTGCTCCTCTACGCAAGTGACAGTTGCAGGAAAAGACAACCAGAGGCAGGCATATCCTAGATATGGATAAGGCTTGTCGCTCAGCCCCCACACATGTACACCTTCCAGGGATTGTAAGGGCACATCAGATAAGCGTTTGTCATACCAGTCCTGAAACACAGTGGTCACTTGCGACCCACTGTCGAGCACAGCCCCGAGTAGGCATACTATTCACAGTCACATTAGTCTCCATTGAAGGGCCCACTATCTTGGACCAGTCTGGAGGGACAGTAGCAGGGGCTGGTACAGACGGCTTAGCCACAAAGAAGTTGGAATTGGGATTTCCTGAGCCTTCACTGCGGTCGTTTCTAGCACCCCTCGGCCATAGTGTTGCTTTCCAGAGCTCCCCTTGAAGTCTTATATAACCGTATCCAAGTCTTTCGGGGACCGGCATTCTTTCTTCATATGCCCCTGTTTTCCACAATTATGACAGAGTATGCTTTCTAGAGTCTGGCGTAGCCGAGCCATCACATTGAGGGCTGAGGCGGGGGTACCACCAATAAAAAAACTGTGATTCAACCTCTGTCTGGTGTGTGGTGAGCATGGGAAGATGTCTCAGCAATTCCCTCACTTCCACAGTCAATTCATCAATCTTTGAGCTGCTGTCAACAGGGGATGCCTGGGAGTGCACCCCCATAGCGGACTCGCTGTGAGAGGGGTTTGGGCCCATTTTATCTCTGAAATAGGCTTGTAGGGAAATGGTAGCCCTCATTTCTCAGACCTCTCACAGTATCTCGCCCCAGGGCAGAGCGTCCTTCCTAGCCTCCCAATGTTCAACTGCCACTGTATTTCGCCCCTGCGCATCACTCAGATGTGCATCATCGGTCATCCGGGCAGCAGCAACAGCAGATACAGGAGGCCCCCCCCATGTGGCTGCCTCCTCTCAATCCTCTGAATTTCCTACATCAGTCTGTCATAGGTGAGAGACGCATCCAACCAAGCAGCAAGGCATAGTTGGAGCAGCAATAATTCAGAGAATGGGGCTGACTTAAGAAGTTGGTCCAACCTATTCCACTCTAACTTAGCTGGGGCCATGCCGCCTTTCTTTAGGCATTCCTGTAGCACCGCTTTGAGTCGAGGCACATACACAGATAAGGGCTCCCCTGAGTATTGCTGAGTGTTTTTGACCCTACCCCACAGGTCCTCATCCGAATCAGGACTCCCATACACATTTTCCAATGCATTCAAAAAATCTTGAGCAGTTGCTTCTGGATTACTGCCTGTGTAGCTTGGATAATAAGTTGGGCGGGGCCTCTGAGGCTTTCTACCACCCTTCTCCTTTTCTCTGGTTCGGGGCATTGCCATTCTCGGATTTGAGGGGCAACATAGTCTATCCAAGCCTCCCAATTCTCCTCTCCCGGGGGGGGGGTGCCTAAAAACATGTCAGATGGCGATATAAGTCAAGACTAATGGCAGGTACAGATATAGGGGCCAGCACTGGCATGAGCACAGAAGGTGGGGCAGTAACAGGTGCTGGAGTGGGAGGGGGTGTTGGGGAAGGAACCACCTCGAGGTGGCAGGAATAGTTTCTTAAAGTCCTCTACGGTTTTCCCTTCCTCCTGCAACAACTTAGCAAATTTCTCTTCAAAAGTCTCAGATAATGGTGGAAGTTCATCCTCCCCAGGGTCTTTACTGTCTTTTGTTATCACTCTCCAGACGGCTAGGACCCCTTCTAAGGCAGTAGTCTGTGGCACTTTAGAGCTGTCCATGAGGTCACTACACTCTACCAAGGCTATGAAAGTTTGGGCAATCAAATCAGCCTGTCGACCCACTGCCACAGGGCTTTTTAAACATTTAACTTTGGAGAGTGCTCCCTGTACAGTGTCCTTTCCGGTACCCAGGGGAATATCCAATATAAGCAGAGTATTTTGGGGGTCGATCTCCTGCTCAGTACATCACCCCACCAACTGGTGTACAGCCATTTCTACTTGGGTAGCCATTAATCTTTAACCATAATTCGTAGTTTTGGGCCACTAGGAGGCACAAAATCCCATCGGTGAGCCTTCAAGATGTAACCCCTTAGTGGTGCTATCCCAAGGGCTACTATCCCTGCCTGCGCTGCTAATAGCAGGTTAAGGGGCCTGAGTTCTAAAACAGGTGCCTCCACCTGGAGGTCAGGGTTGGTAGTGGTCAAACTAACCTGGGCACAGCCCTCCGGGACATTGTAACCCCCCTCTTTCCCTTCTAGTGGCCTCAGCAATATACGATAATCACTTTCTCAGTACCCCTTGTACACCATACCTGTACCCACACTGTTTGCACTTACCACCAGAGCTGGTTCCTCTGGCTCGACCCTGGAGACCCCCTGTAAAACAAGGTTATGCACAGTAAATAGCAACAGTACAGTACTCTTGGCACAAACTGGAAATACAGTCAGGTTAAATGCAGCAAAAAAGTCAGACCTGATATATTCGGGGGACTTGAACAAGGAAGGGGTGTAATCAGGTTGATTGGCTTAAAGGCTATATTAATCAAACAGTTATGTATGCGCTTTAAGTCCTCACATAGTCACACCTCTGGGTACCCAGGTAGGGAGATGATGGTCTAGCCAGGAACGTTGCAGCTGGTTAGGGCCCTGTGATGGAAGAAAGCAACATGCACAACACACACTATTTGTAAGCCGGAGTCGGAGGGCTCAGTTCATGTAAGAAAAAGCAACCAGAGAATCAGATGACAACACTTTAGATTTAGCTGTTGTTGCAGGGAGCTACCCTGATTTTTACTCACGATGCCCAATACTGGACATGGGCAAGACGAAA
Source organism: Neoceratodus forsteri (assembly GCA_016271365.2). Taxonomy (NCBI): domain Eukaryota; kingdom Metazoa; phylum Chordata; order Ceratodontiformes; family Ceratodontidae; genus Neoceratodus; species Neoceratodus forsteri. The sequence continues at coordinate 196,852,247 of CM057458.1, forward strand.
TTGACACTGCAGGTTGTTGAGCTGGAGTTCGCGGAGAAGCGGGGCCCACATGAATCACCGAGGTGTCGTTCCTGTTCATGTGTTGAGCAGGGGGCTGATTCCCAGGCAGGTCTCTCGTCGATGGCTTTCTCTGTGCAGCGGGTAGTCGGGCTGGGCCAGTGTGGCGAGGCCCAGGCCCAATGGAGATGATTTTGGATTCAGTTTGTGGGGCTGGATGCAGCTTCCAGCAAGCAGAATGCAGTTCAAACCACAGTGGGGAACCAAATCGTGACCCACTAGCAGCTCACAGCACATTTACACGTAAGGAAATTGTAATGAAGCTTCCAGCAAGCAGAACACAATTCAAACCACAGTGGGGAACCAAATCACGACCCACTATAAGCGCACAGCATATTCACATGTAAGGAAATTCCACTGCATCAGGCGAAAGGCTCTCCGGTCGCAATTACAGAGTCTCTGCACAATCTGGAAGTTCAGAGGTGGCTGGAAGTCCAAACAGGCCGATCGCATTCAGCAAATCTTCAGTCTTCTTCAGGTAGGAGCATGGTCACAATTCAGTGGCTTATTTCACTCTCCAAGTTCGGATTCAGTCCGAAAAAGGCACAAGTTCCCTCTCAGGGACAGCAGGCAGGCATGCAGACCAAAACTCAAGCGTTTCCACAGTTCCCCCATGCGAATCTATGCCGGGGCTGCTACTTGAATCATTCAGGCTATCTCTTCACTTCCCAACTCAGAACTGAAACTAGCTGCAAGCGGCTTGGGAATTTCCCCAGGATCCAAACGGTTAGGTTGGCTGATCTGTCTGTCAGTCACAACAAGGGCTCCCCTTCCAGGTTATTTTAGGCACCAAAATGCAAAAACTACAGGTCCTACAAGTTTTGACCCTACCAAGCCCCTGTAGGCAGGCTCCATTTTAGAGTCCCAACAGTTCTGATTGGCCCATTCTGACAGTCCCGGGCCAAGTTGGTGGAGATAAACAGAACAGTCCTTGCTGGAAAGAAGGCAGGTTAGAACAAACTGCAATATTATTACTACTGTAATAAATGATCAGCAAACAAGCACATCTTCTAACAGAACTCCTTTTTATATTAAGACTGCAATCCAGGCAGCTCTTAAAGAGACAGTACACAGAGGCTATACAGGCACTCTCTGGCAATACATTTAATCTGCTAAAACACAGAACACCAGCCTGGCAGTGAACATTTAGGCAAGCTCAAGGAAGACTTTACGGAAATCCCCATTTGTAGGTGGGTTACACAACTATCTTGTGCACTGATATAGCCAATAAATATCGGCGAGTCTATATGTCGAAAGCTTTACGACTCGTATACCACCATGAAACCTTCTTACCTCCTGTTCTGCATGACAGTGCAGACAGCCCCATGTTCAAAAGCCAGGCTGAGTGTATTTGATATAGCTTCTCCCATGTTGGCCTGGATTATTTCAGCTCATTGGTAAAAAGCTACCTATGCCCCAATTCTGTGGTCCCTTCTCAGGTGAATTCCCACACTCCCACAAGATAATAACTAAGGAAATGAAATGTTTTGTACAGTACTTGACCAGTTGAGTTTACTTTTGTAACACAACCTTGTGCTGTTGCAGGTTGGAGGCCTAGAAGGACAATCATATTTGCCAGCTGGGATGCTGAAGAATTTGGGCTGTTGGGTTCTACAGAGTGGGCTGAGGTAAGTTAAACCTCTGATTCTGCAAAGGAGGCAGGAATGTTCTGACAAGAATTTTGTGGATACTTTAACAGATCAATTGCTAGCTAGGACCACTGCAGATGATATCTCTAGTTTCATTTCTTATTGCTAACATACTGCCTTTAGGAGCGTCTCACACTGGCACTGCCTGATTGCAACTTGGTCTGGATTTGTTGGTACCAGATGAGCCACTTCAAGGTATAGCACAGATATTTCTAATAACAGCAGAGTACTTTATGTTGGAATTGAATTACGTACAGTGCTTCGTGGTCTTGTATACATAGAGTAGCTGCCGTTGTAAGCCTAAAAATGCCACAGTAAGCAGTCAAGAGTTCTTCCCTAATTTCTCATGATACCAAAGAGTTTTGTTTCACATAATAATTAGCATGTGGGCAGCTCCAAGTGATTAACTGACTGGAGGAATTTATAGCCGTAAGCAAAGGTTATGGCAGTGGCTCATTGTTTTTGAGTAAGTGCTTGGGTTTTAGTTTTATATTTCTACTAAAAACGAGAGCAGATCATTTTAAAGAGGAAGGGAAACATTGCAACATTTTCATTCCTTAGTCACTTATCCCCTGTTCTATTTCTGTATCTCTCATTACAAACCAGCTCTGTCTGTCTTCCCCGTATTGCAAGGATATAGATGCTCCCAACAGTGACATCATCGGTTGCAATCTTTCAGTGGCTCCTGAAGTTGGTATAAAATTGGTAGGAAAAATCCCGCTGCCTAATTGATGGCGAAGGTTCCAAAGCAGTGCTGTTCAGGAATACTAACTGCAGAGCTAAAATCTTGATTTTTTTAATTGTTTACAGTGGACTCATTTTATAAATGCAGTAAGACACTTCAGGGTGTGGGTTACTGTTCCTGAACCCCACTTCCAGGTGGTTGAAATCACAAGCACACACACACCCCTAATGCCTCACAACGTATCTTGGTGTACATTTCAGGAACAGTAGACCACACCCTGTCGTGTCTTACTACTTACATATCACTGTATGCATGGGCTGCTACATCTCAGTTAGCATTATTATGGCAGCCAGTGCAAGTCACAGGTATCCATGCGAGGAGTCAATAACTAATTGCAGCCGTTGATGTGTCAGTTTGGCTCAGTGGTACTACTTTCACCACTTAAATAGTACTTTTAGAAGTCCCAGCATTCCATTGCTTGACCTTGATACAAAATGGCCGCCTCAACGAAATTGAATTAAATCAAAAGTACTTGTGGTTCCACACTAAAGGCTTGGGCTCATACCTTAAACCAGTGGTGCTCACTCATTGTGTGTTTAGGAGCCACATATGCTACATCTCTTTGCTCAGGAGCCACAACCCACATGCACGCCATTTTGCAATACCGAAATAAAGTTTTCCAGCAAAATATAATTATTTCAAATTACTTTATTGCAATTAAATTAACATAATAAACATACACATAAAAAAAAAACAACATTAATACATATTTAATTAGATAGATGACACTCCTTTGAAACAAGTGCAGTGAAGTCTGGCTGTAAGCTGCATACTGCAATTCTAAGACATTCTTTTGTATGTTGGGATACTGAGCCTATTTCTCTTTGTATTTTTAATTTGAGACATAGCAGAGAATGCTGCTTCACAGCTGTATGTAGAAGGAAACATTGAGATTAGCCACCTAGCAAGTTTTGAAATATGCAGAAGATGGCTTACTAATCTCCAAAACATAACATTGTTCTTTTGAAACTGTCTGGAGAGCTCTTCAGAGCTCTTGAGTTCCATAAATTCCATGATTAGATCAGTGGAATCAGACATTCTATGAAAAATGTCTTCTATTTCATGGACCTCCATGACGAATGGGTGGTGCACAGAATGTAACAGTTTTTCAGATTGTTTGACATCAATACATCTGTTAGCATAGTTTTCTGGCAGCTCTGAGAGCACAATACAGAACAGTTGGTTGTTTGGAACGCTATCAGGAAATTTTTCAACTAGTCTTTAGACGTGATTAACAAATTGCATTTTCCATTAATAACTTTGCTTTTCAATAACTGCAACTTACATGAAAATGATGTTACCGCTGAATACAAATCATAAACAGTTTTATTGTTTCCCCTGCAACCTCTGATTTAAGTGCTGAGTAATGTCACAAAGAAAAGCAAGAGACAACAACCACTCAGTATCATCCAGGAACATGAATCGAGAAGTTTCACCACATCCTATAGTAAACTGCTTCAGTGGTTGAAACAAATCCTACATAGGCTAGCATGCGACCACGAGAAAGCGCCAGACTTCAGTATGTAGTACTAAGTCACCATAATGAGTTTGAGTCATCGCACATAATTTTAAATAGCTGGTGGTTCCTGGCTCTTGCTCTGACAAAATTAACCAATTCAGTTACATCCTTCATAACATCCAAAAGTGTACTGAATTTGCCAAACAGTGCCTGTTGGTGTTCAATGCAGTGGTAAGACACAATAGCAGGGCATAGTCCTTTCAGAATCACACATCGGCTCCTCTTTCAGTAATGTTACAGCTCCACTCCTCTTTCCAATAGCAGGTGCACCATCTGTAGTTATTGCTACAATTTTAGTTCCTGGGACTACAAACTTTTTTAATGCTTTCATGACTTCATTTGTTATGTCTGCACCTGTTGTGCCCGACTGCAGTGGCATCATATCTAACAAGTCCTCAATCACAACTATGTCAGTAGTAGCTGATCTAACAAAAATTAACAATTGTGGAATATCATTAATATCAAGACTTTCATCAATTGCTATGCTTACAAACTCTGAGGCTAACAATTTCTCTTCAAGTATGCTCTCAATATTCTCTGCGATATTTGATGCACGCCTAGCTACAGTGGAATCTGACAGTTGTATTTTACTTATTTCTTTTTGCAACTTAGCCTTATCAGGGGATAATGTTGAAACAGCTATTAAAATGCAATCTTTAACCATCTCACCATCTAAGTATGGTTTCATTTTTTTTTAACAATTCATGGGTAACTTTGTAAGAAGCCATAGTAGCATAATGGCTTGTGTTATACACCTTTTTAAACAGTAATTTTTGACTCGTACGTCTCTGTTTGAGTCTGTTGAATTTTAGCTCCCTACGTTCACTTCCAGGTGGGACGTTACAATCAAATGTCTTATGAGTTGTGAGATAATGTCTCTCAAGAGTTGATCTCTTGAAATGAGCACAGGTGGCATCACATAACAAAGACTACTACTTCCACCACTCTCCACAAAAAAAAAAATTATGTTTCCCATTCTTTCCTGAAGCTCCTGTATTCATCCTCATACTTTATTTTCTTGAACCTGTCCATTCTAAGTTATTCAATTCTGGAACAGTCTGAAACACATCAAATTTATACACATTACCTTCTGCAGTATTAAAATCACTCCACCCTACATTCAATGTGTTAATCATGTTCCAGAATTACCTGCTTCGAGATAGTTTGCTTCTTGATGATGAAACTGTTTAAGGTAGTAGGCGAAATCCAATAATTACTACACAAAGACAAAAAAATAAAATATAAAAGCTGTTAGTGTTATTTAAAACCACTGTACATTCACTGTATTAGTCAGGTTCAAGAATTACCTGCTTCAAGATATTTTGATTCTGGATGATGACACTTTGTAAGTTTGTTGATGAAATCCGAGAATAACTCCACAGAGAAAAATAAAATAACAGTTGCACAAGCTATTTCAATGCCTTTAACATAGCTTAAATTTTTTAAATTCTGAAAAGAAAAGTACCTGATTCAATCCCCTTATCAACACGATCTGTCCATGGACTAGTCAGTGCAAGCAAGGAAAACACGGAGTTACCGAGAGAACATCCCATGCACCTAGCATTCCACTGTGAAGGACATAATAGCGAGATATGAGAAAAAGAACGAGTGAGATGCATGCGATCATGCCACAACATGCTGAATTTATAGCAGCTAAAATTATGTAATTGCTTGTTTGCTTTACACGTTTTTCTCGTGAATAATGCGTAGAAGCTAACATAGCATGTATCTCTTGTGTAAGCTATATTGTTTTACAATTAAATCAGTCCTAAATAAAGTCTCAGCACGTAATGCCATACTGCTGTTTCAATCACTGTCATTATTAGTTGCGAGCACCAGCAAGACATGCTGCAAATATTATTAGTCAACCTCCAGTGCCCTCACCCAGCTGATACATTATTTTTTTCACCTCCCCTCACTGTCATTATTAGCCGCTACCCCACCAAAGAAAACGAGAGTTGTGTGCGATTAGCAAAAAGAATTACACAAAGTAGATGTGTTTTAATTTATTTTATTCATTTGGTCTCCGATCCTCTCACCCAGCTGATACATTATTTTTTTCCCCTCACTGTTGCAAGCATCGCAGCTTAAAGGACATAGCTGCTATGTCATAGCAGCTGCAGCAAGACAGGCTGCAAATATATTAATTCGCCCTCAGATGCCATCACCCAGCTGATATATTATTTTATCACTGTTGAGAGCAATGCGCATCGCAGCGTAAAGGACAAAGCAGCTGGCCGTGACGGTGGTGAAAAAGGCCACATCGCGCTCTAAAAATGATCAAACCGTCGGAGCCTCAAGCTTACTTCCAAAAGAGCCGCATGTGGCTCGCAAGCCACAGAGTGAGTAACGCTGCCTTAAACTAACGCTGCTGTGGGGTATCAGGAAGAGTGCCACACAGTGGTCTTTTTTTATTTTATTGAAATCTAGGATTACGAATACCTTTGAGCAGGAACTGCTCATTTACAAAGGTGCCACTTCAAAGGAATGGGGGGTATGCATACATACAAAGGTCGACATAATAGTACATAGTTACACAATAAAAAGAAGCAAGAGACTGAGGCTTCGGAAATTTCAGTAATTCAAAATGTGCCAAATGTTAGGTAGCATGACATACCAGCCAAGGGCAATCTTAGAAATAAGCGCTGCAGGTGAGAGGAGGGAGGTATGCAGGCAGGAAGGCCATTGAGGGTAGAGGGTAAGGGTAAGAGCTCCGAAGGGAGGGATAAAGTCAGGAAATGCCCGGGGAGAGGAGGGGAGGGCAAGGGATAGCGAGGTGAGGCAGGTAGAAGGGGGGCAAGGCGGGGAGAGGTAGCTGTTGAGACTAAAGTGGAGGCCAGTGATCGGTGGGCCCCTGATTAGGCGAGGCAGTCACAATGACTAGTTGAAATGAGATGAAGTCAGAGTTGTCTCTTAAAAGGGCCAAGAGCAGCAACAGTAAGAGTTTCTTTGTTGAGAGTATTGCACCACTGTGGTGCTCTGTGGGCAAAGACCCTCTGGCCCATGGTAGTCCGGCATCTAGGGACAAGGAAGGTTAGTTGTTGTGAACTTCTACTTCGTTGGGTGCTGTGGTGGTCAATGAGGAGCTTTTCAATGCCCGTGGGCATGACCCCGAGGAGGACTTTTTTGGCTAAGAGGCAGGTTTGTTACTGTAACCAGCTGATGAGAGGAAGCCATCTTGCCCAAGTGTACAGGTCACAAGTGTTTGTAAGTCGGTCAGCCCCAGTTAGCAGCCTGCATGCTTTGTTGAGTGCAACTGTAATTCTGCGGAGGCAGAGCTATAGATTGCTAGCCCATAATCGATGATGGAGATGACAGCTGTTGATGGCCAGCCAGAGAGAGTCAGGAGTCATGCAGTGTTTGTGCTTGTAGAACAGGCCTATACAGATGTTGGTGGCTTTGGTGACAGAATCTATGTGCCAATGGTAGGAGAGTGAGCTGTCCAATGTGACACCTAGGTATTTAAAATCAGGAACGTGTTCAAGTAAGGTCCCGGTTTAGTTTAGGATGGTGAGGTCATGGGATTTGTACTTACTCCTAGCATTGTAGAAGATCATAACCTTTGTTTTGCTGTAGTTTATGACCAGTTTGTGTGACCTGAACCATTCTTCAATGCACATAAATTCAAGCTGTAATTGTTTCTCGAGGAGCTCTGCGTTTTGGTGGTTGGTGAACATGACTGCATTGTCGGCGTAGAGCAGTAATTTCTGGTGGCAGACACTGGGAAGGTCATTGAGGAAGAGGCTGAAGAGTAGTGGCCCCAGGATGGACCCCTGAAAGGACTGGCTTTTCTTCTGAGGTGACACCGGCAATCCTAACCCGCTGGACCCTCTCCCCAAGTTAGCTTGAAAACCAGAGCAGCATTTCATTGGAGAGCCCAATGTTTGATAATTACTTGAGTAGGAATGGGTGGTTCACAGTATCAAAGGCTTTCGTAAGGTCGATGAATACTGCCCCTACACAGTTTCCTCGATCAAGCGTGGTATGGATAAAGCCTGTGAATTCTAATAGTGCAGTGGTGGTACTTCATCCTTCTAATGAGATATTAAACTAAGGCTATTTTGCCAGTCTCTGGTGATTGTCCCGGTGGACGCTTGTTTTCTAACATCTTGTTTTCAGTGGTGTCCTGCTTGTAGCCACTTTTACAGCTGGCTAGACTGGAGCATTGGTAGATTAAGTGATTGCGCTAGATCGCACACTGTGTATTTGACTCTGGTGGGGCCTGAACCTGTGATCTCCTGGTTCTCAAGCCTGTGTTCTAACCACTAGACCACACTGCCCCCCAAAAGTGTACTGAATTTGCCAAACAGTACCTGTAATGGCGGCCAGTACCAATAGTTGGTCACCTGCTTAAGCCATGCCAGCCCAGTGGCGCTGAGGATTGAGGTGCTAGATGCCACACCTTGCACCACGCTGGCGACCTGTGTTCGGGAATGGGCCGCTGGGGAGAGGGGGGATCGAGCATCCAAAGGACAGCTGTCCTCTGTCTGAGGAGGGATCCAGGGCTTGCCTGGCACAGCAGCAGCCCCCGGTGGAAGCCAGAGGCACTGCTCAAGCATTGGGGTGCAGAGCTGCGGTGGATGTCGGGGGACATCTTTGCACGTCAGAGCTCCTGGGAGGGAGAGGGGAGGGGCTAACAACACCAAAGGAAAAAAAAACCTGCCTTGGTAGGTGAATGCAGGCCCAGAGGTCACAACACCATGTCCAACGTCGGACACCAGGATGCTCGCTTCGGTCCTTCCTCCAAGCAGGCAGCCCTCCATTACTATAGGTAGAGTGCCAGAAGGAGTGTGGTGGTCCTTCCTCAGGGGATTCAGATCCGGGGGGCCAGGCTAGCTGTGCTGGAGGGGGTGTCCCTCTCACAGAGGATTAGCAACATGGGGCTTCAGTCAAGACGGGATAAGTCGCAGTAGAAACATAGAAACACAGACTTTGACGGCAGATAAGGACCACTTGGCCCACCCAGTCTGCCCATTTCCTTACCTACTGGATAAGCTGCAGATTCTAGTTAACCAACAGCCTATTTCCTGCAACCCCCCACTATAATTGCCTTATGTCTGTCCCATGCATGTTTGAATTCCTCCACTGTTTTAGACCCCACAACCTCTCCAGGAAGGCGGTTCCCAAGGCCTACCACTCTTCCGTGAAAATAATTTCTACATTACCCCTGAGCCGCTCCCCTCTAACTTTAAATTGTGCCCTTTGTCCTTACACATCTCTTTTCTGAAAGATGCTACCCTCCTGGACTTTGTTGATCTCTTGAGGTACTTAAAAGTTTCTGTCATGTCCCCTGTCCCTCCTTTCATCAAGGGTATACATATTAAGCTCTCTCAGTTCTCTCTTCATATGGTTTCTGATGTAGACCCTGCACCATTTTAGTTGCCCTCCTCTGACTGCTTCCATCCTGTCTATGTCCTTGCGTAGATGAGGTCTCCAAAACTGCACGTAGTATTCAGACGGGTCTCACCAACTGTCTGTATAGAGGGATAACCACTTCCTTTTTCTACTTGTGATGCCCTTCCTATGCATCCCAGTATCCCCTGGCTTTCCTACTGACTTCTCACATTGCATACCCACCTTTAGGTCATCTGATATGACTACACCCAGATCCCTTTCCATTATTATTGTTGTTAGTACCTCCCCTGCTATTGTGTACTCTTCTCCTGGATTTTTATTTCCCAGGTGCATTACTTTGCACTTCTTTGCTTTGAATCTAAGTTACCATATGTCTGACCATTCCTCCAACCTTGCCAAGTCCCTTCTCATCCTTTCTACCCCCCCTTGTGTATCAACACAAACTGGGGAATATGGGTGTGGACAGGAACACAAACTGGGGAATATGGGTGTGGGTAGGACAGTAGTGTGGTGGGTAGGTAACTGGCTGGGTGGCAGGACACAGAGGGTGGTGGTAAATGGCTGTCACTCCACAGAGGGAAGAGTGACCAGTGGGGTACCACAGGGATCAGTGCTGGGACGGGTCCTATTCAACATCTTCATCAGTGACATTGACGAGGACCTAGAAGGCAGAATTTCACTGTTCGCTGATGACACAAAACTCTGTAACAGAGTAGATACACCAGAGGGTGTAGACAGAATGAGAAGCACCTGCAGAAACTTGAAGAATGGTCAGGGTTTGGCAGTTGAAATTCAATGCAAGAAGTGCAAGATAATGCATATGGGGCACAAAAACCCTGGCACAATATATCAGTTGGGGGTGAGGATAGCATGCACCAAGCAGGAAAGGATCTTGGGGTTGTCATCTCTGATGACCTCAAGGTAGGAAACAGTGTGACAAGGCAGCAGGTAAAGCAGATAGGATGCTGGGATGTATTGGCAAGGGCATCACCAGCAGGAAAAGGGAGGTCATAATTCCGCTATACAAGACACTAGTGAGGCCCCATCTGGAGTACAGTGTACAGTTCTGGAGACCATACCTACGTAAGGACATAGACAGGGTAGAGAAGGTTCAGACGAGGACAACAAAGATGGTGCATGGATTGCATCACAAGTCCTATGAAGACAGGTTGAAGGAACTGAACATGTACTCCCTGGAGGAGAGAAGGGAGAGAGGGGTATGATAGAGACATACAAGTATCTTACAGGGAGGAACAGGGTGCAGGAAAACACTATTTTTAGCGAAAAGATGTTCCTGGACTAGAGGGCATGGGATGAAGTTGGAGGAGGACGATTCAGAGGAAACATGAGAAAGAATTTCTTCACAGAACAGGTGGTGGACAAGTGGAACACCCTGCCAGAGGAAGTGGTGGGGCTGGAAACAATCACAGGATTTAAGAATGCATGGGATAGACATAAAGGAATTCTGGAGGTCAGGGGTAGAGGGCAAAACAGACTTCTGGGAGAAAACAAACTGAACTTACAAGCTCAAATGGAGGCAGACTGGGCCATAGGCCCTTATCTGCCGACACTGTCTATGTATGTATGTAACTCTTGTTACAGATCTTTGTGTCATCCGCAAAGAGGCATACCTTTCCTTCCAGACCTCTGCAATGTCACCTATAAAGATGTTAAAGAGGACTGGACCCAGTACTGAGTCCTGAGGTACTCACTAGTAACCCCTTTCTTCAGAATGTGTTCCATTCACTATTACCTTCTGTGTCCTGTTGTGTAGCCAGTTTGCTACCCAGGCTCCACCCTGGGACCCACTCCCAGGCTGGCTAACTTGATTATTAATCTTTGTGCGAGACTGTGTCAAATGCCTTGCTAAAGTCTAGGTAGGCCATATCCACAGCCCCTCCCTGGTCTATTACTTTGGTCACCCAGTCAAAGAAATCGATTAGATTTGTCTGACATGACCTTCCTGCTGTGAATCCATGCTGCTTTGGGTCCAGTGCCTCGCTGGCCTCTAGGTACTGAACAGTTCTTTCTTTCAGAAGTGATTCCATCATTTTCCCCACCACTGAGGTCAATCACATCTGCCCTCCTCCAGTCCTCAGGTACCACCCCATCTTCCCATGATTTGTTAAAAAGTGTGTTTAGTGGTGTCACTAGGTCCTCTCTTAGCTCTTTTAGGATTCTAGGGTGAATCCCGTCAGGCCCCATTGCTTTGTCCACCTTGAGTTTTAGAAGTTCTTTCAGTACTCTTTCTTCTTTAAATGGACTGGTATAAACCCCACTATCTAGAGTGCTTCTACTGTTTGGTTTAGGTAACTCCTCCTCTTCTTCTTTTGTGAATACTGAGCAAAAGTATTCATTCATTATCTCTGCCTTTTCACTGTCTCCCTCTGCCCACCTCCCCTCTCCTTTATTAATCTTCCCTATCCCTCCCTTAACCTTTCTATGTTCCCTAATGTACCTATAAAAGGTTTTATCCCCCTTCTTAACTGAGTTGGCTATCCTTTCCTCGGTTTGGGCCTTTGCTTTTCTGACTGCCTTCCCCACTTCCTTCTACTTTAATTGATACAGTCCTGTCGTGTTCTGTCTGTGATTCCTTATACTTTTGAATGCAGCCTTTTCTCCTTAACCTTCCTGACACTTTTTGAGAGCCATGGTGGTTTTTATTCCGCTTTGTTTTCTTTATTTGTTTCACACAAAGGCTTGTTGCCTCCATGATGGCAGTTTTGCTTTTTCTCCATTGTTCTTCCACCCCTCCTCTCTGGCCATTTGCTAATGCATTCCTCAGGTATTCACCCATTTTGCCAAAGTCAGCCCTTCTAAAGTCCAGTATCCTTGTATTTGTATGGCTTGTCTCCATGGTTGTGTTTATTGTGAAGCACACTGTGCAGTGGTCGCTTGTTCCCAGGTGTCTACTGACTTCTAAGTTTGTGATCCTCTCTCCATTTGAGAGTAGCAGGTCTAGTATTGCTCCTCCTAGTGGGTTCCACCACTAGCTGTCTAAGGCATGCTCCCTGTAGGGCATCGAGAATGACCCTGCTCTTGGATGTGGCTGCTGTCCATGTTGCCCAGTTAACATCTGGCATATTCAGGTCCCCATCAACAGTATCTCCCTTTTCAGCTATTTTGAGAATGCCCTCTATCATTTTCTTGTCCATTTCCTCCTTGAGATGGGGTCTGTATACAACCCCTGTGCGGATTGTGGTGCCATTCCCTGTCTCCAAGGTGACCCAGAGTTCCTCTTGTTCTCCCCCTTTACTTTTTAGTTCTGTTACTTTGATCCCTTCCCTTATGTAGAGAGCTACTCCACCTCCTCTTTTACCCTCCCTATCCCTTCTGTAGATTGTGTACCCTGGTATGTTGACATCCCAGTCATGGTTCTCTGTGTACCATGTTTCTGTGACTGCCACAGTATCCAAGTGTTCCACTTCCATCAGGGCTACTAACTCTGGAAGCTTGTTTCCCAGACTGCGGGCATTGGTACTCATTGCCCTCCATTTAATGTTGGCTTTATCCTTTTTTACCCCATCCCTGCTCTTATTGCCCTTGTCCATTTTTCCATTTACCCTGTCCTGCCCTCTGTCAAGCTCTGTACCTCAGTGTTTACCCTACTACCTGCTATGCTTTATGGGGAGGCTTGAACTTTCCTGTTTCCTATCAGCATCTCCCCTTGGCTAGTTTAAAAGCTTGCCAAGGAAGTCTTTAAACCGTCACCTAGGAGCGTGATTCCTTCCTGGACAGATGCAGACCATCATGCCAGTATAGACCTTCATCTCTCCAGGTGGACCCCCAGTCCCCAGTGAAGCCAAAGCCCTGTGCTCTGCACCAGTTTTGCAACCATTCATTAAACCGCATGATGTGCAGTACCCTAGCCTCACCCCTGCCATAGACTGGCAGCACCTCTGAGAAGGTTACTGTGCTTGCTACCTGTCTGAGGCTCCTCCCCAACTCCACAAATTCATCCTGCACTGCACTGATCTCATGCCTAGCTAGGTTATTTGTCCCGAGGTGGACAATGATATCTAGTTTCCTCTCCTGTGATGCTGCTTCTGCAATCCTGAGGATTCGCTTCCTGTCCCTCCAAGCCATGGCATCAGGCAGGCACCTTACTTCCCTCTCCTCTCCCTTCCCCAGGTCTACACCCCTAAGAGTTGAGTCCCCTATCAGAAGCTGTTTCTTTCCCTTGTGTTGTCCCTTGCCACTCTTTTGTGGGTCTCCCTTGTGGATGTCCCCAGCATTCTTCTTGGTCTCCAGTGAGGGTGTCATCATAGAGGAACCTTGATTTGCCAGACCGACACATGATTTGTGTAGAGGTGCAACTCGGGGGCTACGCCTCTGTTCCACTACCCTCACCCTCCCAGAACATGCTGTGGTCCATCTGCTCTTCACACATGGCAACCTCTGAGGCAGTGGTTGTGGAACTGGTGCTCTTTGGGTGGGGGAGTCCTCTTTAGTCCTTGCCAGTTCAGCCTGGAGGTGGGCAACCTCCTCCCTCAGAGCTGACAGTTGTCTGCAAATAGGGCAGCAACGCAGGTTCCAGAATGTTTCCCGGAAAATTGCTGCCCCACAGCCAGTGCATTGCACCACTCCCCACATGTCCCTCTTCCTTATAATATACAATGAGTAATATATTTTTTTTTTTTTTTTTTGTGTCTGTGTATACATATGCTTTATGCCCTGTGCTGGGTAATTAAGAATATGACAGTTCTGCTCCAAGACCTGTTGAGGAAGTGATGTCAGAACCTTGGCTATAAAGGAAATGCCACGCCTGGGGTGGGTGGGTTTGAATCCTGCCACAGTTTTCGCTACCACCACCTCCTGGCGCAGGCCATTTCATGTATCTACCACCCTGTCCGTGAAAAAGAACTTCCTCCAATTTCCCCTTATGTGACCCCCGTCTATTCTCATGTCATGACCTTTGTTCTAGTACATTTTTTTTTTTTTATTACTGGAAGATACTTTCTCCTTTCACCTTATTTATGCCCTTGAGATACTTGAACTTCTCAATCATGTGCCCCCACTGCCTCCTCTGTTCCAGTGTATACATGTTTAGGTCCTTTAATCTATCCTTGTATGTCTTGTGTTGTAACCCCTGCACCATCCTGGTCGCCCTCCTCTGCACAGTCTCCATCCTGTTTGTGTCCTTTCAGAGGTGCAGCCTCCAGAACTGCACGCTGTACTCCAGATGAGGCCTCACCAATGTTTTGTGCAGTGGAACCAATACCTTCCCTCTCCGACTTGTGATACCCCTTCCTGTACAACCCAGCATACCACTGGCCTTCCCCACCACCTTTGCTGCCTGCTTGGTAGCCTTCAGGTCATCTGTCATGATGACCCCCCCCCCCCGGTCTCTTTCCTCCTTGGTGACTGATAGCAGTCCCCCCAATCCTGTAGCTTTCCGCAGGCTTCTACTCTCCACATTCATGCTCTTACATTTCTTTGCATTAAATTTCAGTTACCATACGCAGACCATCTTTTCAGCTTCTCTAGGTCTCTTCTCATTCTCTATACTCCCTCTAGTGCATCAACACTGTTGCAGATTTTGGTATCATCTGCAAACAGGCAAACCTTCCCCTTCAACCCTTCTGCAGTGTCACTGATGAAGACATTGAAGAGGACTGGCTCCAAAACTGAACCTTGGGGTACTCCGCTGGTCACCTCCACTTCCTCAGACTAGCTTCCATTTACTACTACCCTCTGCATTCTGTCCCTCAGCCAGTTAACTAACCCAATTCACCACCTTGTGGCCCACCCCCAGACTACTCAGCTTGTTTACCAAACTTCTATGTGGAACAGTATCAAAGGCTTTGCTGAAATCTAGGTAGGCGACATCCACCACCCCACCTTGGTCCACTACTTTTGTCACCCAGTTAAAGAAATCAATTAGATTTGTTTGACAGGACCTTCCTGATGTGAATCCATGTTACCTCGGATCCTGTGCCCCTCTGGATTCCAGGTGTTCCACAGTTCATCCCTTAAGGAGCATCTCCATGATCTTACCCACCATTGATGTGAGACTTACTGGCCTGTAGTTCCCAGCCTTCTCTTTGCTGCTGCTCTTGTGAAGAAGGACCACATGTGCCCTTCTCCAGTCCTTGGGGACTACTCCAGTATATAGAGACTCAGTGAGCAGGACTTCCAGTGGGGCTACCAGCTCCATTCCTAGTTCTTTCAGGATTCTGGGATGTAGACCATATGGACCCATAGCTTTTTTCACTTTGAGCTTTGTGAGCTCTTTTAGTACCCTGTCCTCCATAAAAGGACTGGTGTCCACCTCCCCCACCACTGTGTCTGTTTTGTCTAACCATGGTCCCTGTCCTTCCCATTCCACTGTGAAGACTGAACAGAAATACCTGTTCAAAATTGACACCTTGTCTTGATCTCCCCCTACGTTGTCCCTTATCCCCTTTGAGCTTAGTGATATCCCTCCCCCCGCCTCTTCTTCCCTCACTAATGTGTCTAGAATGTCTTACCTCCTTTCCTAACAGATTGAGCTAATCTCTCCTGAGTTTGTGCCTTTGCACTCCTTACCGCTCTTCCTGCCTCTCTTAGACAATTCTGGTACTCCTCCCTTTGCATCTCTTTGTATTTCCTAAAGGCTGCCCTTTTAGCTCTTAACATTTCTGATACAGCACTGGAAAATCAAAGTGGTTTCCTCCTTCTCTTCCCTTTATTCCTCACCCTGACAAATTGTTCAGTGACCCCAATAATGGACTCTTTAATGTGCACTCATTGCTGGCCATGTGATGCTGAGGGTTGAGGCATTGGACACCACACCTTGCACCATGCCGGCAACCGGGGTTCGGGGACGGACTCTGGTTGCCAGGGGTCGGCAGGGGGAGGAGAGGATTGAGCGTCCAGAGGACTGCTCTCCTCTCCTGGGGTGGGTTTGTGGGGATGTCTCGCTCTACGGTGACACCCGGTGGAGGCTGGGAGGTACAGCAAGAAGCAGGCTGTTGTTTGGGGGGGCGCCGGCAGATGTCAGTAAGGGCACGTCCCACGTGAAGATGTCATTGCATGTCTGGTGCCATGGGTGCCACTAGTACACTCGGGTGCCATTCTTACCATGGGTGTCATGGGTACCATGGTGCCATGGTACCATGGGTGTTGGGGGTGCCCTCGGGTGCCATTGCTAGATGGGTGCCAGGGGTGCCTCAGGTGCACGTGGCTGCCTTCGGGTATCGCCCAGGTTGGCATAAGCACTGCTTGGTGCACTCCTGTGCCACGAGTGATGCTGGTGCCACACGGGTGCTAGTGGGTGCCGTATGACAGAATTAGTGACACATTTTTCCTTTTCGGACTTCCTTTCTACAGAACTTGTGGCGGGATGTTTGTCACAGAATGAACTCCTGTTCTGCGGATTATTTTTTCCACACATCTTAGCAAGTGGCAGTCTATGTGGGATCTTGTGTCATCCAGCGGTTTTCTGCTGATGGAACTCTGCTGTACTGCTCTGCCAGCGGAATCTCATTCTGCTCAGCACTTTCTCGGCTCCCTACATGGTACCACGCTCCTCGACATCCTTCCTGATGGTGGAGTCTCTAGTGGCTCTGACCTAGACCTCTCTTGGGAGGTCCTTCTAGGGCAGAAGTGCATCTAGATGGGTCTTTCCCTGTCCTTCTGGGCAGTAGTACAGTGGATGACTCATTTTATATACTGAAGGGCACATCCTCTCTATCATCAGAGTCTGTGATGGAAAATCTTTTCAGTAGTTCCTCAGTAATGGGGTCTACTGTAGTATTCCACACTGCATCTGTGGACCATACACTTCTGCGTCTAGACTTTTTCAATCGTCAAGACAGTTACACTCTGTGGAACATTCTGATTTAATGGTCAGGAGCCGCTCTGGCTCTTCCACTCCTTTGATAGGGGTATATAGCCCCCTTGTGGTATTACCCCCTTCAGTGGCTTCTTCGGCACAGGTGGTTAACATCTCTCCAGCTGTGATTATTAATCCGGTCATGATTTCAGTATGAATGCTCAGGCTCCTTCTGCACTCAGATGGAGAACATCTTCGTCATTTTGTATCAAGACAGTCCTTGCAAAATAGCAGTCTGAAAGCCTTGTTAGGCTCGGACTAAAAAAAAAAAAACAAAAACAAACAAAAAAATTTTATCACAGCACAGGGCCTAGCCAAAATTACTCGATACCCCCCTTTTTGGATCTGGTCAGGTTCCGCCTCAGCCCCTGAGGCTCTCTTCTCCAGAGTACAGTAAAGAGTACCTGACTTCTTCTTCCCTTAGGGGGAGTCCGATCCAGCGGCGGTATGGGTCATCTCTTTCTGTAAGAGCGATTTTTCTCATTCAGAGACATTTCCTAGACTTAGGCGACTGCCCAGTCTGTTAATTCCCCTTTCTTTTTATCAGGCTTTCTTCTCTTGAGCAGAGCCTTGCAGCAGCAGAAGCAACTCTCCGCCGAGTCAGAACTCGGGTTACTACTTCCTTGCTTGCTTAACTTATCAGTTATTATTTTCTCCTTCTTGATGGAACGTCAAGTAGGTCTTTTTTCTGAGGTAGCTTCTCAAATATTCCTTTGGTTCCTGCGCACTGGTCCATGCCAGTTGCTTCCGAAGCTATCCTCTTCAAGTGCGTGATGAAGTTATGACGTTTGGTTTTCAGCAAACAAACTAGAATCCTTTCCTACTCCCTTCAGGGAGGCCAGAGTGGGTAGTACCTCACCGCATTGAGTCACTGCCTCTTTCACTCACTTCAACAAATGGTTTAGCCCTAACTTGGTCCTGCTGTGTCCCTCCTTGACATACTTCTGCCTCTATTTGCCTTAGAAATCCAATCCCTGTTTTCTTTTTTTCTGTCGGAATGTTTTTTTTTCCACAGTGGACACATCCTCCTGTACACTTTTTCCTTTCTTCCCTGAGTTCAGAGACTGCTACTACAGTTGTACACACAGGGGCAGGAAGATTACCCGGTTCTACTAGATCACCATGAGAGGCTTCTAAGTCATGCTTTCCTGTGACTAAGTGGAGACCATTCTCCTTGATGGGCTAACCCCACCGGGACCCCCTTGCTCACTAAGTAAGGGGTTCAAGTGCTCCTGGACCTGTTGTTTACAGGTCAGCCATACTTATAGTGGGGGTTTCCATCTGCACTTTCCGGTCTACCCTGAACCAGTAGACTTTACCTCTGACTCTTTCAGTTTCTGAGGTCCCTTTACGTTACATTAGTACATGTCTTGACACTCTACACTTTGGGTCCTAGACTAAATTGTGAGGCAGGTTCTTGCCGCCTCCTAGAGCAGTTGCGGCTTCCTGGCAGACTTTCATTTTGTGTCCATTGCAGTCGTCTGCAAAGTAGTGAGTTACAACTAGAATGCTTATCTTGTAGGCACTATATTCTAGTTGCTCTTTACAAGACGGCTCTTTTTATTAGCAGGACAGTCCTTGGCTGTCCTTTCTGAATGAACCCTATCTCCTACCACCCTACTCAGGGTTGTTGGTTTTAGCTCGGTACTCTCCCACTATTGTGAACAAGTGATGGAGACTTAGTCCAGGAAGATATGGAAATTACGTACTTACCGTAATTATTGATCTTCTTGGACAGTCTCCATCACTCATTCACACGCCCGCCCACCCACCATCCCCTGGGTTCACTCGTTTTCTTTCCTGGTCTTCATGGTCCTGTGGTTCGGACTGTGAGGACATTATTCTTTGACCTTTCTTGCAAAGGCCATCTGGGCCCTCTCAGGACCAGAAACTCAGGATGAGTTATTCTCATTAGTTACGCTGCACCTTCTCAGTCCAAAAGGTACTGAGGAAGCTGGAGGGTTGATGCCGAGATAGCCTACACAGGCGCGAGCTAGTCTTGTGGTGTCACGCATGCGTGGTCCTGTCTCGGCGCCGACCCTTCAGAAAATTTTACGCTCCCGCTTGGTCCTAGCGCCTCCGGCGCTATCCCACTAGTGTGAATGAGTGATGGAGGCTGTCCAAGAAGATCAATAATTACGGTAAGTACGTAATTTCCATTTCTTGCATTTGTATGGCTTGCCTGTATCCCTGTATTGAGCTTGAAGTGTACCATGTGGTGGTTGCTGGACCCCAGGTGATGCCCCCCACTTGGAGATCTGCTATCCTGTCTCCATTGGTTAGGACCAGATCCAAGATTGCCCTGTCCCTGGTGGGCCCCTTCACCAGCTGTCTGAGCCCTGCGCCATGTAGCAAGTCCACAATGTCGCGTGTCCTGGCTGAGGCTCCTGCAGGGATGGACCAGTCCATGTCAGGCATGTTAAACTTCCTCCACCCCCTTTGCCGTCATATTATATATGTTATCCAGCATTATTTTGTCCCCATCCTCCCGCTGAGCTGAGGGTCTGTAGACTACCCCTGCCTGAATTGCTGTTCTCTTTCTTGTCTCTAGGGTACCCATAATTCCTCTACTTCCTCCAGATTGCTCTGCATTGCAGTTGATTTGATATCTCTTTGATGTACAGGGCTACCCCTCCCCTTTTCCTGCTAGTCTGTCCCTTCTGAACAGAGCATAACCTTGTATATTAGTCTCCCAGCTGTGGTTACTGGTGAACCATGTCTCGGTTATGGCCACTATGTCCAGTCCTCTTCTATCATTTTTGCCACTAGGTCTGGGACCTTGTTTCCCAGGCTGCGGGCGTTTGTGTGCATGGTTTTCCATGTTCAACTGCCCCCCCTTTTCTGTGTGTTTGTCCTGCTGTCCTTTCCATCAGCTTTGATGGCATCTGAACATTGATTTTGATTTTCTGCTCCTGTTGTGTTCTTTGCCATTAACTTGGGGCTATTAGTAATATACATATTAATAGTAATATACATATTCTCTTGGTCCACTGCTCTGTCTCTTATATTGTGTGGGGAGGGTCTGGTTGAGTGTTCCTACATTTGATAGCACACACTCGTAGTTTAAATGTTCACTAAGAAAGCAAACCATTCATTGAGGGCTGTAGTTTCCTCGCTGGATGGATGCAAGCCATGCTGCTTGTACAGGCACACATCAGTCCAGGTGATTTCCCAGTCTCCAATGCAGCCAAATTTGCTTTCCGTGCACCAGGCCTCCAACCAATTGTTGAAGGTCTTGATGAGTTGATTTCTTGTCTCAGGGCTACCATCTGTCATCACTTCGTACATTTCCGTACGTTGGTGACATTTTGTAGCAAAATTGGACCTGTACTTCCAAGGAGTCTAGTACATTGACTCATAACGTGACGAGATGTCCCTCTCCAGATCGTCATCACTAAGCGCAGTTTTTGCCTTCCACCTCTGGGTCCACGTCCTTAGTGTCACTAGGCTTCTCTGAAACAGCAGCGGGGGGGGCTGCTGGCTTTAGCTGGCTTCTTGGGCCACCACTTGGGTTCAAGAACAGCAGCACCTGTGGGCTCCTTTGACCCACTCGGGGACAGCTTTTCTGGCAATTCAAAGTCCTTGTGGGCCAGCAGCATACTCTAGGTCCCCACTTCATATGCAGGAGCCCTCCTCTGATACACCGTGCACAAGGGCAGTAGAGTTATTCTGGGTCCTTCAAACTGGCGCAGCACACATTTGGACTCCGTAGACTTGTCAACAGTGTCCCAAAGCCACCTCAGCATAGCAGAAGGAACAGTCACATCGGAGGAGTCTGATGCTTTAGCATCAAAGGAAACCAAGTCCTCTTCTCTCATTTAGTACAGTTGCCCACTCTTGATCAGTGGCTGCAATCCCTCTCCACACACTGTCCAACCGTGGTATAATGGCTCACTCTGCCCCCAAAGAATCCCCAGTCCAATCATTTTAGGTACCACAGGGCATCTATATACATTGCACGTGTCCTGACTCTGTGAAATGCAACAGCTCAAGACCCACTGGTGCCACTGTACTCCAAGAAGGCATGACATTCTTCACCACAGCACTATATTCGTTTGGTCTCAAAAGCCAGCACGACAGTTTCCAGTATCCAGACCTTGCCCAGCACCCATTCAGGCAGCCCACAAATGTCCTGGCACCCCCCAAAATGCCATCCCAGATGAGCCCCCATGTTGTAAGCCCCCACCCCCGGCATCTAGGAGTATGAATGTGCCATCGGCAAAGGCCAATGGCACATTCATAAGGTAGGAAAAGAAATGGACAGACTGGATGGGCCTTGTGGTCGTTATCTGCTGTCAACATCTGTGTTTCTGTGAGGTAATAATGTTCTATAGGGAGGGAGCACTCACAGCTTCAGAAACCACAAGATTTAAACTTACTGGGATGGTTGGCATTAGGGGGATCCACAGCAGGGGGAGTGCCGTCTTCTGGTGCTGGGCTGCAACAGATTCATGTTAGCAGGAATAAACAGTCCCATAACAAATAACTGAAGTCCACACAAACTCCAGCATTAAACAGGAATATCCCATTTAACTAACAAACTTCATGGCACCATTTAAATACAGTCGGTATATATCAGGACCGGGGAAGTCCTCACACTGAGTTTAGTGGATACATTTTGTGGCCGGGAGAGCCCCAGTAACTCTGGGCATATCTTCTTTGGACCACAGAGATCCTGAGAAACTGGGAAGCAATACTTTGGGGCCGCAGGACCCTTTAAGAAATAGAAGCAGCATTACTAGGTGCCGAAATGACCCTTTTCAAAGGCAGCAGGCAATATCTCCCCCTCACATGCTGGCTCCTAAATCTTTGTCTCTCCCTCTCTCTCTGTCTGTCTCTTCCTGGGTTAAAAATTATTCTGGTTCTCAACCACCAGATCTCTGTACTGGCTGGCCATAGTGAGCGACTCCGCCCTGGTACACAGGCGGACATCCCCACTGGCTGACACCCTCCGGGACTGCATACTGGATTCTAGGCTTTTAACTCTTACCTTGGCTTCCACGAGACTCCCTGGCTGAACTGGCTCCCCAATATGCTGGAACTGGCTCCCAGATATAGTTGGGCACACTGCAATCCACACAGATCGCCTGGAGCTGCCACAACCGAGCTGGCATAAATGCCCCAGGGCAAAGGCTCTCTCTGCTTTCTTTCTGGGGCTCCACTTCTCCCTGCATTTCTTTCTTCCTTTTGCTCCCAGCTTCACTGAGCCCACACAAGAGAGCCAGGCTGTGCACCACTATACCCCATGATGTGGCTTTACGGGGGGCCGCCGACCAAAACAGTGGCTGCCACCACATCCATCACTGGACTGATTTTGGAAAAAATGACAGCTGCCCTAAGAGCAGGCGGATGGCCCTGCTCTCCCTTTCCACCTCCCATAGTTCTCTCGGCAGCTCATACTTGCCGCTCATGCCTGCTGTCTCTCTCTACATGCCAAAAGCCCCAGTTTATAACCCTGAGCACCATTGCACCACAGTCACACTTGCTACAGAGGCAAGTTAACCCTTTAATCATAGGTCCAAAATTGAACCTTTTCTCAATTATATGCACAGCCTGACGGGTGGGGGGGCATACATTGACAACAGATAAAGGCCTCCAGATCTGTCCACCCTTACGTAGGGGCTCAGGGCTACTCTGCTCTGGCCCTAATGGCTGTCCTACCCCTAAGCTTCTGCTACCTTTCTGTGACAGAGCCCATATGCCTTACCCCCCACACACACACACAGACTTGAAACTGCTCACCAGTTTGATCCTTACCACGTCTTCTGGTAGCTTGTTCCACATGACTTGTCCACCACTTCTTCTATTAAAAAGTGTCTGCGGATATCTTGCTTGAATCTGCCTCCTGCTAGTTTAAGTAAATTTCCCCTCGTCCCTGTATTTGAGCTGATGTGCTGTACCGCTTCCACCTTATCCCTTCCTTTCCCTTGGTCCTCCCATACAGTACTAAGGTAATTTGCACAGACACAGGATCCTTGTCTCCCACAGTTCATCTGCTCCTGCTTCTAAATCCTTTGTGAAGGTCATAGTCCTTTGTGACATCATAGTCTGCTGCTGTGGAGATGATTTTCAGGCAGAGGATTGTGACTTCGGTAGAGGATTAAACAGCAGACATATAGACTAACTGTAGGGGGCAAGGATCCTGTTTCCATGTATATTAATCTAATTAAAAAAATGAAAGACATAGAAATACATCAGATGTATCAAATATAAGATGAGTTGTGTTTAAATATTACTGAGCTTTCATACAAAAAAAGTGTGGCACCCCATACGAACGAGATGATCAGCAGCCAATCAGCAATGGAAGCCTTGTTGAACAGAAATACACACTGCTAAAAAGAAATTAAAAAGTTATCATAGCTGTTCTAATACATCATGATTGATGCATTGAATTCATTTGGCACATTTATCAAATCAAACTTTATTTGTTAAAAAAAAAAGCACAATTCCAAAATTGTTAAAGCGCGCGTACAACTTAACCAAAAAACACAAAGTTAAAACAAGATCAATTTAAAACCAGTATCATAGGATCTAGAACGTTCCTAAACTAATTTTAAAAATTTTCATAACTGCACAACTGATACAATTTTAAAAAACATCTCAGAAAATCTAGACGCAATCAGGGAAGGTCAAACTAAGTAAATGTATTTTAAGAGTGGTCTTAAAACTCTGGACAGTCAGGCACTCCCTCACCCGATCTTTATTTACTTTAAGTTGCTGCCCTTGCAGTTTTTGTTAATTCGTTTGTATTTTAGCACAACGATATGCACTTTCAGGACCGCTGACCGCTCTGTGCTAGTAAGTTAAATCCTATATCTTTAAAACTGTAATATAAATTATATTAGCACTGCGAGACCATAACCCCCTTTACAAAGCATGACGCACAAGTACAAAACATTTGGGGCATGCTGTGATCACCACAGTGGGCACATCTGCACTTTTGCTTGAAGTTGTTGAATAATAAAGCTGTTGGTTTTGTACAGAAATTCTACTCCTTCTTTCATCATTATTGGTCAGTTGCAGGTCATCTGTTTTATATTGGTAAGTGAGTGCTTTGCTTTTTTATTGTATTTATATTTGCAGATGCCCACATCAGCCTGGCTGCCAGGGAGTCCCTGGGACCAAACTCCATCATCTGCCTTAGTAATACACTGTGAAATCTCCAGGATGTGAACACATCTCATCCCCAGCAAGAATCTAAGGGTAGAAAGGTCAAATAAAAGTTACAAAGCAAAGTGGACTTTTAACACTTTTTTTTGGATTACAATTTGACTTATTACTTTGACTGTTGAAAAACATGTCGGCTTTACTGTTTATTCAGTTGATTGTTTACAGACCTAGGGGTTATCTCCCTGAGAGAACTATGAACGTCCCTGAACCTGCCGGACATTAACTGGGACATTCCTATGGCCAGGTGCATCACAAGTCAAAGCCAGTTTGATACACTGCAGGACTGCTTGCTGGTGCAGCTGATTAAGGAACCCACTAGGCAGGCTGCCGTTTTTGATTTAGTGCTCACCAATTCTGAGATGGTGAGTGGAGTGAGGGTAGGGGAGCCACTGGGGCCCAGCAACCATAACTTCATTTGGTTCAGACTGGCCCTTAGGACCAGAATGCCCCTACAAAAACTGAAATCCTAGATTTCAGAAGAGCAGACTTCAGCCAGATGAGGGAGCTGGTCTGAGACAAATTGACTAGGGTGGACAGCATCGGAGGTGTAGAGAAAAGATGGAAGGAGGGGTCAAGGGGACAACTCTCAAGGCAACAAAGTCATGTATGAGAATTGTTACAAAATGAAACCGCTACAAGAGACCAATACGGCAGGTAGGTAGGTAAAATTTTATTTATACAGTGATACAGCCATTAGGGTTCCTAAAATAAAAGCTAAGTTGTTACAACAGTATCAAAATACAAAATATCAGACATACAAATAGTAACAAATAAAGTACAAAAATCAACCAAACAGAGCAGGTGACCATTCAGCTACTTCATTCTTCTCACCTGTTACAGTAGAAGCGAAATCCAAGTTCACGATTCATTGCTGTTTTAAAAACAGTAACAGTGGCATTTAAATCTCATAGAAAAGGAGGGAGACAATTCCGGCTGTAAGCAACCTGATACTGAAGTGTCATGTCACTAAATCGATTTGTTATTTTAGGTATTCAGTCCCTAGCACATGTTTTTCTTAAGTTTAGTCCAAGATTTGGCTTCTGTAATTTGGTTTTTAGGTTATTAAGTGATTTATTTTTAAGTTTGCCTCGTACCTGATTTAACCAAATACCCTTGGCCCACAGGTTTAGTGGATTCCAGCCTAGAATTGTATACATTGTACAGTGGTGAGTTCTAAAATCACACCTTAACACAAATCTTGCAAGCTTCTTATAAAGTACATCTAAATTATTTAATTGCTTTTTTGTAGTGTGTCTATAAGTGTGACTTCCATAGTCAATTACCGGTAGTACTAATTGATTTATCATGGCCAGTCTCATTTCTTTTGTCGTACAATCTGATATACATCTTATCGCTCCAATCTTTGCATTTGTTTTCCTTATTAGTTTTGTTATAGGCTGTTGAAATGTTAAGTGCTGATCTATTTGTATCCCTAGGTACTTATTTGTCACAGTTTGCTCCAAGATCTTACCTTCCTGATACATTATTTCTAGTTTTGGGACTCCCTTCCTCTCTGGGGCAAAAAACATAGTCTGTGTTTTTTTGTTGTTTATTAGTAGACCCAGAGATGAAAGGTGTCCTTGCATAACAAGGAAGTCACTTTATAGTTTCTGCCCTGCCTCTCCCGGGTGTGTTCCTTCTATTACCAAAACAGTATCATCTGCATAGAGTCGAATTTGTGAATATTTAATACAATTTGGTAAGTCATTTAGATAGACTATGAACAAGAGGGGGCCCAGAATAGACCCCTGGAGCACCGCTCTGGTCACATGGTGCATCCTTGACTGCTGACCGTTCAAGATAACAAACTGAGATATTTTATTGAGGTAGGACATAAAGCATCCATAAGTTTCTTCCTCTACTCCTATTTTCTTCAATGTACTAATCAAAATGCTATGATCCACCGAATCAAATGCTTTTGACAGGACACGTATACCACATCCACAGACTTTGCTTCCTCGAGAGAGGTAGCTATAAGATCTAAAAAGTCTGTGAATGTGGTGGCCGTGGACCTGCCCTGCCTAAAACCAGACTGGCATTCAGTTAATTTGTTATATTTCTCAAGGTACTCCCATCAGCTGGCCGTGAACAATTTTTTAAAAATATCTTGGAAACCGTAGATAACAAGGCTATTGGACAATAATTTGATGCTTCCATAGGGTCTCCTCCTTTGTCTTTCAGGACCACTTTAGCAAGTTTCCAACTTGATGGAAACTGCCCCTCCCTTAAACTCCAGTTAAAAATGTCCCATAATATTGGTGATACTTCCAAAGTGGCTTCCTTCAGCAGTTTATTATCTATCTTATCTGGGCCACTAGCCTAATTTATCTTTAACTCAGTTATACTTTTTAAAACTTCTTTTTTTGTCACTCTCCTAAATCTGAACTTGGGTATATTTTCATCTTGGGGGTCCCCATGTTTCACATCACTCATTTGATTTATACAAGGTATAATTTTTGATTTCAAATCAGGAAGATTTATGAAATAATTATTCAAAAAATCAACAGCCCTATTTGTTTCAAGCACTATACCATTTTGGCTGAGTTTTATCTCAGCCTGGTTCCTAACTGGTTTTGTGAGATTTTTTATTAAAGACCAGTAAACACTTGGCTCAGTTGTTTCTTTGATTTTGTGTTTGTAATAAAATGCTTTTGATTTCATTATTTCCTGAATTACTCTATTCCTTATCTTTTTGTATTGATCCCAAACTTCATTTTTTAATGTTTTATTAGCCTTTTTCCAAAGTTGATTTCTTGACCTAATCAATTTCCTAATCTTTACTGTTATCCATGGCAAGTGTTTAATCTTTGGTTAACTTGTTTCTGTGGAGCAAATTTATCACAAGCTTTCCCAAAATTGTTGTCAATTCCTGTACTGCTAAATTTATATCTGGAATTAGAAAATTCCTATGCCATGGTAATCCCTGAAGATGCTTTCTAAATAACAAACTATTAAATTTAGAATAACACCTTTTAAACCTTGTTGGTGCTGCATTTATAGGAATAGTTTTTTTTATCAGTAGAAAAAATGCATTCAACAACATTATGATTTCCTAAGTTGGGAGCACATACTTTTTTTTTTTTTTTAAATAGTCAATTCAGGTGGAATGAAGATCAGGTCTAAAATATTATCTTTACTGGTCAAAGAACCTTTCCTTGTAGGAATATCTATTATCTGTATTAAATTTAAACAACTCATAGATTCTTCCAGTTTCTGACCCCTGGGACAACCCCATGCTGCGTTAAAATCACCAGTCAAAGTGGTTTGTAATTGGCCTAAATGTCCCATTAATACATGTGTAAATGTATCAAAATGAATGATATTAGTTTTAGGTGGAGAATAAAACACTCCTATAGCCAGGTTTAATGCCTGAATCTCAATTAACAAACATTCAATCCCTTCAATTTTCCCTGAAAATAAATTTTGGAGTGACCAATCGAATGTCTGATGTAATTAAAATACCTCCCCCCATGCTCCTCGATACTGTCTATAATGATAGAAATCTCTAAGTTCAACCTCTTCATATTTAATTTCCGTTTTTAACTATGTTTCTGTCAATATTACTATATCTGGCTCTTTGCAGTCATCCCAGGTCCTAAGAAGGTAAATTTTTTTAATCATACTACTTACGTTATCTAAGACCAGTTTAATGGTGCTTCCTCGTGGACCTGGGTTCAATTCAGTATCTCCACAAAAGGCCAGTAACTGCAACAGAACTTGGTTACATGAATAAACATTCCTAGTTAATGGCACAAAATGCATTATTTGAAGTTCTTTTTTTGATCAGGTTGAAGGGATTTCTCCACATGGCCAACTTTGATACTTGTTGTTGTCTCCATTTATTCAAAGAACAATTTGCATTGACACAAGATCTTTCTGTTAAAATGTCAGTATTAATGGAGACACACTGCTGGACCATGCAGACCAGTCCCAGTACCAGGCCCTTCATCTTGAACAGCAGTCCCCCTTTCATTATCACTAGGATTTCAAATATTTTAGGCCGGCAGAATAACTCCAAAAAAATCCTGGGAATAGATCCAGAGGTAGAAAACAAAATAAAGTAAAGTTCCTAAAGCAGAACCCCCAGCGCAGGCACCCAGTACACAGCACTGAAAGAATTAAACTCAGGAACAACGCTTAACAAATAATACCTTTGGTATCTTTTTCTCAGGACAAAGCACTGAGACCAGGAGATACTGATACTTTAAACTTAACAGTTAACAACTTTAAATTCAAAAACAACTTTTATCTAAAAAGCTTACTCCTGGTGTTGTGCCCTCGGTACAGACACCCACCAATTATCTTATTTTTCCATACCGAAGGCTTAGTAACTCAGAAGACAGCATTTATATGAAAACAAACAAATTTTCATTCAGATCACGTAAATTAACCACATCTGGTACACTCAGGACTATCTAACATTGTTAACCTATATATTCACTTTAAAACTCATCTAACATAGCAAACTTTTACTTAAATATGAGCCTATTTTCATGTCCCAGTAAAATATCCCTAGATGTTTACCAGCTATTTTCTGTCAGCATTTCTCTTCCGAGTGGTGCTTGCGCCACTTGCGCTCACGCAGTAGCAGCGCAAGCCTTTTCAATCATTTGTGCCCCATCTTTTCTGCTGACGTTCTTTTAAATGTTCCGCCTGTAGCAACACAGCTGCTGTCGATCATTAAAGCTCTGATAACTGGGAGCTTGCAGAAATACGTAATGGAACACTGCAGGATAGAGCTTTGGCACACAGATTTAAATGTCTTGCCATGAACAGAGATCTTATTCAGCTGGCTGCAGTAGATGATGTAAGAAGAAACAGCGTACCTGTTACTGCAGCCAGCGTGAGCCTTTTCAGTTGTTCTGCCCCTCCTCCTCCTCTGCTGATTTTCTTTTAAATGTCCCGCCTGTGGCAACACAGCTCCTGGCAATCATAAAAGCTCCAATAATTGGGAGCTTGCAGAAATATGTAATGGAACACTGCAGGGTAGAGCTTTGGCACACATATTTAAATGTCTCGCTATGAACAGAGAGCTAGTCAGCTGGCTGCAGTAGATGATGTAAGAAGAATATGGTTCTCAGAGAGGGTCAGCGAAGCAGTGAGGGCCAAGAAAAAGGCTTTCACCGGGTACAAGGAAAAGAAGGAGGAGGAGGGAGGAGGAATGGGGAGAGTACCAAATAAAAACTAGGAAGGCAATGAGAATGGTCAGGGAGGCAAAGGCAGACAAGGAACTGCGTATCGCAGAGTGGGTCAAGGTTGGGGAAAACCCATTCAGATATATTAAGGAGAAAATGAAATGGGGAGGGCTATTGTTAGGCTTCAAGGGGGGTGGTACTAGAGGATGATGAACAAAAAGCAGCCGTCCTTAACTATTACTTCTGCGCTGTCTTCTCAAGGGAAGACAGTGGACCCCTGCCTGAAAGTGGCATGAAAGTGACTCTCAGACGCATTCCTGAAATGAGACAGCCAGTATTTACCAGAAGAAGGGTCCAGAATGGACCTGAAGACCTAAAGGTAGATAAAGCCCCAAGGCTAAATGGGTTGTACCCGTGCTTAAGGAATTGGCTTCAGAATGACTGACTTACTAGTAGGACTTTTCAAATGACTCAGTTCAGACAGGAGTTGTTCCCGAAAGACTGAAGGGTAGCTGATGTAGTCCTGCTACACAAGGGGGGGAGAAGGACAGTAAGTAACTGGGGAATGGGGAATTACAGACCTATCAGCACAGAGAAAAATATCTGAATGAGGACGCAGCAGAAAGATACAAAGGTAAGGGGATCAGGGAATGGAAGGGACTGCCCCAACATCAGACTAAAAGACACAGGCATGGCCACGAGCAAGGAGTGGCCATAGGCAAAAAAAGGAGCGACCTCCGGTAAAGTACAGGAGGGGCAGACAGAGAAAAGGGGGGATGGTAATGGGGTTATAGCGGGGGGGGGGTGATTGAAGGCTTTGTGCATGAATGCCCGCAGCCTAGGTAACAAAATCCTGGAACTTTTGGCATTAATGACCTCTGGGGACCTTAATATCATGGCTGGGAGCTAGCCATTCCAAGGTGCGTGCTGCACAGGTGGGACAGGGAAGGCAAGAAGAGGGGAGGGATGGCATTCTACTTCAGGGAAGGGATAAAAGCGACAGTCCCACAAGACATGGGGGGGGAGCAGAGGCACTGTGGGTAACCCTGGAGGTGGGGAGGGGGGAACAGTACTTAGAATGGGAGTGATATACAGGTCCCCAGGGCAGGCGGAGGATGCAGACAGAGAACTGCTGGAGACTATAGAGAACATGACAACAAAGGGTGAATTGCTGCTGATGGGTGACTTCAGCTTGCCAGATGTGGACTGGAGCAGCCTGGCAGCAGCCTCAGCCAGGAGTAAGGGATTCCTGCAGTCCATACAAGGGCGGGTCTCACACAGCTTGTGAGGGAGCCTACAAGGGAGAGTGCAATTCTGGATCTTGTCCTAAGCAATGGGGACAGGATAAAGGAAAATTCCTCATAAAATCATCCAAGTCAGGGACTTCTCCAGGTTTGACCTGGGGTCATTCCATGAGGATCTTAGGCTCACAGACTGGTCTCCGGTGATGAATGCCCAGAACACTCCCATTGCAGTCCATCATTTTCTCAGCATCTTCGGGGTGCTGCAGGATAAGCATGCCCCTCTTATCAGACAGAGGGTAAGGGAGGCTGCTACTAAATGGTTGCATGGGAGCCTTCTTGCCTCATGAGGACTAGAGACAAATGCTGGGACAACTTCAAGGTCACGATGGACCAGGCCATATTTCAGCAATACAGGAGGCTCAGAAATGAATGCAAAAAGGCGATCAGGGCTGCCAAAAATGAATTTTATAAATCTGCCTTGCGGAATTCAGCCAAGGACCCTAGACATTTCTGGAGGAACATTAAAACCATAGTGAGTAGCTCCTCCAATTGTGAGGCCCCTGACATGCTTATCGATGGTGCTAGCTGTAATAATCCACTAACCATCGCCAGTGCATTTAACTCACATTTCTCGGACCTGTCCACCTTCACCTCTCTAGTTTTCTCTAGTGGATATGATAGTCCTGTCCAGGTCCCTCCTCCTCAACTGGCCCCTTTCCCCCTGTCCGTTATTCTACTTTAAGGCTGTAACGGCACAAGAGATGCAGAGATTGCTGTATGGTCTCTCCCCCTTTTCCAGTGCTGACCATGATGGCATGGAACCAAAGCTCCTCCTTCATGGTGCTGCTTCTATTGCCTCTCCAGTGGCCCATATCATCAACTTATCCTTAGCCTCTGGGGTTATCCCTGAGCTATGGAAGGTGGCGAGGGCTGTCCCTGTTCTCAAACAGGGCAACCCTAGGATTCTTGACAACTACCGGCCGATTGCCATTTTGTCTGCTATCAGTAAGCTTCTCGAGAAGGTTGTGGCGGGGCAACTCACGGAGTATATTCAGTCTCATGAGTTACTATCTCCCTCACAGCATGGCTTTAGTAAAGGGCACAGCACATCCTCTTCCCCTGGTCACTGTCACTTCTGTGATCAGGGCTGCTATGGACCAGAGCAGACTCTCTGGTGCTATCTTATTGATCTCTCCAAGGCCTTTGACCTAGTTGACCATATCCTACTTTTCTGTCAACTTAGGTCCTTTGATCTGTCCCCACCTGTGCTTAGTTGGTTTTCCAATTACCTTCAGCTCAGGCAGCAACCTACCAAATACAGAAAGGTGCTCTCAGATGCCACCACCGTGTCCTCAGGAGTTCCCCAGAGGTCAGTCCTTGGGCCGCTGCTCTTCTCCATATTTGTCAACAATCTTTCCTCCTCCTGCAGGTCCATCCTATATGCTGATGACCTGGTCATCCTCACTCATTCCTGGGACATTGGGGTCATTAATCACCAACTGAGTTAGGATTTCAGGAGTACCCAATCAGGATGTCGTCCCACAAGCTGGTCCTAAACCTTAGGCCATGCGCTTTGGGTCCCTGGCCAAGTTAAATGCTTCCCCCTGTCCCTCTGTGCATCACTGGTCTTGACGGTGCCCCTGTCCTTATCACTGACTCAGTCAAATACCTTGGGGTGACACTTGACCCTCAGCTTGACCTTGGACACCACATCCATAATGTGTGCCAAGCTGTTAACTGCCAACTGGGTCTGGCTTACAGGGGGAAGAATAATCTCAGTTCGGCTGCTCACCTTGCACTGGCTAGAGGCATGTTTCTACCTTCTCTCTGCTATGGGCTCCTCCTGTTTGTTCGAACTTCCAAAGTCCAGCTTACTAGGTGAACCGTAGCCTACAACAACATTTGCTGTTTTGTGCTTACTGCCCTTCACTTCACCCACTAGTGTGATCTGTATAGTAAGCTAAACTGGCTCTCTCCGCCCAACTACTTAAATTTTGTCTTGGGCTGTTTCATGGGCAAGGTTATGGGCACTGGCACCCTTCCCCCCCGTGGACTGGCAGAGCTCCTTGTTCTTGCTGCCTCCTCTGCCTACTCCCTCAGGTCTCTGGGCTCTGCTGTCCTTAAGGTTCCTGCTACTTGTACTCAAATGGGGGACAGAGATTTTGCTTCATGTGCCCCCAGATTATGGAACTCCTTTCCTGTCCAGGTCCGCTCCTCCCCCTCCCACTCGTGCCTACGAACCTCCCTGTGGAAACACTTGAAGCTCTCCTCAGCATGTGACTATCTCAAACCTCCATTATTACCTCTGGTCCCATGCACTGGACTCACGTGTACCATTTCGTGAACTTTGGCATTGGTCCTGCTGTGGTAGCCTGCCTGCTTGGGTGTGGCCTTGTGTAAAACATTTCTACTTTCTCATTCTGGCATTTGCCTTGACTGTGATACTACTAGGGGTCTTGAACTGTATATATTTGTATATAGTGCTTAGCACATAGCCTTGATGACTCTGTATTTATTTTATATGTGACTGTGCTATTTGTGTAACCATGTTAACTTACTGTGTATGTTATGCTTCTCCTGACTTCTGTGTATCTACCTTACTTGTGCCATGTTGTACTCTGTATTGAACTCATAATTCCTGTACTCTCCCGGGTCATACTTGAAAATAGGCATATGTTTTGTCTAGTGTACTTACGTGGTTAACAAAAGCTAAATAAATAAACAGTGGGGAGAACCTAGGGACTAGTGACCATCGAACTATAGGGTTCATCATAAGGACATCGCAGGAGGCTAGCCACACAAGGACTAGAATCATGGATTTCAGGACAGACTTCAGTAAGATGAAGGACAAATTCAGGAAGGCTATGCAGGAATACAGTGACATAAGGGGAGTGGTAGAACAGTGGGATAAGATAAGGGAAGGACTATTTTTAAATGAATTAAAGGTGGCTGAGGAGTTGAAAAAGAAACTTGCAAACTCTGCTTATCTTGGAAGTAACCTCATAAGTGTTTGAATACTGCATTCTGGTTGTCCCTTGGGGGTAGCTGGATTGACTACTAGGATTTTGGGACAGAAACTATTTTTAAATAATTTACTGGTGCGTAGGAGTTTGTGATAGTTAAACTCTTTTTAACAAAGTTACTGGGGTTAAGGAGTGGTCACAGAAAACCTGCAGTGTGAAACAGGAAAAGACAGTCTTTCAAGCAACAGAGGGTGGTGGGTCTAGGTTTACGTTTGTTTGTTACAATTCTTAAGATTTTCAGTGCAGGAAGAGTTTAAAGCACAGCTGACTTATTTTGGGGCTGACAGCTCTCAGAGCACAAACCACCAGACCTGTTTTGGGGCTAGGGAGGTTTACCTATGTCTGACTTGGATGTGTGGATTTTTCTCTGCCTGATTAGCAGGGTATTTCTCTATCAAATTGTTGTGTAGGGCATCTTGCTGACAGTAAGGCACTCATTGCAGCAGTGGGTCAGAGCTTTTAGCTGATTATTTGCGAGGGCACAGTTTAGGCCCAACCTCTTCCCACCCTCACCCCACCCACCCCTGGAAATAGTTCCTTTAAACCTGGGGTTCTGACATCATTTCGTCAAGAGTGCAAGGTGCATGTCACTGCTTTATCCTCTAGCACACTGCACTGACAATATAAGCATACACATTGTATAATATAAATATATATCTATTTCTATATTACAAACCAATCACACACACACAAAAAAAAAATGTGGGGAGTAGTGCAATGTAATGGCTGTGGGGCAGCAGTCTTCCGGGAGTCTTTCTGGAGGCTGAGATGCTGCTCTATTTGCAGACAGCTCTTTGCCCTGAGGGAGGAAGTTGCCCGTCTTCAAGCCACACTGGACAGTAGTACGGGGACCTTCCCCCAGGCCACACTGGACAGTAGGAAGGGAACCTCCCCCATCCAGGGAGCACCAGAGCCACCACCACTTCCTCAGCGGTTGCAAAGAAAGCACAGCAGTTGGACCACAGTGGGCTCAGGGAGGGTGAGGATGGTGGAACAGAGGCACACCCAGTCAGTTGTTCCACACCACAATCCATACACCATTCTGGGGGAGCATAGCTCCCCTATGGATACAGCTGCAGAGGAGACTAAGGAGGGTGCAGACAACTGTCACAAGGGAGGCCCTCAGGAAGGAGGCAGAGGGCACCACAGGGAAAGAAAGCAGGTCCTGGTGGGGGACTCAATTATTAGGGGGATAGAACTGGGGGAAGCAGGGAAAACTGAAGTAAGGTGCCTGCCTGGTGCCATGGCTTGGAGGGACAGGAAGCGCATCCTTAGGATCATGAGAACAGTTGCACGGAGTCTAGCTGGACGTCATTGTCACGTAAGGACAAATGACTTAGCTCATCATGAGATAGAGCAGTGCAGAAGGACTTTGTAGAGTTGGGAGGGCTTAAGACAAGTAGCACACACAGTATCTTTCTCAGAGGTGCTGCCTGTCAGTGGCATGGGTGAGGCGAGGTACTTTGCACCATGCAGTTTAACAAATGGTTGAAAAATGGTGTGGAGCACAGGGTTTGGCTTCATTGGGGACTGGGGTTCCACCTGGAGGACGCCAGCCTATACTGGCAGGATGGTCTGCATCTGTCCAGGAAGGAACAAGTCTTTTGGGCAATCGGTTTAAATGCTTCATTGGCAAGCCTTTAAACTAGTCAAGTGGGAGGCACTGATAAAGGCAGGAAAATCCCACCTCCCCTACAAAACAGGGTACTAAATGAGAAAAAGACCAAGGTAGAAAGGTCAGTGGGGATGCTGCTACAGAAGGTAAAGCCATCAAAAATGGAGAGCAATGAGTACCAATGCCCGTAGTCTGGGTAACAAGCTTCCTGAATTAGTGGCCTTGATGGAGGAGGAAGATCTGGATATCGTGGCAGTCACAGAAACATGGTACACACAGAACCATGACTGGGACGTAAACATACCAGGATACACCATCTATAGGAGGGACAGGGAGGGTAAAAGGGGAGGAGGAGTAGCTCTCTACATAAGAGAAGAAATCAAAGCAACAGAACAAAAGGGTAAACAGGGAGGAGAAGAAGCACTGTGGGTCAATTTGGAGGCAAGCAATGGCACCACAATCCGCACAGGGGTTGTATACAGACCCCCCTCTCAGGGGAGGAAATGGACAAGGAAATGATAGAAAGTATACTTAGAATGGCAGATAAAGGGGAGATATTGCTGATGGGTGATCTGAATATGCCAGATGTTAACTGGAGTGCAGTTGCAGCAGCCACTTCTAAGAGTGTGGTTATTCTAGATGCCCTACAGGGGGCATGCCTTAGACAACTAGTATTGGAGCCCACTCGAGAGGGAGCAATCTTAGATCTGGTTCTCTCAAATGGAGATGAAGAAAGGATCACAGATGTAGAAGTGGGTAGCCATCTGGGAACTAGCGACCATCGAACAGTATGGTTCACAATAAACACAGCAATAGAGTCAATCCATACAATGACAAAGGTACTGTGATTTTGGGAGGGCTGACTTTGCCAAAATGGGTGAGTGACTAGAATGCACTCATAAATGGGCAGGAAGGAGGGTGGAAGAACAATGGGGAATAATAAAACTGCCATCACAGAGGTAACAAGCCTTTGTGTAAAGCAAATAAACAAAATGAAACGATGTAAGAAACCACTATGGTTCTCAAAGGAAGTGGCAGTGAAGGTTCAAGAGAAAAAGAAAGCATTCAGGAAGTACAAGGAATCACAGAAGGAACAGGACAGCGAACTCTATCAGTTAAAGCAAAAGGAAGCTGGAAAGGCAGTCAGAACAGCAAAGGCCCAAACCGAGGAAAAGTTAGCCAAATCAGTTAAGAAGGGGGATAAAACCTTTTATAGGTACATCAGGGAGCGAAGGAAGACCAAGGGAGTGATAGTGAGGCTTAATAAAGGGAGGAGGGTGGGCAGAGGGTGACTGTAAAAAGCAGAGATATTAAACAAATATTTTTGCTCAGTATTTACAAAGGAAGAGGGGAGGTACCTAAAACAAACACTAGAAACACTCTGGATACAGAAGTTGATACCAGCCCATTTACAGAAGAAAGGGTTCTGAAAGAGCTCTTAAAACTGAAGGTGGACAAAGCAATAGGGCTCTGATGGGATTCATCCCAGAATTCTAAAAGAACTAAGGGTAGAACTAGTGACACCACTGACTACCCTCTTTAACAAATCATGGGAGGATGGGGTGGTACCTGAGGACTGGAGGAGGGCAGATGTGATTCCCTCTCAAAAGTGGGAGCAAGGCAGAAGCAGGAAACTACAGACCTGTTAGTTTAACCTCAGTGGTAGGGAAAATGATGGAATCACTTTGAAGGAAAGAATTGTTGAGTATCTAGAGGCCAGAGGGCACAGGACCCAAGGCAGCATGGATTCACAGCAGGAAGGTCATGCCAGACAAATCTGATAGATTTCTTTGACTGGGTGACCAAAGTAGTTGATCAGGGAGGCTGTGGACATGGCCTACCTAGACTTTAGCAAGACATTTGACACAGTCCCACACAAGATTAATATACAAGTTAGCCAGCCTGGGAGTGGGTCCCAAGATGACAGCCTGGGTAAAGAATTGGCTGGAGAATAGGACACAGAGAGTAATAGTAAATGGAGTCCACTCTGAAAAAAGGGGGTTAGTAGTGGGTACCACAGGGTTCAGTATTAGGGACGGTCCTCTTCAATGTCTTTATAGCGACATTGCAGAGGGACTGGAAGGAAAGTATGTCTCTTTGCAGATGACAGAAAGATCTGCAACAGAGTTGATGGCACAAGGTGGGGTTGAAAGGATGAGAAGGGACTTGGCAAGGTTAGAGGAATGGTCAAATGTATGGCAGCTTAGATTCAATGCTAAGAAGTGCAAGGTAATGCACCTGGGAAAGAAAAACCCAGGGGAAGAGTACACAATGGGGGTGAGATACTAACAACAACAAAAATGGAAAGGGACCTGGGGGTAGTCATATCAGATGACCTAAAGGTGGGCAAGCAATGTGAGAGGGCAGCAAGGAGGGCTTGGGGGAATACTGGGATGCATAGGGAGGCATCACCAGTAGAAAACAAGAAGTTATTATCCCTCTGTACAGACAGCTGGTGAGACCACATCTGGAGTACTGCGTGCAGTTCTGGAGACCCAATCTCCGCAAAGACATAGACAGGATGGAAGCTGTCCAGAGGAGGGCAACTAAAATGGTACAGGGTCTGCACCAGAAGACATATGAAGAGAGACTTAAGGAGCTTAATATGTATAGCCTCGAGGAAAGGAGGAGAGGGGACATGATAGAAACTTTCAAGTACCTCAAGGAATCAACAAAGTCCAAGAGGGTAGCATCTTCAAAAAGAGGTGTGCAAGAACAAGGGGCACAACTTGAAGATAGAAGAGGGCAGCTCAGAGGTAATTTAAGGAAGTATTTTTTCACAGAGAGGGTTGTGGATGTATGGAGCGCCTTCCAGAGGAGGTTGTGAGTCAAAAACAGTGGTGGAATTCAAGCATGCATGGGACAGTCATAAGGCAATTCTTGGGGGTGGGGGTAGGAAGAAGTAGGCTGCTGGTTAACTAGGATCTGCAGCTTATCCATTAGGTAGGGAATTGGGCAGACTGGGTGGGCCAAGCGGTCCTTATCTGCCATCAAATTCTATGTTTCTATGGAAGCCCTGCACCTAGTAGCAAACCATTGGTCCAGGCCCTACAGCATGAGCAAAAGAAAGAGGAAACCACTGTGTTTCTTGAGGGGGAGTAGCAGCGTTAGTAAGAGGAAAAAAGATAGCATTTCTGAAGTACAGGGCAACACAAAGCAAGGAGGACAGGCAAGAATACTTGGAAAAATGAAGGGACATGAACAAGACAGTAAGGGCCGAAACTGAGCAAAAGCTAGCTAAATCAGTGGTAGAAGAAGGGAAGGCATTCTTTAGTTATATTAGCAAGAGGAGGAAGATGGGGGGTTGTGAGACTTGGGGAATAGGGAGGCAGGGTAGAGGAGAAAGACACTGATAAGGTGGCTGTCCTCAAAAAATACTTCTGCTCCACTCAGCTTTCACGGAAGAAGGCAATGGGGACTGTCCCCATTAATGGAGAAAGGCAGACTGGGAGAAGGGGTGGACATTAACTTTTTCAGAGGACAAAGTAAAAAGAGCACTAGAATGGCTTAGGGTGGATAAAGCTATGGGGCCAGATGGGATACACCCAAAGATCCTAAAGGAGCTCAGGGAGGAACTGGCTAAACCTCTGGCTAAGCTGTTCAGTGGATCACTGGAAACCGGTATCATTCTGGTGGAGTGGAGGAGGGCACAAGTGGTACCACTGCACAGAAGTGGTAGCAAGGAGGAAACAGGAAACTACCACCCTGTCAGTTTGACCTCGATAGTAGGTAAAAGGATGGAAACACTGCTTAAGGAAAGGCTGGTGGACTACCTAGAGACAAGGGGCCTGGTGGACCAAAGGCAACATGGATTCATGGCAGGGAGATCATGCCAGACCGACTTGATTGATTTCTTCAAGTGGGTGATGAAGGAAATAGACCAGGGCAAAGTGGTAGATGTGGCTTATCTTGACTTCAAGAAGGCCTCCGACACAGTCCCACACAGAAGATTAATTCACAAGCTGGCAGATCTGGGGACGGGGACAGAGGTAGTCACATGGGTTAGAAACTGGTTGAGTAACAGAGCACAGAGTGGTGGTAAATGGGGTTAGCTCACAGGAGAGAAGGGTAACAAGTGGCATACCCCAGGGATCACTGCTGGGACCAGTGCTTTTCAATTTCTTCATAAGCGATATTGCAGAGGGTTAGCCTGATTGCAGATGATACAAAGCTATGTAATAGGGTAGATACACAAGAAGGTATAGAAAAAATGAGGAGAGATCTGAAGAGGCTAGAAAACTGGTCCAAGGAATGGCAGTTGGGTTTCATTGCAAAAAAGCGCAGGGTTATGCACCTGGAGAGAGAGAATCCTATGGTCAAGTATGAACTAGATGGGGGAATACTGGAGGCCACCAAAGAGGAACGGGATCTGGGGTAGTCGTAGAAGACAAACTCAAAGTGGCTAAACAGTGCAACAAAGCAGTCAGAATGGCTAACAGAATACTAGGGTGCATAGGGAGGGGTATAACAAGTAGAAGGAGGGAAGTGGTGGTACCATTGTACAACTCCCTAGTAAGGCCTCATCTGGAGTACTATGTTCAGTTCTGGAGGCCCCATCTCCAAAAAGACATAGACAGGATAGAGACGGTACAGAGGAGGGTGACAAAAATGGTGTCCGGGATGCAGCATGAGTCTATGAGGAGAGACTTAGAGCTCTCAATATTTACTCCCTGGAGGAGAGGAGAGAGAGAAGGGGAACATGATAGAGACCTTCAAGTATCTGAAGGGGATCAACAGGGTACCAGAGGGGAGCATCTTTCACATGAAGGGAAATAGCAGAACAAGGGGGCACAGCATGAGACTAAAAGGGGGAAAACTTAAGGGGAACGTGAGGAAATTCTACTTCACTGAAAGGGTGGTGGAGAAATGGAACAGTCTCCCCAGGAAGTGGTGGGGCCGGCCACGGTTCAGGGATTCAAGAATGTGTGGGATAGGCACATGGAAATTATCAAGCTCAGGTGAAAGAAGGGAAAGTTGTCATAGCATCTAGGGTACCTTAAGCATTAGAAAGAGGGATAGGGCAGACTAGATAGGCCACAAGGCCCTTATCTGCCGACATCTATGTATCTATCAGTCTTACCTCTGCAGTTCTGTAAACTGATGGAGTCACTGATCAAAGAGGATCTTGTGGACTACCTAGAAAGCAGTGGTCTACAAGCTAGCAAACGGCATACATTTCTGGCAGGGAGGTCTTTTCAGACAAATCTTATAATTTTCTTTGACTGGGTAACAAAGGTGGTGGATAAGGACCACACTGGATTTACTCTACTTTGATTTTAGCAAGGCTTTCAATGCGGTGTCACGCAGAAGTTTGCTGAAGAAGCTGAATTACCTGGGCATGGCTAGGGACATAGCTATATGAGTAGGAAAGTGACTGAAGGAGAGACAGTAGAGGGTGATAAATGAGATGAAACTGGAAGAGAGCGAGGTCATGAGTGGGGTTCCGCAGGGATCTGTCTTGGGTCCTGTCCTCCTCAACATGTTCATCGGTGTCATTGGAGAGGATATCCAGGGCAAGCTGTGTCTCCACAGATTACACGAAGCCCTGTGGTAGGTTAGATACAAACAGAGGGATCAGGGAGATGTGGAGGGATCTACAAAGGCTAAAGAGCTGGTCTAAGGTTTTGCAGTTGATATTCTATGCCAAAAAAAATTGCAGAAATCTTCTTCGAGAATATCTCTTCCATTAAACTACGCCTTTGGAACTTTAGCCACCAGGCATTAAGACGACACAAAAGCCTTTGCTAGCCAGGGGCTGCCCACGATGACATCATACATCAGTGTCTACATAAACGTTGGCAGACCCATCACTCCTCGGTTCTTTCCCCACTGTTGACCATCCTGGTTGGACCTGCTGTAGGAAACATTGTCAATTAGCTGTTGTCATTTCTTATTTTCATTTATCAAAAACATTTATATGGTTGTCTCTGCATGCTGCAGAAGCTGAAATAGCCTTTGCTTCAGTACTGTGAATGCAGAGATAAAATTTACAAGGGGATTCACACACAGTCTGTGTTTACTGTTTGGGCATCTCTCACAACGTTCAAACCTGTGAGATCTGCCAGAATTTTAATCAGGTTACAAGGCAAAGCTGCAAGAAGGCTTTAGAAAACCTCCTTCTCCTTGAAACACCATGGAGAAGGGCCAAGGCCAAAAATCAGTGTCGCCCTCGCTGTCAGTGGAAAAACAGCCACTGAAATTGAAGGACCGAGACAAGAAACGGTCACGTCACAGGCCTCCTCATCATGAGGCCACAAACTTAAACACAAAGACAGAGAGAGGTCTTCGCTGGCAAGGTCCTGGTCACCATTGCAACTTAGAGGTAAATCTGTAGCGTCATCACCTGCTGCGGCAGGGTTGATGACAGCCCCTCCAACCATTGATGAGACAACAAGGTCAGGGCTTGGCTGAGGCACTTTAGAAAACTTCCTTCTCCTTGAAACACCATACCTATCACAGACAGTACGACACCATCGTCATTGGGTCAAGCCCTGTCGTCGATGACTGGTCATGGCCCCTGTCCAGGATGTCGTCAACATTCAAGCTGTGCTGGCATTGTTTTCTGAGATGATGCCTGTCTTGCCTCTGCAGCCTGTTATTCTGTTGACAGGGCTAACTAGAGCCCAGCCCCTGTTGATGCCATCTTCCAGCACACGGCAGATTCCTCCTTCTCAGCTGCCACTGGTGTCACCGACTGGCTCAGTGGCTTCTGCCACCAACAGAGACATCAGCAATGGGGCTGAATACAATACCTCATGTTGGAGGAGGAGGGTTATCAGGCAGAACAGTATATGCAGAGATCCAGTTCTACCCTCTCCTCCTGCAGTGAAGACTTAGTGGTGTATACCCCAGATCTCCTCCTGAGGATCCTGCATTTTATTCCATGATGCAGCAAATGTAAACTGCAGTGGGCTTTGCCATGGAGGAGGAAGACTCCACAAAAAAGAACCTCATGGATTTCTGGAGGTCCCTTGTACTTCCTACATTATAATTCCACCAATATAGTCTGCATTGGAGGATGCTACATTTGCTGCATAGTACAGACCTAACTCACTGCCTGCAGTACCGAGAAATGCTGATGATCAATACCCTGAACCATCTGTTAAGCCTTACTATGCCAGTCATCCAGAAAATGACTCCGTGGTCATCATGGCTGCATATGATGGATCCAGAGCACCTAAACACTGGAGTAGTTTGCCTCCTGACAAGGAATCTAGGAGGTTGGATGTGATGGGGGAGCACACATATGACTTTGCCTCACTAGGCCTTAGAGTTGCAAATTACCAGGCCCTTGTGATTAAATACCAAAATAGCCTCTGGAAAGCTGTAGCCCAGGCTTTGCCAGAAGGTTCTGCCAAGAATGATTTGATTAATAAGTTCTGGGGCTAAGGCTTTCAAACATTTGCTCCGCTCAGCTTGCAGTGTGCCTGATGCCACTGCCAGGGCAGCTGCTTCTGGTATTTGCATGAAGAAGTATTCTTGGCTAAGGGTTACTGGGTTTGCAAATGATGTGTAGGAAGCAGTTTTAAATGCCACTTTTAGAGGGACCAAACTGGTTGTGATGTAGAAGAGGTGCTCAGAGGCCTTCAGATATCTGAAATGGCCCTAAGATCTGAAAAATCCCTTTTTTCCACTCCGGCCAGGGGTTGTGGGAGGGGATCCTTTCATCAGCCTATTGTCACAAGTGGTCAGCCCTACCGTTAGCAAAGCTGAGGTAAGGGAAGTGGCCCTTTGCCGGGCCTCTTCCCCCCAGGTGCCCTTCAAAAGCACCCAAAACACTCCGTGCTAGTGGCTTTGCTTCCACTGGCTCCACATAACTCATTACAGACTACACCCCACCTCCACTGTTTTTTCCCCCGGGGTAGTTGCGGGGGGCAGAATCTGTCTGCACCTCAAACAGTGGTGAGAGGTTACCGTAGACAAATAGGTACTGCAGATTATTGAAAGAGGGCAAGCTCTGGAGCTGCTGGACACTCCTCCAGATCATCCTCCACCTCCTTGCCGTTATCCTCTGGGCTGTTTGTCCCTTCTTAAGGAAGAAATTCAGTCGTTACTTCAATAACATGCTATAGAATCAATTTCTTCTCAACAAAAGAACAAGGAGTTCTATTCCATGAAATTTCATGGTCCCAAAATGGATAGGAGATCTGCATCCTGTATTACATCTCAGGGTTCTTAACTTCTGCATAGAGTACAAGAAGTTTTGCATGGTCTCCCTACAAGCT
Source organism: Neoceratodus forsteri (assembly GCA_016271365.2). Classification (NCBI taxonomy): domain Eukaryota; kingdom Metazoa; phylum Chordata; order Ceratodontiformes; family Ceratodontidae; genus Neoceratodus; species Neoceratodus forsteri. Next base: position 196,895,800 of record CM057458.1, read on the forward strand.
CTGATCCTCCTGCTGCAAGCAGGGGGCTGGCTTTGCTCCCAAGTCATGAAGGATGCATACCTTCTTATCAAGATCAGAAAAGCGCACAGACAGTACCTTCACTTTATGATGGAGGGGGAGCACTACCAATTCAGAGTATTGCCCTTTGGCTTATCCTCTGCACCACAGGTTGTTACCAAGTGCTTGGCAGTAGTGGCAACACCCCTTCACAGAGAAGGCCTAAATATTTTTCCTTATCTGGATGACTGGCTCTTGAAGGCCAGTTCCAGGGATCTCTGCTACATACCCGGTCCTGGATAAGACTGGTGTTTCGACGACTTGAGGGTCACAGTGAATGTGCTAAAGTCTGTTATGACTCCCTGCCAGAGACTGCAGTACATGGTGGCAGTCTTGGGCACAGAGAAAGGGGTCTGCCACTAGACAGAGCAGAAAATTTGATTGTACAAGCACAGCCGGTGTACAGAAGTCATTCTGTTCCAGCAAGGATCACGTTACATCTTCAGATTCTCATGACTGTGGTCATTATAACTGTGCCACTGGTCTGCTTATGTATGAGGATCCCTCAGTGGGCACTCAAGGTCCAGTAGGATCAGCTGACTGATGAGCTGGATCAAATGATGCTCATCATGACCCCGTTAAGAAGAACATTAGTATGGTGAATGGATCGCAAAAATCTCTTACAAGGCATTCCATTCCTGGTACAAACTCCTGTCCAGGTCCTCACAACAGATGCCTCCTGAACTGACTGAGGTGCACATCTTGGCCCCTTACCAGATGCAGGGGTCCTGGGCCAAGGTAGAGAACAAGTTATACATAAATATCCTGAAGATGAGAGCTGTCCTGTACAGCTTCCAGGCACTTCAGGAACATCTGAGTCCAGCTTCTTTGTTAATACAGATGGGCGGTGTCACTGTGATGCATTACATCAGCAAACAAGGGGCACGCATTCCTATCCTTTTTGCTGGGAAGCAATGAGAGTATGGTACTGGGCTTTGTTCCACAGCCTAAAACTGCAAGCCATGCATTTCCCAATTCTCCAAAATGTCTTAGCAGACAAGCTTAGCAGGTCACAGTCCAGGATGCATGAATGAGTACTGCTGACCTCCATGGTAGACAACCTCTTCACAAGATAGGGCCATCCAGAACTGGACCTTTTTTTAAATCCCCACACAATGCAAAACTGCCAAATTTCTGCTTGTTTGCTCCAGGGTCTGAAGTTTTCTGGCAAAATGCATTGTCCATCTCTTGGAAAGGGAAATTCCTGTACACATTTCCCTCTTTCCGCTAATACAGAGGGTGCTAATCAAACTGAGAATGGAAGGTGCCTTGCTTATCCTTATTGCTCCACTATGGCTTTGTCAGCTCTAGTTTCCCCTCCTGCAGCAGATGGCAGTGGAGCCTCCTGTACCCTTCCTTCTGTGCCAGGGCCTGTTGTCACATGGCAAGGGTCCCTGCTCCATTCAGGCCTGAAGTCCCTATATCTGCATGCATGGCACCTGAAGACACAGACATTGCATGTTTAGGAGTATCCCCTGAGGTTGCTGATGTACTGATTATGGTTAAAAAGCCTTCTACCAGACATACTTGTTCCTTGAAATGGAAGTAGTTCCCTTTGGTGGCTACTTCCAAGAATCTGGACCGATATGCATGTCCTGTAAATGCTGTATTGGAATACTTGCTGTCACTGTCAGACTCTGGTCTACAGTATTCCTCACCTAAGGTGAATTTGGCTGCTGTATCTGCTTTCCATGCCCATACTGATGGTCATACGGTCACACAGAGGTGTTCCATACTTTTCTGAGAGGTGTTCTACATATGAAAGCTCCTATCTAAAATCCACTCCCACCTTGAGACTTGAATTATGTCATTCAGAAACTGACATTGGCTCCTTTTGAGACAGCCGTTAGTTGTGGCTTACGTTTTATGTCATAGAAAACATTATTTTTGATTGTAATCACTTGTACGCAAAGGATTTAAGAGTTGCAGGCTCTCTTGTGAGCCTACTTGTTTGGTTTTCCACAAAGGCAGGGTTTCTTTGCACACAAATCCTAAGTTGTTACGGAAGGTGGTATCCAAATTTACACAAACTATCCACCTTCCTGTGTACTACACTGAGCATACCAGTCAGGGTGAGGTATTGCTCCATGCTTTGGATGTTCATAGAATACTATGTGAATCACACCATGGACTGCAGAAGGTCCTCTGAGCTTTTTGTTTTGTTTGCCCCTAGGAAAAAGGGTGCCTCTGTGTCTAAACAGTGCCTGTCCAAATGGCTGGCACATTGTATTACGTTCTATTATAGGAAGTACGGTAAGGAACTTCCTGGTGCAGTTCATGGTCACTCCACTGGGGAAATGGCCAGTTCTGCTGCTTGTTTCAGAAATGTTTCTGCTGCTGAAATTTGCACTGCAGCCACTTGGAACACTGTCCACATCTTCACTAAGCATTGTAGTCTAGACATAGCCTCTAGGAGATGTTCTTGATTGGGACTTGCTGTACCGCAAAGCCTGCTGTCTTGAATGTCCACATCAGACTGTACCAGCCACTCACTGGCTTTTGGAAATGCTTGTGACTCATCCCAAAGGTGTGGCCTAATGGAGGAGATATCCTTGAAGAAGCTAGAATAGTTATGTACTTACTGTAACAGCAGAGAATCTCCTCCATTAGGCCATGCCATCCGTCCCTCTGTCCCCTTGTACTTCAATCAGTCAATCAATCAAACTTTATTTAACCAGGCATAAACACCATTGAGCAAGCTCATTTTCAAAGTGGTCCTGGACATCAGTACAATACAATACACAGTCACAGATGAGGTAGACAAAAAGCAAAACATTGTTGATGTGAAGGATGGTTTAGGCCTATACATACAGATCTAACATAGGTAAATGCAATTATAATTCATATTACGTCCACAAGGGAGAGAAGAGACTACAATCCTAGGCTATCACCAGTAAATAAAGGCTAGTACCTTTATGAAAATAAGTAGGGAGGGGACAGGAGAGAGAATGTGAGATAGGAGAGAGGGGATTGGGTGACGAGGACCGGAAAAGGAGGAGAGGGGCTAATAAGTGCTGGGTACCCCCTACTAGGGATGAGAGTCGAGCGAGACTCTGAATCATAGGATTCATGGGAGAAACCAGAAGCTAAGGGTTCATAGTCACCTAAAACAGCTGCAGATTTCCTTCAGGTATTCAGCTGTTAGTGCTTTGAATGTGACTAGACCTGGAAGTGAGGAAAGCTTTAGTGAGCTTTGCATGGCGTTCCATAGGGATGGGAGTGAGAAATTGATTGCAGCCGAGCCATAGGTTGTTTTCACTCTGGGAATCTGGAAACAAAGTATGGAAAAGTGTCTCAAACCATAGGATCACTTAGCACGTTCGAAGAAGCTCGAGATGTATGCAGGAAGTTTATTAGACAGTGCTCTAAAGAACCAGAGAAGAGCATTTCTTTTTCTCCTTGTTGAAAGTGAGGGCCATCCCATCTCTTGGTACAATAGGCAGTAGTGAGTGTGAGAGGGCATGTTAAGGATAAACCTTAAGGCCAGGTGGTAAAGAGTGTCAAGTTTGTTGAGCACTGTTGAGGGGCAATGATTGCAAAGAAAGTCAGCATAGTCCAATACGGGTAGGAATGTGAATTGTACTAGATTCTTTCTGGCTTCTTTGGTAAGCAGATGTTTAATACGGTAGAATAAGCCTAACCACTGCCTTAGTTTTTTCGAGACTTCATTCAGGTGGCATAGAAAGTTAAGCTTGTTATCCAGCCAGAACCCTGGGTATTTAAAGGTATCAACCATTTCAAGGGGTTTACCCAAAAGTGTTAGAATTTTAGGAATGTGTGTGGGTCCTAAGGCTGCCTTTGGTGAGAGGAGCATGGCTTTAGTCTTTTTGGCATTGAGTAGGAGCTTGTGTTTGATAAGGTTATATTGGAGAGAAAGTCTCACTGTAAGTCCTCATGGGCCAAGTCCAGTGATGAATTTGAGGTGTAGAGTACAGTATCATCTGCAAATAAGTGCACATTAGCTGTGTGCAGATGTGAGTCAAGGTTATTGATATAGATTGCAAATTGGATTGGGCCCAGGTTGGAGCTTTGGGGGACACCTCGTGGAAGAGATTTTAGCGGAGACGATTCACCTGCAGCATTGACTTGTTGTAACCCGTTGGTAAGGTAGCTGGTGAACCATTTGATGGCAGAACTATCGAGACCGATATTTCTCAGTGCGGTAAGCATAATGCTGTGATCCACAGTGTCGAAAGCCTTACTAAGATCAAGGAAGAGGGCAAACACATGCTTCTTTGAATCCAAGGCAATTTGCCAATCAGTGGTTACTTTTGCAAGGGCAGATACTGTGCTATGTTTGGCTCTAAAGCCAGACTATGCTGGGTTTAGCAAATTCTGCGAATCCAAGTGCTCTCTAACTTGGGTGTTGACAATTTTTTCAAGTTGTTTGAAAGGGTAGATAGTATGGAAATGGGCCAGTAACTGTTCAGGTCGCTCGGATCCCCAGACTTGAACAAGGGTATGATGTGGGCAGTTTTCCACGACACAGGTAGCTAGCCCTGCTTCAGGGAGGTGTTGAATAAATGGGTGATGGGGGCAGTCAAGCAGAAATGGCCAAGTTTTAGGAAGTAGGGTTCAGTATTGTCTGCACCGGCACACTCTTTTGTATCCAGTGACAGAGGGAGGTCCTCTAGTTGTTTAAACGTGACTGTATGGAAGCTGAAAAAGGAGAAATGAAGTTGGCTAGGGCTGAAATTAGCATTAGAGTCAGCAGTGGAGTCCCCTAACAGGCTGAGCTTGTTGATAGGTAAGGTGTCAAAGGCTAGCCTTGCAGTGGCAAGGTGTTCGTTGAACTGCTCTAATATAGCAGCTCTGTCCATGAATGTAGCTCTATCAGACACAGTTTTGGCTGGAAGGGAGGTGTCAGTAGAATGATCTTCAACCTCTTTGAGGATGTTCCAGAATTTGGCAGAGTTGTTTTTGTTGTCTTCTAGTTCTGCTTGAAATTATCTAGCTTTTTCAGACCTAATTAGTTTGGTGCAGGCATTTCTAGAAGTACGAAATGCTAGCTAGTCGGCCTCCAGGTGAGATTTCCTCCCTTTTTTCCACCAGAAGTCTCTGTCCTTGAGCGCTTTCTTCAGGATAGGAGAGAACCAGCCAGGAGGTCTTTCTTTAGACTTGATCAGCCTTAAGGGGGCATGTTTGTCTATTAGCCCACTAAGAGTCAATGAAAGATATTAAATGCCTCGCTAAGGGAAGGGTCTAGGTAGAAGTCCTGCCATCTGATGTTACCTAGGTCTTTCAGGAAGGCATTCTGGCAGAACTTTTTCAGGCATCTTTTCAGTTTGAATTTAACGGCCGGTTTTATTTGGGGAGAATGTCTGATGCGGGCAATGGCACAATGATCATTTATGTCGTTGAAGAACACTCCAGTATGCGAGATGTTATGAGGCTTGTTTACTAACATGAGGTCCAGAAGGGAGCTACGTGCAGGGTTTTTTCTGTTGGGTCTGGTGATTGCAGATGTCATTTGTACCAGTCCATTCGCATCACGGAGATCCTTCAGCTTCTTGGAGTTGTCATCATTCCAGTTTTGGTTGAGATCCCCCATTAGAATACACTCTCTGTTAGCCGAGTTGATTAGGCTTTGGAAATGTGGCAAGAGGGCCATGCCACCAGAAGGTGGTCGGTAGCATGCAGCAATAAGGAGTGCCTTTTCATTGAAGAGGGATAATTTTAGTGCCAGGCATTCAAATTCTTTAGCCTTAGTGGTACAATCAACAACTGTGACAGCGAATTTACTTCTAACATATATTATGACCCCACCCCCCCGTCTGTCTATCACATTGGTAGGTGTTGTATCCCGGTATGTTGATAGATTTGTCTGGGGTCGAGGACATAAGCCAGGATTCCAATATCATAAAGAAATCAGGGGATGCATGTAGAGCCCAAGTCTGTATTAGGTCGAGCTTCTTAAGTAAACTACAGACATTCACGTGAAGGAAGCTGATAACCTTGGTATTGTGGGATGTCCGCAGAGGTGTTCAGAGAAGCAGGTGGGCCTGGGTTTAGTTCGATGTTTCCAGAACGGAGTAGGAGAAGCAGCAGTAGTAGTTTCTTGAGGTAATGTCTTAGTCTGCTGAGTAGTCTCTTGTTGCTCCGTCTGGCATGGGTAGGTTTGGTGGTGGCTGGTTTATGGATATTAATGCAGTTTGTTAGGGATAAGGCATAAATGACTGTTATAGCCGACAGGTTCAGAGGCGCCTGCATGTGTTCTTTAGTCAGTGCCTGGTGTGAGGAAGGGCAAGACCATATGGGAGTCATCCCCGCTGTGTGTTGCCATGGTCTATTAGGAGAGGGCATATCTTGGTAGTCGGCAAAGGAGGAGTTTCGGCCTTGGTGCAGATTGGCAACCGAAATTCTGAATGGGGTGAAGGTTAGTAGGATGAGGCAGCTAAACAGGAGAGTATCCTTGTGTGGCATTTTTAATAGGGAGTTATCTCCTAGTATAGGTATCGTGCTCGAGGCTGACAGGACCAATCTGTATCAAATTACTTTTAAGAAGGCAGGGCTATCTAAGGATGGGGGCTAGAAGATAGGCGTGACTAACAGTGCTTGGTCCAATAGGCATGTAAAGGGTTGGCCTAGCTCTCAGGGGAAGAGCATTTAATAGAGGTTGGGGTGGGTGGTGTGGGAAGAAAATTCACAAGAGGCTTGTACAGAGCGAGCGGAGGCACCCAAAGCAATAGGAAAAAGTTGGAAAAAGCCATGAAGAGCAGATTCTCTAGGCAAATCACAATCACAGGCAAAGCTGTAAAAGCAGTAGCCAATCGGAGGGGTTCCCAGAGAGTCACTGGCCAATTGGGGCTCCAGAGCTGTTCCTCGAGGCTATGAGCAAGCTCACCCAGCTTGTAGGGCTCCTAGGCAGGCAGGTGAAGGGCGCGTGGCCGGCTGGCTTCTCCAGCCATGGCTGCAGGAACGTGGAGACAGTAGCCTGATCAGGGGCTCTCAGAGCTGCAAAAGAACAGAGTTGGGAGTTTAGTTAAGGGCAGGCAGGACAAAAGAGCCTGAGGAGAGGACAAAAAAATTTAATCGGGGGGTGGGGGTGTGATTCAGCAAAAGAAAGGAGGCAGACAAAGCCGGGGGGGGGTGGATGGGCAAGGATCCAGACGGTTATGCAATTTAGAGTGGTGCCGCTTTAGCCCAGGGATATGCTAAGATGAGTGGAAATTAAGGTTTGAGTGGGAGGGGGAGAGAGAGCGAGTATCTACAGGAGGGTTAAGTTAAGAAAAACAGAGAAGCAGCCTATGTTAGGAACACTTTATACAATAATAAGGTCCCAAAAGTTTAACAATTCTACACAACACTGTACATTCCCCCAACAAAATCAGTCACAGTTTAAAATTCACAGGAGGCTTGTACAGAGTGAGCGGAGGCGCCCAAAGCAAGAGAAAAAGTTGGAAAAAGCCATGGAGAGCAGAGTCTCTAGGCAATCAATTACAGGCAAAGCCGTAAAAGCAGCAGCCAATCGGATGGGTTCCCAGAGAGTCGTTGGCCGATTGGTACTCCAAAGCAGTTCCCCGAGGCTGGGAGCACGCTTACCTAGCTTGTAGGGCTCCTAGGCGGGCAGGTGAAGGGCGTACGGCCGGCTGGCTTCTCTAGCCATGGCCGCAGGAACGTGGAGGCAGTAGCCTGATCAGGGCCTCTCGGAGCCAGCTTGTAGGGCTCCTAGGCGGGCAGGTGAAGGGCGCACGGCTGGCTGGCATCTCCAGCTGCGGCCACAGGAACGTGGAAGTGGTTGCCCGATCAGGGGCTCTTGGAGTTGGCTTGTAGGACTCCTAGGTGGGCAGGTGAAAGACGCACAACCGGCTGGCTACTCCAGCCGCGGCTGCAGGAACATGGAGGCGGTAGCCCGATCGGGGGATCTCAGAGCTTCATTGAGGGTAACATCACATACTGTGCCTAAACCTGATCCATGGCTCTTGTATCCAGTACCGTATCTTGCCTTGTATATCTGGTGCTGGTCTGATCTCCTGGTTCCGCATGGTTAAAGGTCCTCTGAGTCTAGTCTCCAGCGGGGAACTGAGGAGTGATGAGGCCAGCCATGTTTATGTAGACGCTGATGCATGACATCATCATGGGCGGCCCCTGGATAACAAAAGTTTCCATGTGGTCCTAGTGCCTGGCAGCTTTAGTTCCAAAGGTGTGGCCTAATGGAGGAGATTCACTCGAAGTATGTAACTCTTCTTTGTGCATCTTGGGGGGGGGGGCAGGACAGAGTACTGGATGGAAGGGGTTAAACTGAGAACTACGGCAAAGAAAATGGACCTTGGAGTCATCATTAGTGACCACCTCAAACAATCAAGACAGTGTAACAAGGCCTATAGTAAGGCTAATAGGATGCTGAAGTGTATTGGAAGGGGTATTGTCAGTAGGAAAACAGATGTATTACTATCTCTGTATAGGTCATTGGTAAGGCCACCCCAGAAATACGGTGCTCAGTTCTGGAGTCCTTACCCAAGGAAAGACAGGGGCAGGATGGAGGCAGTGCATCAAAAACCAAGAAGCTTACGCTCAGGGAGACAGTCTCCTCTAGTTTAAATAAACTGAGGCAAAACTAAATAAATCCATATCACAGCTATTTAATAACTAATAAAACACAGATAACAACCAGATGCAAAACCCAGCACTTCGAACACAGGGATGTTCATGGGGGGGGAGGTGAACAGAGAACCAATCCATTCAAATACACAACTGTTAAAGGTATATAACACAATTATGCCTACACCACAGTGTAACAGTCATAAAGATTCTTTTTTATTATTATTATTATTTTGTAGTGGCAAAAATGCAAAAGAAATTTACAATAACGAGTAGCTTAATTTTAGGGCTTACTAGTCACATTTATTTGTGATCTGTTACTTAATAAGATTTTTTGTATTAGAATCAACCATGTTTGGCACATTTGAATTGAGCCAAACACATGCATATACATTTTATGGAATAATATGGACTGCCTAAATTTCAAGCATCTATTTAGTCTAAATTGGAAGAAAAATGGTATTACTATATGTGGCAATAGCTATCTTCCTGTTATTATTTGTATTATATTTTTGCTATAAATATGTTTTTTTTTGAATTTCTGCTTATGAAACATGGCAGTCTGCATAAGGCATCATGGGACATTGGATTTCTTGTTTTTTAAAAGAAAAAGTTGCTCTGCCCTCTCGCTGATCTAAAGGGCACAGCTGGCTTGTAGAAAATCTAACACTTATGTGCTAAACCTTCTGTGATTGTTATAAAAAACAGGTTATAACAAGTCACTGCTTTGAACCTAGGAAACCAGTCATAAAACATTACATTTTACAGCATACCAAGAGGGAAGCCGTTTCTGATAGACCTATGTGAAAATTCAACCTAATATGAGAAGTGTTTTCAGGATGTTTCTCTGAAAGATTAAAGGGATATTGTAACCTGCCATAAAACCATACTCTGATGAAGACAGCCTGTCTTGTTATAATTCAAATTATTGCTGTATTTGCAGATTCCAGTCAAGTAGTAATCTGACCTGTTTTGCCTGTGCAGTTGCATATTACAAATTAAGTATGTAGAACTGAATGTGATCTCATGCTAGCAGCCCAGTGACATCACAGGATGGGAGGGACATTCTGGCTTGTTTGATATTGGAGAAGCTGGCTGAAAGGATTGACACTTTTGTTCTGGACGTCTAAGGGACATTTTGTTCCCGGACTCAAGAGAAACCACTTCTGCCAAGACTGGCAATTCAAGTGTGAACCCCTTGCCAACTGAACACTAAGGCAGAATTAGCTAATTATGTGCAAGGCGCGTTAATTTGAGATTTTCCATTTCTTTCTCTGATTGTAACCTTAATGTATATATGTCTGTTTTATGTACTGTATTTATTTACTATTTTTAATTCTAATAAACTTTGTTTTTCCTTAAAACCTGCTGAGAAATTTTCTCATTTTGAGTGTGAATGGTTGAACAGTATTGATAATTCTGACTTAACTGTTTAAATTGCTTAAGATGTCACCATATGCAGCCACGCTAACAAGGATCTGTGTAAAGATCCAGCAAGGTAAGAAATATCAACATCTCAACTGAGTCAGCAGGGGGTTGTGAACCAGGTTGGTTGTATGCCCGCTGGGTCAAGTATTGCATTGCTTTGCCTGAAGAGAGTGTGATATTTGTACCTGTTACCAGGGAGTGCTACCTAAAAAGGGTTCATTATTGACCCCAGGACTCGAGACTGGTAGTTTACTCGGACCCAAAACAAACAGGAGGGTTGTCCCTGTTTGTCCCCTGATCACGAATCGCATTTCAAGGTTGGACATTGTGGGATAAGAGAGCCTGACCCACGGAGTGGATTTATGACAGATTTGGTGCACAGCGTTGGGATCTGAAAGATTTGTCTGTATACTGTGCAATTATTTGGTGACACGGGCGTAAACAGTCCAGTGTGTCGGATTGATAACTGTAACACTTCACACACAAACAAGGCAGGCTTTTTTTTTTTAAAGAAATATATAATTTTGATTACAGTCTAAAGTTTCCTACCTGTTTTATTTTATTTTTTGAGTGCAAGCTAGTGTAGCCGTAGATTAGGGAAGAAGATGGCTTCCACCTACAGCAACTACATTGTGGAATACCTGAGGCAGTTGTGCCAGGAAAGAGGAGTCCGGAGTAAGGGGCGAAATAAACAGCACCTCATGGAGGCTCTTGTGGCAGCCAGTGCACAAATGACTGCCCAGAGCCTCGGGTCACAGTCAGTGACTGAAGGGGACCAGACTTTGGATGTGGTGGTGCCAGAGTCTATCACAGTATCCAGTCCTAGGGAGAAAGGCAGCGAGACCAGTGGGAACCGAGAGCTTCGGCAGCAGGGGAGGGTCACCACAGTGCAGGAGCTGGAAGGGATCTGGCTACAGTTGGAGCTGAGGAAACTGGAATTCAAGTGGAGGCAGTCCAAAGCCCAGCAACAGAGGGAATTTGAGCAGAGGAAGCGGGAGATGGAGAGAGAAGAAAGACAACACCAGAGAGAGGCCAAGGAATGAGAATGACAGCGAGAATTTGAATTGGAGAAACTAAAACTCCAGCGTCCAACGCCAGAGCGGTAAGTGGCAGGGGTAAAACTGAATCCCCAGGGCTGGGGTATAAATTAAATTCTAAATTAATTGCTGAATTTAAAGAGGGAGAGGACATGAATGCATCTTTAAATTCATTTGGAAAGATTTGTATTCAGGCACAGATTCCCAGGGAGTCCTAGAGCCTTCAGCTATCCCCTCTACTTACTCCGGCAAAGGGCGTGAAGCATTAAGCCAAATGGACAATCAGGACAGTAGTAATTATGAAAAACTTAAAGCTGTATTGCTTAAAAAGTATGACTTGACACCTGAAGCGTACAGAGTTAAGTTCTGTAAGCTCAGGAGAAGCCCTGACATGAGCTACGAGGAACTGGCCACAAAGCAACGTCAGTTTTTGAAACATTGGTGAGAGGGGAGTCAAAGCAGACTCTACAGAGAAAATAGAGGATATGGTACTTTTGGAGCCATTCGGCTTGCCCAACAGAGCTGAAAACCTTTCCAGGAGAGATAGGTAACCTGCGCACAATGTGAGCGGAGCGCTGTAAGGGCAGCCAGCCCAAAAACTTAAATTCAGAACAATCAGTTCTACCAAAGCAGAAAAAATCCAGCAAAACATTAAATTAAGCAAAAGTCTGCTTTATTCATTCACCGGGTGACAAGCCCCTAGTGCCTCAGCAATGTGCCTTCCAAGGGGGAGTGACAGTGAGGATTTGAATTGGAGAAACTAAAACTCCAGCATCCAACGCCAGAGCAGGTAAGTGGCTGGGTTGAAATTGAACCTCCAGGGCTGGGGTATAAATTAATTTCTGAATTTAAAGAGGGAGAGGATATGGATTCATTTTTAAATTCATTTGAAAAGATTTGTATTCAGGCAGAAATTCCCAGGGAGCCCTGGAGCCTTCAGCTATCCCCTCTACTTACCGGCAAAGGGTGGGAAGCATTAAGCCAAATGCACAGTCAAGACAGTAGTAATTACGAAAAAACTTAAAGCTACATTGCCTAAAAAGTATGAATTGACACCTGAAGTGTACAGAATTAAGTTCCATAAGCTCTGGAGAAACCCTGACGTGAGCTACGAGGAACTGGCCCCAAAGCAACGTCAGTTTTTGAAACATTGGTGGGAGGGATTCAAAACGGACTCTAGAGAGAAAATAGAGGATGTGGTACTTTTGGAGCAGTTCTTTTGGGCTTTGCCCTGCAGAGCTGAAAACCTGGCTGGAGGACCAAGATCCAAAAAACAGTGCAGGAGGCTGCCAAGCTCTTGGACCGCTATGCCAGGAACAGGCTTGCTTTGAAAGGGAGTGGGGCGGGTGTGGCAGCACAGAAAGGGAAAAGCATACCTTCAGGGTAGCTAAAACCCTCACTGCCTACCTAGAAAGCGGGCAGCCCCAAGGTACAAAGAAAGAATTTACCTGATAAAAAAATGATGATTGTTGGTTTTGCAAACAACCTGGGCATCTTGCTAGACAGTGTCCTAAAAAGGCACAGAGTGGGCAAAGGGGTGCTGGGAAAGAGGAGGTTTTTTTTTTTGCATCTCTGAAAGCATGGCAATTAACATGGAGGAGCACATACACCCACTTACTGTTAATCGGGTGCAAACTCCTGGTTTAAGGAAGACGGGGGTATCTCTTACTCTGGTAAAAGGGGATTTGGTTGAGCCTGGACAGCTTATACCTTATCAGTTCATAACTGTAAGGGGATTTACTGTGGAGGAAAAACTCTGCCCCTAGCAAGTATTGTCCTGGACTAAGTTGAGACAGGAGAGAGGGTGCAGAAGGTGGCTGTAGCAGACAACCTCGTTCTGGATGTGATTATAGGGAATAATCTAAAAAAGGGGGTGGTATGTGCGGTTACCCGCAGCCAGACAGCAAAGGCTGACTGCAGTTCCCTGAACCCCGTGGAAGCTCCTGTGGAAAACACTGGAAGGCTGGTTCCCCAGCCTGTGTCTCCTGAAATGGAGAGTAATGAAAGGGAGGTAGAACTTCCCCAGGTAGCAGTTCACGAAACAGCTACCGAAGGTTACTCTAAGGAGGGGAGGGGTAACCAGTGGTCAAACGGTTAGGGATGGCAGTGACCTTGAATGCCCTGATGCTAGAGGTATGGACCCCAGTTTAGAGACTGAAGGGGATATGTCTCGTGCCTTGGGAAAATGTGTGGATTTTGCAGTTGCTCAGAGGGCTGATCTTAGTTTAGAGAGGCTGAAGGCTTGTGTAGAATCTGACAGGACACAGGGAGGTGACGTTGGACATGGAGTGTATTGGGACAGTGGACTGTTGTATACACAGAATGTAAGGACAGAGGGAGGGGTGATAGGCAGGCAGCTTGTTGTTCCCCATGGGTGTCGTGAGCAGTTGCATAAAATTGCTCATGATAGCCCCATGTCTGGACATTTGGGAATCGCGTGCACTACGCAGCGATTGGCCCAGAATTTCTATCTGCCTAACTTCACCCAGCAGGTCTTATCACCGGTGCCAAGAAATAGGGAAAGCAGGCAGTAAAAGCAAAGCTGCCCTAATTCCCTTGCCCCTAGTGGAGGAGCCATTCCAGAGGGTAGGAATTGCTATTGTGGGACCTTTGAGTACCCCATGCTGCTCCAGGAAGAGGTATTTCCTGACGGTGGTAGATTATGCCACCCTGTTCCATATATATATATATATATATATATATATATTTTTTTTTTTTTGAATGTCCAACAAGCCCTAGACTTACGCTGCTCATTGTCACAAATTCCTTTTGTGTTTTTGTAACTAGGAGATCATTTTTGTAGGAATAAAATATAATATTTTTTGACTATCACACTATTATGCAAGTATGATTGTGTTACTGTATGTACCTTTAATAGTTGTGCATTAAATGGATTGGTTCTCTGTTGTTCACACCCTCTGATGAAGGCCCCCTGTGGACAAAGCGCTGGGGTTTGCCTCCGGTTGTTCTCAGTGTTTCACTAGTTATTAAATAGCTGTGATGCTGATTTATTTTGTTTTGCCTCAGTAGAGACAACAGTCTCCCTGAGTCATGCTTCTTGGTTTTTGTATTTCCCTAGCTTGCACCTCTCCCTCATCCCTGGATGCACTACAAGCTGGAAAGGAGACAGTGCAACTCAGGGTGGCCAAGATTATTCAGTGCCAACAGGGAAGATCTTAACGAAGAGCATCTCAAGACATTGAACATGTTCTAACTGGAGACCAGGCAAGAAAGGGGGATATGATTGAAACCTTCAGAACCCTAAAGGGAATAAATAGGGTGAACTGCTGGGAACTATTTAGCAGAAGTAGAGTCAAGAACCTGAGATCATGAGTGGAAACTGATGAGGTGAAGCTTTAAGAGGGATATGAAGAAGTTCTGTTTTATGGAAAGGGTGGTGGGGCCATAGAACAGTCTGCCAGCGGAGGTGGTGGATGCCAAGACCGTAAATGGTTTCAAGCATGGCTGGGACAAAGTGAAGGGTTTAGTGATTGCTCAGGTTAGTAGCAGTAGGGAATTGAGCAGGGGTGGTGGACCAAGAGGGATAAAACCTTGCATAGACAATAGGTCCCAGGGCAGATAGGGAACTCTGGGCAGACCAGACGGAACTTCAGTCTTTTTCTGCCATCATTGTCTTTGTTTTTGTAAACCATTTGCAAATCTTCTTAAATTCCGGTTTCCAAATTTGCACAACATACATATTGCCCTGTTTCTCAGTGTGTCAGTTCCTGCCAGCTTTAAAATTTAGTAGAAACAGGCCACCTTCATTAGAAGAGATGTTGTGTGTCATTCAGCTTATCCTAGGTAAACACATCTGAAATAAATAAAAACCCTACTTAGTGGAAGCTAGCTCGCCTGTACAGTTTCACTGTATGATGAGGTTACAGCAGCTATTTTTCTAGCTGGCTGATAGCACCATCCACTGGAGCATCCGAGCTCCGCATCCTTAAGGATTCTCTGTCTCCTTAGTTATTCAAGCATGCTGCTCTGCTAGGATTTTTTTTTTTTTGCTTTTTGTCCGCCTTCTGAACTCATGCTATCTATATATCATGACTGCTTTTTTTTGTTTGTTACAGAAACAACAGGCGATGTAAAACCATGGAAAGACTGTTATCATCTCTGAAATGTAAACACAGTTCTGCATTGCTAAATAGGCAGTGCAGCATATAACCTGATCAAAATTCCCATTGGATTGTGAGCAGAGGTTTCACATGGGGTTGTGTTGATGTATATTTTTTCTTTTTTGTGGAAGTCAAAAAATGCCATGGAAGTTGTTTAAATGTTTTGAAAGTTATAATACTTTCCAGTTCCAAAACATTTTGGTATTCAATATTCTTAGGGAAGACCACAGTCTTAAATTTAATAAAAAGCATTTTTAATGTAAAAACCCAAAATTTTCTTTTAAAAGAATCAAGCAGCTTTTACTTTAATGCCTACAAAACCGAATATCAGATAATTTTCTCCCCACTCCCATGTGAGTACAGGACCATCTCTACTTTTACTCTTGACATTTTTGCTGTATACGAACATATATACAAACATATGAAAGTTGCCAGCAGCAAAAGGCCATCCTGGTCTATCTGGGCTGCTCGAGATTGCAGCTAGCTCCCTATTCAGCAGCCGACCCACCCCTTCCCCTTACCCTCCCCCTTTGTCCTGTCCCACTCCTTCTTGAAGCATTCCACTGTGTTACATGCCACCATCTCAGCTGGTAGTGCGTTACACGTGCCACCACCCTCTCCGTAAAGAAATGCCTCCTCACCTCCCTCCTAAATCTTCCCCTCTCCAATCTCATGTCAGGGCCCCTAGTGTCCCTTCCCATCCTCCTCCTGAATAGACCCTCTGTGTCGGTTTTGATTATCCCCTTCATGTATTTGAAGGTCTCAGTCATGTCCCCAGTGTCCCTCCTCTCCTCCAGTGTGTACATGTTTAACTTTCTTAGTCTGACCTCATATGGCAATTCCCCCAGGCCCTGAATCATCTTCGTTGCCCTATGCTGAATCCCCTGCAACAGCCAAATATCCTTTTGTAAGTATGGGTGCCAGTACTGCACACAGTATTCCAGGTGGGATCTAACCAACAATCTGTATAACGGTAGAATAACCTCCCCTCTTCTCGAGGTAATGCCCCTTGCAATGCACCCCAGCATTTTTGTTGCCAGTTGCTGCTGCCTTTCTACATTGGACGGAATTGTTCATTGCTCCCTTGATGAGCACCCCCGGGTCCTTCTCTTCTGTTACCTCCAGCCACCCCCCCCCTCCCCGATGGTAGGTTCTCCTCGGATGTTTTGTTCCGAAGTGCAGAACCTTGAATTTGTTTGCATTGAACCTCAGCTGCCATCCTTAGACCATGCTGCTAGCCTTTCCAGATCCTCCTGTAGCCCCACCACCCAACCTGGTCATCCACCACCGCTCCCATCTTGGTGTTATCTGCAAATAGGCTGATTTTGCTGCTGATGCCCTCTGAGATGTCTGCAATAAATATGCCAAACAGCACTGGGCCCAACCCTGACCTCTGTGGAACACCACTTGTCACAAGCGTAGGTGATGAGTATTCCTCATCTACCACCACCCTCTGCTGCCTATCTTTTGGCCAGTTCTCCACCCACACCACCAGTTTTGATCCTGCCCCTGTGCCCTGTGGCTTGCTTCCAAGTCTCCCATGCAGTACTGAATCGAAGGCCTTACTGAAGTCTAGGTACAGAACATCCACCACATGGCCCCCGTCAATTTGCCTAGTCACCCAGACATAATATTCTACCAGGTTGGTCTGACATGACCTACCCTTGACGAAGCCATGATGCCTTTCGTCCTACACCCCGTTCACCTCCAGTAGTGCCACTAGCCTCTCCTTTAGGATGGTCTCCATTAACTTCCCCACTATGGATATTAGACTTGCTGGCCTATAGTTCCCTGGTTCATCCTTGGGTCCGCTGTTGTGGAGGGGAACCACATGAGCCAGTCTCCAGTCATTAGGTATGCATCCTGTGTCTCGAGATGACTTAAATAATTCTGCCAAGGGTCCTGCCAGGACCTCTGCCAGCTCCTTCAGCACTCTTGGATGTACTTCATCCAGTCCCGCCTTCAATGCCCTTTACCCCTCCAGCACTCTTCCCAGTGTGATTTCTCCTTTAGTCATCCCACCCAATCTGTTTCTATCCCCCCTCCTACTATGGGTAGCGCTCCTCCCTTTCTTTTGTAAAGACTGAACAGAAGTAGTCGTTGAGCACTTCTGCCTTTTCATCCCCCTCTTCCACCCATCCCCCCTTCTTAATTCTTACTATTTGATCCTTACAGCTTTTATTCTCCCAGATGTACCTAAAGAAGTCTTTTTCCCCTTTTTTGTGCTCTGCACCAGCCTGAATTCTCTTGCTGCCTTGGCTGCCCTTACCCCCCCATGTCACTGCCTTTGCTTCTTGCAGATATTCCTCCCTATCCTCCTCCTTCGCCAATTTTCTGTATATCCTGTAAACTGCCCTTTTCCTCCTCATCCTGTCTAACATCCCTTTGCTTATCCAGCTGGGTTTCTTTCCCTAAGCCGCCTTAGTTTGTGCCCTACAACAAGTTTCTTTTGCTTCCACTATCCCCTGTCTTATCAGTTCCCGCCTTTATTGTGTGTCCATACCCGGCTGAATTTTGCACAGAAACCCCTTACCACTTCCCTCATCTTAAAGTTGACATTTCTGAAATCTAGCACCTTTGTGCCAGATGCCCACCTCTCTTTAGCCATCTGTAACTGAAATCATACTGTCCGGTGGTCACTCCTCCCACCCCAAGTGGTTCCTCCACCCTCAAATCCCTCACCCACTCTCCATTGGTAAGTACAAGGTCAAAGGTGTTCCTTTCCCTAGTTGGTTCCTTGACCAACTGTACTAGAAGGCTTTTCTGGAAGGTGTCAATCTTTACCTGCTCCCTTGTGTTCTTTGTGGTAGGTGTGTCCCGCTCCACCCCCGGCAGGTTGAAGTCCCCTTCTATCACCATCCCCCCCTTCCTGCAGTTACTCCTGATCTGTTCTGCTAGTACCCCGTCCATCCCTTCAGACTGAGAGGGTGGCCTGTACACCACTCCCAGTCTTAGTGATCAATTTTTGGGATCCTGTAGTTGCACCCACAGTGCTTCTGTATCTCCCTCGTCTCCCTCCTCCCTTACATATGTTAATCCCTCCTTTAGGTACAGCGCCAACCCCCTTCCCCCATCCTTCCGGTGTAATCTATACCTCGAAACCATCATGTCCCAGCCATGGATTTGGGTGGCCCATGTCTCGGTTATAGCTGCCACATCCACTCCCCCCCCCCCAGGAGAGCCTGTACTTCTGCCCCCTTATTCCCAAGACTCCTAACATTTAGTGTTACCACCTTCCAACCCTTGTCTCTAGCCCTCCCCCAATCTCTCTGTCTCTCCTTATGTCCGCTCCCTTAGTAGTTGCCTTCTTCCTCACCTTGCCATCATGGGAGCTAATCACATTTGGTTTCACATCAGTAGGCCTCTGAACTCCTTAATCCATCCTGCTTACCCCCTTCCTAGTTTAAATGCTTCTCAATGTGCTTCCCTATCCTTGCCTTCAGTACATTTTTCCCTCCTCATTTAGGTGCAGTCTATCTTTTGCATACAGATATACACGTATATCTGGAAGTCAAGTGCTTCCAAAATAGAGAACGTGCAAACATTGTGTCCTTTTTTACTGGGGGCGTAACAGTATTAGGTAAATGAGTAGTGATACTGTTTGTATGGCAAAACTGGTGTTTTATTACCAGACTCATAACTGAATTTTGCCCAGTGTTTTGACTATATGTATTGCATTTGTGTTAGTTTTTCTGTAGGATAAAGTATGGGTCGGGGTGTGTAACTAGAAGTGTACACACACCCGAGGGGTTAGATGCTACATAAACCCTGAGAACAAAGCTCGAGGGGCTTATGCATAGCATCGAACTCTCAGGGTGTTTGTAAACTTGGAGTTTACACACCCTGACCCATATTTTATTTTATACAATTGCTGGGTTTCCCTTTTTCACGTCAGCAATTATATAAAATAAAAATAGACATTCTGGTGTGGTTACCAGCCGTGGTCAGGTTTCGGTGCATGGGGTCTGGCCTACTGCCTTTTCCCCCCACTGTTGGTAGCCCAGTTGTTGTTTGTTTTGTTTTTTAATTAGGACATCCGTGCATTTTAAATTACTTACCACCAATTCCAAGTGGCGGTTTGTCTGGGAGAACGAGAAGGCAGCCACCGGCGATGGTCAGGAATGGAGAACTGTGGCGTGTGTATGCGCAGAGCGAGGAAAACCGTGCAAATGTTTGCTGTAATAAACACACCTTTATTATGGCAAATTATGCCACAGTTTCCCCTATGGGAAAAAGGGGAAGCCGGTAATTGTATTTATTTGTGTTACCAAGAAAGGGCTCCATTGAGTGATTCTCATTTACAAGGAGGTCCTGGCAGAGAGCTGAAAAGATACAGCATGGTTTACAGTGTAGCATATGCTGAAAATATTAGTCAAAGATACAAAGCAATAGCTGGATAACATAGGTATAAAATCGTAGTACAGAGTCATATATAAAGCTGTAGATACAGACCATAGACATAAAATCATGGTACAGAATAGGCAGAAATTAAAGAAAATCACAGTAACAGTATATGCAGTATCATGGAAGCTATACAATTTCTAACACAAGTATATCGTAGGAAAAAAATACTATTATAAGGATCTGTACAGTCTGCTGGTAGTTACAGTTGTCCACTTAGTAATTATAAAGTAATGTTTTAAATGCATTGAAGCTAACCAAGGATCCTAATTTGAGGGTGCTTTATAATTTATAACAGAGTGCAGAGACGAGACAGCTGAGTGCATCTTTGCTATATAAAGTAGACTATTGCTGGATCTCAACAAGTATAACACAACTACTCCCCGGTTTGTACTAGCTAGTGGATCTTTGGAAAAAGGCTGTAATGCATGGTAGTAGATCATTCTGTAAGCCCTTGTAGAACCAGAGATAGAGTTTTTACCCCTCAGGGTCACTGGCCACACCATCTCCACCTCCTCCAGACTGGCTGCCATGTCCCCTAGGCTTACCTCTGCTCAGGTTACCCCACGTATTCCCCGGTGGTGGGGACATAGGTGGGAGGGTAGTTCTCTCCCCCCCCCCAGTGAAAAATGCACTGAGGTGTCTTAGTGGTGGTGAGGGTCCAGGAAGTTGCGTGGTGCACCAGCCAACCCTCGGGTCCTTTTTTTATTTTCTGTCCCTTGTGCGAGCTGAGATGACACAAGACGCACATGTGCCCCAGAACCTGTGGCTGTCCACCTACGTGTGATGCTTGCATCTGCTGCTTGGGCATTCAGCACTGCCACAGACCCTCCACCTGGTAGCATCCGAAAGCCGAGTCAGCAAGCCTTCCCAGTCCAGAAGAAGAAAGTTGCCTTTTGGCTGCTACATTCTCTCCCAGTCCCCCCACCCACAGCCCGCAACAAACCAAGCTCATTCCTAAACTTGGGTAATCGCATGGTGTGAGGTAAGGTGCTCACCGGCACCTCCGCTCTCAGCACTACTGGGCCGGCTCAGAAATAGAGGGTCTTATCCTTTTTGTACCTAGAGATGGCCAGCCTATGGCTGAAAAGAGGGTTGAATGATGGGTCCTTGGAGATAAACTGGTTTTAAAGTGAAGAGGCCTGTAGTAGAGCACATATCAGGTTACCATAGTTTACTAACAGCAAGAATGTGGCTTACACTAACCTTTTACTTGCTTCGGCAGTAAAGCAGAATTTATTTATTGTCAGCGTGGGTAATTTGGTAGCACATCTGCCTCTGGGCCATAAGGTCATGGGTTCTAGTCCCACATCGGGATTGGGCTCACACCTAAAATGCTGGCTTCCAAGTGCAGTATTGGGGGTGCTGTACTGTAGGGGTGTGCTGTCCTTCAGATGAGATGTTAAACTGAGGTCCCTTCTACCCATCTCTGGTGCTCTCCTGGTGGGTGTCCAGGTGGAAGTAAAATAACCCAAGGCACTTTTCACAAAGAGTAGATGATTTTCCGTGGTGTCCTGGCCAACATTCCCTTTCCCATAAAACCAATTCATGAAATTATCCAAGGCTGTATGTGGGTGTTGATGCTCAAAATGGCTGCCACTATGTTTCCAGTCACTTGGCTACCAGTCTAGCATTGCTTGTAAAGTGCTTTGGGATGCAATGTGTATGAAAAGTGCTGTATAAGTGCTAATTCTTCATCTTCTTATTCTCCTCCTTCTCTTTCTTCTATTCTTGCAATAGAATCCCAGTACAGAACATAGTTTATTACATAGCATATTGATGCAATCAGTGAATAATAGTTTACTTTTCATCCATAGACCCAGGTACTTGTGAATCCACCAGTTGTAGGGTATCACCTATTAGAATAGAGATAGTGAAAGATAAGGGGCCTAATTCTCAAAGCTCCTGGCATGGCACCAGAAAGAATGGCACAAACTGACCCTTACGCCAAAAAATGCACCGGAAGCAATTTTCAAAGGCAGCCTGCATCAACCACAGGCTGCCTGCACCAAACAGGGCTTGTGCCACCTGTGCCCCACAAAATGGACTGTGGCATGGTGCTAGAAGCTTGTGGCAAATGCAGGCTGCTGAATCCCCCAAAACTGGTATTCTCAAAGATCTCCCAGAGGTCTAATTTCTAAGTACCATTAGACCAGCCAGGGCTGGTCTAAGGGTACTTAGAAATAGGCTCTCAGGGAGAATTGAGCAATTTGCAGCAATGTGCCACGTTCCCGATTCCCCATTCTTTTTTTGTAAATATTTTTTTTTTTTTATTATTCCATGATTTTCTGGAGAGCTACAGCATACATCATATATTCACATATATTTTCATACATTCTGTGCAGATATGGCTTTCTAATTATACTCGGGAATTTCTTACAATATCTCTTCTCAGAAATACATTTAGAATTTATTTCATAGTTCTCCTTGTGGTGGTCCCAGGTCTGCCCTTGGATTTCTTCCCTTATGGTATCAGGTCAGGTCTATGCCCAGAGACCCAGAGCCACCATTTAGTCCAAAAAGCTGTACATCTCTGGATTTTTAAGTTAATCTGGGCTGTCATCAGTTCCATTCTGTATATTTGATAGGTTATATTTTCCCATTCTCTAGAGGTAGGTGGGTCTTTCTGTAGCCATTTCCTCATTACCGCTTCATTAGCAGCCATGAGCAATATGGCTAGTAAAAGCCTTGTGTTACCTCTTTCTACTTCACTGTTGAAATTTAAAATAAGTGCTATTTCTGGTGTCAGAGTCCCCAATTCTGGGAATAATTCCCTAATGCCCCCCACTTCTCTCAGAACGCTTCCAAAATGGGCAGCTCCAAAATATGTGTTGATGGTTAGCTACTGGTTCCCACAGCCCTCCAGCCTGCCGCTCCCATTTGAGGGTCTTATTTCCCCACTATTAGTGGGGTTCTAAAAAATCTAATCGG
Source organism: Neoceratodus forsteri (assembly GCA_016271365.2). NCBI lineage: Eukaryota > Metazoa > Chordata > Ceratodontiformes > Ceratodontidae > Neoceratodus > Neoceratodus forsteri. Next base: position 196,918,316 of record CM057458.1, read on the forward strand.
ATAGTTCCAGCCAAATTCTCTCCAAGTTGGAGATTCTGTGTACTGTACTGTACTGTTGTGTATATCCCTTCCCAATTCTCTTCCTCCAAATTTATGCCTAGTTCTTCCTGCCACCATTGTTGAGATTGCATCTTGGTCTCTTTCTGGTTGCTGATTAAAGCTTGGTACGTTTTGGATATTATATGTACTGGTAATGCTATATCTATTGTAGTAATTATTATTCTCATAAGTGAGGGTGTCTTTCTTGGGTCCCAGTCTTTCACTAATTGGTTCTTACAATAATGTTTTATCTGGAGAAATCGAAAAAAATCTTGTTTCCCTAAATGGTACTTTTCTTTTAGTGTCTGGAATTGGCAAAAGTCCCTTTGTTCATATAGTTGATAGAATCTGGTAAGGCCCTGTTGGTGCCATCTTGTAAAATTGTAATCCTGTTTGGTTGGTTCAAATCTGGGATCTGCTGTAATTTTTTGTATTTAGTATATTTTGGGGTCTTTAGTTTTTTTAATTATTGATCTCCAAATAGTCAGTAATTGTCTGCTTTGTTTAAGTCTAATCTATTTTTTCATGATTACTTTTGGTACTGTTCTGCCAAATAAAATATATCTCTATTCCCTCCGCTTGATTTCCTCTCTCAATCACTTTCAAGTGCGGATCTAATCCTTCATCTAACCACTGTAATATATGTGAAGTTACTGCTGCCTGTGCATATTGTTCTAAATTGGGGAATGCAACACCCCCTTTATTTTTCGATAGTTGCAACGTTTTGTATTTTATTCTTGTTTTTTCCCCTTGCCACGTAAATCTGGATATCATACTATTCCATTTTTTAAAGTCTGATTGTAGTGGGTATATTGGTAGAGTCTGAAAGAGATATAAGAATCTTGGGAGTATATTCATTCATTCTTATAGCCTCACTTCTCTGATTCAGTGAGAGAGGCAGGGGTCCCATCTCAAAAAATCTTCCCTGATAGTCTGTATAAGTGGATTATAGTTGGCTTTATATAAATTGTGTGTTTCCTTTGTAAGATTTATCCCCAGGTACCGAAATGTAGTACTTTTCCATTTCAATGGGTATCTGGCCTGGATTATCTCATTAAATACAAGTAAGACAGAAGTGGTATGTCTAAACTACCAGCCAAGGTAGTTTTGACATTTCACTTCTGTCTTACTTGTATTTAGTTTATATCCTAATGTACATTCCATCTCCCCAAGAAGAGAGAATAATTTTGGTATGGAGTTTTCTGGTTCTGTTAAATATATTAAGTCACCTGTAAAAAAGGCTGTTTTATGAGTGGTATTAAGCAATTTGATCCCTGAGATTTGTTCATTTTCTCTAATAGCCTGGGCTAACGGTTCTACGTATATAGCAAATAGGGAAGGGGATAAAGGGCAGCCTTGACAGGTACCTCTATTTAAAGGGAAATGGGTTGAGAATGATCCATTAACTTTTATCATAGCTTGTGGAGACGTGTATATTCATTGAATTATGTTTAAAAAGGTTAATGGGAAGTTAAATTTTTCCATCGTATATCTTAGACATCTCCAAGAAACTCTATTGAATGCTTTCTGGGCATCCATACTTAAGAGTATGGAGGTTTTTTTCCCTTTTTATATTTTTTCCAATAGATATACTGTTCGTTTAACATGATCTGCTGTATGATGTTCTATGATAAACCCTGCTTGATCTTTATTTATAATATGTGGTAATATACTTTCCAATCTTTTAGCCATAATAGCTGTGAAGTATTTATAATCCTGGTTTAAAACTGAAATAGAGTGATATGATTCACAGTTCACTGGATCTTTATCTGGTTTAAGTATTGTGGATATGTTAGCATATTGCCAGTTATTTGGAATAGAAGAATTGTCCTCTTGTATAGCGTTAAATAACTCGGTTAGTGATGGGATTAGAGTTTTCTTGAATGTTTTATAAAATTCTGTAGTGTATCCATCTGGGCCTGGGCTTTTATTTGATTTGGAGTTACTAAAGACATTACTAATCCCTTGAGATGTTATTGGATGGGTTAATATCTTACTTTGTTCCTCTGTGATTTGGGGTAATTTCATATTTGTAAAAAAAGTTTTATATTTTTCTTCATCTGTTTCTTGTTGCTGGTGATATAATTTGGAATAGAATATTTTGAAACTCTCTAATATATCCTTGGTTTTATTAAGTATTTTAGCTTGTGTTGGATGTTTTATTTTAGTTATTGTTGATATAGCCTGTTGTTTTCTTAATCGATAAGCTAGTAACTTAGCCGCCCTGCCTCCCCTTCATAGTACCTTTGTTTCTCATGCATCAAGGCTTGTTCCATTTTTTGATTTTATATATCTTGTAGTTTTGTCTTTACCTAGTTAATCTGTGTAATCGTGTCTCCCTTTCCCTCTACGTGTGCTTGCTGCAATATTTCTAGTTCCAATTCTTTTTGTTTCCTAGCTCTCATTTTCTTTTGGTGGGTTGCATATGCTATAATTTCTTCCCTTAAAACTGATTTTAACGTGTCCCATAGGGTTCCCGCCAGCACTTTTTCTATTGTGTTTCTTGTATTATTCTGGGGATCCATTGCTGTACCTTTTCCTTGAACTGTTTATGTTTAATTAACATATTATTGAACCTCCATTGTTTCATTATTATTTCTTGTTCTACTTCTAATTCTACAGTAATAATTGCATGGTCTAAAAGGTAAATTGGGGAAATTTTGACCTTAAGTATCAAGTCTAGGGATTCCGCTTCTACAAAAAAATAGTCTATACATGAATATGTATTATGAACCCCAGAGAAATGTGTATATCCTCGGGCTGTTGGATTATAATGTCTCCAAGTATCTAGTAAAGCAAGATCTTTTATCAGTCTCTTGCCATGTTTCTGTCCCCTTGTAGCTTTGGGGGTATTAAGATTTGAACTGCCCTTGCTAGGATTCATTAGCAGGTTCAGATCTCCTCCTATTATTAGTTTCCTTTGTTTAAAGTCTTTAATTTTATCGAAAACTGCTTGATATACCGTGATTTCTGATCCTGGGGGTATATACATGCTTCCCACTGTATAAATCTGCCCTTCCCAGGTTCTCTTCGCCAAACATAATCTGCCTTCAGCATCCTGATAAGATTCTAGCATTTGGAAGGTCGAAAATCATGGTGTAAGTATGGCTGAACCTCTCCTGCGCCCTCTTGTGTATGTACTTGCCACAACACTTGACATTCCATATTTTAATAATTTCTGGTGTTCATCTTTTGAAAGATGTGTCTCCTGTAATAAAATCATTTGAGAGTGCATTTTTCTGAGATGAGAGAGTATTTTAGATCTCGTTATAGGGTTACTTAATCCATTGACATTCTGGGACACCACTTTCAGGGTTTTCTTAATCTGAGCAATCTAAATACCTTTGGTATTGTTCCCCTGTATTCGTTCTCTTATATCTATTACATTGCCTGTCTTCTATATTATTTGCACTCCTGAGTTTACACATGGCTTGTTTCCTTTTTTTGTTCCATATCTCACCCCTTTATATTCTCCGATGTTTCTGTATCCTCCCCTTTTTTCCTTCCCCACTCCTAGACAACTATCTCTCTTCCCCTGAGTATAACCTATATACATTGTGACTTCCAATGTCAGATTCATCCCTTACAAGGACAGAAAAATCTGTCTAATGTGGGCTATTTGCCTTTCTTTGCAGGCCTGCCCTGGGGACTGTACATGTCCCCCATAATGATAACCTAAATGATATTGGGTCCTAGCCGAGTTTCCTATCTGGTTGACAGGTCCCTTTAAAGAAATTCCTAAACAATTAGTATAATTTCCAACATAAAATATAAGGGAAAAAAAAAAGATAATACAGGTGCCAAGCTCTGGTCGCTTCATTGCGCCCCAATCATAACTCTCGCGTTGTCCATCTTTTTTATTCAGTTAGTCCATGTCCTTTTGCTTTTAGTCTGATTTCTTCTAGGTTTCTGAAATGTTTCTTTGTATGTGTTATTCATGTATCCTTGTATGCCCTTGTATAACATGTACGTACTCTCCTGATGTGGAACCTTTGTAAAAGAGCCTTGGCTCAAAGGTAATTGTAATCCTAGATCTAAATAAACAAATAATAAACAAATTGTCCAAATTATCAGTTTTTATTTCCTCTATATTCTTCCTCTCGGTTTTATCTAGTAGTATTTTGATTTGTTTTTATACACTTTATTGTCTTCCCTTTTTATCCATTCTGTTAGAAAATCTTCTTGATTCTTGGCTTTAAGCAGAGTGTGCCCTCTGGTGGATTTTATTTTGCTATATGCCTTGAGCTCCCTCTAGGAGGCCCTTGGCCTTCGCATCCAGCCAAATATTCAAGAACAGCAAGACCCCCCCCCCCCCCTCGACTGTTCGGTCTCTGTGGAGCCCTCCACACCCAGTCTGGTACCCCCAACCGGGATTCCACCAAGAAAATTCTCAGTTTAGCTGTTCCTGTCTTGTTCCCGCCCTTCTCTCCACCAAGAGCGCCCAAAATATTACCCTGTGTCCTTATCCTTCGCTTCAGGTGCACCTTCCCTTGATTTATCCTTTTTTTTTTTTTAAGAGGTTTTTAAATGCTTATCTTTAAGCAAGAGACAATGGCCAGCTTCCTAGTCACTTCTTTTAAACTAATATGCATTCTCTGGTATTCACATCGGGGTTCATTAGTGCCATCCTGTGAGCAGTCTCTCTCACGGAATTATTTTGGCGCTCTTTTAGTGGAAGCAATCCTCAGAGAAGCCCCATCCAGCCCACTGGGATCTCCTATCCCCTGATGGGGACATTTGTGTACTTCCCCTGAGGGCTTAATCCCCCTAGACCCGGCCTAGATCTGCTCCTCCAGTAAACCTATACAGTCAAATCCGAGGGCCTACCTCCTCATGGGCTGTTTTTCCATCTTATCTGGGTGCTGCACTCTTACTCATCGGCCTGCTCTGTTCAAGAGGATAATCATTTGGATTTTATTTTGCAAATTGTGCCAATAGTCTCTTTATCTCGTCTAATACTACTTGCTGTATTTCCCTTCCCGGTCTCATTTCTTTGTTCAGTCCCGAACTCAAAGTGTGAGGTTTCCCTGGTAATTTAGTGGGCAGCTCAAATCCTCTCTGTCTCAGGTCTTCCATCGCATTTGCCATGCTATCATATGTGGCCTGTCCATGAGGATATTGGATTAAAAGTCGAGCTGGATAGAGTGATTGGAATTTCAGCTGCAATTGTCTCAAAATCGGAAACAAAGGTACATATTCCCTTCTTCGTTGCATTGTTACTCTCGCATAGTCATTATCAAAAAAAAGTCTTTGTTTTCCACTAAATATTTTCCCCTTTGCCTGTGCTTTCTGAAGTATTTTTTTCTTTTGTGTGGGAGCTCAGAAATCGCACTATTACAGAGCATGGGCGAGTCTCCAGTTCTACAGGTTTTGGGCTGAGCGCCCTGTGGGCCCGTTCTATTTCAATGAGAAAGTCCTGTTCTAGATCTAGTTCTTATCTTAATAAATTCTCTATGTAGCCCCTCATGTCTCTGCCCTCACTATTCTCTGGTATTCCATAAATTCTGGATACAGAAGTTGATACCAGCCCATTTACAGAAGAAAGGGTTCTGAAAGAACTCTTAAAACTGAAGGTGGACAAAGCAATGGGGCCTGATGGGATTCATCCGAGAATTCTAAAAGAACTAAGGGTAGAACTAGTGACACCACTGACTACCCTCTTCAACAAATCATGGGAGGATGGGGTGGTACCCGAGGACTGGAGGAGGGCAGATGTGATTCCCCTTCACAAAAGTGGGAGCAAGGCAGAAGCAGGAAACTACAGACCTGTTAGTTTAACCTCAGTGGTAGGGAAAATGATGGAATCACTTCTGAAGGAAAGAATTGTCGAGTCTCTAGAGGCTAGAGGGGCACAGGACCCAAGGCAACATGGATTCACAGCGGGAAGGTCATGCCAGACAAATCTGATAGATTTCTTTGACTTGGTGACCAAAGTAGTAGATCAGGGAGGGGCTGTGGACATGGCCTACCTAGACTTTAGCAAGGCATTTGACACAGTCCCACACAAAAGATTAATATACAGGTTAGCCAGCCTGGGAGTGGGTGTCAAGATGACAGCCTGGGTAAAGAACTGGCTGGAGAATAGGACACAGAGAGTAATAGTAAATGGAGTCCACTCTGAAGAAAGGGGGGTTACTAGTGGGGTACCGCAGGGTACAGTATTAGGACCGGTCCTCTTCAGTATCTTTATAAGTGACATTGCAGAGGGACTGGAAGGAAAAGTATGTCTCTTTGCAGATGACACAAAGATCTGTAACAGAGTTGATGCACAAGGTGGGGTGGAAAGGATGAGAAGGGACTTGGCAAGGTTAGAGGAATGGTCAAATGTATGGCAGCTTAGATTCAATGCTAAGAAGCGCAAGGTAATGCACCTGGGAAACAAAAACCCTGGGGAAGAGTACACCATGGGGGGTGAGATACTAACAACAACAAAAATGGAAAGGGACCTGGGGGTAGTCATATCAGATGACCTAAAGGTGGGCAAACAATGTGAGAGGACAGCAAGGAGGGCTGGGGGGATACTGGGATGCATAGGGAGAGGCATCACCAGTAGAAAACAGGAAGTTATTATCCCTCTGTACAGACAGCTGGTCAGACCCCATCTGGAGTACTGCGTGCAGTTCTGGAGACCCAATCTCCATGAAGACATAGACAGGATGGAAGCTGTCCTGAGAAGGCAACTAAAATGGTGCAGGGTCTGCACCGGAAGACATATGAAGAGAGCTTAAGGAGCTTAATATGTATAGCCTTGAGGAAAGGAGGGAGAGGGGACATGATAGAAACTTTCAAGTACCTCAAGGGAATCAACAAAGTCCAAGAGGGTAGCATCTTTCAAAAAGAGGTGTGTAAGAACAAGAGGGCACAATTTGAAGATAGAAGGAGGCAGCTCAGAGTAATTTAAGGAAGTATTTTTCACAGAGAGGGTTGTGGATGCATGGAACGCCTTCCGGAAGAGGTTGTGGAGTCAAAAACAGTGGTGGAATTCAAGCATGCACGGGACAGTCATAAGGCAATTCTAGGGGGTGGGGGTAGGAAGAAGTAGGCTGCTGGTTAACTAGGATCTGCAACTTATCCATTAGGTAGGGAAATGGGCAGACTGGGTGGGCCAGGCGGTCCTTATCTGCCGTCAAATTCTATGTTTCGAATATTCTGGGGTGTCTGTCTGTTCTCTGCATCTTCTTGTCTCTCTCTCCTAGGGCTTTAGTTATAGCGAGAAGCTGGGTGATAGTTATTTGAATGTCCGTAAGCTCTGAGGCCTGGTCTGAACTGTTTTTTTCCATTGTCTTTACCTAATTCTGTAAATTTATTACATCAGTGCGTAGAAGATCATGGTCCGAGCAAAAGTCTTTGGCTTTTGTTTTCCTGCGTTTCGGTTTCTTTCCTGATTATACCATCTGGGCCTGCGATAATTCTGATGTCTCAGAGTCCGATTTTTCAGCTCCCAATTTCTCTTCTTCTATGGGTAAGACTTCATATCTGTTCATGGTTCCCTTTTATGTAGTTGATGCCATCTGTAGGAATTTCTCCATTTACGAAGTTTTTAAGCTGAAGTTTGGCTGTTTTAATGCTTTTGGGGAGAGGTTTGAGCGGAGCTCCGTTCTTATGCTGCCATTCGTCACAGAGCTGCACCGGAAGTCCTCCCCAATCCCCCATTCTGATATAAAATGAACTCCCCTGGTTGTTTAGCAGCCCCCCAAGCCCCCGATTGCCCATTCGACATATGAAACTAAATGCCCTGGTGGTTTAGGGACCCCAGCCCCTCCCCACCCTGGTCCCCTTTCAGAAATAAAAGAACTACCCTGGTGGTTCCCATGGAACCCGCCTCCCCAAACACGATCCTCCATTCCCCACAGTCAGTACCCCCCATGCCTCTTCCCCCATCTCTGAGTCAGTGACAGCTACCACCCTCCGCTCACCACCGTGGCCAGTCGCCGAGTGAGCTGTCCATGAGTGAGTACTATATACAATACGTGCTCATTGATTGACAGTTCTGTTAGTCAGTGAGCGCGTACTGTATACAGTACATACTCCTGGAAAGCTCAGTCGGCGGCTGGCCATGATGGTGAGCAGAGGGCTGTACCAGTTGCCGGCTCAGGGATGGAGAGGGAGCGGGATGGAGGAACACTGACTGTGGGGTTGGGGGACCACTAGACCACCAGGACAGTTATTATATTTCCAGATTGGAGCTTGTGGGGGTCTGCTAAACCATCAGGGTTGTTCTTTTTATTTCTGAATGGGGAATCATGGCTTGGGGGGCCACTAAACCACCAGGGCAGTTCTTTTTATTTCTGAACTGGGGATCAGGGCTTGGGAGAGTGCTAAACCACCAGGGCAGTTCTTTTTATTTCCGACTGGGGGATCGAGGCTGTGGGGGAGTCTGCTAAACCAGCAAGATCGGGGCTTTGGGGGGGGCATTAAACCACTAGGGCAGTTCATTTTATTTCAGAATGTGGGATTAGGACTCGGGGTGCCGCTAAACCACCAGGGGAGTTATTTTTATATCAGAATGGGGGATTGGGGCAGGGGGATACCACTAGCCACCAGGGACTGGCGCATGGCCACCCAGCTGCTTGCAGCCCACCATCCAGATGCATTGTCTGCTTAGTGAAGGGCCATTGTTGCCGCAGGCTGCTGGACTTTGGTGCCAGGACCCTGCCCAATAAAGAATCGGGTGCAAGGTCCTTGATGCACCAGCAGCTGGCATAAGCTGCCATTGACGTAGCTTGCATTGACTTTTGAGAATCGGGCCCAGGGTGTTGTATAAATCATTTTCCATTAGGGATGAACAGCTTAACTGTAGCTTTAGAGGCACTGAGTTATAGTTTAGAGCTAAATAGGATAAGCTGCAGTGTATTGAAAGCAGCCTGTAAATCACTATGGTGGGTCTGCATATAGTTTTGTATACTACAAAATTCCAAAAGAAATGTATACCTGCCAGGTCTGCTCACTTCGGCAGTAACATTATAAGTTTAGTACTTGGCTCTCTGCCTCCCATAAAACTAACTGTTGATTTATTTTCATGGAACAGAAAGCAAATTCAAAAAGTGAAAAAAAAAAAAAATAAAAATAATGGTATTTAGTATGGCAGCTGAGACAAATGAACCACATGCAGATGTACATCAAACAATATTGCTTAACTGAATTTATAATGTCACAGTAGTTATTTCTATGATTTTTGCTTGCAAACTGCTTTGCAGAGCAGTAAGTTAGATATGTATAGTGCTGTGACTCTGTACATACAAATGCAGCTGTCGTTGTGTCTGCATTGAGTGAACGAATGTGGATATTGGCAACTTACGTTTTGCTTTGCTTCAGGCCACCTGTCTATGGTTTCTCTTTGACACTTTCGGTCCTTGGTATTGGGGTGTAGCAGGCAACAAATCGGGGTAAGTGGCACCCCTTAACCTCCCTTAACCCACTCCAGTCCTTTCCAAACTCTTTCACCCTCCTTTAGTCCTGTGTATGTGTGTGTGTGTGTGTGTGTGTGTATACGTACATAATTACTTATTAATGAGGTCATGTGCATAAAAACAGGGTAGTTGTTCCTTTAGGCTTTATCAGCTCCTAGTGCTTTTTCCCATCCTGATGTCATAATACTCTGCAGGTGACATCACAGTGATTCCCATGGCAAGAGACTGTGATGTCACAACAGAGCACTATAATTTCAAGTATGGAATAAGCTACAGAGGTAGATGAACTCTAAAGGATAGCGATCTTGTTTTGTGGTAATTTCTTCAATGATAAATAATGGAGAGAAAACTGAATTGTGTCTAAATATCATACATAGATACATAGACAGTGTCGGCAGATAAGGGGCCTATGGCCCATCTAGTCTGCCCATGTTTTCCAAAGTTTTCCCATAGGTGTCCGCTGCTCTATCAGTCAATCAGCCAGTCTGTACTTGGTCTCGGTACAGCACCAAGACCTCTAAGTGGCAAACTAGAGCTATTAATAGCTCTGTCCATAGACTAATACTGTACAAGCTTCCGTGGCTGCTCCCTGGCTCTTACATCAGCCACGGGCAGTTGTGGTATGCGCCACTGGAGACGCTCCATTTAGAATACTGGCAGGAGTGACAGCAGGATCAACCAGATAAAAGAAAGTTCTTCAGAAACAGGTACTGGAATTTTGTATACAGTGGGTGAAAATGTGGGGCCTGCTGGCATGGACAGTTCCCTTTAACTCACCTACAGAATTCTGGAGGGTTATTCAGTCCACTTCCGCAGTCCTCATTGGCAAATGGTTCAGCTGTTTCTGACTCTCCTGTTGCTGATCACTTTAACAATTTTTTTTTTCTTTTTTGACTAATTATGCCCTTCCCTCTCCTACCTCTCCTGGTACCTCTTCTGTCCCCTCTCTTCCATCTTCCTCTCTGCCCAACCCATCCTATAGGTTTCACTTCCTCCATAACTCCTCAGGAAACCTTCCTTGACCTTTCCTTACTCAACTTGTCGAAAAACTGAGTCCAAGCGGGCTAGACCCTATACTTCTCCGTCTTTCAGCACCTGCTATCGCCTCCCCACTTCCTCACCTTCTCAGTCTCTCCTTCTGCATTATCTCTCAGTCTTGGAAGGTTGCCAAGGTTCTCTCCCTTCATAAAGGGGGCGACCCCCTCCTCCACAGGCAACTTCCATCCTATCTCACTTCTCCTTCCTCTCACAAAGCTACAAGAGAAGCTAGTCTACTCCAGGCTTGTTGACTTTCTCTACCCCATCAACTACCTATTCCCTTTCCAGACAGGTTTTTGGAAGCCTCACTCCCCCATCTCCTTCCTGCTGTGGGTCATTGACTCCATCCTCACTGGGATAGATCAGGGGCATATTATGGCAGCTACTGTATTTTCATCCACTTGGCCAAAGCCTTTGGCTCAGTGGCCCACCCATGCCTCCTGGACAAGCTGAGCCCTGTTGGCCTCTCAGCTCCCGTTGTCATCTGGTTCTGTTCCTAGCTCCTGGACCATCTACAGTCGGTACAGGTAGGAACAGCCATGTCCTCTGCACTCCTATTCAGACTGGGGACCCAGTCCTGGGTTGCTTCCTTTTCTCCATCTTCAGGAATGATGCCCCTTCTGCCTGTGGCTACTTAAACATCCATGTGTATGCAGATGGCATAGTCATCTACATCTCCAACTTCTCAGCCGTGACTGTGGAAGACTTGCTTCACTAAGACATCCACAGCGTCCTGCCCTGGTTCCTCTCCAACCAACGCTGGGTCAGCACTAACCCCCCCAAAAAAGTGTCAGTTGCCTTTGGTACAAACCAGAAGCTTACCAGGCTCTCGCCCTCTCCGTCTTCACCACCCTGGATGGCACCCTCTTGAAGTGATTTCCTCTTTCAAGTACCTTGGTGTGTGGTTAGAGAGCAAGCTTGATGGTCCTGCCCACATTGATGCTATCCACCCCAAACCTGGTGCCCTTTACTGCAGTAACGACTGCTTTTCTTCCTAGTCCACCAGGAACTGGTCACTAACATGATTCTCCCAGTGTGTGACTATGTGGATGTGGTTTGCAGTGCCTGCTGCTTCCTCTTCCTAGCCAGACTGGACACCCTCTGCAAAGTTTCTTGTCATTTCACTACTAACTCCCTCTGTGGAACTTAAAACTGCTCCTTTACTCCTCCATACCCCTCCCCCACTCCCCTCATGTTGCCAGTCACACTATGCATCCTTCACCTCCAAATACTGGTTTGGGTCCTTTCCTCATTCCACTCCCCCCATCCCCTCTGCCTCCTACTCCCTTCACTCCAGGGAGTCTCACATCTTCTCCCTTCTCCACCTTCATTTTTCTGCTGGGCAGTCTGCTTGCTCCTGTTACCTTCCCTCCCTCTGGAACCTGCTCCCTTCCACTTTCCATCTCCCCCCCCTTTAGATATTAGCTGTAACTGCTCCCTGCCCCATCTTGCTCCTGACTGTTCTCCACCTGACCCTCCTCTGCAAGGCTCTGCCATTCTTGTGTTTCACATTCACCTAAGTACTGCTGCTATTGCAGTGTCTGTTTTCTACCTGCACCATTCACTTTTGTGCACACACATGCTGCTCAGTGTTTAACCTTATGGTTCTACCATTGTTATTGTACTTTTTTTTTTTTTGTCAACTTTGTTTCACTCTCGTTGCGGCTCCAAGGTCCTCTCTCAGGCATCCCATCCTTGTCCTGCCCGCCTGAGGATCCCATGCCATGCCTCCTCTCCTTCCTCCTCGCCGGCGCCAGCACCCCCGGCTAACCCTATCCGGGGTGGGTCGCCCCCTTCTCCTACTTGGGGCACTCTTCAAGGCAGACTCTGGCATCAGACATGGAGTTGGCACAGGGAAATTGAAGGCAAACTAGGGAAGCCCCAGCATAGGGCATGGAGGATCGGTGCCATCGCCTGATCCTTGGAGCCGGGTTTTTCCTGTGTTCTTGGTTACCCCCCCCACGACGCGTGATGTGTAGTGCCGCCAAGCTCTGACGTAGGTGCTCCCACCCATGTCAGAAAGGCAGCTGCCTGATGTCACCCCTTAGTGTGCTAGCCCTGGTTCGTAGTAGTGCCGCCGGTCTCCACTGGGGCCACTGCTGCACTGGCTACCCCTGGATCCCTCCCGAGAAGGAGAGCAGTCCCACAGATGCTCAATCCTCTCTCCCCACCCCCCAACATCCCGAGCTCATTCCTGAACCCAGGTCGCCAGTGTGGCATCCAGCACCTCAACCTCAGCGCCACCGGGCCGGCCTTTGTTATTGTACTTTTATCCTGTTAATTGTACAGTATTATGAACTTTACTTTGTACCTCATCACTGAAGCTGTGTTTGTTGTAATACTGTTTTTAGGGACATGGATATGGTGCACTGTCAACAGTTTAGCAGTCTTCCTTTCTCTTTAAGTTCTGCCAGAATGTCTTCAAGCTAAGCTCCTCCCACCCACCTGGGTGGTATCCTCCTTGGCTCAGTCGCATGACATCGGATATTCTTTTCCACTGGAAGAGTCTGGTCTCCTCCTTTGCAGCTCCTGTGTGTGGTTTAGGTTCCTTTTTAAATCTGTCTTAAGGCGCCTTTGTTTACTGAATGGAGCGTGATGACTCAATACCGGTCCCAGGTGTAAGCGGTCCACCACTTGTTCCTGGGTCATGTCACAACTTGACCCTCATGCCTTGCTTGTTTCTTGCCTAGGGGCTCAGCATGTTCTGCAGGCTTTCAGCCTGTGCCTGTCCCTGCAGCTCTTGCTGTTAGAGGACTCTTTCCCTGTCTTTTTTTGGGTTGCCCAGTTACAAGGGACCAACCAGTCCAGTACTTGGATGCCCACAGGGCTGTTTCAGTGGCAGTGGGCTCAGAGTCGCATCTTGCCACTTTTGAAGAGATGGCAGACTCTGTCTTGCTTGGTGTTGCTTCAGATCTTCCCTTGTCAATCTTCACCATTCATTACTGTTGGGTGACAGCCGGATGCACGCACCCGCCATGGGAGGTTTTTTTTTTTTTAAGATGAGTCTGCGTCGACGGCGCCGCCCCCTGGAATGACGCTCCGCGTAGAGCGTGAGGGGCGGCCGTTAGGCGCTGCAGACTCCTCCATCCCAGTTCTGTTTCTCCCGCCATCGAGGCTGCACCTGCTGCGCTAGTTTCAATAGTTTACTGCGTCATAGGCCGTTTCGAAATTGATTTCGACGCTCCTTCATCCCGGTATTTTCTCGACGTCGTCGACTGGTAAGATCTTTCCATTATTGTTTTTTCTTTCGACGATGACGAGCCTTTTCTGTGTTTTTGCTAGATTGTTTAGCATCATGTCTGGTTCGGGGGCAAAGAGTAAGTCTAAGGCGGGCCGTGCCCCTATGCGTTGGTGCCCTTGTGGCCGGCAGTTTTCTGTCATGGACCATCATGATGTTTGTCTCCGGTGCCTGGGACCCTACCATGATATGGACCATTGCGACGCCTGCTTCTCCATGGACCGCCGTGTTTTAGAACTCCACGCGTTGCGAGTCGGGCGAGCTCTGCCGACTTTCGGAGGACGACGTCGCCCTAGGGCTTCCCAGGCCAGATCTCTCGACCTTTCCTCCAGGTCCCTTCCCGGGTCTATACGGCCTGGTGAGGAGGAAACCTCCTCCACTTCCAGCCTTGCCGAGGAGGAGGTTTCTTCTTCGGCGCTGGAGGAACAGCGTGATCCCACCTGGGGTCGCGCTGTTGGCACCGTCCCGGTGCAGGCTCCCCCGGTGTCGGGGCCCGGTGCTGGTGGGCCCTTGTTACCATCTTTCTTCACCGTGGAGTCTTCCGCTTCTCATGGCTCTGGTGAATCGGTCGGGGCCATAGGCGGCGCTGTTCTGGGCCTCGGCGTCGTTCGCAGCGCCGGGGACTCTGGTGGCGCTGTCGGCAGTGTCACTCTGGGTCACGGTGCCGTGGGTTTGGGCGGTGTCCGTGGTGGTGCTGCCTTGATCCTCGGCGCTGTACGCGGTGCCGGGGACTCGGGCGGCGCCATCAGCAGTGCCGCGCTGGGCCTCGGCGCCGTATGCGGTGCTGGGGACTTGGGCGGCGCTGTCAGCAGTGCTGCGCTGGGCCTCAGTGCCATACGTGGTACCAGGGACTTGGGCAGCGCCGTCGGCTGTGCTGGGCCTCGGCGCCGTTTGCGGTGCCGGGGACACGCGCGTGCCGTGCAAGATTTTGGCACATGTTGGGTACTTGGGCGGCACCATTCGCGATGCAGCCCGGGAACCGGGCACCGCCAAGGGGACAGATGACTCGGCGGACGTGTTGCTCATTGCGGCCTATGGCGGTACCAGGCCTGGTGCCACCTCGGGGCAGGTTCCTGCTGCGGTTGGTTTGCAGTCTTCCCTTGTCGACCCCTCCTCAGAGGGGCACGACTCAGGTGAGGACACAGACCAGTAGCTAGAGTCCTCTGGCTCTGAACCTCCTGTAGGCCGCAGGGCTAGACGGTCCAGTATTCCTCTCCCGGACTCCCCAGAGCTGGTCAGCCCGGATGGCTCCACGGCTAGGGCTAGTGGCCCGGAGTTATCTGTGGTGGACCCTTCGGGAGTGCAAGAAGGGATTCCCTCTTCTGCTAGGTCCCAGGCAGCCGCCGTTTCCGGTGCTGCTCGGGTCCTTCAGCAGAGGGAGGAGGACCCTGCTTCAGTAGGCGCCTTTCGGGCCTTGCTCAGCAGGGACCTCCACCACTGGTTTTGAGGAAGAGGACCGCTTTGGAGTCCAAAGGGTTGAGGTAGGGAGGTCGAGAGAGCAGCGACTGAGCCCCCACCGCCCTGCGGTCTTGGTGAGGTCATGCGCTGATCCTCACCTCTCCGAAGGTCTCTAAAGCGCCTTCTAGTGGCGGTTCTGAGGGTTGCCCTTCTGGACTCATGCAATCCCAGACGCGCCATGGGAGATTCCCCTTCAGGGCTCTTTCCAGAGTTGCCTCCTTTCCTTTCTTCTACGCAACCCGGCATGATCACAGGGTCCCCAGTTTTGGCGGCATCGCTACCTGGATCTCACAGCTCTGGCAGAGGCCAGGCATGTGCTTTTAGGTGCCCTTCGCCCATCCCTCTGCAGCCACCCCCCTCTCTCCCAGGCCATGTGGGACCCACTGGGCCATTAACTTGGGAGACGTTCAGAGCTACTGCGGTGGCCTTCCCGTCCATGTTAGGGCCATGGACGAACAGGTTTTTCGCCTGTCCTCCCCACCACAGGAGTCTTCTGGACATTCGAGCTCCACTTCCTCCTCGTCTTCCTCAACTGAGGAAGAGGAACTTCCTGTCCACCTTTCCTCTGACGCTGACTTCACTGACTATCAGCGTTTCCTTTTGAGGATGGACTCGGAGCTTCGTATTTCCTACGTTCCTAGAGACAATACCGAGCGGCAGACATGTGCTTTCCTCAGTGAATTCAGCGCCCGCCATTTGGTGGTGCCTTCCTGGCCGATTCCCTTCCAGGTAGCATCTATCCGCATCTGGCAGTCTCCAGCCACTCCTTCTCCAGCCTCAGGAGACTGCAGGAGACGGTATTGTGCCCCCCATGAGTCTCTAGGTTCTCTACCTTACCCACCTTCAGGTTTGACATCCCTAGATACTCCTTCTGGGCTTTGCCACCCAGTGCACGACAGGCCTCCGGTCTCGGATTGTGCTGAGTTCGACTAGTGGGGACGAAGAGTTTTCTCTTCTGGTCGTGCATTACTGTGCATTTCCTCCCATCAGGCTCACCATGCTGCTTACAACAGGCATCTATGGTTGATACTGGCTCAGGTCTTAGCTTTGCTACCTGACTCAGAACAGTCCAGACAAGCCACTGCCCTCTCTGCACAGGGTCTGGAGCTTGCAAGGCACCAAGCGAAGGCATCCTATGATGCCAACGAGGTGGCATCCAGGCTAGTAGGGACAGTGATCTGCATCAGGTGGATGGCGTGGCTTCGTCTCTCCCAACTGTCACCCATGGCCCGGAGTAGGGTAACTGGCTCTGCCTTCCAGGGGACCCACCTATTTTCCCGTAGGACGAGGAGACGTCTTCAGGGGCAACCCCCTTCCCACAGCCCCTTGGGGGGCATCTTCTCCTCCTCACCCACCTTAGACTCTTGTCTACTGGTCAGGGTCTCTCTCTCTCTACTTGTCACTAGTAGGAGGCTGAGGGGTCTGTTCCCTCAGGGGTTTTATCTCTCCCTCCCTCCCCCTTTTTCCTAGGGGGAGGGGGGGCTAGGTACTCACCCAACAGTAATGAATGGTGAAGATTGACAAGGGAAGATATGAAAATTACGTACCTACTGTAATTCTTGATCTTCTCTTGTATCTTCACCATTCATTAATCCCACCATCCCCTCAAGGGCCTCCTTCTTCGGCCTCTCCCCCTCCCTGCTCGTCCCTCAATTTCTCCCTGGGCTGTTAAGCCAAAAAAAAAAGATAATTTTTTTACATGCTCTCTTTCCAATCCTCTGAACAGATCTTTCCCTCTGGGAATGGGAGGAACGAGCTTCATTTATCTGTCCTGAGGGAACTCTTTCTGACTACCCTTAATGGGCATCTCTTGGTTCTCCCCAGCCATTTCTTCTCAATTCACAGTTTAAAGAGATGATCCCTTTCGGGACTTGACTTATCTTTTCCGAACCACTTCTGGCAAGTCTTAATCCTATTATGTCAGCCTCTACAGGTGTAGTGCTATCCGGCATTCCAATTTCCTTAAAGAGTGTTCCCTGCCTTACCTCTAGGGAGTCCAATTGAGTTCCCGCTCTCTCTCTTTGGCATAGGGGTGCCCCCTGAGGGCACCCCCCCCCCACTTTCACATGATACTGTGTTATCACTTAACAAAATGCTGGTGGGCTTCCTCCCTCCTAGCTGGTAGCTCTCGTTTGGAACAGAATTTTTCCTTCTTAATGATTAAAGAGCTCCCGGCTGGAGTCTGGGAAAAACTGGGTAGGCGAGAGGTTAGGGAACCTGCCTTTGGTGTCCATTCTGAGCGAGAAGTTCAGTTGACCTTCTCTTTCAATTCCAAAATGGGATCCTTGCTCCCTTGTTTGTGGTTCCGAGCTTATAACCCTTAACTAATTGCCAACGGCAGTCTTTCCCCCTCCTAACCTCCCCTCCTATTCTTTTCTCTTTTTACCCTTCTTCTTTCTCCTCCCTATCTGTTCCTCCCTTAGAGCCGCCCCAGAGGTGAGGCCCTTCGGTCCCTTATGGTAGGCAGTCCTTCTTTTCTCTTCTATCCTCTATCGACTTATTCCTTTTTCAGTTTATATCCTTTCCTTTTTCTATCCCTCGGCTCTCTTGCCTCACTCTTTCTTCTAACCCTTTTTTTCACCTCTCCGGCCAACAGAACTGGGATGGAGGAGGAGTCTGCAGTGCCTAACGGCTGCTCCTCGCGCTCTATGCGGAGCATCACTCCAGAGGACAGCGCCATCAACGCCGACTCCTCTATATAAAAAAAAAACAAAAAAAACTCCCGTGGCGGGTGCGGCCTCCGGCTGTCACCCAACAGTAATGAATGGTGAAGATACAAGAGAAGATCAAGAATTACGGTAGGTACATAATTTTCATTTCCCGCATTGCTCCCTGGGGTATTATGAGCTTTGAGTGCCAGAATTTCTAGGGACTTGTGTTGGTCCCTTCCTGCTCCCAAGGGAGGGCTCTTCCCAAGTGTTCATTTTATCCAGTTCCTCGTCTTCTCTGAGGCCGTGTTGTGGTACCTGGAGTGGTCTTGTTCCTTCTGCCCCTGTGATTCTGTGTCTGGCTCAATGGCTGTCGACCTGCTGGCTTCGGCCAACCCTTTTGGAGTTCCTGCCCCAGCCACTGGCCTCTCAGTGCCTCTGTCAGGCTTGCCAGCTGAGACATGGATCGACTAACCGGTTAAGTGTTTTCTTGGTCCGGTTCACCCATTGTCAGAGGTGGTGGTTGACTCTCTTTTTTTGGACTCCAGTCCTCTTGGCCGTCCTTCTGCAGGGCCAGTTACACCACCCATTCTGGCTATCTCCCTTCAGAAGTTTGTCCCCTCGGGGGTTCTGCAGGCTCTGGTCTGTGCCTCATGCATGATTCCCCTCTCCAACAATCTTATCATCATCTGTCAAGGCCACAGTCAAGGGCTTGGTCCCATTCGGGTTCTAGATCTCGGGTATCTTCGTGTTCCCACTCTTGGCTGTCCCCTCAGAAGCGTCATCTGTGCTTCTCCTCCTCCTTGTCTTCAGGTGAAGGTAGGCTCTGCCAATGTCGTTAGGAAGCACTGATGTGACCCAGTGGCTTCATGGCCACAGTGGTGCCGCTTCATAGGGGCCATCACTCCCCCAGTCAGTGCTGCCGCAGCCGTTCTGGTTTTGCTCCAGCCATGCTGACATCGGAGAGAGGGGAGAAAGGCAGGGGGGGAGATAGAGACAAGGGTTGAAGGGTGGTTACACTAAATGCTAGGAGTCTGGGGAATAAGAGGGCAGAACTACAGGCTGTCTTGGAGGAGGGGGGTGTGGACTTGGCGGCTATAACCGAGACATGGGCCACCCTAATCCATGACTAGGACAGGACGTTTCCAGGGTACAGATTACACTGGAAGGATAGGGGAAAAGGGGAAGGGGGGTGGCACTGTATGTAAAGGAGGGATTAAAATGTGTAGGGGAGGAGGGAAATGAGAGAGCTACAGAAGCACTGTAGATGCAACTACAGGATCCCAAAAATAGATCACTAAGACTGGGGGTGGTGTACAGACCACCCTCTCAAACTGAAGGGATGGACAGGGTACTGGCAGAACAGATCAGGAGGAACTGCAGGAAGGGGGGGTGATAGGGGACTTCAGCCTGCTGGGGGTAGAGTGAGGACACACCTACCACAAAGAGCAGAAGGGAGCAGGTAATGCTGGACTCCTTCCAGGAAAGCTTTCCCTAGTTGGTCAAGGAACCAACTAGGGAAAGGAACAACCTTGACCTCATACGAATGCACAGGGAGTGGATGAGGGACGTGAGGGGGGGAGGAACCACTGGGGGGGGAGAGTGACCACCGGACAGTATGGTTCCAGTTACAGATGGCTAAAGAGAGGATGGCATTTGGCACAAGGGTGCTGGATTTCAGGAACACCAATTTTAAGATGATGAGGGAAGTGGTACAGGGAGGGGCAATGTGAGGAAGTATTTTTTTCACAGAGAGGGTAGTGGATGCATGAAACAGCCTTCCTGAGAGGTTGTGGGGTCTAAAACTGTGTGAGAATTCAAGAATGCATGGGACAGACATAAGGCAATTCTTGTGGGGGGTAGGAAGAAATAGGCTGTTGGTTAACTAGGATCTGTGGCCTATCCTGTAGGTAGGGAAATGGGCAGACTAGATGGGCCAAGCGGTCCTTATCTGCTGTCAAAGTCTATGTTTCTATGTTCCTGTACAAAATTCAAACAGGTATGAGCACACAACAAAGGTGGGAACTAAGACATGGGATAGTGGAGGCAACAGAAACTTGCAGCAGGGCCCAGACTAAGAAGGCTAGGGGAAGAAACCCAGCTGGATAAGTAAAGGGGTGCTAGAAAGGGTGAGGAAGAAAAGGTCAGCTTGTAGGAGATACAGAAAATTGGGGAGGGAGGAGGATAAGGAGAAATACCTGAAAGAAGCGAAGGAAGTGACCATGGGGGTAAGGGCAGTCAAGGCAGCAAGGGAACTCAGGCTGGCGCAGGGCATAAAAAAGGGTGAGAAAGACTTCTTTAGGTACATCAGGGAGAAAAGAAGCTTTAAGGACCAAATTGTAAGAATTAAGAAGGAAAGAGGATGGGTGGAAGAAGGGGGTTAAAAGGCAGAAGTGCTGAACGACTACTTCTGTTCAGTCTTTATGAAAGAAAAGGAAGGGGTGCTACCCATAGTAGGAGGGAGGATAGAAACGGAAGGGGGGTGACGGATGGAGAAATCACAGTGGGGAGGGTGCTGGAGGGGTTAAGGGCATTGAGGGTAGACAAGGCTCCGGGACCGGATGGAGTACATCCGAGAGTGCTGAAGGAGTTGACAGAAGTCCTGGCAGGACCCTTGACAGACTTATTTAATTCATTTCTAGACACAGGATGCATACCTAATGACTGGAGACTAGCTCACATAGTTCCCCTTCACAAGAGTGGACCCAAGGACAAACCGGAGAACTGTAGGCCAGTAAGTCTAACGTCCATAGTGGAGAAACTAATTGAGACCATCCTAAAGGAGAGGCTAGTGGCACTACTGGAGGTGAGTGGGGTGCGGGATGGGAGGCAGCATGGCTTCATCAAGGGCAGGTCATGCCAGACCAGCCTGGTGGAATACTGTGACTGGGTGATGAGGCAAATTGACAGGGGTCATGTGGTGGATGTCCTGTACCTAGACTTCAGTAAGGCCTTTGATTCATAGAAACATAGACTTTGACGGCAGATAAGGACCGCTTGGCCCACCTAGTCTGCCCAATTCCCTACCTAGAGGATAAGCTGCAGATCCTGTTTAACCAACAGCCTATTTCTTCCTACCCCGCACAAAAATTGCCTTATGTTTCTCCCATGCATTCTTGAATTCTCCCACAGTTTTATACCCCACAACTTCCTCAGGAAGGCTGTTCCATGCATCCAACACCCTGTCTGTGAAAAAATACTTCCTCACATTGCTCCGAGCCGTCCCCCCACTATCTTCAAATTGTGTCCCCTTGTTCTTGCACATCACTTTTTCTGAAAGATGCTACCCTCTTGGACTTTGTTGATTCCACTGAGGTACTTAAACGTTTCTATCATGTCCCCTCCTTTCCTCAAGGGTATACATATTAAGCTCCTTTAGTCTCTCCTCGTATGGCTTCTCTTGCAGACCCTGCACCATTTTAGTTGCCCTCCTCTGAACTGCCTCCATCCTGCCTGTGTCCTTGCGGAGATGGGGTCTCCAGAACTGGACGCAGCACTCCAGATGGGGTCTCACCAACTGTCTGTACAGGGGCATAACAACTTACTGTTTTCTGCTGGTGATGCATCTCCCTAGGCATCCCAGTATCCCCCCCAGCCCTCCCTGCCACTTTCTCACATTGCTTGCCAACCTTAAGTTCATCTGATATGATTACCCCAGGTTCCTTTCTATTTTGTTGTTGTTACTACCCCTCCCCATTGTGTAATCTTCCCTGGGTTTTTGTTTCCCAGGTGCATTATTTTGCACTTCTTTGCATTGAATCCAAGCTGCCATACTTCTGACCATTCCTCCAACTTTGCCAAGTCCCTTCTCATCCTTTCCACGCCTCCTTGTGTATCAACCCTGTTGCAGATCTTTGTGTCATCTGCAAAGAGGCATACTTTTCCTTCCAGTCCCTCTGCAATGTCACTTACAAAGACATTAAAAAGGACCGGACCCAGTACTGAACCCTGTGGTACCCCACTAGTAACCCCTCTTTCTTCAGAGTGGACTCCATTTACAATTACTTTATGAGTTCTGTTGTCCAGCTAATGTTTTACCCAGGCTTCCACCCTGGGACCCACTCCCAGGCTGGTTAATTTGACTATTAATCTTTTGTGCTGGACTGTGTCAAATGCCTTGCTAAAGTCTAGGTAGGCCATGTCCACAGCCCTTCCCTGGTCTCAGTACCACATGGGAGACTTGGAATCAAGCTACAGGGGCGGGAGCAAAACTGGTAGGGTGGGTGGAGAACTGGCTAAAAGATAGGCAGCAGAGGGAGGTGTTGGTAGGTGGGGAATACTCATCCCCTAAGCCTGTGACAAGTGGTGTTCCACAGGGTTCGGTTTTGGGCCCAGTGCTGTTTGGCATATTTATTGCAGACATCTTTGAGTGCATCAGCAGCAAAATCAGCTTATTTGTGGATGACACCAAGATGGGAGCGGTAGTAGATGACCAGGAGGGGTGGCGGGAGCTACAGGAGGATCTAGCAAGGCTGGAGGCATGGTCTGACAGATGGCAGCTGGGGTTCAATGCAAAAAAATGCAAGGTGCTGCACTTCGGAACAAAAAATCCGAGGAGAAGCTACCATCTGAGAGGAGTGCAGCTGGAGGTAACAGAAGAGGAGAAGGATCAGGGGGTGCTCATCATGGGAGCAATGAACAATTCTGTACAATACAGAAAGGCAGCAGCAATGGCCAACAAAATGCTGTGCTGGGGTGCATTGCAAGGGGAATTACCTCGAGAAGAAGGGAGGTTATTCTGCCGTTATACTGATCATTGGTTAGACCCACCTGGAATACTGTGTACAGTACTGGCGCCCATTCCTACAAAAGGACATCAGGCTGCTGAAGGGGGTGCAGCATAGGGCACCGAAGATGATTCAGGGCCTGGGGGAATTGCCATCTGAGGTCAAACTAAGAGAGTTAAACATGTACACACTGGAGGAGAGAAGGGATGGGGGGTATGATTGAGACCTTCAAATACGTGAAAGGGATAATCATAATGGACACAAAGTGTCTTTTCAGGAGGAGGTTGGGGAGAGCCACTAGGGGCCATGACATGAGATTGGAGGGGGTTCGATTCAGGAGGGAGGTGAGGAGGCATTTCTTTATGGAGAGGGTGGTTGCAAAGTGCAACGCACTACCAGCTGAAGTGGTGGCATGTACCACAGTGGCATGCTTCAAGAAGGGGTGAGACAGGGTAAAGGAAAGTAAGGAGGGGGTGGGGCAACTGCTGAATAGGGAGCTAGCTGCATTCATGAGCAGCCTAGATAGGCCATGATGGCATTTTGCTGCTGGCAATTTTCGTATGTTCGTATCGGTTTCTCCTTCCATTCAGAGAGACCACCCACTGCCCCAGCCCTTGCTTTCACTCTATCCCAGGTTGCCGACTGCATTTGGCCTCCCTGGCCAGATGTTCATTGAGACTTCATTCGGTTGAGCCCTGAATAATCATCGGGGTGTCTGGGCCGAGGGTGATGTTGGAGGAGTCCCTGGATGCTGGGTCCTGCTTCATGCTTCCTTTTGGACTTAAAGCTTGCCTGGGTTCCCATTGTCAGGTAATCCCCCGTTGGCCACCCTCATTGGGCTGTTTCTCTGGGGTTGGTTTTCTCTGTAGGAGGAGCCATTATTAGTCCCACTCAGGAGTTCTAGCAGAGTCCGGCCTCTTGCCAGCCCCTTTGGCCTGTATGGTTCACAACTATACGGTGTCTGCTGGTCCCTCCCCAGCTCCCAGGCCATCCTTTAGCCAGAGGACTGGGGGCTGGTTCGAGTCTTCGGTGGATGGTCTCTGTCAGCGTGCTCTGGCTCCCCTAACCCAGAGCAACGGGACCAGGTGGCATCACTGATGTGTGCCACTCTGTCCCTCAGTCTCTGGAAGGCATGCTTTGCTGTCCTGCTGACCCTCTTACTCTTGTCTCGGGTATCTTAGCCCGATTCCCCAGTGGATCTGCGATTTTGCAGTTCCTATAATTCAGGTACATGCCCATTAGGTTAACGAACTCCAGTTCCAAATGGCCTCAGGCGTCAGTGATCTGGTGCCCGGTCCGTGGCTGCTGCGGTTCCGTGTGGCTTGGTTGGAGTTCTTCATCCATCTGCTGGCTCCCCACGTCAGTTGGCAGAGGTTCCCTCTTGGGTCTCAGCCAGTTTGGTTGGGGTTGGCTGTTCCTCTCATTTGCAGGATGTTGTGCTAGGCCACCTTGGCCTCTTTTTGATCCTCTCAGACAAAACTCATGGGCCTGGAACAAGCTCTTCTGTTCTGGGTGTGCCCAGTCCCACTGTTCCAGCCACCACAGCCCTGTGCCTAAGCCAGCTGCCCCGGCCTCCAAGAAACCCAGGGATCAAGGTAGCAGCACTCCTCTGACAGTGAGTGCCTTGGCATTTGCTCAGCCTGCTTGGCGACAGGTCACGGGGTGTCTCCCACCTACCCATCCTGCCTCAGTCTTGTGACCACGGGAAGGGGGACTTTGCCATTTCGGGCACATCTGATCTGTCCTCACATTGGCCATCTTGGTACTCAACGTGCTGGGCTGCAGACTGCCTCTTAGACTTCAGGGCTTTCCCACTCTACCAAGCCATGCTCTGTAGGAGGCTAGTGTGCTTCTGGACCTGCTGTCTTCCCTCCGAGGGGACGTTGCTCAGCTCTGTCAGTTCAGCACTGTAGTGGCCAGTCAGGGCTTCAATTTCAGATACTTTCTGGTTACTGACCAGAAGAGGGGCTGGTGCCCCATATTGGATCTTCATAATCCATTCTGGAGGGAGCACATCCTGCCATCCATGAAGCAGGGCCTGCAGTTCTGCTCTCTGGACCTCTGGAAGGCCTTCTTCTCCATCCCAGTCTGTCCGTACCACCGGTGGTTCCTTTGGTTCTGCACTGACGGGGTACCTTTGAGTTCCGAGTGCTGCCCTTTGGCATCTCCTTGACCCCCAGGAACTTTGCTGAGTCCCTGGCAGTCGTGGCAGCATTCCTGCTGTGCCAAGGGATCCAGGTGTACCTCTCCTGGATGACTGGTTGATCATCTGTTACTCTCGGGAGGACATGGAGTGGCCCAGGGATCTGACCCTCCTGACTTTGGGCCTCCTGGTCCACCCAGCTGAGTTGGAACTTCACCGGTTCATCACCCACATCTTCCGTCGACTCCCTTGGGCCACGGGCCAACTCTCAAAAGTGCAGGCATTAGATCTTTCCTCCTTTTCCCTGCCATTTCTGGTTGGGCGCTCATGCCCTGCCTGGGTCCTTCTGTGACCACTGGCATACATAGTGTCCTGCACTAGTGTGGTCCAATGGGCCCGCTAGCAGATGCGCCCCCTGCAGCGGGGGGCTGGTCCAGCCCAGCGGTGGTTTCTCTGCCTCAGTCAGCTGGTCCAGCCAGTTCTGGTGATGCAGACAATGTGGGATGCCATCCAGTGGTGGCTCATCCCAGAACACCTACAGGGAGGAGTCCCGTTCGCCTACCTTAGACCAGTGGTCACTTTCATGACTGCTGCATCTCTAGTGGGATGGGGAGTACACCTGGGTGTCCTCTGTGCCCACAGGCACTGGACCCCTGGGGTCCTGTCACCACATCAACCTGTTGGAGCTCCATGCAGCGCATCTAATTCTAACAGGCTTTGCTCCATCTGTTCAGGATCCAGTCATGTGGGTCCAGATGGACAGCACCATGACCCTGTACTGCCTCCCTTAGCAGGGTGGAACACATTCCCTCCAGTTCCGTCGGGGAGCCCTCCACGCCTGGACCCTTGTGCACAGCTGAAACATCGATCTCCTGGCGAACTATATGGCCGGTGCTTCCATCCAGGTAGTAGATGCCCTTGGCCGGGTGGCGAGATGTCTCACGAGTGGTCCCTGAACTAGGAGGTGGTGCATCACCTGTTCACCCAGTAAGGCACACTCCTGGTCTACCTGTTTGCCTCCTGTGAGAACATGTAGCTTAAGCTGTTCTCTGCCCGCCCACCCCCATGCTGATCACTGTTGGGGGATGCCTTCGTGAGGCCCTGAACCCCAGGCCTCCTATATGCATTCCCTCCCTTCCCCTTGCTCCACAAGGTGTTGGTCCAGATACAGAGGGACATGGCACAGATGATCCTGGAGGCCTGGACTGGCTGTGCCAGTTCTGGTGCTCCAATTTCCTCAGCCTGAGTAGCAGCCCTCTATGGCACTTCCATCCACTCCCGAATCTGCTCTTTTGTCATCATGGGAAGGTCTTGCTGGACCTTCAATCCCTGCACCTGGCAGCCTAGTTCTTGAGCAGCTAGAGTTCCAGACTTTCGGTCTGTTCAATGAGGTCCTTCATGGTATAGTAGCCTCTTGGAAGGAGTCATTTCAGCAGCACTATGTGAAGGGGTTGCGGGATAACAGATGGGACCAGACACAGAACTTCAGATTCAGCACACAGTCTCTGCATGATGTTTATTACTTCAAAATAAAAAAATAAAACAACATTCTTTACAGAATTGCAGGTGATTCACTTTCCTCAGTGACCACTGAGGATAACCTTAAAGACGACAGGCAATAAAAATTGTGTTTACCCCACAAAATGTGTCCTGTAGTTATTACTTATATTATTCATTTGAATTGTAGTCTGAAAAGATATGTTGCTTGTTATTTCAGTTTTAATATTATTAATTTCATTGATTTTCCCAATATGGCCATAACCGGAGCCGCTTCACAAATCTTTGCGGTATTCACACAGAAGAAGAGAGCGTGCCGATTTGGTCATGAAATGCCTGTTTGAGTTTGGCACCACCTGCTGTACTCGTTCCAAACACTCGGTATTGTCACAGTGCTGTAAAGTGGCTAGGTGTCAAGGCTATCTTGTAGTGTGATGAAACAAACGGTTATCGGCAATGTACATCATGATGTGCAGCAGTTGATGTTTCCGAGCACTACCGCAGTGCCTTGCTCCCGTCACTGTAAACTCCATCTTTTAAAGAAAAGAAATGCTTTTCTGGGTGAAATCAATTAAATTATTGCCATTCTAATGCACAAAAAAGTGGCTTCCCCATGAGACTAACAACTATTTCTGCCGTTTATGCCGAATGAATAATGTTATATAATTTAGTACACCACTTGGACACTACTTCCCAATGAGCCACCTCTAAACACGTATCACATACTTAGACTACTGCAGCTCCTGTAAGACAGTGACCCTTCTCTAGTGTGATCCCTGAATTGGGGCCCTGCAGAGAGAAGGAACTGTGCAGAGGTGGAAAACTGAGGTACCAATGTCAGTGAGGGATTCCCAGGAGCAGACATGCACTCCATTTTCAGTGGCCCTGAGTGACCTGATGAGGCTGAAGGAGTTGCTGGCAGAGTCACCAGTTCCTGACAGCTCGCCAGTTCAGTTACAGTATTTTTCTTTTTAACAAAACCTCACATCTGTGTCTGTTGCCATTTGCAGTGGAATGCAGAGTAGTTTGTGTCGGGTATCTGCAACGGAGATTGGATACTGGCTGCGAGCTGTTTTTATTAGGCAGGAGGTCACAATTGGGCAATGGTAAGCAAAGTTTGCTTTTTATTCTCTTTTTTAACAAGCCCTGCACAGTACACACACTCTGTTTAGATTCATGCTGGGATGCAGGCTAGTTTGAACTTTCCCATTTTGACCTACAGTAGTACAGTCTATACCTACTAACCATCTCAGCCTCATCACTGGCTCCCCATGTCTCCATGGCAACCAAATCCCCCCCTCAAAAGTATTTAAATATGGAATAATTTATGGTGTGTGGTACATTATACACTATATCAATAATTAGATTTCCATAGTGTAGTGTCCCACCCGATCGTCCAGCAGATATCGGTAATTAAGTTTCTGTAGTATAGTGCACCCCTCCCCCAGATTCCTGATATTTCATCCGATATTGAGAAAGTCCTTGTTTGTTTTTTTCTTATGCTTCTTCGGGTGGTCTCCCCCTACCTTACCAGTCGTAATACCAAAACAATAACAAAAAAAAAAACACTCCTCCTTAGTCTAGTGGTACCCCCAAACCCACACCCACTCAGGTGACCCTCACCCCCGGAACAACTTTCAGCCCGATGAACAGCACAGCCCACCTCCTCCACTGACTGCCTGCCAGCTGAGTTATGAATGAGCCTAACTCATTTCAGTTATTCATAACTCAGTTGGTAGGCAACCGTGGAGGTGAGAGGTGGTCTGTGCTGCTCGTCGAGCGAAAGTTGTGCTGTGAGTTTGGGGGTACGCAATTTCAGACTACCAGGAATTTTTTTTTTGTATTGTGACTGGTAATGTAGGAGACCACTAGAAGATGCATTAAAAAAAAAAAAAAAAACACGCGAGTATCGGATTGTGGCGTTTCTGTTGATTTTACACAGCTGCATTAAATGGACATTCTGTTTTGAAATAAACTGACAGTTATCCGATTCATTCTTGTGTTAGGTATTTTGTTATCTTTTTCGACAAGAGAAACTTTACTTCGGAATGAGGACACGCACTGTCAAATGAACTATCGCACTCAGCATTGATATGATCACGGTTATTCACCGTAGGACTGTCTCAAATGAGGACGTCACTTAGAGTGCAGCTTTTTACCAGCCGTTCATGAGCATAAAAGAATACTGAGAGTCGGGGTGGGTCAGTCGGGGGTCAGTCGGCATATGGGTAACTGGTAACACACAACTAAAAATAATGACAGGAGCCCTCTGCATGTGCTCAGCTTGTTTATAATGTAAGCATAGGAGGTTATAACACTAAAAATAACATAAAGCACAATTCACGTCCACTTTAAGCTGTGGTATATCCCTTCTTCAGTATATCAGTTTGCAGCAGCAGACTATGCAGGTCCTTCCTCTGCACTTGGTCAGCGCCCCACTGATCTGTCTTACCCCAGTGGAAATGAACCATTCCCTATGTTGGTCTTGCATGTTTGGGTCATGATGAGCCCCCAAAAAAAAAAACAAACTAAAGACAAAAAATCTCTGAAGCTAGGATTACTCCAAAGGGCATCGCAATAAAGCCAAGTTTCAAAGAAATACAAAATGATACCTACATAATGCAAAGCATCGTGGGATGTATATGCAGATCACCATGAAATTATTGCATGGTGCCCAAAGAGCCTCTCAAACAATTTGCAATTTACATGCCTTTTAACAACACAACAGGGGTTTTCTGATATCTCTACCCCGGTAATTTAATTCTGTAATACAGTCACCTAGTAGTTTTTTACCTGTATCAAAAACACCTAGTGCCGTGGTATTTTCAACATTTACAGGTTTCATAAGCATTGGCCATATATCTAATGTGCTTTGATGTTATATTGCTTTTACATAATTTAGGTCAACAACAAGGAAACACAGCTTGTTGTTTTAAATCAGTTTGGAGGTCACCACTATAACTTCCTTGTACGATGACCTGAGAAGGAAAACTAAAAATAAGGCTGGACACTATAGACGAGTCAAGAAGGGGGGGACGTGCCCATAGGTGGCCAACCATATGGACTCGAATTTTTGACATCTCTATCCCAATAAC
Source organism: Neoceratodus forsteri (assembly GCA_016271365.2). Classification (NCBI taxonomy): domain Eukaryota; kingdom Metazoa; phylum Chordata; order Ceratodontiformes; family Ceratodontidae; genus Neoceratodus; species Neoceratodus forsteri. The sequence continues at coordinate 196,947,609 of CM057458.1, forward strand.
TTAATTCTATAATACATTCACCTAGCAGCTTTTTACCTTTATCAAAAACACCTAGTGCTGTGGTATTTTCAACATTTACAGGTTTCATAAGCATTGGGCATATACCTAATGTGCTTTTATGTCAAAGTGGTTTTACACACTTTAAGTCAGCAACAAGGAACACGGCCTGCTGTTTAAAATCATTTCAGAGGTCACCACAATAACTTCCTTGTACGAGGACCTGAGAGGGAAAAGAAAAAATAAGGCTGGACGTTATAGACTAGTCCGGGGGGGGGCACCCATAGGTGGCCAACCATATGGGCTAGAATTGTAAAGAATAGTTAAAGCAAGGAAATAGGAGAACTGTTGCAACAGCTTCTAGGAATAAAGAGACGGTCCTTTAGAGTGATAGCTTCTCCCTGTCACACGCTATGCCTTCAGGTGGCAGCACTTTTCCTTTTGGGGCCAGGGCAGGGAGCTAGACCCACTGTCCTGCTCGATGGCTATCATCCTGGCTTTCTTGTGGTCTTTTTCTTAGTCTGACTTCCCTCCAGGTGCTTGTGGCATGGGCCTAGGTTAATACGGCATTAAGAAAACCGTGCAGTCAGTTGTTGCGCAGACAAAATACAGACAGCAAAAACTGCGCATTGGCAATATAGCATGAATGGATGACCACATGTCTCGGGGGAGGATTTACTATTACAAACTCCGGGGGGACGCAACTCGAGAGGGAGGGGAAAAAGTTAGGGGTGTTGCTATTACAAACTTCCGGGGATGCAAGTCGAGGTGGATGATTTACTGTTTTAACTTGAGAGGTGACAGTCGGGGGTGTTTTTTACTAACCCGGGGGGGGGCTGATAACATCCCAGTGCACTTTTTTTCCTGTTCACTGTTTTTTCTGATGCTATTTTAATGATTTTTGCCGCAAGATTATTCCCACGCTAAGATGGCCGGATACCTCCTGGCAGCCATCTGGACATACTGAGCACAGGCTGGTATTCTGATGGTGTTCCAGGAAAAGGTGATCAGGCACTTCTTTAAGGGCCTGGTCCCCCTGTCCCTGACAGTGCGTGAACCATCACCACCTTGGGGCTTGTTGCTGGTACTGGCAATGCTCATGGGCAAGCCATTCGAACCAAGGCCCAAGTATGCAATGTCACACCTGCCATGGAAGACGGCCTTCTTGATAGATGCTTCTCTGCCAGAGGGATCATTAAGCTCCAGGCACTCTCTGCAGAGTCTCCATGTTTGGTTTTCCACCAGGATAAATTGTCCTCCGCCCCATCCAAAGTTCCTTCTGAGGATTGTTTCACAGTCCCCTACTCCAAGTGATCTGTATCTTGGTGTGTTCCACAGCTTCACCCTCGTAAACTGAGCCCTGGCTCCATGTGTTGGTCCTGTGGCAAGCAATTGTTCTTGTATGGACTATGCAGCAGGAGCTTGGAGAAGGGTTCGCCAGCTTCTTTGTCTCTTACACTGAAGCCACACCTGGCAGACTGGCAACTAGGTGGACGATCATCAGGTGTTTTGTATCCTGTATCGCCCTTTGCTTTAGGCTGACTGGTAGGGAGCTTCCAATGGGGCTTTGGGCTCATTCCACTAGATATACTGCTGCTCAGCTGGCTGCTTACAGGGGCATCCCTATCCAGGAGATCTGCAGGGCTGGTCCCTGGAAGTAGCTCACACCTTTCATCTCCCAGTACCGCATCGACCTTGAGTCATGTCAGGATGTCAGTTTTGGGACCTCCGTTCTCCGCTCCTTTTTTATTTTCCTCAAGTAGGAGTGTGAACCTTGTCCCCTCCTCCCGGGGAACTGCTAGGAGTCTGCCACAGTGTGGCTAGTGCAACATATCCACATCCCTAGAAATGAGGGTTACTCACCTGTAATTTAATTTCTTGGAGTGATATATGGTACACATCCACGCGACCCACCCGACCTCCCCTGGTAAGTGGCAAACAGATCCCTGCTTATAGCATGCAAAGGGGGGAGCCGAGGAAGATGCCACCTGGGTGGGTGGAAGGTACTTAGCTTAAAGATGCTCCAGCAGATCTTCAGAGAAAGGCAGACTGCCAAAGTGTGAATGTGCACCATATACCAGTCCTAGAATTACGGTTATGGGTGAGTAACCCTCATATTCCCTTCCCTTTGGTTTGCGCCTGGAAATGAGCCTTGGCTCAGTATGCCTTTCCCCTTTACCAGCTTTCAGCTAAACAAACACACATTGAATACAGGTGTGACATTGACTTATCCTTTGTCCACAAAAGCCTACACACAGCCACTGAAATGTTAGTAGTAGAACAAGTTTATCTTTGCATATCTTGCTTTCTAAGCTCAGTGCTAATGGTAGGAACCCATTTTGCACACTTTTTGCAAAAGTGAGCCAATTTTATGTAATATTGCACAATTTGTGAATTACAACAGTGTTAAAATTCGCACTTTTTGTTGAAGTTGCACAGTTTTAGGAAAAATCACATTTTTAAAATGCACAATTTAGGAAACGGTGCTGTTTAGTAAAAAAAAAAAAGCATTGGTGAATAACACAAGTCATTTACGTAGTTAGTTGCATAATAAAAAATTAGCTCAGCACTATTCAAGGTACTGGTATTCTACAATAATAGAATTGCCTTTTCCCACCCTCATAGCATTCACCCTCCCCTCCTCCCCCGCTTGCCACGACATAAAAAAATATCCTCCTTCCCCCAGCTCCCATACAACCCCATCTCACCCCCTCCTTTGAGAATTCTGCTGATACTCACTAGCAGGAAGTCAGCTTTGCTAAGGAGAGATCGGGACCAGGACACTCCTTCCACTATTTCAGCAGGACACCGTCTGTCACAAATCAGCACAGAAGCATTGTATCAGTAAGATAGATAACTTGTGTGCCAGTTTGCAATAAACAGCTGCTGGCCAAGGTGGTGTAAGGAGGGCTGCACTAGCTGCTGTCTCCCTTGGGTGGAGCAGGATCTGGTGCAGAGTGGCCATGGCCTGGAGTGCCCTGCAGGTGTTGCACTCAGCATCCACACATTTGAAAAGGCTCTCTGATCATTAGTGGATCAGTCCCATAGTAATTTAAATTTGGAGGGAACTTTTAGTCCATCATGTCTATGCTCCCCCTCCGTCCCCTTCCCCCGCTTCCTAAGCAGTGATGAAATAAGTATGCTGTGCAAATATGTGCCACTTTATAGGGATTTCTCTGCCCACAAAACTGAGTTCTGCTAGTGCCAGCTGATTCTTTTTTTCTCTTTTGTTCCATATAGGTTTTTATGACCCCCAAGCCCAGCAGGCGGCTCCAGTCCCTCCCTCGGAGGGACTCAGTCTCTCGCTGCACCATTCCTCGACCCGACACACCCTAATTCCACCAATGGTTCTCCCACATCCCTCGAGGCAGGGCCGGGGTAAAGGGGCGCTGGCTTTACCCCAACCCCCGGAGCAGAATCCAGTCATCAGGTGGGTGGCCGGCCTGGGCGCTGGTGTGGCCATAATGGAACCTGCCAGCTCCTTTTTCTCCTGTCCCCCCTCCCCACTGACGTAAGAACGCCAGCACGTGCCTTCCCGACCCGTACTGCCCTTTGGCTACCTCAAAAGGGCAGTCAGCGAGCGGGATGGCAAATCTCCCTCCTCCGAGAAAAGAGAGCAGTCCTCTTGATTCTTGATCTTCTCTCACCCCTGCCGATCCCCGGTGGCCCGGGCTCATTCCCGAACCCAGGTCACCGGTGAGGTGTAGCAACCAGCGTCTCAACCTGTAGCGCCACCGGACTGGTCCCAACTGATACTTTTTTTAGCTGATAGCAGGACCCCCACTTAAAAAACAAACAAACAAAAAAAAAAACGAAACCATGCAGTCATATTGCATCCTTCCTGGCAGATCAATAAATTATTTTTAACAAAGATTTAACTACTTGGTTCAGTTGTATGCATGTTTGTTACATTAGTAGTAGCAGCAGTTACTTTTATGTAACGAAACACTACATACTTAAGTTACAATTTCAGAACTGAATGTTCTTTATAAGAGGCTAAGGAATACTGACAGACAAGTGTGTGTCAGTGGTGGTCATTTTGCTGTCATTGTGCCTAGTGGGCCTTACCCGGTTACCAAAGACTAAAATAAAATAAAAAAATTAATTCTAGGGACATGGATATGTTGTTCATCCACCCTGTCTGGCAGGTTCCTTGCCGCTTTAAATCTTGCCGGAAGGTCTTCAAGCTGGCTCCTCCCACCCACCCGGGTGGTAAAACTCTCGGCTCTGCCCCGTGATGCCAGATCTTCCTTACCGTTTGGAAGCTCAGGTTCCCTCCTTGACGCTCTGTTTGATAGACTGGATCCTAACTCTTCGGTTCGTCCGAAACTTGTTTTAAAATTTTCAAGACTTGGTCTTCCTTTTCCTAATGCGATGGACAATCGACTCCGGTTTTCGGCGGTGCCTTGTGGGCAGAAGATGTCCAGGACGGATCCACACCCACGACGTCCCTACTGCCTCGGCCTAGAACACAACCCGCAGGCCTGCGAGTCATGCTGTTCATTCTCGGCCAACATCTTGGAGGACCGCGCTGCCCAGTTGAAGCTTGGGCACCCCGAGAAGCGCTATTCGCCGGTAAAGTCAAAAGAGGCCTGTTGGGCGGTTACCACGGTGGCTGGCTCGGCCGAGTAGCTCAAGCAGATGATCGCCGAGGCGGCCCAGGCCGCATCTTCCTCCTCCTCGGTCGTGGCATTTATCCCGCTCTCTTTGAGTACCTCGTATTCTGCTTCATTCAAGGAGCTTTGCCAGTCCCTTTCCACGAAGGGAGAGGGGCCATCGGGACATTCCTCTCAGTCCAAAAAGAAGGATTCTAAGGGTAAGTCCCATCGTCGGCGTTCATGGGAGCGGGAGAGGTCCCCTTCCCCGGACTGTCGACTTCGGTCGAGGTTGCGGCTAAGGCCACTGGCTTCACGCGTCCCCATCGGGTCAGCCGGCCGAGACACCCGTCGACGCGGTCGAGATTTTTCTCGACCCATTGGACGGGTTGTCGACTGGTGAAGGCAACAACCCTTCTTTGCTGGTTCCCCTGGTGGAGTCCGAGGATCTGCCTGTGCCCCCGGGTGTCCCCCGCTCCTTCCCAAGCCCGTCCTCAGAAACACCGAGCATCTCGGTCTCAGACTTCTTCATGGTCCAGCCGATCCCGCTGACATCGGCAGTCTCGGTCTTGGCACTGAGGTAAGCGGCGACTATGCTCATCCTCGTCTTCCTCCTCGGAAGAGGAGAGGCTTCAGCGCAAATTGCGTCAACACTACGAGGACCTGATGTGGCTGCAGTTACTTTTGTCCAGGAGCAAGTTGACACCGACGCCTTCCCCGGCCATCAAGTGGCTGTCACCCGAACGGCCGAAACAACCTCTCGCTGCAGTCAAGATGCCCAAGCCTGGGCTAGTTGTTCAGCCAAAACCTGCTCCCCAACCGATTGTGGTGGAACCTCCGCCTACACAACCGAAATCGGGGGTGCCGACCAAGGACTCTCGGTTGGGTCAAGGCCTGCCCCACAGGTTGTCGGTCACCCTCACTCCTGACCGTCCTCGGCAGGTGGAGGGTGGCTCAGGCCCTAGGCAGCTCTTCGCAGACTCCTCGGAGTCCGACGACTCCTCCCTGTTCTCCAGGCCGGTTGACCTGGAGTCCTCCGGGGACCAGTCATTGGATGAAAGCCCATCGTCCTTTATGGGTCTTCTTCGGCTCATCTCGGAGTCTACCGGGATGCAGCTCGAGCCTGTATCCAAACGGGCCAAGTATCCCCTGATGGAGATACTGGACCGAGGGGATTCACCCACGGAGGCCTTTCTGGTGGCTGAGGCCATTGTAGACCCAGGCTTGGAGCTTTGGCAGCGGCCTGCTAACTGTCCTGCACCCTCGGCCAGGATGGCCAGGAAGTATGCGGTCCCTACCGGCTCTTTGCCTGGGTTTTTGGAGCACCCCTCTGCTGAGGGGTTGGTCACCGACAGCATTTTCTGGCATTCCGGGAACGCTAGGGACGTGGACAAGCCCCCTGACATGGAGTCCAAAAAGCTGGACTACGCCGGGCACAAGGTGTATGCAGCGTCCTCCCTTGGCCTCCGCCAGACCAGCTCGGCCGTGCTGATAGCACACTTCTCCCATGCCCTCATGGGCTCCCTGGATGAGGTGATCTCTCATCTCCCGGCTGACCTGCAGACAACGGTCTGGCAGATTCGGGACCAGGGTAGGATGGTGGCGAAGCAGCAGCTCCAGACAGCTCTGGACATAGGGGAATCCTGTGCCAGATCGGTTGCGGCTGTGGTGGCCATGCACCGCAGAGCATGACCGAGGATATCCACCTTCACGGCAGACACCCAGCACAAGTTGGTGGACGTCCCCTTCTTGGGGACCGACCTCTTCGGCCCAGGAGTGGAAGGTCACCTCCAGCGGATCGAGAAGTCCAGTGCCATTCTGGACTCGGTCACCTCCGCCCAGAAGGACAAAGGCCGCCGACAGCAGCAGCGCAAGCCCTTTCGTCCTTCTGCGCCTGTGGCACGTCTGGCCCAACAGCACCAGGGCCAGCAGGCTTGCGCTTGGCATCCCAAACCCAAGCCTGCAGCTTCCTCTAGAAGGAAGCAGGGAGGTAAAGGCCCAGGAGGTCCCTCGGCCGGTCCCTCCTCCAAGCCTGCACAGTGACGGGTTGAGGGGTGTCACCCCCAGCCTCGTCACTCCCCCCTGGGTTCCCCCCGTGGGGGTACGGCTCCGCCACTTCCTTTCCACCTGGTCCACTATCACCACAGACCGCTGGGTGTTGGAGGTGGTAGGAAAGGGCCTGCCTCTGAAGTTCGAGCAGGCTCCACCCTTTCGAGCCATCGCCCCTCGGGGGCCACGGGGTCCGCAGCCTCGCTGTCAGCCCTCCGAGCCGATATTGCCCTGCTCCTCAAAAAGAGAAGTGATCAGGAAGGTGGTGAATCCTCCTCCAGACCCGGGGTTTGTGTCCAGGTACTTCCTGGTCCCAAAACGGACGGGGGGCTGGTGCCCCATTCTCGACCTGCACGACCTGAACAGGTTCCTAAGGTTTCGGACCTTCAGGATGGTCACTCTGGCTCAGATAATCCCATCCTTGGAATGAGGCGTGTGGTTCTGTTCCCTGGACCTCCAGGACGCGTTCTTTCACGTCCCAATCCGTCCGTCTCACCAGAGATTCCTCCGCTTCGGAGTGGAGGGATCCCTTTTCGGTTTCCTGGCCATGCCCTTCGGCCTCTCCCTAGCTCTCAGGGTCTTCACCAAATGCATGGCAGTGGTGACAGCATTCCTGCGGTGCCGAAGGGTCCGGATGTACCCCTACCTGGATGACTGGCTGATTGCAGCCCGCTCCAGAGCGGAGGTGGAGCAGTCCAGAGATCTGGCCCTCCAGGTTTGCTCTGATTGGCCTCCTCATCAACGAGGCCAAGTTGGAACTTGTGCCAAAGCAGGTGATACATTTGATCGGGGCAGAGCTCGACTCTCTTCGAGCCAGAGCACGGCTCCCGGTGGACAGGGCTGAAGTTCTTTCCTCCTTTGCCCAGTCATTTCAGCTTGGGCAATTACGCCCTGCCCGGGACTTCCTGGGCCTGATGGCGGCCTGCACCAGCATGGTCCATTGGGCCCGCTGGTACATGCATCCCCTTCAGTGGGGACTGGCCAGCCAGTGGTCACAGCACTTCGATCCGTTGGATCAGCTAGTGACAGTGACCCAGGGGATGTGGAACGCTCTCCAGTGGTGGACCGTTCTGGCACATCTGCAGGAGGGCATCCCATTTGTCCGCCCCGAGCCGACGGTCTCTCTATCGACCATTGCCTCTCTGATGGGTTGGGGTGCCCATCTGGGGGAGCACAGAGTGCACGGCCTCTGGTCCCCTCGGGAGTCCCGATGCCACATCAACCTGCTGGAGCTTCAAGCGGTTCATCTAGTCCTCACTGCCTTCGATCCGTTTCTCCGGGGTTAAGTGGTTCAGGTCCAGACGGACAATACCACGACCATGTACTATCTAAACCACCCGGGCGTGACGCGCTCTATGCCTTTGTGCAGGGAAGCTCTCCGCATTTGGTCTCTCGTGCACAGCCTGGAGGCGAATCTCCTCGCCATTCATGTGGCAGGAGCCTCCAACACCCTGGCTGATGCTCTAAGCTGGATAGGGGCTGCGTCTCACGAGTGGTCTCTCCTGCCGGAGGTAGTACAAGATCTCTTCTCCCACTGGGGCACACCTCAGGTGGACCTGTTTGCCTCCAGGGAGAATGCGAAGCCGAGACTGTTTCATGACCGCCCCCCTCAGCAGGGCTCACTGCAGGAGGATGCCTTCTCGAGGCCGTGGACCCCGGGCCTCTTGTACGCCTTTCCCCCATTTCCCTTGATCCACAAGGTGCTTCTCAAGGCGAGGAGGGACAAGGTGCAATTGATTCTGGTAGCCCAGACTGGCCCCGCCAGTTCTGGTATCCAGATCTTCTCAGTCTCAGCTCCAGGCTCCCAAGGCGGCTTCCAGCCCGCCCGGACCTGATCTCAGTCAATCAGGGAAAGGTATTCCATCCGGACTTACAATCCCTGCACCTGACGGCCTGGTTCCTGAGCAGCTAGAGTTCCAGGCCTTGGGTCTTTCTGACGAGGTTCTCAACGTCGTTGAGGCGTCCCGTAAGGAGTCGACCAGAAAATGCTACGCCTTCAAATGGAAGAGGTTCTCCATTTGGTGTCGGGGCAAGGGCCTGGACCCTTCCTCCTGTTCCTTGTCAAGCATACTGGACTACCTGTGGTCCCTTTCTCAGCTAGGGCTTCGGTCGACAACCCTTAAGGTGCATCTGGCAGCCATCTCTGCTTACCGGGCGTGGGCCTGGAAGCAGTCGGTGGCGCAGGAGAAGGTGGTCGGGTGCTTTTCCAAAGGCCTTGATCACATATCCCCTCCGGTGTGAGAACCTCCACCTCCGTGGGATCTACTGCTGGTATTGGCTAAGCTCATGGGCAAGCCATTCGAACCGATGCACAGGTGTGACATCTCTCACCTGTCATGGAAGACCACCTTCTTGGTGGCTATCATGTCAGCCAGAAGGATGGGAGAGCTCCAGGTGCTTTCCATAGAGTCTCCTTATCTGGTCTTCCACAGGGACAAGGTTGTCCTGCGCCCCCACCAAAATTCCTTCCGAAGGTGGTGTCGGAGTTTCACCTTAACCAGGTGTTGACTCAGCCGGTGTTCTACCCTAATTACACCTCGGAGGCCGAATATAGGCTCCATACTTTGGACCCTAGAAGAGCGCTCGCTTATTACAAGGAGCGGACGGCTGAAGTTCGGGGAGAGGTTCGCCAGCTGTTTGTCACCTACGCTGAAGCTGCACCTGGCCGACCTGCAGCCAAGCAGACGATAGGCAGGTGGGTCACTTCCTGCATAGATCTCTGCTATAGGTTGGCAGGCATGGAGCCTCCCAGAGGGATAAGAGCTCATTCTACCCACCATACCGCTGCATCGGTGGCTGCTTCCAGGGATGTCCCTATCCAGGAAATCTGCAGGGCTGCTACCTGGAAGTCAGCACATACCTTCATCACCCACTACCACATTGACCTTGAGTCACGCCGGGATGCTGGTTTTGGGGCCTCAGTTCTCCAGTCTCTATTCCCTAAGTAGGGGGTGTGTGCCTTGCCTCCCTCCTCCCGGAGAACTGCTAGGAGTCTGCTAGACAGTGTGGATGAACAACATATCCATGTCCCTAGAAATACAGGTTACTCATCTGTAACAGGAGTTATAGGAATTGTATATTTTGTTCATCCACACGACCCACCCGACCTCCCCAACTTCGACGCACAACCTGGCTTCCAGCGGGCTAGATCTGGCATCATGGGGCGGAGCCGAGAGTTTTACCACTCTGGTGGGTGGGAGGAGCCAGCTTGAAGACCTTCCGGCAAGATTTAATGTGGCAAGGAACCTGCCAGACAGTGTGGATGAACAACATATACCATTCCTAGAACTCCTGTTACAGGTGAGTAACCTGTATTTGTGGCGGTGCTTTGCTCTGGTTTTTTTCATTATTTTGTAGACATTGCCATTAGCTCTGGATACATAATCCTTAGTTTAGAATATTGCAATCTTGTTGTAACCAAACAAGTTTGTTTGTTTAAAAATGTGGTAGGTGAAATATTTGTCCATGTTTAACACCAATAATAGAATTTCCTTTCTGAATAATACCACTAGATTATACAGTTGTTTATTATCCAATTTTTATACAAAAAAGCATCCAAAAGGCTTTACATGGGAGAGTCATAGCAGTCATTAAATTTACAAAACGATATGACAAATAATACTAATATCTTAAAGATAATGAGCTCTGGCTAATGTTACACAACCTTGTCTCACTCGTGCACGACTCCACTAGCAGTCATTATCTAGTAATATTTCTGCCCTTGTCAAGAATTATTGTATCAGTATGTTCAGTGTTAGTGCTTTTTTCTTTCCATTTTTGCATCCTTCACTCTTGCACTGATCCATCACGCCCATGTAACCGCCCAGCCCCGTCACTCTTACGTGCAGCACTTTTCCCTCACCGTTTACAGTAATGGGGTCGAAGGGGCTACCCAGGCCCTCTTTGATAAGTCTCTATATTCTGGAGGTGATGGGAGGCTGTGCAGGGTCAGGGTATTTCCTGTTGTTTTGTGTTCCTGAACCCCAGGGCATCTGTGTGCAAGGGACTCAAGATGTGTGACCGTAATTATACCAGCTCAATATCCAACTGGTACCCTCATTTCCTGCAGTACCTCCAATGCACTGTTATACATGGTCACCCAGGTGGTACTACTGCAATACAGGCAATGACCATCCCTCTCCAGAGAAGTACAGCATCCCATGGGATGCTCAACCCTCCTTCCATTTATGGCCCTCTAGTTCTCTACAGTCGAGTCGGGAACTCTAGTTACAGTGACTGCAGCAGTAGAACTGCTGTATAAAGTGGTTTTATTTCAAGGAAGACGATCATTTGCAGGGGCTCCCGCCTCTGCAAAGCTTACCTTCCGGTTTAGCTTTTGTGAGAAAAGCAGCTTTTTTTCCCTCACACTGCAAAGCAGTTTAATTCAGTTATGAAAAGATGCTGGAGTGGCTCCATTAACTGTAAAGGTGCGGTGACGCACCATGTGCTTCAATGCATTTGTATTGAAGCGCACGGTACGGCACCGGCACCTTTACAGTTCATGGAACTGCCTCAGCATCCGCCATACTTCCGGGTAGCGGACCTTTCATAATTGAATTAAACTACTTTGTGGCATGAGGAAAAGCCGCTTTTCTCATAAAAGTTAAACTGAGGGTGTTTTTGCAGGGCAGGAGCCCTGCAAATGACAAATGAAGAACACCTCCCCTCAGCTAGTGGTCAAACAGAATTCAGCGTGTTTGCCGCTCATTTGCATCACCAGGTAAGAAAAAGGTTTGTCTCCCCATACGATGCACGGTAATGCCAAACTTCACCCAACAACTAACGCACCAAAATCTGGCCAATGGAAAATCATGTATACAAATGCTCACAGCCTGGGAAATAAGATCCCAGACCTGCAGGCAATAATGTCAGAGGCTAAACTGGACATAGTAGCAATTAGTGAGGCGTGGTTTACCAGTAACCACACTTGGGAGACTTCAGTACCTGGCTATGTATTGTTCAGAAGAGACCGAAGTGCAAAAAGGGGGAGGGTGGCCCAGTATGTTAATGAAAATATCAAAGCTACAGAAATTCAGAATACACATAAGGAGCCAGAAGAACTGTGGGTCACCCTGGAAACAGGAAATGGGACAGCCATAAGAACTGGGGTTGTCTACAGGCCCCCAGACCAGAGGGAGGACATAGACACATTACTGTTAGAAGATATACAAAACATGACAGCTAAAGGGAGGTTCTGATAATGGGAGACTTCAACATGCCAGATACAGATTGGTCAATACCAGCAGGAACATCTGCCAGAACTAGACTCATAGTGGATTCCTGCAGGAGGCCTCAAACAACTGGTACAGCAACCCACAAGAGACAGGGCTATCCTAGATCTAGTACTGACTAACAAAGAAGGGATCACAGATCTCCAGGTAGAAGGTCACCTGGGGCCAGTGACCATCACATGGTATGGTTCAATTTGGCTACTACATCTAAATCATCCCATTCCAAAGCAAAAATATGGGACTTCAGAGGAGCTGACTTTGATAAGATGGCCAACAGAGTTAAGCTAGCCCTGGCAAAAGAAACACAGGTGAGGAGGTACAGGCAAAGTGGGCAAGCATTAAGGATACAATACTTGAAGCAACATCCCATGGTGTTAGACAGAAAAGGAAGTGCAAAGAAGAAGGAAACCACTTTGGTTCTCAAATACAGTAGCAGAAAAGGTCAGAGCCAAAGGCTGGCCTTCGAAAATATAAAGGAACACAGCAGGATGAAGATAGGAGGCATACCAAACTGCCTAAGGGAAGCAGGTAAGGCAGTAAGGCAGGCAAAGTCCCAAACTGAGGAAACACTAGCACGAACAGTAAAGAAGGTGACAAGACTTTCTATAGATACATTAGTGAAAGGAGAAAGTCCAGAGGGGTATTGCTAAGCTTAATGGAGAAAAGGGAGCATGTGAGGAGGAGGACCTGTAAAGGCATCTATCCTAAATAGATACTTTTGCTCAGTATTTACTGAAGAGAAGGTAGGGCAGGGCCCACAGCTCAACATCATGGACACAGGGGGAGGGTGAGCACTACTCCCTTCACAAAAGAAAGGGTCCTACAAGAGCTTGCTAAGCTCAGGGTGGATAAGGCAATGGGACCTGATGGCATACATCCCAGGGTACTTAAGGAGCTAAAGGAGGAACTAGCAGAGCCATTAGCAGAATTGTTTAGTGAGTCTCTGAGCACAGGAGAGGTCCCAGAAGACTGGAGAGGGCTCATGGATCCCACTCCACAAGAGTGGTAGCAGGGAGGAGGCGGGGAACTACAGACCGGTCAGTCTTACCTCAGTAGTGGGCAAGATTATGGAGGCACTCCTTAAGGAAAGGATAGTGCAACACCTGGAATCCATAGGGGCACAGGATCCAAGACAGCATGGGTTTACAAAGGAAGGTCCTGTCAAACTAATCTCATAGATTTCTTTGACTGGGTAACCAGAGTGGTGGACCAAGGGGAGCAGTTGATGTCACCTACCTTGACTTCAGCAAAGCTTTGACACTGTTCCACATAGAAGATTGATAAATAAGCTAGGTAGGCTCGGGGTGGGTCAGTTGGTCAACTGGGTGGCAAACTGGTTGACTGGCAGAAAACAGAGAGTGGTGGTAAATGGTATACAGTCAGAAGAGATGCAAGTCACAAGTGGGGTACCTCAGGGATCAGTCCTGGGGCCAGTCCTATTCAACATCTTCATTAGTGACCTGCTAAGATGGACTAGAGGGTAAGGCTTGTCTGTTTGCAGATGACACCAAGATCTGCAACAGAGTAGATGATCCAGATGGGGTGGGCAGAATGAGAAGAGATCTGGATAAACTAGCAGAATGGTCAGAAGAGTGGCAACTGGGATTTAATGCAAAGAAGTGCAAAATCATGCACATAGGAAGAAAACCTGAAGCCACTTATAGGCTGGGAGGGGAGTTGCTAGCAGTCACAAAGGAAGAAAGAGACTTGGGCATCATCATCACTGATGACCTAAAATCATCAAGCAGACCTCTAAAGCAGTAGGTAAGGCTAGGGGGTGTTAGGGGTGTATTAGTAGGGTATCACAATTAAGTAAGAGGGAGGTAATAATCCCTCTGTACAAGACATTGGTTAGGCCCCATCTGGAGTACTGCGTGCAGTATTGGAGGCCACACCTTCACAAGGACATTAACCAAATTGAGGCAGTCCAGAGAAGGGCAACCAAAATGGTGCAGGGACTGCATCAGAAGACATATGAGGACAGATTAATGGAGCTCAATATGTATACCCTTGAGCAAAGAGGGAGAGAGGTGATATGATCGAGACATTTAAACACCTTAAGGGCATAAACAAGGTGAAAGAGTCTAACATGTTTAAATATAAGAAAAATAGCAGGACAAGAGGACACAGCATGAGATTAGAGGGAGGCCGATTAAGGGGAATGTGAGGAAATTCTTTTCACAGAAAGGGTGGTAGATGCATGGAATGGCTTACCACGAAGTGGTGGCTATGAATACAGTGCAGGGCTTCAAACAGGCATGGGATAGGCATAAGGGAGCAATACAAATGACTATGAATAGATAGGTCACTGACAGAGCAAAGGCCGATGGCACATTTATAAGGTAGAAAAAGAAATGGGCAGACTGGATGGGCCTTGCGGTCCTTATCTGCCGTCAACTTCTATGTTTCTATGTTTCTATGTTTCTATGTTTTCCTTTAAATGAAAAAAAAATGTTTATCTAATTATTTCCCTTATTCTTTTATCCTCCTCCTTATGATTGTGTCCATAACTAAAGCATCACAAACCTAAAAGCTGTCATTTCTATTTTTTTATCTGCAGGAAAATGCGAAAGTGCTCCAGGAGCGTGGAGTTGCTTACATCAATGCAGATTCTGCTATAGAAGGTACCTTTCCGTCTATTCCATCAGTTTGTTTAGTCATGGTTCTGGGAAGTATGATGGGGGGGGGATTTTGAGAGACCCTAGAATTAATGATCCTATTTATTAAAGAACTGATTTTCTTCGGGGGTATCTCCATCATCAGGTCACACCGTAGGAACTTCACTGTTGGTGAAGCAGGATCCACACGGAAGACTTTCTGGCAGTACAGCTGAGGCCACCCATGCCAACGTTACCTGCTGATAACATCAATTCTATAAAGGTGTGAGCGGCCCCACTCCCTCCTCAGTTCTTTCCACCATCAACTCCTATGGCTTGGGTCTCTGTGGAAGCTCTATCACAGTTCACGCCAATTTTGCCAATATGTTTTCCTTTACCTTCGTTTTTCTCTTCCGGCACTGCCGCTGCAGAAAGAAGATTGCTTCTTCAGATGACCACAACCTCTGTGTCTGCTGTCTTGGGCCTGACCACGACATATCTGATTGTGAGCTCTGTCAAAAATTCAACCTCGCAACCCTTAGGCGATGCAAAAAGGCTTTGAAAAAATTTCTCATGGAACAGCGGGTAGCCAGTTCTGGGCAGGGTTCCTCCAGGATTCCTCCTTCCCAGTCACCAGTGGGTTTGTTGCGCTCCCAGGCCTTGACGGTTTGAGACAGGTTCTTGGGTTGGGGGGGCAGTCACAAAAAAGACCACAATCAGGACCCCAGCGGCACTCCATTCCCCATCAGCTTCATCTTCCTTGTCCGGGGGTACTCGTTGGCTGCTGCCGCACCGACACATGGAGGGAGATCACTACAGATGAATGGGTACTGGACATTATTGCGAAAGGTCATGCTCTGGAGCTTCTGGATACCCCTCCAGATCATTCATCACCTGCTTCAACTTATGCCCGTGGACACTTTCCCCTGTTGAGGGAAGAGATGCAGGCCTTACTCCAAAAGTGTGCAATAGAACCTGTTCCTCCAAAACAGAAGAACAGGGAATTCTGTTCCAAATACTTCCTAAGCCCCAAATGGACAGGGAATCTGAGGACTGTACTAGACCTGCGAGCCCTCAACTTCTGCATAGATGTGACAGGGTTGAATAAAACCCTGTCCCATTTATTATGCAGTGAGAGATAAAAGCAAGGATAGTACTGTTATGCAAGAACTTACCGTAACAGTAAATCTTTGAGAGGGTAGCATCTTTCAGAAAAAGAGATGTGCAAGAACAAGGGGACGCAATTTGAAGATAGTGGGAGGACAGCTCAGGGGCAATGTGAGGAAGTGTTTTTTCACAGAGAGGGTGGTGGACGTGTGGAACAGCCTTCCTGAGGAGGTTGTGGGGTCTAAAACTGTGGAAGAATTCAGGAATGCATGGGACAGACATAAGGCAATTCTTGTGGGTGGTAGGAAGAAATAGGCTGTTGGTTAACTAGGATCTGCAGCTTATCCTGTAGGTAGGGAAATGGGCAGATTAGATGGGCCAAGTGGTCCTTATCTGCTGTCAAAGTCTGTGTTTCTATGTTGCACTGTAAAGACTATGCCGGAAGGCACTAGAACTCCACAGAAAACTTCTAGCTAGCAATACCCAGCAGGGACTGCCCCTGACGTTGAACCACCTCAGACGTCGGCCAGTGGTATAAAGGGGGGCGGTCCCAAACCTCACCTTAGTTCTCTTGCCAGAGATCCAGCAGATGTAAGTAGGAGAACCAAGGAGGTTCCGAAAGTTCCCAACAAGGACGAAGAGACCAGGGGGAAGGAGGGAGGGAGGGAAAGGTGCCTGCTGCAAGAGCTTTTCTTGAAGATCTCATGTTATGTTACGTTGTTAAGTAACTATACTATCTTACTTCGAGTTGGAGCTCTTGCAGCAAGCTACACCATAAGGACTGAGTACTAAACAGTGGAAGAATCAAGTCTGCAGAAGGGAGGAAGGAAAGCAAGTGGAACCTTTAAGAAAGGAGGCCCTGTAAAACTGCCAGGCCAAATCCCGCTTTCCTCTTCGAGGCAATGTCCAGACTGTAATGCTTCACGAAAGTGTGCACTGAACTCCAGGTAGCGGCAGTACAAATATTTGCTGCTGAGACATCACATAAGTCTGCAAAAGAGGTGGCAACCACCCAGGTGGAGTGTCCCTTCACCGAACCCGGTAAGGGTTTACCATACTTGTCATAACAAAAGGTAATACAATTAACCAACCATTTGGACAACGTTTGCCTAGTAACTGGTGCTCCAAAGTTCCTGGGAGCAATGGAGACAAATAGTTGATCTGATTTACAGAAAAAACGGATGTGGTCAATGTAATATCTGCACACTCTGTGGACAACCAGAGTGTGTAGAAGAGTCCCCCCGCCAGAGCGAATACTCTGGATAATATACAGGTAGGTTGATGTGCTGATTGAGGATAAATGTGGACACCACTTTGGGAAGAAACTTAGGGTTGGTTCGCAAAGACACCCTGTCTTTGTGAAAAAACAAATAAGGCTCCTTACACATGAGGGCCTGAAGCTCAGAAATCCTCCGCGCCAAAGTAATGGCAACTAAAAATAACACCTTCCACGGCCGAAAGCGTAGCTCACAATCCGTGGCTGGCTGAAAGAGAGGCAAAGTAAGTTTCTGTAAAAGGAATAAAAGGTTCCATGGAGGAACAGGATCCCGAATGGGAGGTTTCAAATGAAGAATGCCATATAAAAAGCTACGGGGCAGGCCCAGCTGGGCAAGAGCTTTGCCCTCCATTGGTGCTTGATAGGCCAAAATTGCTGACATATGCACCTTGATGGAAGAGTATCTGAGTCCAGAGTCCAAAAGGGACCGAAGATACTCCAAGGCCGAGTTTACTGGGCAAGAAAAAGGATCTAGGGAATGTGTGGCGTCCCTTAAACAGAAGCGTTTCCTCTTTGTTGCATATGTGGCATGCATGGAAGACTTGCAGGCCTCGACAAGAACCTCAGCTACTCTCTGAGAGTCTCCAAAGCAGGAGGCAGCTAGGTCTGCAGGATCCATGCATGAAAATGCAGGGGTCTGAGGTCTGGATGGACTGGCGTGCCCTGTTCCTAGGAGGGCAACCATGAGGATGGGGCAGAGGAAATGGATGTTCCACCGCCAGCTTCTGGAGCAGGGGGAACCAAATCTGACGTGGCCAGAGCGGGACAATCTGAATCATCTCCGCACCCTCCACCTGGAGCTTGTGCTGTACTCGCTGCAACAGTGGGAAGGTAAAGGAATCTCCCTGCCCAGCAAAGGGATAACGTGTCTCATCAGAAAACACCAGGCTCTGGATCTAGTGAGCAAAAATTGTGCAGTTTGGCATTGCACTGGGACACAAAGAGGTCCAGTTGTGGATGACCCCACCTTTCGAAGAGGTCGTCTACCACTTCCTGGAGCAGTTCGACGTTTTTGACTCCTGGAACATGAACGCTGTTAGAGTGAGGCAATGATCTATGGCCCAATACCATACTCTCGTCACTTCTCGACAGAGAGGGTATGAGTGCGTCCCCTTTGCTTGTTGATGTTGATGACTGACATGTTGTCCGTCTGAATGAGCAAGGGACCTGGAAGAAGCTCCAGTTGGAAAGACTGGAGGGCATAGAGAATTGCTCTCATCTCTAAAATATTGAGGTGTAGCGATAACTCCAGTGATGACTACATGCCTTGCGTTCGGTGATCTCAGAAGTGGGCTTCCAACCCAAGACCTGAGCGGCCGTTGTTAGGATCTATTTGGGTGACTCTATGTGGAAAGGAACTCTCATTGACAGGTTAGAAGACGTCTGCCACCATGACAGGGTCTAAGACACAACTCTTGAAATGCAAATAGGCTATTCGAAGTCATCCAACCTCTGGTCCCATTATGCCCTGAAGGTCCATTGTGGGACCCACATGTGGAGACAAGCCAAGGGGCATGGTCACAATTGTGGCTGCCATGTGACCCAGCAGTTGGAGCATTATCCATGCTGGAACTTGCGGGATGAGGAGACCCTGAGAGCCAGGTTCCACAGACGAGCACTTCTGTTGGGGGGGAGGGGGAAGAAAGGCTCTTCTCTGCTCCATGTCCAGAATGGCCCCTATGTATTGGCGGTGCTGGGAGGGACAGGGACATAATTTGGGGATGGTTAGCATGATACCTTGACTCTGGAACATCATGAAAGTGTCCAACAGAGTTGACAGAAGTTGAGCTCTGGACTGGACAGTCAGTCGTCTAGGTATGGGTAAATTTAAATGTCCCTGTCTATGAAGAGCTGCGGCCACTACCATGAGGCATTTTGTGAATACCCGCGGTGCCAGTGAAAGGCCGAAGAGCAAGGCTCTGAACTGATAATGCTCGCCCTGGAATGCAAACCTAAGAAATATCCATTGCGCAGGGAGGACCGGGATGTGCAGATAAGCGTCTTGCATGTCCAGGGAGCAAAGCCAATCCCCTTGATACAACATGGGGGCGAGGCCCGGCAGTGTCACCATCCTGAATCTTTTGTACTCGATTGTTCAGGAGACTGGGGTCCAAAATGGGATGGAGATCCCCCGTCTTCTTGGTAACCAAGAAGAAATGGGAATAGAAACCTGTCCCCTACTGGGATGGTGGTATGGGTTCTATGGCTCGCTTCGACAGGAGTGCCTGGATCTCTTCAGAGATGAGAGCTGCGTGAGATGGGGAGTAGCCTGAAGGGACCAGTGGATTGTCGGGAGGGATCTAGACAAATTCCAGTGTGTGTCCCTTTTCTATAATCTGAAGAATCCAGGCATCATGAGGTGATGCTGGTCCACCCTTCGAGGTAAAGGGAGAACCAACCCCCCACAGCTTCCCCCACTGACTCGGCTGGAGGAAGAGGGGTGGGCAAGGAGTCATGCATTGGTTCCAGGGAGGGCAGAGAGGCCTGGGAGGTTTTAGCGCTCCTGGGTCCTGATGCCCCCGAGGGCTGAGAGGGAGCCTTTCAGTTGAAAGGACCTCTGGACTTCTGACCTCTTACTTTCTGGGTGGCTGGGTGACAAAAAGGATTTCATTTAGCCAGAAAGGGCTCTGACCTACTGTATACATCTGATAAACGTCTTGAATGGCCTTACCTGAGTCTTGCAGGCCCGTTATCTTTTCTGAGTCTTCCCCAAAGAGGACAAACCTCTAAAAGGGAGCATCCAGGATGGCTTCCTGGAGATTCTTTCTGAAGCCCAACACCCTAAGCTAAGAGTAGCGTCTGATGCAGACTCCAGTGGATGCAGCAAGGGCGGCTGTGTTTGCGGAATCATAGGAAGAACTCAACACAAGCTTGCCTGTGTCCAGTCCTGACTGCAGAACGTCCAGAAGTTTGGTCTTGTGAGGGGAATACGATTGCTTCTGAGCGAGCCTCTTGGCCTTTTGCCAGAGGGACGTCTGGTACTGCACCATATGGGCCAAGAAGTTTAAGGACCTTAATAATGCAAGTGGCTGAGGAATAAACTTTCTGGCCAAACTGATCCTGTCTCTTAGACTCTTTGTCCGGAGGCTGTCAGCTCATATGTTTCAGTTGTTTGGTTCACCTGTGTGCGGCTGTGAGCATCATGGAGTCCACTTCTGTGTTTTCTCCCAAAAAGGGTTCATTTTTGGGGGTCTTATAAAGCTTATCCACCTTCTTGGGGATGGCTGTAGCCAGAGAAGGGTGCTTCCATGCCAACCTGGTTACATCCTGGAAAGGAGGCACTAAGGGAGGAACCACCAAGGGCTTTGGGTCGCTTATACCAAGAAAGGTATTTCTGGATCTAAATACTCCATGTCTCACTAGTTTAGATACTGTATATGGTGCATAATGTCCAGAAAGGTTGGGTCTTCCGGAGGCAACCTTGGAGAGTCCCTGTTATCATCCCGAGAGATGGGGAAAAGTCATCCTCAGAGGACTCTGAATAGGATGACGACCTCCATCGGGAGGAATCTGATGAGGGGAACTTGGAATGCGAGTGCATGGACTGATGGCTATGGGAGCAGTGTTGGTGTCTGGAGGAGGATCTGGACTGGGAAGCCCTTCTCTGCCCATGGCGGGAAGGCGTCTCCTCGACCGACTCCCTGGGAGGAGGAGAAGAGGTCCTCCTGGGGAGAGCGAAGGTTTTTCAGAAGGAGTCAGTCACTTTGAAGGGGCCGGAGGGACCACAGAATGGGTATCCAGTATGGGTGGGACAGCCTCTCTTTTGGGCAGGAGATCCCTTTTTATAGTGTTCCACCAAACCAAGCCTGGGCGGGCTCTGGTTCTGGCCTGGGTATGTCAGGAAGGTCTGGCATTGGGCCCGAGGGATGGCTGGGCCCTGGCTTCAGGTCTGTAGTCTCTGGCCTGGCTGGCACCAGGTTGACTGTCACCTGGTCTGGTGGTGTTGGGTTGTCCATTCGATCAGGTGACACCAAATGACCTGACGGCGACTGGTCTGGCATCTGATAGGGTCGTCAGATTAGCCGGAAGGACGGTTCTCGGGTGGAGGAGGCAGAGGAGCTAGTTTAGCTGGCTGACAAGCCTTGGACAACAGATTCTCCATTGGCGGTTTTTAGAAACGTGCGTGGGGGGCATCGCCTGTAAGGACCTCTAAGAGGTAGAAACCGAGGATGCCAGGATCTTTAGCCTGGTGACCGTCGTCCTCTGTGTGGGGGAGTGTACTCCAGACTGGGGTGACTGCTCCGGATACCTCTTCCTGTCATCAGGTCTGGAAGAGAGAAATGTTGAAGAGGGCATCCCAGCCAGGCAGGACACTTCATGCCGTCTGAAGAAGAGCTGGCTGCTTCCCTGGACTTGGGCCCGGAAGTCTTTTGGAAGGGCCGAAGACTCAGGAGGGCTTGAAGGCCCATGCCCTGAGGTCCCCCACCCGACTTCTGGATGAGGGCAGGGGCTTCATCAACAGCAAACCGGAGAAAGAAGGGGTAGCCGGAGGGGCAGAGTCTGCTCTCCCATGGGAGTGGGGACTCAAAGGGTGTGCCTTCTGGTGAGGAGACCTGGAATGACTGAAGAAGAAGGGTTTGCTGCAAGGTGGCAAGATGTTGTTCCATGAGATGGCTTTTCAGAGTCTTCAGACAGAGGATATGGGTGTGGAGATTAAAGCTACGATAGTGCAGGCAGGCCTCAGAGTCATGTGTAGGCCCCAAACAAAAGAGGCAGGCCGAATGGCCGTCTTTGGCTGAAAGCTTCCCGCAGGCACACTTTGATTTCCTCCACTCATGAGTCGAAGATGGAGAAGACATGCACCAGAATTAAGATGGAAAAGGCAAGTAAATAGAAGTCACTGAAGAAAAAATGGTGGTCGACAGGTAGCAGGAGGTGTCCATGGAGCCAATGTGGATGGATCGACAGCGGGAAAAGAACTGGGGTGGGGCTGGGGACTGCCCCCTTTATTCCACTGGCTGACATTGGAAGTGGTCCGACATCAGGGGGGTGGTCCCTGCTGGGTACCGCTAGCTAAAGGTTTTGCATGGAGTCCTAGTGCCTGCCAGCATAGTCCTTACAGTGTAGCCTGCTGCAAGAGCTCCAGTTCGTAGTAAGATCTATTTTTCTGTCCTTTCCTATTCTGTCACTTGTCTATCTCTTGTCTGTCTGATTGCACAGTCACTTGTCTATCTCATGTCTTTATGATTGTGCAATCACATTTTCCTTGTGGAGCCTCAGAATTGGCCACGCCAACAGTCCCATAGTTTCCACTGTTTTCTCCCTTCCTTCATCTGCTGTTTCTTTTTTTCTTCCCCTGCTCCTCTGTGGTTAAAATATATGTGAAGTTTTATGTGAAACTGGGATCCCTTGGTTTTCAAATGTATGTATAACTAGTGACCCCTGATATCAACTCATTTTGTAGAGTTGTAGAAAGCCGTATCAACCTGGTCAGGCATCACATTGGGTTGATACGGCTTTTACAGTCTTGCTTCTGATTGTCTGCAGCAGCCTAACCCATGAAAATACTGCAAGGCTCCATGAGACAGTTCTGTGTCACAGAACAGTGTCACCGTTTTAAATACTTGACAGTTTGCGACCTCCGCTTGCTGAGGAGTAGTTGAGTTGGAACATACTGCTGTTCACAGTTGTAAGCACACAAAAAAGTTA
This sequence comes from Neoceratodus forsteri, assembly GCA_016271365.2. Taxonomy (NCBI): domain Eukaryota; kingdom Metazoa; phylum Chordata; order Ceratodontiformes; family Ceratodontidae; genus Neoceratodus; species Neoceratodus forsteri. The sequence goes on from CM057458.1 coordinate 196,970,110, forward strand.
AAACAATGGAGAACCGTTTCGTGGCTGCCTCATCCAGTGAGAGAGAGATAAATTTATAGCCAAGCAGCAGAACCAGAATACTGCAAGAAAAAGTCTTGTATTAGTTTCCTTTGCACCAGTTATTATAAAAAAAATCATATGAAGGTGTGTGATATGCAGTTTTCTTACATACCCCCGGCGTGTGATAATATATAAACCTCTCGAGCTTCGCTCTCGAGGTTTATATATTTCTCGCCTTGAGATAATAAAAAAACTGCATATCACACACTATCGATATTCTCTATATATTGTTAGAATGATTACAAAAGCTATTTGGAACTCGGGATTAACCTTGAGATGCAGTTTAACGTCACAAGCTCATTTGCAGAGTTGTCAACGGGAGATCGGTTCTGGGACACAAAGTTCTGTTTTGCTGCACCTGTGTGAAATAAACTGACAAAAGTTCTGATTCATTTTGTGAGAAACAGGAAATATATCTTAACAAGCTCTGGATGCAGAAGTTAATTGCTGAGAAAAGCATTATATATATAGAGAGAGAGCAAGCTTTTGTTGGAGAGAGGTTTAGATTTAGAAATACCCTCAAAGGAAGGACTTCGTTTTGTCTACAGTGCCTATATAAGAGCTATCCTGCACAATTTAATTTTTTTATTTCATTGTTATTAAAAATAATCAAAAGCTTCATGCAAATTATATAACTTCTGGTTTGCCTATGCTTCAACGACAGTAGTGTACAAGACGTTTTGCATGGTTTCTCTGCAAACTCGTTTCCTCTTTTGCAAACAGGGAACTGGCTATGCTCCCTAGATATGAAGGATGCTTAACCTCCATATCAAAAGTCAGAAGCCTCACAGAAAATATATGAGATTTATGCTGGAAGGGGAGTGTTGATGAGGCACAGGTCAGGAAGTGTAGGAAAACCAGGAGCAGTTATAAAATTTGCAAGTAGCCTTTCATTATTCTCGATAACAGTGAAATAAAAATGGTTCAGTATAACTATTTACAAAGGCAGTACAGACAGAGAAAACAGTCATTTGTCTGAGAGTATCTCTAATTCCAGGTTTTAGCCTCCCCCCAGCAAAGATTGCTGCTCTTTTTATTACAAGTCTTTGCCTGACAATTTGCTTATTTGTTCTCAGCTCATTAAGGAGACATCCTGTTTCTTACAAAATTTATGCATTCTTGTCAGTTTCTTTGAAGAGCAGGCTTGTAAATAGAACAGTGCCTCAAGCTAGCCTGCTTTTGACAGCCCTGCAAAAGAGTTTGCAAACAAGCCTGAGAAGAGTTCAAACTGCATCTCAGGTTAACCCCTTGAATTCCAAACAGCTTTTTGCAATCATTTCAACAGTATAACTATATACATTTTCAAACCAAGGAATCTGTTTCACATACAGATTCACATATATTTTATAACCACAGATATGCCAGGGGGAAGAAAAGACAGAAACAGCAAGTGAAGGCAGAGAGATAGTGAGACCATCAGAGTGATCAGTTCCTAGGTCTCATGAGAATATTTGGTTGCACAACTAGATGGAAGAGGAGAGGATAGAATAGATCCTTGCATTTAACTCTCTTTCTGCATAACAAATGGGACAGGGCCTTATTTAGCCCTGTCACAGGGAGCATTACCATTTCAGAGTATTGCCCTTTGGTTTGTCCTCTTCGCCACGGGTTCTCACCAAATGTTTGGCAGTGGTAGCTGCAGCCCTCTGCAGGGAAGGCCTGTATGTGTTTCTGTACCTGGATGATTGGCTATTAAAGGCCCATTCCGGGATCAACTACTGCACATCCTGGTTTGAACTAGGAAGTTGGTTGACACGCTAGGGGTGATGGTCAGTCTGCCAAAGTCAGTGCTGCCCCCTGCCAGTGACTGCGGTACATAAAAGCAGTCTTGGACACAGCTCAAAGCTGTGCGTGACTTTGATAGCAGATAAGGACCGCTTGGCCCACCTAATCTGCCCATTTCCCTACTTATTGGATAAGCTGCAGATCCTAGTTAACCAACAACCTTTTTCCTTATGCCCCCACTCGAATTGCCTTATGTTTGTCCCATGCATTCTTGAATTCCCCCACTGCTTTTGACCCCACAACCTCATCAGGAAGGCCATTTCACACGTCCACCACCCTCTCTGTGAAAAAATACTTCCTCACATTCCTTTTGAGCCATCCCTCCTCTATCTTCAAATTGTATCCCCTTGTTCTTAAACATCTCTTTTTCTGAAAGATGCTACCCTATTGGACTTTGTTGATTCCCTTGAGATACTTGAAAGTTTCTGCCATGTCCCCTCTCTTCCTCCTTTCCTCAGGAGTATACATATTAAGCTCCTTTAATCTGTATTCGTATGGCTTCTGGTGCAGATCCTGCACCATTTTAGTTGCCCTCCTCTGGACTGCCTCCATCCTGTGTATGTCCTTGCAGAGATGGGGTCTCCAGAACTGCACGCAGTACTCCAGATGGGGTCTCACCAACTGTCTGTACAGAGGGATAACAACTTCCTGTTTTCTACTGGTGATGCCTCTACCTGTACATCCCAGTATCCCCCCATCCCTCCTTACTGCCTTTTCACATTGCTTGTTTACTTTTAGGTCATCTGATATAACTACCCCAGGGTCCCTTTCTATTTTTTTTTTGTTGTTAATACCTCCTCCTCCATTGTGTACTCTTTCCCAGGGTTTTTGTTTCCTAGGTGCATTATTTTGCACTTCTTTGCATTGAATCTAAGCTGCCATAGTTTTAACCATTCCTCCAACCTTGCCAAGTCCCTTCTCATCCTGTCCAGCCCCCTTTTGTATCAACTCTGTTGCAGATCTTTGTGTCATCTGCAAAGAGGCATACTTTTCCTTCCAATCCCTCTGCAATGTCACTTATAAAGACATTAAAAGGATCGGACCTAGTACTAAACCCTGCGGTACCCCACTAGTAACCTCCCTTTCTTCAGAGTGGACTCTGTTTACTGTTACCCTCTGTGTCCTGTTGTCCAGCTAATTTTTTACCCAGGCTACCACCCTGGGACCAACTCCCAGGCTTGCTAATTTGTTTATTAATCTTTTGTGTGGGACTGTGTCAGATGCCTTGCTAAAGTCTAGGTTGACCATGTCCACAGCCCCTCCCTGCTCTACTACTTTTGTCACCCAGTTAAAGAAATCGATTAGATTTGTCTGGCATGACCTTCCCACTGTGAACCCATGCTGCCTTTAGTCCTGTGCCCCGCTGGCCTCTAGGTACTCAACAATTCTTTCTTTCAAAAGTGATTCCATCATTTTCCCTACCACTGAAGTCAAGCTTACAGGTCTGTACCTTCCTGCCTCTGCTTTGCTTCCACTTTTGTGAAGGGGAATCACATCCGCCCTCCTCCAGTCCTTAGGTACCACACCATCCTCCCATGATGTGTTAAAAAGGGTAGTCAGTGGTGTCACTAGTTCTCTCCTTAGTTCTTTTAGAATGCTGGTGTGAATCCCGTCAGGCTCCATTGCTTTGTCCACCTTCAGTTTTAGGAGTTCTTTCAGAACCCTTTCTTCTGTGAAAGGACTAGTATTGACCCCCTATCCAGAGTGCTTCTATTGATTAGATTAGGTACCTCCCCCTCCTCTTGTTTTGTGAATATTGAGCAGAAGTATTCATTCACTATCCCTTCTTTTTCACTGTCCCTCTCTGCTCGCCCACCTTCCCCTTTATTAAGCCTCACTGTCCCGCTGTTGGTCTTTCTTCACTCCCTACTGTATCTATGAAAGGTTTTATCCCCCTTCTTAACCAAGTTGGCTATCTTTTCCTCAGTTTGGGCCCTTGCTATTCTGACTGCCTTACATGCTTCCTTCTGCTTTAACTGGTATAGTTCTCTGTCCTGCTCCTTCTGTGTTTCCTTATACTTCCTGAATGCTGTATTTTTCTCCTTAACCTTTCCTGCCACCTCTTTTGAGAACTGTAGTGTTTTTTTTTTTGATTTATTTGCTTCACACAAAGGCTTGTTGCCTCTGTGATGGCAATTTAGATGTTTCCCAATTGTTCCTCCACCCCTCCATCTTGCCTGTTTACTAGTGCTTTTCTGAGGCACTTTCCCATTTTGACAAAGTCAGCCCTCCTAAAGTCCAGTATCCTCACTTTTGTATGGCTTGAGACTGTGGCTGTGTTAATCGTAAACCACACTATTCGGTGGCCACTTGTTCCCAGATGGCTACCCACTTCTGGGTCTGAGATCCTCTCTCCATCCCTGTTTGAGAGTACCAGGTCTAAGATTGCTTCCTCCCAAGTAGGTTCCAACACTAGCTGTCTGAGGCATGCCCCCTGTAGGGCATCGAGAATGATCCTGCTCTTGGATGTGGCTGCAGCAAAGGTGCTCCAGTTAACATCTGGCATATTCAGGTTCCCCATCAACAATATCTTTCCTTTCTAGGGACATGGATATGTTGTTCATCCACACTGTCTGGCAGGTTCCTTGCTACTTTAAATCTTGCCGGAAGGTCTTCAAGCTGGCTCCTCCCACCCACCCGGGTGGTAAAATTCTCGGCTCCGCCCCATAACGCCAGATCTTACTTACCGCTTGGAAACTCAGGTTCCCTCCTTAACGCTCTGCGTATAGACTGGATCCTAATTCTTTGGTTCGCACGAAAATAATTCCAAAGTTCTCAAGACTTTGGTCTAATTACTCCCTCGCGGCTGCGATGGACAAATCAACTCCCAGATGTCGGTGGTGCCCATGCAGGCAGAAGATGTCCTGGACGGACCTGCACTCCACATGCGTCTACTGCCTCGGCCTTGATCATGACCTGCAGATCTCGAGTGTATGTCGATGTTTTCGATAGCGTCCCTAGAAGACCTGCGCCCGGTTGCAGCTTGGGCGCCCAGAGCACTACCCGCTGGTGAAGTCCAAGGAGGCCCTTTGGGCGGTGTCGGCGGCTGGCTCGGCTGAGCAACTTGAGCAGATGATCGCCCTCGAGGAGGAGGCAGCCCAGGCCGCATCCTCATCTTCCTCGGTCACGGCGTTTATCCAGCTCTCTCTGGGATCCTCCTACACAGCTTCTTTTGAGGAGCTTTGTCAGTCCCTCTCCATGAAGGGAGAGGGGCCATTGGGACACTCTTCTCGGTCCAAAAAGAAGGACTCGAAGTGGGAGTCCCACCGTCAGCGTTCGTGGGAGGCGGGAGGTCCCCTTCCCGGACAGTCGACACTCGACTTCGGTCGAGGTTGTGGCTAAGGCAGCTGGCTTCATGGTGTCCCCGTCAGGTCAGCCGGCCGAGACACCAGTCAGCGCGGTCGAGAATTTTCTCGACCCGTCGGACTGGTTGTCGACTGGAGATGCCGACAAACCTTCTTCACCGGTTCCCCCGGTGGAGACCGAGGACTTGCCTGCGCCTCCTGTGCCGGAGTCACTGGTCAAGGCTCCTGAGCCAAGGAAAGAGCAGGTGTCCCCCGCTCCCTCCCAGAACCGCCCTCGGAAACACCGAGGGTCTCGGTCTCGGACCTCGTCTCGGTCCAGCCGATCCCACCGACATCGGCGGTCTTGGTCTCGGCACCGAGGTAAGCGGCGGTGCTGCTTGTCCTCGTCTTCCTCCTCGGAAGAGGAGAGGCTTTGGTGCAAATTGCGTTGACGCTACGAGGACTTAATGTGGCAGCAGTTACTTTTGTCGGGAACAAGTCGACCACCGTCGCCTTCGGCCATCAAGTAGCTGTTACCAAAAGCGGCAACCCTAGCTGTAGTCGAGGTGCCCAAGCCTGGGCCAGTTGTTCATCCAAACCAGCTGCCCCACTGATTGTGGTGGAACCTCCGCCTCCACAACCGAAATCGGGGGTGCCGACCAAGGGCTCTCGGTCGGGTCAGGGTCTGCCCCACAGGTTGTCGGTCACCCTCACTCCCGACCGTCCTCGGCAGGTGGAGGGTGGCTTAGGCCCCAGGCAGCTCTTCGCGGACTCCTCGGAGTCTGACGACGACTCTTCCCTGTTTTCCTGGCCCCTTGACCTGGAGTCCTTTGGGGGGGGGGGCAGTCGATGGACGAGAGCCCATCATCGTTCATGGGTCTGCTTCGGCTCATCTCTGAGTCTACCAGGGTGCAGCACGAGCCCGTATCCAAGCGGGCCTCGTATCCCCTAATGGAGATATTGGACTGAGGGGATTCGCCCACCGAGGCCTTTCTGGTGGCTGAAGCCATTGTTGGCCCAGCCTTGGAGCTCTGGCAGCCACCGGCTTCCTGCCCTGCACCTTTGGCCAGGATGGTCAGGAAGTATGCAGTCCCTACTGGCTCTTTGTCTGGTTTTCCGGAGCACCCCTCTGTGGTGGGGTTAGTCACTGATAAGCGTTTTCGGTTCGGGGCGCTATGTATGGATAAGCCCCCGACATGAGTCAAAAGCTGGACTATGCGGCAAGGTGTACCTCGTCCTCCCTAGGCCTCCGTCCAGGCCAGCTCGGCCATGCTGATGGTACACTTCTCCCACGCCCTCATGGGCTCCCTGGATGAGGTGATCCCTCATCTTCTGGCCGACCTGCAGACCACGGTCAAGCAGGTGCAGGATCAGGGAAGGGCGGTGGTGAAACAGCAGCTCCAAACGGCTCTGGACATTGGAGACTCCTGTGCCAGATCAGTTGCGGCCGCAGTGGCCATGCACCGCAGAGCATGGCTGAGGATATCCACCTTCACGGCGGATACCCAGCATAAATTGGCGGACGTCCCCTTCTTGGGGACTGACCTGTTCGGCCCTGGAATGGAAGGCCACCTCCAGCGGATCGAAAAGTCCAATGCTACCCTGAACTCGGTCATCTCTGCCCAGAAGGACAAGGGCCATCATCAGCAACATAAGGCCTTTCGCCCTTCTGCGCCTGCGGCACGTCCGGCCCAGCAACACGAGCATCAGGGCCAGCAGGCTCACGCTTGGCATCCCAAAGCCAAGCCTGCGGCTTCCAATAGGAAGCAGGGAGGAAATGGCCCAGGATGTCCCTCGGCTGGCCCCTCCTCCAAGCCTGCCCAGTGACAGGTTGAGGGGTGTCGCCCCCAGCCTCGTCACTCCCCCCCTAGGGTCCCCCTGTGGGGGGATGGCTCTGCCACTTCCTTTCCGCCTGGTCCACTATCACCACGGACCGCTGGGTGTTGGAGGTGGTAGGAAAGGGCCTGCCTCTGGAGTTCAAGCAGGCCCCACCCTTCTGAGCAATCACCCCTCGGGGGGCTACGGGTTCTGCAGCCTCTCTGTCAGCTCGCCGAGCCGACATTGCCCTGCTCCTCAAAAAAGAGGTGATCAGGAAGGTGGTTGATCCTCCACCAGACCCAGGGTTTGTATCCAGGTACTTCCTGGTCCTGAAACGGATGGGGGCTGGCGCCCCATTCTAGACCTGCACAACCTGAACAGGTTCCTGAGGTCTCGAACTTTCAGGATGGTCACTCTGGCTCAGATCATTCCATCCTTGGAACGAGGCATGTGGTTCTGTTCTCTGGACCTTCAGGACGCGTTCTTTCATGTCTCAATCCGTCCGTCCCACCAGAGATTCCTCCGCTTCAGGACAGAGGGATCCCTCTACGAGTTCCAGGCCATGCCCTTCGGCCTGTCCCTAGCTCCCAGGGTCTTCACCAAATGCATGGCAGTGGTGACAGCATTCCTGTGGCACCGAAGAGTCCGGGTGTACCCCTACCTGGACGACTGGCAGATTGCAGCCTCCTCCAGAATGGAGGTGGAGCGGTCCAGGGATCTCGCCCTCGAGGTTTGCTCTCAGGTTGGCCTCCTCATCGAGACCAAGTCGGAACTCGTGCCAAAGCAGGTGATAAAATTCATCGGGGCAGAGCTCGACTCTCTACGAGCCAGAGCACGGCTCCCGGCGGACAGGGCCGAGGTTCTTTCCTCCATTGCCAAATCATTTCAGGTTGGGCAATTGCGCCCTGCGCCTCCTGCGCCTCATGGCAGCCTGCACCAGCGTGGTCCACTGGGCCCGTTGGTACATGCGTCCCCTTCAGTGGGGGCTGGCCGGCCAGTGGTCACAGCACTCTGATCCTTTGGATCAGCTAGTGACAGTGACCCAGGGGATGTGGAACGCCTTCCAGTGGTGGACTGTTCCAGCACACCTGCAGGAGGGCATCCTGTTTGTCCGCCCAGAGCCAACGGTCTCTCTATCGACTGGTGCCTCTCTGATGGGTTGGGGTGCCCATCTGGGGGAGCACAGAGCGCACGGCCTTTGGTCCTCTCAGGAGTCCCGATGCCACATCAACCTGCTGGAACTTCGAGCGGTTCATCTAGCCCTCACCGCCTTCGCTCCGTTTATACTGGGTCAAGTGGTCCAGGTCCAGACAGACAATACCACTACCATGTACTACCTAAACCGCCAGGGCAGGACGAGCTCCATGCCTCTGTGCAGGGAAGCTCTCTGCATTTGGTCACTCGTGCGCAGCCTGGAGGCGGATCTCCTAGCCATCCATGTGGCAGGAGCCTCCAACACTCTGGCCGATGTCCTAAGCCGGATAGGGGCCGTGTCCCACGAGTGGTCTCTCCTGCCGGAGGTAGTACAAGATGTGTTCTCCCACTGGGGCACACCTCAGGTGGACCTGTTTGCCTCCAGGGAGAATGCGAAGCTGAGACTATTTCATGCCGGCCCCCCTCAGCAGGGCTCGCTGCAGGGGGATGCCTTCTCGAGGCCGTGGACCCCGGGCCTTTTCTACGCCTTTCCCCCATTTCCCTTGATCCACAAGGTGCTTCTCTAGGCAAGGAGGGACAAGGCGCAGGTGATTCTGGTAGCCCCAGACTGGCCCCACCAGTTCTGGTATCCAGATCTCCTCAATCTCAGCTCCAGGCTCCCGAGGTGGCTTCCAGCCCGCCTGGACCTGATCTCAGTCAATCAGGGGAAGGTATTCCATCCGGACCATCAATCCCTGCACCTGATGGCCTGGTTCCTGAGCGGCTAGAGTTCCAGGCCTTTGGTCTTCCTGACGAGGTCCTCAACGTTGTTGAGGCGTCCCGTAAGGAGTCGACCAGGAAATGCTATGCCTTTAAATGGAGGAGATTCTCCATTTGGTGTCAGGGCAAGGGCCTGGACCCTTCCTCCTGTTCCTTGCCTAGCATTCTGGACTACCTGTGGTCCCTTTCTCAGCAAGGGCTTCGGTCGACGACCCTCAAGGTGCACCTGGCAGCCATCTCTGCTTACCGGGCACGGGCCGGGAAGCAGTCAGTGGCACAGGAGAAGGTGGTCGGGCGCTTTTTCAAAGGCCTTGATCACATATCCCCTCCGGTGCGAGAACCTCCACCTCCGTGGGATCTACTGCTGGTATTGGCTAAGCTCATGGGCAAGCCATTCGAACCGATGCACAGGTGTGATATCTCTCACCTGTCATGGAAGACCGCCTTCTTGGTGGCTATCACGTCAGCCAGAAGGATGGGAGAGCTCCAGGCACTTTCCATCGAGTCTCCTTATCTGGTCTTCCACAGGGACAAGGTTGTCCTGTGCCCCCACGAAATTCCTTCCGAAGGTGGTATCAGAGTTTCACCTTAACCCAGGTGTTGACTCTGCCGGTGTTCAACCCCAATCACACCTCGGAGGCCGAATATAGGCTCCATGCTTTGGACCCTAGAAGAGCACTCACTTATTACAAGGAGCGGACGGCTGAAGTTCAGGGAGAGGTTCACCAGTTGTTTGTCACCTACGCTGAAGCCGCACCTGGCAGACCTGCAGCCAAGTGGACGATAGGCAGGTGGGTCACCACCTGCATAGATCTCTGCTATAGGTTGGTGGGCATGGAGCCTCCCAGAGGGATAAGAGCTCATTCTACCCACCATACCGCTGCATCGGTGGCTGCTTCCAAGGGATGTCCCTATCCAGGAAATCTGCAGGGCTGCTACCTGGAAGTCAGCACACACCTTCATTACCCCTGCCACATCGACCTTGAGTCACGCTGGGATGCTGGTTTGGGGCCTCGGTTCCTCAGTCATTATTTCCTAAGTAGGGGTGTGCCTGCCTCCTCCTCCCGGAGAACTGCTAGGAGTCTGCCAGACAGTATGGATGAACAACATATCCATGTCCCTAGAAATACAGGTTACTCACCTGTAACAGGAGTTCTAGAATGGTATATATTGTTCATCTGACTCTCGGCCTCCCTGGCTTGACGCACAACCTGGCTTCAGCCCAGACGAATCTGGCATCATGGGGCAGAGCCGAGAGTTTTACCACCCTGTTGGGTGGGAGGAGCCAGCTTGAAGACCTTCCGGCAAGATTTAAAGCGGCAAGGAACCTGCCAGACATTCTGGATGAATAACATATACCATTCCTAGAACTCCTGTTACAGGTGAGTAACCTGTATTTTTCTGCCATCCTAAGAATGCCTTCTATCATTTCCTTGTCCATTTCTTCCCTCTGAGTCGGGAGTCTGTATACAACCCCTGTGCGGATTGTGGTGCCATTTCCGGCCTCCAGGGTGACCCACAGTGCCTCCTCTCCTCCCTGTTTACCCTTTAGTTCCATTGCTTTGATCCCTTCCCTTACGTAGAGAGCCGCCACTCCTTCTCTTCTGCCCTCCCTGTCCCTCCTGTAGATTGTGTACCCTGGTATGTTGACATCCCAGGCATGGTTCACTATGTACCATGTTTCGGTGGCTGCCACAATATCCAGGCATCCCTCTTCTATCAAGGCCACCAGTTCAGGGAGCTTGTTACCTAGACTATGGGCGTTTGTACTCATTGCCCTTCATTTTTTGATGGCCTTACCCCTTTTAGCCCTATCCCTGTCCTTACTGCCTTTGCCTTTTCTCCATTTACCCCTGCCCTTCTCCCTATCGACTTCTCTATCTTGGTGTTTACCTCACTAACTACCCTGATTTATTTTTTTTGGGGAGGTGGGATTCCTGCTCCTTTTCAGTGCCTCTCCGCATGGCTAGTTTAAATGCTTGCCAATGAAGCATTTAAACCTATCACCTAGGATCCTGGTTCCCCTCCTGGACAGATGCAGACCATCGCACCAGTATAGGCCTGTATCCCTCCAGGTGGACTCCCAGTCCCCAATGACGCCAAAACCCTGAGCTCTGCACCTGTTTTTCAACCACTGGTTGAATTCCATGGTGCGGAGCACCCTAGCCTCACCCAAACCATAGACAGGCAGCACCTCCGAGAAGGTTACCGTGCGTACTATAAACTCCTCCTGCACTGCTCTGATCCCTTTCCCAGCCATGTCATTTGTCCCTAGGTGGACATTGATGTTCAGCTCCCTCCCCCGTGCATATTCAGATCCCACAGTGGACCTTAAGTGTGCAGTGAACTCTGCACCAGTTTTTCAACCATTGATTGAATCCCATGGTGCAGAGCAACCTAGCCTCACCCATACCATAGACAGGCAGCACCTCCAAAAGGGTTACCGTGCATACTACTTGTGTAAGACCCCTCCCCAACTCCATAAACTTCTCCTGCACTGCACTGATCCCTTTCCCAGCCATGTCATTTGTCCCTAGGTGGACAATGATGTTCAGCTCCTGCCCCCGTGCATATGTGGATCCCTCAGTGGACCTTAAGTGTGCAATGAGATCAGTCAAATGATGATTTAAACAAGTGCTACTCACATCTCCCTTAAGAAAAGTACTGACGTGGTGGATGGACTGTAGCAAAGTACTCAAGGGTGTTCCATTCCTAATGCTTACCCCAGTACAAATTCTCACCACAGATGCTTCAGCATCTGGGTGGGAAACACATCCGGGACCTTACCAAACGCAGGGTACTTGGACCCATGTGGAGACAAAATGACATATAAATGTCCTGGAAATGAGATCTGTCTTATACAGTCTACAGACATTTCAAGATTATCTGACTTCGGGTCTTAGACGGACAATGTCAGTGTGACGCATTACATCAACAAACAAGGGAGGAGACTCATTCCAATCCACTGTGTAGTGAAGCACTGAGGGTATGGTATTGGGTGCTGTATCATGCCTAGAATTATCATCTGTGAACCTTCCAGGTGTCCAAAATGCCTTAGCAGACAAGTTAAGCTGGTCGCAGTCCAGAGGGTATGAACAGGAACTGGTGACCATAGTAGCAGACCTCTTTGCAAGGTGGCGTAGTCCAGAGTTGGACTTTTTGCATCCCCACACAATGCAACGCTGCTACGTTTTTGTTCACTCAGTCCAGGACCTGGAGTTTTCTGGTGAGATGCATTGTCCCTCTCCTGGAAAGGGAGGATTCTGTACACCTTCTGTCTTTTTCCTCTAATACAGAGAGTACTTCTCAAACTGAAGATGGAAGGGGTAATCCTTGTCTTCATTGCTTCACTATGACCTTGGCAGATCTGGTATCCCTTGTTATAGTAACTGGCAAAGGAACCCCCAGTACTTCTACCACTGTGCAGGGGCCTGTTGTCACAGCACAAGGGGGCTGTGGTCCATCCGGATCTGAAGTGCCTGCATTTGCATGCATGGCTCCTGAAGACATAGTCATGGCACAGTTTGGAGTGTCACAGAAAGTGGCTGATCTTCTGGTGACTGCCAGAAAACCCTCCACTAGACATACCTATTCTTTGAAGTGGAATTTATCATGTGGGCCGCTTTAAAGCATCTGGATCCGTTTACCTGTCTGGTCAATGCAGTACGGGAATACTTGCTGTCCTGTCAGACTCCAGTCTTCAGTATTCCTCACTCAAAGTACAATTGGCTGCTATTTCAGCTTATCATGCCCCTGTGGATGGATGCACTGTAGCCTAATTAGAGGTAGCCCTTTCTTTTCTGAGAGGTATATTACATGTGAAACCTCCCATTAGAAATACAGTCCTGTCTTGGGACCTGAATTTCATTTTTAAGAGGCTTACTTTGGCTGCTTTTGAGCCAGTCACAAGTTGTGGCTTACACTTCCTTTCATGGAAAGCATTATGTTTAGGGGCGTGGATATGATGTTTTAACCACACTTTCTGGCAGTGCCTTTCCCCTTTAAGACTAGCCAGAGCGCTTTCAAGCTGGCTCCTCCCACCCATCCCAGGTGGTATCTCCCTCAGCCCGGCCCCATGACACCAGATCTTCCTTTTCGCTGGAAGTAGAAGGTTCCCTCCTTACCGCTATGATCCTGGTGACTCTAGACTGGCTGCACCAGTTCTGGTTCCCTGATCTCCTCAGCCTCAGCAGCAGGCTCCCAAGGCATCTTCCTCTCCACCTGTACCTGCTTTCCATCAGTCAGGGGAAGGTACACTATCCAGACCTTCAGTCCCTGCACCTGACAGCTTGGTTTTTGAGGGGCTAGAGATCCAGGCTTTGGGTCTCTCTAAAGATGTCCTCAGCGTAGTCGAGGCTTCTCAGAAGGAATCGACCAGAAAATGCTGTGCCTTCAAATGGAAGAGGTTCTCTGTTTGGTGTCTGGGCAAGAGGCTGACCCCTTTGTCCTATCCAGTGGTAAGCATCCTGGACTATCTTTGGTCCCTCTCTCAGTCTGGCTTTTGGTCGACGACCCTTAAGGTGCACTTGGCAGCCATCTCTGCCTACCAGGCATGGGCCAGTGAGCAGTCGGCGCAGGAGAAGGTGGTTTTTAAAGGCCTTGACCACATTTCCCCTCTGGTACATGAACCACCACCACCTTGGCATCTGTTTCTGGTGTTGGCAAAGTTCATAGGCAAGTCATTCGAACAGATGCACAGGTGAGATATGTGTCACTTGTTGTGGAAGATTGCCTTCCTGGTGTCTATTACATCAGCAAAAAGGATCAGTGAGCTCCAGATACTTTCAGTGGAGTCTCCTTACCTGGTCTTCCTTAGAGACAAGGTTGTCCTTCGCTCCAACCAGAAGATCCTCCCAAAGGTTTTGTCTGATTTTCACCTTAACCAGGTGATTAATCTCCCAGTGTACTTCACCAATCACACCTCAGAGGCCAAGCACAGGCTCCATACATTGGACCTGCGATGAGCACTACTCTGTTTATAAGGAGCTCATGGCTGGAGTTCAGGGAGAGGTTTGCCAGCTGTTTGTCACCTACGCTGTAGGTGCACCTGGCAGACCGTCAGCTAAGCAGATGATTGGCAGGTAGATTGTATACTGCGTCGACCTCCGTTATAGGTTGGTGTGTAGGGAGCCTTCCGTAGGGCTAAGGTCTCATTCCATCCAGTGTACCGCTGCCTCTGTGGCTGCTTCCAGGGATGTCCCCATCCAGGAAATCTGTCGGGCTGCTACCTGGAAGTCAGTACACACCTTTATTTCCCACTACCGCATCAACCTTGAGTCATGCCGGGATGCTGGTTTTGGGGCCTCAGTTCTCCAGTCTGTTTCCCAAGTAGGGGGTGTTCGCCTTGCCCCCTCCTCTCGGAGAACTGCTAGGAGTCTGCCAGAAAGTGTGGATAGAACGTCATATCCACATCCCTAGAAAAACAGGTTACTCACCTGTAACAGTAGTTCTAGGAGTGGTATATTATGTTCATCCACACGGACCCACCCAACCTCCTCTGGCAAGTGGCACAACGATCTGGCTTCCAGTGGGCAAGATCTGACATCGCGGGTTGGGGCCGAAGAAGTTACCACCTGGGTGGGTGGGAGGAGCCAACTTGAAGACATTCCAGCCAGTCTTAAAGGGGAAAGGCACTGCCAGAAAGTGTGGATGAACATCATATACCACTCCTAGAACTACTGTTACAAGGGAGTAACCTGTTTTTTTAGTTGGTCACTTCTGCTCGAAGGATTACAGAGCCACAGGCTCTAATGTGTGAGCCTCCCTATTTGATTTTTCATAAAGACAGTGTGTCCTTCCATTTGAATCCTAAGTTCTTACCAAAGGTGGTGTCTGAATTTACTTTGAATCAAACTACACACCTGCCAGTATACTACTCTCAGTATGCCAGTCCAGGGGAAGCACTACTTCATACTTTGGATGTACATAGAATTCTCAGATGTTATGTGACCCACACAAAGGACTGCAGAAAGTCCTCTCAACTTTTGGTTTTTTTCACCCCTGGGAAAGGGGGCACTCCTGTATCTAAATAGTGCATATCCAAATGACTGGCACATTGCATTACATTCTATTATAGGAAGTATGGTAAGGAAGTTCCTGGAGTGGTTCGTGATCATTCGGCAAGAGGTATAGCAATTCTGTTGCTCATTTTCAGAATGTTTCAGTGGCCCAGATTTGTGCAGCAACAACATGGAACACTGTCCACACCTTCACTAAACATCACAGTCTGGACATTGTATCTCATAGAAGAGCAGGATTTTACCTTGGCGTATTACAGGGCCTGCTCTCTGAACATATCTGTCCATCCACCCAGTCTGTCAGTTTTTGGTACTGCTTGGGACTCGTTCCAAAGGTGTGGCCTGAAGAAAGAAATATCCTCAAAGAAGACAGAACAGTTACATGCTTACTGTAATAGTAGATCTTCAAGAGAATCTCATCATGCCATGCCATCCCACCCTCCTTCCCCTGTAGGGGTATGGCAATACCTTTCCTGCCTTGTTTCATCCCATAGATGCCTTTCCCAGCACCCATTGTCACCTGGTATGCTGGGTGCTGCCTTTCTCTCCTGGCTCCCCATAAAGGGGTTCTCCGAGTATAATCTCTAGCGGGGAACTGAGAAGAGATGGGGCTGCCCACGTTTATCTAGATGCTGACACATAATGATGTTTTGGGCAGCCCCTGGCTTGCAAAAGCTTTTGTGTAGTCCTAGTGCTGATGTGGGTATAGTTCCAAAGGTGTGGCCTGATGAGAGATTCTTTCAAAGATCTACTGTTACAGTAAGTATGTAACTCTTCTTTTCTTTACCTTCATGCTTGTGTTACTTGGGAAATGGATATATGAACACAAAATATGCAGTTTGAATTGTGAATCTTATACCTGGTTAGACATACCAATAAAGAACATTTCTCAACATTGTATTAAAAGAATTAGATCTCCCATACCACCTGATGGCCCGGCGAGTAGCGTGTTGTGTTCCCAAGCTAGTGACCCACATTTGGGAGTGGTAGGGCAGCCTGGGAAAGGGGTGGGGTAGGCACTGTCACAGTGCAGTGCTCCCAGCCAGGGGATCACTGGTTCCAGATTCCATCACCACAGCGACCTCTTCACAAGGCTAGGGAGCTTGTTGTGTGGGAGACATGTTGGGGCACTGTGTGGCGGGGCACAGTGAGAAAACCTATGTCCAGTGACCCATCTATATGGCAGTTGCCGGTACACTCTCGGGCCCCACCTAGTATGGTAACCGTCTGGCCACAAGAGAGGGAAGAGTGGCTGTCAGGACTGTGAGGATGCCCAGACCTGACAAGGAGGAGTAAGGTTGCTGGTTTGGGAGCAAATAACTCTGTGGAAAAAATGGCTATCTCCCACTATCTTTATTGTTGTCATTATTTACATTAATAATGCATCATTTATTCCACATTAAAAAAAAAAAAAGAGGTCAGTGCTTCATAGTTTAATCATGACCGGTTTAGAGCTGTGTTCCCAAAGAAGGCAGTCACAGTCAGTATATTAATTATTTTGGACTTGTTTTGGACCTCAGGAGTACTGAAGAAAAGGGATTTCTGTCCCATTTTATGTGATAGCCTGTCTCCCTTTTTTTTCTTTCAGTAAAAAGATATGGAAATTGCACTTCTACTAACTCTGTTATTATCTATTCATATTTCAGGAAACTACACCCTGAGAGTGGACTGCACACCATTGTTTTACAAAGTGGTATATGAATTGTCTAAACAGGTAAATGGAAAATGTTACAACCCGAGTGGGATACTGATTCATTCGAAATATATTGTTTTCCTTTTTAGAATAATACTTTAGCTTTACTGATAAAACATTTGGAGGTGGAGTATGACTTTGTGTTCTTATAAATTGTTGACAGGAAGGAAATTCAATTTCATATATTGCCTTTCATACACACTGCATTCCAAAGTGCTTAACGAGCACTGAAGAGTGGAAGCAGCCATTAGGTGAGCACAGAAAAAAGTGAAATCTCTCCTGTGAGGTCTCTTGTGAGATCTGCCATGTTCTTCGCATCTCCCTCCAGCGGTCACACCTGCAAATGAGCTTCAACACATTGGGTCTATCCCCGCCACCTCATTATAAAATTAATAATCAAGTGAGGACGGCTCTGGGGTTCTTTTGTTGTTCTGTTCCCCCTCTACTTTGGGCTGCCCATGACCCAAACCAATAGGATCCCCTGTAGTGTGGCTGGCTATCTCTCCCTGGGCTGAGGTACAGATACAGTATGGCACACTGATGAGTCCAAATGAGGACGAAACACGTGTCTGTGTCTGCTGTTCTCAGCCTTTGCTGATTGTATTGTAAAGCCTTCTAGCACCATACAATTCTGCTTAATGTTGAGCCAGTCCCAGTTAATTTATGGATATTTGCATATGCTTCCCAAGATGCTTTGCATTATTGGGGTATGTACAATTTGTTTTTTTTCCCTAAAGAAAACTATGCTGCTTCCTAGACACATCACCAATATAGTTATGTTTTATTTTATTAAATGAGTATTACCGATATGTTGTATAAATGCACACACTTCTATTTACGTTTTCATCAAAGCCATTTATATAATCCACTCCTGTGGGCTACAGTTTATATTTGTACAGCTTGTGTAGGCTTTTTTTTTTTTTTGATCCTGCACACCTCAGTCCTCCATTCGGAGGTTAGCCTTTGCCCCACCTGTCGCGTGCCATGCACAGGCTTACCCCCTTGGGCGGGGCTGCCAGGAGGGCTCCAGGTCACTGTTAGCAGTCCAGCTTACTCCCATGTCAGGGCCATGGGAGAGTGCTCACCATGGGCATTGTTGGCAGTGGGGATGGCGACTGAGTTGGGTGTCATGCCTGGGGGTCCGCTTTTTTGTACATGCTGGATCCATCGGGGGCAGGGACGTTCAATGACGACCAGACTCCGCCCTGCCCACCCCAGGTGTTGACTTCAACTGAGGCAGTACCCCTGGACTCTGCCAGGGGTCCATGAAGCACTAGCCATTCTTTCCCCCCTGGAAAAGGAGAGCAGTCCCAGGATGCTAGAACCTTCTCCCCCTGGCCGGCCCTCTGACTCCCAGATCCGTTCCCGAATCCGGGTTGTCTACATCGCAAGTGGAAATCCAACCACTGCACGGGTGGGCCGGCCATGTGGGCTTCTAAACACATTCATAAATGATGCTGTTGTGCACCACAGTTTATCACACTGCTCTATACTGTACATTCTCACTGATAAACACTTGATATGTCAGAATGTCTGTTGAAGCTGTGATGTTTATGTTGCCCCTGAGTTGAATGTGCTGACCACTGCAGTACACAAAGTGAAAGGCAATCTTTATATTTCATTACATGTTTTTTCTTGTGCTGAGAAGTGAATGATGGTATCTGCAGCACATGTACTGTAGACCTTATACTGTAGTTAACACGTCCTCCTGTGCTGCAGCTTCAGATCTGTTTTCTTTTACTTTATTTATTAGAATTTCGAATAAATACCTTTGAGCCAATGGCTCTTTTACAAAGGTTCCATGTCAGTATACAAAGAATAGAAGTACAGTTTGTGTAAGATTAGCAGGCAAGTAGTTTGAATACAAAATTCAGTACAGGGTATACATGGTCTAAAAGCTACAGGTAATATAAATAATAGTTAGAACCTCAATATGGAAAACAGCTCAAGTGTTTCCACTACTTAAGGCAGGTGATCCCATGGACCTCAATAATTATAGGCCCATCTCAATCTTACCAATACTATCCAAGATGCTTGAGAAGCTGGTAAACTCTGTTAACTGCCTACCTTGATACCAACAATCTCCTAAATCCAGCTCAATCTGGGTTTAGATCAATGCATAGCACCATCTCTGCTCTAGCAAAAGTCACAAATGACTGGCAGACTGCCCTAGACAAAAAGAATAATACCTGTGCTGTGTTTCTGGATCTAAGCAAAGCCTTTGACACTGTGGATCATGATCTTCTAATCACCTCACTAAACTCCATAGGCCTTGACTCACTCTCTATTAAATGGTTCAGATGCTATCTCTCTGGAAGGCTACAACTGGTAAAGAATGATGGTGATCTATCTACCCCTAAGCCACTCCTAAGAGGTGTACCGCAAGGCTCCATCCTGGGTCCCATCCTTTTTGCCATTTACATCAACAATATTGACTCCAATCTCTCTCTCTAATATCCACCTTTTTGCAGATGACACTGTACTTTATGTGAGCGATCCCTCACCATCAAAAGCCTGTGAGCTCCTACAGTCTCAATTCTCCCTCCTCCAGCATAACCTATTAAAAAGAAATTATTACTAAATGCTAAGAAAACCAAAGCTATGTTCTTTGCCCACAAGAACTGTTCTTCCACTATCCATCATTCACCCTCCCACAACTCTCTACCATCCTTGGTGAAAATCTGGAATATGTTGACAAATTCAAATACCTAGGAGTATGGATAGACAATAAACTAGACTATACTACCACGTTGAAGAGCTCCTGAAAAGCTAAGACAAAGACTTGGTCTATTCTATAGAATCAAACACTACCTGACCAAAGATTCCAAACAAAGATTAATCCTTACATCATTCATGTCCCTCATTGATTATGCTGACTTCCTCTCGGTCATTGCTCCTCTCCCATCTAAACAAACTAGACACCCTGTATCATAGAGCTATTAGATTCATTACTGACCTTCCCTCTAGCACCCATCATTGCTCTCTCTACAATGCAGTCAGCTGGACATCCCTGCAACATAGAAGAAGAAAAATGCTGCTATCTGGATCTACAAAGCTCTGACAAACAAACTCCCTTCCTACATCTCAGATTGCTTCAACCAGATCACATCCAGGCCCTACACCTTGAGGATCAACAAACTGATCCTGCTGAAGATTCCTATCACCTGCACCAGGTATGGAAGAGCTGCAATCAGTTATTCCTGGCACTTATCTGGAATTCTATCCAAAAGACATTGAAAATGGAAACACTGATCCCCTTACATCCTTCAAAAGCTGTACACCAGCCTAATCCCAGATTCATGCAATTGCTTCCACAAGGCCTAGTCCTCCCACCCCACACCCCACACCTCTCTCTCCCCACCCCTCCCTTCTAAATCTCATCCCTATTCTTCTATCGTTGCTCTGGTCCTTTCCCATCAAACCACAAACATATTTGCCCACCATGTACCATTATCCAACCTTATCCCCACCAGACTGTTTGTTTCTCACCTTTAATAGGTTTTGGTTTACTGTCCTTTGCCTGTATATATGTAAATAATTGTATATCTATCTCACTCATAAATGTTTGTATTTGTGCTATTTCAATATCATGTTTTTTGTATACACTCTGTAACCTTTTTTGTTATGACCACTCGGGTCCATCTTGTAAATGAGCTATGCTCAATGATGTTCGCCTGAATAAATAAAGATTTTGATTGATTGATTGATTGATTGATAGAACAACACAGTCAGGCATACATTTAAGAATGATGAGTCACAACAATTAATATTTACATGAATTAAAGCTGCCAGAAGGGCATTGTCAAAGGGGAAAGGTAGAGTGGAAAAAACTGAGTTGCTGCCAATTGTGCCAAGTAGCGTAGGAAAGTGGAAGAGAGAGTGGGTGTAGAGAGGTAACTGGGAGGGAGGTAGAAGGAGAGGTGAGTGGGAGGCAAGGATCGAGGAACAAGTGCAACAGTGGGTGGGGTGAGCAGATTAGAAAAGGGAGAGAGGAAGTGAGTTGAAGGAGGATAAGAGAGAGAAAGGTGGTGGACCAGGGCTAGGGAGAGAGGCGGGGTAGATATGGGGAGGGGGGAGGGTGGTGGCAGGCAGAGGTGGTGATAGTAGAGAGGTGTGAAGAACAGAAGTGACTACCAGGGAGGTTAGGAGAAACAGTGACAGGTGGCTCTGGACACAAGCATTTGATGTAGCGTGTGTTTGAACGAGCAGAGGGTGCCTAAGTTGGTGAGTTCGCTGCCCAGGGAGTTAAACATCTTAGGAGCTCTACCTGCAAAAGACCGCTGGCCTTGGGTGGTGCGACAGCAGGGAACAGACAGAGAATAGTTGTCAGAGCTTCTTGTGTAACAGGGGTGGTTGGCTGGGCTTAAGAGAGACTGAACCCCAGGGGGCATGAGTCCCATCAATTACTTTTTTGCTAGTAGGCAGGTTTGGAAATAAATCCTTCCCTGAAGTTGTAGCCAGTTTGACTGTTTGTAGAGGTTGCAGGTATGCGTGCGGTGGGCAGCACCAGTAAGGAGTCTGCAGACCCTATTCAGTGCTGTAATGATTCGCCGTAGTGCTGTAGCTGTAACTGCTCCATAGATAACAAGCCCATAACCAATGATGGAGACAACAGAGCTGTGTATTGCTAGCTTAAGGGCGACAGGTGTTAGGCAGGTACAGATACAGGCAGACTATGTTTGAAAACAGTAATCGTACCACAGCACAACATTAACATTATGTGAAACATTAAGGTCAATCAGATAAATAACCCTAATACATTTAAATGTTATTTTGCTGTGCTAAGAAATTTCAAAGAACCTACAGTTTCCAATAACTGTGACTTTCACTCATCAGGTCTTGGTGCCAGTGAGTGTACTCCTCACAGGAGCAGTCTTAGGTCTTCACGTTCCGAATAGTCTGCTTTTTACAGTTTTACTGTGAAGGTCAGTTGTAGGAAATAGTTTTTTTTACATTCCTAACCACAAAAGAATAGACATTTAAAAGTAACAGGTGTTTATCTGACTGGCTTTAAAGGGACAAATTCATGCCCAGCGGCCACCACACTTTGAAACCTCTAAAATGGTCTTTCAGTTGAGGTACTGGGCTCACCTGTAACTGGAAGCACTCCCGAGATATAGACAACCAAGTCTGTTCAACATTAATACTACATTGCAGCCGTTTTAGACCATTGTGATGTCATCACGGAGGAAGCTGTGCCTTGCTACATTTAGTCAGTAAACTTTGTGATAGCTGTGCTTACATGTGGAATAATGGCCATGTCTCGCACTAAAAGGTACTGTCCTGTTTCACTCTTGTGGTTTCCAAACAAGCCCATGAAACATGTCTGTTATCTGTCTAAAGCTTTATACTACACTATACTGAGGGTCATACTGAGAACAAGGAGCAAAAGGCACGGTGTCCATGTAGAGTTCCTATCTCATAACCTATAATAATGCACACCCTCATTTCTAACAAATCCAGACAACTGTTTTTTTTTTAGGTTTGCTTTCAAGAAGTATTAGTTCAATGGGACGGGCATTCCAGGGATTTACGACTCTCTGTGAGAAGTAGAATTTCCTCCTGGTACTATTAAATTTCATACAGTGCAATTGAAGCTGGTGATCTAGTGTACCCGCTGCTTTTTCCTTGAATTCAAACCCATTTGTATTTCTCCCAGGTAGTAATCCTCTCCTGAGTTGGCCTTTCCTAGGTACATGACCTCGCATTTTTTTGCGATAAACTTTAGTTGCCATGTTTCTGACCATTTTTCCAGAGCATGAAGGTCGACCTTCATCTTTTCTACCCCACCTGGAGTGTACTCTATTGCTTATTTTTGTGTCATCTGCAAATAAGCTCACCTTCCCCTCTAGTCCCTTAGTTGTGACACTAATAAAAATATTGAATAAGTTCGGACCGAATACTGATCCTCCACTATTTACTCCTCTTTCTTCTGAAAGTGAGCTGTTTACAAGTACCCGCTGTGTCTTTCCAGTGAGCCAGTTCCTTACCCATTTCACTGCGTGCTGTCCTACTCCCATTCTGTCCAGTTTGTTGAGTAGCCTTCTGTGTGGGACCGAATCGAAGGCTTTGCTGAAATCCAGGTATATTGTGTCCACTGCTCCTCCCTGGTCTATTATGCTAGTCACCCAGTTAAAGAAGTCTATCAGATTGGTTTGGCATGACCTTCCTGTTGTAAAGCCATGCTGTTTTGTGTCTAATTTGTTGTTTTCTTCTAGACAGGATATAATCCTCTCCTTGAGCAGGTTTTCCATTAATTTGCCCACAATTGAGGTCGGGCTTACTGGTCTGTAGTTGTTTGCACGTTCCCTGCTTCCGCTTTTGTGCAGAGGAACAACTGTTGCCTTCTTCCAGTCTTGGGGGACCTCCCCCAGCTTGAATGATACAGTAGGTTGAAAAGATCAGCCAGGGATGCTGTCAGTTTGTCTCTTAGTTCTCATAGTATTCTAGGGTGAATTTCATCTGGTCCCATGGCCTTGTTTGTATTGAGTTTCTCTAGTTCCTTTAGGACCCTTTCTTTTGTAAAGGGACCCAAGCGTATTCCGACTCCTTCTTTGTTGTGTGTTGCATTGCTGGGTCCACATCCTTCCTCCTCCTCCTTGGTGAATGCAGAGCAGAAGTAACTGTTGAGGATTTCAGCTTTGTCCTTGTCATTTTCTGTGATCTCCCCATCCGCCCTTGTGAGTCTAACAGTACTTCCTGATGTCTTTCTCTTCTCACTGACATAGCTATAGAAAGTCTTGTCACCCTGAGATATTTACAAGATAACATCAGACAATCTCTTAACATCATAACAGACCAAAAGAATAATAGATCTTTTCAGTTGGTTATCAGTATGGATGGATGCTGAAAAGACATTTGATAGGGTGGATTGGTCATTCCTATCTTTGGTTCTGTGGTGATTTGGCCTGGGAGACAAATTTACCAATATAATTGCCGCGCTGTACTCCACCCCAGAAGCCTAGAGTAAAGGTAAATGTTTTTTTATCTGATAGATTCCCCTTACAAAGGGGTACATGGCAGGGCTGCCCACTGCCCCCCCCCCCACACTTTTTGATCTCTCACTGGAACCTCTTGCCATAGCTATGAGAGATAACAGGAATACTAGAGGGGTGATGGTGGCACCTGGGGCTAGAACAAAAACTGGCCCGTTATGCTGATGTCTCCCTTTTTTTTTTCTTGGCAGATCCAGAGTCATCAGTACCTCCTCTCTTACAAGCACTCACTGACTGTGTATCCCTGGCAGGATACAAAATCAATTTGCAGAAATCGGAAGCAATTATTTTAAGTAAAACCCTGGCACTGACATTTAGGAGATCATTTCCCTTTGCCTGGGCATCCAAAAACACTTTTCGATACTTAGGCATCAAGATCTCGGCAGACATTTCATAGTTATTTAAAAACAACTACCTCACACTTTTTGAAGAACTACAAACCGAAATGGCGAGATGGAACTTGTTACTATTCATGTTATATGGCAGCATACAGACGTTAAAAATTATCGTACTACCCCGTCTCTTATTCCTATTCCAAACCCTCCCAATCCTAGTACCAAGGTCTTTCTGGAATCAGTTGCAGAAAGAAACCCAACGGTTTGTCTGGTCAGGGACTCATCCCCATTTAGCATGGGCCGTGCTACAAACCTTCCGGGGGAGGGGAGATTGGCTCTTCCCAACTTTTACCACTGCTATCTGGCAGCAAAAGGACCACAGTTGTGCACCTGGGCCAGATGTAGAGTGGACGTAGGATGGTACCAACTGGAGGAAGATGCAGTGCGAGGTTGGGCCCTGTGGACATTACGTACAAATCGTTTCTCTCCGGGGGTGTGGGCCAATACGGACAATCCGTGTGTGAAACATTCCCTTCGCATACTTCTTAAATTGTGTAAAAACACACACACGCCGGAGGGGCCAGGACCCTTATCACTTATTAGAAATGACGCTTCTTTTGAGCCCCCAAGAATGGACCAAGGCTATCGGTTCTGGTCAGCAAATAAATTGACAACCTTTTTACAATGCTTAGACAACAATGGCTGTCTGTCATTCACACAACTCCAAGCTAAATATTCACTCCACAGAGAGGATCATTTCAGGTATTTACAGGTGAGCCACTTCTTGCTGACCCCAGGGGTTCAAACCCAAATTCAGAGAGATCGTACAAGTCTAGAATTGTTCTGTTATGCCATCACCCTTAGGGACAACTCACACTACCTTTCACAAGTCTACTCCATATTGAACCAGCAGATCATCTCATCCTTCATCAGTGTTCAGGATAGGTGGGAGGAGGAATTAAGGGCTCAGATAAACCTGGCCCAATGGACCAGGCAGTTATCTAGGGGCTGGCAGGTAACTGCCTTACCTACTTGGAGAGAGTTTAACTGAAAGATACTAGTCTGATGCTTTTTAACACCAGCAATCACCAGATATTTTAGGGCCACTCACTCAGACCTGTACTGGAGGAATTGTGGAGGCAGGGGGACTCATTTGCACATTTTTTGAGTTTGCCTGGAAATCCAAGAGTTTTGAAAAGCAGCGCACCTACAAATTAAAAGATTAACTGGGCTCCAAGTCCCATGTACAGTACATGCACAGATCTAGTATTAGGATTCCCCACCTTGCTTTCAGGAAACAAAGCAGCAAGAACCCTATGCCAGATGCTTCAGGTGGTGGCACTGAAGTGCACAACTTCCAGATGGCTCTGCCCCTTCCCACCCACTCTGAGTGAGTGGTAAGCTAGTGTAACAGAGCTGGAGAGGATAGAGAACATTACCAGCCAACTTCGGCTACAATAGGACAGCGTTTTAGAAATTTGGTGCACATGGCAACAAATTTACCTCAACCCGACACCTAAATATTCATAGGTCACCATTGCATAGGTCTGGAGAGGACTGAGAAAGATAGGAGGCAATGCGCACAAGAACCTTGGCATTGTGTATGGTTTTGAATTGTAAACTGAATTGTGATTTCTGAATTTACTTTTAAGGCATCTGAGATACCTGAATGTTTGAAATCCGAATGATCATTTTGTGAAAACGATAAGTACATATCACGACCAATGTATGTTAGGCTACACTGTATAACTGATTATCACAGAAAACTCTGTAATGTACTATAATGAACTGCCATATGACCTGACATCTTGATCAGTAAAATACTATGAAGTTAAAAAAAAAAATAAAAAATTGAGAGCAGTAGTCAAGGTGTGGGCGAACATATGATATGTACAGACGTGCCAAGACCTCAGGATCTCTAGACCTGATATTTTTTCGTATTGCCCACAAATTACTATAAATGCGCTCCACACATTACTGTAAATGTTATCACATAGGTCCTTTAATACCTTTGGGTGGCACCATTCATAAATCACTTGATTCTGTTGACTTGTGATGATAAATTTTGTATCTCACTCTCAACTATGAACTGACCTGTAAATCCACTTTATGTTGGGCATTTGTTTAGTTTTTGTTTACCACCTAAGTGCAGTATGCAAACAAGTGCCTATTTTCAGGCATGACCTGGAAGGTTACATACCGAGCAGGGTGCGAAATTCCTATACCTTAGGTGCCCCAGGGCTATCAGCCTGACTTACTGGAAAGATATGTTTATATTTGATATGTCAAATTAAAACAGGGACTCTACTACTTGCATTCATGATGCAGAATGGAGATGAGCTCACCAGTTTTCTGTGTGAGGAGGAATAGTGAAGAATGAATACCAGAGGGGGACTGAGAAGGCCACTCTTCCAAAGTATTGCTATATTCAGGGAAGGGGGAATACAGAGGAGAGAAATATGAGCAGATTACCGTGAGAAGTAAGATGTGGGCTGCCAGCACCTTGATCACTACCTGACCCGTTGTCCTGGCTAACATTCCCCTTCCCATAAAACCAGTTTATGCAATTGTCCAAGGCTGTGTGTGGATATTAATGTATGAAATGGCTGCCACTACATGTTCAGTCACTTCACTACCCATCTAGTATTGCTTGTAAAACACTTTGCGATACAATGTGTATGAAAACCACTATATAAATGCTGATTCTTCTTATTATTGTTTCCCATGGAAAAAGAAGACAAGACAAGCATATATTTGAGTTTTGAGAAAGTATGAACTCTAACATTGGACTGAACAAGAACTTTGCTACAAAAAAGTGGTGGCTGTAGGGGGTGGTGAAGGGTGTGGCTGCACCCCCCCCCCCCACACACACACACATAGTAATGTACTTGCGTGCTGCTGTTGCATTTCACTTTCTTGAAGAAGTCTGATTTATTGATTGTACAAATGTTTACATTCAAACTATGGATTACATATGTAGGTTCTGTCAAAAATGTACTAGAAAAGAATAGCAGAAAATATAACGGTTTAATAAAAATGTTAAAAAGTGCATATTTATCATGCACACCACCCCAACACCCCCATTGTAGCATCTTGGATCCACCATAACCACTAGACCACCAGATTATTCAAGATTTGTACTGCACTGTGGTTTGCCACAGAGAAAGTTGGTTGGGTTAAAACACAATTTCAGTATGTTAAAATAAACAAAACGAACAGAACCATAGCCTAACATGTATTGTACAAAATAATACACATGGTTTTGACCATTTGGGTGAAACAATTCTATACAAAGGGAAAAAATAACTAGTTAGCACTATAGGGAGCCATATATCTTTCTGACTTTGACTCCAGTGATGTCATCACATAACACATTTGGCGGCCATTTTAGAAAGCAGGTAAGACAGTTTTTTTTTTAAATTAGAAGGCTGATTTTACAATATTCAAATGCTCTGGAACCACATTTATGTAAATTATATAAATGTAGTTTTAGCCTTAATGAATACAGCAGCCTTTCCTTTAGTCACCTACGGAGTCAGATTTATGAATAGTTTGTTGTCAAAATGTTGTTTAGGTATCCTTTAAGTTCCTTTCCTGGAAGGCTCTCTTCCTGGTAGCCAACACCTCCGCTTGACAAATTTCCGAGCTTCAGACCTTAATGTGCAAAATCCCGTACTTGATTTTCCACAAGGAACGTGTGGCTCTGCGTACCAATCCTAAGTTTCTCCCTAAGGTGGTAGCAGAATCTACGCCAAATCAGTCCATGGAACTGCCTGCGTTCTTTATGCAGCATTCCAATCAAGGGGAGTACCTTTTGCTTAATCTGGATGTTCACCGGATTCTGAGATACTACACCAACAGGACAAAGGATCTCAGAAAGACTGATAGAAACATACTGTAGAAACATAGAATTTGACGGCAGATAAGGACCGCTTGGCCCACCCAGTCTGCCCATTTCCCTACCTAATGGATAAGCTGCAGATCCTAGTTAACCAGCAGCCTACTTCTTCCTACCCCAACCCCCTAGAATTGCCTTATAACTGTCCCATGCATGCTTGAATTCCACCACTGTTTTTGACTCCACAACCTCCTCCGGAAGGCCGTTCCATGCATCCACAACCCTCTCTGTGAAAAAATACTTCCTTAAATTACCTCTGAGCCATCCCCTCTATCTTCAAATTGTGCCGTCTTGTTCTTGCACACCTCTTTTTTTGAAAGATGCTACCCTCTTGGACTTTGTTGATTCCTTGAGGTACTTGAAAGTTTCTATTATGTCCCCCCTCTCCCTCCTTTCCTCGAGGCTACACATATTAAGCTCCTTAAGTCTCTCATCATATGTCTTCCAGTGCAGACCCTGCACCATTTTAGGTGCCCTCCTCTGGACAGCTTCCATCCTGTCTATGTCTTTGCAGAGATTGGGTCTCCAGAACTGCACGCAGTACTCCAAGTGGGGTCTGACCAGCTGTCTGTACAGAGGGATGATAACTTCCTGTTTTCTACTGATGATGCCTCTCCCTATGCATCCCAGTATCCCCCCAACCCTCCTTGCTGCCCTCTCACATTTGTTTGCCCACTTTTAGGTCATCTGATATGACTACCCCCAGGTCCCTTTCCATTTTTGTTGTTGTTAGTATCTCACTGCCCATTGTGTACTATTCCCCAGGGTTTTTGTTTCCCAGGTGCATTACCTTGCACTTCTTAGCATAGAATCTAAGCTGCCATACATTTGACCATTCCTCTAACCTTGCCAAGTCCCTTCTCATCCTTTCCACCCACCTTGTGCATCAACTCTGTTGCAGATCTTTGTGTCATCTGCAAAGAGACATACTTTCCTTCCAGTCCCTCTGCAATGTCACTTATAAAGGCGTTGAAGAGGATGGATCCTAATACTGAACCCTGCAGTACCCACTAGTAACCCCCTTTCTTCAGAGTGGACTCCATTTACTATTACTCTCTGTGTCCTATTCTCCAGCCAATTCTTTACCCAGGCTGTCATCTTGGGACCCACTCCCAGGCTGGCTAACTTGTATATTAATCTTTTGTGTGGACTGTGTCAAATGCCTTGCTAAAAGTCTAGGTAGGCCATGTCCACAGCCCCTCCCTGATCTACTACTTTGATCACCCAGTCAAAGAAATCTATCAAATTTGTCTGGCATGACCTTCCTGCTGTGAATCCATGTTGCCTTGGGTCCTGTGCCCCTCTAGCCTCTAGATACTCGACAATTCTTTCCTTCAGAAGTGATTCCATCATTTTCCCTACCACTGAGGTTAAACTAACAGGTCTGTAGTTTCCTGCTTCTGCCTTGCTCCCACTTTTGTGAAGGGGAATCACATCTGCCCTCCTCCAGTCCTCGGGTACCACCCCATCCTCCCATGATTTGTTGAAGAGGGTAGTCAGTGGTGTCACTAGTTCTACCCTTAGTTCTTTTAGAATTCTCGGATGAATCCCATCAGGCCCATTGCTTTGTCCACCTTCAGTTTTAAAGTTCTTTCAGAACCCTTTCTTCTGTAAATGGGCTGGTATCAACTTCTGTATCCAGAGTGTCTCTACTGTTTGTTTTAGGTACCTCCCCTCTTCCTTTATAAATACTGAGCAAAATATTTGTTTAGTATCTCTGCCTTTCACAGTCACCCTCTGCCCACCCTCCTCCCTTTATTAAGCCTCCTATCCTCCTTGGTCTTCCTTAGCTCCTAATGTACCTATAAAGGTTTTATCCCCTTCTTAACTGAGTTGGCTATCTTTTCCTCGGTTTGGGCCTTTGCTGTTCTGACTGCCTTCTCAGCTTCCTTTTGCTTTAACTGATACAGTTCTCTGTCCTGCTCCTTCTGTGATTCCTTGTACTTCTGAATGCTTTCTTTTTCTCTTAAACCTTCACTGCTACTTCCTTTGAGAACCATAGTGGTTTCTTACATCGTTTCATTTTGTTTATTTGCTTCACACAAAGGCTTGTTACCTCTGTGATGGCAGTTTTTATTATTCCCCATTGTTCTGCCACCCCTCCTTCCTGCCCATTTGGTAGTGCATTCCTTAGGCACTCACCCATTTTGGCAAAGTCAGCCTTCCTAAAGTCCAGTACTTTTGCCTTTGTATGGCTTGACTCTATTGCTGTGTTTATTGTGAACTATACTGTTCGATGGTCGCTAGTTCCCAGATGGCTACCCACTTCTACATCTATGATCCTCTCTTCATCTCCATTTGAGAGAACCAGGTCTAAGATTGCTTCCTCTCGAGTGGGCTCCAATGCTAGTTGTCTAAGGCATGCCCCCTGTAGGGCATCTAGAATAGCCCCGCTCTTGGAAGTGGCTGCTGCAACTGCACTCCAGTTAACATCTGGCATATTCAGATCATCCATCAGCAATATCTCCCTTTTCTGCCATTCTAAGTATACTCTCTATCATTTCCTTGTCCATTTCCTCCCGTGAGAAGGGGTCTGTATACAACCCTATGCGGATTGTGGTGCCATTGCCGGTCTCCAAATTTACCCACAGTGCTTCTTCTCCTCCCTGTTTTCCCTTTTGTTCTGTTGCTTTGATTCCTTCCCTTATGTAAAGAGCTACTCCTCCTCCTCTTTTACCCTCCCTGTCCCTCCTGTAGCTAGTGTATCCTGGTATGTTTACGTCCCAGTCATGGTTTTGTGTGTACCATGTTTCTGTGACTGCCACGATATCCAGATGTTCCTCCTCCATCAAGGCCACTAATTCAGGAAGCTTGTTACTCAGACTACGGGCATTGGTACTCATTGCTCTCCATTTCTTGATGGCTTTACCTCCTGTTACAGCATCCCCCACTGACCTTTCTACCTCGGTCTTTTTCTCATTTAGTACCCTGTTTTGTAGGGAGAGGCTGGGATTTTCCTGCTGCTTATCAGTGCCTCCCCCCTTGACTAGTTTAAAAGCTTGCCAATGAAGCATTTAAACCGATTGCTCAAAAGACTTGTTCCCTTCCTGGACAGATGCAGACCATCCTGCCAGTATAGGCTGGTGTCCCTCCAGGTGGAACCCCAGTCCCCAATGAAGCCAAACCCATGTGCTCCACACCATTTCTTCAACCATTCATTAAACTGCATGGTGCAAAGTACCCTTGCCTCACTCATGCCATTGACAGGCAGCACCTCTGAGAAGGATACTGTGTGTGCTACTTGTCTTAGGCCCCTCCCCAATTCTACAAAGTCCTTCTGCACTGCTCTAATCTCATGATGAGCCAAGTCATTTGTCCCTAGGTGGACAATGATGTCCAGCTCAGACACCCGTGCAGCTAATCTCGTGATCCTGAGGATGCGCTTCCTGTCCCTCCAAGCCATGGCACCAGGCAGGCACCTTACTTCAGTTTTCCCTACTCCCCCCAGTTCTATCCCCCTAATAATTGAGTCCCCCACCAGGAGCTGCTTCCTTTCCCTGTGGTGTCCTCTGCCTCCTTCCTGTGGGCCTCCCTTATGACAGTTGTCCTCAGCCTCCTTAGTTTCCTCTGCAGGTGCATCCATAGGGGAGCTATGCTCCCCCAGAATGGTGTATGGATCAACTGTTTGTCTCTTTTGCTCACAAAAGAGAGGGCAATGCTGTCTCCAAGCAATGCCTTTTGAAATGGTTGGCTCATTGTATCACTTTCTGTTACGACAAGTATCACAAGACCTTGCCAGGTGAGTTCAGAGGTCACTCCAGTAGGAGTGTAGCTGCCTCTGCTGCTTGTTTTAAGAATGTGTCGGCGTCTGACATCTGGGCAGCCGCACCTTGGACTTCTGTCCATACCTTCACGAAACATTACAGTTTGGACATTGCCTCTCGCCGTGGAGCTGGCTTCGGGTTGGCTGTTCTGCAAGGTCTCCTTTCCTAAGACCTTCACAGGCAGAGGATCAGTATATGAGTAGTTTCCTCCTCCCGTGAGCTTCTCTTTGTCCCAGACTGCTTGGCAATCAGTCCTATATGTAATTACCTACTGCAAGGGCCCTCTCGAAGTAAGATAGTACAGTTACGTAGAACTTGCATGAATAGTCCGATCTTCAAGAGAGGCTCTTACCAGTAGGTAACCTTCCTGCCCTCCATCCCCCTTAGCTTTTTCATTTCCTTTTCCAGGGGGGAATATCCGCTTCAAACAACATGAAGTCTTGCTGTATTCTGACAATTGAAGTTAGGTCCTGCCTTTCAACTGCCCTGGAGAATATAGGGTTAACTTTTCTATGCATGGCATAGAATGTTCATCTCGAGCTCGGTTGAAGCCTCTGCCTGTTGTTATTCGAACTGCAACCGTCAGATTCTTTACTACGCCTCACTGAACAGTCGCCCCAGAGATTTCTCCTGCTTCTCTGTTCAAAGTCGAAGTGTCGGTTTTCGGTCGGTTTTCTGCTGGATTGTTGTTTCTGCATAGTTGGTTCAAGTCTCTGTCTGTGGTACCGTGAGTATTAGACAGGTTTTTGTTCCGTTTTCTGTGTGGAGCTTGTAAACTGTGGATCGGTTTGGCTGAACCGATCATTTTGAGGTAAAATTTGTACTTTACTTTAGTGTGTGGTTACTGGTCCCTGTCGGTTCTAAAAAAAAACGAGTTTTAGTACGTTTTTTTCCAAGACCCGTGACACGGTCAGGAACCGATAGGGGAGTCTTGCCTGGCAGATTGCCGAAAAAAGGGTAAGTTTTGTTAGGTTGGCCGTGTCTGAGAAACCCAAGAAAAAAAACGGGCCCACTGGGTTTCAACACTGCAATGTGTGTGGGGAGGTCTTTGCTAAGGCTGATCCCCACACCACCTGTGTTTATTGTCTGGGGTTTGACCACCTCGATTCAGACTGCCAGATTTGCAAAAATGTTCCCAAATCTACCCTGGAAAAGAGATTAGGTAGACTGTGGGAAAGGGAGGCTGAGAAGTCCGCTGACCCGGGTGGCCAGCCTGGTTCAGTTCCGACCGAACCAGAAGGAGTGCCCTCTGACCAGGGCGATCCTTCTTCTGGCAAAAGGAGAGCCAATTCCGAAGAATTGGTTCTGACAAAAAGAAAAAGAAAAGACAAGTCGACTGGTTTGGATCCAGAATCTCATACTCCGACTGCCAATGAAATAAGCAAAGCGATTACGGTTATTGATTCCTTGTGATCGGTTCCGACTGAACGGCACCATTTGCAGGGAAGTTGATCCGGTTCCCCAGTTCGGATTATACCTTGGAAGAATTTTATGAACGGAGTTTGAGGAGGAGGAGAGTATGAGGATGATTATGGTGATGGTGGAAGTCTGGATGTGCCTATTGACCCGGACATCTCCCCAGACAGACCTTCAGGTGTTTCTCCTCCTAGACTTTCTGAGTCCCCTTCACACTACATGTTTTACAGAAAGGTGGCTGATACCCTCCAGCTTCCTGTGGAGGAAGCAGTAGAGGATCAGGAAGAGCCTGCCTATGTAGAGATGATGGACATCCCAGAGTCCAGGAGACTGTCTCTTCTCCTCCACAAATCTTTTGGGAAACAGACACAAAAAATTCTTAAGTCTCCCAATTCTATACCTCCTGTGGACAGAAGAATGGACAAGAGGTATACTCTTTCAGGCTTAGATACAGAGTTCCTTTTTCAGCAGTGCAGCCATGTTGGGGTCGTACAGGCTGCTGCCTGCGATAAGGCAAACATTCCCTTGGCATCACACCCCCCAGACAAGGACTCCAGGAAGATTGCTGCCATGGCAAAGAAGCAGTACGTGGCAGCATGTTTGGGACTCAGGCAAGCTAATTATTTGGCCTATGCAGCCAGGTACCAGAAGTCCAGGTGGAACACTGTACTGGCACTGGCTAAACAGGCACCTATCCAGCTTGCCAAGGAGCTGGAGCAGGTGGCTACAGATGGAATTGAGGCATCGAAAGTTCAGTTTCATGCTGCTGTAGACTCCAGTGATGTTTCATCGAGAGTCATGGCTACATCTGTGGCTCTTCAGAGAATGGCTTGGCTCAGATATACTAGCCTCTCACAGGATACCCAGGCTAAGGCCATGGGTATTCCTGTAGTGGGTAATTCTCTGTTTGGGGAGCAGACAGAGAATTACCTGAAGAAAATGGATTAATACAGGACCACTTACAGGAGTGCTCAGACAATAGAAAGGCAAGCAACTCCTCAAAGGCAGCAGTCCAGGGGCAGGCCTTTCCAAAGGCCTTTTTACCAAGCACAGGCCTCTTCTTCTTCTTTTTTGCAGAGGGGGTTCTTTAGAGGGAGAGGCAGAAGGGGGGTGAGCAGCCTGCATCCACCCCTCAGCCTAAAGCCCCTGCCAAGCAGACACCCTGATGGGTCTGCCCGGGTCGATTTCTCCTATATCAGTAGGGGGAAGGCTGGCTTACTTTGTCCAGGGCTGGATGTCTCTTACATCAGACAAGTGGGTCCTGGAAGTAGTAAGCCAGGGTCTGGTTCTCAGCTTCAAAAAATTTCCCAAGATGAGAGCCAGATCTTTTCCATCTGCAAATCTCTCGGAGACCCTTGCCCTAGAGGCAGATGTTTCTTCTCTCCTAGCTCTCAGAGCTATAGAGAGAGTTCCTACTCTACACTGGGCAGTTGAAAGGCAGGACCTAACTACAGTTGTCAGAATACAGCAAGACTCCACTAGAAAAAACATAAATTACTAAGGTGAGTAATTTTTTTCTTCTCTCTCGTCTTGCCTTTTGGCCTTTGGCAGGAAAGAACTGAAAGGCGGGTATGGGGGACCGCCCCTTCATACTGACGTCACATGCCATCGGTCACCTGACGTGGGAGCGGTCCCCCACCAGAGACTGCTAGCTAGAAATTTTTCTGTGGGGTCCTGATGCCTGCCGGCTTCAGTCCTATATATAATTACCTACTGCAAGAGCCTCTCTCGAAGATCTACTAATACGGTAAGTTCTTACGTAACTGTACTTTCTGACCTTATTGTCTGTGCCAGAAATCTGCAATTTTACTTACTAACTGTGTAGCCTTGGGCAAGTCCCTTTACCTCCAAGTACTTCAGTGCTTTTAGCTGTAAAAGTGGGTAGAAATATGGCCCCACTGAAAATGAGATGTTGCATCTCAGTTGGGCTGCTTTGTTGGGTCTGCTGCCTACTTGTTTTAAAGCAAGCCAGTTGGATCAGTTGCATGTTTTCATTATTCTGATCCCTTGCAGCCCACATAAATAAAGTTACCTACCATACCTCTTGAACCTCAGAGTACCTTCTCCATAGAGAAGTATTCTGGTCTTTGGTCAAGAGGCACTATTAACCCATAAGAGCAAAACATCTAGGCTTCCGGCACACTACAGCAGCTCAGGATGCACCACTCACCTATGTACATAGGTGGCACCAACAGCATCAATTTTTTTTACCAGATATATTGAAATGAATAAAGGGGTATTAAAGGAGAAAAGCTCAATAAGGGATATGAGAAAAAACATAAGGGATGTTGAAATGTAAGAGTTTCTGAACAGACAGGAGGAGAAGGATCACCACAGTGACCTAGCACTGAGTGAGCAATGGGAGGGCTTTAAGCCCGAGGTTCAGTGGGCTAAGCAACAACGTCACTCCATCGACCTTAAAACGTCATTCATCCTGGACTCTCCCAAGATTCGTTTTTCATTGCGGCCAAAAGCGCTGCTCCTCCCCACTTCTTTCCCTCAGCTACTGTCTTGCTTTAGGGTGCTTAAGATCACCGGATTTTAGCTCCTCTCACTGTGCTTGCCTTCGTTTTTCTTTTTAAATCACCATCGCGGTTCATTCACCTTGCTCGCCCTGCCTTCATCATTTTGTTTTATTTCCTTGCTCAAGATTTCCTTCCCCTCTGTTTACCTCTCATTCCCACTCAATCCTCGCCTCTCGGAGTCTGTTCCTGCTACCGTTACCGTGCCTTATCTATCCCAGTCACAGTACCGCAGACATCGCTTTGGGGATGACAGCTCATGCTGCACGCAGCACTTCTAAATTTTACCTGTGTGCTTTGGTATCTTTTTCCCTCCTGACCATCTTCTTTCCGTTTGCTTGACCCTCCATTTGCACCGGCTTCTCCCCCAACCTGCTCGGCTAAGCTTTGGCCTGGCTTCTGCAATTCCCTCTCCGTTTGGGAGTCATGCCTGGATTCGGCTGCTGCCTGCTCGCGATGTTTCCGGCTGCTCCTTCTCAGGTTCCATTATTCATTACAGGGTGCTGCTGTGTGAGCGATTTGCTTTTCATTGTTTGGTCCGGTCATTTTTATTTTCTCTGTTCTCATTGCTCAGGTCTTTCCTTTAGCACGTATTCCATAATTTTGGCTTCTTTACCCTCCTTATCATCTGTGCTTGGTTTTGGATCTGTTCCGTTTCGCAATTCATTTCTGATGTTCTGTTCTGTTTGGGGGATTCAGTTTTCTCTCCTAATTCAACAATTCTGATTTTGCAACTTGTTACTCCCTCTCTCCGCTGAATTTTCGAATGCTTTCATGTTTGGGTTTCCACTGTGTGCAGGGCGGGGGGGGGGTGTCTTTCATGCTATCTCTGCTCTGCCGTTTTCTCTGTTTCTTGCTCTTTCCCATCTCTGTCTCCTTTCATGGTCTTGTCTAGAAGTTATGTTTACTGGGCTTATTTGGTTTTCCCTGTACTGCTACGTCTGTCAAGTCCCCATTTGAGGACCATCCTTGTTCAACCTCTGGTGTGTTTGCAGTAAACGTTGCCAACCTCTGTCAGGTGGCCTGCGTCTGCCCCTGTTCTTCATGGGTTCTGGTCCTCTGGCCCCTCCTGCGCCTCTTCCCTTGGAACCCAGTCTAGTCCAATTCGATCTACATTGCATTCGAAGGATTCTCCTGAGCACCTTGGTGCCATTTCACCTTGGTTTGGGCCCTCTCATCTACCCCCTCGCCTAGCCACGACAGGTGCATTTCTTTTGGGGTTTCTCTATCCTACTATGTACTGCAGTTCACTCAAATTGTCTGCCTTGGGTGACCAATCAGCATACCTCAGTAGACTCCATCTGGCCTGCACTCAATATTATTGGGGTTCCTGCCTCTACCAGCTCTCTAGGCTTCAGTTCGTTCATACTGTCATCTCATATCACCCACATCCAGCTTGCCTTACTGTCATTCTCATCCTGTA
The DNA here is from genome assembly GCA_016271365.2 of Neoceratodus forsteri. Taxonomy (NCBI): domain Eukaryota; kingdom Metazoa; phylum Chordata; order Ceratodontiformes; family Ceratodontidae; genus Neoceratodus; species Neoceratodus forsteri. The sequence goes on from CM057458.1 coordinate 197,007,034, forward strand.
TTGGCTAGGTCCTACGTTACCCCATTGACCTCCCTCCATCCTTTGTCCTTTCATATATCGCTTTCCCGTACCAGCCTCCTTTGCTTTGATCCCTCATCGTACCTCATCGTTTCCTAATTTTACCTTCCTTGTCCTAGTGCCTTTTCTAGTACCAGCCATCATGGCTTCACTCCGCTCTTGGCTCACTGCTTAACATACATCGTTCAATTTTGCTCACTCCTCCTCATACTTTGTTCAGTTTTGATCCTCGATTGCTCAACCTGAATTGCCTCTGGTTCCAGACCTCCCTTCTTGGCCTCAGAGTCTACCTCTTTTCGAGGGTCTTGCTTCATTTATTTCCTTTGTACAAATTCATTTCAAGTTCATTCCTGTCTCCTCTTAAAATTCCGTGCCAGCCATCCAGGATTCACTCCACTCGTAGCCTGCTATCAATATTCATTTTGGGCATACCTACCATAACTCCTATGCCATCTATCAACCGCAGCCATCCTGCCACACGTATCGCGTTCATAAATCCAGTCATCATTCATTCAGCATTACCTCAAGGCTTGTGTCTTTACATCATCTACTCAAACATTCCTATCACTGAATTCCATACTACCTCATCGACTACAGCCTCAAGGTCTAATCGTTCAGAGTCTAATCGCTTATTCAAATATGCCTCTTCAATCTCAGTGTATGCTCGCTTGCATCACTCAATTAAGCCTGTCTGCATTATCATTAGTTTCCCTATCAGCACATCTGGAATCTCCTCATGAGCACATCTGGATACCCCTTGCTCTGCTGTCTCATACAAGGCTTTACTTCATCCCAGCTTTCTCCTCTGATCTATTTCTAATCGACCACTCTAGCTTATCCTCCTTGGGTCCCCGCTACAGTATGTCCCTCATTTCGTCTGTGCTTATTATGAGTTTTCCCTATCCTATCGTAATCCTGCTTACTCATATCGCTCATCTAGGAACTATTTTCTCTACTAACTCATGTCCTCAAATCAAACGTCGTCAGCCTGGAGGGAAGGCGACCTAAGCCTTGGATCCCCAGAGGTTTCCTCCTCAAAGGGGGTTTTTCCTCTCCTCCGTGCCAATGGTCATAGTATTAGTTAGAGTTAGAGCTTTCTTCTCGTTAGTTAGGTCTTGCTGTTGGATGGAGGCAGATGGTGGCCTGGCTTTCCCCTCTCCCCTCAGGAAGTTAGCCCTTCTTCACAGAATTCATTCTTCATCCTTGCCTCTCGGAAGCTTGACATCTTTAGGTATTCTTTTTGGGCTTCTTCCTAACAGGGTGGTATATCCCACGGCAAGAGAGAGGGGGAAAGCCACAAAAGCAAATCAAGTTACTCAAGCATCGTCACATATCTTATCCAGTTGTGTAAGCACATTGAATGGGAGGGCTTTAAGCCTGAGGTTCAATGGGCGAAGCAACAACCTCACTCCCCCATCGACCTTAAAACGTCGCTCGTCCTGGACCCTCCCAGGATTCGTTTTTCGTTTCCCACCATCCACCCCTCCTCCTCCAGTGGCTTGTCTCTCTTACCCTTGGGCTTCTTCCTAACCTACCTTTAGCCGATGCATTCATTTCCGGCACCTGTAGGGGGGAACCCTCCTCTAGGGTTCCTTGCGTCTTACCCCTACAGGGTGGTATATCCCACGGATAGAGAGGCAGAAAGCCACAAAAGCAAATCAGATTACTCAAGCATCATCACATATCTTATCCAGTTGTGTGAGCACATGGAAGTATATTTTAGCACTTGTGTGCTGTCTTGCTAAATGAGAAAGGAGGAAAGAAGCTGATAGTTCCTGTAACAAATTCAAAAGTATTGGAGGGTGATGGGCGCTCAATCAAATGTGAACATAAATAAACAAGCATTTGTCAATGCTGAATGTTGGCTTGCTGGCACTGGCATTGGTAGCGCAGGAGTTAGAGGGATGCATAATAGGAATGGCAGTGAAGTACTGAACTGATGCCAACCCCACCCCCACTCTGCAGAAACTGACAGGAGTTGGGGGTGTGCCTTTGGATCATCGGACATAACGCTCATGCCATTTCATCTCACACTACCCTGCAGACACTGACAGGTGTTGCGGTGTGCTTTGGGATCTCCGAGCCTTACACTCATCCCATTTCATAAAAAAATATGCTGAAGTGGGTGCGGTACAGGAGAATGGGGTGAACGCTGGGCCTGATGAACGCTAGACACACCTCAATGCCTGTCAGTGGCTGCAGGGTGGGGGTGGAATGTCATATGTATTACGGGCGACGATACCAAGTCACACCCATTGGGTGTCAGTCTGTATGGAGTAGGGCATTGTGGTTGGAAATCGTAATGTCCCGGGTGTTTGTTGTTATTTTCGCTCCAGATTTGTAAAATGGGATTTTTGTGACCCCACGTCATGAACAGTGGCAATATCATTTCGCTACTCAATCCAGAAAGGTGGTTTTGCACAATGACTGTGCCATTTGGTGCCAAAGGTGTGAAAACACATTTCTGGCAGGATGAGAACAATGACAGCTGTACTGTTCGTGAGGTGGTGTGAAAAAATGGCAATGTTGAAAATCTGGAGTAATAATATGAAAAATTGGCAAAGTTATGAACGTGTGTAGAAACTGTGCAAGCACCCTGTAATGCAGTAATGTTTTGAATTTTTTCCACCAGATTTTCAACATGAGTATTTTTGAACCTCTCTTCATGAACAGTGGCACTGTGATTTTCTTAATCTGTCCCGAACAGTGATTTCACACAGTGACGGCGCTATTCTGTGCTGTAAGTGCGAAAACATCTTTCTGCCAGGATGTGAAAAATGACAGCTGTACTGTTCATAAGGAGGTGTGAAAAAATAGCAGTATTGAAAATCTGGAGTGAAAATATGAGTTATGAGTGTGCGTGGAAACTGTGCAATGTACGCTTGTCCACACAGTCATTTTTTGGAATTTTTCCCCCAGATTTGCAACATAGGCTTTTTGAGAGCCTATCTCATGAACAGTGACACTGTCGTTTTGTTGATCGATGACCTTTTGTGACCGAATAATGAGATGACAGTGACTGAATTCATGAGGAGGGGTCCCAAGAACCCCATGTTGGAAATTTGGTGCCAAAATTCCCCAAAATGGCTGAGATATGCACCAAAGTTTAAAAAAAAAGCATTAGTGCCATTATACAGTTTACCGGCATTTCTTCAGTTGGCGATTAGGCTTTGAAGAGTACAGACATGTTTTCAGTCCACAAAGATTGTCGTGCGGGCTCCGGAGGTAAGTATGGGGTGGAGGGGTGTGGGTGCGTGAGTTGGGAGGGCAGAGAGGCCACAAGGGCCATTTCTTTTCCTTTTTTTTTTTTTAACAGGGTTTATTAAAAAAAGACATGGACTTTGGCACATTGGGGTGGGCTCTAGCGTGCCACCTGGTTGTTTTGGGGGAGGGAGTGGAGCCGGCCGAGTTGGGTACCCCATCGGCCATACTGTGTGGGGAGGGTCTTGAGCCGAGGGGGTGGGTACCCCTCGGCAGACAACAGATGAAGTCGCATCATGCCGACCTGCGAATTGGCTACCCTTCGGCAAAGGAACTGGGAAGGGGGCATGCCGATAGGGGGATTGGGCACCCCCGTTGACGTTCATGAGGACGGAGAGGTGGCTGACGATGGCCGCTGCTTGCTGGTGTGGGCTGTATGCAGATTGCAGTGGTTTCCTTTCAACTGCACGCCACTGCATCCGAAGCGCTGTCATAGACAGTTCAGCCATTTATTGGTGCTTTGTGGTCCAACCTGCAAAATGGAGTGGTGCATTGGCAGAGTGGCATCACACCTCTAAAACTCTTATGGTGCCACTATGTTGCTTGCGCCTGCACACAAGCCAACATAAAAATGGCCAATAATCTTGGTCCAGAAACAAAATAAAAAAGACATCAAAAGCTACAAAAATCCATTGGGGAAAATATGTTGCCACTTAAGATTTGTCCCAATCAGGGAAGGGCATGATCGAATGCTGCGAGTCATCCGTCAGAAAAGAATTGCAGTGCACCCTGCCAGCAGGTGAATGCAGATAACAGATCTGCTGCCCTATGTGGCAAGAAAAGGGGCCTGCCAGGGTAGCTGATTCCTTCTCCAAAGGAGAAGGGGAAGAAGGAAGGTTGTTGTTTGTTGTTGTTATTTATTTAGGAATAACCATTGAGCTTCAACTCATTTACAATGGTAACCTTGCATAACAATAATATAAATTACAACATACATACTACATACGACATACAAAATATAAAATCCATCAGTGATTAAAGCATTTACACATGTGCACATTTGAATCCAGGTACGTCTTTAGAAGAGAAACAGACAATGGTTTAATTTAGGGGATTCTAAAATGGTTAGGAAGTATGTTCCAAAATATTGGGACTTCTTGGCTGAAATATTGCATAGCCTTTTTTAGAATTGGTTCTAGGTACAATTAATTGAATAAATTGAGAATTTCTTATAGATGGAACAATATCACGGGTTTTTATCTGGAATCTGGAATGAATTCAAGGTGTCACCAAAAGAAGTTACCAGCTTCAATAAAAAAATAATAAAAAGGTTGAGTATTGTTGCTCTGTGGAGAAGATACTCAAGAAGATCAAGTTGTTGTAATAACTTTCCTAACTTTCTAGGGTCAGTCTTTTCCATAGAGCAACACCCTTTCATTGAGTCACAAGCAGTACTCCCAGAAAGAGTAACTCTGGAGGAGACCCTCGAGACAGGAGGTACATGCCGTATGACACACCCTCTAAAGTAGGGAGAAAGGATACTGAGTAACTAGACTTCTGGAGATTGAAGTGTTACTTGGGAAGCACCTTAAGCTACTGCTGGGGAAGGCCTGCAGATCCTGAGAGATACTCTAGAATATTTGTGCATTGTTCTACTGAAAAGTGCAAAAACAGAAGACAAAACAAACAAGTTTGTCTCCTTTAAAGGAGGAATGAAGTAGCTTTTTAACATAGAAACATAGACTTTGATGGCAGATGAGGACCGCTAGGCCCATCTAGTCTGCCTATTCCCCTACCTACAGGATAGGCCGCAGATCCTAGTTAACCAACGGCCTATTTCTTCCTACCCCCCACAAGAATTGCCTTATGTCTGTCCCATGCATTCTTGAATTCTCCCACAGTTTTAGACCCCATAACCTCCTCAGGAAGGCTGTTCCATGCATCCACTACCCTCTCTGTGAAATAATACTTCCTCACATTGCCCCTGAACGCCTCCCTCTATCTTTAAATTGTGTCCCCTTGTTCTTGCACGTCTCTTTTTCTGAAAGATGCTACCCTCTTGGACTTTGTTGATTCCACAGAGGTACTTAAAAGTTTCTATCATGTCCCCCTCTCCTTCTTTCCTCAAGGGTATACATATTAAGCTCCTTTAGTCTCTCCTCATATGGCTTCTCTTGCAGACCCTGCACCATTTTAGTTGCCCTCCTCTGGACTGCCTCTATCCTGTCTATGTCCTTGCGGAGATGGGGTCTCCAGAACTGGACGCAGTACTCCAGATGGGGTCTCACCAACTGTCTGTACAGAGGATAACAACTTCCTGTTTTCTGCTGATGATGCCTCTCCTATACATCCCAGTATACCCCGGCCCTCCCTACTGCCTTCTCACATTGCTTGCTAACCTTAAGGTCATCTGATATGATTACCCCAGGTCCCTTTCCTTTTTGTTGTTTACTACCTCCCCACCCATTGTGTATTCGTCCCTGGGTTCTTGTTTCCCAGGTGCATTATTTGCACTTCTTTGCATTGAATCCTAGCTGCCATGCTTCTGACCATTCCTCCAACCTTGCCAAGTCCCTTTTCATCCTTTCCACCTCCTTGTGTATCAACCCTGTTGCAGATCTTTGTGTCATCTGCAAAGGCGTGCTTTTCCTTCCAGTCCCTCTGCAGTGTCACTGATGAAGACATTAAAAGGACTGGACCCAATACTGAACCCTGTGGTACCCCACTAGTAACCCCCCTTTCTTCAGAGTGGACTCCATTTACAATTACCTTCTGTGTCCTGTTGTCCAGCCAATGTTTTACCCAGGCTACCACCCTGGGTCCCACTCCCAGGCTGGTTAATTTGACTATTAATCTTTTGTGTGGGACTGTGTCAAACGCCTTGCTAAAGTCTAGGTAGGCCATGTCCACAGCCCCTCCCTGGTGTACTACTTTGGTCACCCAGTCAAAGAAATCTATTAGATTCGTCTGACATGACCTTCCCGCTGTGAACCCATGCTGCCTTGGGTCCTGTGCTCCACTGGCCTCTAGGTACTCAACTATTCTTTCCTTCAGAAGTGACTCCATCACTTTCCTACCACAGAGGTCAGACTGACAGGTCTGTAGTTTCCTGCCTCTGTCTTGGTCCCACTTTTGTGAAGGGGAATCACATCCGCCTTCCTCCAGTCCTCAGGTATCACACCATCCTCCCATGATTTATTAAAAAGAGTAGCCAGTGGTTTCACTAGTTCCTCCCTTAATTCTTTTAGAATTCTGGGGTGAATTCCATCAGGACCCATTGCTTTGTCCACCTTCAGTTTTAGGAGTTCTTGCAGAACCCTTTCTTCTGTGAAAGGACTGGGATCAACCCCTCTATCAAAAGTGCTTCTGTTAATTGGATTAGGCACTTCCCCCTCCTCTTTTGTGAATACTGAGCAGAAATATTCGTTCAGTATTCCTGCTTTTTCACTGTCCCCCTCTGCCCACCCACCATTCATTCTATTCAGCCTCACTATCCCTCCCTTTGTCTTTCTACGCTCGCTGATGTACCTATAAAAGGTTTTATCCCCCTTCTTAACTGAGTTGGCTATCTTTTCCTCAGTTTGGGCCTTTGCTATTCTGACTTCCCTCCCTGCTTCCTTCTGCCTTAACTGGTACAGCTCTCTGTCCTGCTCCTTCTGTGTTTCCTTATACTTCCGGAATGCTATCTTTTCTTCCTGACTTTCACAGCCACCTCTTTTGAGAACCATAGTGGCTTTTTCTTTCATTTTGATTTGTTTATTTGCTTCACACAAAGGCTTGTTGCCTCTGTGATGGCAGTTTTGATAATTCCCCATTGTTGCTCCACACCTCCTTCTAGCCTGTCTGCTAGTGCTTTTCTGAGGCACTCTCCCATCTTGCCAAAGTCAGCCCTCCTAAAGTCCAGTACCCTCACTTTTGTATGGCCTGACTCTGTAGCTGAGTTTAACGTGAGCCACACTGTTTGATGGTCACATGTCCCCAGATGGCAACCCACTTCTAGATCCGAGATCCTCTCACTGCCCCCGTTTGAGAGTAAGAGGTCTAAGATTGCTCCCTCACGAGTGGGTTCCGAAACTAGCTGTCTAATGCCTGCCACCTGTAGAGCATCAAGAATGGCCCTGCTCTTGGATGTGGCTGCAGCAAATGTGCTCCAGTTAACATCTGGCATATTCAGGTCTCCATCAACAGTATCTCCCCTTTCTCTGCCATTCTAAAAGTGCCTTCTATCATATCCTTGTCCATTCCTTCCCCTGACATGGGGTCTGTACTAACCCCTGTGTGGATTGTGGTGCCCTTTCCAGTCTCCAAGGTGACCCACAGTGCCTCCTCTCCTCCCTGTTTACTCTTTTGTTCAGTTGCTTTTATCCCTTCCTTTACATAGAGAGCTACTCCGCCCCCTCTTCTCCCCTGCCTGTCTCTCTTGTAGGTTATGTACCCTGGTATGTTAACATCCCAGTCATGGTTCTCTGTGTACCATGTTTCTGTGACTGCTACGATATCCAGGCATCCCTCTTCCATTAAGGCCATCAGTTCAGGGAGCTTGTTGCCCAGACTATAGGCATTGGTACTCATTACCCTCCATTTCCTGATGGCCTTACTCCCTTTTGCCCCATCCCTGTCCTTCTTGCCTTTGTCACTTTCTCCATTTACCCCTGCCCTTCTCCCTATCGACACCTCTATGTTGGTGTTTGCCTACTACCGTGATTATTTGGGGGCTAGGATTTTCCTGCTCCTTTCCAGTGTCTCCCCCCTTGGCTAGTTTAAAAGCTTGCCAATGAAGCATTTAAACCTATCACCTAGGATCCTGGTTCCCCTCCCGGACAGATGCAGCCCATCATGCCAGTATAGGCTTGCATCACTCCAGGTGGACCCCCAGTCCCCAATGAAGCCAAATCCCTGAGCTCCACACCAGTTTTTCAACCACTGATTGAATCCCATGGTGCGGAACACCCTAGCCTCTCCTATGCCATAGATGGGTAGCACCTCCGAGAAGGTTACCGTCGTGCACTTGACTAAGGCCCCTCCCAATTCCACAACTCTTCCTGCACTTCTCTAATCCCTTTCTTAGCCAGATCATTTGTCCCTAGGTGGACAATGACATCCAGCTCCTTCCCTGTGCAGCTGCTCAGGCAATCTTGAGGATTCGCTCCCTGTCCCTCAAGCCATGGCGCCAGGCAGACACCTACCTCCTCTCCCCTTCCTCCCCAGTTCTACCTTCCTAGTCACAGTAGGTCCCCACCAGGGTTGTTTCCTTCCCTGCAGGGTCCCCTGCCACCCTCCTGTGGGTCTCCTTTGTGGAGGTTCCCAGCATCCTCCTTGGTCTCCACTGTGGGTGCCTCCATAGAGGAACCACACTTTGCCAGAATGGCATAAGAATTGTCGAGAGGTACAACTGGAGAGATGCGCCTCTGTTCCACCACCCTCACCCTCCCTGAGCCCACTGTGGTCCAACCGCTCCTCTTTCTTGGCAACCTCTGAGGCAACGGCAGTGGCACTGGTGGTCCCTGGATGGAAGAGGAGGTCCCACAAATCCTGGCCAACTCAGCCTGGAGATGAGCAACCTCCTCCCTCAGCCCAGAGAGGTGCCTGCAGATGGGACAACACCGCATACTCCAGAACATCTCCCGGAAGACTGCTGCTCCACAGCCACTGCACTGCACCACTCCAATCATGTCTTATTTCTGGCCCCTTAACTGTTTGCAATCCTTACTCTTTCCTCTCTTTTTTTTCTCTCTCTTTCCTTACTTTCTGCCTGTGTGCCCTTTAAGCTCCTGATTGTCCTGTTCTGAGACAAGAATATCCTATATTTTCAGTAGACCACTTACTTGTTAGAGGCAGACCTCCAGCAGCTAGAGGGGCGGAGAGCTACTCTTGCCCTTCTAGGATGGTGGGTCCTTGGTGGTTCTGTGATCCTCACTTCCTGCCCCTAAACAGGAAGTTCCTGTTGTCAGTCAAATCCTGTGCCTATAAAAATAGAACTGGCTTTGGGTGGGGGAGAAGGAGGGCAATATAGTCCCAGCAGAGAAGTTCAGTCACACAGCAGTCCTTTCTCCTGGTGTCTTCTGCCAAGCTATTAGCAGAATCTTTCTAAGGCAGTCTTTAAATGTAGCTTCCTTCTAGCTAAGCCACTCCCCCTACTTACCAGATCTTTCTACAAGTAATTTAAACCTCACAGCAGTTAAGTCCTTTCAGTCACCTGAGATTTACACCTAGATAACTCTTCAGATACCCATTCAGTTCAGTTAACCCAAATACACACTTTTTTTTTTTGTTTTGTATGTTAGTTTTTCACCCTAAATTAGAGGTCCAAGTACAAAAGTTCTTCTACTTTAGTCCCAGCAGAGAAGTTCAGTCACACAGCAGTCCTTTCTCCTGGTGTCTTCTGCCAAGCTTTTTGTACACTTAAGGGCAGGTGTAGTCAACTCAAGTCATGGGTGATGATGTAGGCAGACTGCGGTGGCAGAAAATCTTGTCAACACCTCTAATAAGTCATAGGCAGAGTGAACCAGGTGACACGTGACATCTGCCCCAGTGGCAGCTAGATCAATAAGAGCAGACTTATCTTGTTATACTGACAAAAAAAATTAGGTGAGTGTGCAACTTGTTTTAGAGATGCACTTTGTAACAAGTTAAAACGAGACTGATACTGGGCCATTCTCAAAGCTGCTGTTGAGTCTATCCATATTTTCCACCCAAAGGCATCCAGATGCTTGGACTCTACAGTAGGAGGAAAAGCTAGGCAAAAGGCTCCTGCGTGGATCATAAATTACACAATTACATGGGAGGGCTGGTGAATGTGCTGTAGTGTGGACTGGGAAACCTGGTACTTGTTGAGGATTCCTTAAGGCACTGCTGGCAGAGACAGAGGACAGTGCCATACTGCCTGTGCTCCCTCCACTTGTGCCAGCAGAAAGGACAGTCTAAGAACCTCTGTAGTCCAGGGAAGGTTCATGAAGGCATAGTTGGTTTTACAGGAGTTTGATACTTTTAAGTACCAGCCAGTGCAGTGCATGCTGAACCTCGGAGAGAAATCTCTGAAATACTAAGTCCTCTGATAAGGACAGAGAGATGTATGTAGAGGTTTCCATATCCTCTGAAGAGGACAAGCACAACAGTGATGGACTCTAAACCAGAGGGTTCTGGGTTGGTTCCATTTCACCAAACCACTGCTTCAACTAAACAAGCCACATGGCAGATTGTCGCTAGAAGAGTAAACTAGGAGGTCTGAGAGTGTAAGGTAGGTGAGAGAAGGACTAAAGGTCTGTCTGGAGGTTATCTTCCCTGTGGGCTGACACCGGTTCAGCTGGAGAAAGAGTGGTAGATGGCTGAGAAAGCAGTCTAGTAAAATGCAGTCCTAGGCCATGGGGCAGAGGAACTGTTGAGGCATAGAAAACAGCTAGTTCTGGGGACGTGGATATGTTGTTCAATCCACACTGTCTGGCAGGTTCCTTGCCACTTTAAATCTTGCCGGAAGGTCTTCAAGCTGGCTCCTCCCATCCACCCATGTGGTAAAACCCTCGGCTCCACCCCATGATGCCAGATCTTCCTTACCGCTTGGAAGCTCAGGTTCCCTCCTTAGCACTCTGTGTTTTAGGCCTGGATCCACACTCTTTGGAATTTCTGAAACTTATTTTAAAATTTACAAGACTTCCGTCTTCGTCTTCCCTCGTGGCTGCGATGGACAAATAGACTCCCGGCTTCCGTCGGTGCCTGTGTGGGCAGAAGATGTCCAGGACCAATCCGCACTCCATGTGCGTCTAGTGCATGGGGCTTGGCCACGACTCGTAGGCTTGCGAATTGTGAAAGTCCTTTTCGGCTTCGATCTTGGAGGACCGCGCTGCCAGACTTCTTTTCGGATGACCCGGAAAACGGTATCCGCCGGTCAAGTCTAAGGAGGCCCGTTGGGCAGTGTCCGGCGGCAGGCTCTGCGGAACAGTTGGAGGAATTGATTGCCCTCGAGGAGGAGGCTGCTCAGGCCACTGCTTCTTCCTCCTTGGCCGCGGCATTTATCCTGCTCTCTTTGGGCTCCTCCTACATGGCTTCGTTTAAGGAGCTTTGCCAGTCCCTTTCCACCAAGGGAGAAGGGCCATCGGGACATTCCAGTCGGTCCACGAAGAAGGACTCTAAGGGTACATCCCACTGTCGACGTTCGTGGGAACAGGAGAGATCCACTTCACCGGACTGTCGACTCTCGACTTCGGTCGAGGTTGCAGTTGCTGGCTTCATGGTGCCCCCGCTGGGTCAGCTGGCCGAGACATCCATCGACGGTCGAGATTTTTCTCGACCCGTCGGACGGATTTGTCGACTGGAGAAGCCGACAACCCTACTTCACCGGTTCCCCCAGTGGAAACCGAGGACTTGCCTGTGCCTCCTGTGCCGGAGTCCCCAGTTAAGGTCCCTGCACCTAGGGAGGAGCGGGTTTCCCCCATCCCCTCTCTGACCCACCCTCGGAACCCCCGAAGGTCTCGGTCCTCTTCCAGGTCCAGCCGGTCCCGCCAGCATCGGCGGTCTTGGTCTTGGCACCATGGAAAGTGGCGTCGCTGCTCACTCTCATCATCCTCTTCGGAGGATAGACTCCAGAGCAAGTTGCGTCGGCGCTACACAGATTTAATGTGACAGCAGCTCTTATTGTCCGGAAACAAGCCGACTCCGTTGCCTTCTCCGGCCATTAAGTGGTTGTCACTGGAGCGGCTGAAACAACCCTTCATAGTGGTCGAGGAGCTGACTCCGGCACCGGTTGTTTGGCTGAAGCCAGCTGCTCCACCCATTGTGGTAGAACCTCCACAACCGAAGACGGGGGCCCTGACCAAGGATTCTCAGTCGGGTTAGGGCTTGCCCCACAGGTTGTCAGTTTCCCTCACTCCCGATCGAACTCGGCAGGTGGAAGGTGGCTCAGGCGCTCGGCAGCTGTTTGCAGACTCCTCAGAGTCTGACGACAACTCCTCCCTGTTCTCCAGGCCGCTTGACCTGGAGTCTGCAGGGGGCCAGTTAGTGAACAAGAGTCCATCCTCGTTTTTAAGTTTGCTTCGGCTCATCTCGGAGTCCACTGGGATACAGCTGGAGGCAGGGGTCCAGGAGGTCCCTCAGCGAGCCCTTCCTCCAAACCTGCCCAGTGATGGGTTGAGGGGTGTCGCCCCCAACCTTGTCACTCCTCCCCAGGTTCCCCCCGTGGGGGACGGCTCCGTCACTTCTTTTCTGCCTGGTCTGCTATCACCACAGACTGCTGGGTGCTAGAAGTGGTAGGCAGGGGTCTGCCTCTGGAATTCGAGCAGTTCCCTCCCTATCGAGCCGTCACCCCATGGGGGGCAATGGGTTCCACAGCTTCTCTGTCGGCTCGTTGAGCCGACATTGCCGTGCTCCTCCAGAATGAGGTGATCAGCGAGGTGGCGGACCCTCCTCCAGACCCAGGGTTTGTGTCCAGGTACTTTCTGGTCCCAAAACAGACGGGGGGGCTGGCGCCCCATTCTCGACCTGCTTGACCTGAACAAGTTCCTAAGGCTGCGCACCTTCAGGATGGTCACTCTGGCCCAGATCATTCCATCCTTGGAACTAGGCATGTGGTTTTGTTGTCTGGATCTTCAGGGTGCGTTCTTTCACATCCTGATCCGTCCGTCTCATCAGCGATTCCTCCGCTTCCGAGCAGAGGGATCTCTTTATGAGTTCTGGGCCATGCCCTTCGGCCTCTCTCCAGCTCCCAGGGTCTTCACCAAATGCATGGCAGTGGTGACAGCATTCCTGCGGCGCCGAGGGGTCCGGGTGTACCCTTACCTGAACGACTGGCTGATTGCAGCCCCCTCCAGGTTGGAGGTGGAGCGGTCCAGGGATCTGGCCCTCCAGGTCTGCTCTCAGATTGGCCTCCTCATCAACGAGGCCAAGTCGGAACTCGTACCATCGCAGGTGATTCAGTTCATCGGGGCAGAGCTTGACTCTGTTCAAGCCAGAGCCTGGCTCCCAGCGGACAGGGCCGAGGTCCTTTCCTCCTTTGCCCAATCATTTCTGCTTGGGCAGTTGCACCCTGCCCGGGACTTTCTGCGCCTTCTGGGCCTCATGGCGGCCTCCACCAGCATGGTCCGTTGGGCCCGCTGGAATATGTGTCCTCTGCAATGGGGGCTGGCCCGCCAATGGTCACAGCACTCCGGTCCTCTGGACCAGCCAGTGATGGTGACCCAGGAGATGTGAGACGGCCTACAGTGGTGGCTCGTTCCAGCTCATTTGCAGGAGGGTATCCCGTTTGTCCGCCCTGAGCCGATGGTCACTCTGACGACCGACGCCTCTCTGATGGGTTGGGGTGCCCATCTGGGGGAGCTTAGGGCCCATGGCCTCTGGTCCCCTCAAGAGTCTCGATGCCACATCAACCTGCTGGAGCTCCGAGCGGTGCATCTAGCCCTCACCGTCTTTGCTCCGTTTGTACAGGGTCAAGTGGTTCAGGTCCAGACGGACAACACCACAACCATGTACTACCTCAACCGACAGGGCGGGACGCACTCCTTGCCTCTGTGCAAGGAGGCTCTCCGCACTTGGTCTCTCGTGATCAGCCTAGAGGCGGATCTCCTAGCCATCCATGTGGCAGGAGCCTCCAACAGTCTGGCCGATGCCCTCAGCCGGATGGGCACTGCATCTCACGAGTGGTCTCTCCTGCCGGAGGTAGTACAAGATTCTCCCATTGGGGCACACCTCAGGTGGACCTGTTCGCCTCCAGGGAGAATGCGAAGCTGAGGCTGTTTCATGCCTGCCCCCCTCAGCAGGGCTCGCTGCTGGGGGATGCCTTCTTGAGGCCGTGGACCCTGGGCCTCTTCTGCGCCTTCCCTCAATTTCCCTTGATCCACAAGGTGCTTCTCAAGGTGAAGAGGGACAAGATGCAGGTGATTCTGGTAGCCCCAGACTGGCTCCGCTAGTTCTGGTACCCAGATCTCCTCAGCCTCAGCTCCAGGCTCCCAAGGCAGCTTCCAGCCCACCCGGACCTGATCTCAGTCAACAAGGGGAAGGTTCTCCATCCGGACCTTCAATCCCTGCACCTGACAGCCTGGTTCCAGAGCGGCTAGAGTTCCAGGCCTTGGGTCTTTCCAACGAGGTCCTCAACGTCATTGAGGCGTCCCATAAGGGGTAGACCAGAAAATGCTATGCCTTTAAATGGAAGAGATTCTCCATTTGGTGTTAGGGCAAGGGGTTGGACCTTTCTTCCTTTCCATTGGCTTGCATTTTGGACTACCTGTGGTCCCTTTCTCAGCTAGGGCTTTGGCCGACGACCCTTAAGGTGCACCTGGCAGCCATCTCTGCTTACCGGGCGCGAGCCGGCAAGCAGTCGGTGGAGCAAGAGAAGGTGGTCGGGCGCTTTTTCAAAGGCCTTGATCATATATCCCCTCCAGTGCGAGAACCTCCACCTCTGTGGGATTTACTGCTGGTATTGGCTGAGCTCATGGGCAAGCCATTCGAACCAGTGCACAGGTGTGAACTCTCTCACCTGTCGTGGAAGACCGCCTTCTTGGTGGCTATCACGTCAGCCAGAAGGATGGGAGAGCTCCAGGTGCTTTCCATCGAGTCGCCTTATATGGTCTTCCACAGGGACAAGGTTGTCCTGCGCCCCCACCCGAAATTCCTTTCGAAGGTGGTGTCGGAGTTTCACCTTAACCAGGTGTTGACTCAGCCGGTGTTCTACCCCTGTCACACCTCGGAGGCCGAATATAGGCCCCATACTCTGGACCCTAGAAGAGCACTCACTTATTATAAGGAGCGGATAGCTGAAGTTCGGGGAGAGGTTCGCCAGCTGTTTGTCGCCTACGCTGAAGCCGCACCTGGCAGACCTGCAGCCAAGCGGACGATAAGCAGGTGGGTCACCTTCTGCATAGATCTCTGCTATAGGTCAGCGGTCATGGAGCCTCCCAAAGGGATAAGAGCTCATTCTACCCGCCATACTGCTGCTTCGGTGGCTGCTTCTAGGGACGTCCCTATCCAGGAAATCTGCAGGGCTGTTACCTGGAAGTCAGCACTCACCTTCATTTCCCATTACCTCATTGACCTTGAGTCACGTTGGGATGCTGGTTTTGGGACCTCGGTTCTCCAGTCTTTATTCCCTAAGTAGGGGGTGTGCGTCTTGCCTCCCTCCTCCCAGAGAACTGCTAGGAGTCTGCCAGACAGTGTGGATTGAACAACATATCCACGTCCCTAGAAATACAGGTTACTCACCTGTAACAGGAGTTCTAGGAGTGGTATATGTTGTTCATCCTCGACCCTGACCTCCCCAACCGCGATGCAACCTGGCTTCCAGCGGGCTAGATCTGGCATCATGGGACGGAGCCGAGGGTTTTACCACCCGGGTGGGTGGGAGGAGCCAGCTTAAAGACCTTCCGGCAAGATATAAAGTGGCAAGGAACCTGCCAGACAGTGTGGATGAACAACATATACCACTCCTAAAACTCCTGTTACGTGTGAATAACCTGTATATCTTCATCGAGGATATCTCTTGCATCAGGCCACACATATAGCCACCAGGCACTAGGGCCACATAGAAACTTTTTAGCTAGCAGTCTTCCAGGGGCCGCCCTCAGTGACGCCATCCGCTGACCACATCCCTTCCATATATACGTGAGTGGCCTCATGCCCTCCTCAGTTCTTTTCTTGCCATTGACCATTGCAGGTCAGATTCTATGGAGACACCGCCGCTTCAGTCAACCGCCAAAACATTGTTTTCTTTCTCACCCTAGTCTGCTCATTACTTAATTTCATAAAGTGACTTTATTTTTGTCAAGGACTGACCGAAAACTCTTCAAGCTCATAGAGTGCGGCCAGATCTTTGACAAGGATGACAACGAGGCCCCCATCCACTTTCTCGGCCCCAACCACAGCATCTAGGCCATGAGTCTATCGCAGTTTCAACCAGGTCACCCGGCAACGCCGTAAGAAGCCCCTAGAAACTTACGGCCTAGCAACAGAAGGTTGCCCAAATGGAGAAGGAGCTCCAGGGAAGAAGCCCCTCTTCTTCCTCGGTGATATCCTCGGGCTGTCATTCCTCCAAGGCCCAGGACAAGTCATCAGGCAAGCACAAGCACTGGGATTTTTTTTTTTTTTTTTTTTAGTTGTTTAACCAGGAGTAGCACACTAAGCTGAAAGCTTTTTTACAGGTGTGTCCTGGGAGCACAGGGAAGTTAAGTGACTTGCTTAGGGTCACACAGTATGCAAGTGGAAGCTGTGGGATTCAAACCCAGGTCTGGTCTGCTGGATGTCACCAGATTTGTAGCTCAGAGCCTTAAACCACCGCTCTATACTGCCTTTATAAAGATAAGCCTAGGGAGAAGGCCTCTTCGGTGTGGTCTTGGTGTCCCCTACGAGCACCAGCTGCTACAGTGTCATCGACCGCCTTGGTGGTGACCCCTACTGCCGCCCGCACCCCTAACATCCATAGGTCAGTTCAGGCAGCACCATTTGCCAGTCTGTCCTTGGCCAGCACTGGCTTGTTGACCTCAGGCTTCCAGTTGCACTAGTCAGCGCGATCACTCGAGCTGTTTCGCCCCTTCCAGATCCTGGGGCTGCAGCCAGGGAGTTCTGCCAGGCCTGCTTTGGCTGGTGATGGCCACTCTGCACCGGTACTCCTGCCTCCCCTGCCGATGCCTGTGCCCGTTTCATCACTGTTGGGGTTTCAGCTCCCCACATGATGATGCAAGCTGCCATACAGTGGTACCATCGATGAGCCCTTGCCCCTGGGTCAGACATTGCCTACTACGCCACCGATGCCAGGAACCCAGCCCTTCCCGTTGGTGCTGCAGTCTGTGCTGATGATGACAATCACGATCGATGTCCAGGCCCTATTCTCATCAAGGTGGGAACTCTTGCAATGTGTATCACCCCGTAGGTCTGTTTACGCTGGGACCTACCAGGCTGGCTCCCGTACTGACGCTTTCACCGACTCCGCAGCCCTCACAACTGCGCCCGTCGCTATCTCTGGTGCCGTTGGATGAACCTGGGGATAAGTATGAGTACCATCCCAACCTCCTTCCTCCAGAGGATGAGGCAGGGACTGGGAGCCCCCCAGATCTCCCTCCACTGTTTCTTCAGGGGGTGAGGACTTTGTGAAGTATAATCCCAGGTACCCCTCGATGGCCCCCGGAATGACCCCTCCTTCATCTCAGTGATGAAGCAGCTCCAGGTAGCTATGGGGTTCGACATAGGAGAGCAAGATATTACTAGGAGAAATCTGGCAGATTTTCTGGGCATGCTTTACTCTCCACCTTTGATCATACCTTCCCTTGTGCCAGCCTGGTACAGGCCTAACGTGATCCCTGCCATGCCTAGAAAGGTGGACAAGTTATATCATGCCCCCTCTGGCAAGCCCTTTCTCACACAGCAACCACAGGCTGAATCAGTGGTGATCAGTGTGGCCCATGACAGATCTAAGAGGCCTAAGCACCTCAGGTCCCTTCCTCCAGATAAGGAGTCCAGGAAGCTGGACTTAATGGGCAAGAGGGCCTATGACTCTTCCATGCTGGCCTTCAGGGCTACCAATTATGTGGCCCATATGGTTAAGTTCCAGAACAGTGTCTGGGACCAGGCCAGAGCTGCAGCTCAGCCTCTTTTAGGCGACCCCCAGAAGCAGGATCTCATCAAGGCCCTTCAGTCTGGGACAGATGTGGGCAGGCACCTTTTAAGGACAGCCTATGATATTGTCAGTGCCTTGGCTAGAGCGGCTGCAGTTGGCATATCTGAGAAGACATTCTTGGCTGAGTGTATCTGGCTTTACCTTTGATGTACAGCAGTCTATTTTGAGTGCCCCTTTCAGAGGCTACAAGCTTTTCGGGTGGGGGGCATGTACAGGATATCCTCTCTGACCTGTAGGCTTCAGGTAGGACCCTGTGGTCAGTCCATTCATTGTATCATACTAAGCCAAGAAGTGGACAGAAGGTGCCTTTTTGTTGAGCTACTGACAGACCAAAACGGGGTATTCGGACACCTGAAAAGCACAGGGCAGGCCCAGCCCTGCCTATTTGCTCCCCTGCTTCTGGGAAAGCTCCCAAAGGAGGAGGAGTGGCCCCTGCAGCTAGCTCTGCCTTACTCTGATACCTTGCCAGACACCCACCCTCCAGTACTACAGGTAGAGGGAGCTCACAGCAGATGTGTGGATCCTGCAGCTCGTAGAGCACAGCCACTCTCTAGAACTTTTGGAGTGGCCTCCAGATCTTTCCCCAGTATTTGCAAGCTACCCTGCAGACCATATCCGAGTGCTGCTGGAGGAAATGTGCATGCTGCTACTGAAAAGGGTCATAGAGCCAGTTCCTGGAAGAGGTTATTTTCCCATTTCTTTCTGTTTCCCAAATTTACAGGGGATCTGAGGCCAATCCTAGACCTGAGAAACCTGAATTTTTGCATTTGGTATGAAAAGTTTAGGATAGTCATCCTGCAAGGCCTGCTACCTCTACTGCACAAGGGAGACTGGATATGCTCCCTAGATATGCAGGATGCATATCTGTATATAAAAGTGTGTGCTCCCCACAGGCAGTACCTCAGGTTCCAGTTCCTGGGGATGCACTACTAGTTCAGAGCCTTGCCCTTTGGCTTAACTTCTGCACCCGCACCACGGATCTTTACCAAATGCTTAGCTGTGGTAGCAGTAGCCCTCGGGAGGGAGGGACTGTATGTTTTCCCATAACTGGATGACTGGATGCTCAAAGCTCAGTCTCCAGGGAACAGCTAGTGTACACTCTAGCAAGTACCAGACAACTGTTCCAGGTGCTAGGGATCACAGTCTGTCTGTCCAAGTCAATCTTTACTCCGTCAGTGACTCCAGTACATGGGGGCTATACTGGACACAGCTCAGGGTTTGGCCTTTCTGCCTTAGGACAGGGCAGAGCACCTGATGGCTCAGACCCCAGAGCTTTACTGCAATCGGTATGTCACAGCCAGGACATTTCTGTGGTTACTAGGCCTGATGACAACAGCCATTACCATGGTTCCCGTGGCCAGGCTGCACATGCAGATTCCCCAATGGATGTTGAGGGTTCAGAAGGATCAGTGCACCAGCGATCTAGACCCAGAGGGTCCTGGTCACCTCTCCAGTGAAAAAGGCACCTTGGTGGTGGATTGAAACCAGCAATCTGCTCAGAGGGGTTCCCTTCCTGATTCCCTCCTCTCATCAGATCATCACTGCGGATGCTTCAGGGAGGGGCTTGGGAGTGCATTTGGGACCTCATCAGATTCAGGGTACTTGGACAACGGTGGAGACGTTCCTCTACATAAACATCCCCAAGCTGAGGGCGGTCCTGTACAGCCTCCAGGCCTTTGAGCCTTGCCTCCTCCCAGGTCCTCTGCTGGTGCAGATGGACAGTGTTAGCATGGTACACTACATCAACAAGCAAAGGGTACTCAATTCTTACCCCCTGTACAGGGAAACAATGAGGGTCTGATACTGGGCTCTAGAACACAATCTAGAACTGTCAACGGTGCATGTTCCAGGCATTCATAACATCGTGGCAGACTGGTTAAGCCAATCACAGTCCTGAATGCATGAATGAGAGCTGCTGACCAAGGTCATGGAGGATTTGTTCAACCAGTGAGGTCGTCCAGAGTCGGACCTTTTTGCGTCCCCACTCAGTGCACAACTGCCACGTTTCTGCAGGGCCAGGAGTTTTCTGGCGAGACGCATTGTCCCTGTCCTGGAAAGGGAGGATCTGACTTCGAGGTGGAGTTGTTGCAGCAGGTATTACTATTAGGACTAATGCCACCAGGCATTAGGACCCCAATGGAAAAATCTTGCAGCTAGCAGTCTGAGGTGGGGGACTGCCATCAGACGTGATATAAAGGGGGTGGTCCCCTCGGTGCCATCTCAGTTCTTTTCCCACTGTTGCCCTGCTTAGTGCGGCTCCATGGATGCCTTTTATCACAGTCGACTGCGCTTTTTGTCATTTTCCAGCTTTTTTAGAGTTATTAGTATTACGTATTCTCGTGCATGTCTTCGGCCTCTCCACGGCAGCGCAAGTCAATGTGTGCATTCGGGAAGCAGATACCAGCTAAGGACAGACACGTGGCCTGCCTCATTTGCCTAGGCCCCGACCATCGGCCTGCCGACTGCCTGCACTGCAAGAAGTTCAGTCAGAAAACCAGAACTCGGAGAGTCAGTGCCCTTCAGACCTATCTCCTCGAGCAGAAGGTGGCAGCTATGCAGAGGACCTCAGAGCGCAGCTCTTCTTCTCCCGCCAAGGACTCCCCATCCAGAGAGGAGGCTTCGAGAGGGAAACACCAC
This sequence comes from Neoceratodus forsteri, assembly GCA_016271365.2. Lineage (NCBI taxonomy): Eukaryota > Metazoa > Chordata > Ceratodontiformes > Ceratodontidae > Neoceratodus > Neoceratodus forsteri. The sequence goes on from CM057458.1 coordinate 197,027,480, forward strand.
CATAGGGATAAAGATAGGGCCAGGTCTGAGTCCCACCAAAAGTCACCTTCCAGGATGCCCTCATCTTCGGAATCTGGTGGGAGGTCGGGTTCTGTCCCTCTGACAGCTGCAGGGACATCTTCTAATTCGGCTCCCTCCTCCTCCTCCCAGGGTAAGCACAGGCAGCTGTCTTCCTCAGGGCGTTCGCCCACACAGCCTTCTCTGGCCCACCAACCCCACAAATCTTCCACTGGATCAACCCAGGAAGGTCAGTTGCCACCGGCAGGCCTAAGGACTCTAGCCATAAGCCAGGTGGGTCGTCCGAGAAATGCTAGTGACCGGACAAATCTGATAGGTGACAGGAGGCCATCCAGCATCGAAGGCCCCCTCCTCCTACTCCGGCCAAGGTGCGCCCGCTCCCAACCAAGTGCCCCTTGAGCTGGTTGCCCTCTCCGGTGACTCATGTCCCGATACCAGTTCGGAGGCCATCACCGGATGATGTTCGGACACCCGCCCCACTTTCTAAAGGTCGGTCGCCCAAGGGGCCCCCTCCTACTCCGGACGCCGGTTCCCCCAAGGACACGGACATCGAGCCGCAGCCTGATAAGGACAAAGAGGGATCCCCTGACCGGACACCAGATCCCCAGGATCCACAGACGCCTGGTCCCATGAACCTGACACCCGCCCTACCAGTGGTTCCTCTGGCAGATATCGGCTCACTTTTTTCCACCTGGTGGAATATGGTCAAAGGGGACCTGCTATATAGACCCTCTGACCCACCTCCTAGGGAGCCTCCTATGGGGCCCCCTCCAGCTCCTGATAAAACAGATGGGGGTGACCAACCCCATCTAGATCCAAAGGGCAAATGGAGGAGAAGGTATTCATTCCCGGTCCCCTTCTGCAGTGGACACCCGATGTCTTCAGATGACGTTGCTGCGAGCCCCTCTTCCTCAGACTCTTCAGATGAGGAAGTGTTTGCTCCCTCATCTCCAGGTCCCAGGAACTTGCCCAGGTCCCCCTGGACGACCCTTCGTTCCTGGACATTATGCACCACATACAGTCCATTTATGAGTGGGACACCAAGGAGCTGGACCCAGAGCAAAAGCGGCTGGCCAAGTTTCTGGAGTCCAAGGAGCCAAAACCTCTGGTTATTCTGCCACTGGTGGAGCCTTTCCAAGATGTCACCAGGCTTACGTGGCAGAAGCCGTTGTCCACCTCAGCCATTCCCAGGAAGGCAGACAGGCTCCCCAAAGCAGAACCTTTCTTGAGGGAACATCCTAAGGCAGACTCTCTAGTGCTAACAGTTGCTCATGGCCATGTTAGTCAGCCCAAGCACCTAAGCACCCAGCCTCCTGATCTGGAGTCCAAGAAATTGGATCACTGGGGCAGAAAATTATTCTCTTCAGCTACCAGTTCTATTCGTTCGTTGAATTTTCTTACCACACATGGTTACCTACCAACAATCCCTGTGGGAGAAGACTATGGAGCTGGTTGAGACCCTGCCAGACTCTGATAATAAAAATGAGATCCTAGCTTATGTGCAGTCTGGAATGGACATGGACAAGCACGTCTTCCGTTGCTCATACGACTTGGTGGACATGGCTTCCCGTGCAGCCGCAACGGGTATTTGTCTGAGGAGGCACTCCTGGCTTAGGGTGTCTGGCTTTCACCCTGACCTTCAGGACTCTATACTGGATGCCCCCTTCCAGGGTCCACTGGTGTTTGGCCAGGAGGTAGAATCGCTCATCAAGATCCTGCAGGACTCTGGCAAGGTGGTTGCCGACGTCCACAAAATGAATTCAGTTGGAGCCTCAAGGTCCCCGTCATCATCCCTTTTGGAAAGGTCGGGGACAAGGGGGCAAACAACCCCAAGGGAAAGGATTCAAGAGGTGTGGCCACCCCATCCCTCAAGGTGCCCAGGGCCCCAAGCCCAAACCCCTCCTCTACAGCCTGACTCACTGCAAACCCCTCCTCATTCTTGGGTCATGCAGCACGAGACAGTAGGAGGGACATTTTCCTTTTACCTCACAGAATGGTCCAGTATCACCTCAGACCAGTGGGTGCTGGAAACCATTTAGAGGAGTTATGCACTCGAATTTCTCAGCGTACCCAGGACAATCTGTCATCTAAGCACTCTTGGTGTTAGGGTAAAAGATAAAAAATAATAATAATACAGATTCTTGTGTTTTGGAGTCTGCCAAGAAACATTCGTAAACAAGCAAGGAGTACTAATAACGTTTATTATGCTACTTACGCCAAGCATGTGACAGAAAAAAATCACAAGGGAGATGGGTTTCTCACCATTCCTGAAGAATGTACATAATCTCCAGAATTGTAGATCTTAGGTTCTCTAAGATCTTGTTCTATCTCTCCCCGCGCTCCAGCTCTCTGCCCTTCTAGATCAGCTACAGTAGTGTCTCGAGAGCGCTACAGTGGGTTGCAGACAGCTAAATACTACAGATAACAGCATAGCAACAGAGATTACAACATAGTTACAGATATGAGAAACGATATGTATTGGTCCTTAGTCATTCTCCATTGGAGAATGACTTAGGAGACATAATTACTAATGAGTATCATTTGAGACATAATATGCTTTCATTAGCATTACAGCTTAGACAAAAGAAATGCTGACAGTTTAAAACTACATGCACATTTCTTACTTACGTACAATATAAAACATAATAACAAAAGCTGTCTCTCTATGTGTCAGCTTGCTTAGACAAAGAGAACTGCTGATAGCATATCTGCCTGAGTGTAAAATACAAACTACATATAATTATGAGAGTATAAGTATACAATAATAAAGGAATAATGCACGACAGGGTGTGTGTCGTGCTGGGACAACGCTACGCCTAGGGGGTTGGGCATGAGCCGCGGGCGAGTGCGTCAATGCCCCAGGCGTGGCGTTATCCCAAACGACACACACCCTGGAGTGCATTATTCCTATTATACAATGGCTTGTTGTTGTATATAAAACAAAAAAATAATTTTAAAGAATGTTTTTGTTAGTCAAGAGAAGATGCAAACAAGAGATCATCATGCTGGTGCCGATGCTGGTGCTGATGCTGGTGCTCATGGTGGTCATGATCCATATTGGTTCACAGTGCTGAGACTAGACCTGTGGCGTCGTGCTGGGATAACGCCATGGGTCCAGCCCCAAACTGACCAATCAGAGACCAGGATTCTTTCTTGCCATTGTATAATCACTGATGATCCCTCTGAGTCATCTTATCAGTGATTAGGTAGATAATATATGGAAAATCTATAAAAGACAAACTAATCTAGATAAATGTATTATAGTGAGGTATACTAGATCATGCATGACAATATTAGCATATCTTAGCAGCAAAGCACATTCCTAGCACCCATGCTTACATGATTGGTGCTCATAACTATAGGTTAGTGCAAAATAGCAGTATCACAGTACAATAGACCAGGAATACAGTGTGAGGTGTATGTGGGACGATAGGGGGCATAACCCCAGGTGTAACAATCCCCTCTTTGTTGCCCTAATTGCAAAAGTGGCAACACAACAAAAAGATGGAGGTTAGGCACCATCCGTCTACAGGCCCAAAGCATGAGCCTGATAGGAGAAGTTAACTGGTCACACAGGTATTTCAGGGTTTTCCTTAAACAACAAAATGTAATTATAAGGGAAAATGTTAGTAAACCTTGTATTATTATAAACATTTGGAATGGGGTCTTCCAATATCAAAACAATCAGTAAAATACTGATATGTATCAAGTGTGCATCTGTCCTGTTCAGAAGACATCGAAGAGACAAACTTAAATTGCCTGTACGGATATTAAAGATAATTAAAAATTGAGATAGAGCATCAAGATAGTTAGGACTAGACTTAATGATATCTGGTTCCGGGATGGGAACAGGTGTGATTACCATATAACCTATTACCTGTTTAAGGAATAAAAACAGAAATTAGAAAAGTTCACTTTGCATAATTTTTAGTCCATATCAGAAGAATGTATAGTTGGTCACCACACAATGTTCCACATCAGCAGAATATACCACCTTGAAGGATGGCATTTTTCAGTTGGTAAGTTGGACTGGACACGAAATGTCAATGTCCACAAGGCATAAACTATGAACAGTTCCAGGGATAAATCCAGGGTTTCTTCAAGTGTTAATTGAAGATTGATAGTTCAAATTCGATGCATTCAGATTTTCCAAAGGTTGATCCAAATGTTCAGGAGGCAGCAGTATTTTCATAGGCCTCAATAGGGGGTGCATTAGATTGCACATTTAGTTATACAGTGGAATAGCAACAGTGTTCAGTTGAAGATGATCACACGGCTGCACAAAGTGTAAAAGTTTATAACAGTACTCAGTTCTCAGTCTGTATGAGGTGCCAGCCAGGCTTGGAAAACAAGCAGTGAAGAAAATGGATTTCTTGATTGTAGATCAAATGAAGAAATCTTCTTGCTGAAGTTAGGGGGTTGCCCCCACCCCAGACTAGCTTCATAGTATGCAAGTTTAGGCACCAATTTCAAACTGCTGCAAAAGGGATACTGTTGTCTGTACTATCTCTCATTCGCAGCTTAACTGCAACCGCGTCACATATTGCGATAAGCTTTTCCTCTGAGATATGAATACTGTGAATAGACTCACCTTCGCGTTGTAGATGAGCTCTGTCTGTCCCCTGCCGTTTCACCAGACGCCTCCCACCTCCCCCCTCCTCTCCTCCCCCGAGATTGACTATAAAAACAAAAAAAAACCTACTAACTCTCCCTTTTCCTCCACAGATTCGGACCCCAAGGTTGCGGTGCTCTACAGCCCCCAGCCTACCGGAGGACAAAGCGGATTCGGACCCCCAAGGTCACGAGGGTGCTCTACGGCCCTCCCCCCTAGCCTACTGGAGGACAAAGAAGCGAGGTAATTGAAACAGACTCGACGCTTCTTAGCTGGGTTGCTGTGCTTGCCAATGCTCTAGCCCCGCCGCCCCCACCACCACCCTTTGTCGGCTCTCCCTTAAATAGGCTGAGAGTGGTCACATGTTGTGGTAATTTGACCATCAGCCCAGTTCTCCATTGGCAGGTTATACTAACCTGCCACTAGGGGCAGACTCAATTAATCCCAAGCTCCTAGCTAACTAGTGAAAAAAAAACAAAAAAACAGCACAGTTCTCCTTTTTTCAGGGCACTGCACTAAGGGCAGACCTAATTAATCTCAAGCTAATTAGGTTCCTCCATTGCCCTACCAACCCCGCTAGCATGCACCCCTCCTCAACCCCCCTTCCCCCTGGGCCCACCAGGGATGGAGCTACCACTCATAAACAGGATGACCTCCTGCAGCACCTCAAACCCCCCCCCCATGGCTAGCTGTCAAGGGGCTAAAAATCGTCCATCTAAATGTCCGCAGCCTCCTGTGCAACCTTGCTGAGCTCACTGCCCACTGTAACCCGGATATTTTGGGCATCACAGAAACATGGCTAAAACCCCACACTCCTGACGCTATATGTACCCTGCCAGGTTATAGCCACATCCGGTGCGATCACAAGGGTAACAAAGGAGGGGGGGGGTGTTACTTTATTACAAAGTCCACCTCAACGTGTCTACCATTGACCACCAACCTACCACCCCCTTGACATGTGAGTTCCTGCACACCCTTCTCCTTCTTGGACTCACAAAGAAAATCCACCTGATTTGCTGCTATAACCCTCCCAGAGGTGGGATACCTGGATTCTCCTCACTACTACACAGCCTCAGCTCCAGGATGGGGACAAGTGAGGTACTCATTATTGGAGACCTCAACCTTGACTGGATGAGATCCAATTCAAAATCCTATGAGCAGTTGCTATCAGGCCTTTCTCTGAGCCAGGTTATCACCGAACCAACGAGACCTTCCCCAAGGGGGAGTAAAGGATCTCTGATCGACTGGGTCCTGACCAACAGGCCCGACAGAGTCACATCCTCTGGCATCCTACCTGATGCCATCTCGGATCGCTCACCCACCTTTTGTACCTGGGGCATCCCTCAGGCGAAAATACCTAGCAAAGTGATACAAACGAGGGACTACTCAAAACTCCACTTGCTCGACTTCCTCAGCGACCTCAGATCTACTGATTGGTCCGAGGTCACCTCCTCCTTGGACCCAAATCTAGCACTGGACGCTTTCCTAGCCAAATATATCCCAGTGCAGGACAAGCATGCACCCCTCACTAGAAGGAGGGTGCAAGGTACCGTCTCCAAATGGCTTCATGGAGATCTATTCTCTCTAATGAAACACAGGGACAAATGCTGGGAGACCTACAAGGCCTCTCTCAGCGCCAATGATCTCGCCACCTACAAGTGCCTCAGAAACTCCTGCAAAGAAGCCATCAGGGCCGTCAAAAGCGAATTCTGCCGATCCGCACTACTCTCGTCAACCAACAACCCAAGGAGTTTTTGGCAGAACATAAAAAGCACGGTCGGGGGCTCTGCGAGAGGACAAGCCACGGATTTGCTCATTGATGGGGTCAGCTGCAATAGCCCCCACACAATCGCTAACACCTTTAACACTATGTTCTCTGAACAGGCCACCCCCTTCCTCCTGCCCCCGCCGCCCCCAAGCCCTCTAACTATAACCCACCTGTAAAGTTCCCACCCAACTCCGCTTGACCCGGACCCGCACCCAGACCCTCCTTCTTTCTACAGCAGGTGTCTATCACCGAGACCCAGAGGCTGCTCGCTAGCCTCTCCCCCTACACCGACCCAGGGCATGATAACCTTGAGCCTAAACTGCTCAGGTTAGGTGCACACCTCCTAGCCTGGCCAATGACACACATCTTTAACGCCTCCCTCACCACCGGTGTCATCCATGACATCTGGAAAATAGCAAAGATCACCCCTGTCCTCAAACAAGGAAACCCGAAAGATCCCCTGAACTATCAGCCGATTGCTATTCTCTCTGCCGCATCTAAACTCCTAAAGAAAGCTGTGGCCTCTCAGTTAACTGAGTACCTACAGGAGCACAATCTCCTCTCCCCAGCCCAACACGGGTTTAGGAAGGGGCACACCACAGCTACCGCCCTCGCTGTAGTCACCTCGCAGATCCAAACTGCAACCAATCAGGGTAACCTCACTGGTGCGATTTTCATGGACTTATCCGAGGCCTTTGACAGGGTAGATCACTCCCTCCTCAGCGCCACTCTGCTCTCCCTCGGACTCTCAAACCCCACTCATGCCTGGTTCCATAATTATCTCACTGATAGGAAGCAGTACACAAACTTCAACAGGACCCTCTCCAACCCCACCACTGTCCAATGTGGCATCCCCAAGGGGTCTGTCCTGGGCCCGATGCTCGTCTCCCTTTTCATCAACGAATTGCCATCCAATCATCACTCATGTGTTTGCAACCCTATACGTCAACGACCTCGTCATATTGGATAGCGCCCGAGACATCAACACCATCAATTCCCAACTGAACGCTGACTTCAAGCAGATACAAGCCTGGCTGTGCGAGCATAAGCTTGTCATCAACCTCAAAAAAATCCAGGCTATGCTCTTTGGGTCCCTGAATAAAACAAACTCCTGCCCTGCCCCCCTTCTAATATGCAGGGCTGACGACCTGCCCGTGTAGATAGCTGCTGCTGTCAAGTACCTTGGCGTGACCCTAGACCCCCAGCTGGACCTTTCCCTGCACATCAGGAACATCTGCAAGGCTACGAATGTCAAACTCAGACTCGCATACAGAGCCAAAAACTGCCTCACACTGGCCGCTCAGATGGCCCTAGCCAGGGGTGTTCTCCTCCCCTCCCTCCCTCTGTTATGGACTAGTGACCTTCGCCCCATGCCAAAATCCAACCTCTCAAAATGGGATACGGCCTACAACAGCATCTGCCGCTTCGCGCTCTCCGCCCCTCCCCTGACACACCGCTGTGACCTTTATACACGCCTTGAGTGGCTCCCCCCTGAGAAACATCGCACCTTCGTAGTAGGGACTTGCATCAACAACATCATTAGAACATCCACTCCCTCAGCCCTCGCCCTGTCCTTCTTCCCCGGCAACTCTTCCCACCACCTTAGGTCAAGAGCGGCATTAAAATGCATGGTTCCTAGAACATGTACCTTTCCGGGCGATCGGGCATTCGCCAACTATGCCCCCAAGCTATGGAACTCGTTCCCTGCCCTTACTCGATCCACCCCCTCCCATCCAGGGTTCAAAACGTCTCTATGGGCATTCCTGAAGGGCTCCTCCACCTGTTCTTGTGCCCCGTAGCCCCTTGAACAATCCTCTTACGGGGGGGTTGCGCACCCCAGGTCCGCTGCACTTACTCTCCTGGTCACTTGACTAGATTTTTTTTTTTTTTTTAATAATGTAATGTTATTTTTGTTAGTACCTGCAACACCACTGTATGTAAATTTTTGTTAGTACCTGCAATCACCACTGTATGTAAATCTGACTCGCTCACTATATGTATATGCTGTATCTTAACCCTCCCTGGGCGGGTGTCTTTTTACTGGTTGCCTTTTTTTCACTATATGACATGTAATACTCTTTGTGTTCAAGTCCTATCTGTCACTGTACCTGTTATCCAAGCTTGTAACCCTCCCGGGTTGCACTTGAAAATAGGCACTTGGCCGTCTAGTGTGACTTACCCGGTCAAAAAAAGCAAATAAATAACAATGAGCTTGATTGTAGAATCTTAATTCGCTGGACTGAATACAGTTTATTTGAAAGTTCACAAGTGGAAGCCTAATTTCAGTTATTAGGCCTGTATTCACAAGTTGGTAATACAAGTTGGAAGATGTCACATCTGCATAAAAGTTGATGTTCCTTTCAGGTACGACATTTAAAGTTCAGAGTCGGTCACAATCCCAAGGCCTCTTTGTAAACAAGAAAAGGAGGTGGTTTCAACCTTTTCACGATAAAAGTTCCCATCAAGACGACCAATAGAATGGACAGTTGCCAGACGATCAAAGATGGATGTTGCCAGATGAAAATGTGGCAATGACACTATGAGAGTCACAAACATGGCTTCCTGGATTGTGCAGGAATAAGTTTCAAAACATGTACCAATACTGGTGTGTGTGATGACATATCCAAGGTTCCTTGCCATTGACAAGGGAATAATAGTGCTAGATTCAAATAAACATTTGTTAACACATGCAATAGAAGTGCAAAATGTGGCAATGCCACTGACGCATACATCTGTCATGTATGAGATCAAGGATATATTCTAATTCCAGATCCCGGAAGAGATAACCAAAGGGTTGTAAAAGCATAATAGCTGTAGGCAGTGCAGAGGACTTTTCTAGCTATGTGATGCTCATCTGCTTCCTTAATGTGAGCAGAAATTAATTCATTAACGTGAACATTTTGTCAGGGCAAACCCCTTCCCAATATCCTTAATATTGTAAATATAAGTTACTCTTATGAGCAAAATTATGTATACCATGCAGTGGTGGTGGGGGGGGGGTATGATATTATATTTCATACTATCATGAACCTTTAACATACGTATGAATATTGGCTATATCAGCCCTATTTCAAATAGATATGTCAAAACCAAGTAGGTTTGAGTCTAAACCTGTGTTTTGTTAAAGAAAGAAAAACAAAAACAAAATGCCTAGTGAGTTTGGATAGGTTTACAGTCATAGGTTGTACCACCAGCAGTCAGGATGTAAAAAAAAAAAAAAAATCCTAAATGTGTGTGTGTGTGTGTGTGGTGCTATCAGTCCCTGTATAGGGAGTCATTAATGAGTACCTGGTATGCTGCCATGGTATTCAATCACATCATTATGGAAGGAAAAAAAGTGGGAAATGTGTGTTGTGAAACATATAACAAATCATTCCAAGTTTTAAAAGGTGAAATTTAAAAATCACTGGGTTGTGCATGAACTGCACATTATTAACTAGGGTACCTGGTTGAGAAGTGGCTGTTAGACCACTGGTTGGGTCAGGGTTCTGTTTTGGTCACTTAGTATTAAGTGTCACAAATTATGAAGCCTCATAGGGTTAAAAACCTTAAGGTGTAATGGCTTTTATTGCCATATAATTTTGGATGCAAAATTCCTGATTATCAATTAATTGTAAACAGGAGTCCAGATCAAGTCTGACTTAGAATTGATCCAAAGCAATGATCATAACATTCCGTAGGGCCTCACTATCCTTCTGGACAATGAACATGTATTTTAGGACTTTACTGTGAATTCCACAGGATGCAGTTAGATCATGTGGGCTTGTGAGGTGTTCCGTTTTGGGATAGCTTTAAACTGTTTGGAAAATAGGTCGGTGATCACTAGTGTAAACTAGTTGGTCTTAGTGGTTGGCGTAAGGCCAATGTAGTTAAACTGGATTTTGTTCCAGGGGCCTTTGCCTGTGGGGTAACAATGCATTTGTCCTAGCTGGTATAGGATTGTTCTGTGCACAGATCAAACAGTTACTCATGTACTGCTCTACATCATTTCTCATGTGTAGCCATAAGACAGAGGATTTTAGTCTGTCTAGGGTTTTTACTGACTCACTGGTGTACACCAGTTGGAGTACTATGTATTTGGTATAGTATATAAAATCTACTTTCAGGTGTTCGGAAATTACCTGTAACTTTTCATGAGTGTTACAGTAGGGATGCCAAATGAGTAGGCCATCACTGGATAGGTGAATGTCATGTTCACTTTCTATAAGAGCTATTTCTGGAAGTTATTCCTCAGTTCCTTTGTTAAGGAACCTATACACTGCCCTCAAATGAGGGTCCTTGTAGAGCATAAGGAATATACATATAACATGCTCGAACCTTATGAATGTACAGTATTTGTAAACTGTTAGGTTGTGACATACACAAGCAAGTCACTGTATTTCTCAGTAGTACTATAGAGTACTGAAACAGAAGTTTGTCTTCTGCCAAGGAAATTTAGTTTAGAAAGAAACAGTCCCAATAAGAAACTATAATAAAAACATTGTATCTGCAGTGCTTTCTGTAATTATCTCAAGGACATTTCTTGAAGCTGGCAGAACTTAACCCACTCATGGAGTGCTGGTATTATTTTATGTAAGGAAAAATCTTTTTTAACACAAACTGTGTATTTCTCAGGGACGTTCCAGCTCTCTAAACCATTCACAAAGATTTATGGTAATTAGGAGACTCCTCGCCTCCCTGCTTTTCATTTTATTTGCCAGGCATGTTTTAACATTGCCTGAAAATCGTACATGTACGATGATGCAATTACTAGTCATGCACACTCTGTCTTCACTAGGATGCACAATAAGAATTTCAAACCCTGCCATCTGACCCTCGTTGGTATGTGTGTCTGAGTCATCGGTCAAAACACGACACACAGTGGTGTCTTTTAACACTTTCTGAGGCTCTGTCAGAAAGGGCTCTGGGACAGGTAGGTCAGTGGGTTGGAGTGAACAATCATGGGTCTCTCCTGTAAATTGTAGGCCATGGGCCAACAAGGATGGAGTTTTGATATGAAGGACAGTGATGTCATAATCCTGTAAAATGAGAGACCAGTGTGTAAGTCTGGCATTGGATACAGAGTCATCTTTTACTCTGTCTGACAACAGAACGTTAGATTGCAAATGATTGGAATGCAGTACAATGGGTGCATATCCATTGATGTACATAAAGTATCTCACTGCCCAGTATGTAGTTAAAATATTCCTTTCACAAAGGTTGTATTTCAGCTCTACTGGGGCAAGCATCTGGGACGCATAAGCAATGGGTCTGATGTGTTCATTGTATGTTTGGGCTAAAACTGCTGAGATTGCTATATTTGATGTGGCAGTTTCAAAATAATGCCCTAAAACTGTGTTAGGATTAACCAATGCTGGGACCATGGTCAGTGATCCCAAAAGAAAAGACAATGATATCAGTATTAGGATACCTTGTACCTTCTTAGCTGTAGTGCTTGCCATTGCAGTCACAGTATGGGATGATCCAGGTGTCACTGATGGAGGGGGTTCTGCATCATGTGCTGGCACTATCAGGGGTGTCTGTAGAGTGGATAAAAGTGGTGTGCAAGTTGCACGTAGTTCTCCAGCTATGGATTGTGGTTCAGTAGCCATCAGGGGTGGAGGAAGTAGTGCTGAGACAGTTGTCAGCTCAGGTTTAGAAATCAAACCTGTAACCCCCCCCCCCCCAACGTGGCCTGTGATGCTGAAAATATCACAGCCATAAGGCTTTTAGAATCAGGGTTGTCCCCTTCCCCATCAAATGTAAAGTGGGTTTTCCAACCGGAATGTTGCTGCATGGTAGCAACATTGTTTTTAATGTTGCAGCTTAAAGTATTAATGCACTGCATAGGAAAAGCAGTACGTTTAGTCTTCTCAGGGGAAGCGGATGTTAAATTGCATAGGAAATGAAAACAACCTTTCATGTAATTAATTGCAATGTGTTCTTCATCTAAGGCCATGCTAATAAAGCAAACATTAACAGCATCAGCTGTTTCTGCAGCATCAGACGCTGACTTCATGACAGATTGCGTATCAGCCTTATTCAAAAGTACATCAGCATCATTTTTAATGAGAATCTTCTGTCCCTCAGAAACACTAGTGTTACTGATAACATTATTAATCATGCAAAAAAACTCTGGTTTATTTTGTTTGGTTATGGCAGCAATCACAGGTCCCTGTGACTGTAAGATCGAATCTCCATGAGATGATGGTCGGCCATTTTGGATTACCTCATGGGCATCATGAGTTACTGTGTCATGACCATCATCACATGACCATGAGCGGCCATCTTGGGGATGGTATGGGGATGCAACCTGATGACATGTGTGTCCACCATTTTGAGAGTCTAACAATTCTCCATTTTGTGAATCACAGAAAAACAAGTGGCTAGCCTTTGCTCTAGTCCACCCCACAGCATACTGTGAGTGTTCAAAATCAAACTCTTCAACATCAGAAGAGGCAAGGTCTTTGGACATTAAGTTAGTATGCCCTGCCAATACCTCTGGTTGACGGCGCAAGTTCGCCATATCTGACTTTTTACTCCTACATTCTAACTCAGATACAGGAGTTAGCACGCTATTAAGTGCCTTGTTTTCAGATTTCAAGACATTCCCATCTTGTAAAACATGCTTATTATTGTGAGAAGCTGTGTCATAGTTTATATTGAAAACCTTCATTTCAAGTCTGCTGTAATTAAAACATACTGAATCATGCTGTACAGTCAAGGTCTGGTGTTGAAATACCAGCTTGTTAACTTTTTCAGTAATTACTTCAGACTTATCATCTCTAAGTTCCTTGTTTTCAAAAAGTAAGGAATCAGTGTTACTAGCCAGAACACCCTTAGTTTTAAAAACTTTTTTTCTAAGTTTTGACTTTTTAGCATTATCTTTTAAGGCATGCAGGTCGTGGCTCCTTCTCTCATTAGAGAGAGACTTATTTTCTAGACGGACAGATTGTAGCTCAGACAGTAGTCCAGCTATTTTTTCTGTATGAGAAGCCTGTTTCTGACTAATTATCTGCATCAAAGCAGCATTCTCCATTTTGTAATCATCATACTGTGATTCCAAAACATATATCTTATTTAGAACAGCATCAAAACAATTAAACAACGTTGCAATTAATAATCCTTCAGGATCATTGGTACCATTTCTCAATTCCCCATAATAGGCAATGACATCCGTTAAAGGACTATCATCGGATTCTGCTACTTTAGCAAAATCAAGCCAACTACTGTTAGCAGTTTGGCTTGTTAAGGCATCCAGCCTCAACTCAGTACTGATATATTTATACATGTCTTAAGATAAGAAACCCTTAGCTGTCTGTGGATCAAAAAACTTTGTTTGCAACCAAAGTTCATGACAGGACACAAATAGCCTATGGCGTATGTGGACACCTAGATGAGTAAATACGCATTAGGATTTGAATGCACAAGAAAGCTGTCTAACTGTTTGTTTCTGATCCTTTATAGCTGTGTTCCCACAGAGAAAGAACAGGAAAAAAAATATCAAAAATAAAACAACTCATTACACAGAAATTGAATATCTGCCAAGAGATTGTTTTGTCTGCACTGTAGAGCACACAACTGACTGAAAAATTTTCAACATTAGACACTTTCAGCTTGTTTTTACTGGGGATCTCTCACCCAGTGTTTTAATTTACAGAGGATATTAAAATGAAACTTGGAAAAAACATCCAGGCTCCATATCGCAGTCGCCATTATGTTGTCTAAAAACTCTTGGTGTATAGGGTAAACAATAAAAATAATAATAATACAGATTCTTGTGTCTTGGAGTCTGCCAAGAAACATTCGTAAGCAAGCAAGGAGTACTAATAAAGTTTATTATGCTACTTACGCCAAGCATGTGACAGAGAAAATCACAAGGTGATGGGTTTCTCACCATTCCTGAAGAATGTACATAATCTTCAGAATTGTAGATCTTAGGTTCTCTAAGATCTTGTTCTGTTTCTCCCCGCGCTCCAGCTCTCTGCCCTTCTAGAGCAGCTACAGTGCTGTCTCGAGAGTGCTACAATGGGTTGCAGACAGCTAAATACTACAGATAACAGAATAGCAACAGAGATTACAACATAGTTACAGATATGAGAAACAACATGTATTGGTCTTAATTCAGTCTCCATTGGATAATGACTTAGGAGACATAATTACTAATGAGTATCATATGAGACAGAATATGCTTTCATTAGCATTATAGCTTAGGCAAAAGAAATGCTGACAGTTTAAAACTACATGCACATTTCTTACTTACGTACAATATAAAACATAAAGACGTAACAAAAGCTGTCTCTCTCTGTGTCAGCTTGCTTAGACAAAGAGAACTGCTGACAGACATATCTGTCCGAGTGTAAAATACACACTACATATAATTATGAGTATATAAGTATACAATAATCACTGATGATCCCTCTGAGTCATCTTATCAGTGATTAGGTAGATAATATATGGAACATCTAATAAAGACAAACTAATCTAGATAAATATATTATAGTGAGGTATAATATATCATGCATGACAATATTAGCATATCTTAGCAGCAAAGCACATTCCTAGCACCTATGCTTATGTGATTGGTGCTCATAACTATAGGTTAGTGCAAAATAGCAGTATCACAGTACCATAGAGCAGGAATACAGTGTGAGGTGTATGTGGGATGATAGGGGCATAACCCAGGTGTAACAAATCCACCCTCTTCTCATTGTCCACCCAAGCATGCCTGGCTTCTGAAGGATGAAATATAGTCCCTCATCCAGAAGAAGGCCATTCAGCCGGTTCCCCCGGCCCAGTGGGGCGCAGGCTTCTACTCCCGTTTCTTCTTGGTTCCAAAGAAAATGGAGGATCTTCATCCCATTCTGGATCCCAGCCAACTAAATCTGTCTCTCAAGTACCAGAGATTCCGGATGGTCTCATTGGCAAGCCTGTTACCCCTCCTCCATCAGGGAGACTGGTTATGCTCCTTCGATATGCAGGATGCCTACATGCATATAAAAGTCCTGCATTCCCACAGGAGGTTTCTACGCTTCCAGTTTCAGGACCAGCACTACCAGTTCAGGGTTTTGCCCTTCGGACTTTCGTTGGCACCCAGGGTTTTCACCAAGTGCCTGGCAGTGGTGGCGGCGGTCTTGAGGAGGAAAGGTCAATTTGTTTACCCTTACCTGGATGACTGGCTTATTTCAGCTCAGTCTGCAAGCCAACTGAACGTGGCCCTGGAGGAAATGAAGGATCTTTTTCGCTCCTTGGGGGTTACTGTAAACTGGCCGAAGTCGCAACCCTGGCCCTCCCAGCGGCTGCAGTACATTGGGACTGTTCTGGACATTACCCAGGGCAATGCCTTCTTACCATCAGACAGAGCAGGCCGTCTGATGGACATGGCGTGAAGGGTTAAACCAGGTATCCCAGGGTTCTCTCTTGGTGCAGTCAGACAACACTCCAGTTGTCTTCTACATCAACAAGAAGGAGGCACTCAGTCATTTCCCCTTTGCAGGGAGGCCATGAGAGGTTGAGACTGGGCAGTGGAACACCTTGTGGATCTCACGGCTGTACACGTGCCCAGAAGCCAGAATATTCTCGCCGACAGTCTAAGTCGCTCTTGTTGTCTGAGTCACGAATGGGAGTTGCTCCAGGAAGTCGTAGATGACCTCTTCGGTCGATGGGGCTGACCAGAGTTGGACCTCTTTGCGTCCCCGTGCAATGCCAAACTGCCAAATATTTGCTCGCTGGATCCAGGGTCTGGTGTTTTCTGGTGAGACACATTGTCCCTCTTCTGGACAGGGAGGTTTCGTATGCTTTCCCTCTCATTCAGAGAGTACTGCTCAAATTGCAGATAGAGGAGGCCAGAATGATTCTGGTAGCTCCTCTTTGGCCTCGACAGATTTGGTATCCGCTGCTGCAGCAACAGGCCACGGAGCGTCCCATGCAGTTACCCCTCTCCACTCACTTGCTCTTGCAAGAGCAGGGGACGCTAATCCATCCTACTCTGTGGTCTCTTCACTTGCACACCTGGCTTCTGCAGTCTTGGCAGAGGAGAGATTAGGAGTTTCAAGCAGGGTGGCAGAGGTCTTGTTGGTGGCGAGGAAACTCTCCACTAGGGCAACTTATGCAATGAAGTGGAAGCGTTTCTGCCTCTGGGAAACAGCACATTCCCTAGATCCCTTGGATTGTTTGGTCAAGCATGTGCTAGACTACCTTCTCCACCTTTTGGACCTGGGCTTGAGTTATTCATCCATCAAGGTGCACCTATGTGCTTTATCAGCATATCATGCACTGTATGGGGAGAAGACTCTGGCGCAACTTAATGTGTGCAAGACCTTTCTGCGAGGTGTCCTGCATATGAGACCCCCCAGGAGAGACCCTGTTGCTCCCTGGGATCTGCTTTTTGTTCTCCAGAAGCTCACCCTGCCTCCCTTAGAACCAGCCATGACTCGCAAGCTTCTCTTTCTTTCTTGGAAAGCTTTATTTTTAGTTGCTGTTACTTCTGTTCAGAGGGTTTCTGAGCTTCAGGCCCTTATGTGCAAGGAGCTTTATCTTGTGTTTCATAGGGACAGGGTGGCCCTGCGTACGAATCCCAGATTTTTGCCAAAAGTGGTGTCCGAATTGACGCTGAACCAGGACATCCAACTTCCGGTTTACTTCCAGAGTTCTCCAATAAAGGAGAAGCTTTGCTGCATACTCTGGATGTTCATAGAGTTTTACACTATTATCTTCACAGAACCAGTTCCATAAGGAAGACAGACCAGTTGTTTGTTTCCATAGCTCTCAGAAAGACAGGGGCTCCTGTCACCAAGCAGACACTAACCTCGTGGTTAGTCAACTACATTTCTTTTTGTTACCAGCATCATGGTAAGCCCTTGCCGGGATTGGTCAAGGGTCATTCCACCAGGGCTGTGGCTACCTCCTTTGCATCTTTGAGGAATGTTTCCTCAGCAGATCTCTGTGCTGCCACAACTTGGAGCACAGTCCACACCTTCATTAGGCATTACAGTCTGGGCATTGCCTCTAGGAGGAGAGCAGGTTTTGGACTAGCTGTCCTTCAGGGCCTACTCTCTTGAGGTTTTTCAGCTGTTTATTCTTCTCCCACTCCCGTCAGACCTGGGCCTATTTTTGGGTACTGCTTGGGACTCCGTTCTAATGGTAATACTTGCTGCAAGAGCTCCACCTCAAAGTCAGATAGTTCAGTTACGTAAGAACTTACCGTAACTGTAGATCTTCAAAAGGAGCGCTTGCAGCAGGTGGCTTTCCCACCCACCATCCCCCAGGAATTACTGTTGTTACCCTTCTTTAGGGTAGGTGAGATCCTGCTTGGTTCCCCATTTATTTCAGCCGGTTCTCCGGCGGGAGAACTGAGATGGCGCCGAGGGACCACCCCCTTTATACCACATCTGATATTAGGCGGAGCCGATGTCGGGGGGCGGTACCCCGCCTCAGATTGCTAGTTACAAGATTTTTCTATGGGGTCCCAATGCCTGGTGGAATTAGTACTAATGGTAATACCTGCTGCAAGAGCTCCTCTCGAAGATCTACTGTTATGGTAAGTCCTTACATAACTGTACTTTTTTTGTATGCTTTTCCTCCCTTTCCGCTGATTAAGAGAGTGCTATTCAAACTCCAGATGGAAGGAGCAACTGTGATCCTTGTCACTGCCTTCTCGCCTCATCAGATCTGGTTCCCCTACTATAGTAGTTAGCGGTGGAACCTCCGGTGCTCCTGCCCCTGTGCAAAGGTTTGCTGTCCCAGGAACATGACATCCTGGTTCATCCGGACCTCAAGTCTCTACACCTCCGTGCATGGCTCCTGAAGACATAGCCATGGCTAGGTTTGGGGTATCCAAAAAGCTAGCTGATGTCTTGCTGGCTGCTAATAAGCCTTCCACCAGGGCCATGTATTCCGTGAAGTGGAAGCGCTTTGCTTTGTGGGCTGCTTCACATCAGTTGGAGCCTTTCATGTGCCCGGTGAATCAGACTCTGGAGTACTTGCTGTCCCTTTCATACTCCGACCTGCAGTACTCCTCCCTGAAGGTGCACCTGGCAGCTATTTCAGCCTTCCATGTGCCCATTGCTGCCATACCATAGCTTAACTAGAGGTGTCCCATACTTTTTTGCAAGGCATTCTTCACCTGAAGCCTCTCATCTGCAACCCAATCCCTCCTTGGGACTTGAACTGAAGTTGTGAGCTACGTTTTCTGTCGTGGAAAGCATTATTTTTAATTGCCATTATTTCTGCTTGGAGGATCTCCGAGCTTCAGACTCTAATGTGTGAGTCTCCTTATTTAATTTTCCACAAAGACAGAGTGTCTTTGCACACCAATCCTAAATTTATACCAAAGGTGGTGTCTGAGTTCACTTTGAATCAAGCCATCCACCTGCCTGTTTATTACCCTGAGCATGCCAATCCAAGGGAAACATTACTCCATACTTCAGATGTACATAGAATACTCATGTATTATACACATCGTATGAAGCACTGCAGGAAGTCCTCGTAACGATTGTTTCTTTCACCCTGAGCAGAGGGGGCATGCCAGTTTCTAAACGGTGTCTGTCCAAATGTTTGGCCGACTGTGTTATATTCTGTTAACAGGAAGTAGGGTAAGGAACTTCCTGGAGTTGTGCATGGCCACTGTACTAAAAGCATGGCCACCTTGGTTGCTTGCTTCAAAAACATGTCAGCTGCTGACATCTGTGCTGCTGCCACTTAGAGTACTGTCCGCACCTTCACAAGACACTATAGTCTGGACATTGCCTCTAGGAGAAGGGCAGGTTTCATCTTAGCTGTACTTCAAGGCCTCCTGTCTTAGGTCTTTAAACTCCAACTGCCCAAACTGTCTCTCTGTCAGTACTGCTTGGGACTCACTCCATAGGTGTGGCCA
This sequence comes from Neoceratodus forsteri, assembly GCA_016271365.2. Taxonomy (NCBI): domain Eukaryota; kingdom Metazoa; phylum Chordata; order Ceratodontiformes; family Ceratodontidae; genus Neoceratodus; species Neoceratodus forsteri. The sequence continues at coordinate 197,046,731 of CM057458.1, forward strand.
GATGCAAGAGATATCCTTGATGAGGATAGTACAGTTATGTAAGAACTTACTGTATCGGTGGATCTTCGAGAGAATCTCTTGCATTAGGCCATGTCATCCCACCCTCCATCCACCTTGGTGCTTCATTCTCTCTCACTGTCATTTTTTCTCGAGGACGGTTTACCTTCTGTTTCTACATGCTCAGTGGCAGGAACCTCTGGCTCTCCCTCAGTTCCCCAGGAGGAGAACCTCTGTATATGGTCTCCGGTGAACAGAGGAGGAGTCTTGAGGCCTGCCGTATATATAGGAGAATGTCGTTGGCTGATGATGTGCAAATCGTGGGTGGCCTGGAAGACTGCTATGTGTTGCAAAATTTTCACACTTAATACTCGTAACTTTTGAGAATCAGGGGTGCAACCGCATTTGTAACAGGCAGGCATGGAGTGTCTGAGATCATAGAAACATAGAATTTGATGGCAGATAAGGACCACTTGGCCCACCAAGTCTGCCCATTTCCCTACCTGGATAAGCTGCAGATCCTAGTTAACCAGCAGCCTCGTCTTCTACCCCAGAATTGCCTTAGGACTGTCCCATGCATGCTTGAATTCCACCACTGTTTTTGACTCCACAACCTCCTCCGGAAGGCCGTTCCATGCATCCACAACCCTCTCTGTGAAAAAATACTTCCTTAAATTACCTCTGAGCCTGCGCCCCCCATCTTCAAATTGTGCCCCCTTGTTCTTGCACACCTCTTTTTTTGAAAGATGCTACCCTCTTGGACTTTGTTGATTCCCTTGAGGTACTTGAAAGTTTCTATCATGTCCCCCCTCTCCCTTCTTTCCTCGAGGCTATACATATTAAGCTCCTTAAGTCTCTCTTCATATGTCTTCTGGTGCAGACCCTGCACCATTTTAGTTTCACTCCTCAGGACAGCTTCCATCCTGTCTATGTCTTTTCGGAGATTGGGTCTCCAGAACTGCACGCAGTACTCCTGATAGGGTCTCACTAGCTGGCTGTAAAGATGGATAATAACTTCCTGTTTTCTACTGGTGATGCCTCTCCCTATGCATCCCAGTATCTCCCCAGCCCTCCTTGCTGCCCTCTCACATTGCTTGCCCACCTTTAGGTCATCTGATATGACTACCCCCAGGTCCCTTCCCATTTTTGTTGTTGTTAGTATCTCCCCCCATTGTGTACTCGTCCCCTGGGTTTTTGTTTCCCAGGTGCATTACCTTGCACTTCTTAGCATTGAATCTAAGCTGCCATACATTTGACCATTCCTCTAACCTTGCCAAGTCCCTTCTCATCCTTTCTACCCCACCTTGTGCATCAACTCTGTTGCAGATCTTTGTGTCATCTGCAAGAGACATACTTTCCTTCCAGTCCCTCTGCAATAGTAGCTTATAAAGACATTGAAGAGGACTGGTCCTAATAGTGAACCCTGCGGTACCCCACTAGTAACCCCCCTTTCTTCAGAGTGGACTCCATTTATTATTACTCTCTGTCTCATATTCTCCAGCCGATTCTTTACCCAGGCTGTCATCTTGGGACCCACTCCCAGGCTGGCTAACTTGTATATTAATCTTTTGTGTGGGACTGTGTCAAATGCCTTGCTAAAGTCTAGGTAGGCCATGTCCACAGCCCCTCCCTGATCTACTACTTTGGTCACTCAGTTAAAGAAATCTATCAGATTCATCTGGCATGACCTTCCCACTGTGAATCCACGTTGCCTTGGGTCCTGTGCCCCTCTGGCCTCTAGGTACTCGACAGTTCTTTCCTTCAGAAGTGATTCCATCATTTTCCCTATCACTGAGACTAAACTAACAGGTCTGTAGTTTCCTGCTTCTGCCTTGCTTCCACTTTTGTGAAGGGGAATCACATCTGCCCTCCTCCAGCTCTCGGGTACCACCCCATCCTCCCATGATTTGTTATAGAGGGTAGTCAACGGTGTCACTAGTTCTACCCTTAGTTCTTTTAGAATTCTGGGATGAATCCCATCAGGCCCCATTGCTTTGTCCACCTTCAGTTTTAAGAGTTCTTTCAGAACCCTTTCTTCTGTAAATGGGCTGGTATCAACTTCTGTATCCAGAGTGTTTCTACTGTTTGTTTTAGGTACCTCCCCCTCTTCATTTGTAAATACTGAGCAAAAATATTTGTTTAGTATCTCTGCCTTTTCACAGTCACCCTCTGCCCACCTTCCTTCCCCTTTATTAAGCCTCACTATCCCTCCCTTGGTCTTCCTTCGCTCCCTGATGTACCTATAAAAGGTTTTATCCCCCTTCTTAACTGAGCTGGCAGTCTTTTCCTCGGTTTGGGCCTTTGCTGCTCTGACTGCCTTCCCAGCTTCCTTTTGCTTTAACTGATACAGTTCTCTGTCCCGCTCCTTCTGTGATTCCTTGTACTTCCTGAATGCTTTCTTTTTCTCTTGAACCTTCACTGCCACTTCCTTTGTGAACCATAGTGGTTTCTTACCTCGTTTTGTTTTGTTTATTTGCTTCACACAAAGGCTTGTTACCTCTGTGATGGCAGTTTTTGTTATTCCCCATTGTTCTTCCACCCCTCCTTCCTGCCCATTTGCTAGTGCATTCCTTTGGCACTCACCCATTTTGGCAAAGTCAGCCCTCCTAAAATCCAGTACTTTTGTCTTTGTATGGCTTGACTCTATTTCTGTGTTTATTGTGAACTATACTGTTCAATGGTCGCTAGTTCCCAGATGGCTACCCACATCTACATCATGTTGCTGGTAACACAAGATGATGATGCTCCACTGCCCTTTCCTGTATTGTGCCCATATGTATGGAGATTTAATAAAACTCCAAATTCTGTAAAAATAGTGCTCGGCATGGGAAATACGGAGATATTAAATTTCTATACATATGGGCTCAATACAGGAAGGGGCAGTGGAGCATCATCATCTCACATTATTAGCAGCACGATCTTGGATGCTCCATGTCCGCCTGTTAAAAAATGCTGGCTGCACGCCTCGGATTCTCAGAAGTTACAAGTATTAAGATATGAACATCTTGAAATGCATAGTGTGAATACAAGGGGAATCTGGATCCTGAAGCCCCAAACTTTGCAGTGATCTCTGCATAACTTTTGCCAGTTGTTCTCCTTTAAGGAGATGTTTCTGGATTCCACTCTCTTACTGTAACTAGGAAGTAAACCATTTTTGTGGCAGAGGAATATCCCTGTGGAGTGTAAATTGCTGTGGTGTGTGACTTAAACAAAATTTAAAGATTTGGGGGACTCCATTCCAAATAATGGAGTCAGTTAATTTTTATTAAAGGAAATTTCCAATCTAAGGTATTGGACTTTATAGCCCAATACCTTATGTCAGAGTTCGCTGATTGCTGCCAAAATCTACATTTCTAAGTGTGTCCTTTTAGTTTGGGAAGGGATCACAACTGCTGCCAAACCCATGGCCAGCTGATCCCTTCCAACTTCTTGGTTTGCCTGCATTGTCCTCGCACTCAGATGTTTTGTGACATCTAAGCAGGGAGAGCATGGGGGCAGACCCCATACAAGTCTATGGGGACTTTTTTCAATACCATTTTTCTTAACTTTAAGCAGTCCTAGCGGAAAATGAAAGCCACCGCTCAAGTAAAAGTCCCCATAGACTTGTATGGGGCATGCCTCAGTGCTCTCCCTGCTTAGACATTATAGAACGTCTGAGCACAGGGGTGGAGCAGGCAAACCAGGAAGTTGGAAGGGATGGGCTGGCCATGGGTTCTGCAGCAGTTACGATTCCTTCCCAAACTAAAAGGACACACTTAGAAAGGTAAATTTTGACATCTGTCAGCTAACACTGTTGTAAGGTTTATTTATTTTTTTATTTAAGATTAGGATTTACACCTTTGAGGCGGGGGGCTCTTTTACAAAGGTTCCAAGTCAGTTTAACACAGGACAATACATATGGTACAGACAAGTTCACATGGACAAGACAGATTTAAACAGAGATCTAGATAATTTGTCAGTTACAAAGTGCAAGAGGCATACAGCAGCACGACAATAGGTGCGGTACAAAGCTTGTAGGTGCATTACATAGTTTAATTAAGAACACTTGAAATACATAAGTGCAAGGTAGAAAGCAGCAAGATATTGCGGTATAGTGCGTGGCATAATGCTTAAGTATTTATTTTTTAATTTAAGATTAGGATTTACACCTTTGAGGCGGGGGGCTCTTTTACAAAGGTTCCAAGTCAGTTTAACACAGGACAATACATATGGTACAGACAAGTTCACATGGACAAGACAGATTTAAACAGAGATCTAGATAATTTGTCAGTTACAAAGTGCAAGAGGCATACAGCAGCACGACAATAGGTGCGGTACAAAGCTTGTAGGTGCATTACATAGTTTAATTAAGAACACTTGAAATACATAAGTGCAAGGTAGAAAGCAGCAAGATATTGCGGTATAGTGCGTGGCATAATGCTTAAGTACTCATGTGTTAAATAGGTGCTAGTTAAATAAAGCTTATAGTAGTAGGAGCAGTACATTCCATATAGATGCAGATCAGGTAGTGTACATTCCATTACTAGGTAGGTTGACTTAAGAGTAGCAGAAGGAGAGATTTATTAGGGGCGCTGGTGGCTGACTTGGTAATGGGGGTGGTGACAGACTGAGATGGCTTTGTCAGGGGGAAGGTTAGCTGACAGGACAGTGATGAGCCAGGCGGTAGGCAGGGGAGGTGGGGATCTAGGTGTGAGCTTGGGAGGGAGTCATCTATGTGGTTGAGCAGGAGCCGACCGCAGCTAGGTGTGGCAATCACAGTTATTTGCTTGGGATAGGAGAATATGGAGCTCTCTTTTAAAGGAGTCCAGCTTTTCGGTGTTGATTGAGGAGGCAGGAGGTAATTTAGGCACTGGAGGTCTTGGTATGCTAGAGATCTCTGGGCAAAGTGAAGCATTAAACGGGACTTGGAGTGCACCCTTGGCTGTGCTTCTTATTGTTTTTGAGGATCGGGCACATTGGAAAATGCTTGCTGTGGTTTCTGGAGTGAGTCCTAGGAGGGCCTTTTTAGTTTTTACCTAGCAGGCAAGCCTAGTATCTAGCTCTAAGATGAAGTGGGAGCCACCCAGTATCAGTGTAGAGTCTGCATGTGTGTGTCAGATAGTCTGCCCCAGGGACCAGCCTGCAGGCCTTGTTTAAGAGCACTTTTATCCTCTTCAGGGCAGTGTTCATGCCAGCGATGTAGATTACCAGCTCATAATCAATAGTGGACTGTACTGTGTTGCCATTACCAATCACAGAACCTCAGGGGACATTGCATGCCTGTGTCTGTAAAGGATTCCAAGCTTTACATTCGCAGTTTTGATGACATGGTCTGTGTGTAAAGTGAAGGACAGGGCGTCATCCAGGTGTATTCCTAAGTATTTGAATTAGCTAACTTGTTCCAGTGTTTCCCCTTTTTGGCTGAGAATGATCAAGGGGCCAATTTTTTTCTTGGTCTGAGTCATTGTAAACAGCATGTCTTTAGTCTTTTTGAAGTTAAGTAGAAGTCTGTTTTGTAACAACCACTTTTCAAGTTTTTGAAAACCATCCTGTAGTGTCCTGGTTATTTGGGTCAGTTGCTTGCCAGGAACAGAGATCATGGCGTCATTTGCATATAGCAACATGCTTGCTGGGCAGGTGAAGGGTAGAAAGTTTATGAACAAGCTGAAAAGCAGGGGGCCAAGTATGGACCCTTGGGGGGACTCCCAAGGGTCTCCTCCCTTGAGTCAGATAGTGTTCTGTTTATTTTCACGCACTGTGTTCTGAGTGAAAGGTAGCTACCAAACCAAGATACGGTTTCAGGGGACAGGCCAAGGGTCAGTAGGTTAGCGAGGAGAAGCTGTACTATAAAATACATTAAGCGGGTCTTAGGGAAAACCAGGACTGGAGGCGACCTAATCGACATGAAGCTTGTAGCACTCACACTTGATAAACTAGCTTCACCCCTTACAAAAATGTTCAACCAATCCCTAAGAACAGGAGTACTCCCAGATAGGTGGAAGTCAGTGCTTGCCATATTGCCCCGTATTGAAAAATGGGGACAGAACCAGCCTGGCAAACTACAGGCCCATAACCATACAACTGCGTCTCTCAAAAGCCCTTGAGCGAATTGTATCTGACCAATTAACTGACTACTTGAATAAGTACAACCTCCTATGTGCACAACAACACGGGTTTCAGAAAAAACATAGCACCATAATCCCATTTGATCCCTTCTCAATGCCTCCAGTTCATCGGGACGATTCTGGACATGACCACTGGTATGGCCTTTCTACCCCCAGACAGGGTGGACACACTCCAGGCTCAGGCAAGCTTCTTGTCCTTTCACAGGCAGATTCCCACCAGGTCAGGCCTTCGCCTCCTGGGGCTCATGGCGGCTGCAATGCCGACAGTTCCACGCGCCCGGCTCCACATGAGAATCTGTCAGTGGACTCTTCAGTCTCTGTGGGACCAAGAGGTACTAGTCTCGACCCCAGTGATTTGGGATTTGCACTGGTGGTTGGTTCAGGAGAACCTTTGTCGGGGAGTTCCCTTCTGCCTTCCTCCTCCCTCCCAAACACTGACAACGGATGCCTCAGGCAAAGGTTGGTGAGCTCATCTGAGATCCCAGCGCACCCAGGGCTCACGGTCCATACTCGAGCAGATGCTTCATATCAACGTGCTCAAGCTCAGAGTGGTGTTATACGCTCTTCAAGCATTACACCCTTTCTGCTTCCCAATCACCTGGCTATCCAGACTGACAACTTGTCGTGGTCTGGTACTCAACAAATGGAGACTTGTTCCTACCTCTGTCGGGAAGCGATGCGGGTCTGGGAATGGGCGACCCTACACAACCTTCATCTCACGGCGTCCACACCCCGGGGTAGAGAATTCATTGGCAGATCACTTGAGCCAACTCAAGCAATAACCTCACAAGTGGGAATTGGACCAGGAAATAGCAGACGGCATCTTCCTAGGTTGGGGAACCCCTCAGGCCGACCTGTTCGCGTCCCCACTAAATGCAAAACTGCCCACCTTTTGCTCGCTCGCTCCAGGGCGCTGGCATCTCTGGAGAGATGCTCTGTCTCTCGACTGGAAGGGCAGATTCGTCTATGCTTTTCCCCCAATTCCGAGGATCCTGCACAAGCTCAGCTCAGAAGGGGCCTGTATGATTCTTATCGCTCCCTTCTGGCCCAGGCAAGTTTGGTTCTGTCTTCTGCAACAGTACTCAGAGGAACCTCCGATTCCTCTTCCTTTTTCACGGCTTCTGTTGACTCAAGATCGGGGATCCCTGGTCCATCCGGGCCTCAGTTCCCTTCAGCTGCATGCTTGGCTCCTACAGACATAGCACAAGTCCATTTTGGGGTTTCTCCTCAAGTGGCAGAGATCTTGGTGGAGGCCAGGAAGCTGTCCACTCACTCCACCTATGCCATGGAATGGAAATGGTTTCCGTTTGGGCTTCATCCAAAGACTTGGAGCCTTCCTTCTGCCCCTTCGGGCGGCTATTAGACTACATGCGTTATCTCTTTGACCTGGGTCTCAGTCATTCCTCTTTGAAGGTTCACATGGCGGCTCTGACCGCTTATCATGTTCCCTTTGGGGACAGAACTTTCGCTCAGCTGGACGTCGCGAAGACCTTTTTTACGAGGGGTTCTCCATTTGAGACCCCCCATTCGGGTTCCTGCCTCTCCTTGGGATTTGAATTTTATTCTTGAGAAGCTTACACTGTCTCCCTTCGAGCTGGCAGCCTCAGCAGAACTGAAGTTCCTTTCATGGAAGGCTCTCTTCCTAGTGGCCATTACTTCCGCTCGAAGAATTTCCGAGCTTCAGGCCTTGATGTGCAAAATTCCATATCTGATTTTCCGTAAGGAGCTTGTGGCTCTGCGCACAAATCCTAAGTTTCTCCCTAAGGTGGTAGCGGAATCTACGTTGAACCAGTCCATTGAACTGCCTGACTTTTTCACGCAGCACTCCAATCACGGGGAGTATCTTTTACATACCCTGGACATTCACTAGATTCTGAGATACTACACCAACAAGACGAAGGATCTCAGAAAGACTGACCAACTATTTGTTTCTTTTCCCAGCAAAAGAGAAGGCAACGCTGTTTCCAAACAATGTTTGTCCAAATGGTTGACCCATTGTATCACTTTCTGCTACGACAAGTATCACAAGACCTTGCCATGTCAGGTCAGGAGTCACTCCACCAGGGGTGTCGCAGCCTCTGCTGCCTGTTTTAAGAATGTGTCAGCAGCTGATATTTGTGCCACCGCAACTTGGACTTCTGTCCATACCTTTACAAAACACTACAGTTTGGACATTGCCTCTCGCCATAGAGCCAGCTTCGGGTTGGCTGTTCTGCAAGGACTTCTTTCTTAAGTCCTTTTCAGCCAGAGGATCTCCTATGAGTAGTTTCCTACTCCCATGTGCTTCTCTTTGTTCCAGACAGCTTGGGACTCTGTCCTATATGTAATTACCTACTGCAAGAGCCCTCGCGAAGTAAGATAGTACAGTTATATAAGAACTTACCGTAACAGTAGATCTTCAAGAGAGGCTCTTGCAGTAGGTAATACCTTCCCACCCTCCATCCCCCTAAGCTTTTTCAGCTCTTTTTCCAGTGAGGAAAACATCCACTTCTCTCTCTCATCTTGCCTTTTTGGCCTTTGGCAGGAAAGAACTGGAAGGTGGGCGTGAGAACCACCCCTTTGTGCCGGCGTCAGCCTGGCGCTGGTCACCTGTGGGGCGGTCCCTGCCAGAGACTGCTAACTAGAAATTTTTCCGTGGAGTCCACCCGGCGCTGCCATTCAGTCCTATATATGCAATTACCTACCGCAAGAGCGCCTGTCGAAGATCTACTGTTACGGTAAGTTCTTACATAACTGTACTTTTCATCTAGTGGCATGGGTTACCATTTGTGTGAGATAGAGGCTAGAGATTAGGTCTTTTAGGATGGAGGTATCTTGAGCCAGCCAGTTTGTGTTGAGGTCTCCAACAACAATCAGTTCCTAGGTCCACTTGACCTATTTTATGTGGTCTATGAACTGCTCTATGCCTGTTGCTTGTTTTCCTGGGGGTATGTAGGCTGTGGAGAGAACCATTGTCTTGTTTTGGCAGCCTATGGTTAGCTTAATGGACAATATCTGCACCTCTTTTGTTATTAGACTGTTGGGCAGCACCTGACCTTTGATTTCATTACTCGGGTAAACCAAGCATCCACCCTCACGTTTGGACAGTCTGTCCTGTCAGAAGGTGGTGTAGCCATAAAAGAATACTGTGGCATCAGGGATCTTAGGGGAGAGCCAGGTTTCTGTGAATGAAATTATGTCAGACTTGTGCAGCGCGACCCAGGCCTGGAGTTAGGGAAATTTGGGTAGCAGACTGTCTGTGTTGATTGAGGCAATTTTGTGGTGGCCTGATCCTTTTATATTAGCAGTCCTTGGGGGGCCAGGGTTTGGGTGTATGTTCCCAAACAGGAGGAGGAGGATGATTGTCAATTTTCTGAAGGAGTGTTTCCAGTAAGCTCATTGGCTGCAGGTATATTTGCGGTGGGTTAGCCTGATTCTCTGGGCGTCATCAGTTGGTGTGTGACCTCAGAGCAGGGTGGCGATAGATATAGGTGAGAGGGTAGGCAACCTGTGTGGCAGCAGTGGTAGTTTGTAAATGGGTACATTGAGTAGGTTAGTATCCGGTCCCCTTGTTGTACCAGGAGGCTGTAGTATGGTGTTTGGGGTAGAAAGTTGGTATGGCAAGGGTGCTGCCAGAGGTTTCTTATCATCCACCCCATTTAGAGTGGTCATGAGTAGAATGAGTGAGAGTGTGATACATTTGGATGTTTCAAAAAGTGTTGACTCAAGGTGGGCAGTCTGGTTAGGGAGACAGCGGATAGTTGCCATGTATCGCGGGGCTTGCATGTCCAGGCATTTTGTGAATTTTTCACTAGTAGGAAATGCGGGGGGTTGGGGGGACATTTGGTTTAAAGGTAAGAAGCTATGAAGCCCAATACCTTATGGCAATAGGTTAGAACATCACTTTAAACATTTTTTTGTGCCGCTAAATTGTTGGACAAGTGGTGCCAACATTACATGGCCAGCACCACTTCCTCAAGGCTAAACAATGATCAACATTTTCATTCTCTCACTGCAGTTCTAATGGTCTCACTGTTGGTTGTAAATGCCTGATAAAAACACTAGCTTTACCGGACTGATCCAGTCAAAGTAACAGTTAATATGGCGTATGCCTTTTTGCTCCACTACTGGAGGAAGTGGCACTGGCCATGTAATGTTGACACCACTTACCCATTAGTTTGGTAGCATAACATGTTCAATAAAAAAATTAATTGAATTATTTGGAATTGTGTCCCCCAGTTCTTTAAATTTTGGATGATGGATAGTACCATAGCTGCTGTCGTTGTAGAGAACATCATAGCCAGCACCAATGTGACAGCATCATGGTTTGCATCGATGTAGATGCCATGAGTGATGGCAGTGCGGACTGGCTGTGGTTGAAGATGGCACTAACACCTTAGAGGGTGTAGCCTCAGAAATCCTGGATGGTGCCAAAGGGGTCCTATGCACTCCTGCAACTGAGTCAAGGAAGGCCAGCGCCATACCTAGCCTGCTCTACAGTCTGACTAAAGGATCTGTAGAGGAGTTTGAAATCCCCAAAAGGGGGTCTAACGTAAGCAGCTGCAACTATCCAGGACAGTTTGAAGCCAAAAGAAGCCATGCCCAAAATCGCCAGCTCCTGAGGAGGCGAAGGAGGACACTACAACTCAGAGAACAAAATAGTTTCTGGGACTAGAATCATTTGATCTGGTTCTGAAGAACTGAATCAATCCCAGTTTGATGGCACCAACCCTTTCTAGAAGAGCAGAGAGCTCCTAAACTCAAACAGTGTTGATGATTTCTGTGTGTTTGACTTAAGAGGCAACAGCAGGCACAGCACTTGGACATGTTGTAGTCTCAGCCAAGATATTCAAAACACAACTGATGCAAGTCGCTGCAGGGAATTTTATTACCACCAAGGCAAAATCTAAAAGGTTGTTTCTCATCCTTTATTTGCAAGGACTTGATGCCTACACAGTGAAGCCAAAGTTTTAGCAATCTCTGAGAGGTGTGCACTGTATGCTGGGGAAAAAAAGGAACTGAGGTGCTTATGCTGTTGGTGCCGTCTATCTAAGTTGCTGAGTTGTGTGTCCATGCTGCTGTGGTGCACCAGGCTGATAGCCCACACATTTTGCTCCTGCATGGTCCTAGCACCTCCACACATAAGACCAGAGAGTGTTGCTCAATGTAGAAGATTGGCCTTAGAAACATATAAAGGTATAGCCAATTTTAGTGGTGGTAAAAATACAGAATGGGATATTTTACCCTAAGTTTAGTAGGGTTTGAGGCAAATAAAATGATCATTATTGCAACAATGTGGTCAATAGGTTTCAGGGTCCCAGACATGTCCTTTCTAGGATCCTAGTCCTTCTTGATCATTTCCATTTTGTGTCACTAAGTTTAAAGAGATGGAAGTGAGTGAAAGAGATAGATTAATTCATAATCACAAATATTTCTTGTTTGTTTTGAACTGATCTGATGGTTCTTTTCTAGATCTCTAGCCCCGACAGTGGTTATGAAGGCAAAACCCTGTATGACAGCTGGCATGAAAAGAATCCCTGGACAAATTATAATAACACGGTTCCAAGGTGAGTTAGGTTTTATTTGTTCTTTCATTCACTTTCAGTAGAGGTATAATGAAGCTTAAGTACAGGATGAACCCAGTCAATTACAGTGTGAAAAGTTATTTTTATGGTAAAGACCTTAAGTGTAAATCTATATGTCCAATGTGCAGTACACCTCTCTCTCTCCCTCTTTTTGTGTCTGTTACAGTGATCCCCACTGAGCTACATACTGGTGTAAAATAGCACAAAGCCAAGTGCCAAGCAGTTTTGGTAAACAATCTGCTTTATGCTTAGCAGGTCACGTTGATGAAGAGATACTGTATGTCAGACCATGTACACGCTTGTAACGTTATTATACATTTAACTCCTCTTCCCCCCCCAAAGAAGAGTCAGTAGCCAGCTCAGTTTCATAGTGCTTGGGAATACACTTGCCGCCCCAGTGGCCAATTCATATCCTAAGCCCAAGGTTAAGAAAGGCAACTGGCTGAGGCAAGAAGAGCATCTTTCTCAGTTAAGATTGCCCCCCACCAGCCGGCTGGCCTGGTGGTGCTGAGGGTTGAGGTGCTGGATGCCACACCTCGCTGTGACAGGGTGGAATAGGACCCTGTCCCAGTTGTTATGGAGTAGGTGTTTAAAATGCAAGGGTCTGTCTATTTGTCTGTCCAGTTGTGCAACCATATTTTCCTGTGAGACCTCGGACTTGATCAACCAACAATCTCGCAATTCTTTGCCTCTCAGTTCTCTCTTGTCGTCTGTCTTTTCCTCACTTGCATATCTGCTAATGTAAAAATATGTGCAAATTCATTGTATGGAAATGTAACTGATATTGGGATCCCTTTGTTTAGAAAATACATAGTGTTACTGTTGAAAAATATATAATTATATTTTGAGATGATTGCAGAAAGCTGTTGTAAATTCTAGAGGTTACTTGAGTGCAAATCTTCCAGCCTTTTGCAAAAGCTGCCCAAGGGGCCTCAGAAAGCACACTGTCTTCTAGCAGCTCCTGAAACTTACAAGAACAGAATATTTACAAGGACAGCATGTTTGCTAAAAATGGGGGTTGAAAAGACTTACAAAAGAGTTAAGCAGCAACTGCAAGACATATGATTAGAAGAACAAGGGACACAGAGATGGAAAGAAAACTTTGTTTTATTTTGCCTTTGTAAATAGTTATACTGAACAAGTTTATTTTATGATAATGTTAGTGTAAATAAATAGTTGTTGGTGAATTCTACAACTGCTCCTGGTTTTCCTATGCTTCCTGACCAGTGTCTTGACGACACTCGTGTCACGCCGGCAACCCAAGTTTGGGAATGAGCTTGGGCACCGCCGGTCGGCAGGGAAGGGAGAGAATTGAGTGTCCGGTGGACTGCTTTCCTCTCCCTGGGGAGGGATCTAGGGTATGCCCTGTGAAGTAGTGGTCCCCGGTGGAAGCCGGAGGCACTACACATGCTCAGGCTGATGAGTGGGAGGAGTGTGGCGGACATCTGTGGCATTATGCTACGCCAATGTCATTGCACTGTTGCACTCCTGAGGGAAATATAGTAAACAAAAAATATCCCCTACCTTGGAGATAGGCGATGGCACCTCTGCCCCATCGAGCCACACTCCAGCCACTGGGCTTCTCTCCTCTCCATGGCCAACTGCCCAGCCGGCACATTAGATTTTAGATGGAGCGCTCTGGGCAGATAGGGCGGCCCCACCTTGGGGGGGTGCAGAGCTGGGGGATCTGCCAAGCTGATGCAGCGTGAGGAGAGAGCTTCAGGTGGGAGATAGAGCCTATGGTGTGGCGGATGCCAGAAAGAGTTCCCCAGTGGCACGGAGTAGAAACAAAAGTCTACAAAAAAAAGAAGATTGCCTCCATCCTCCCTTGGAGTCCTAGGGTGGTGGGAGAGTGAATAATGTGATCCAGAATATATGTGCCAAGACTTAACCTGCCATCTGGCTGAGCTTGTACCTTTCACACCTGCCTGGAAATATTGGCATCTTAAGTGCGCTAACTGGTGCAGTGATATCAGGTATAAGAGTGACGTAGATGGCTCCAGTCTGTTTGGTGATCCAGAACACCATGATAGGGCATATTCCTGAGGAAAGAGGGAGCTGGAGTGCAAGTAAAAGAGCACAGAAAGATGAAGTTAAGTCCACCTATTATATCCAGTGACGTCCAGTGGAACTCTCCTTAAGCACGCATCGGGGGGGGCTAAGGGTAGAGCACCCATAGAGTAAAACAAAGGCAGGAGGAGAGATCATTGTGGGATTCCTCAAATGGGGGCAGAGACGAAATGATATCTGGAAGACATTTATGGAAATGATAGTGGGGGGAGAAATTGATGTAAAGAAACAACAAAGTGTTAGTTGAGTGGCACACCAGTTGCATGCCTTTGGGTGTAACTGCAGCCTTGTCATGATTTGTGGTCATGCACAGGTTCAGGTGGACACGCTGAAATGCGTATCCTGCCACACACACACAATATCACACTTACTGACACAATAACACACTTAATATACACACACAGCAACCTGCATACTCAGACATTAATGTGCACGCACATAATCGTGCACAAACACAGTAATACAGACATGCAAAAATGTACAAACAATAATACACACATTGGTGCAGACTCATAACAACAGAAACAGCTCATCTGTACACAAGCACACACTTCATCCATACTTTGACATGCACATTTATACGTTACATGCAATGAAACAATTACTGAACGAAAAAAACTAAAAAAGGGAAAACGCTGGAAGCTGTATAACTGTTGCTATTACTAGTTCACATGCAAGCTCAAAACAAATACACGGACACGGGGTTAAAACAGCTGAAGCCATAAATGAAACCAATACAACCTAACTAAAACAATATACAGGACAAGTGAACAGAGTGATGGAAATGTTATTAAGATAAGCATGATGCGTGCTGTGAGTCTGTGCTGTTCTCCCGCGAGTCAAAATAACTTTACTGCTTGAAATCAAAACAGCTGATTGATGCTGTTCTTCCTACAGCTACCAGCAGCAGCCACATGAAATAAAATATAAACTGATCTCAGAAGTGCATGAAAACACTTGAAAAGCAGAAATCCAGCATAACTTTATACTTTACGAGATCAGAGAATGAGTGAGACTAACTGGACCACTCACGATACAGTACCTTGAATACCAGTCTGAGAAAAATCCTCTCATAGTCCACTGTCTGGTATTGCGGTTCTGCTTTCCACTCACCACATCACTTCCTTTGTCAGCATGGCAATGCATGCGGCTGCCACTTCAGAGAAGTATTGGTGCTGAGTGATAAATCGTGGTATTTTGGGAAGTCAAATATACATCTCTCTAGACAAGAAATAATTATAATGTAAAAACAAGGTGCTGCATCAGCATCTTGTCTGAAAGCAAAACAAAATGATAATATTAAATGCATGCTGAAACTAGAGCATAAAGTTAAAAATCGGTGTTTCGACCTTAGGTCTTCTTCAGGAAATGTCTAAAAGAGAAAAAAACAGTGTAGAGGGGAGGTAAAATAAAGAATGTATATGTGGGGAAAGAAAAAAGGTGGAGGCTCTGGGAGAAGAGATAAATGGCAAAATAAAGAGAGAATCTGGAAAACAAACAAGTGGTGATGGGAATGACAAGGCATAATAGCAGTGAATGAGCTAGAGAAGTCCCCAGGTGGGGATTAATTAACGGGGCCTAGTAAGAAGGCTGCAGCCTGCAAGGTGACAAATATGAGGGAAGGAGACAGAGACGGAGACATCTGGTGAAAATGAAAAGAGATGTGTACAGTTACAAACAGACTTTAGGGAAAACTAGGGGTGGCTGAAAGATGTTAGTAGAAAAAAAGTCCATCATTTAAACCGACGGGCTGCTGGAAGCCAAGGCAGATGATCAGCTTGGTTTGCATGTTTTTTCTATGGTCAGAAGCCCTGCTGAAGGAGACAAATGGAAAGATCATTGACACGGTGGTCCCTGGAAATAAAGTGGGATACAATGGGTTCATCAGTGTCTCCATTCCTGGCTGCCCTGTAATGTTCCCTGAAACGGTCAGCAAGTCTTCTACCAGTCTCGCTGATGTAAATAGCTATACACTTCTGGCAAAGAATACAATATACCACATTAGTGGAGGTGCATAAGGACTCCTTAATGACGTGAAAAACACCTGTGGGACCCTGAATTTCAGTCCCACTAGAAGTAAATTTGCAGGTGTAGCAGTGAGTTCTGTTGCAAGGTTTGGTACCTCGTAGGGAGTAACTCTTAGGAGTAGATAGGCTGCTTCTTACCAGGAGGCTCCGCAGGTTGGGTGGCCATCAAGAAGCAATAGGTGGTTCTGTAAAGGAAGCACCAATGTTGGGGTCAGTTTGCAAAATGGGAAAGTTACTGGTGAAGATCCTGTGAAGAGAAGGTATACGCTAAATAGAAGGGAAGCACTAGTGGAATTAGTCATTGTTCTTGTGTGACAGTATACTTCCTATGGGGGGTCTAGGTTACAGGGCATGTTACTGACCCAGGAGAGTGCTCTGTCCACTGTGCTTTTAGGGTATCCTCTGTTAATGCAAAATCTATGCATTATTTGGGCCTGCTCAGCAAAATCATACCTTCACTGCATAACCTGTGGAGTCTAAGAAACTGAATATGGCAGGCCATTCTTGACATGTTTAGGATGAAAGGAGCTGTGGCGGAGGAAACTGTGTGAGTCACTGGGTTTGTAATAAACTGATGTTTTCAGATCAGTGTTCTGCACTGACAGTTTGACATCCAGAAAAGGCAGTGTAGAGGAGGATACTTCAACAGTGTACTGAAGGGAAGGATGGGCTGTGGTAAACTTGTCTAAGAAGACCTGGAGGGTCTTCCTGGAGCAGGAGGTGGGCTACACAGTCTGTGCAGCATTTGTAGTGTTCAGGCACAGTCCCTGTGAATGAGAGAAAAAACTGTTCTTCCACCCAACTCACAAACAGTTTGGCAAAGCTGGGACCCATTTTTGTACCCATGGCAACTCCACTGACCTGATGAAAAAAACTGTTATTAAAAGAAAAAGCATTGAGTTTAAGAACACGTTCTGCCAGATGGGTCAGTGTGTGTGTGGGGGGGTGGCTGCTGGACTTCCCACTTATTCAGAAAATGCTGCAAAGCTGTCAGGCCATCATTGTGGGGGATCACTGTGCAAAGAGATTTGATGTCCATGGTGAAGATGAGCTGATGGGAGCCACTGAATCTGAACCTTGCAAATGTATTTATTTATTTAAGTGTTTTACCAGGTAGGCATACTGAGCAGAGTACCGCTCGATTCAAGATGCGCCCTGGGGAGGAGGGGATAGGGAGAAAAATACAGAATTACAGAAATACAAATAGCAAAATAACTGGAGAGCATGGTTAGTGTCTTTAATATATGAGGGCAAGGACACAACGAGTGGTCTCAAGAGGCTGTCCAAAAATGCAGAGATGTTGGATGTGGGTGAGGAGCAGGCAGACACAATAGGACGACCAGGGTTACCTGTTTTGTGGATTTTGGGAAGGAGATAAAACCTGGATGCCCAAGGATGCTGAACTATGAGTCTCTTAGCTGAAGTAGGGAGCTCTTTGTTTTCAGTAGCAGAGGTGATGGTGGTGGTGACCTCAGTCTGATAGTCAGCAGTGGGGTCCTGGGGAGGGGAAGAGAAGAGTAAAGCCTGGCACTGGAGAGTTGCTGTGTGGCTTCAGTGATGTATAGCTCCTTTTGCCAAACCACAGCAGTACCTCCCTTATCAGCTGGTTTGATAACGGTGTCATTCCTGCATTGCAGAGATCTGAGGGCTGCAGGCTCACCAGTTGTCAGGTTGGAGTGGTTGTGCCTGCAATGAAAAGTGAAGTTAGTGGTGCTTTCCATGCATTGGATAACAAAATAATCAACAGCAGTAAAATATCCTGGAGGGGGTATCCATGCACTACATTGGGGATTGATGTCACTGATTATTCTGGTAATGCTGTTTTATCTGAAGTAAGAGGAGTCTCATTAGAAAAATGAACATAAGACGTACTCTGCGATAGAAGCACTGCAGACCAACTTGAACCTGGGGTGCGTCGAGATATCTGGGTGTGGTATAATGTAAACGCAATAATCCCTTACTCCACTCATCCTAGTACTGTTAAAACACATCATTACACTAGCTCTTTAAACCCATTGGTAGTAAGGCCAGCCTGTTGGTGCAGGGGTAGGATTTCTGCCTGCAACACCGGCGACCCGGGTTCGAATCCAGACTCGGGCCGTGGAGGGCTGGGCGGGGGGAGGAGTGAGTGTCCCATGGACCGCTGTCCTCTGGGGGAGAGGGTGGGTGTGATCAAGTGTCCGGCGCAAAAGTGCAGAGGCTGGAGGATCTGGTGCAGCTGGCACCTGATACATGGGGAGGCGGGATGGACGTCGCGTTCGTCCCACTGACATCATTGCATGTCTCACTTCCTGAGGGGATTAGCATTCTCAAAAAATGCTGCCTGTCCCATGGATGACGCCACCTCCTGGTACTGCGGCTTCCCAAGTACCCGACCCTGATCGAGACCGTCTTCCGCTGGATGGCCAACCCCCGTGGTCCCACCTGGGGGGGGGGGTAAGCATAGGGAACCCTGCCAGTCATGGTGATGCAGCCGATAACCTGGACCTGTCTCAGAGGCCCCGCCTTGGGGGGTAAGCCAGGGCAAATCAGGGATTGATTATGGGGGGGTGTTGGGTCTGGGAGGTAGGGCTGATAATATGGGACAGGCTGCGCCAAATAAAATAACCTCTCAGTAGTCCAGTCCACTGCTGTGGCAATAGATAAAGCAGGACCTTATTCAAAACTAGATGTTGCATCTTAGTTCATCTATCCTGGTTACATACATTGTAAAAATTAAATAAATAGATCATAATTAAATTATTCAGTCCCAAGTTATTGGGACCCATCATTCATAGTATTTGCAAAATGATATCTGTGCCTACACACCCCTAGAACACAGTTACATGCATCATACTTCAGTCACCTGCAGTTGGGTAAAGAAAAAAACGTGTCTGCAGTGCTGTTTCGAAAAACTTTTTGGTGCATGCTTGAGCAATATTTCATTCTCTGACTCGACAGACATGCAAAAGTATGTTAGTATATGCTGGACCCAGAGCAAGATTCAAGACGGGCTGCAGCAGATTTAAGGGATTGGTAGTAGGGAAGGGGGGGGGGCTTTGGGGGCTGTTGTGGTAGGCACAGGGATAAGTCATTACAAGGACACTCAACCTAGGCTAATGGTTGGCACCATGTATAGTTTATGGTTAGGGTTCCTGGACTGATTGGCTTGACCTCAGGTCTTTCTCTGTTCATGTCTTTCTTTGTTTCTATGATGTAGTGAAAATAATCTTACGACTGTACTGTTGTGTTCCCCTCTAGCAGTTCTTCGCACATCTATAGGTTAATAAATTAGCTTTTGCAGACTCATCCTGTGCCTGCCCAAAAGAAACAACTCCATGTAGATGGCTTGTCATGTACAACTGCAAAGTCCTGCCCTTGGCATGGTGATAATCTGCCAGCCAAACTAGCATTCCAGGTCTGAAAAAATGCATTTTAAACATTGCACAACTGGTTGTGTGTATCTGGAATAGTAGAAAAAGAAATCTTGTCTGGGGTCTAGATGGAATAATAGGCAGTGGAGAGCACAAACTAGAAACATCAACCAGGAGTCACACTGGAAAAAATATTTTGTCTTACCTTGTCCGTTGAATTCATTAGGACAGGGAGTCTCCAACAGATGGCACCCGGAGAACTGGTACTGAACATAGGCAGGAACCAGAGGAGCGCAAACATAAAACTAGGCGACAATTGAAATAGATCCCAGAACACACAGTGGAGAATAAAACTAACTAATAAAAATTAAAAAAATGTTCACAACTCTGTGGGGCTGGAGGACAACAGTGCATTGGCACAAGTTGAAAACAGACTTGATTTATTGCAGCAGAAAGCTGTGGTCCCCAGTTAAGCAGAAAAAGGCCAGGAGACGAGCTCCACACAGGTACTGAGCCCGGGAAAAGCTCAAAAAATAACTGGTAGGGCAGCATTTCTATGGGTGGCCTACTCATTAAACCAGCCTAAAATGTACACTGGACTCCAAACTTAATGCTCACTGACCCTCTCAACACCAGGCCCAAATTTTCTTCCTGCTGCCCATGGGAATCTTTTAGAGAGCGCTCTTACCCAAGCGACTGGCTCCCTCCTTCCAAGTTTCACTTGCTTTCCTGCTGCATAGGGCCAGAACCGAGGACCTACCCCAGACATGGGCATGGCAGGCCCCATCCCATACTCTACCAGCAGGCCACCTAAAACATACCTGTGGCAGCATGCTACACCAGGTAATGACCCACTGATTCTTCCACCACCAAAAAAGCCATGCTGTGGCTCTGCTACGACCATGGCATTTCCACCGTCAAACTCACCCAAATGGAGTGGGCCTCGGCCCACTTCAGTGCGGCAAAGCATGGGGTGGGCCAAACAGTATTCCTCTTTTCCAGGCCACGTCTCCCAAAACTCAAATGGGGTCCCATCCCAATGGTTGCTTGTCCCTAATTCACCGCCCCAAACTCCCGAGCATGGAGCAGCATCTCGGCGCCGAAGGCTGCAACTCCCTGGGCCAGGGTTTGAACCCCCCCAGCTCACTACTTGTACTTGATGTCACCATCGGTCTCACAAACCTTCTGTCACCCTCCTTTTATACAGCAAGGGGCCCAAAGCAACACCCAGAGGGTGTACCCCCAGCAGACAATCGAATTTAAGGGCCGACCTACCAGAGAGAGAGAGCCAGGTAACTAATAGTACGACTCACAAAAAGGAGTGGATTACATTCTCCCCAGCTTACCCTCTGGGGAATGGGCCGCCATCCATGAGAAAATCTGCTGAACAGGTATGCATACCCCCTATCCGTCAGTTTCCCACAGGCATGCAAGAAAACTTGGACCCAAGGGAAGCCACAGAAAACTGTGTGGAGCTCATCTGCCTGAGCAACCCTATACCAATTACATTGTACAGTTTTTTTTATTTTTCAATTCCCTTTCGCTCCAGTCGCCAGTTGCCAGGGACTCTTTCAAGCAAGACCCACCCGATCAGCCTTTTACTACCCGGCCTGAATTCCTTCCTGACCAAGGAATCAGGTGCTGGATTCCCTCACAACCGCAGGCCCTTACAGGGAAGGGGATCACAGAGAGTCAAGTCGGATTGGGACCAGCGGTGGGCGTGTGGGCTGGTCACTCAGGTCCACTATTGCCCCCCTGGCAGCTGTGGTTTTTCCTCCTTAGCTAGGCTTCCCCTGAGGCACGGACATGCAATGACATCAGCGTGCGGAAGGCACGTAACCGCCCCCTCCCGCAGACGTCCGCCACTGTTTCTTTCCATTCACGTCCCTGCTTAGGTGTAAAGCTCCTAGTCTCCACCGGGAGCCATCACCAAGTGGGGATTCCCCAGAAACCCACCTCAGGAGAGGAGAGCAGTTCTCCGGACGCTCGATCCTCTCCTTCCTCTGCTGACCCCAGATGCCCTGAGTCTGCTTCCAAACCTGGGTTGCCAGTGTGGCATCCAGTGCCTCAACCTTCAGCACCACCGGGCCGGCCACATTGTACAGTTTAAGCACAGAACTGCCAGGCTGCAAATTCATAAAGAAAAACACATGAACTAACAGTGTCATTTTTATGTTTGCTTGCATGCATGTGCAAGAAACATAGTGCCATCATCCGAGGTTTTGTAGGTGTGGTACCCTGTCTTTCAGTTCAGTCAGTGTGTTTGCAGGCACGGCCACAGTTCACCAATGAATGCTGCAGCTGTTTATGACAGCAGTTGAAAATTCAGTGCCCTACAGTTGAAAGGGAGAGCTCCACATCAGTGAGCAGCGATAAGATAGTGTTGATTAGCATATTGCCGGCAATCCTGCTTGTATACGTCTCTGCTTTGTCTTCCTGGAACATAAATTCAGTGCCCACTAGCATGGCAACAATCCTTATGGCGATGGGGTGCCCAATCCCCATCGGCTCACAGCCACTTTAAACAACTTTCCAGCACGCCACGCTGGGAGCCCACCACAGCATGGCAAACGTCCCGTGTCGCCTTCCTCCAGAAAAAAAAAGGTCCCTCGCTGACTATCTTGACCCCCCTCCTTCCCACCCGTGCCTACCCTCTGCTCACCCTGCCTCCTCACACACTTGCCTCACCCCATACTTACCTCTGGAGTCTGGCGGGACGATCTTCGGTGGATCAGGAACACGTCTGCACTCTTCAAAGCTGACCTCGAACTGAGGAAATGCCGGTAAGCTGTATAATGGAATAAATAGGGTTTTTTCAACTTTGATGCATATCTCAGTCATTTTTTGGAATTTTGGCACAAAATTTTCAACATGAGGTTTTTGGGACCCCTCCTCATGAATTCTAGCACTGTCATCGCGTTAGTCGGGCCGGAAGGGTGATTTCACGGTCACTGCGAGAAATCACCTTTCCGGACCGATTAACAAAATGACACTGCCAGTGTTCATAAGGTGGGCTCTCAGAAAGCCTATGTTACAAATTTGGTCAAAAAATTCCTAAAAATGACTGTTTTTATTTTATTTATTTATTTAGTCTTTGTTGACCGGGTAAGTACACTAGACAAATCCTGCCTATTTTCAGGCACGACCGGGGCAGAGGGGATACAGATGAATGCCAACTGACCTTGAACCAGATTAAGCTGTCGGTGGTATTTTTTTTTAGTGAATGAGGGAAATTTGGCCAGGACACCGGGGAAATTCCCCTACTCTGCTGGCGCTCTGTGGCCAGTAGAGGGCTAGCAACATGGCTCGTTGGGTCAGTTGAGGTCTACATCGGGAGAGGATGGACGCTGGAGCGGAGGACGGACGGAGTGCTCTATCAATGGATAAACAGAAGGAAAAGGAAGAACGGGCGCCGACTGCACCGTTCACGGTATCGCTGGATGATGGAAATTTGTCTGTTATGGAGGAAAAAATATGTGACTAAGTGCTGCTACAAACAAAAAAGGATACTGAGAGTCATCAGATTACTTGGACTACAACAGAGAGAGACTTACAGCTTTACAGAAAGCACAGGCAAGAGTCCTGGAGGAGATTTTGGCATTAGTCAGTTGCAACAACGGTCCCTCCCAGCTGTGAGGAGTGTGTTTTGGAGACGCCGGAGAGTTGTGTTTCCACTGTAGAGGTGAGCAGAGAGCAAGTTGAATTAATAACCAGTGGGGGACAAGGCGAGATGGATGTTTTACATACGAAGGAGATTTCACAAGAAACGGATTCACAAGTAATGAAAGAGCAGTGTGTGGAGAGACTTGAGAGTGACGGGGAAGTTGGAAACGCTATACCGGTTGCCAAGGTTACAGAGGGTGACCCGGATGTAATTTGCACAGAATCAGGAAACATTGAGCCTGTAGGGATTCCTACAGCTCTCTCAAAAGAAGCAGGGTTTGTTTTTCGTGGTTCGGAACAACTGTTTTCGGAATCTATTCCTTGTATTTACCAAACGGATCCACATCGTCAGGAAGGAGTTTCGGAATTCACCTTTACTAAACGGCTGGCGTCTGGTAAAGAGAAAATAGGAGAAGAAGGGAAGGAGAAAAGAGCGGTCATGGTGTTTGCCAAATGAAATTTAGAGGTACCTGTAGAGAATAGAGGGCATGATGCAATGCAGGGTAAGCATGCTGAAATGACTATGGAACAAACTGCCTTAATGCAGACCCCAGGACTTGAGAACTGGTCTCCAGAAAAAGCCTTGCAAGAGGTTGATTGGACGCTTAATAAAGGGTCATGGCACCCCACACAAGACTGGGATCCCAAATTAAATTTTTCACAAAATGTACCAGGGTGGAAACCAAATCTACCTGTGGTTGTTGATATGTCAGTAGGAGATGAAGGAAGGGGAAAGCTAGATAAGGTGGTAAATCAGCAGGAATCAAGGAAATAGTTCTGGGCCTAATCCTTTGGTAGGGGTGGAACAGCCTGGGGTAAGCAAGGAGCAAGTCCACACTGGGGAACGGCCTCTTATGTCTGACTTATTTACAACATCAAAGAAAGAGGCAGCCCCTCGTAGAAATGCGGTTCGGATACGATATAAAGGGGGAATGGAAGTTAGACCTGACAGAGTGTATGTAGGAAAACATTTATTAAAGGATTCTTTACACTTCTCACCATGGGAGGTGTTTGCATTCATTAACATATCTGGGAGGATAATTTCGATGTCAGCTTTCGTTCTGCATATGCACTTGATTTATTCTGGGAAAGATATAGCCAGGTTAAATTTTCGCCCATTTGGACACCTTTTTTTGTTATCCCCTTGACAAAGCCTTTAATAAAGTTTGTAACGGTTATGTTTCAAAATGAAGGTGTCCATGTGGACGATATCTCATACTGGCTAGCCCAAAAATGTGAAGTTTTGAGTTCACCGGAGGCTATTCTAGATTCAGAGCAGTTTTGGGCCGGG
Source organism: Neoceratodus forsteri (assembly GCA_016271365.2). Taxonomy (NCBI): domain Eukaryota; kingdom Metazoa; phylum Chordata; order Ceratodontiformes; family Ceratodontidae; genus Neoceratodus; species Neoceratodus forsteri. Next base: position 197,070,800 of record CM057458.1, read on the forward strand.
GGATGGAAACTCAAGGTTAAACTACGGCAAACAGACAAGGGGATTGAACACATCCCCAATTCCTTCCTTTTAGGGAGGGATAGAGGGGTGTGTTTCTATGCAGGTCAGCCTAGAGCTTGCTATGGGGTACGGACACATTTATCGAGCTCGTGTGATAAACCCCGATGTGATAGTTGTGGGGAGGTTGGCCATGGGGTGTTTCAATGTGCTAATCTCACGAAGTGTGATTTATGTGAAGGGATTGGGCATGTTTTTTTCTGACTGTGAGTGGGCAGCAAAGAATAAAGCTTCCTCTGGTAGTCCGGAATTATTAATTCAGGAAGCTCAGGACAAAGTCACTATTTTGGAGGCATCTGAGAGTGAAACCATAGTGGGACAAGGAATTTTAGAAAACCATAGCGTTAACAGCACAAGACAAGACAAAACACCAGAGGAATTATCCCAGAAAGCTTCAGAGGAGAGACCTGATGGTACAACTACCCAGGCAGATGCAGGGGGTGCGGAAGTTACAAGACCTTTGATTATGATCCCAGTAAGGCGGTCTTCCCGGAATACTAAATCTAGTATAGGAGCAAGTCAGATGGAGTCCAATAACCCTTTTGCAGTGTTAGCTACTTCATGGGATGAGTCAGAAATGGATGGACAGGAGTTAGACTCACAACCAGTACAAGATAGCCCTCCCTCTCCTTTATGCGCACACAAGGGCTATAAAGGAAAAAAAAAAGGAGAAAAAAAGATGGATGATTGGTTTTGGGCTTAAATAAATGGTAATTAAATTAGGTTCTGTAAATGTCCACAGTCTTTTGAACTTTAAGAGACGAAGGATAATATATGATTATATTCATTTTCAAGCTTTTGACATCTGTTTATTACAGGAAACATGGATGTACTCTTTTGATCAAGCAAGACTTTTCCAAAGAGAATGGCACTGGGGACCATCCTATTGGTCTTTTGGTCAGCAAACAGCTGATGGCATTGCCTTTTTGTTTAATTCTTTTAATTTTTCTTTGATTAAATTGATGGACATCATTCCAGGTAGATTTATGATTTTAGATAGGGTTTGGGAAACAATAACATGTAGATTTAAAAATATTTATTGTTCCCAAATTAAAGCAGAGAGGGTGGCGCTGTTCCAGTTAATCAAGCCTTATTTATGTACTTCACATAAAATTTTTTTATGTGGAGATTTTAATTGTGAAATTAAAAGTGGACTTAGGAAGGAGGTGACTGGGGTAAATAAAGTTTATTGTGATTTGAATGCGTTCGAGGAGTTGATAAAATCATCTGGCCACATAAATGCTAGCAATCAGCAACAAGCAGGGATCAAATTCACTTATAAAAAAAATCAATACACCTCTACCATAGATTATATGTTCCTATCAGAGTCTTTGCCATTTACATAGAGGATAATGGCTGGGGATCGGGTGATAACCATGCTGTAATCACCTTGAGTGGTTGCTAGGGCAACATGGTAAACCTCGAGAGTGCAGCTCGAGAGGTTTACTGTAGCCCTAGCAACCACAAGAGGTGATTACAGCATGGTTGCCACCCAATCCCCAGCCATCATCTTTTATAGTGTATGGTCAAAAAAAAACACTGTTTGCATTCTATGTGTGAGAATTATGGAACTCTGATGCATTCTTTTTTGTTTTGCAACTGTTTGGAAGTTCCAAAGTGTGGTTAACAACTTTTAAAATTCTAAACAGTGCGTAACAAAGCTGTGTGACTGCTGATTATGGTGGTTAATAGGCACTTACCATACATTATATTTTCTTCATTTCCAGTTTCATTTTCCGATCATCTGATGTTACAATGTGCAGTAGGAACTGATCAAATACCATCTCAAAAGAGACCCAGGTGGAAATTAAATGCATTATTGTTGAACTGTCCTGAGGTGGTAGCTAAATTTAAAGTTTTACTAAATGCAAGGTTGTCCGTGGCCTTTTTATATGATGATTTGGGGGAATGGTGGTTGGATTCAAAACAAGATTTTGGTAAATGTTTCAAAAATACAGGAAGGACAAAGGGTAATGAGAAATTTTTCAAATACCTAACATTACGACAGCACCTGTATAATTTAATTTCAACAGCAAATACCTCCAAAAGAGATAATTCAATACATATAGAGCAAGTTAAACAACAATTTAAGGAATGGCAATATGATAGGGCAGATACCCTCCAAGCTTTGTTTCAGTATGGTGAAAAAGAGTCCAGCTGGAGACTTTTATGAAGCCTTTAAGAACTATAAAAAGAATACTACAATTGTGGCATTAAAAAGTGAGGATGGAAAGATTTTTACAGACACAAATAATTTACAAAAACTAATTAAACAGTTTGTGACTTCTCATGACCCAGTGAATCCACCAAGCGTTCATGAGATACAGCATTTTTTTGCACAATTTAAAATTCCTGACCAATATGGGAAGGGTGAGTCCTTTGTTACACCTATTTCAAAAGTAGAAATTATTGAAACTATTAAAAAAATGAAATCTGGCACCTCGCCGGGGGTAGATGGGTTAATGATAGAATTATACAAAATATTTCCAGAAGATTTTGCAATAGGTCTAGAACTAGTTTTTAACTTCTTTTTAGACTCTGCAGAATTTCCACAATGGTTCACTGAAGGTTTATTGATTTTTTTGTTTAAATCTGGAGATAGACTTGCCTTGGAAAATTGGAGACCTATCACATTATTAAATTCCGATTACAAATTGTTGGTAGGAATTTTAAATACTAGGTTAAAGGAAATGGCACGGATGGTTATATCTCCCAACCAATTTTGTGCAATACAAGGAAAAAATATATTTCAGGCACATAGGATTATTCGAGATTGGATAGAATATGTTAATAGACAAAAAATATCGGGTTGTATTGTGTTGGTAGACCAAAAGAAAGCATTCGATAGAGTATACCATCCTTTTTTATTTTTGGTGTTGCAGCATTATGGGGTACCAGAAAGGTTTATAAAATGGATTAGAGCAATATATGACAGAAATATTACTTATCCTATTATCCAATCAATGGTAGGAGAAGGATTTCATATTCCAACGGGGGTACGTCAGGGATGCCCACTTAGTCCATTATTATATGTTTATACTATTGATGTGTTGATTCAGTATTTAACACAAATACCATTATGGCGCCCCCCCCCCCATCACAGGAAGTACGGGTACAGGCATATGCGGATGATTTATGTTTATTTTTTACTCATAATTATAGAGTGCCACTGTTTTTAGACTGCATGGAGAAGTTCTCTAGAATTTCTAATGCCGCGACTAAATACTGTTAAAAGTCAGGGTTTGTTTATTGGGTTCATGTTTGGAACCATTAACAGTATAGGTTTGAATTTCTTCTGACCAATTAAGATTTTGGGTTTATGGTATGGACCCCAGAATTTATCTGGTCTAAATTGGGAGAAAGGTTTAAAAACTGTGGAAAGTAAAATCAATATCTGGAAACATTGGAAGTTAACTAAAATTAAGAGAGTTAAAGTGCTGAAACAATTTATCATACCAATCTTACTATTCATTGCATATATTTTTCCAATTCCCATAACTTTGGAAACCAGATTGTATAGTTTGTTTTTTCAGATGGTGTGGGGAAATAGACTTAATCTAATCAAGCGACATTATACATATTTATCAAAAGAACATGGAGGTTTAGGGATGATAGATCCAGTAATTTTTTTTAAACTTTATTCATTTCATCTAATTTGAAGGATGGATGGGAAGTGGCATCCACAAATGAAACACTTCTGCTACAAAATGTATTATCTAGGTACTTTTTGGCTTGGTTAAGTGATCCTCCAAAACCCATCCCCACTTTATTTATACCTAGTTTATTTTTACCTATTGCTAAAAGACTACATAGATGGAAATTATCGGTACAAACAGTGAGGGAATGTAAAGGGAAAAGTTTATATAATAAAGCAATGTTGAAACTATATCCAACTGAACCAGCTTTCAAAAACTGCCAGCAGGAGATACAAAATTAGTATTGCAGTGGTTAAACAATTCAAGATTACCAATATATATGTGGGAAGTTATATGGTTGGCAGTATATGGCAGAATGGGGGTGAGAGGTAATGCTAAATATAAGGCTAAAACCGAAAGAAATTGTCCTTATTTATGTTGTACTGATAAAGAAGAAACAGTGGAACATTTTTTCTTTGATTGTATTTATGCCGTCTCTCTTTGGAAATTCTTAGCGGCAAAATGGAAAATGCAGTGGTTAAGTAAGCTTGACTATGATATTTTGGTTTTGGGGAAATTTGCTCAGTTAAAAACAAAATATTATGTTGGTACTTTACAGATATTATGTTGTGCATTAATATATTATTTATGGCAGGCCCGATGTCAGTAGGTCTTATATCAGAAACAAATGCCTTATGAGACTGTGAGTCTGTTAGTTCAAGGGGCTATGGAAAGAGTATATATCACGGATATAGGGTTTGCAAACAGGTACAGACTTGGTGGCAAGGAATGACTTATTTTATTAAATATAAATAAGTTAGGAGGCACAGGAGGGTCTCTTTATGGACATGGATGGGTTCTTCATAATTTGTTATGTTGTATTACATTGTTCCAGTGGCAGCAGGTTAGGTTATAGTTGATTTATTTTTTTTCTCTTTACTGGGAGGGGTATGTCTCAGGGTTTAATGATTATTAAGAGATGAGTGCCAATACAAAGGTATGACTGTAATACATTTGAATGACTAATTCTGGATATCTGTTGTTTTTTATTTATGGGATTTAACACTGTTATGTAGCCAATTAGATTTTTCCTTTCTGCTTACTATTTGGTTTTGTGTGCTTTAACACTGATTGTAAATATGTGTTTCTGATGTTATTATAAAAAAATATATATATATATTCCCCTACTCTTAGTGGGGGGTTGATCTTTTTTTTAAGACTATGATTTAATTTTGGTTTCTAAATATTTATTAGGAGGTTAGTTAGAAAATGTATGACTGTAAAACTCATTTGATTTCCTTTCTGGTTTGTATATCTTTTGTGTGACTTAACACTGTTTTGTATTTATTTGGATTTCTTTTACTTTATGATTAGTATATTGTTTTGTGTGATTTACCACTGTTTGTAATTATTTGTTTTTGATGTTATTATAATAAAAAATTCCCCTACTCTTTTCGATAAGTGCCATGGGATCTTTAACATCCACCTGAACTACCACCAATCCAGGCAGATGGGACCTCGGTTTAACGGCTCATACGAAAGACGGCACCTCATAAGTGCAGCACCCCTCTCAAGCTGCACTACAGTGTCAGTACTAGGACATTAACCCAAGTGCCAGGCGGTAGAACTGAACCCACAGCCCTCTGATCTCCGGCCTCAGGAGGCGGGTGTGCTACCTACTGAGCCACTGACACTGACATTTTACAGCGTGCATTCGCATGATTCTTATGCACGCTACAGTAAATTCATAAATTTTTAATATTGCACTCCAGATTTTGAACATTGCCATTTTACCACACCTCCTTATGAGAAGTACAGCTGTCATTTTTCACATCTCGCCCAAAATGTGCTTCCGCACGTGTAGCGCACAATGGCGCAGTCGGTGTGCGAAATCAATGTTCGGCACAGATTAAGAAAATCACAGTGACACTGTTCATGAACAGAGGTCTTAAAATGGCTATGTCGAAAATTTGGTGACAAAAGTCCATAAAATGAACGTGTTAACGCGCGAGCATTGCGCAGTTTTCATGCACCCTCGCATTTTCATGAATTTGTAATATTTTCAGTCCAGATTTCACCAGTGGCATTTTTCCACACTTCCTTATGAACAGTACAGCTGTCATTTTTCACAACATGGCCGAAATGTGTTTTCACACTTTCAGCGCAGAAATGCATGGTTGATGTGGGAAATCATTGTTCGGGACAGATAAAGAAAATCACAGTGACACTGTTCATAAGTGGAGGTCCCAAAATGCCTGTGTTGACAATCTGCTGTAAAAAATCCCCAAGCTAATTACATTACAGGTGTGCGTTGTTCAGTTTCTACGCACGCTTGTGACTTCACCAGTTTTTTTAATATTTTCACTGCAGATTTTCAACATTGCCATTTTTTACACCTCCCCATGAACAGTACAGCTGTCATTTTTCACATCCTGTTTGAAATGTGTTTTTGCACCTGTTGCACCAAATGCCGTAGTCACTGTGCAAAAGCAGCTTTCGGCTAACAAACTAATATTGCCACTGTTCATGAGGTGGGGGTCACAAAAAAAAAAAACGTGAAAATGTGGAGTGAAAATACCAACAAATGCCTGAGATGTTAGGGATTCCGACCATAATGCCTCACGCTGTAGAGAATGACAGGCATCAGGGGTGTGACTTGGGACTGTCGCCTGGAATGCTCGTACCATTCCACCCCCACCCACACCATGCAGCCAGTGCGAGGCATCGAGGTGTGCCTTGGACTCTTTTGCCCCAAAGTTCACCTCATTCTCCTATTCAGCACCCATCTCACCTTGTTTTCTGATGGAATGGGGTGAGCATAAGGGCCAAAGACTCCGAGGCACACCATGACACTTTTAAGTGTCTGCAGTATAAGGTGAGGTGAAATGGCGTGGCCGTTATGCCTGATGACCCAAAGGCACACTCCAGTGCATTTCAGTATCTGCAGGGTGGTGGTGGGGTTGGCTTCAGTTCAGTACTTCACTGCCATTCCTATTATGCAGCTCTATAACTCCTACACTACTAATGCCAGCATGCAAACATTCGGCATTGATAAATGCTTGTTTGTTACACCATACAAAATGGATAAACTTAGTACTCTCATTCTTTCCAGCTGTGGGATATTATAAGGCATTGTGGGCTGAGTTTTCACTGCTATGCAGATGATACTCAGCTCTATATGTCCTTTGTACCCAAACAAAATGACGCTTTATTGGTCTTTAACAACTGCCTCACTGAGATTCAGGGCTGGATGAGTGCTAACTGGTTAAGACTGAATCCGGACAAGACTGAGGTGCTGGTAGTGGACTTGGGTCACCGTGCAGAGAAGTTGACTCTTGGGTTTTCCTCTGGCCTTGTGTTGGGGGTAACCAGTTGAGACCTTCTGAACAGGTGCGAAATCTGGGGGTAATGTTTGATGGTAAGCTGACACTGAAGGCACAGGTGTCAGCCATTGTCAAGTCTTACTTTTATCATCTGAGGAATATTGCCCAGATAAAACACCTTGTTCCACATGATGACCTTCCTGTATTAGTCCACATCTTTGTCTCCTCGCGTCTTGACTACTGTAATGCTCTATATCTAGGGTTGCCGGGGGTGGATCTCCGTCGCTTGCAACTGGTGCAGAACGCTGCAGCCAGGTTGTTGATGGGGCTGCCAAGAACTTGCCATATCACACCTGTGCTGCACGAACTGCACTGGCTGCCAGTGCGATGGAGAATCACGTTCAAGGTCGCATTGCTGACCTATAAGACCCTACATGGTCAGGGACCGGACTACTTGCAAGATTTCCTGCGACCTTACCGCCCTCTTCGCTCACTCCACTCCACCGACGAGGGATTGCTAGAGGTTCCTAGGGTTCATCTTCAATCATCTGGGGCCAGATCTTTTTCTTTTATGGCCCCAACCCTGTGGAACTCTCTACCTCGTCAGATCTGAGAGTGCTAGTCCACAGAGCTATTCAAGGCATCTTTAAAAAGTTATTTATTTGAGCAAGCCTTTGATTAGACCACCCCATTGTCTTTTAATTGTTTTTAAATTTATATTTATTGTGTTGGCTGTTTCTTGTGTTGTATCTGGCGCTTTAATAATTTTGAAAAGCATACTATAAATAAAATTTGATTTGATTTGAAGCACCTCAAACACATACTCATTCATACTCCACCAGCATAACCCACTACCCAGCCATACCAGTATCACTCACACCATACTAGGAGCACATAACCAGAATAGGATAACTATAACTCGTCTCTCCACCTAAACCAAGGGGAGAAAGAAACTTCCCCCCCCCCAAAAAAAACTACTGTTTATTGAAACACACGGGGGGGGGGTCCACACATTTCCAGTCCCAATCCAGGATATAGTCCCTGCATTGACTCCCTCTGGGCACAGCTTCCTTTAGGCATACTGGTCAACTGGAAACACAACAGTCATTTAATGTTTAACCAATCCACTACAGTCCTGGCAGCATTAAAGTCCACCCGGTGCTTCAGATTAAATGGGATAGTAAAATGCAGGGTCAATGAAGGCGGACAAAGTGATGGGACCAGATAGCATACACTCAAGGATAATAAGAGAACTGCAAAGGGGAGATAGTAGAACCTCTGGCAGCCATGTTTAAAGAGTCATTCAACACAAGGGTGGTACTAGAGGACTGGAGGAGGGCACATGTGGTTCCTCCACACAAATCTGGCAGCAGGGAGGAGGCGGAGAACTATTGGCCGGTCAACCTCACCTCAGTAGTGGGGAAGATCATGGAGACATTGCTTAAAGAATGGATAGTGGGGTATGTAGAAGCCATCAGAGGCCAGGACCATAGGCAACATGGATTCACAGCGGAAAGGTCATGTCAGACAAATCTGGTTGATTTCTTCACCTGGGTGACAAAGGAAGTAAATCAGGGTGGGGCAGTGGACGTCGCCTACCTTGATTCAAGTAAAGCCTTTGACACCATCCCACATAGGCGGCTGATAAACTGGGTAGGCTGGGCATGGGTGATAGGGTGATAAACTGAGTTAGAAACTGGCTAACAGACAGGAGGCAAAGTGTGCTGGTAAATGGGGTGCAGACTGGGGAGAGGGGGGGCTGACAGTGGGGTGCCTCAGGGATCAGTCCTGAGGCCAGTCCTGTTCAGTGTCTTCATTAGCGACATTGCAGAGGGGCTAGAGGGAAAGGTCTACCTGTTTGCAGAAGACACCAAGATCTGTAACAGTGTGGATACCCCAGAGGGGTGGAGAAAATGAGGAGGGACCTGGCGAAGCTTGAAAAATGGTCTGAGGACTGGCAACTGAAGTTTAATTCAAAAAAGTGCAAAATTATACACCTGAGACACAGAAACCCTGAGGAAAGCTACAGGATAGGGGGAGTTGCTGAGAATCACAAAGGAAGAAAGGGACCTGGGGGTTATTTCAGATGACTTGAAAATGTCAAAGCAGAGTGCTAAGGCACCTGGGAGGGCCAGTGGCATGCTGGGGTGCATAGGCAGGGGTATCACCAGCAGAAGGAGGGAGGTAGTGATGCCATTATATAAAACCGTGGTCAGGCCTCACATGGAGTACTGTGTGCAGTTCTGGAGGCCACACCTTTGTAAGGAGATTAAAAGGCTGGAGACGGGCCAGAGAAGGGCGACTAAGATGGTACAGGGCTTACAACACAAGACCTAAGAGGTAAGATTAAGAGACCTCAATATGTACTCGCTGGAAGAGAGGAGGGAAAGAGGGGACATGATAGAAACATTCAAGTACAAGGTGCGGTGGGGGGGGGCATTTTCCAATGCAGGAAGAGCACAAGAATGAGGGGATATGACATGAAATTGGAAGGTGGGAGGTTAAGAGGGAATGTGAGGAAGTTCTTCATCACAGAGAGGGTGGTGGACACATGGAATGGTCTGCCTCAGGAGTTGGTGGGAGCGAGTATTGTGGATGGATTCAAGTATGCTTGAGGCAGGCATAGGGGAACCATAGATGTACATCAATAGGTGGGTCGGAAGCAGTAATCCAGTACAAGGGCTTACTGGTAGACTAGATGGGCCAGGCGGTCCTTATCTGCCAACAATTTCTATGTTTCTCTGTCTGGCTTGGTTGTTTCATCAGAAAAGGAATCCATGGAGATAATATAATGTTTCATGCGGCACCCAGCCACGTCTTGGACCAGGGCATAGTGTTTGAATAAAATAAGCCCTGTCCAAGCCGTAGAGTGGCATAGGGACCTAGCACACCTGGTCACTTCCTCTGACGGTGGGCCGGAATCATTTCTAAGCTAGAGCTTCTCAACCATTCTGCGGAATATCCAATCCGGGCATTTTTCCTCCACCACATCCCACAACCTCTCTGAAATATAGGGGTAATCAGCATTGGGGTATTCCATGTGTATCAGACATCTCACCCAGCTCTCTGCTTGTGATCACTCAGGCAGATCTCTTACACTGGTCTGGTGTGCTTTCCCAGGCTGCAGCCACACACCATTCCTATAACGCACATTCATGGGGTCTGAACTTAACAGACCATCCATTTTGACTCAAATAACCTTGCTTAGCGCCAGGAGGCATGGAATATTGTCTGGGAAGGCCAGCATTGGCCTGTGTAGGGGTGCCTAATCGCTTGATAGACATCTTTGTCTGCAAACTGTTAGGGTTGAGGGACTTGGCCAGGGGGCATCACAGATGGCTCCTCCAACACTGGTTCAAGCTTGGGTTCTGCCACCCCCAGGTGGCTTAAGGGACACATTTCCAGAAGCTCCTCCCAAGAAACACAAGTTTGGCCACCGTTGCCAGGCGAGGAAGCAAGGCGGACTCCCCGGGCCCTGGAGAAACACCAGATGTAGCGCCCTTTCCTTGTCCTCTCCCTCTGCCATGGGGATAGTCAACAGTGGCAGGCGCAGGAGGATTGGGCAGATGTCTATGCCCTCCTGCACCCTCAGGGGTCTCCTCTACCACAGCTTCCATCACAACATCAGGAGAAGGGACCGGGGGTTCCACTGGAGGATTAGAAGCCCTAGAATCATCAGCCAGGTTCAGACTCCCCATAGACAACAACAAAGCGGAGCCAACAGATGCCACAGATGGATACAGCCAAGCAGTGGCATAAGGAGGTGAATCAGGCAGTCCAGGCATCAGCCTCCTGGCACAAACTGAACATAATGGGAGCCTTATTACACCCTCCTCCTGATAATTACATCTTATACACCTTTTGTTAGCTACTCCTCTTCCTGCAGACTTCCACAGCCAAGATAGCAGGGAAGCAGGCACTATGGCCTGAGACTCGTCTGATGGTAATTTTTCTGCCATGGTGAAACAATCTGCACTCTGTAGTAGCTTGTGGAAAAATGTCACCTACCCACAAGTTCCCTCATGAGTCTCGGAGCCACCGTCCAATCAGCATCCTCCATACACTTCTTATGACTCTTCACAACAGGACTGCTAGGTGCCTTCCTCTGCAGCTACAATGGAGAAGGCATGAAATGAGACCAAAATGCCGACCCATATAATGACGCAAACCAGACTCTCAAAGGCCAGCAAAGCCTGCAGCCCCACAAAACACACCATTGTCTGATCCAACCCAATAATTTAGATCCCAGACTAATCCCCACATTTGTAACCCCCCCCCCAAAAAAAAAACACTTGTCTAGGGGTCCATATGGAGTACTAGGCAAGGGAGTGAACAAACCAGAAACATCAACCAGGAGTCAGACTGGAAAATATTTTGTCTTACCTTGTCTGTTGAATTCATTAGGACCGGGAGACTCCAACAGATGGCACCCAGAGAACTGGTACTGAACACAGGCAGGAACCGGAGGAGTGCAGATATTTAACTAGGGGGTGCGACAGGGCCACTCTTGAGGACCAACCTTTTCTTAAATCTGTTGCAAGAGTTCTTCTGTTTCTTAGTCTCTTCTATCCTTTACAATTTCTAGTCCATAAGGTTGGCCACCTATGGGCACTCCCTCCCCTTTCTTGACTATGCTATAGTGTCCTCTTTAATTTTCCTTTTCCTTCTCAGGTCCTCGTGTAGGGAGGTTATTATTGTGACCTCCAAGCGTATGTAAAACAGGTTGTGTTTATCATTGTTGGATTTAGTATGTAATAGCACTATGTCATAACATACCTTATGTTTATGAAACCTGTAAATGTTGAAAATACCATGGTACTAGGTGTGTTTGATAACGGTAAAAAGTACCAGGTGACTGTTACAGAAATTGTTAGTTGTTCTATTTAAAATGCATGTAAATTGCTGTAGTGAAATTGCATAGTGATTTACATACTGTATATCCCATGATGCTTTGCATTATGGAAGTGTGTATGATGTTGTATTTCTTTCAAACTTGATTTGCTGCCAATGCCCTGTGGAGTAACCCTTTATCTTACTTCGAGAGGGCTCTTGCAGTAGGTAATTACAGATAGGACTGAAGGTGGCAGGTGTCAGGACCCGACAGAAAAATTTCTAGCTAGAAGTCTCTGGCGGGGGACCGCTCCCACATCAGGTGACCAATGTCGGGCAACGTCAGTATAAAGGGGCAGTCCTCTGCGCCTGCCTTCCAGTTCTTTCCCGCCATTAGCTCGTGCAGTGCCTCGCGGTTAAGTTCACTGCTTCGCAGTCAATCATCAGTTTTACCGCCTGTTTCCTACCTTTTTCTGATTTTCATTAGCCTTACCTCAGCTGCCATGTATGTTGTCCCCAACTCCCTCCGAGCACAAAAATAAGTGTGATTCTTGCGGCGCCCAGCTCCCGCATAAGGACGGACATTCCCAGTGCCTTTTTTGTCTAGGCCCCGATCATCCCGTCAAGAAGTGCCAGCTCTGCCAGCAGTTTAACGCGGCGACCTGTAAGCGGAGGCAGCAGTCCCTGGAGGCCCACGTTCTTAAACAAAAAATTACTTCCATGGAAAAGGAACTGAAAAAACTTTGGCAGGCTTCGTCTTCTCCAGAGGGCCACCACAAAAAGAAGGACTGGGACTCCTCATCAGTCGCCGTGGCCTCAGCTGGGGTTGCGATGCTGCAGGTAATACCCCGGAGGCAGCTCCATAGTGGCCGTCTTGGAAGCTTCCAGGCGATGTCAACCCTCCCGGCGGTGCGTTACCGGGCCCTTGGGAGACTTCGGGTCAAGGAGGCACCCGCTCCCAGTAAGGTCGTCGTCATGCGGCCTTCTGGTTCAAGCGGCCCCAATAAGTCAGACATCGGCTTCTCCGACACCTGCCCGGGTAAGACCGTTAAGACGCCTGACCTTCCAGGCAGTGCATGGCTTCCAAAGCTCCCACCAAGGCCGCCCCTTCTTTGTGACCTTCGGGCACCAGGTCCGATAAATCGGATGCTGGCTGCTCTGACGTCCACCCAGATCCCGTCGATAAGACGTATGCAGGCTTCTCCAATGTCCACTCGGCATTGGAGCCGACGCCGGACCCTTTGGACCTATCCGTTGTCCCGAGCTCGCCGCAGTGCTCGTTGCACTCCAAGGCGCCAGCGTCTCCTCTGCTGGACCCCGGGGATAGTAACCCTTCTTCCCCGGACGATATGGAGGAGGTGGGTATGCTGCCGTCTGGTCTCCCTCCCGCTGGGCCGGATGACCTGACACCAGTCCCAACGCTGGCGTACCCGACAATATCCCACTGCCGGACACTGCCCCTAGGCTGGGCCTGGCACCAGCCAGGCCTCCCGTTCTGGTCCCACCCGCTGGGCCGCTTCCGTGGCCTTCTGCTCCCGCAGACCCCCTAGTCCCTGGCTATCCGACCCCATCCTATCCGTACCATCATACCCGGGCCCACAGTATCCGGCACCTCAGTACCCGATGCCAACCTACCCGATGCCGCAGTACACGGTGCCCCAGTACCCGACGCCGGGCTTCCCACCATCGGGGTACGAATACACACCTTATGGATACCCTCAGTATCTGTATTCCTTTACTCCTCCACTGCCCCCTCAGCCGGCGTTGGACTTGAAGGAGACTCTGGCTTCCTGGTGGGCTGAGGCCAAGGCTTAGCTCACCAGGGAAGTAAAGAGTTGTCTTCCGACGCCTGTCCCTGTTCCGGATCCCCCTACGTCGGGGGCGAGAGACCCCCTTCCCACCTCCGGATACCAGAGGTGAACCCTCCGGTTCCAGGGCATGGCAGGATACGCTTCCCCGAGGGCTTCCGAAGTGGTCCATTCCTCCCCCACGCCGGGAGGAGGAGTCTTCTTCCTCTTCATCCTCCTCAGAGACCTCGGATGATTCCAACAGTCGTTCTGACCCAGATGACAAGCCACGCACTCCGGACAAGCCCAGGCCAAGGACTCCTCTGAAGTCTTCTTCGGAGGATCCTTCCTTTACAGAGTTGCTGCGTAAATTTCAGGCAGTTCATCAGTGGCATCCCTTGGGGCCGGATCCACAGCGTAAGAAACTCGCTGCGCACCTGGATCTGCCCGAGACTGCTCCTACCTTGATGCCACCCTGGATTGAGCCTCATGCCGACCTTGTGTCCCTATTTGGAAGCAACCGTCGGCAGTAGCCCCCCTTCCTTGGAAGTCAGACAGGCTTTATCAGGCTCCAGAGGGTGTTGACTCTTTAAATTCACACCCTCGAGCTGATTCGGTCGTGATTAGAGTCGCTCACGGCCGGACAGCTAACCCCAAGCACTTGAGCTTGTCACCACCTGATAAGGAATCCCTCCTTCTGGACCAGTATGGGAAGAAGGTCTACGCTTCTTCCACTCTGGGTATAAGGGCCCTGAATTAAGTTGGTTATATGGGGATTACCAGACGGCGATCCTTAGTGAGGTGGACTCCCCTCCTGAGTCTCAGATGAAGCAAGAAGTGGCTGATCTAGTCCAGTCTGCGCGTTCGGCCAGTCAGCACATGCTTCGTGCCATGTACGACACAGTGGATGCTGCCAGTCGGAGCTCGGCTATCACCATGGGTTTGCGGCATCATGCCTGGCTCCGGGTGTCAGGTTTGGCCCCAGAGGTGCAGTCTGCTATCCAGGACGCATCCTTCAGGTGTTCAGTGCTGTTTGGTGGAGATGTCAAGGACATCATCACCGATCTGCAGGAGAAGGGTACTGCACTTAAGTCTGTCGACTCCATGTACAGACCCCTCCGGCTCAGTGCCATCCCTTTCACAGACGGGCTCAGCAAAAGGTGAAACCCCAGGGAAAGCAGGCCAATAAATGTTGGGCCCCTCCGGCTGCCAAGCCCCTCTCCTGACCAAAAAAGCAGCAGGAGCTTCAGCCCAGTGCTGCCCCACACCTCCTGACTCCTTTCCTCTCCCACAGCCTCTGGGCCTTCCAGAGGAACTGGTAGGAGGGAGATTCTCCCTCCACCTACCAGGTTGGGAGAGGATCACTTCAGACACTTGGGTGCTCCAGCTGATTGCAGAGGGACACTCAATAGAGTTTCTTTGGAAACCCCCTCGAAAACCTCCCCCCAGGTCGTCTTACTCCCCAGAACATCATCATCTTCTTGTTCAGGAAGCAGTATCCTCTCTTCTTCTGAAGGAGGCGATAGAGCCCGTTCCCCTCCAACTTTGAGGGACGGGATACTACTCCCATTTCTTCCTGGTCCCGAAGAAGTCAGGAGACATGAGGCTGATTCTCGACCTCAGCTCCCTCAGCTTGGTTCGTGGAATACAAAAGGTTCAGAATGCTCTCTCTGCAGAGTTTTCTGCCCCTTCTTCGGCCGGGAAAATGGCTGTGCGCTTTGGACATGCAGGATACTTACCTGCATATCCCTATTTGTCCTTCCAACCGCAAATACCTGCGTTTTGTGTTCCAGGGGGACAACTACCAGTTCAAGGCCCTCCCATTTGATCTCTCCTCGGCACCCCTGGTGTTCACCAAATGTCTTTCAGTGGTATTGGCCTACCTAAGTACACAGGGGGTGCAGGTCTTCCCGTACCTGGACGACTGGCTCATGGTGGCCCCATCCAGGGAGGAACTCCTGCGCTTCCTTTCCCTTACCCTGCAGGTTTTTACCTGCCTGGGTATTACTATTAACCAGGCCAAGTCCCACCTGATCCCATCCCAGAGGCTACAGTATATTGGGGCAGTCCTGGACACGACCTCCAGCATGGCATTCCTGCCACTGGACAGGGCGGGCTCACTACAGGCTCAGGTCAGCCTGTTGTCCAGCCGCAGGCGGGTCAGTGCCAGGTTGGTCCTTCGCCTCCTCGGGCTCGTGGCAGCTGCGATTCCGACAGTCCCTCACGCTCAACTCCACATGAGAATCTCTCAGTGGGCGCTTCAGTCTCAGTGGGATCAGCGTGTGGATGACCTAGATCAACTAGTTCTAGTCGCCAATCCTATGGCTTGGGACTTGCAATGGTGGATGGTTCAGGAGAACCTTTGCCGGGGAGTTCCCTTCTGTCTCTCTTCCTCCTGTCAGACGCTGACTACGGACGCCTCGGGTGAGGGTTGGGGAGCCCATTTCGGGTCTCACAGGACCCAGGGCTCCTGGTTCAAGTTCGAGAAATCTCTCCACATCAATGTACTCGAGCTCTGGGCCGTGCTCTATGCTGTTCAGGCTCTGCACCTGTATCTGCTCCCCGGGCATCTGGCTGTCCAGACGGACAACATGTGTATGATCTGGTACATCAACAAACAGGGAGGAACTCGTTCCTACCCTCTCTGCAGGGAGGGAATGCGAGTTTGGGATTGGGCAGTGCAGCACAACCTTCACCTCACAGCGATTCACATCCCAAGGGTCGAGAACACATTGGCGGACCACCTCAGTCAGTCGTCCGCTCATGCTCACGAGTGGGAATTGGATCGGAGGTAGCAGACGATATCTTCCTACGTTGTGAACACCACAGGTAGACCTGTTTGCGTCACCTCACAACGCAAAACTTCCCGATTTCTTCTCGCTCACTCCAGGGCGCGGCATTTTTGGGAGAGATGCTCTGTCTCTAGACTGGAAGGGCAGATTCATCTATGCCTTCCCCCCAATCCCTTTGATTCAGAGGGTCTTGCAGAAACTCAGCTCAGAAGGAGCTTGCATGATACTAATCGCTCCTTTCTGGCCCAGGCAAGTTTGGTTCTCTCTTCTGCAACAGTATTCAGGGGAACTTCCTTTTCCTCTGTCACAACTTTTGCTGACCCAGGATCAGGGGACCCTGGTCCATCCAGGCCTCAAGTCCCTTCAGTTGCATGCGTGGCTCCTGCAGACGTAGCTCAAGCTTGCTTCAGGGTTTCCCCATCGGTAGCTGAGATTCCAATGGAGGTCAGAAAGCCCTCTACTAGATCCACCTATGCCATGAAGTGGAAACGGTTCTCTGTTTGGGCCACTTCCAAAGATTTTGAGCCATTCTCGTGCTCTGTTGGGTGGCTTTTGGATTACCTGTGCCATCTCTTTGACCTGGGTCTCAGTCATTCCTCTCTGAAGGTTCACATGGCGGCCATCTCCACTTACCATGTTCCTTTTGGGGACAGGACTTTTGCGCAGTTGGAAGTCTCTAAGGCTTTCCTTAGAGGGGTTCTCCACTTGCGACCCCTATTCATGCTCCTGTCCCTCCATGGGATTTGAATTTTATTCTGGAGAAGCTTACTCTGCCTCCTTTCGAGCTGGCAGCCTAAGCAGACCTAAAGTTCCTTTCATGGAAGACTTTCTTCCTTGTTGCCATTACTTCTTCTTGAAGGATTTCCGAGCCTCAGACCCTCATGTGCCAAATCCCTTATTTGATTTTTCACAAGGAACGGGTGGCTCTGCGTACCAACCCTAAGTTTCTCCCCAAGGTGGCAGCGGAATCTACGCTGAACCAATCCATGGAGCTGCCTACTTCCTTTATGCAGCACTCCAATCAGGGGGAGTACCTCTTGCATACTTTGGATGTTCACCGAATTCTGAGATACTACACCACCAGGACGAAGGATCTCAGAAAGACTGATCAACTTTTTGTCTCTTTTGCTCGTGAAAGAGAGGGCAATGCTGTTTACAAGCAATGCCTGTCTAAATGGTTGGCCCATTGTATCACTTTCTGTTACAACAAGTACAACAAGACCCTGCCGAGTCAAGTCAGAGGCCACTCTACCAGAGGGGTCGCTGCCTCGGCTGATTGTTTCAAAAATGTGTCTGCGGCAGACATCTGTGTGGCGCCAACTTGGACTTCTGTCCATACCTTCACGAAACATTACAGTTTGGACATTGCCTCTCGCCGTAGAGTAGGCTTCAGGTTGGCTGTTCTTCAAGGTCTTCTTTCCTAAGACCTTCACAGCCTGAGGATCTACATTTGGGTAGTTTTCCTTCTCTTGTTTGCTCCTTCTTGTTCCAGACTGCTTGGGACTCAGTTCTGTCTGTCATTACCTACTGCAAGAGCTTTCTCGAAGTAAGGTGGTACAGTTATGTAAGAACTTATCATAACAGTAGATCTTCGAGAGAGGCTCTTGCAGTAGGTAATACCTTCCCACCCTCCATCCCCCTTAGCTTTTTCTGCTCCTTTTCCAGTGAGGGAATCATCCGCTTCTCTCTCATCTCGCCTTTTTGGCCTTTGGCGGGAAAGAACTGGAAGGCGGGCGTGGGGAACCGCTCCTTTATATTGACGTCGCCTGACGTCAGTCACCTGACGTGGGGGCGGTCCCCCACCAGTGACTGTTAGCTAGAAATGTTTCCGTGGGGTCCTGATGCCTGCCGGCTTCAGTTCTGTCTGTAATTACCTACTGCAAGAGCCTCTCTCAGAGATCTACTGTTCCGGTAAGTTCTTATGTAACTGTACTTTTCAGTGATTCTTTATTGGGGTTCTTTTTCTATAGCTTTTTTGTTTTCTTTTTGAGCCCCCACTACCCAAGCAAATGGGGCCCACATAGGGATGAAGGGTTTTCACTGAAAAGTAGTTAGATTAGAGATCAGTGCTAGTAGGTGCTGGCTAAGTGCAGAGAAAGGACATACATAGTTTGTTGCTGCAAACTGATGTACTGAAGACGGAATATGACATTGCAAAATCTTATTTTCTGTATTTTGAATAAACATCATACAGAGATTGTGTTGAACCTGAAGTTCAGTGTCTGGTCCATTATCCCACAACCCCTCCACAGACTTGGTGTCAGAGGTGAGATAAATTGTTGGAAGCGTCTGGACTGGCCAAAGAGGGACGTTTTCCGGTGGATATCGCCCAGATATCCCAGGTGGACCAATGCACCAGGAGTTGCCAGAGGAGAACCTGGAGAAGGAGTTCTGACCAGAACCGTGGCTGACAGACTGGGAGAGAAGCTACTGCCTGGAATGGACCTGGGAGCTCGGAGAAAGGCCAAGCCTGAAGATGACAAAGAGATGTAAGAGGATGTGGAAGAATCGAGGGAACTGCCTCCTCTTGAAGACGCTCCACCTGAGGATGTAGGGGAGTTGTTGAAATGGCTCTGCATAAAACAGGTGCAGATGGAAAGAGATATTGAGCAGAGAAGTCAAGATGCCAAATGGGCGGATACCATGAGGGTCTTGCATGCCATCAATACAGGGCAAACAGAAAGAGCTAGTAGCCCAAAAGACATTAAACTGTCTAAACTTCCAGTCAGTTATGACATTGAGGCCTACCTCACAACGTTTGAGAGGATCACTCAAACATGGGCATGGCCAAGGGAACAGTGGGTTGTTCGACTAGCACCGCATCTGACAGGCAGTGCCCAGATGGTTTATAGCCACATGGACTCCCAAGAAGCAGAGGGCTATGACCGTGTGATGCAGGAGATCCCCAGGCAGTATGACATAAACACTGAAACTTATTGCCAGAGGTTTAGGTTTCTTCAAATGCAGTCACTGGATACCCCACAAGAGACTTACGACCGTCTCAAGGAGCTCTGCTACAAATTGTTACAACTGGAGAACAAGAGCAAGGACCAGTTTCTGGAGGTGGTGATTGTTGAACAGTTTATTAAAGTTTTACCCCAGGATGTACAACTTTGGGTTCGGGAGCATAAGCCAGATTCCTCTGATAAAACCATCATGTTGGCAGAAGCCCAACCATCCAGATTCAGAGGGTTCCAAGAGACATCAGCAGCTGCGACCACCAGCAATCTGGTAAGGTGTCCTTTTACTTATAAATTGTCTAATCCAGCCACAGAGAAACAAGACTGGAGAGCAGAGAGAGGGGGCGCATTCCAGAAGCTGAGATTGTATGTCATGAGTGCCAAAAGAAGGGCCATTATGTAAGAAACTGTCCTAATACAAAGAGAGAGAGAGACAGCTCACGTAACCTTACTGAACTTGGGTCACTTTATGGCTACTGTGCAGATTGGATCACAGCAGATGATGGGACTGATTGATTCAGGGAGCCACCAGACTCTTGTGCGAGCAGATCTGGTGACTGGGAATAATAAAAGACTGGATACAGCAGTCATCTGTGTGCATGGTGATACCCATCGCCACCATACAAATGACCGTTCAAGAAAAGACACAAGAGGTAGAAGTTGGGTCGGTACCTCGCCTACCTGTGCCAGTTTTTATCGGGCATGACCACCCAGACTTTGCTTCATTTATACATTGTCATGCCGCCCAGGACTCTGCTGTAGTTACTGTAACCACCAGAGCTCAAGTGAAGAAGGGACATTTACCATCTGTGTTCCCATTTAATGATGATGATGTTGAGGATCCCGGCAAGGACCATAAAACCAGTGTGGAAAAGAGGAAGCTAAAGAAGGAATGGATTGATACTTATGCTGGTGTACAGCTGGACTTGGGACATACTTTAAAACGTGATATGCAGCATGAGCAAAAAGCAGACCCTTCACTTAATCCTTTTTTTTTCCACAGGTGGGGAATGGAGTGGAAAAAGGTGCCCCTTAGTTTGCTGTAAAACAGGGAATACTGTTTAAAGAATACACTAACCCCAGAACTGGAGAGGTAATACACCAACTAATGGTTCCAGAAAAATTTCATTCCCAAATTGTGTATCTGGCACATGACATCCCTTTAGGAGGCTATGCAGGCAGAGATAACACCTTGAATAGGATATTACCCAGGTTTTAGTGGCCCTCTATCCATGAGAACATAGCTGAGTATTGTAAAGCATGTGCTAAGTGTCAGAAGGTAGCTCAGGCAGGAAAAAGGGATAGCGTACCGCTACAACCCATCCCCATTGTGACTAACCCCTTTGACAGGATAGCCATGGATATAGTGGTCCCCCTGGAAAAGAGCTGCAAGGGTAACAGATTTGTACTGGTCATGTATGATTATGTTACCCACTACCCAGAAGAACTGTCACAGCCCCAAGGATAGCAGAGGAGCTAGCAAAGGTATTTAGCAGCATGGGAATCCCCCAATAAATATTTACTGATCTGGGGAGTAATTTTAATGCATACCTGCTAAAAGAATTGAACCATCTGCTGGGTGTGGTAGCAGTGCATACTTCCCCATACCACTCACAGACTGACAGCCTCGTAGAGAAGTTTAATCAGACATTAAAGAGAATGTTGAGGAAATATGTAAAAGAAGGTAAAGATTGGGATAGGTACCTTCCCTATTTACTTTTCGCTTACAGAGAAGTCGCTCAAGTGTCCACTGGTTTCTCCCCTTTTTCATTATTGTATGGGAGGAATCCGAGGGGGCCACTGGATGTGGTTAAAGTGCACTGGGAAGAAGGGAAAGAGGTGAGACATCTTAATGTCATAAAGTACATGACTCAGTAAGGCAAACGCCTGGTGAAGTATATCAATTTGGCACACCAGAGCTTAGAACAGAAGCAAGACTTGCAGAAAGAAAGATACGACCAGGGTTTGAAGACTAAAACATTTCAGTCAGGGGACAAAGTGTTGTTACTCCTTCCCTCCACAGAGAACAAACTATTCATGAAATGGCAGGGCCCCTTCACCATTTTGAGGCAAACAGGAGTAGTGAATTATGAGCTTAGCATGCCCGGAAAGAGACCTGCCCAGAAAATGTACCATTTGAACCTCCTTAGGAAATGAAGAAGCCTAACCCCTTAAGAGGCCTAACCCCTCCCTTTATATCCATCCTGAAGTTAGGGAGTCAGAGCTGGAGGTTGCCTAGAAAAGGCTAGAGCAGTCAGTATCATTGGAAGAGATTTAGATAAACCCTGAATTGGAGCCTTGGCAACAGAAAGATTTGTAGGGGGTATTATAAGAATTTGAGCCCAAATTCGCAAATGTCCCGGGGCGGGCCAAAGGAATTGTGCACACCATAACTGCCACACAAGACCAGCCCATACACCAAAAGCTCTACTGACTGACCATGAAAGTGAGGGATGAGGTAATTCAAGAAGTTAAAAAAAAATGAAGCAGTTGGGCATAATTGTGCCCTAAAAGGGTGCATGGTCTTCATCCATGGTCATAGTGGACAAGAAAGAGAGTGGGATACGTTTATGCCTAGATTTTAGAAAGCTTAACAATGTGTCACTATTTGATGGCTACCCAATGCCCCAAATAGATGACATCATTGACAGGCTAGGTGGTGCGCAGTATATCTCCACCCTGGACCTTACTAAGGGATATTGGCAAAGCCCCTTGTCACCTGATTCGCAAAATAAAACTGCATTTAGCACCCCAGTCGGTTTATACCAGTTTGTGTCAATGCCATTTGGACTGCATGGGGCCCTAGCCACTTTTCAATGTTTTATGGACTACATTCTAAGCCCACACACAGAGTACTGTGCGGCTTATTTGGACAATGTGGTCATATTCAGTCCTGACTGGGAAATCTATGTTAGACATTTGTCCCAGGTACTGCAAGCAATAAGGGAGTCAGGAGTGACCATTAACCCTGCTAAGTGTGTCCTATCAAAGACCAAGACAAGATACCTAGGATTCATTTTAGGAAACGAACAAGGGAAGCCCAAAGTAAAGAAGGTTACAGCAGTAGCAAACAGCCCAATACCTACTACAAAAAAAAAAAAATCATGTGAGATCTCTCCTAGGCTTGGCTGGTTATTACCAGAGATTTATTCCTAATTTCTCAGCCATTGCTAGTCCTTTGGCTGATTTCACTAAAAAGAGGTGCCTGAATAAGGTTCAGTGGACCCCTATTTGTGATAAGGCATTCAGGAACATCAAGGCAATTATTGAGGTTCAAACTGATGCATCAGAGAATGGTATTGGGGCAGTCTTATCTTAGATAATAGATGGGGAAGAACATCCGATCATGTATATCAGCAGGAAGCTACAGTACATGACAGGAAGAAAAGATATGCTACTATACAGATATAATGCTTAGCTCTGAAGTGGGCTATTGAGTGTCTGAAATATTACTTTTAGGGGGCTGAATTTAAGGTTGTAACTGATCACGCACCAAATGAGAGAAAAAAATCCCAGTATAATGCAGTGGTACTTGACTCTTCAGCCTTATCGATTTATGGTGTCTCACAGGGCAGGGACAAAATATGTAAATGCTGATTTCATGTCTAGATATGGTGCAGGAATTGATGTCAGTAAAGTATGACAGACATTCCCTAAAAGGAGATTGGAAGGTACCGTTAGTCTCTGTTGAGAAATGTGTTAATGCCTCAGGGTAAAGCATGATGATATCCACTATGTTTATGATAGAATGTTTATCATTAATAGGGACCCTGAGACAGACCTTCTGAAGATGGATGGTGGAAGCTCCATCCCTTCCTGGGACAGGAAAGTTTTAAGCAGTCTGCAATAACTGCTTCCCTCTTAAGGTGGGGAATATGTGACCGGGAGCTCCTGCCACTCTTGAGAACCAACCTTTTCTTAAGTCTGTTGCAACAGTTCTTCTATTTCTTAGTCTATTCTATCCTTTACAATTTCTAGTCCATAAGGTTGGCCACCTATGGGCACCCCTCCTCCCCTTTCTTGACTATGCTATAGTGTCTTCTTTAGTTTTCCTTTTTCCTCTCAGGTCCTCGTACAGGGAGGTTATTGTTGTGACCTCCAAACGTATGTAAAACAGGTTGTGTTTATCATTGTTGGATTTAGTATGTAATAGCACTATGTCATAAATATACCTTATGTCTATGAAACCTGTAAATGTTGAAAATACCATGGTGCTAGGTGTTTTTGATAATGGTAAAAAGTACTAGGTGACTATTATAGAAATTAAGTTAGTTGTGCTATTTAAAATGCATGTAAATTGCTGTAAGACGAACAAGTCTGAAATGTCATAGTGATTTACATGTATCCCATGATGCTTTGCACTGTGGAAGTATGTATGATGTATTTCTTTCAAACTTGATTTGTTGCCAGTGCCCTTTAGGGTAACTCATTTTTCAGTGATTCTGCATTGAGGTTCTTTGTCTATAGCTTGTTTTTTTTTTTTTTCCTTTTTGAGCCCCAGCTACCCAAGCAAATGGAGCCCACATAGGAATGAAGGGTTTTCACTGAAAAGTAGTTAGAGATCAGTGTCAGCAGGTGATGGCTAAGTGCAGAGAAAGGACATACATAGTCTGTTGCTGCAAGCTGATGTGCTGAAGAAGGAATATAGCATTACTGAAGCTTATTTCCTGTATTTTGAATAAACATTACACAGAGATTGTGTGTTGAACCTGAAGTTCGGTGTCTGGTCCATCTGTCATCCCACAACCCCTCCACAGGGGGCAACTGAAGTTGGTGTAGGCACATTGAAATAGAGCCCAGAACACACACAGCGGAGAATAAAACTAAGTAATAAAAAATAAATAAAAAATATTCACAGTTCCATGGGGCTAGAGGGCAACGGTGCATTGGCACAAATTGAAAACAGGCTTGATTTATTGCATCAAAAAGCTGCGGTCCCCAGTTAGGCGGAAAAAGGCCAGGAGACAAGCTCCACACAGGTAATGAGCTCTGGAAAAGCTCAAACAGTAACTGGTAAGGGCAGAATTTCTCCAGGTGTCCTACTCACTAAACCAACCTAAAACATACACTGGGCTCTGAATGTAACACTCACTGACCTTCTCACCACCAGGCCCAAATTTTCTCCCCACCACCCATGAGAGTCTGTGAAATTAGGGAGCTCTTACTCAAGCGACCAGCTCCCTTCTTCCAAGTTTCACTTGCTTTCCTGCTGCATAGGGCCAAAACCGAGGACCTACCCAGACATGGGAATGACAGGCCTTGTCCCATGCTCTCCCTGCAGGTGGCCTAAAACATATCTGCAGCAGCGTGCCACACCGGGTAACTTCCCATTGACGCCACCACCAAAAAAGCCATGCCATAGCCCTGCCATGACCGCAGCATCCCCAGTGCCAAACTCACCCAAAGGGACTAGGTCCCAGCCCACCTCAGTGCCATGGAGCACAGGGTGGGCCAACAGTACTCCTCTTCCCTGGGCCGTGGCTCCTAAGACGCGAATGGGGTCCCATCCCAATGGTGGCTTGTTCCTAACTCACCACCCCAAACTCCTGAGCTCGGAGCAGCATAGCCGATGGCTGCAACTCCCTGGGCCAGGGTTCGAACCTGCAGCCCACCACTTGTACCAGATGTCACTGCTGGCCTCACAAACCTTCTACCACCCCCCTTTTATACAGAGAGGGGCCCAAGGCAACACCCAGAGGGCAGTCCCCCGGCTGCCAGTCAAATCTAAGGGCTGCCCTACCAGAGAGAGAGACAGGTAACTAATAGTAAGCCCCTCAAAAAGGGGTTGCTTACATGCATTTTATATCTCTGTATCATTAATGTGTTTGCACTATTACAGATATTTAAAGTATCTCCAAACCAGCCAATGTTTGGGAATTTTACATACATTTAAAATACATTATTTCCTCGTGGAAAAGATACTGCAGGGTTGTTCAGTATAGACAGACTCATTCATTTAGAACAGGAATTCTAGGGGTGTGAATATAGTTCACTATCCACACATTGGCTTTTCCACTGGAAGTGCTAATTCATCTGAACATCTTTAAGCTAAACTCCACCCATCATCCAGGCGGTAGATTCCCCAGCTCCGCCCTGTCATGTCTGATCTTCCTGTGTGCTGGAAGAGTTTAGTCTCCTTCACAGCTCTGTGCATTGTAGGGCCTAAAATGCGCTATTGGTGATTTTATTTCTTTGAGTGTTTCTTCAGTGTTACATCCTTCCTTGGTTCTGTTCCGACCTTAATGATGGCAGATGGAACACGAAGCAGCAGTCAGTTCCCAGCTTCAGATTATGGGTTACAAGCCAACAGAAGATGCCACAGAGAGACCTACATGTGTCATGCCTCTACTGCCTGGGGATGGCACACAGTATTTCAGGTTGCAGCCTGTGCCAGACGATGCTCTCCTCTTCTTTGGAGGATTGCGGGCCTGGTTTCTCCTTGGCCAGCCAGCCAATCGAGACCAGAAACTGCGGTCAGAAGGCCGCAAGAAGGCCTCTGCTGTGGCAGAATTAGTGGATCAACTTGCAGCCATGGAAGAGGCAGCTGCTGCTGCAGCAGGCACCTTGTCGGCTTCGGTGCTGCTCCCGGCTAGGGACAGCATTAGAACGTTTGGGAGATGTGTTGGGTGCTCCAGTCCTTTGGGAAGAGCTCTTTCAGCCGTGGTAAGAAGCACAAGAAACACTACTGTCGGTCGTGGGACTAGACGAGATCACGCTTCTCCCTGTCCCTTGACTCACTGACCACTCAACCTGTGTTGAGCTCCTGACTCTCGTTGAGCCTTCTTTGGTTGAGGGCCAGGTTACAAGCTCCGAGGTGATCCCATCAGGCTTGCTGACCTCAACACCAGCCAGTCAGGCAGTCGAGATTTTTCTTAACCCCATCAACCCATTGTTGAAGGAGGTCGACAAGGAGTCAGTCTCCAAGACCCCATACTCACCCAGGAGGACACGCCGCGGTGGCTGTTTCCAGGGACATCCCTATCCAGGAGATCTGCATTGCTGCCACCTGGAAGTCAGCACATACCTTCATCTCCCATTACAGCATCAACCTGGATTCTCGTCTGGATGCTGTTTTTGGGACCTCAGTTCACCGATCTGTGTTTGCCAAGTAGGGGTGCATGCCTAGCCTACTGCTACTGGAGAACTGCTAGAAATCTGCCATCATGTGGATAAGTGAACTATATCCACACCTCTAGGTTACTTACTTGTAACTGTAGATCTTCCATGGAATGGTCTCTTGCTGTAAATCATTACTTTCGGGAGCTTCCAGCAGAGGGCGCTGTCGCACGGCAGCTTTTCTAGCAGTTTTCACCAGGGACTGCCCACACATGACATCATGTCCTGCTTCCTATATAAGTGTGGGCAGTCCCTGGTATCCTCAGTTCATTTTCCCACCATCTTCAGTTCACGCAGCAGCTAGTTCAACTTCTGTGTAGCAGTCATCGACAGGAAATTGGATTACAAAACGAGTGTCTAAAGAATCTTCAACCAAACAACCTCTGTTTCATTTCTGCCATTGCAGTAGGAAGATATATCGCTGTGACAACCACACAGCTTGTGTACGGTGTCTGGGACCCACACACGACACCAAATCCTGCAAGTCCTGTCAGGAGTTTAACAGAGCAACCTGTCGACGACGGTTGCTCAAGATTCAACATTTACTTGCAGAGCAGAGAAAGTCTGTGTTAGAGAACAAGGGGGGGCTCATGCCAAGGGCTCCCCAGCTCTGATTCTCATTTGCGACATTAAAGAGAGGATAAGCTTCCCCCCTCGCTCCTGCCCGCATGGCCCCTCGACGACCACTCTTTCGGTGGCCCCTCCATCGACAGATCATCTTCCTACAGCCTCCTCATCGACAGGGGCTCACACCCTCTTGTCAATGGCATTTTCTAGTACTTTGAATGCTTTGCAGGCTCTGCTTGCTCTGTTGATGGGGCCACATACCCTCTCATCGTCGACACTGTCCAGCATCCTGAATTCAGCGAAATACACTACTGCTCCCTCGACAGGGGATCCTCTCCCAACAACGGCATCTTTTTTTTTTGTTTTTTTCACAATTTTTCTGCCCCCACTTGACCCTGGGGAACTCTTTGTGGCATCTTCAGAACTCCCCCCATCTCTACCTCCAACCTGAGACCTACTGAGCTCCCCCCTCCCCTTGTGCAGCCCTGACACAACCCCTGGATCTGCACCTCCCAGAGGAAGGGCCGCCCTATCTGCCCAGGGTGCTCTATCTATAGTATAGAGTGCCAGGCATACACAAGGTCAGCCGTGGAGAGGGGGCATGAGGCCCGGTGCTGGAGTATAGACAGCGGAGCCCGAGGTGCCATCGCCTATCCTCAGGAGTGGGGATTTTTCTACTTAAGTTACTTGTTCCCGCAGAGTTCAGCTTGCATGACTATGTATGCCGCAACACTGCCCCTGCATATGCACTTGTCACCACATATTGTATTCCCCCAGCAGCTGCCATAGGTCACCTCTTGTGCGACGGGAATCCCCAGATCCTCCCCGGGAAGAGAAAGAGCATTCCTCTGGATGCTCGATCTCTCTCCCACCCTGCCCACCCTCATTTATCTGAGCTCGCTGTCGAACCAAGGGTCACCAGCTGGCACGAGGTGTGTCATCCAGCATCTGACATTTTTTTATGACAATCATTCCACAGGTTCGTCAACGAGATCCCATGTTCCATTAGGCAAACTAATGGCTTTTCCCCTACAGAAGGCCCTTCCGCCCTCACAGGTGCCATCTTACTGGGGGAAAGTGGACGGAGACTGTGACCCTGGTTTATACTTCCTAGGGGCGAGACCTGCTCACTCTTCCCATCCCATCCCCTCTATCGCCCCCATTGTGTTGCAAACCCCAATTCTTACCCCCACATCATCCCAAGAATGGGATATCACCAGGATAGTGACACAGGTCTTGCATATCATGCAGTATACCCAGTCCTCCAATCCAGGAAAGCTTGTGGATCCTTTCTGGTCTTACTCCCCTCCACCAAAAAGATTTCACGCTGACAGGGATATACTGCCACCCTGGTCACCTCCTCCTCCTAATATGGAAGATTATTTGTCAGATGAACCAGAACTATCAGTGGATCTCCCCGGTGATATTGATGAAGAAGAGTTCCAAGATTTGAATTTCCCTAATCCGGAGTCCCCCTTCTCAGAAATCTCTTCCCTGGATGAGGATCTGCCCATGTCAGTTGCCACCTCTCCTCCAGATGACCTGTTCTTTAGTGAGATGATGGTCCAAATATAAAAAGTCATGGGGTTCTTTACCACAGAACATGACAAACAACGTAAGGATATGGCAGAATATCTCGAATTGCCAGAGTAGCTGGCTTTAGTGGTGCCCCCACTGATTCTGACCTACTAGAATGCCATGCTGGCTGCTTGGCATCAGGCGTCAGCTATTACAGCTGTTTCTCGAAAAGCAGATTGCTTATATCAAGCTCCCCTGGATCATCCCTTCCTGTCCACCATCCCAGAAGCGGATTCAGTGGTCATTACTGCCGCTCACGATCGTACTAAAAAACCTAAACTCATGAGCTCCTTACCGCCCAATAAAGAATCCCGAAGGATTGACAACCTGAGGAAAAGGTTTTTACCTCAGGCACCATGAATATTCAAATCTTGAATTATATGGGTCATATAGTTAAATACCAACATACCCTTGGCGCTTCAACCATCGAACTTATTAATAAACTGCCTCCCTCCCAGGAGAAGGACAAGTTATTGGCCACAGTGTCCACTAGCAATTCTGTATCCTGCCACTTGCTCTGGTTGGGATATGATGCCACTGATACATCAGCCCAACTCTCAGCTACTAGAGTCTCTCTGCTTCGCCATGCTTGGCTTAGCGTTTCAGGTTTTGCTCCTGATATACAGTATAAGGTTGCTAACGTGCCCTTTAATGTGTCCAAACTGTTCAGGCCAGGTACTCAAACATTGTTAGACGACCTGCAGGCATCAGGCAGAACCCTTTGTATGGTGCACGGCATGTACCATACCCTGCAGCCTCCCTACTATACACAATATTCCTCTTACTCCAAAAGAGGCGGAAAATATAAGGCCTCTAACAGGTGGCTCTAGAGGTTGTGCCCAGGCTACAAGAGGTAACGCCCCTGCCACCTGTGGTTCCCATGCTCATCCTTTGGGAGGGGAAGGAATACCCAGTGACCCACCAGGACTTTCCCCTCACCTCCTTGCCCAGGCCTGGGAGGTGGTAGGGGGTTGTTTTACCCTCCATCTGGAGGCCTGGAATACAATCACTTTGGATAGAATTGCCCAGAGATACAGTGAGTCTGGGCCCCTAACATCCGGAGGGGGTGCCCCCAAAATCATCTCCTCCCAATTTAGAGGTTGGGCAATTGTAAAGATTTCCTTTATGGCTAATATGATGTCTGCCCAAAATCTAGATAGCCTTGGGCACGCCCAGAAAATATGGAGGTAGCCTGCCCTGTCTTCTCCACATCCCCTCCAGCAGCTAGCTGGGGCATTTAGATTTCTTTTATTTAACAGTGCGGGAGTGAGAAAAAAATGAATCCTTACCTTCCAGGCAAATTCTTGCCAAAGGGGTGATCTAGTTGCCATATTGGCAGTACTAACAAGCATTTGTCAATGCCGAATGTTTGCTTGCTGGCATTGGCAGTGGTAGTGTAGAAGTTACAGAGCTACGTAATAGGAATGGCAGTGAAGCATTGAACTGAAGCCAACCCCACCACCACCCTGCAGAGAGTGACAGGCATTGGGGTGTGCCTTTGGGTTGTCAGGCATAACGGCCACGCCATTTCACCACACCCCTCCCTGCAGACACTGACAAGTGTCACGGTGTTCCTTGGGGTCTTTGGCCCTTATGCGCACCCCATTCCATTAGGAAATACGGTGAGATGGGTGCAATATAGGAGAATGGGGTGAAGTTTGGGGCTGAGGAGTCCAAGGCATACCTCGATGCCTCTCACTGGCTGCAGGGTGTGGAATGGTATGAGCATTACAGGCAAGAATCCCAATTCACACACCTGATGCCTGTCATTCTCTACAGGGTTGGGCGTTATGGTTGGAAACCCTAATACCTCAGGCATTCATTGGTATTTTCACTCCAAATTTTCAACATTTTTTTTTTTTGTGACCCCACCTCATGAACAGGGGGAATATCAGTTTGTTAGCCGAAAGCTGCTTATGCACAGCAACTATGGCATTTAGCACCACAGGTGCAAAAACATTCCGAACAGGATGTAAAAAATGACAGCTGTACTGTTCATGGGGAGGTGTAAAAAATGGCAATGTTGCAAATCTGCAGTAAAAATATTTAAAAAAATGGTGAAGTGACGAGCATACATAGAAACTGTGCAACGCACACCCGTAATATAATTAGGTTGGAGATTTTTTTACAGCAGATTGTCAACTCAGGCATTTTGGTGCCTCCGATCATGAACAGTGTCACTGTGATTTTCTTTATCTGTCCCGAACAATGATTTCCCACAGCGATCACGCATCTCTGCACTGAAAGTGTGAAAACACACTTCGGTCATGTTGTGAAAAATGACAGCTGTACTGTTCACAAGGAAGTGAGGCAAAATGCCACTGGTGAAAATCTGGACTGAAAATATTACAAAGTCATGAACTGATGAGGGTGCATGGAAACTGCGCAATGCTCACTCATAACACAGTAATTTTTAGGAATTTTTTCACCAAATTTTCAACATAGCTGTTTTAAGACCTCTGCTCATGAACAGTTTCTCTGTGATTTTCTTAATGTATCCCATACATTGATTTCGCACATCGACTGCGCCATTGTGCACTACATGGGCGGAAACACATGTTGGGCAAGATGTGAAAAATGACAGCTGTACTGCTCATAAGGAGGTGTGGTAAAATGGCAATGTTGAAAATCTGGGTGAAAATATTGAAAATCCGCGAACTTACAGTGTATAGGAACTCTAGCGAATTTGCCGTCAGAAACAGTCAATTTTTGGAATTTGTTCGCCAAATTTTCAACATAGTCATTGTAAGACCTCTGCTCATGAACAGTGTCACTGTGATTTTCTTAATGTGTCCCGTACATTGATTTCGCACACCGACTGCGCCATTGTGTGCTACAGGACTTCTCCAAGCCCACCGGGGCTTCGGACCTGCTCCTCCCCGGACCCGTGGACCCTCCACCTCACCCAAGGAAGCCTCAGGGATCACCGCTTACCCGGCGGTCCCCGCAGAAGAAAAGCCACACTCCTCCAGGAGTTACTGTTGACAGGGGCGCCCGCCGCACACTTGCCCAGGAAGAGAACCAGGAGCCTGGCCGCTCACTGGTACCTTGTACCGCTAAAGGCGCTAAAGCCATAAGGACTTCTCCAAGCCCACCGGGGCTTCGGACCTGCTCCTCCCTGGACCTGTGGACCCTCCACCACACCCAAGGAAGCCTCAGGGATCACGGCTTACCCGGCCGGTCCCCGCAGAAAGAAAAGCAGCACTCCTCCAGTAGTTACTGCTGTTGACAGAGACACGCCCGCCCGCACTCGCGGAGGAGGAGACCAGGAGCCCGCTGCTCACTGGTACTTTTACCGCTAAAAAGCGCCAAAGTCAAGTGACTCTCCTGTCACCCACCGGGGCTGGGGCCTGCTCCACCTGTGACCCTCCACCGCGACCCAAGGAAGCCTCAGGGATCACCGCTTACCCGGCGGTCCCCGCAGAAGAAAAGCCGCGCTCCTCCAGAAGTTACTGTTGACAGGGGCTGCCTGCCGCACGCTCGCCCAGGAAGGGAACCAGGAGCCCGGCTGCTCACTGGTACCTTTAACCGCTAAAAGCGCTAAAGTCGTAAGGACTTCTCCAAGCCCACCGGGGCTTCGGGCCTGCTCCTCCCCGGACCCGTGGACCCTCCACGCGCAAGGAAGCCTCAGGGATCACCGCTTGCCCGGCAGTCCCTTGAGAAGAAAAGCCGCACTCCTCCAGGAGTTCCTGTTGACAGGGGCTGCCTGCCGCACGCTCGCTGTCTCTACCTCAGGTCATACACCACAACTCCCCCTCGCTCAATGATTTTAGTTTTTCAAACCTACTCCTTACCAAACAATATGCCAAACCTGCCTTACATGATTTCTTACTCAAGAATGGATGCACGTATCTCGTCCTCACTACCTACCATCAGAATAGGAAGAAACCATTATCTACCAATACCCTATACAGACTTCAGCTTAAATTCCTAGCCTCTCTTCTGCTACAACTAGCAGGTGACGTGGAACCTAATCCCTGCCCCCACCCCCCACCCCCACAACAGCACCCAGATCAACTGTCTGGCAAATCTAAAAGGTCTAGTTACTGCACATATGAATATTAGAAGTCTTCTGGGACATATGGCGAACTTGAGGCTTGGATCAAAGTAGTTGGACGGACATTCTGTGCCTCATGGAAACATGGCTTAAACGCGCATCCAGGATGCCCAGTGTCATTACCTGGATACACTATCATCCGGCAGGACAGGCCGGGTCAAAAGCGGGTGGGGATGTTGCCATTACCATAAAACCACTTCACCCATTAAGCGGTTCCTGTCCACAACCCTCAACGGATCTGTGAGTCTATACACGCTATCCTGTCCCTAGGTGCTAAAAATCTGCACATAATCTGTCTCTACAATCCGCCCACCAGAGGGGTGGAAAGTTTCCATGAACTGCTCCAGCAAACTTCACAAACTATTAATATGAGCGAAACCATTATACTTGGGGATGGAAACCTAAATTGTCTGGGCCCCTCCCATAGCTCCGTTGCATCCCTAGTCCAAGGTCTCAACTTCCACCAGCTTTTCACTGAGAACACCAGGATAATAAACTCCCAATCAGGTACGCTGATAGACTGGATTCTCACAAACAGACCTGACCGTATGACAAAGGCAGGTATCCTGGCTGATGCTATAACCAACCACTCGCCCACTATCTGCCACTGGCGCGCTAGTCCAACACCCTCTCTTCAGTCCTGCCTGGTCACATTTACCAACTTTGCTCACCTGGATCTAAATGCCTTTCTCCTAGACGTATCCTGCATTGACTGGTCCGAAATCTACCGTGCAACAAAAGTGGAAGACGCCCTAAACGTGTTCCTAACCAGGTTCAGCGATGTACAGAATAGGCATGCACCGAAAGTGCAGAGAAGGGTCAGGGGTCATCAGGCGAGATGGCTCCACAAAGACCTTCTCCGACAACTCAGAACCAGGGATAAACTGTGGAAGCTCTTCAAAGCACTGGTCTGCCCAGGGACCATGCTATCTACAAGCAACATAGAAACTCCTGTAAAAAGCAAATAAGGCTAGCAAAAGCAAATACTGCCAGAACCTACTAGCCAGCTCAGCCCATGATCCCGCAAATTCTGGGTCACATCAAAACCTTCCTGGGTACACATAATCCATAACCCCTTCGAATGATTCTAGATGGTGTCCACTGTAATGACTCCTTACCATTGCAAGTGCTTTCAATAAGATGTTCTCTGACCTGTCCAATTACACATCTACACTTCCACCTGCACCTGTGGCATCTCAGCCCTCTGCAACTGGTGCACTAGCCGACCCACCAATCAATAATCCTGTGCCAGAAACAACCAAGCCCTTCTACTTCAAAGCTGTGTCTGAATCGCAAAGTCTTTAATCTACTAAACACCATATCTGACACCACCAGCATGGGATCCGACTTACTGGAACCACGCCTTCTAAAGGCATCTGCTCATCTCATCTCCTATCAACTAGCCAAGGTGTTCACTCTATCCCTCTCCAATGGTACCTTTCCTGACATCTGGAAATCTGCAAGAATTACCCCCATCTTCAAAAAGGGAACCAAGAGCGATATCTCAAATTATAGACCAATAGAGATTCTCTCGGTCCTCAGCAAAATCCTAGAAAAACTTGTAGCCACTCAGACCATTGAGTTCCTTGAAACCTCAAACTTGTTATGTGCAGCATAACATGGTTTCAGGAAAAACCGCAGCACCACAACTGCGCTAGCTAAATTCACCTCAGACACTCTAACAAACATGGACAAAAGTCAGCTCACTGGTGCTATCTTCATCGACCTCACCAAGGCTTTCGACCTCGTGGATCACCCCTTACTCCTGTCCACACTCCAAGAATTTGACTTCTCACCTCCCGTCACAAGCTGGTTCAGAAGCTACTTAACAAATAGGACCCAAGCTGTCAAACCTAACTCCGCAATCTCTGATTGTACCACTATCAACATTGGAGTGCCACAAGGCTCAATACTGGGCCCTCTCCTATTCTCATTATTTATTAACAACCTGCCAAGCTGCATTGTGTCCTGTGCCTCTCTTCTCTATGCAGATGACCTGGTTATCTACGCTAGCTCTGATAATGTTGACCAACTTACGTGACATTGACCTCTGCTTTCCACACTGCTCCTTACTGGCTAAACTCCCATCGCCTTATCCTGAACTCCAGCAAAACCAAAGCAATGCTACTGGGCACTGCCCACAAGATGAGTCCTGCTCCTCTCTTTAAAAATCCTGGACCTAGATGGGACCCCCCTCGAGGAAGTCGGCACTTTCCGCTATCTTGGCATCCTACTAGATCAATCCCTGGACCTAAACCTGCACATTCAAAACCTGTAAATCTGTGAACTGCAAACTGGGGCTGCCTACAGAACCAGCTATATGCTTACACCTGCTGCCAAGCTGGCCATTGCCAGGGGCTCCTCCTGCCCCCTCTTGCCTACTGCACTCCCATCCTGACCATGGCGCATAAATCTACCTTACAAAAATGGGATGTCACCTTCAACAATATATGCCGTTATGCTTCAAAGGCCCCTCAGCTCAAGCATCACTGCCAATTGTATAGAGACCTTGGCTGGCTCTCTCCCTCTGCCACCAGACTTTACTATCTGGGCTGCCTCTGCGACTCCATCCTTAGACTTCACAGACTGGCATCCCTAACTGAACTGCTTCAGCCCGCCTTCTCTCCGCGTGAGCTGAGATCATCAGATAAATCCCTCCTGAAAGTACCCCGCTGCCGTACCTCAAAAGGGTCTGGTGCATTCAGGTACACTGCCCCACAAATGTGGAACCTGCTGCCGCTCGATCTTAGACAAACATCGTCACACAACCTCTTTAAGTGTAGGCTATGCGACCACCTTGTTTCAACGGACCAATGTGCCTGCTGTGACCCCACCTGAGTCTGTCTGTTTCAACGGACCAATGTGCCTGCTATGACCCCACCTGAGCCTGTCCTACCACCCCCTTGCTCCTGCCTCATCCTCCCCCCTATGCTAGCCCCCCTCTCTCCATACACCCACTCTCCCTCCTGTCTCTGACTTACCCTATCTCTAGCTATTGGGTGACTACACTAACTTCTTGATATATTTTGCCCTATGCACTCTTAATGATTATAACTTCCTGGTTATGAAGCCTATTGCACTATTCAACGTATGTGTATATGTAATTAGACATTACTGTTATAATGTCTGCACCTTGCCTTTTGCCCTTCACACTGTTTTGCCTGTTAACTGCTGTTTAAACTGTTACTTAAATATTTAGCTGACGATTTCTGTGTACTAGGTACTGGCATAGCTAAGGACTCAGCCTCTCCCTTCCCTACCCCCTTTATTTTCCTCTCCTGGTTTTCCGGCCCAGCTCCACTCCCTTTTCTCCCCTCCTTCCTACATTTTTTCCTCCTAAAACCTGCCATTGTGCCGCTGCAACGCCCCCCTATGGACCCGTCACCAGGATGTTTCAATCAGCTTCCATTGCGGTGGACCACTGTAACCCCCTTACCCGACGAGCACCGATCCCTGGCCGGAAACAGAACCATGATCCCGGCACTTGTCACGACTTTGCCCGCTGGAAGCCGCTCACCTGTCAGATTTCACCCCAACCCGCCCTCTGGACTCTCTCCAGCGGTGAGCGGTTCCATGAACCGGTCTCCTCTTCAGCCTTCTGCCGCTAAAGCCGCTAAAGTCCCTTCTCACCCTGACTGATACCTCAACTCCCTGCCCTGTAACTGAACCTGTGACACTTTTTTCTCCCTGGCCGCTGTTGCCGCAAGGTTGCCTATTTTCACTTCCGGCCGGTCTGCAGACCCATGAGTCCGGTTACAAGTCCCTACCTTCAGCCTCCCCCCCACCCTTGCTATTGTCCTCCCCAGGTTTGTCCGGCACAGCCAACCCAGCTCCGCTTCCCTCTTGTCCCCCCTCTTTTCCCTCCTACAACCCTCCTACGCGCCGCTACCATGCCCCTCTACAGACCTGCTACAGGGGGGCCTCGTACAGCTCCCATTACTGCTTGACCGTCGCAATCCCCCCCTTACCCCGACTGTGCACCGTTCCCATGTCCAGATACAGAACTGCTAGTCCGGGCACTTCCTGCACTCTCAACCGCTCTTCTGCCGCATCTCACCCCCAGCCCCCGCTGCTGCCCACTCGCATACGGTCAAGCCAGTTCCCATGAGCCAGTACCCTACAACAGCCTTCTGCCGCAAAACGTTAAACTCCTTTGCACCCCGACTGAATCATGGCTCCATACCCAGTAACAGTACCAGTGGCCCGGACACTTTTCTTACTTCGGCCGCCGATGCCCAGGAGTTGCTTCTCTCATCCACCCACCCCGTCTTTATACCTCTACGCTGGTTGGCGGACCCACAAGTCCGGTTCCTAGCCCCTGCCTCTTACCGCTGCACGCCAGAGAGCTGTCCCTGCTAGCTCTCATGGATCCTCAGCCCTCCTTCACCATGTTCCCCTTTTTTCTCCCCTCACCTTATCTGCCTGTACATTAGGTCTGTCCTGATACCAGTACCGGTTCTCTCATGCTACCTGTAAACTTTAAATCAGTTGTCACACTTTGACCTGTAACCCTGCCTCACTGTCTTTGAAACTGTACTTTTATATTGTTGCTGTGCCTCTTTGTATTTAAACTGTACTCTGTATTGTTACTGTGTCTCCCGGGTCGTGCCTGAAAATAGTCACCTGTTGGCTAGAGCACTTACCCGGTTAACAAAAACTAAATAAATAAAACATGGGCGGAAACACATTTTGGGTGAGATGTGAAAAATGACAGCTGTACTGTTCATAAGAAGGTGTGGTAAAATGGCAATGTTGAAAATCTGGGTGAAAATATTGAAAATTCGCGAACTTACGCGTGCGTAGGAACTGTGCAGCGCGGCTCATGAAACAGTCATTTTAGGAATTTTTCCACCAAATTTTCAAAATAGTGTTTTTGGGAGCCCACCTTATGAACACTGGCAGTGTCGTTTCGTTAATCGTTCAGAAAGGTGATTTCGCGCAGTGGCTGCGAAATCACCCTCCGGGCCCGAGTAACGCCATGACAATGCAAGAATTGATGAGGAGGGGTCCCAAAACCCCATGTTGAAAATTTGGTGCAAAAATTCCAAAAAATGCCTGAGATATGCAACAAAGTTGAAAAAACCTATCTATCGCATTATATAGCTTACCGGCATTTCCTCAGTTCAGCGGTCGGCTTTGAAGAGAGCAGACGTGTTCCTGGTCCACTGAAGATCATCACCGGAGTCTGGAGGTAAGTATGGGGTGGGGGGGTGGGGAGCAGGTGCGCAGTGGGTGGCGCGGGTGGTGCAGACACTAGGAGGACCGTTTTGCTTTTCAGGTTTTTTGTTTTTTTAACAACGCGGGATGTTTGCCATGCTGGTGGTGGCTCCCAGCCGCGGCAGAAGGACGGCTGGGGGGATGGAGCCGGACAGGGGTGCCTGTCAGCCATGGCATCTGTTGCCACGCTGGGGTGGGCCCCAGCGTGGCACCCTGTACTCGGGAGGAGAGATAGCAGTCGACGGGGATTGGGCACTGCCCAGCTTGGGGGGTGGGAGATACAGTGCAGCTGACGGGGATTGGGCACCTCGCCAGCCATTACATCATTTGCCATGCTGGGGTGGACTCCCAGCGTGGCACCTGGATGCTTTGTGGGGGGCATGGAGCCCACGGGGGATTGGGCACCCCCGTCGGCTATACAGTGTGTGCTTGGGGGGGGCAGCACGCAGTATGCGTGTGTGTGTGTAGGGGGAGCTGCGCATGAGCAGGCGATATCTGAATACTGCTCACTGAAGCGTAGCTCCCCCTTTCAACTGTACACCACTGCATTTTGGGCTGTCATGAGCAGCTCCAGCATGATAGTGGACTGAGGCAACCTGCCACACACCTTAATGAATTGGAAGAGGGTGACACACCTCCGAAAACCCGGATGATGGCACTATGTTTCTTGCACATGCGTGCAAGCAAACATAAACATGCATTTCCAGTTAAGGGGGGTAGAGCCCGGACCAGCCTCTTCCTGCCATTTGTTTTTGATCTTGGATAGGGGGTCTGTTCCTACCTTTCTAAGAGCCTTATACAAGATGGAAATCTGACCCCTTTGGTCTCTGGATGATTTTATCTGTAGGATGGCTGCTAGTAGAGGCACCGCCCTTTCAGGGTCCACCTCTGTCTTCTGGAGGGAAGTGATATGTGTTCTTACTTGGAGGAATCTAAAGTAATCTGAGTTTTTGAGGTTAAATCTAGTCTTGAGTGAATTAAAATCTTGAATCATGCCCCCTCTGAGCAAACTGCCCAAAGTATACCAGACCCAACCTATTCCACTGTTTATATGTAAGGTCTAATCGGTTAGGGGGGAAGTCCTCAGCCCAGGCCATGCTTTTTAGAGGCCATAGCAATGGTAACAGCTTATATTTTTGCCACAATCAATGGACCGAGTGGAGGATCTCCCCCACTGTACTAAGCCTAGGTGTCAGGTGATTTCGGGTTAAGAGAGGAGTTACTATTCGGTCCTCAAGAGGTAACCTACCCCCCCTCTCCTCCTCCTCCTCTCCTCTCTCCATCTCCCTCCAGCTGGAGGCGGAGCTGGGACCAGCCCACTGAAGTGCGTGCTTCAACTGTACCACAAGAAAGTAATCCTCCAAGTCTGGGAGGGATCGGCCGCCGACTTCATGGTGGGCCTGTAATGTTTTAAGTCTTATCCTGGGTCTCTTATTGGCCCAAATGAATCTAGAGATCATTTTGTGCCACACCTGGAAGTTAAGTCTGTGAATGTGTATTGGTATACATTGGAACAAGTACAGAAATTTAGGTAGTACATTCATTGTTATAGCTTGGATTCTAGCATGCATGGGCATAGTGGTCAATGACCATCTTTCTGTGTCCTTCTTGAGTGAGGCCAGCAAGGGTAAATAATTTACTTTAAATAATTTGGAGGGATGTTTAGTGATCTGGATCCCCAAGCATTTCATCCCCTCAGCAGACCAATTTAGGGGGAGGAGCTGTCAGATGCTCTCAGATGGACTAAAAAAGAAGCTTAAAGTTTCTGTTTTTGTTTTATTTTAGGAGCATCCTGAGTGTTTCCCAAAGTTTTCCAGAATAGGCCAGACCTGCTCTATAGATTTGTGAGGTTGAGAGAGGTCAGCAAGACGTTGTCTGCAGATAGCAGGATTTTTTTCTGCACACCACCCACCTCAATCCCCGCTATATCCTTTGCCCTCCTAATCACCTCCACCAGGGGTTTGATATACAGGGTGAACAAGAGAGGGGAGAGGGGACACCTTTGGCGAGTACCCCTACCTAGTTGGAATCTATTTGACAAACCCCCATTCACCCTCACGTATGCCTGAGGACCTGTGTACAGGGATCTCAAGGTGTCTATGAAAGATTCAGGGAATCCCCTGTGTTCGAGCACCATGAACAGAAAGTCCCAGGAGACCCTGTCTAAGGCTTTCTCGGCATCTAAGCTTAACAGGCATGTTGGGGTGTGGGTACGTTGGATCTTATCTGTCATATCTAAGGCAGAGCGAACCCCATCAGGTGCCTGTCGGGCCATAACAAAGCCAGATTGGTCTGTCTGAATCAAATCTGGTAAAATGGAGTTCAGCCTCGAGGCTATTATAGAAGTGAAGATCTTGTAGTCTTGGTTCAATAGAGATATGGGGCGATAGGATTCACATTTCGAGGGGTCCTTTCCGTCTTTGTTCAGGATTGTTATGGTCGCATATTGCCAAGACGGGGGGGGGGGGGTCCTCTCTCAGTCCAGATATTGGAAAAGACTTTGAGAAGTAAGGGGACCATTTCAGTGGCCAAGGTTTATAAAATTCTGCCTCGAACCCGTCAGGGCCTGGGCATTTGGCTGGCTTAAGTTTTTTAATTGTGGAGATTATTTCTTCCTGAGTGATGGGCCTAGTCAGCAATCTGAGGGGAGGGGAGGGAGTGGAATAGAGTCCAAATATTTTCGTTTATCTTGTTGGGAAGTTTTCTCTTCTGAACTATATAATTTTGAGTAGTATTCCACAAATGATTCTGCTATCTGTGTGGTTTGTCTAACCATTTGGCCTGATCAAGGTGATACTGTTTTGGTTATTGTGGCTTTTGCTGCATGATGACGCAGTCTACAGGCTAAGATTTTAGTGCCTTGGGGCCCACCTTCATAGTATCTTTGTTTTAAATAGTACAGGGCTTTTTCTACCTCTGCTTTCTGGATATTGTGTAGTAAGTCCCTACACTTTAACAGTTCCTTCTTCCGGGATTCCTCCCACTTGACTTTTTGAGCGTCCTCCAATTCTTTAATCTGAGACATTATTTTCTGGTGTTTTTGCCTCATTTCTCGTTTTTTACAGGACGCTATTGAAATAAGTTTACCTCTAAGTGAGGCTTTAATCGTATCCCATAATATTTGTGGCGAGGTTTCTTGTCTAGTGTTTTCCTCGAAGGTTACTTTCAAGTAGTTTTACAGTTCCTTCAAGACCCCTTTATCTTGGAGGAGTGAGGTGTTTAGTCTCCAGTGGGTGGTACATTTGGGCAGTCCCATCTCCACCTCCAGGTAGACAGGGCTATGGTCCGAGAGGATAGTCGTACCAACCCATATAGAGGAGAACCTATTTAAATCTCCTCTGAATGTAAAGAACATGTCAAGATGAGAAAATACTTTAAACCTGGGGGAGAAGAAGGTGTATTCCCACGCTCTAGGGTATTTCTCCCTCCAGATATCAGTCAAGCCCAGCTGTTTTAAATGAAGTTTGAAGGATCAAGCTTTAGCTGCGTCTAGTTTTGGGATCTGGGAGGTTGAGTCTAGGGCCCTATTTAAAACTATATTCCAATCTCCTCCCATTATTAGAGTGTCCTTAGCCTTTTCTGCCACCAGCTGGAGAATGCTGTAGTATAGTTTAAGTGGGGACCCAGGGGGAATGTAGATGTTGTCCAGGGTTATTTGCATATCCTGAATGGATCCAACCACCATGATATACCTAGCCTCAGGGTCTTCCACCACCTCCTGCCACTGGAAATGTAAATTTGCCGACAGCAGGATCGCCACCCCCCGTCTTTCTACCCATAGGGAGGGAAGAATGGTATATCTCCAGAAAGGGTTTTGATTTAAGTTTTTGAGCCTCCTGGGGGGAGAGGTGAGTCTCCTGCAGGGACACACCCCCACATTACTGAGATGCAATAAACTGTTGGATCCTTTTCCTCTTGACTGGGCTGGATGATTCATTCACATTTAAAGATATAAACTTAGTAGCACATTTAGCCATATTCCATCCAACTAAGGTTGATATTCCATTTCATAAACTTAGACTCTCCAAGTGTTGTCAGTTTAAACCTATAGCGGGTCTGCAAAGCATCTAACTTTTTAATATAAACAGTTCAAAACCTAAAAAAACATTTTTTTTAACTACTATACTACAGAACAATTGCTCTGGCCTCTTCCAAGCTCGAGCCATGAGCTGAATTAAGTGTTGGGCAGCCTCGGCCGGGACTCCTCTCGGCCTGGTTGTCCAGAATTCAGTGTATAGGCTTCCAAGTGAAGGCTGACCATTGTTTGTCAGCAGAGGGGTGTCTGGGTATACAGACCAGAGCAGAGCACTCAGTAGTGCAATGAGTGTTCTCTGCAGAGCCCTGTAATGTCCAGAGAGAATGTCCCCCCTCCATTTGTCAGAGTTAAACTGCATAAAAAAAAAAAACACAGTTCCCAACAATTTTCCCACTACCCACCTACTCCAAAATAAGTAGAAAAGAAAAAGACTCTGAGAGACTCAGAGTCTTGTAGTGACCCGCCCCACTGTTTATGGTTAAAGCATTGCGTTTTTGTAAGTCCCAGGCTCCAGCCTCTCTTATTCCAGGAATCTGTCTAACCCCCCCCCATTTTTCTCTTGGAAATTGGATCTTCTATGATGTCTATAATTTCTATACGAGGGGGTGGAGACCCCAGCAAGAAGGGTCATTCCCCCCGTTCTTGGGCCTTTTTAAATGTTTGGATCTTCCATATAGAAAATGGGTCCGGGGGAGTCTCCGACTGAAGCAGGCAGGTTCCGGATGGGCTACAAGGCCTAACTCTCTACAACCCCTCACTCCTGGAATACGAGCCCCAGTTTAAGCAAACTGGCCTAATCCTGCCAGCTAGGATCAAGAATCCAGGGATGGAGAGCGGTTCGGGTGACCAGGTCCATCTGCCTCGGATTCTCAGGCTCCCCTGCTCCAGGCCATGTAAAGCCATCCACATCCGTGGAGCAAGGCCCAATGTCGAGGTCAGAATCCCAAGACCTTTTGGCTTCCTGTTTGTAATGGCTCCACATGAGGCAACTTGTCTAGGGGGTAATGTTTTTTGAAAGAGGGAACGAGCTGTGCCCTTCCGGTTAATTTCCAGTATGTCCCTCCTCTCCTCCTGAGATACCATCAGGCATGGTGGCAGTAGAACATGGTGGACAGGGAGGGAGTGGAGTAAAGCCGAATCGGGCCCACCCAGATGGTATGGTGGCACAGTCAGCCCTACCTCCTCGCACATATCAGACCCCTCCCCAAACCCCGACCCTCAAAGGGCCACTGCGGATCATCCGTTTGCATATAAATGAAATGAAAATAAAATGGGCAGTCATATTCTGGGTTGAGACCCTTCAGAAGCCATTTCCGTTGTTCTAGTACCAGCTTGTACATCCCCAGAATACTGCCGGGTAGGAGGGAGCACAGTAACGAGAACTGCCTGCAAGAGGGTGTGGAGGGAGTAGAACATCCAGGCCCCAATGTATTACAGAGGGAAGTAAAAGGGCATCATCATCAAGCCTCTCAGTGTTCAAGACGAATACCTCCCGTCCTCCCCCCCCCGAAGTCCCAGATGATTGACAACTGCTTTTGTAGATACAGAGACATCTATGCTTTAATTTATTGCCCTCTAAAACAATTAACTCCACAGGTGCAGATCCATAAGTCCCCGAGACACTTCCCAGTAAGTCTGCACACCTTCCTAGATTATGCATGAGGGTGAAGATGTGGGGAGAAAGGGGA
Organism: Neoceratodus forsteri; assembly: GCA_016271365.2. NCBI lineage: Eukaryota > Metazoa > Chordata > Ceratodontiformes > Ceratodontidae > Neoceratodus > Neoceratodus forsteri. Next base: position 197,114,443 of record CM057458.1, read on the forward strand.
CGGGGGGCCTAACAGCAGTGTTACTAATAATGTCACAAGTAAAGTGGGGAGGTGAGTCAGTCGGGATCCTGTGCAGCCATATTACAGCGGCCTGATATTGTTACTCTCTGTGACCCCCGAACAACCAGGGGAGAAAGAGGAGAGGGGAGCCAAATTGCAGGTGAATTGTTTAGGAGGGCCCCGTAGAGACAATAGGGCCTTACAGTCCTGCATTGTAGGGTAGAAAGCAGCTCCATCCGGGAAAGCTGATCAAGGTGCACACTTCGCCGGGGGATTGCTTCACTTGTCCATAACTCGCGATGGTCCTAGCTCTCCTGATTCATTAGTCAGCATCGCCAGCTTCAGATGGGGGGCATTTTTGTTAATCAAGGTGGAATCCCAGAGTCTTCAAAGCACCGCGCCAATATCTGCTCGAAGGGAGGTTTGGAGTTGTTGCGCTGAAGAACCCTTCTTGATGATTCCCTTCTGGGCCACGGACCATGCTGATGCCAGGAGATCTCTTTCAAGGTTTTCCTTTAGTAGGGGAGGCGTGCTGCTCCCCAGTTCTTCAAGGTAGGGAGAGGCAGATAGGAAATCTTTGAAAATTTTTGTGCCTTGCTCTGTTGAGAACTTCAGCCTTGCTGGATGCAAAATTTGGGTTTGATGTTCTTGGCTCATAATTGTTTTACAACAGGCCAGATCGCCTTTCGGGCCTCCTGAACCTCGGAAGTGTGATTGTTATCAATGGCAATCTTATGACCTTCAAAATCCAGTGGGCTCTGCTGCCAAGCTCTCCACAACACCTCCTTCTTACTGCTATACCAAGTAAAGTGGATCACTAGGGATCTGGGCCTGGCCTCCGGGTTGCTTGGTCTTGGTGCCAAAGAACGGTGGGCACGGTCAAGGCTCAAATCTAGGTCCCCAGGGAGGTCGATGGCCTTTTTAAGGAGCTTTTGAGTGAATTCAATGGTGTTTGCGGCATCTCCCTCAAGGCCCTCGGGACACCATGAATTCTTATGTTTTGCCTCCGGCTTCTGCCTTCCAAGTCGTTCAGCTTGTGTGTTAACTCCCGATCCCGGGCCAGAAGGTACAGCAACAGTCTGTCTTGCCTGTCAGTCTGCTCCGGCACCGCAGTAAGGCATAACTCCATCTGCTCCGTTTTATGCTCCATTTTGCCAAGATCAGACCGGAGCTCGGACGGGGTCCGATCTATTTTCGTGACTGTGCAAGCTGTTTGCTTGATAGTTTCTGCCAGGTCGTCTTCCCCGGGTCTCCCATGCTGTTCAGCCTGCCACGCTTCCCCAGAGGTCTCTATTTCATCGGTGATTTCAGCCTCGTCTTCTTGCAACAGAGCCTTAAGCTTTTGGGCAGGGGTTAGATGGAGCTTCCCTGCTTTGTTTCTCCGCTGCTTGGCTGGGGATGCCATCATATTAAGGGCGATTAATTGCGATATAAGTCGGTGGATAGTGGAGTGGGTGAATCAGACCGCCATGCCGGACCCTGACTGTCACCAGAAGTCCATCAAAAGGGATTTTACTCCCATTTATTTCTGGCACCCAAATGACCGGAGATCTCAGACCAATACTAGACTTGAGACACCTGAATCGATACATTCAGTTCAAACATTTTCACATGATAATGCCAACTACCGTCCTGCATATACGAAAACAAGTAGACTGGTTGTGTGCCCTGGATATGAAGGATGCCTACCTGCATATCGCCATTCATCCTGCCCATCAAACATTTCTGCGCTTCCACCTTCTAGGTTAACACTACCAGTTTTGGGCACTCCCTTTCAGCCTCTCGTCGGCACCAAGAGTGTTCACAAAATGCCTAGCGGTGGGGTCGGCAGCCTTACAGGAAAAGGGCACTTTATCTTCCCTACCTAGATGACTGGCTAATCAAAGCAAACTCCAAAGAGGCTCTGCTTGCCTCCCTAGCCACTACTCTGATCATGTTCAACGATTTAGGGATAACAGTCAACTGGCTGAAGTCCAGTCTAAACCCAGCAGTGTCTCCAGTACATCAGAGCTGTGCTAGATACAGTCACAGTCAGAGCTTACCTTCCGCCTGCTCGTCGGAACACTCTTATATCCCTGGTTTCGCGGATACAGACTCGGAAAATAGTCACGGCCAGACAAATGCTGAGCCTTCTGGGTCACATGTCAGCAGCCACTCCGGTAACTTTTGCCTGCTTTCATATGAGACCTATCCAGTGGACACTTAAGAATCAATGGTCTCAAAGAACTAGACAGTTCAACAACAAAATCAGGGTCACTCCTTCCCTGAAGTCATCCCTGACATGGTGGACAACCAAAACCAATTTGTGTCAAGGAATGCCTTTCCCCTCCCTCCCTCCCATGCAGACGTTAACCATGGATGCTTCCCTGGATGGATGGGTGCACACTTAAGTCCTTACCAGACCCAAGGACAGTGGACTGCCTCTTCCCATCACGCTCATATCAATCCCGCAAGATGAAGGCGATCCAGCTCGCCCTTCAGACATTCCAGCCCTACCTCAAGCCAGGACCATTGGTGATTCAGTCAGACAACACTGCAGTGGTGTTCTACCTCAACATGCAAGGGGGTACGAAGTTGCACACCCTATGCATGGGAACCCTTGCAGTCTGGCAGGAAGCCATCAGACAGCAAATAACGCTAACATCTGTCTACCTACCAGGAAGGTTCAATCAGCTGGCAGACCGGCTAAGCCGCCTGTCATCCACTCACAAATGGACACTTCACAAAGAAGTCCTCCAAGAAATCTTTGACCTGTGGGGAACTCCACAACTAGATCTGTTTGCCTCCCCAGTCAATCATTGGCTCCCCAGTTACTTCTCCATTATCCCGAGCAACAAGGGACGATCTACTGATGCCCTGTCATGACCTTGGACAGGACTCTACTTATATGCCCCCCCCCGTCCCTCTCTTGCAATGGACTCTACTGAAACCTCAGCTAGTGTCGGCCACCGTGATTCTAATTGCACCAATGTGGCCTTGTCAACCGTGGTACCCTCTCCTGCAACAGCTGTTAGTAAGGGAATCCATTCAGTTGCCAGTCAGACCGGACCTCCTGACCCAATGTCACGGATCCGTCCTGCACCCCAGCCTAAAGACCCTTCATCTTCACACTTGGCTCCTGAGGATGCATTCATGAATAGATTTCAAGTGTCCTCTCCTGTTGCCAACATTCTTTTGGCTTCCCGTAAACCAGCAACCAGGGAAACATATAATTCCAAAAGGAAACGCTTTTCCATATGGTCGGCTTCTCATTCACTGAACCCTTACTCTTGTCCACTAACGAAGGTGTTAGACTACCTGGCCTCTTTATCAGAGTCAGGCTTAAGATACTCCTGCATCAAAGTTCACCTGGCTGCCATTTTGGCCTTTCATGAACCGTTAGATGGCAAACTACTGTACCAACATCATTAAGCCAAGATGTTTTTGAGAGGAATGATGCATATTAAACCTATCAGGTGACCCACTCCTCCGTGGGATCTCAATTTCATTATAGAAAAACTTTCTCTCAAGCCAGCAGTCACTTGTGATCTCTGTTTCCTTTCATGGAAAACGTTATTTCTAGTGGCTATTACTTCAGCTCGCCGTATTTCCAAGCTTCATGCCCTCATATGTAGGGAAACCTACTTGATTTTCCACAAGGACTGGGCGGTCCTTTGTACCAACCCATCCTTCCTTCCTAAAGTAGTCTCTGAACATACTTTAAATCAATCCTTGGAGCTTCTGTTTTATGACCCTGACTACTCCAATCACGGTGAACATCTATTACATACCTTAGATGTCCATCGTATACTACACTATTATACTAATCGTACCCAGTCGATTAGGAAAATGTCTCAATTGTTCGTCACCTTTGCCTCCGGCAAAAAAGGGTCCTCCATTGCTAAACGAACCCTGTCTTCATGGTTGGTGAATTACCTTTTGTTACAAAAAGTACAAGACTTTACCTGGACCAGTCCAAGCCCATTCCACCAGAGCTATGGCCACTGCTGCGACTTGCTTCAAAGGCACCTCCATGTCAGATATCTGCAATGCAGCTACCTGGTCCACAATCCATACTTTCACAAGGCATTACGATCTGGATATTTATTTATTTATTTATTTATTTATTTACAAGTTTTACCAGGAAGGCATGCTAAGCAGGGTTGCTCGATTCCAGATGCATCCTGAGGGACAAATCCCAATAGTGATACAACCCATGTGGAGTAGAGATACAGCAAATTTAAAATCCTCTGACGGAAGTGCTAGCGAAGTGGAGCACTTACGTGTGTCTAAAGTGCTCACTTAAGTCTTATCATTACCACTTTGCATTGGGCTGAATGACAATGCAGTAAAGCGAAAGTCATTGATTTCAATGGACTCGCGTTCCTCATTATGATTCTAAGTGATCCACTTGGTGTTTCAGACCTGGCAGCACCCCCCCCACACACACACACACATCACATGGCTTACAGTACTGTAAGTCACATGCTTTCTAGCCAGGCAGGAAGGAAGTGAGTCACACTGACAGTTTCACTTTCTCCTGTGCAGACTGCATTAAGTTCATGTGACACTGTATGGTTGGGGGGGTACTTCAGCTTATGTGCAAAAACACCCTGTAACGCGGGCTGACTTAAACGTTTTACACAGTGTGTGTTGTTGTTCACAAAAGGTTGTGCTCCGTGATGCATGGCATTGGCAGGGGATGTAGTGTGGACATTTGATGAAGACAGTTGCACAGGTGATGATGACAAACCCAGAAATGATGTTATTTTTCTGGATTTGCCAACCGGGGTTGATGTACCACATTGCACTAGACATACTGCATTCACCACCACCACCACAAAAACTGCTACTCTCACCAGCACTGGACAACATTTCAAAGTCATTATGGTCCTCTACCTCATCATGCCTGTAGTAATCCTCTGCTGTTATTACCGCACTACTGCACGCATTTAATTTCCTACTGGGATTAACAGTCATGGAAGGGGATAACATGCTGGCTATGGTTGCCGCCTGATGACGGGTGGAATACCCAACTGTGGTATTAGCTGCTAGCTTGTGCTGTGTCCACAGTGCCAAGTGCCTATTCTTAAGATGCGTATGCTGTCCTCCTGTCCCAAGATGGCTCCCCTTTTTACCTTGACTCACACGCACATGGCAAACCTGTCAGATTACAACTGAATCATCATTTGCATCTTGAACAAAAAAATCCCAAACAAGAGACTGTGATGCTCTGCTTTTAACATGTCCATGATGATGTGGCTTATTTAAGTCTGTTATTTTAAGCACTGAAGTACATCAGCAATGTACTTCTCTGTCCACGTACTACTACCACGCCCACCGACCCTCTTACTGCCAACATTGCCATGGCCAGAAACAGCTTTACTCACACATCTCTTTGCAGGCATCTGGGGGGATCAACCACAAATATTATTACCAAATTCAGATTTTGATACTTTCACTTTCTGACTGGATGGTCGCTACTCGCTAGCTGAATGTGAAGCAAAATAAACAACTGTGGCTTCAGCAACAGATAAGGGACTACTGTGTTGTGACACTGTCATGGAATTAAAACAACTTCAGTAACCAGTGGTGCTGATGGGGTCACAAAAACAATCCAGTCTGGTAAAAAATACCTTTTTATCGTGGGGGGGGGGGCACTGAATACAGATGGTGCTGATTTTTACGGCACTACAAGCAGCAACACTAAGAACAGAGAACACGATTGCAGTACAAAATAAGGCAGCTGCAGTGGATAGCAGATTCACATTGCTGCGCTTAGTTGCTCTTACACTGATCTGTGTCACAAATTTTAAAAGGTGTATTATATCTGATGCATGCAACACTGCACACACAACACAGAATACTTTGTGTGCAATGCTGAACGAGGAATGCGATGCAAATGCAAAAGTTCAGTGTACTCAGTGCCACGTAATGTAAATTTGTAATTTAAACAACCTGACCTTATGAAATGCTGCACTACATTCACACAACAAGCAGCAAGAAAATTTGTACTATCAATGACAATTTTACTATGTGTACAGTAACACAGTCATATAACAACAATATTACCAAAACACAAATCACTAGTTCTCCAACTTAAATCTACCTACACACAGATACGCCCCTCTGCCACACAGCACACTTCACTGTCTTTCACCACACACACACTCAAGGTTGTAAATTTACATTCAGAATCCACACACAAACAAAAACGCTCGATGATGTGAGCACAGGAGGGTTTCCTACAATCGAGGAACTGCAGTTGGATCCCCCCAAAAAAGCAAAAATGCTTTTTAAACAGCTTTTAAAAGATTCCTACAGACAGCTATCAGAGCACACTGTCTCCTACTCATACTACCTTGAATTGAGGCTGTGCAGATCAAGATAGAGCCCATGTGACCCGAACTCCCATGAATCACTGCAAAATCCTCCGTTGGAGCTCGAAAACAAGGTGAAGTGAAGTAAACTGCCACCAATGTACTTCGCCTTAAAAATTGAAAGAGAAGTGGACCACTGGAGGCGGAGTAACGCGAAGTAGCTGTTTTCAATACACTTCGCGTTCCTCATTATAACGCAAAGTACTCCGCTTCGCATTGCGGAGCACTCCGTGAATCCGCCTTTTGGATTGAGCCCACTTCGCCCACCACTAATGTGGAGGTATACCTGACAACAATAGACAATTGGCAGGTAGAATACAAGGAGAAGGGGAAAAGCAATTGGATACAGTTTCACAATTTACAATTTACAGCCTGGAAACACAGTATGGTAGGTAGGTAAACAGTGACCCTTAGGGGTAGGTTCATGATGGGAGCTAGCTAAAGCAAGAGCAGCTGGTGGCGAAGTGGGTACTGAGGAGGAGGTTGAGGTGATGGGGGTTAGTGGAGTGTCTGATATCGGCAGGCAAGGCATTCCAGACCTTGGGTATTCGGTATTTGAAGGCGGCTAGACCTTTTGGTTGTGTGCATGAAGGGGACATGGAGGAGCCTGGGGTCCATGCTTCTGAGGGAGTAGGCAAGAGGAGGCTGTGGTGAGAGGACAGATGCCAAGTAGGAGGGAAGGGGCTGGGACCAGAATTTGGCTGCGGTCCTAGCGCAGTGGGTCTGTCTGCGATCCTGGAGGGACGGCAGGGCTAGGGAGCTGTATAAGTACAATGGTGGGCTGTTTGCGGACAGTCCAGGATAAAGGGACAGAAAGAGTGGAAGAGTGTGTCCAGGCTGGCTAGGGAGGAGGAGGGAGCAGTGCTGTAAACTATGTCGCCATAGTCGAGTAGTGGGAGAACTATCTTTTGAACAGTTTCCTTCCAGGCTGGAGGGGGGATGCAACCTTTGTTTCGATATAGGGCACGAGTTTAGGGAGTGGTTTCTTGTGGATGGAATAGATATGGATGGAGAAATCTAGGTGCTGGTCAAGCCAGTACCTAGGTATCTGAAGGTGGTGCACACTTCCAGGGGGGTCCCATCCAAAGTTAGGATGGGCGGGCAAGGGGCTTGGCGAGAGAGTCTTGACTGTGAGCCGAAGGTTAGCGAAAGAGTCTTTTCTAGGGACATGGATATGTTGTTCATCCACACTGTCTGGCAGGTTCCTTGCCACTTTAAATCTTGCTGGAAGGTCTTCAAGCTGGCTCCTTCCACCCACCCGGGTGGTAAAACTCTCGGCTCCACCCCATGACGCCAGATCTTCCTTACTGCTTAGAAGCTCAGGTTTCCTCCTTAATGCTCTGGGTATAGACTGAATCCTAATTCTTCGGTTCAGTGGCAAAACAGCAGCTCCAAATGGCTCTGGACATTGGAGACTCCTGTGCCAGATCAGTTGCGGCCGCAGAGCATGGCTGAGGATATCCACCTTCACGGCGGATACCCAGCATAAACTGGCGGATGTCCCCTTCCTGGGGACTGACCTGTTCGGCCCTGGAGTGGAAGGCCACCTCCAGCGGATCGTAAAGTCCAGTGCTGCTCGGGACTCGGTCACCTCCGCCCAGAAGGACAAGGGCCGTCGCCAACAACATAAGTCCTTTGGCCCTTCAGCACCTGCGGCACGTCCGGCCCAACAGCACCAGCATGAGGGCCAGCAGTCTCGTGCTTGGCACCCCAAAGCCACGCATGCGGCTTCCTCAAACAGAAAGCAGGGAGAAAAAGGCCCAGGAGGTTCCTCGGCCGGTCCCTCCTCCAAGCCTGCCCAGTGACGGGGTTGAGGGGTGTGCCCCAGCCTTGTCACTCCCCTGGGTTCCTCTGGGGATGGCCGCTCACTTCCTTTCTGCCTGGTCCACTATCACCACGGACCACTGGGTGTTGGAGGTGGTAGGAAAGAGCCTGCCCCTGAGTTCGAGCAGGTCTACCCCTTCCAAGCTGCTCGGGGGCTACGGGGTCCCGTATTTCCATGTCGCCCGCCGAGCCGACACGCCTCTGCTCCCTCAAAAAGTAGGTGATCAGGAAGGTGGTGGATCCTCCACCAGACCCAGGGTTTGTGTCCAGGTACTTCCTGGTCCCGAAACAGATGGGGGGCTGGCGCCCCATTCTAGACCTGCACGACCTGAACAGGTTCCTAAGGTCTCGGACCTTCAGGATGGTCACTCTGGCTCAGATAATCCCATCCTTGGAACGAGGCGTGTGGTTCTGTTCTCTGGACCTCCAGGACACGTTCTTTCACGTCCCAATCCGCTTCAGGGCAGAGGGATCCCTCTACGAGTTCCAGGCCATACCCTTCGGCCTTTCCGTAGCTCCCAGGGTCTTCACCAAATGCATGGCAGTGATGACAGCATTCCTGCAGCACCGAAGGGTCCGGGTGTACCCCTACCTGGACGACTGGCTGATTGCAGCCTCCTCCAGAATGGAGGTGGAGCGGTCCAGAGATCTGGCCCTCCAGATTTGGTCTCAGGTTGGCCTCCTCATCAATGAGGCCAAGTCGGAACTCGTGCCAAAGCAGGTGATACAATTCATCGGGACAGAGCTCAACTCCCTATGAGCCAGAGCATGACTCTCTACAAGCCAGAGCATGGCTCCCGGCGGACAGGGCCGAGGTTCTTTCCTCCTTTGCCCAATCATTTCAGGTTGGGCAATTGCGCCCTGCCCGGGACTTCCTGCACCTCCTGGGCTTCATGGCGGCCTGAACCAGCGTGGTCCATTGGGCCCATTGGTACATGCGTCCCCTTCAGTGGGAGCTGGCCAGCCAATGGTCACAGCACTCTGATCCCTTGGATCAGCTAGTGACAGTGACCCAGGGAATGTGGAACGCCCTCCAGTGGGGGACCTTTCCAGCATATCTGCAGGAGGGCATCCCGTTCGTCTGCCTCGAGGTGACGATCTCTCTATCGACTGATGCCTCGCTGATGGGTTGGGGTGCCCATCTGGGGGAGCACAGAGCACACGGCCTCTGGTCCCCTCTGGAGTCCCGATGCGACATCAACCTGCTGGAGCTTTGAGCGGTTCGTCTAGTCCTCACCGCCTTCGCTCCGTTTATATGGGGTCAAGTGGTCCAGGTCCAGACGGGCAATACCACGACCATGTACTACGTAAACTGCCAGGGCGGGACGCGCTCCATGCCTCTGTGCAAGGAAGCTCTCCGCATTTGTTCACTCGTGCACAGCCTGGAGGTGGATCTCCTTGCCATCCATGTGGCAGGAGCCTCCAACATTCTGGCTGATGCTCTAAGCCAGATAGGGGCTGCGTCCCACGAGTGGTCTCTCCTACCGGAGGTAGTACAAGATCTGTTCTCCCACTGAGGCATGCCTCAGGTGGACCTGTTTGCCTCCAGGGAGAGTGCGAAGCTGAGACTGTTTCATGCCCGCCCTCCTCAGCAGGGCTCACTGCAGGGGGATGCCTTCTCGAGGCCGTGGACCCCGGGCCTCTTCTACGCCTTTCCCCCATTTCCCTTGATCCACAAGGTGCTTCTCCAGGCGAGGAGGGACAAGGCGCAGGTGATTCTGGTAGCTCCAGACTGGCCCTGCCAGTTCTGGTATTCAGATCTCTTCAGTCTGAGCTCCAGACTCCCGAGGCGGCTTCCAGCCTGCCCGGACCTGATCTCAGTCAGGGGATGGTATTCCATCTGGGCCTTCAATCCCTGCACCTGACGGCCTGGTTCCTGAGCGGCTAGAGTTTTAGGCCTTGGGTCTTTCCGACGAGGTCCTCAACGTTGTTGAGGCGTCCCGTAAGGAGTCGACCAGAAAATGCTATGCCTTCAAATGGAAGAGATTCTCCATTTGGTGTCAGGGAAGGGCTTGGACCTTCCTCCTGTTCCTTGGCAAGCATTCTGGACTACCTAGTAGTCCTTTCTCAGCTAGGGCTTCAGTGCGGCGACCATTAAGGTGCACTTAGCCATCTCTGCTTACGGGCGTGTGGGCCGGGAAGCAGTCGATTACAGGGAGAAGGTGGTTGGGCGCATTTCCAAAGGCCTTGATCACATATCCCCTCCGGTGCGAGAACCTTCACCTCCGTGGGATCTACTGCTGGTATTGGCTAAGCTCATGGGCAAGTCATTCGAACCGATGCACAGGTATGACATCTCTCACCTGTCGTGGAAGACCGCCTTCTTGGTGGCTATCACATCAGCCAGAAGGATGGGAGAGCTCCAGACACTTTCCATTGAGTCATCTTATCTGGTCTCCCACAGGGACAAGGTTGTCTTGCACCCCCACCCGAAATTCCTTCTGAAGGTGGTGCCGGAATTTCACCTTAACCAGCTGTTGATTCTGCCGGTGTTCTACCCCAATCACACCTCGGAGGCCGAATATAGGCTCCATACTTTGGACCCTAGAAGAGCTCTCGCTTACTATAAGGAGCACACTGCTGAAGTTCAGGGAGAGGTTCACCAGCTGTTTGTCACCTACGCTGAAGCCGCATCTGGCAGACCTGCAGCCAAGCGGATGATAGGCAGGTAGGTCACCTCCTGCATAGATCTCTGCTATAGGTTGATGGGCATAGAGCCTCCCAAAGGGATAAGAGCTCATTCTACCCGCCATACTGCTGCATCGGTGGCTGCTTCCAGGGACGTCCCTATCCAGGAAATCTGCAGGGCTGCTACCTGGAAGTCAGCACACACCTTCATTACCCATTATCACATCGACCTTGAGTCATGCCAGGATGCTGGTTTTGGGGCCTCGGTTCTCCAGTCATTATTCCCTAAGTAGGGGGTGTGCGCCTTGCCTCTGTCCTCCCAGAGAACTACTAGGAGTCTGCCAGACGTGTGGATGAACAACATATCCATGTTTTTAGAAATACAGGTTACTCACCTGTAACAGGAGTTCTAGCAATGGTATATGTTGTTCATCCACATTACCCATCCGGCTTCCCTGGCTTCTATGCACAAACCTGTCTTCCAGCGGGCTAGATCTGCCGTCATGGGGCGGAGCCGAGAGTTTTACCACCCAGGTGGGTGGGAGAAGCCAGTTTGAAGACCTTCCGGCAAGATTTAAAGCGACAAGAAACCTGCCAGACAGTGTGGATGAACAACATATACCATTCCTAGAACTCCTGTTACAGGTGAGTAACCTGTATTTTTGGGTTTAGGAACAGCTGGTTGGAACGGAACCAATGCTGGATAGCATTGAAATCCTGCTGGAGTATATTAGCCACAGCACCTGCGGACTGGCCCATGGCATACAGCACTGTCATCCGCGTACATTTGGATAGAAGAGTGAAGGCATGCCGATGGAAGATCATTTAAAAATACGGAGAAAAGCAGTGGACCCAAGACAGCCTTCGGGAACACCAGCAGTGACTGGTAGGGGGCTAGAGATGTGGAAGGCGATTTTAAGAGTGGTGGCTGCCTACCAGCTAATCGTGAAACCAGCTAGAGGCAGGTATGGACAGGCCGGCAGCTTTTCATTTAGATAGTGGCAGAGTATGGGAGAGTGTCGAATGCCTTGGCCAAGTCGATGAAGATGGCTGAGGTGATGTGGCCATTGTCCATACCGGTGAGGATAGCATCAGTGAGTCTTAGAAGGGAGGCGACAGTAGAGTGCGATTTGCGAAAGCCAGATTGGTAGGGGGTGAACAAGGAGGATGCATCTAGATAGGGAGAGAGTTGGGCAAGAACAAGACATTCCTGTAATTTGGCCAGAATCGGGAGGAGGGATATGGGGCGATAGTTGCCCGGCGATGAGGGGTCACCGCCTTTAGGGAGGGGTATGACAGTAGTCTGCCTTCATTCGGTTGGCAATTTGGCTAGTGAAAAGGAGAGGTTGAAAAGGTCGGCTAGTGGGGCGGCTATGGCGGGGGAAGACAAGTATAACATCTTGGTGTCCAGGGCTGTGGGGCATTTCCCTTTGTTAGGGTTGAGAGCCCGAAGGGATTTGAGTACTTCAGCCGGGGATACAGGGCGAAAGGAGAAGCTAGATGGCCGGCAGGTGTGCCCTTGGTGCGGGAGGGTGCATGGAGTGGGTGGGCACTGGAGTGTTTGTTGGAGAGAGTCCGTGCAGCTGGAGAAGTAGGTATTGAAAGTGGTGACACCCTGAATGGACCGTGTCAGTGATGGAGGTTGGACTGGGGGGGGGGGAGAAGAGAGATTTGAACGATTTCCAGAAGTTAGTCAGGTGGTTAAGGTTTGTGCCGAAGGCCGTTAGGAAAAAGTTATTTTTGGCCTGGCAAATGAGTTTGGTGCAGAAGTTATGGCGGGCTCGGTAACATTGGAGAGAAGCTTGGGTGCCCAGTTTCTCGTGGGTTTTCCAAGCCTGGTGCCTGGAGTGGCATTGGCTGATGATATCAGCGGAGATCCAGGGAAGGTGGGCGCCTCTGACCCCTTTTGTACGCAGTGGGGCATGGAAGTCCCACACTTTTAGGAATTTGACCTTGAAAGTTGTGAAGACTGAGTCAGTAGATGGAGCAGTTGGGATGAAGGACCAGTCTACATGTGCTAGGTCTTGCAAGAGCAATAATAGGTCTAAGGAATTATAAGACCTTGTGAGCAGTACCCTGGGGGGGGTGCAGTGGGCCTGTGCACTTTCCTGATCATGTAGATCATGTGGTGGTCACTAAGGGAGTCCGGGAGCAGGCCAGCTCTTAGAATCCTGTGAGGGTGAGAGGATAGGATCCAGTCCAGGAGTGAGTGATTTTGTGTTTTGTGGTTCAGCCGGGTGCAGTCCTTGATTAGTTGTGTGAGATTCAGTGCCTTAATTTTGGTTCGGAGCTTGGCATTTTCTTTAACTAGTCAGTTGTAGTTAAAATCACTGAGGGCGTGGAGCTCGCCTCCAGAAGCTGAGGACTTTAGCGTGTCCAGGTGGTCTAGGATGTTGGACAGGGGGGTGCCGGGGACACAGTAGGAGCCTGCAACATACACTCGGGTGGTGTTCGGAAGTAAGAGTTTGATTAGAAGAGTCTCGATATGGGCTGGAAGGGAGGGAATTTGCACCCCTGTATACTGTAGCCTGGAGGAGATATACATGGCAGTTCCCCCCCTCTCTTTTTACCTTGCCGGTCATGTCTAATAATTGAGTAGCTGGGGATGGATACCTCAGCATCAGTGTGGTGGGGCTTTAGCCAGGTTTCTGATATGATCAGGATATCAGAGCGTAATGATAGGACAATGGTTTGCAGCGTGGTTATTTTGTTTAGTATACTGCAGGAGTTGAGGTGCAGGATTCTGAGGCCTTTTGGAAAAGAAAATGGAGTGGTGGAGTTGGGGGTCAGGGTTGGCTTTGATATCTCCAGCCAGGAGGAGTAGCAGCACGATATATTGTTTGGTTTTATGCCAGAGGAATTTGGGTCTGGGGGCTAGGGTGGAACCTAGAGAGGTAGATGGAGGATTGCATAGGGCTGGGAGGCGGAGGGCTGTTTGACCTGGGTGGAAAGAGGGGAGCAGGATGGTGGCGCTAATGGCCCAGTTGTGCAGTTGAACATGGGACACTTGTTGGGGGGTGCTGACAGAAGTGGGCTGGGGAATAATGGAGGGGTACATGGCTGGGAGCGGTTGCCATTACGGGTGGATAGCTGGGGGGAGGGAGGCTAGTGGGGCTAGTGTGAGAAATAGCAAGGTCAGAAAAGGAATCACTGTGGCAAGAGAGTAGAGCAAGTAGGAGAGAGGAATAGTGGCCACTAGAGGTTGCAGCTGATAAGCTGCAAATGGGAGAGTGGGCTAATAGGCTGTGGAGTCACGTGACCGATTGCTATAAAGCTAGGAGCTCTCCAAGGGTGGTGGGGGCGAGCGGCGCTTTAGCATCAATGGCCAAAAACACTGCCTCGATTTGATTCACTGCTGTGCTGTGAACTGTGTCCCGACCTGTCTCTTTGCTGCTTTGGGGGGGGTATTGCCTCGAGACGTCGGGACAGCCTTCAACCGTGCAGTCCTACAAGGTCTCCTATCATAGTTGTCCCCCCACATGGACATAACTGCTTGGGATTCTCCCAAAGTAATGACGTACTGCAAGAGACCATTCCTTGGAAGATAGTACAGTTACGTAAAATCTTGCCATAACAGTAGATCTTAGAGGAATGTCTCTTGCAGCAAGTACAGTCCCGCCCTCCGTCCCCCTCCTTCTCTAACAGAGCAAATTCTGCTCCAGTGACTTAGGGTTGGGACTCTTTGGTACCTCAGCTTCCCCTCAGTCCTCGCCTTGCAAGCTGAATCCAGCGGGGGAACTGAGGATACCAGGGATCGCCTACATTTATATAGGAAGCAGGACATGATGTCATGTGTGGGAGGTCCGTGGTGAAAACTGCTAGAAGAGCTGCCGTGTGACAGCGCCGTCTGCTGGAAACTCCCAGAAGTAATGTCTTACTGCAAGAGACATTCCTTGAAGATCTACTGTTACGGTAAGATTTTACGTAACTGTACTTTCTAGGAGTGGTATATAGTTCACATCCACACCACCCACCCACTTGACCTCCCTTGGCAAGTGGCATATGGATTCCTGCTTCCAATGTGTAAGATTTGACATATTGGAACAGAGCTAGAGAATATACCACCTTGGTGAGAGGAGCCTAGCATAGAGACATTCCGATGAATCGGCACTGCAGGTGGAACTGCCATCATGTGGATGTGAACTATATCCACTCCTAGAACTACAGTTACAGGAGAATAAGTTATTTTCCTAGGGACATGGATATGTTGTTCATCCACACTGTCTGGCAGGTGTCCTTGCCGCTTTAAATCTTGCCGGAAGGTCTTCAAGCTGGCTCCTCCCACCCACCCGGGTGGTAAAACTCTCGGCTCCGCCCCATGATGCCAGATCTTCCTTACCGCTTGAAAGCTCAGGTTCCCTCCTTATCGCTCTGCGTATAAGACTGGTTCCTAACTCTTCGGTTTTGCGAATTTAAATGTTTTTGCATTTCTAGACTTCGGTCTTCTGTCCCTCCCGGCTGCGATGGACAATTCGACTCCCGGTTTTTCGGAGATGCCCTTGCGGGCAGAAGATGTCTCGGACGGATCCGCACTCCACGTGTGTCTACTGTCTAGGCCTTGAGCACGACCCGCAGGCTTGCGACCTGTGCTCTTCCTTTTCGGCCTACGTCCTCGAAGACCGTGCTGCCCGTTTACAACTGGGGCGTCGAGAAGCGTTCCCTCCGTGAAGTCAAGAGGCCCGTCGGCCAGGTTTCATAGCCGGTGGCTCCGGCGGATCAGCTAGAGCAGATGATCGCCTCAAGAGGAGGCGGTGCGGGCCGCATCTTCCTCGGTCGCGGCATTTATCCCGCTCTCCTTGGGTTCCTCTTATACAGCTTCCTTTAAGGAGCTTTGTCTGTCCCTCTCCACTAAGGGAGAGGGACCAACATCTGCTGGACCTTCTTCTCGGTCCAAAAAGAAAGACAAGGGTAAGTCCCTCAGTCAACGCTCTTGGGAGTGGGAAAGGTCCCTCTCCCCGAGTTGTCGGCCATCGACTTCGGTCGATCGTTCGGCTTTGGCCACTGGTCTCACGGTGTCCCCGTCAGGTCAGCTGACCGAGACTCCCGTCGACACAGTCGAGATTTTTCTCGACCCATTGGATGGGTTGTCGCCAGGCAAAGCCGAGAATCCTTTCTCCCTGGTTCCCCCGGTGGGAGTTGAGGATCCCGTGGGCTTGCCAGTGCCTCCGGTTCCAGAGCCCTCGGGTGAACCCTCTGAGCAGAGGGGAGAGCCGGTTCCACCCGTCCCCTCCCGCACCGTCCTCGGAAAAGCCGAGGTTCTTGGTCTCGGACTTCTTCGCGGTCCAGCCGATCCCGCCGTCATAGGCGGTCTCGATCTCAGCACACGTGATAGCCAGCGCCGCCCGCTCATCCCTAATCCTCCTCCTCGGACGAGGGAGGCGGCGTGAATTACGTCCGATGATACGAGAACCTCATGTGGCAACAGCTCCCTTCTGGCCGGGAACAAGCGCGCCGTGCGCCACCCGGCCATTAAGTGGCTGTCACGGACGACGAACAACCCCTCGACTTACCCGAGGAGCCTGTTCCCAAGCCGGTTGTTCGGCCAAAACCAGCTGCTCCACCGATTCCGGTGGAACCTCCGCCTCCACAGCTGTTATTTGGGGCTCCGACCAAGAATTCTCAGTCAGCTCAGGGCCTGCCCCATAGGCTGTCTGTTACCCTCACTCCCGATCGACCTTGGCAGGTGGAGGGTGGCTCAGGCCCGAGGCAGCTCTTTGCGGACTCCGAGTCCGACGACGATTCCTCCCTTTTCTCCAGGCGAGTAGACTTGGAGTCCTCTGGAGGTCAGTCGCTGGACGATAGCCCTTCGTCCTATCTGGGATTGCTTCGGCTCATCTCAGAGTCCACCGGGATGAAGCTCGGACCCATGTCTAAGCGGGCCAAGTATCCCCTCACGGAGATACTGGACCGAGGGGATTCCCCTACGGAGGCCTTTCCGGTGGCCGAGGCCATAGTGGGCCCAGCCTTGGAGCTCTGGCAGCGCCCTGCTTCCTGTCCTGCGCCCTCGGCCAGGATGGCCAGGAAGTATGCGGTCCCTACCGGTTCCTTGTCCGGTTTTTCGGAACACCCCTCAGCCGAGGGGCTAGTTACCGACAGCATTTTCCGGCGTGCCGGGAACGCTAGGGACATGGACAAACCTCCCGACAAGGAGTCCAAGAAATTGGACTATACCGGGCGCAAAGTCTACGCTGCGTCCTCCCTCAGCCTTCGTCAGTCCAGTTCGGCCGTACTCATGGCACATTTCTCTCATGCCCTGTTGGGCTTCCTGGGCAAGGTAGTTCCTCATCTTCCGGCGAACCTGCAGACCACGGTTAGGCAGGTGCGGGACCAGGGCAGGGCAGTGGCCAAACAGCAGCTTCAGACTGCTCTGGACATTGGAGACTCATGTGCCAGGTCAGTAGCGGCCGCAGTGGCTATGCGCTGTCGGGCATGACTGAGGATATCCACCTTCACTTCGGATACCCAGCACAAGTTGGCGGATGTCCCCTTCCTGGGGACTGACCTTTTCGGCCCTGGGGTGGAAGGTCACCTACAGAGGATCGAGAAGTCCAGTGCTACCTTGGACTCGGTCTCATCCGCACAGAAGGACAAAGGCCGCAGACCACAGCCTAAGCCCTTTCGTCCCTCTGCGCCCGCGGCACGTCCGGCCCAGCAACGTCAGGGCCAGCAGGCACGAGCATGGCATCCCAAACCCAAGCCCTAGGCTTCCTCCTCCAGGAAGCAGGGAGATAAAGGCCCCGGAGGTCCCTCAGCCGGTCCCTCCTCCAAGCCTGCCCAGTGTCGGGTTGAGGGGTGTTGCCCCCAACCCATCACCTCACCCCCAGGTTCCCCATTAGAGGTGACTCGCCACTTTCTTTCCGCCTGGTCGTTATTACCACAGATTGAGGTGGGTGTTGGAAGTGGTCGGAAAGGGCCTGCCTCTGGAGTTCGAGCAGGCCCCGCCCTTCAGAGCCGTCGCACCTCGGGGGGCCTCAGGGTCCGCAGCTTCACTGTTGGCTCGCCAAGCCGACATCGCTCTCCTCCTCGAGAAGGAGGTGATCAGAGAGGTAGCGGACCCTCCCTCAGACCCGGGGTTTGTGTCCAGGTACTTCCTGGTTCCGAGACGGACGGGGAGCTGGCGCCCCATTCTCGACCTGCATGACCTAAACAAGTTCCTAAGGTCTCGGACCTTCAGGATGGTCACTCTGGCTCAGATAGTACCATCCTTGGAACGCGATGTGGTTCTGCTCTCTGGACCTGCAGGACGCGTTCTTTCACGTCCCTATCCGTCCGTCAAATCAGAGATTCCTTCGCTTTCGAGCGGAGGGATCCCTTTTCGAGTTCCGAGCCATGCCCTTCGGCTTGTCTCCAGCTCCCAGGGTCTTCATCAAATGCATGGCAGTGGTGACAGCATTCCTGCAGCGCCGAGGGGTCCAGGTGTACCCGTACCTGGACGACTGGCTGATAGCAACCCCCTCCAGGCAGGAGGTGGAGCGGTCCAGAGATCTGGCCCTCCAGGTTTGCTCTCAAGTCGGCAATCTCATGAATGAGGCCAAGTCAGAACTCAAGCCGAAGCAGGTGATTCTTTTCATCGGGGCAGAGCTCGACTCTCTTCGAGCCAGGGCCGAGGTTCTTTCCTCCTTTGCCCAATCATTTCTGGTTGGGCAATCGCGCCCTGCCCGGGACTTCCTGCGCCTCCTGGGTCTCATGGTGGCCTGTACCAGCGTAGTCTGCTGGGCCCGCTGAAACATGCGCCCCCTTCAATGGGGGCTGGCCAGCCAGTGGTCTCAACGCTGCTATCCATTGGACCAGCTAGTGATGGTGACCCAGGGGATGTGGAACGCTCTCCAGTGGTGGACCATTCCAGTTCATCTGCAGGAGGGCATCCCGTTTGTCCGCCCCGAGCCGACAGTCTCTCTATCGACCAATGCCTCTCTGATGGGTTGGGGTGTCCATCTGGGGGAACACCGAGCGCACGGCCTCTGGTCCCCACGGGAGTCTCGATGTCACATCAACCTGCTGGAGCTCTGAGCAGTCCGCCTAGCTCTCACTGCCTTTGCTCCGTTTCTCCGGGGTCAAGTGGTCCGAGTCCAGGCGGACAATACCACGACCATGTACTATCTAAACCGCCAGGGCGGGGAGGCGCGCTCCATGCTTCTATGCGAAGCTCTCCGCATTTGGTCACTTCATGCGCAGCCTGGGCGGATCTCCTAGCCATTCACGTGGCAGGAGCCTCCAACACCCTGGCCGATGCCCTAGCGGGATAGGGGCCTGCCCCACGAGTGGTCTCTCCTGCCGGAGGTAGTACAAGATCTATTCTCCCATTGGGGCACACCTCAGGTGGACCTGTTTGCCCCAGGAGAACGCAAGCTGAGGCTGTTCCATGCCCCCCTCAGCAGGGCTCACTGCAGGAGGATGCCTTCTCGAGGCAGTGGACCCCGGGCCTCTTCTACGCCTTTCCCCCATTCCCCTTGATACTCAAGGTGCTTCTCAAAGCAAGGAGGGACAAGGCGCAGGTGATTCTGATAGCCCCAGACTGGCCCCGCCAGTTGTGGTACCCAGATCTCCTCAGCCTCAGCTCCAGGCTCCCAAGGCAGCTTCCAGGTCGCCCGGACCTGCTCTCAGTCAATCAGGGGAAGGTGTTCCATCCGGACCTTCAATCCCTGCACCTGACGGCCTGGTTCCTGAGCGGCTAGAGTTCCAGGCCTTGGGTCTTTCCGACGAGGTCCTCAATGTAGTTGAGGCGTCCCGTAAGGAGTCGACCAGGAAATGCTACGCCTTCAAATGGAAGAGATTTTCCATTTGGTGTCAGGGTAAGGGCCTTGACCCTTCCTCCTGTTTCCTGGCGAACATATTGGACTACCTCTGGTCCCTTTCTCATCAAGGGCTTAGGTCGTCGACCCTTAAGGTGCACCTGGCAGCCATCTCTGCTTACCGGGCGCGGGCTGGGGAGCAGTCGGTGGCACAGGAGAAGGTGGTCTGGCGCTTTTTCAAAGGCCTTGATCACATTTCCCCTCCGGTGCGAGAACCTCCACCTCCATGGGATCTACTGCTGGTACTGGCAAGCTCATGGGCAAGCCATTCGAACCAATGCACAGGTGTGACTCTCTCACCTGTAGCGTGGAAGTCGCCTTCTTGGTGGCTATCACGTCAGCCAGAAGGATGGGAGAGCTCCAGGCACTTTCCATCGAGTCTCCTTACCTGGTCTTCCACAGGGACAAGGTTGTCTGCGACCCCACCGAAATTCCTTCTGAAGGTGGTGTCGGAGTTTCACCTAACCAGGTGTTGACTCTGCCGGTGTTCTACCCCAATCACACCTCGGAGGCCGAATATAGGCTCCATACTCTGGACCCTAGAAGGCGCTGCTTACTATAAGGAGCACACGAAGAAATTCGGGAGAGGTTCGCCAGCTGTTTGTCACCACACTGAAGCCGCACCTGGCAGACCTGCAGCCAAGCGGACGATAAGCAGGTGGGTCACCTCCTGCATAGATCTCTGCTATAAGTTGGAGGGCACGGAGCCTCTCAGAGGGATAAGAGCTCATTCTACCCGCCATACTGCTGCATCGGTGGCTGCTTCCAGGGACGTCCCTATCCAGGAAATCTGCAGGGCTGCTACCTGGAAGTCAGGACACACCTTCATCACCCACTACCACATCGACCTTGAGTCACGCCGGGATGCTGGTTTGGGGGCCTCTGCTCTCCAGTCTCTATTCCCTAAGTAGGGGTGTGCCTTGCCTCCTTCTCCCCGGAGAACTACTAGAGTCTGTTAGACAGTGTGGATGAACAACATATCCATGTCCCTAGAAATACAGGTTACTCACCTGTAACAGGAGTTCTAGGAATGGTATATGTTGTTCATCCTGACCAAACCTCCTATGGCCCGACGCACTATAACCTGAGCTTCCAGGCCAGATCTGGCCGTGGGGTGGAGTGAGTTTTACCACCCGGTGGGTGGGAGGGAGCCAGCTTGAAGACAATACAACATTGCTAGTACTGCTTGTGAAAATGCACTTGATATTACAAATACTGTGCATGAAAAGAAGCTAAGCAAACAAAAAAAAAGCTAGTTTTCAGTGCATTACTGAAACTGCAAACACTGATGTGCCCCTCACATTGGTCAAAGGGCAGATAGCTCCTTCTTTCCCCAAGCAATCCCAAGTGCCGCACACACGGAATCATGGCACACCACCCGATGACATCACTGTGGAAGCTTTTGATTGATGCAATGGAGGCAGAAGAGGTTTGTCATACTTACCAGCATTCCATTCCTAGGTTAAAGATAATGTAGGATTGCACCAAAACCTTCCTCAAGAGTTCTTCTGTTTTTTGAGGAAAACTCAGAGTGATTACTGTACACGGGCTGCAGCGACACAGCTCATTTATAATTTTGGCAAGTTAAAATCTCTGTTTTTTTTTCAATCTGTATACAGCAAATAGGCATAAAAGATATTAAGGCAGCGTGCCTTCTGTAGAATAAATGCTCCACAAATTGTGCAAGATATCCTACTGAGGTTCTGGACTCCAGATGGCAGCTGTCAGAAACAAATTTGTGAACTTGCTGCCTGTGTTGTTCAGGACATACTGAAACAAACAATATATACAGTAGTCAATATATGAAGTCATCTGAATGCATTTAACAACTGGGTCCCAGACATCCGGTGACGTCATCAGCCCCATGAGCTGCTGACCCCTGAGCTCTGCTGCACAAGTAAGAAAAACTCCTCAGATAAGCAGATAAGTTTCACTACAAAGCCCCCAAGGCTCCATCCACACTACACCACTTAAAATCTGTAACGCTTCCAAACCGTTACAGACCGTAAACGGTACAGTGTGTCCACACTGCCAGTGAACAGTTAGATAACAGATTGAAAACAGTACAGCCTGTCTATATTGTGTGATAGTGTGTGTGGTCCCAACCCCGTCAAAGCAGAGCATATCCCATAGCGCACCTGGTGAGGACAGCTTTGATGATAGGCACCCACCCGCAATACATATGGGGTAGTATGCATCTGAACAAGCCACAATGTGCAACTGACAGTATGGCAATGATTTGTGACACACCTGTTGTGAGGAGGCGACAGGGAGAAAGCGCGAGGGGGAAGAGGTCTGCATGTTCGATTCAGGGAGGTACTGCAATGAGAGGGAGAGAGAGTGTGTGACATGACAACATGTCCAACAGGGGTAGGGCACCAGGGCATAACAGCCGGGCAGGTACTGCTGCCAAATGGCTGATGGCAGCCCCTTCACTACTGCCGTCGGTGTACCCCACTGCTCCGCCGTACACAGTGCCACACATCTATTGGCCACCGCAGCGGTGTTACACGTCGCACTCAGGAGCTCAACCACTGTATGTGTGCACTACGGGCACCGCTCTGCAGGTAGTATTGATGCCACAGCTCTGATGGGCAGGCAGGGTACTCCCAGCGCCCGTCACAGTGAGAAGCATCATCACAGGCAGTATATGCATACTTCAGGAGGCGGCTCTCAGGGAGGCATGTGAGGACAGGGGGTAGGTCAGGTGGGGACACGGGGGTAAACTAGGGGTGGGCATACTGCTGTAGGTTAGGTTACCGTGCTATGGAGGCTGCCCAGTATTGCAGTCTGTGCTCGTGCCCCACACTGCCATTGGTATGCCCTGGTATCCTCCAACCCCCCTGCAGTGCATACAGGTATAGTGAGGGACTGGAGGCTACATGGTGGAGCGTTTAGACACACACAGGTAACGTTACAGAACTGCAACTTTTACAGGAATCATTGTTGAAACCACCTCACAACAGGTTTCTGTAACGGTTCGGAAAATGCCTTTTGTAACGTTACCAGTGTAAACACAAACCGTTATGGTAACTGTTTAAGCCCTCTGTAACATTACAGAAGGGGTTTACTGGTGTAGTGTGGACAGGGCCTCAGTGGCTTCAGGGAGTGACCATGGAGACAGATGGACTTGTTCCAAGATACAACTACTGCTCACCAAGCCCGATGGTAGATGATCCAGTTCGGAGAGCAGCACTTGCAGCAAAAGCTCTTCTCCAGTCAACCTGTAGGGCCCAGATGTAGAAGCAGATGCAGAGACTGAACGACTTACTCAGTTGCACTTTGAAAGGCTGCTGGCAGAAATAAAAATTTTCAGAACAGAAAATGAACACAAAGTTGTTGCTGAGGCACAGGTCAGGAAGCATAGGGAAAAAAACAGAAGCAGTTGTAGAATTTAAAATATTTCTCTACTATAGCAGAAACATAAAAATATAAACTTGTTCATATTCACTGTACAGAGGCAACATAAAATAAAGTTTTCTTTCAGTTTCTGTGTCCCTTGTTCTTCCAATCTTTCTTGCAGTTGCAGCTTAGCTCTTATAAGTCCTTTCAGTCCCTATCCTTAGTAAGCATCCTGTTTTTGTAAATATCAGGCAGGGCTGCTAGAACACAGTGTGCTTGAGCTGAGAGGCCCCATTTGCACAGCTTTTGCAAAAGGCTTAAACATGTGCACTCAAGTAACCTCTAGCTTCCAACAGCTTTTTTCAGACATCTCAAATTATAATTATATACTGTAGATTTCAACAGTAATGCTATATATTTTCCAAACACAAGGGATCCCAATATCAGTTACATTTCCATACAAAGAACTGTACATATTCTTGTGTTAGCAGAAATGCAAGAGGAAAAAAACAGACAGCAAGGGAAAACTGAGAGACAGTGAGAGGCAAAGACTTGCGAGATTGTCGGGGTGATCAAGTCTGAAGTGTCACAGGAAAATGTGGTTATGCAACCAGACAGACAGACAGGAAAGGACAGATCCTTGCATTTAAACACTTTGTAGAACAACTGTGACTGGGTCCTATTCTACCCTGTCACATACACCCCCTCCTTAAGAGGGAACCTGTTTTATTAAACAGGTTTCCAAACCTTTTTATTAATTCTCTAACAATTGCTGCTTTCAGAAATTAAGCACATATACTTTACCTGTTGTTCTATAACAGTACAGCAAACAGTAAAGTTCAAACCCTACATTTGTTTTCAACCTTCAGAACCTTCAATTCCTGATCCATATATTTGTATCATTTAACATTTTTACTCCTCCTTTGTTGCGGAGCGGGCCCCAACGGCCGCAGGCATCCGAGCCCCCGGACCAGGTCTGGTATACGCTACAGTGCCTGACATGCACAGGTCCCGATGAAATTGACGGAACCCCCCTCAGTGGCCCGTGACCTGGAACCAGGTGGTCACGCCTCTCATGTCCGGGGGCTCGGGGCATGGCCATGAGCTGCCGCGTTCGCCCCACAGTTTTCCACCGTTACTTGCCCTAGGGAGCCGGACTTGCAGTGATGTCTGCTGCACCTTGCATGCATACGTCCACCGTGCTCCCTTCCCTTGGAATGCACGCCACTGACAGTGCGTCCAGCCTCTGCTAGGCACCACTGCCACGTGCCACATACCCCGTACCCACCTCAGAGGAAGGAGAGCGTTCTTGGGGTGCTCAATCCTTCCTCTCCCCTGCCAGCCCCCGGCACCCCGAGTCCATTCCTGAACCTGGGTCGCCAGGGTGGCGTGAGGTGTGGCATCCAGCACCTCAACCCTCAGCACCACCGGACCGGCCTACCGATCCATATCTTGACAGAAAATCAGCATTGCTATTCTCTTTACTAGATTTCTGTATCACTGTGAATTTAAATGGCTGTAGTGCCAGGTACCACCTTGTGATTTGGGGTTTTTATCTTTCATCTGGTTAAGCCAACAGACAGGAGTGTGATCAGTTACAAGAACAAAATCAGTCCCTATCAAATAAAACTTAAAGGACTCAATGGCTCACTTTGCTGCTAAACATTTCTTCTAGGGACATGGATATGTTGTTCATCCACACTGTCTGGCAGGTTCCTTGCTGCTTTAAATCTTGCCAGAAGGTCTTCAAGTTGGATCCTCCCAACCACCTGGGTGGTAAAACTCTCGGCTCTGCCCCATGATGTCAGATCTTCCTTACCGCTTGGAAGCTCAGGTTCCCTCCTTAACGCTCTGCGTGATAGACTGGATCATAATTCTTCGGTTCATGCGAAACTCATTTTAAAATTTTCAAGACTTCGGTCATCTTTCTTCCTCGCGGCTGCGATGGACAAATCGACTCCCGGATTTCAGCGGTGCCCTTGTGGGCAGACGATGTCCAGGATGGACCCGCACTCCACGTGTGTCTACTGCCTCGGCCTAGAACACGACCCACAGGCCTGCGAGTCATGCCGTTCGTTTTCGGCCAACGTCCTGGAGGACCGCGCTGCCCGGTTACAGCTTGGGCGCTCTGAGAAGTGCTACCCGCCGGTTAAGTCGAAGGAGGCCCGTTAGGCGGTTCCGTGGCGGCTGGCTCAGCTGAGCAACTCGAGCAGATGATCACCCTCGAGGAGGAGGCAGCCCAGGCCGCATCATCCTCTTCCTCGGTCGCCGACATATATCCCCTCTCTGGGTACCTCATATTCAGCTTCATTCAGGAGCTTTGCCAGTCCCTTTCCACGAAGGAGAGGGCCATCGGGACATTCCTCTCGGTCCAAGAGAGGACTCAAAGGGTAAGTCCCATCGTCTGCGTTCGATGGGATAGGAGGAGAGTCTCCTTCCCGGACAGCCGACTATCGACTTTGGTCGAGGTTGTGGCTAAGGCCGCTAGCTTCCGGCGTCCCCGTCAGAGCCAGCGGCTGGAGACGCCATCGTCCTTGATCGAGATTTTTCTCGACCGTCCAGGACCGAGCTGTCGACTGGTGAGGTCGACAGTCCTTCTTCACCAGTTCCCGGTGGAGACCGAGGATCTGCCTGCGCCCCCAGTGCAGCAGTCCCCGGTTAAGGCTTCCGAGCCGAGGGAAGAGCGGGTGTCCCCCACTCCTTCCAAGACCTGTCCTCAGAAACACCGAGGATCTCGGTCTCGGACTTCGTCTCGGTCCAGCCGATCCTGCCGACATCGGCGGTCTCGGTCTCGGCACCGAGGTAAGCGGCGCGGCCGCTCATCCTCATCTTCCTCCTTGGAAGAGGAGAGGCTTCGGCGCAAATTGCCTCGACGCTACGAGGACCTGATGTGGCAGCAGTTACTTCTGTCCGGGAACAAGTCGACGCCGTCACCTTCCCCGCCATCAAGTGGCTGTCACCTGAGCGGCCGAAACGACCCCTCGCTGTAGATGAGGTGCCCAAGCCTGGGCCGGTTGTTCAGCCAAAACCAGCTGCCCCACCGATTGTGGTGGAATCTCCGCCTCCACAACCGAAATCGGGGGCGCCGACCAAGGACTCTCGGTTGGGTCAAGGCCTGCCCCACAGGTTGTCGGTCACCCTCACTCCTGACCGTCCCCAGCAGGTGGAGGGTGGCTCAGGTCCCAGGCAGCTCTTCGTGGACTCCTCCGAGTCCGACGACGAATCCTCCCTGTTCTCCAGGCCTGTTGACCTGGAGTCCTCTGGGGGCCAGTTGTTGGACGAAAGCCCATCGTCCTTCATGGGTTTGCTTCGGCTCATCTCGGAGTCCACTGGGATGCAGCTTGAACCGATATCCAAGCGGGCCAAGTATCCCCTGACGGAGATGCTGGACTGAGGGGATTCACCCACGGAGGCCTTTCCGGTGGCTGAAACCATTGTTGGCCCAGCCCTGGAGCTCTGGCAGTGGCCTGCTTCCTGCCTTACACCTTCGGCCAAGATGGCCAGGAAGTATGCGGTCCCTACCGGCTCTTTGCCCGTTTTTTCGGAACACCCCTCTGCCGAGGGGTTGGTCACCGACAGCGTTTTCCGGCGTTCCGGGAATGCTAGAGACGTGGACAAGCCCCCCGACAAGGAGTCCAAAAAGCTGGACTACGCCGGGTGCAAGGTGTACGCTGCATCCCCCCTTGGCCTCTGCCAGGCCAGCTCGGCCGTGCTGATGGCACACTTCTCCCACGCCCTCATGGGCTCCCTGGATGAGGTGATCCCTCATCTCCCGGCCGACCTGCAGACCCACGGTCCGGCAGGTGCGGGACCAGTGCGGTCCAGCAGGTGCGGGACCAGGGTAGGGCAGTGGCTAAGCAGCGGCAAAGCGGCTCTGGACGCAGAGGAGACTCCTGTGCCAGATCGGTTCTTGCCAGCGGTGGCCATGCGCCATGAGCATGGCTGAGGATATCCACCTTCCGCGGCAGATACCCAGCACAAATTGGCGGATGTCCCCTTCCTGGGGACCGACCTCTTCGGCCCTGGGTGGAAGGTCACCTCCAGCGGATTGAAAAGTCCAGTGCCACTCTGGAATCAGTTACCTCCGCCGAGGAAGGACAAGGTCGCCGACAGCAGCAGCAGCACAAGTCCTTTTCGGCCCTTCTGTGTGCCTGTGGCACGTCATTGCTTCCAGCACCAGGGCCAGCAGGCTTGTGCTTGGCATCCCAAACCCAAGCCATGGCTTCCTCCAATAGGAAGCAGGGAGGTAAAAGCCCTGGAGGTCCCTCGGCCGGTCCCTCCTCCAAGCCTGCAAAGTGACGGGTTAAGGGGTGTCGCCCCCAGCCTTGTCTCTCCCCCCGGGGACGGCTCCACCACTTCCTTTCTGCCTGGTCCGCTATCACCATGGACCACTGGGTATTGGAGATGGTAGGAAAGGGCCTGCCTCTGGAGTTCGAGCAGGCCCCACCCTTCCGAGCTGTCGCCCCTCAGGGTGCCACGGGTTTGCAGCCTCTCTGTTGGCCCTCTGAGCCGATATTGCCCTGCTCCTCGAAAAAGAGGTGATCAGAAAGGTGGCAGATCCTCCTCCAGACCCGGGGTTTGTGTCCAGGTACTTCCTGGTCCCAAAACGGATGGGGGCTGACGCCCCATTCTCGACCTGCATGACCTGAACAGGTTCCTAAGGTCTCGGACCTTCAGAATGGTCACTGTGACTCAGATAATCCCATCCTTGAATGAGGCGTGTGGTTCTGTTCCCTGGACCTTCAGGACGCGTTCTTTCACGTCCCAATCCGTCCGTCCCACCAGAGATTCCTCCACTTCAGAGCGGAGGGATCCCTTTACAAGTTCCGGGCCATGCCCTTCGGTCTTTCCGTGGCTCCCAGGGTCTTCACCAAATGCATGGCAGTGGTGACAGCATTTCTGCAGCGCGAAGGGTCCAGGTGTACCCTACCTGGATGACTGGCTGATTGCAGCCCCTCAGGCGGAGGTGGGTGGTCAGAGATCTGGCCCTCCAGGTTTGCTCTCAGGTTGGCCTCCTCATCAACGAGGCCAAGTCGGAACTCGTGCCAAAGCAGGTGATACAATTCATCGGGGCAGAGCTCGACTCTCTACGAGCCAGAGCACGACTCCCGGTGGACAGGGCCGAGGTTCTTTCCTCCTTTGCCCAATCATTTCAGGTTGGGCAATATTGCTGTGCCCGGGACTTCCTGCGCCTCCTGGGCCTTATGGCGGCCTGCACCAGCGTGGTCCGTTGGGCCCGCTGGTACATGCGTCCCCTTCAGTGGGGACTGGCCAGCCAATGGTCACAGCACTTAGATCCGCTGGATCAGCTAGTGACAGTGACCCAGGGGATGTGGAACGCTCTCCAGTGGTGGACCCTTCCAGCACATCTGCAAGAGGGCATCCCGTTTGTGTGCCCTGAGCCAACAGTCTCTCTATTAACCGATGCCTCTCTGATGGGTTGGGGTGCCCATCTGGGAGAGTACAGAGCGCACAGCCTCTGGTCCCCTCGGGAGTCCCGATGCCATATCAACCTGCTGGAGCTTCGAGTGGTCCATCTAGCCTTCACCGCCTTCGCTCCGTTTCTGCGGGGTCAAGTGGTTCAGGTCCAGATGGACAATACCATGACCATGTATTACCTAAACCGCCAGGGCGGGACGCGCTCCATGCCCCTGTTCAGGGAAGCTCTCCGCATTTGGTCACTCGTGCGCAGCCTGGAGGCGTATCTCCTCGCCATTCATGTGGCAGGAGACTCCAACACTCTGGCCGATGCCCTAAGCCGGATAGGGGCTGCGTCTCACGAGTGGTCTCTCCTGCCGGAGGTAGTACAAGATCTCTTCTCCCACTGGGGCACGCCTCAGGCGGATCTGTTTGCCTCCAGGGAGAATGCGAAGCTGAGACTGTTTCATGCCTGCCCCTCTCAGCAGGGCTTGCTGCAGGGGGATGCCTTCTCGAGGCCGTGGACCCCGGGCCTCTTCTACGCCTTTCCCCTATTTCCCTTGATCCACAAGGTGCTTCTCAAGGCGAGGAGGGACAAGGCGCAGGTGATTCTGGTAGCCCCAGACTAGCCCCGCCAGTTCTAGTATCCAGATCTCCTCAGTCTCAGCTCCAGGCTCCCAAGGCGGCTTCCAGCCCGCCCGGACCTGATCTCAGTCAATCAGGGGAAGGTATTCCATCCGGACCTTCAATCCTTGCACCTGACGGCCTGGTTCCTGAGCGGCTAGAGTACCAGGCCTTGGGTCTTTCCGACGAGGTCCTCAGCATTGTTTAGGCGTCCCGTAAGGAGTTGACCAGAAAATGCTATGCCTTCAAATGGAAGAGACTCTCCATCTGGTGTCAGGGCAAGGGGTTGGACCCTTCCTCCTGTTCCTTGGCAAGCATTCTGGACTACCTGTGGTCCCTTTCTCAGCTAGGGCTTCGGTCGACAACCCTTAAGGTGCACCTGGCAGCCATCTCTGCTTGCAGGTGGGGCGAGAGCAGTTGGTGGCACAGGAGAAGGTGGTCGGACGCTTTGTCAAAGGCCTTGATCACATATTCCCTCCGGTGCGAGAAGCTCCACCTCCGTGGGATCTACTGCTGGTATTGGCTAAGCTCATGGGCAAGCCATTCGAACCGATGCACAGGTGTGACATCAATCACCTGTCGTGGAAGACTGCCTTCTCGGTGGCTATCACGTCAGCCAGAAGGATGGGAGAGCTCCAGGCGCTTTCCATTGAGTCTCCTTATCTGGTCTTCCACAGGGACAAGGTTGTCCTGTGCCCCCACCCAAAATTCCTTCTGAAGGTGGTGTCGGAGTTTCACCTTAACTAGGTGTTGACTCTGCTGGTGTTCTACCCCACTCACACCTCGGAGGCCGAATATAGGCTCCATACTTTGGACCCTAGAAGAGCGCTCACTTATTTTAAGGAGTGGATGGCTGAAGTTCAGGGAGAGGTTCGCCAGCTGTTTGTCACCTACGCTGAAGCCGCACCTGGCAGACCTGCAGCCAAGCGGACAATAGGCAGGTGGGTCACCTCCTGCATAGATCTCTGCTATAGGTTGGCGGGCATGGAGCCTCCCAGAGGGATAAGAGCTCATTCTACCCGCCATACCGCTGCATCGGTGGCTGCTTCCAGGGATGTCCCTATCCAGGAAATCTGCAGGGCTGCTGCCTAGAAGTCAACACACACCTTCATCACCCACTACCACATCGACCTTGAGTCACGCCGGGATGTTGGTTTTGGGGCCTCGGTTCTCCAGTCTTTATTTCCCAAGTAGGGGTGTGCGCCTTGCCTCCCTCCTCCCAGAGAACTGCTAGGAGTCTGCCAGACAGTGTGGATGAACAACATATCCATGTCCCTAGAACTACAGGTTACTCACCTGTGACAGGAGTTCTAGGAATGGTATATGTTGTTCATCCCTAGATTCTCCGACCTCCCGGCATTGACGTACAACCTGGCTTTCATCGGGCTAGATCTGGTGTCATGGGGCGGAGCCGAGAGTTTTACCACCCAGGTGGGTGGGAGGAGCCAGCTTGAAGACCTTCCGGCAAGATTTAAAGTGGCAAGGAACCTGCCAGACAGTGTGGATGAACAACATATACCATTCCTAGAGCTCCTGTTACAGGTGAGTAACCTGTATTTTTCGATAGTGTAGTACCTTTTCTCTCTTGTCATGCAACTTCCTACTAATGTACAGAATAGGATGTTCTGTCCCATTAATAGTTTGACTCAGTACTGCACCTAGGCCTACCTTGGATGCATCTGTTTGTAGCAAAAATGGCTTCTCAAAGTCTGGGCTTCTTAAAACAGGGGCTGAATATAATGCAGCCTTAATGGCTTGAAAAGCTTCATCAACTCTGGGGTCCATTTCACATTATTTGGGTACCGTTTTTTCATGAGTTCAGTGAGGTGAGTAGCTAACTCTGCAAAGTTGGGAACAAATCTCCAATAATAACCAGCCAGCCCCAAAAATGACTTGACATGTTTTTGTTTTAGGTACTGGGCTGTTAGCTACAGCTTCTATTTTAGAAATCTCTTTCTTAACTTCTCCATTTCCCAACACATAGCCCAAATATCTGGTTTCCTGCATGCCTAATGCACATTTGGTAGGATTAATAGTCAGACCTGCATTTTTGATAGCTTGGACAACTGCTCATAGGTGTTCCAGGTGACTTTTCCAGTCTGGACTGTACACCACGATATCATCCAGGTAGGTACACAGCACAATAACCAGTGTGAGGGGATACAATTACATCCTTGCACCGCTGGAATGTAGCTGGCGTACCATGTAAACCAAATGGCATGGTGGTGAACTGATAGAATTCTTAAGGGGTGGCAAATGCAGTTTTATCTTAGGATTCTTTAGCTAGAGGTATTTGCCAGTAACCCTTGGTGAGATCGAGGGTACTCATATACTTTGCACTCCCCAGTCTGTCCACCAAATCATCTATTCTAAGCATAGGATAACTATCAAATTCTGACACTTGAAAAAGTTTCCTAAAATCAAGGCAAAATCTAACACCCCCTTCTTTTTGTTTACAGTTACCATGGGAGAAGCCAGCCCGGTGGCGCTGAGGGTTGAGGTGATGGACGCCACACCTCACGCCATGCCGGCAACCCGGGTTTGGAAATGGACTCGGGGCTCCGGGGGCTGGCAGGGGAGAGGAAGGATTGAGTGTCCCAAGACTGCTCTCCTTCCTCTAGGCTGGGTACGGGGTAAGTGGCGCCTAGTGGAGGCTGGGTGCACTGTCAGTGGCGTGCATTCTGAGGGGAGGGAGTGTGGCGGACGTCTGCAAACAAAACGGCAGCAGACGTCATTGCATGTCTGGCTTCCTAGGGGCAAGTAACGGTGGGAAATTGTGATGCAACCGCGGTGGCTCATGGCAGTGCCCCGAGCCCCTGGACATGAGAGGTGTGGCCAGCTGGTTCCAGTCCACGGGCCCCGGAAGTCCATTAATTCCCTTGGGCCTGTGTATGTCAGGTGCCTTCGTATCCAGACCTGGTCGGGGCTCGGGTGCCAGCGGTCGTAGCTCCACCTCAAGAACGGCAGGAAAAAATGTTAAATGGATGACAAAAAAAATTACCATGGGAGATGACCAAGTACTCCTCGACTCTATGATACCAAATTCTTTCATTTTTTGTATTTCCTTAACCATGTCGGCTCTTAACCACTCTGGCAACCTGTATGTTTTTTGCCTAATAGGACGAGCATTCCTTGCCACTATTACCTGTTCATTCCCTTTTGCTCGGCCTGGTACCTCGCTGCTATGGCGTCTGTCTTTACCATTTGGTAGTCCTCGGCCAAAGAAATAGCCTTTTCCCCACTCTCTAGTTGGTGTTCCTTTACCCACAGCTGCACATCTGTAGGCAAGATGTTAATGAATAGCTCCATGGCAAATGTGCCGATCTGTGGGACTGTTTTGCTGTCTGGTTGGATCCATTTTATCATAAGTTCTGTGAGTCAGATGAAGGCTTCTCGAGGATTGTCGACCAAATTGTACTTCAGAAATCGAAATCTCTGCCTGTAGGTCTCTCCGGAGATGTCATAACTTTTCAGGATTTCGCTTTTCACCAGGTCATGGTTTTCTGACTGTGCAGTGTCCATACTGCTGTAGGCAATTTGGGCTTTCCCTGTCAGGTAGGATACCAGTCTGATTGTCCATTGCTGCTTTGGCCATTGGCAGGCTGTGGCAACTCTGTCAAAGGTTGTCCTGTATGCCTCAGTATTATCTGAGGGACACAACTTTGTAAGTTTAATGGCTTTTAAGTTGCTTGCATTTTGCTGCTCATCTGGGTCTGTGCTGTATCCTCTTCCTTTGATTGCTTGCAGGGCATCCAGCCATCGCTGCTACTGTCGCTGCATCTCTTTTTCTCTCTGCTTCTCGGTCTCTTTTTGTTGTATAGCCCACCATTTGAAAAAGTCCATCAGGCTTTTAGGTTCTGTCACTGCCTGTTCTTTTTTCATAACTTGTGCTGGCTGTACAGTCTCAGACTGGACTTCTGTCTGTGCTAGTTTGGCTGCCATTCTCCTGGTAACCACTTCTGGACTTGCTGCTGCAGAATCCATACCTTCCTCTCTGCTTCCCTGGTACTAGATCCAGTACCCACGCACAAAACTCCTGTCTTAGGGTATGCATGGCTTTAATTCTACCGCTACCACTATCTGTCATTGAGGCACAGGTCAGGAAGCATAGGAAAAACCACGAGCAGTTGTAGAATTCACCAAAATATTTATTTACAGTAGCAAAAACATAAAAAAAATAAACTTGTTCATAATAACTATGTACAGAGGCAAAATAAAAGTTTTTTTTTCAGTCTCTGTGTGCCTTGTTCTTCTGATCTTTCTTGCAGTTGCCGCTTAGCTCTTATAAGTCCTTTCAATCCCCATCCTTAGCAAGCATCCTGTTTTTGTAAATATCAGACAGGGCTGCAAGAACACAGTGTGCTTGAGCTGAGAGGCCCCATTTGCACAGCTTTTGCAAAAGGCTTAAACATTTGTGCTCAGGTAACCTCTAGCTTCCAACAGCTTTTTGCAGTCATCTCAAATTATAATTATATACATTTCAACAGTAATGCTATATATTTTCCAGACACAAGGGATCCCAATATCAGTTACATCTCCATATGAAGAATTGTACATGTTCTTGTGTTAGCAGATATGCAAGGTGGAAAAACAGACAGCAAGGGAAAACTGAGAGACAGTGAGAGACAAAGAATTGCGAGATTGTTGGGGTGATGAAGTCTGAAGTTTCACAGGAAAATTTGGTTATGCAACCAGACAGACAGATAGACAGGAAAGGACAGATCCTTGCATTTAAACACTTTCTATAACAACTGGGACAGGGTCCTATTCTGCCCTGTCACAGAATTTAAAAAACCCGGTGCTAAACTGACCTCTGTGGAGGAAAGAATGGGGAAAGCGTAAGAATCAACTACGTGGAGGATGGTGCCCTGCAGCTCCGCACCATGACAGAGTGTCTTCTCAATCAAAACACTGAACTCCAGGAAAAGTGTTAGGACCTTGAAGCCCACTCTCCCCAGGACAATTTAAGATTATATGAACTCCTCAAGGATTCAGAGATAGGCTGCATGATGAATTTTTTTAGAAGATTTACTCTGAGATGTTCTGGCCCTTCCCTATAGAGTTACAATTCTGAATTGAGCAAGCTCATAGGGCATGGACTTCAGTGCTAACAGATGCTAATGCACAGCCTCGCTTGGTGGTAATGAAATTTTTGAGCTATAATGATGAAGAAATATTGAAAATTGCTTTGAGGTAACCATGAGGTCACCTGTAATGCTTCAGAAAAGTTTTTTGACCAGGACTATCCACCAGAAATCTTGAAAAAGAATTTGTCTTATGCTGATGTCTTGTGGACATTGAAGGCCCACCAGGTCAGGTTTTAAACCCCATATCCTGCAAAGTTAAGAGTATTTTGGGAATCTGGACCTGTGATTTATACCATACTGGAGGAAGCCACCAAAACCCTGGAGGACAAAGGATGAACTGTAAAACGTAGAGCATACAAGCCCTCCTGTCCAATCCCACCAGGATCTGAATGGCCTTCAGGTCAGTTCCAGAGACGTCAACCCACTAGCAAGAGAGCAGATCCCACCATGATGCAGGACATTCTAGGCATTCTGCAGTCCTTCTGGAGGGGAACAGCAAATTCAACTGCCGACGTTTTGGGTGACACTGTTCCTTTTCTCTTCATTTCAGGCATATAGCCTGCACAGCCTCTGCACGGACATATTGCCTGGGTAACCTGTTTTCCCCTACCTTACTTTACTTTACTGATTCGGAGACTGTTTGAGACTCTAATTCTTTTTGGAAAATACATAGCCTTCTGTTTGTTTAATATTGTCACTGGGACAACCCCCCACCCCACTCCCCCTCAATTTATAATGGTTGCAGCATACCTGTACTGCTTACTGTTATTGAAAATTGGTATTTTAGACCAGTCTAAGCAGCTGGGGGTGGGAGCTATTTGGACCCTTTTCCCCAGGATCAGGGAATTCCTTGGAGCCTGTGTGGTGTTCTTGGGCCCTCTTTCCTCGGGCATTCTGCTGGCCCGCTTATGGTCCCTTAAGACCCGCGGAGCATGTTTCTTCTAAAATCCTTTCTAGGGACGTGGATATAGTGTACTATCCACACTTCTGGTAGTATTCCTTTCCCCTTTAAATCCTGCCAGAATGTCTTCAAGCTGGCTTCTCCCACCCACCTGGGTGGTTACTCCCCTGGCATCGCCCTGTGACCGCAGATCTTCCTTTCTGCTGGAAGAAGAAGGTTCCCTCCTTACTGCTGTCATGCGGAGTAGGCTCTTTCCGTTCAAAAAAACTTTTAGATTGTAAATTCTTGTCTTTGAACAATCTCCCTCACCTCTCCCGTGATGGACAGCATGAAGTCAACTCCCAATTTCAAGATGTGTGCCTGTGGGCAGAAGATGTCCCAGACGGACCCGCACACCATATGTGTCTACTGCCTAGGCCATGAGCATGATCCCCAGGCATGTGGCTTGTGTTGCACCTTGCATCCTTCTACGTTGGAAGGCACACTCGACTTCTGGAGCACCCTGAGGAATGGGATCTTCCCATTAAGTTTAATGACACCCATAGAGCAGTCTAAGTGGCTGCAGGGTCCACTGAACAGCTTGCCACATTTGACGAAGCTGTGGCTCAGGCTGTGGAGCTTGCATCTTTGGCTACAGGCTTTTTGCTGCTCCCTTTAGGCAAGTCCTTTTCAGGGGCATTTAGAGACTTCTGCTAGGCCCTGCCCACTCTTGGGCAGGGTCCTTCCTCGGGCACAAAATCCAAATCGAAGGAAGAGGCTAAAAAGAAGTCTCACCATCAATTGTGGAGTCGCAAGCGCTCTCGGGCCTCGGATTCCTGCGTTTCCACAGAGATTTCGACTATAGTCGATCCTTCAGGCCAGACTGCTGGCTCCATGGTCTCCCTGTCGGGCCAGTTGGTCAAGACGCAGGATGACCTTCTTATCGAGGTAGTTCTTGAACCGGTCAACCCATTGTCACAAAATGAGGCTGATGCCTCCCTTTCTAGGACTCTGGTCCTGCCTGTTACCTACTAGTGAGGGTCGGACCATCCTGCTGATCCGCCCCTCTCCCTTAGGATCCTGTGGACCCAGAGGATCCTCGGCTTTCACCGACTCCTTCTGCGACCCACCGTCACCAGCCCAGATGGTCGAGGTCATGGTACTGATCCTGAAGTCCTGGGTCAAGCAACCCACTTCAGTATCGACTTTCCCACTCTCGACATTTGGGCAAGCAGCACCACCACTGTTTCTCCTCCTCTTCTTCCTCCGACTAGGAGAGGCTCCGCCACAAGATGTGAGGGTGCTAAGAGAAGCTCGTGTTCACCAGGGTTAAGCTGATTCAGGCCACCACCTCAGCCATCACATAGCTCCCGCCACAGGGGCCTCAGCCTACCCTGGCCTTTCCACCTATCCTGGTGGAGTCACCACTGAAACAGCTGAAGGAGGGTCCTCCTTCTAAGGATGCCCATACCACTTTGGGGCTTCCTGATCAGTTGTCAGTCACCATGACTTCCGATAGGCCCCGTAGGGTCAGCGGGGACTCTGGCAATCGACCCTTATTCGATGAATCCTCTGAGTCCAAGGACTTCTCCTTGCACTCTCATCTGGTGGAGATCGAGTCGGCAGAGGATTTGTCGGCAGAGCAAGGTCCCACCTCCTTCATGGGCCTTCTCTGCCTTATCTAGGAGTCCACAGGTCTTCAGATGGAGCCCATCCAGAAGCAAGCTACTGTAGGTACCCGCGTACCAAGATTCTCAACTGGGGTGACTCCCCTGAGGAAGCCTTTCCGGTTGCTGAGGCCATTCTTAGTCCTGCTCTGGAGCTTTGGCAGCATCCAGCCCCTTGCCCTGCACCTTTGGCCCGGATGGCCTTCAAGTATGCAGTCCCCACTGACTCCCTTTCGGGCTTCACAGGGCACCCCTCGGCTGAGGGTCTGGTGGCCGACTCGGTGTTTCGGCACATTGGCAATGTCGGGGATGTCCACAAGCCTCCCTCCCTCCTGACAAGGAATCCAAGAAGTTGAATCACATGGCCAAGAAGGTTTATGCTGCCTCCTCTCTCAGCCTTCGACAGGCGAGTTCCGCCTTCCTAATGGCCCACTTCGCTAATGCCCTTTTGGGCATGCTTGATGGGGTACTTCCCCATCTCCTGGCTGATTTACAGTCTATGGTCAAGCAGATCTGGCATCAGGGCTGAGCTGTAACTAAGCAGCAGCTCCAGACAGCCATGGACATTGGTGACTCTTGCACTCGGTTCATAGTGGCTGTGGTCACCATGCACCGCAGGGCTTAGTTGCAGATCCCGACCTTCACGGTGGATACACAGCACAAGCTAACGGATGTCCCCTTCTTGGGCACCGATTTGTTTGGTTCGGGGGTCGAAGGGCACCTCACTTGGGTTGAGAAGTCCAGTGCCACCTTGGACTCTGTTACCTCCACCCAGAAGGATCCCAAGGCTCAGCTGAGGATTCCTTTTCGGCCCCTCTCTGCCTCTGTGGCCAAGCCGTCCTAGCAACTGGCTGGGCAACAGTCTCAGGCCAAAATCTGTTGCTTTGGTCGTTCGGAAGCCAGGAGGTCGAGGTCCCGGCGAATATTCGTGAATTCAACTTTCAGCAGACCATGCTTGTCTAGTCCCACTTAATTACACCCCCCTCACAAAGCAGATCACCTCTGAAGTGACAACTAAGTGTATAGACACAGTACGTATGAATATTCTTCCAAGAATACTTTTATACTAGATTCTTCCTGTGACTGCCCCCTGTTCCGCTATTTTCAGGAAATCAGTTACTAATTTCTTGCTGTATCTGGGATGAAAAAGCTGCAAATTAGATTTACAATTCTCCAACTCCCAAAATGATTGGGTAGGCTTGCCTTCCCTCATCTAGCCCAATACCACACAGCAGCACAATTGCGAAATGTTTGATATTGGCTTTCTGCTGGGTACCTAACACATTAGAAACCCATAGAACTATATAAGGAGGATATACAGCTTCTTAATGAAACATTATTAACTTATCCTCTCACCTCTTCATGCCCTTACCCCAAACCCGTACACAAGTAATGCACTCAGGATATAGAGGTCAAGTCTTGGCAATTTCAGGTTAAGCAGGTCGAGATATTTATTACACTCCTTACCCTATTTATCCACCTTCCCTTTGGCATCACTGGACCATATGTACAGACAGTGCGAGAGGCTGGCCATACATCTTATTAGCTACTTCCTAATGGATGGTGAACTTCGCTCTTTTGTGGAGTTACAGACTGCATATTCCCTTAAACAACAAGATCGATTCAGACACACGCAAGTTGTGGACTATCTAAAACCTCCGATAGCACAGGGATTCAAGTCAGGTGCACCTCCAGAGCTGGCTGGTTTCTTTGTGCTGGAGGGGACAGTCCCCCTTTCCCATATGATTTCACAATTATATCAGGCCCTGGGCCAGCTTAATGCTGATAGTGTAGACTCAGTTAAATGAGCTTGGGAAGGTAACCTAGTAGTGACTATTATGGAAAAGGAATGGCAGACACCTAACTTTTATTCATTCTTTTTCTTTTAAACTCCGCTTTATTAGTTCCAAATTGATTACATACATAAGGTCTGCTTCAGGCCTTCCACCTCCCAGGCTATACTTGGTATACTAACAGTGTATCACAATATGTAACTTCCAACTCCAAAGTGTTTAAGGTATTAATTAGCATGCTGAATTACACTGTAGCCCAGTGTTGGTACCACCATGTGAGCATCTAAGAACTTGTAAAACAAGGTCTGTATGGGTACGCTCACCCCGGTATGTTTTTGTCCTTCAGGGTTACCATAGAATGCCTCCATTATGGGAGATGGGCCCCCTAAAGCTAAAAGCGACCTAGTCTGCCATAGTTAGATGTTGAGGCCAGTCCTCTCATTCCCAGTCTAACACTGTCTGGGCTTCATTGCTGCAGACCAAAATAGATGTGTAAAGCAAAGAATAGAGCAGACAGTGTACATACTAATAACCAAGAACAGGAAACAAAAGGCTTTAACTCACACCAACAACTGAAAACAATAATGTGTGTGTGTGCAGTTTTCCCAAGCCCACCCCAGAGGTTCTGCCTGAAAATCCTACTGGACTTGGCCCCCCCTCCCCCGGGAGAAGTGTCAGGGTATTTATTTATTTATTAGTTCTCTGATTTCAATACCTTTTAGCACAAATAACTATTTTACAAAGGTTCCACGTCAGTGGGAGGGGTGACAGACATACAGAGGTAGGTATTACAAACGTTTTAACAATTTAAGATGACATTAAGCAATGCAAAAAAAGATAGTTGGCTAAGCATTAGGCCTTATCAGTGGAAGCAGCCCATGGGCTTTATCATAGTGTATAGATATTCAATAGAAGGTGAGGTAAGTGACATTGAGGAGGTGGGAGGAAGGTGGAATGGGGGGGTTGGAAAGTGAGAGGATGGGAGTAGGAAGGAGCGGGACAGGTGGAAGTGGTCTGGGGGGTGAAGGAGTGGTGAAAGGCTGCCCAAGAGTGTTTAGTGCAGCAGAGGAAATATCCTGTTTAGGTGAAACGGTCACAGGAACTGACTGTTGTAAGATACAACTAGACTCCCTATTGAACCTGAGTCAGATCAGTGTATAAGGTCCAGACTCTCACATCTGTGAACTTTTCCTCAGTCAGGAGGGGTCTTGCTGTTAGTTGTTCCATTCTGAAAATCTGGGACACTCTTTTCCCCCCACTCGGGCACTCCTGGAACTACCGGAGTCGGCCAGCGTGATGTCAGGGTTTTAAGAGCTGCCATGACCAAACAATGGAAAAGTTGTCCCCACTTCCGTGTTGATATTTCTGGGACCTTAATTCCCAGTATGTAGTGACAGAAAACATCTGGCATCAGTACCCGCCCCCCCAAAAAACCTTGGTGAGCAAAAACTGGAGGACGATGAGTACCAATGCCCGTAGTCTGGGTAATAGGCTCCCTGAACTAATGGCCTTGATGGAAGAGGGACCCCTGGATATCGTGGCAGTCGCAGAAGCATAGTACACAGAGAACCACGACTGGGATGTCAACAAACCAGGGTACACAATCTACAGGAAGGACAGGGAGGGTAAAAGAGGAAGAAGAGTAGCGCTCTACATAAGGGAAGGAATCAAAGCAACAGAACTAAAGGGTAAACAGGGAGAGGAGGAGGCACTGTGGTTCACCCTGGAGACAGGAAATGGCACCAAAGTCCATGCAGGGTCTGTTTATAGACCCCCGTCTAAGGGGGAGGCAGTGGACAAGGAAATGATAGAAGGAATCCTTAGAATGGCAGGAAAAAGGAGAGAGATTGTTGATGGGGGACCCGAATATGCCAGATGTTAACTGGAGCATCTTTACTGCAGCCACATCCAAGAGCAGGGTCATTGTCGATGCCCTACGGGGGCATGCCTCAGACAGCTAGTGTTGGAATCCACATGGGAGGGAGCAGTCTTAGATCTGATACTTTAAAATGGGGGTGGAGAGAGGATCTCAGATTTAGAAGTGAGTAGCCATCTGGGAACAAGCGACAACCAAACTGTGGTTCACAATAAACACAGCTGTAGAGTCAAGCCATACAAAAGCAAGGGTTGGACTTTAGGAGGGCTGACTTTGGCACAGTGGGAGTAGGGTTGCCACCTATCCGGTTTTTGACCGGATAATCCAGTTTTTAGGGTCCTTATCCGGTCATCCGGTTTTGGTTACATGCAGTCCGGTTTTTGGGCCATTTTGACTGCTCATATACTCTTAAAACTGATGTATCAAATTATTCACTGTTTTGGCTGCATTACATGTCCAGGTTACAAAGAAGTTCTGCTGTCACAGTCATTCAGACCTGCCTTTGTTTGTAAAATCAGACTGTCTGAGAGGTGTAAAGTATGGCCATTAAGATCATTAGCAGTAAATTAACCTATTCTTTTCCCACTCTGAATTTTAAGTATGGTCTTTTGCTGCTATGACAGGAAACAGTTTTTATACCTTTATGTGCTCTCATGTGTTTCTTTTTGTTTGTTCTATATTGTAAGTTTTAGACCCATTTTTGTTAAATTAATAATCTAACTTTTATTGCTTTTATCACTACATTTGCTCTAATTTTTTGTATTACCTGAACATTCCATGATATTAGCTACACTTTGACAGGTCATTCAGATAAACAGCATGGAATGGTGTATCTGGAACTGTGGAATGTCTTAGAAATATGAAACGAAACAGCAGTAACTGCTGAGATAAAGGGAACACAGTGCAGTATTAAGGGTACCACAAGCACTGATAATTGAGTTATCAAAATTTGGTCAAAGCATCAGAATACATGACTGACATGGAAAGGAAAATGGGAGAGTGTTTAACAGAGGGTTGAGCAATAAGCTGTGGCTGAGCTTGGCACATCCAGCAGACCTGAGTTTGATTCCCACAACCTCCACTTAAATACTGTGTGACCCTGAGCAAGTCACTTAACCTTCCTGTGCTTCTGGGTCACTCCTGTAAAATGGGCTGTGTGGCCTATGGGAGGTAACCTGGTTGCCAAAGAATAAAAATAAATAACCAAATAAATAAATCAAATAAATAACAGTATAAAAATAATTTCCTATCACTAGTAATGTATATTCCAACATTACAAATGGCTTTGGAGAAGGAGTGATATACTTGCCAGTACTAAAAAAGGGGTGGAGCCAGAGGCGGAGTTTGGGGTGTGGTTTCGGATCCGGTTTTTACCTCACCCAAAGGTGGTAACCCTAAATGGGAGAGTGCCTCAGAAAAGCACTAGCAAACGGGCAAGAAGGAGGGGTGGAAGAACAATGA
Source organism: Neoceratodus forsteri (assembly GCA_016271365.2). Lineage (NCBI taxonomy): Eukaryota > Metazoa > Chordata > Ceratodontiformes > Ceratodontidae > Neoceratodus > Neoceratodus forsteri. Next base: position 197,156,194 of record CM057458.1, read on the forward strand.
GGGAAAAATCAAAACTGCCATCACAGAGGCAACAAGCCTTTGTGTAAAGCAAATCAACAAAACAAAAAGAAAGAAAAAAACACTATGGTTCTCAAAAGAGGTGGCACGGATGGTTAAGGAGAAAAATCTAGCATTTAGGAAGTATAAGGAAACACTGAAGGAGCAGGACAGAGAACTAGGTCAGTTAAAACAGGAAGAGGCAGGGAAGGCAGTCAGAATAGCAAAGGCCCAAACTGAGGAAAAGATAGCCAACTCACTTAAGAAGGGGGATAAAATCTTTTATGGGTACATTAGGGAGCGGAGTAAGACAAAGGGAGGGATACTGAGGCTTAATAAAGGGGGGGGAATGTGGGCAGATGGTGACAGTGAACAAGCAGGGATACTGAACAAATACTTTTGAGTATTCACAAAAGAAGAGGAGGGGAGGTACCTAAACCAAACAATAGAAACACTCTGGATAGCGGGGTTGATGCCAGTCCATTCACAGAAGAAAGTTTTTTTGGTTTTTTTTTTTAGTTGTTTAACCAGGATTAATCATGGTTCTGACAGAACTCTTAAAACTGAAGGTGGACAAAGCAATGGGGCCTGATGGGACTCACCCAAGAATTCTAAAAGAACTAAGGGTAGAACTAGTGACACCATTGACTACGCTCTTTAACAAATCATGAGAGGATGGGGTGGTACCTGAGGACTAGAGGAGGGTGGATGTGATTCCACTTCACAAAAGTGTGGGAGCAAGGCAGAGGCAGGAAACTACAGACCTGTTAATTTGACCTCAATGGTAGGAAAAATGATGGAATCACTTCTGAAGGAAAGAACTGTTGAGTACCTAGGGGCCAGCGGGGCACAGGATCCAAGGCAGCATGGATTCACAGCGGGAAGGTCGTGTCAGAAGAATCTAATAGATTTCTGGATGTGGATATGGTCTACCTAGACTTTAGCAAGGCATTTGACACAGTCTCACACAAAAGATTATTATACAAGTTAGCCAGCCTTGGAGTGGGTCCCAAGGTTGTAGCCTGGGTAAAAAATTGGCTGGACAACAGGACGCAGAGGGTAATAGTAAACGGAGTCCACTCTGAAGAAAGGGAGGTTACTAACGGAGTACCGCAGGGTTCAGTACTGGGACAAGTCCTCTTTAATGTCTTTATAAGTGACATTGCGGAGGGACTGGAAGGAAAAGTATGCCTCTTTGCAGATAACACAAAGATCTGCTACAGGGTTGATACTGAAGGTGGGGTGGAAAGGATGAGAAGGGACTTGGCAAGGTTGGAGGAATGGTCAAATGTATGGCAGCTTAGATTCAACACAAAGAAGTGCATAGTAATACACCTGGGAAACAAAAACCCAGGGGAAGAGTATGCAATTGGGGGGGGGGGTGAATTACTAACAACAACAAAAATGGAAAGGGACCTGGGGGTAGTCATATCAGATGACCTAAAGATGGGCAAGCAATGTGAGAAGGCTGTAAGGAGGGCTGGCGGGATACTGGAATGTATAGGGAGAGGCATCACCAGTAGAAAACTGGAAGTTGTTAGCCCTCTGTACAGACAGTTGGTGAGACCCCATCTGGAGTACTGTGTGCAGTTCTGGAGACCCCATCTCCACAAGGACACAGACAGGATGGAGCCTGTCCTCAGGACGGCAACTAAAATGGTGCAGGGTCTGCACCAGAAAACATACAAAGAAAGATTAAAGGAGCTTAATATGGTATACCCTTGAGGAAAGGAGGGAGAGGGGAGACATAATAGAAACTTTCAAATGCCTCAAGGGAATCAAAAAAGTCCAAGAGAGTAGCATCTGTCATAAAAAAAGATGTGCAAGAACAAGGGGGCACAGTTTGAAGATGGGGGAGACAGCTCAGAGGTAATGTGAAGAAGCATTTTTTCATGAAGAGGGTTGTGGATACATGGAACGGCCTTCCTGAGGAGGTAGTGGCATCAAAAACAGTGGGGGTATTCAAAAATGCATGGGACAAACATAAGGCAATAGTAGTGAGGGGGGTAGGAGGAAGTAGGCTGTTGGTTAACTAGGATCTGCAGCTTATCGATTAAGTAGTGAAATGGGCAGACTAGGTGGGCCAAGTGGTCCTTATCTGCCATCAGATTCTATGTTTCTATGTTTCCTGCCTGATTTGGGTCCAAACATCCACCAATTTTGGGCAAGACCACAGTATGTGGAAACATGTACTCTTTTTCACCACAGTTCTGACAGCATCTGTCAGTGGTCATGGTTCCGAAATGTTTTGATGACTGTCAGGTATCTGCCATCAAATTCTGTGTTTCTATGTTTCCTGCCTGATTTGGGTCCAAAAATCCACCAATTTTGGGCAAGACCACAGTATGTGGAAACATGTACTCTTTTTCACCACAGTTCTGACAGCATCTGTCAGTGGTCGTGGTTCTGAAATGTTTGGTAACTGTCAGGACATGAAAAAAAATCTAAAAGTTTTATTCATTCAATCATGTCATCTCATATCTCGAAAGAATTTTCGTGGAAAGTCTTTGTTAGGTACTTTTGTATGCCAACAATTTGATCTAAGTTTCAGAATGGACAGAGTGCCACTTACTGGAGAAATTGTGAAAGCTCCCCACATGGCAATGTGTTCTGGGGATGCCTGGTATTAAAACCCTTCTTTATGGCACTGAATGTTGCATTGCCAGAGGTCTTTGGTCAACAGATTAACTCGCTGCCAACATGTTCTTTATCTCTCACTTAACCGGCTCGCTCAGGGCACGCCCCACCCACAAACTTTGGAATATCTGCCTGCTTATGGTCAGAAACACTTTCACTAACAATTTGCTTAGCCCAACCCCTCCTACCATACAGCACTGGCAGGACTTAATCATTGATAGTTATAGATTGGAGAAAATGACAGCAGTGTCATTGGCTCAGTAGGTAGCACACTCGCCTCTGAGGCTGGGAGATCAGAGGGCTGTGGGTTCAGTTCCCACATCTGGCACTTGCTTTGATATTGCAGTACTGATACTGTAGTACAGCATGAGATGGGTGCTGCACTTCTGAGGTGCCGTCTTTCGGATGAGACGTTAAACCGAGGTCTCATCTGCCTGGATTGGTGGTAGTTCAGGTGGATGTTAAAAATCCCATGGCACTTACCAAAAAGAGTAGGGAAATTTTTTATTGACAAATTATAAAAGCATGATACAACCAAACAGTAATATAGCACATGAAAGTATAAAAAAACAGGAAATAAACTAAAATATGTAGTAAATCATACATGTAAACAAAAAGTAAACAAAACAGAGTATCTCTACCTGAAATCAGAGGAAAGAACAACATAAATGAATAATGAACATCGTACACCCAATAAAAACAGTTGGTAAAGATCTGCAAAACCAAAAAAAATAAAGCAAACACCCCCCGCCATCCCCTCATATGAAAATTTTAGGAGAAATATTTGGTGAAATCATATCAAAACAAACATAAAGCAGCATTACATCATGCAAATCCAGAAAAAAAAAAAAAAAAATCACGAACATAAAAAGTATTAGGTCATAGTAGCCCCAACCCAAAAGAAAACAACATAACCCAACCCCCTTTTCCTTTCCACTGACTGAGTAGGGGGAATCATAATAGAATAACAGCAAAAACCAAAAAAATACAAACAGTGTTAAGCCACACAAAACAATATACAAATCAGAGAACAAGAGAAATCCCCAAAAAAAACAGTGTTAAGTCACACACACATTACATAAATCAAAAGGAAAGCAAATTATAAGGACATGAATACAGGTCCTAACAACCTAAAAAAGAAATCAAGAACAAAAAATTGTACAGAATACAAAAAGGAAACCCCTTCCCCTAGAAGAGCAGGGTAGATAATAATGGAACCATAAGAAACAAAGAAATGAAAAACAGATTTCAAAACCAAAGAGAAAAGAAACAGAAAAGAGTATGTAAGGTCAAACTCTCAGTAAAAATAGCAAAAAAATGAAAGTAAGAACAAAAAGTCCTCCCCATCCCCTAAATAGAAAAGTCAGGGAGACAATGCAACAAATCAACAACAGAACAAAGAATAACAAACAGTGGTACGACACAAAAAAAGAACAGACTAAGCAGAGGGGAAAAGAAATCTGAAAAGGAAATAAAGCTGGAAAAAGAGAGATGAATAGTAGAGAAAGTAACAGAAAGGAGAACAAAAGCAACAAAGCAACCACTCCAGAGGAGACTCAAGTCTAAACAAAGCACAATAAAGAACACAAGAACAGAAAAACTGCAACATAGACTAAAAATTAGGGTCCCAAAACAAAACTGACTACCACCCCCAAACCAAAACACAGACAACATCAAGCAGCAGAAAGCCACTCACACGAAGCCCAGTAGAGCCGGTATGTGTCACAGGGCAGAGAAGCATGCTCCCTATCTTGAATAGAGCGGAGCTCTGCAAAAATCTGATCCATAATACGAGTGCTCGTATAAGATTTCTGTTGCAACAACTGAGCACAGTGGGCCTGCCATAGAAAAAACCTACAGAGGGCAAAGACAAGATGGAGGGTACTAAGATAACAATGAGAAAGGGAGGCAGGAAACAGCCCATACACAAGAATGTCATACGAAATTGACGTAAAATGCTTTTCCTTCCATTTATGCAGCCAAAGAGTCCAAAAATCCTTACTAAAAGGACAATCCAAAAAAAATGACTCATGGTTTCAAGTACACCCGGACAAGTATCCCTAAAACACATACGCTCCTCCAAAGACTTGTGCAGGTGATTACCATGCACCACCACCCTCCCATGACATGACAACGTAGTAACATCCCATAACTTTGCAGGAAGTCTAGGGTCAGTAAGCTGGCGAAAAGTCACAGCAGTATCCAATTCAGTACCAAGAGCATTCAACAGCCAAGGGATATCTGAAAAAGAGGAAAGCAAAACAGTATGATACAGTTGCTTCCTAGACTGAGATTGCAGAACCTGATGGGTCAAGTGCCAGTGCCAGATTTTAAGAAAAGTGGGAAACAAGGCGGGAATACCAAAAGTCTTAAAGTTCCGAGGGCCTTCCGAAGGAGGACCAAGCCATTTTGCACACAAAGGAGTCACCCAGGCAACCAAAATAGAAACCCATGGGGGGGGAGGTGAGGCTGAAACAGAAAAGGAAACAAAAACTTCAGAAACAGGCAATGAAAAAAAACCCACAAGATTCAACATCCAAACCCCTCCCTGACAATAATCATGATATAAAAAAATCCGCCGGACAGGATTTAAATGAGAACCCCAAAAACCTTGGAAAAAAACGCTTTTTTAGCTTCCAAAACAAAAGGAAGAGGGGAAACAGTAGCCACGTATAAAAATAAAAGAACTAAAGTCTTCAAAAGCAGAACACTTTTCTTCTTGGCAATAGGCCAACCCTTCCAAGAGGTAACAAGCCGGAGACCTTTATCAATAGCCATATTCCAATTATACAGAGAATCATTGGGACTGCCAAAATACAGACCCAAAATTTTAAGTGAACCAGAAATAACAGGAATCCCAGCCACAGAAGTAGTAGTAGTGGAGGGCACAGAGCAGGGAAAGGTCTTAGCCATACTTTCATGAAAATTCAACTGAGAACTGGAAAAAGAACTAAAGTCAGAAAATAAATGTGTAAAACCGGAAGCAGAAAGAGAGGACATAGTACAAATACATAAATCATCAGTGTACGCAAAAACAGTCGATACAGAGTGACCACCTGGAAGGAACAAGGTAGGGATAGCAGGACAGGAGCTCAACTTATGTAACAAAGGGTCAGTCTGGAACAAATACAAGAGGGGACTCTAAGGACAACCCTGCCGCACTCCCCATTCACTCAAAAACGCAACACCAGGAGAATGGTTAATATGAGGGGTGATCCAGGCAGTGTTATATAAAAGCTTAAGCCAAGAGATAAAACCAGAAGGAATATGATAGTGTGCCAAAACAGAAAACAAAAAGGAATGCTTCGCCTGATCAAAAGCCTTTTCTTGATCCAAATGTAACCCCCTTGTTACCTGGGGTTACTAGAATCCCAGTAAGACCTAGTGGTAGGCAGGGAAGGCAGCTTGTGAAACTCCAGTTAAATGGGTTTCACACTGTCTCACTCTGTTCTCAGTCTCAGCTGAGACTGAGGGATGACATCACCAATAGAACTATCGCAGCTGCATGAGCCACATTGGAATCTGCAGCAAGGGAGTTGGAATAGAACGTTGGGAGTTTTAAACAGAGTCAGTAGTCAGTTGGTGTTGGGAGCTTGCTGAGAAAGCAGCTCAGCAGTTAAGTGTAGGCTCTAGGAGCCTCAGCCCTGACAGAGGGCTACTTTTAAGTAAAAGGGTGTGTGTCTCCACCTTAAAGAGACACAGAAGATTATAAGTGGTGGAGACCGCTGTTTCGGTCTCAGTGCCCCTCCCTTCGGGATGGGGGCAGGAAAGGGTTCCCTGCAGATTCCTGGGGCAACCCCCTAGTTCTGCTCGTAAAGGAGAAGCTGCCTATGTGCTCCAGAGTTTATTTGGGAGAATAAGAAGATTTGTGAGTCGCCTGTGGGGCACCTGCAACGTGAGGGTGAGTGTCTGCCATTGCTAAAAGGGCCTATGTTTTTCACCCTGGGACTTGTGTGACAATGTGGGGATTGAACTACTAAAATAGTGGAAGCCTAGAGTAATGGGCTAAGCAAATTAAAAGTAGGTTCAAGTCCAGAGCTTGTTGAGATGCAAATGATATGTAGGGGAGATGTGACAGACGTCTACCCAGAATCTACATTTGAAAGTTTTCAGTAAAGGAATTGTTCAGTTTCCAGAGAAATGGCCGGGTATGGGCTTTGGGAGCTGGAGGTGGGTGGCCCCCCCATCTTTAGTGACCAGGTCCACCTCTACGGATTTCTTCTGTGGATTTCTACTTTACCTCAGGCACTTGGCCAGTGAGAGGGAAGTACCCAGACGTGGGATTGTAAGGAAAATTCTCTCTAAGAGTCGAAGGCTCTAGTGTGGTTTGGGGAGCCACAACAGGATAATTGGTTCATTCCTCAAATGGACCACGGATCAAGTGGCTGGCGGGGGAGCCGGGCCAGTGGGAAAAAAAAAAGTAGTGTACAAGTCGGGCTGTGTACCCAAAGCTGTGTGCAAGTCTGGGCTGTGTGCCTGGTGGGTTTAGAGCCTGAGGGCTGGAAATAGTGGTGAAGTGTTCTGTTATCTCTAATCTGCATTACCAGGAATGTAGCCCCATGGGGGTCCGTCTATGCTTTGTTTGTTCAGCTTGGATGTGAATAAAAGCCACACTGGAGAATCCCATTCCTGGTTCTGGACATTACAGTTATTGCTTCCTGTGTTCGGATTTACTTGGGTGCCCCTGTGCAGAGTAGCCAAACCTAGGTCCCCTGTGCCGAGTAACCTCATCCTCCCCGAACCCAGTCCCCACCAGGTACTGCTGTCAGCTTCAACAGCATGCCACCTGTCATTTTGGCAAAAAGGCAGGGATAAGGGGTTACACAAAGAAAACACAACAGCCCTACTTACATCAGTTCAAGAATATACCGCATCCCTAAGATGAGACAAAGTATGTAGCATGGAACGACCTGGGATAGCACAAGTCTGTGCTTTGGAAATAACGACGTCGGCTGTAGGCAGGAGTCACCCCAAAAGAATGACAGCCAGAATCTTATAATCCACATTAAGGAGGCTCAAAGGTCTCCAGTTCCGTAAATCAGAATGGTCACCTTTTTTATAAATCAAAAGCAAAACAGCATCCGAAAAATGTTGAGGGGCGGAAAATGAAGCCAAGACGTCATAAAAAACAATGGTGTGGGCAGGGGCAAAAAAATCAATGAAAGAGTGGTAAAGCTCAGCCGTCAAACCATCCAAACCCGGAGAAGTACGCTGTTTCTCTTTCTTAATATCAGTTATCGTTTCCGAAAACAGAAATGGGACACACAAGAGCAAGAAGCAGGTCCTCAGAAACCTCAGGAATGACCAAATCAGAAAGATACTCAGCCGGATCCAAAACAGACGAGACAGTACCAAACAGCCCTTCAACATGGGATCGTACAGTGCGCTTCAAAGACGGAAGAGAAGTATGGTGCACTCCTGTAAGGGGATCAACCGGACCGTCAATAATCATGGAAGAGATCCTATTGGAACAACTCTTATAAGGATCAAATGCAGCCCTAGAAGCCTGCATGCCACACTGAGCTTCGACCTTCAAAGAGAGGGCATGATCATACTGATATTGCTCCATAACAGACTTCAAAGCCTGAATTTGGCTGGAGAGATCAAGGTAGATTTCAGAAGCCCTAGAATAAATATCCAGAAGCTGCTGACGGAGTTGGGAATACTGAAAATAAGTAGAGTGGGACCGAGGGCCGGCAGATTTAATAAAAAAAAAGACGACAAAAGTCAGTTTTAGTATCCTCCCCCCAGAGGATAGGAGAAGAATAAGCATCCAACACAGAAACCCTAGCTCGTAACAAATCCAGACAACCCTGAGAGATAAGAGAATCAATCAACAAAGAACTATTCAACTTCCATCGTATACAAGAAGCAAACGGATAAGGTCCAGCACTAGGAGAGCAGAGCAAAGCAACTGCCAAATGATCAGATGTCTCACAGGGAAATCACAGAAGCCTGAGAGACCGAAACATTTCTGGAAATGGAGAAAAAAATCAATCCATGTTGCAAGAGCTCCCTTATAAAAAGTTTTTGCACCCTGCTGGTGAACAGAGGTATAAGCATTCACCAAATGGGCTGAAAGATGGATTTTAGACAAGGTAGCAGCATCGCTAAAAAGCTTGTGGACATTACTAGGTCTATCGAAAACAGAAAGACCACAATTGAAATCACCCCCAAAGTAAACTTGTCGAGTGGTAAATAAATAAGGTTGGATAGTAAGAAACAAAGCAGACCGTGCTGCAATACTCTCCGGCACATAAGTATTAATCAAACAAAAAGTAACAAAATCAAAAGAACCATCAATAAGGAGAACCCTCCCCGGAAACACATCGAGAACCCTGGAAATCTTAAACCAATGGCCAAAAAACAAAATGCCCATCCCATCACACAGATCCTCCCCATGCGACCACATGGAGGGCTCCACAGTCCATCGATGTCGCACCTGTGCAACCTCAAACCTAGATTTAAGCCTAGTATCCTGAACAAAATAACCATCCTGTTTCAAGGAAAGCAAGAAACCAACAGTAGAAAGCTGTTTACGGAAAGATTTCATACTGCACACATTGAAAGTGCAGCACCGCAGAATTGGTTGCTGAGGCATGGGCAATAAAGGTCAAAAGAGATGCAGAGAACTGCAATGGGCATCAGGGGCAGGAAACAATAAACAAAAAGGAAAGGAAAAATCTGACCAAAATAGAAAGCCCAGAAAAAAGGAACCCTCAAAATCACCTATGAGGGAACTGTGTTCTCTGCATCTTTTCCAACCGAGGAGTTTCTCTACCAGATTCCGAAGAAAGGTCCATATGAGAGGAAGAGGCACGAGAAGAATCAGAGTCCTCTTTCTCACCTTCAGTATCCCCCCATTGTTTTCTCTTAGCTAGCAACTGGAACTTATTTTGAGTAATAACAGTAGTAGCACGGGCATGAGACTCAGACTTATGCTTACACTTCCCACGTTTAGTAGAAGGGACAGTAACAAAGGGCAGATCAGTTTTTTGGGGGGAGGCATAACATCTATCAAGATCGGGACTGGAGAATGGATAGCAGCAACCACAGGAGAAGCCTGGGCAGACTCCAGAACCAGCGTAACAGTCTGAGAAAGAGGGGGCTCCTGGGGGGAAGAAACCGGGGGACACACAAGGTCCAGACCGGTAGTAGGCACTGGGTCAGTAGGCACCAGAGAGAGCTCCTCCTGCTGCTGCTTCTGGGCCTATAACTGGGAGTCTGAGATAATGGTAGAATGGTCCCGCGGGACACTATCAACCCTATTATGTTCAGCCCAGGGACATTGGGGATAGTTATGACTGTGATCCTCACGCAGATTACAAAACTGAGCATTAGGACAACCCAAGCTAACATGGCCATAAGCAAGGCACAAGGTGCATCTAAGCTGATCACAAGTGTAACTCAGGTGAGTCCGAGAGCCACACTTACAACAGGTGTGAGGCTGGCCAGGGTAGAAACAGATACCCCTATCACGACCAGTGTAAAAGCTACCAGGAATATGCATAACCCCCTGCTCAGTTTGCTTAAGCTGAACTTTAATCTTCCAGCCACCCGTCCACACTAAATCTTCATCAAAAATAGGGCGGGGAGAATCTAACAGATTACATCTCTGGCGAAGCCAAAACTGCACATCATGGATATTTACTCCTTCGCTACGAAATAATAAAGTAAGTACTTTTACCAAGGATTTAGTAAGGGGTATGATTAAGAAAGAGGCCCAAATTGGAGTGTTCTTAACCAGTTCAGACTTGAGTCCAAAATTTTTCCAAAGTCTGAACAGTCTTGAAACTAACGTCATACACAGTTTCCCCCCTTGATATGAATGAAGACAAACAATGCCGAAAGACTAATTTCGAGAGTCTGTTCTTGGAGAACGTCTCACAGGCGTGCAGGGGCCAGAAGAATCACCCAGGAACTTCAGTCGAACCGCGTTTTTCCACTGAGCAGGTTCCCCAACAGATTTAAATAAGTTAGACATTTTGAAAGAAGGAGTTGAGTCCTCAGAGATAGGAGCAGAAGGAGAGGATTGGTGAGCAGGAGAAGCACAGTGTTCTGTCAGTACCTGTGATTGGACCACAACGTCCAAAGAGTCAGCAGTGTTCTCAGTAGCAAGCGGTGGAACAGAAAGATCTGTCTCAGGTTCCACAGGGGGAGAAGATCCAGTAGAAACCAAAGCTGGAGCAGTAGGAGAAACATCCATAGGCATTCCAATAATAGCTGCAGCAGAAACAGGACCAGGCAGAGTCCAGGGCTTCCCATCCAAAGATCTCTGCCAGCCGGCAGCACGCAGAGCAGTGTCTGGAAACCAAGTAGCACCTGATTCAACAGCGGTCCTCAAGGAAGGTCTAAGGGCAAATGGGAGGATGGGGGAAAAGGCAAATCAGCAGGGAGGGCTTCAGGGGCTTGTTGAAGCGGTGTCTGAGGAGCACAAGACACAGAATAATCGGCATCAGGCAAAGTGTCTTGTGTAGAAGCATCATCACGTATCCACTGTAGAATGAACTGTTTATGCTGAGAGAACATGTGTCACAACATAGCATCAGGAAATCACAGCATCATCAAAGCTGTCCCGTTTAGCAGAAGTCTCCATGTCGGATAAACCAGAAGGAACAGTAGAATCCTTATCAACAGCAGAAGCAGAAGGAAACACACCATCAATGTGAACTAGAGAAGCTCCAGAAGTAGGAACACAAACAGACTCAGACACCAAGATAGGATCCAAAGGCAAAGCAGAGCCTCCACCACCATCTCCACCTCCCACAGCAGGAGTGTCGGCCATCTTGGACAGAGGGACAGAGGTTCCCCCTGCTGACCAAGTAGGGGGATTTCCCCAGTGTCCTGGCCAAATTTCCCTCATTCACTAAAAATACCAACAACAGCTTAATCTGGTTCAATTTCAGTTGCATACCATCTGTATCCCCCCCTCCCCCCCAGTCGCCCCTGAAAAAGGGACTTCTAGTCCCAGTGGGCTTACCGGGTCAACAAAATTCAGCAAAAACAAAACATCACTTACCCAGCTCACTCAGGGCACGCCCCACCCACAGACTTTGGAATATCTGCATAAAATTGGCTTAGCCCAACCCCTCCTACCATATGGCACTGGCAGGACTTAATCATTGATATTTATAGACTGGAGAAAATGACAGCACATCTCAGGCATGTGCCTGATACATTTGAAATCTTCTGGAGACACTGGGTCCGCTATATTATGACCTGTACAACAGATTTGATTCCATAATTAGCTTTTTTGCTTACACAGCGCCTCCAGCCTCTCCTTTTGGTCCACCACTACCGTAGGCTGGTGCTGTGGAAGATATGTTGGCTGAGCTCCCTTATACAGGATATGTTTTTATTTTATTCAAAGCAAGGCAAGTGGCTCACAAATCCTTTGATCAGTTATCTGTTATAAAACTCTACATTGCAGTACTGTAGAAGTGAATTGTATCACATTTTTATTCCAGCAGCAGTTGTTGGTGATTGTTCTGTTTTATGGCAAAAAATCTTTCAATAAAGAAAAAGTTACACACACACAAAAAGAAAACCTGGGTCCAAAGGAAATGGAAGAGATTGTAGAAAGGCACTCGTGCACTTCCAGGTATGACTGATCCCAGTGTTTTTGACTTTAAGTCAAAGACAAACAACATGGCAGATGCTGTATAGCCCATAGGGCAACATTTATAATATTGACAAAGATGTGACTTGCATTTGTTTTTTCCAATTTGTATTTTTTCTCCTGTAATTGCCCAGCTAGCCCCTTTCTGGTCTGATCCCCCCAGCCCATCTTCTCTGGGACTTACCTATTCTTGCCATCCATCCTCTGCTAAAGGACCCTGGAGAGCCCAGTCGCCAGTGTGAGGCATGTGGGGGGCTGGGCTGCCATCCTGCCATGGTTGGGGCAATTTCCTCTGTTTTTTTTTTTCTCCCCTTGCTTGTGGCACGTGCAGTGATGCATTGTGCAAGCCTCACCTCTGCGGAGATGCCTCCTAGTGTCAAGTCGTTGGGACACCTTCCCAGACATCTTGCTGCACTGCCAGCTAGAACCTTTAGGTGACAGCCACCTAGCTGGACAGAAACATAGAATCTGTCAGCAGATGGGGACCATACAGCCCACCCATTCTGCCCATTTCCCTACTCACAGCTGCAGCCCCAGATCCTATTTGATCTGCGGCTCTCCTGCTCTGCACATCTCCAGGGTACCCTTATGTCTATCCCATGTACTCTTGAACACCTGTATTGTTTTCACCCCCACCACTTCTGCTGGAAGGCTGTTCCATGGCTCCACCACCCCTTCAGTGAAAAAGTACTTCCTAACATTACCCCGTGTCTATCATCCTTCAGCCTCATATCATGCATCCTTGTTCTTATGCAGTTTTCTCTGAAATATGCTTTCCACCTGTACCCTGTTTATTCCCCTAAGGTATTTGAAAGTCTCTGTCATATCTCCCCTGTCCATTCTTTCCTCCGATGAATAGAGATTAAGGTCCTTAAGTCTTTCCTCATAGCACTTCTGGTGCAGTCCATGTACCATTTTCATTGCCCTTCTCTGGATTGCTTCTGTTTTGTCACTGTCCTTCCAGAGATGTGGTCTCCAGAACTAGACACAATACTCTAGCTGAGGACTCACCAGTGATCTGTACAGTGGCATCACCACCTCTTTCCTCCTGCTTGTTATACCCACCCTATGCACCCCAACATTCTGTTTGCTTTCCCCACCACCTTTTCGCACTGTTTGGTCACCTTCGGGTCGTCAGATATGATAACTCCCAGGTGTGTCTCCTGACTTGTGGTGGCCAGAATTTACCCACCCATCCTTTACTCCTCCATTGGATTCCTGTGACCCAGGTGCATCATCTTGCACTTTTTAGCATTGAAACTCAGCTGCCAGACACCCGACCATTCCTCTAATAGGCTAAGGTCCTTTCTAATTTTTTCCACTCCCTCTGGTGTGTCCACTCTGTTGCAGATCTTGGTGTCATCTGCGAAGAGACACACTTTTCCCCTCCAGATGCTCTGCAACATTGTTAATGAAGAAATTGAATAGGACTGGCCCCAGCACTGACCCTGGTGACATCCCTCTCCTCAGATTTCATGCCATGTACCACCACCCTCTGAGACCTGTCCCTTAGTCAGTTCCCAACCCACTTTACCACCGTAGAACTCACTCCTAGGCTCCCCAATTTATTTAGAAATCTCCTGTGCCGGATGACGTTGAAGGCCTTGTCGAAATCCAGGTAGGCCATATCCACTGCCCCTCCCTGATCTACCACTCTGGTTACCCAGTCAAAGAAATCTATAAGATTTGTCTGACAGGACCTTCCTGCTGAGAATCCATGCTGCCTTGGATCACGTACCCCGCTATCCTCCAGAAACTTCACAATCCTCTCCTTAAGTAAGAACTCCATTAGTTTCCCCACTACTGAGGTCAGTCTTACAGGCCTGTAATAGCCTGCCTCCTCTCTGCTTCCACTCTTGTAGAGAGTGTGACGTGGATAGCCAGTTCTGAGTACTGTATGATCATTTTTTGTAAAATAAAAATGTGTATGGACTGTCTCTCATGAGAAATGCTAAAACAGCATGTGAGATCACACACAGGTTTTAGATACAAGATGTTACATGGCAGGCCAGAAGCTAATTACAGACTTTTAGTTGCTAAAAGGGAAATCAGCATCCCTTTTATGACGTTAGGGGAGGAAACCAGATTTTGTACACCAGTGCAAAATCATAAATGCTTTGGTCTCTGTGTGAGAGGGAAGCTTGATCAATAGATCAAAGAGATGTAATTTGAAAGAAGAACATGAGTTATGCTGAGGTTGCAGAATTTAATACTTGGAAAAGACATCCTGTTTTTATATAGATATATTTTTTTTTATATATTCTGACAGGGAGGAGCTAGGTGACCTCATGCAAATAGGTGGGGAAAACCAGCTTTTAAAACATTATTCTGTTTTCCTTCAGAGACACTTCTATGTAGACTCTGACAAAGAAACATCTGTGAGCACTTTAAACAGGTATTTAGAAAGAGAGACAACTCTAATTACTGTAGTAGGAATTGCACTGTTTAAAACCTTGTTCTTTTAAAAGATTTGTATGTCTTGTGTTATAATAGTTCTGTATTGTATATTTTATGTATTAGTATCTATTTTAATAAAACTCTTTTTAGAGCTTACTTGGTCTGTCTTTGATTTCTTTCCTTTACAAGTAGAATATATATGGTTACTGCAGACACTGGGCATAAGTTTGAATGGTGGTACCAAACTGGAAAAAGGTAAGAATAATCTGAGGTCTTTATTAAAGTTTTTAAAGGGTTCATTTTTGTACACCTGATTAGGTGCTCGTAGGCAAAGATATCTGGCACCCCGAAGACAGAATTATCTGAGCCTGTGCATTGGGTACGCTAGCAAGAGGTTCACAGTTTGAATCCCTCCAAGACTTGAGACCAAAGGTTGATTCGAGCCCACAAAAACAGACAAGAGGGTTACCTTGTTCTGTTAAACTGTTCACAAGACTCCACTCGGAGGTTGGCACTTTGGGAGTAGAGGGCTGACCTGCTGAGTGGGTTTGTGACAGAGAGGAACCACATCTGCCCTCCTTCAGTCCTCAGGTACCTCCCCCATCTCTAGTGATGCATTGAAAAGGGCAGACAGTGGTTCTGCCAGCACTTCCTTGAGTTCCTTTAGTACTCTGGGGAGGATCACATCTGGCCCCATTGCCTTATCTGCTTTTATTTTCCACGAGTTCTTCTAGGACTTTTTCCACCATGAGTGAGCTGATGCTTACCTCCCTCCCCTGGATACCCCTCTTAATGAGCCTCGGTCCCTTACTCTTCCCTTCCTTGGTGAATACTAAGCAAAATTACTTGTTCAGTGTACTAATATACTACTAACATACTAAAATGCCAGCAGAATAGGCCTAATGGTCTTTCGAGTCTGCTTGATTGGTCAGCCCCCACCCTGGGTGCTGACCTTGCTGCCCCCCTCGCCTTCTCTGGCTTCTCCCTTCCCAGTTCCGGATATTCTTGCTGCATTGGATTTTGCTTCCTGAACCCTTCCCCTGTACCTGTCCCAGCCCATCTTGAACCCCTCCACCGTCTCTGCCTCCACCAGCCCCTAGGCAGTGCATTCCATGGCTCTACCACCCTCTCAGTGAAGTAGCACCTCCTCCTTTCTCCCTGAATCTTCCCCTCCAGCTTCCACCCATGCCCTATAGTGGCCCCTCCTCCTTCCTTCAAGCACCCTGACTGTTCCTCCCTATTTACCCTCTTCATGTACTTGAAGACTCTATCATGTCCCCCCGGTCCCTTCTCTCTTCCAATGTGTACATATTTAGCTCTTCGAGCCTCTCCTCATAGGTCCTGTCCCCCAAGCCCCAAATCATTTTGGTTGCCCTCCTCTGGACCCTCTCCAGGAGTTTAATGTCCCTCTTTAAGTGTGGCCTCCAAAACTGCATGCAGTACTCAGGTATGGCCTCACCAAGCAGTTATACAGAGGGAGTATCACATCCCTCCTTCTGGAGGTGATCCCCCTAGCGATGCATCCCAGCATCCTGTTGGCCTTGGCTGCTGCCCTCCTACAAGTCTCTGAGTTGTTCATCTTGACATCCACCACCACCCCCAGGTCCCTCTCAGCCATTGAGACTTGTAGCATTCCCCCCCCAGAGTGTACACTTGGCCCGGGTTTCTGGCCCCCAGGTGGAGTACCTTGCATTTCCCTGCATTGAACCTCAGCTTCCACTTTCTAGTCCATCTTTTTCAGAGCCTCCAGGTCCCCTGTAGGGCCACCTCCCTCCTCCCCATCCACCACCGCCCCCAGTTTTGAGTCATCCACAAAGAGACTCATCTCACTCCTGATTCCTGTCCTTATGTCAGAGACATAGGCGTTGAACAGGAGGGGCCCAAGGACTGATCCCTGTGGGACCCCACTAATGACCCTCTTTGGGGATGAGACTATCCCGCCAACTACGACCCTCTGGGTCCGGTCCTGGAGCCAATTGCCTATCCATCTGATCATCTGGTTATCAGTTTCAGTATCACAGCCTTTTCTAGGTTGTCCTCCACTCTTTCTTCTCCTTCCTTCTTTCAGCCTAACGATCCCATTTCTGGTCTTTTTCCTCTCACTAATGTATCTGAAGAAGATCCTGTCGCCATTCTTAACAGCCTGGGCTATACTTTCCTCTGTTTGTGCTTTAGCCCTTCTAATTATTTTCCCAGATTCCCTCTTCTTCTCCAGATATTGTTCTCTGTCCTCATCCTTTTTGTGTTTCCTTGTATCTTCTGAAGGCTCTTTTCTTTCCCTTACTTTCTCTGCCACTATCTTTGATAACCATAATGGCCTTTTCTTTCTTTTACTCTTGCTATGCATTTTGACACAGTGACCTTTTACGTCTGTTATGACTCTCAAGTCTTGACTACTGTTTTTCCACATCTCCCCTGTACCTTCTGCTTGTAGGGTTCTTTTGAGATTTCTACCCATCTCCTTAAAGTTAACCTTCCTGAAATATAGGACCGTTATTCTTGTATGGCTTGCCTTCTCCACTGTGGTTACCTGAAACCATACTGTCCTGTGGTTGCTGGTACCAAGGAGACTGCCCACCTCCACATCTGTGATCATGTCCCCATTGGTCAGGACCAAATCCAGTATAGCCTTCTCGCAGGTTGGTTCTGCTACAAGCTGTCTTAAGTTTGACTCATTCAGGACAGTCATGAAGTCCCTGCCCCTTGTTGTACTCGCAGTCTGAGTGCTCCAGTCTACCTTAGGCAGGTTGAAGTCACCCATTAGTAGCAGTTCCCCTTTGGCTGCCATTTTGCGGCTGGTTTCCACAAGAGTTTCATCTGATTCCTCCCCATGTGCCAGATGCCTGTAAATCACTCCAGTGTGAATGGCTGTCCTTTTTCCTTCCTCCAGGGTGAACCACAGTGCCTCTGCTCCTTCTTGTAACCCTTGAGCCTCTGTTGCTATAATCCTCTCCTTCACATACATAGCTAGCCCCCTCTTTTTTCCCTTCCCTATCCTTCCTAAAAAGTGTGTATCCTGGTATGGCTATATCCCAGTCATGGTTCCCTGTGTACCTTGTTTCTGTAATAACTACTATGTTCAGGTTTGCATCTTCCATTAATGCCATTCAGTCTGGGATTTTGCTCCACAGATTGCGGAGATTTGTGCACATTACTTTCCAGCTTGTGCACCCACCCTCCTTTTCCCTTTTTTCAGTCCTGTGACGTTTTTTGGGGGGGTTCCATCTTCTGTCCTCCCCACAATTGTATCTAATTTATTTGTCGAGTTTGATAGTGCCCTTGTACTAATTGGAATCTCCCTTATTTCAGATATGTTATGTGGGGGAGTCTACATTTATCCCCCTGACTACTTTTGCCTCCCCTCTGGCTAGTTTAAATGCTCATGGAGGAAGTATTTGAACTTTCAGTGATAATACCCTTGCCCCTCGATAGATGTAGGCTGTCTGGTGAATACAGTCCTTCATCCCTCCAGGTGAAATCCCAGTCCCCAATGAAGCCATACCCTTCCTCTCCACCATTTCTTCAGCCATGTGTTGAATTCCATGGTGCAGATGTCTCAGCCCTCTCCCTTGCCATGGACAGGTAGAACCTCAGAGAAGGTAACATGACCTTACCCACTCCCCAAGGGAGAAGAGCTGTCCTTGGAAAGGTCAGTTATCTCTCCCCTGGATAGCCCCCATGCAGCCTACTTCCATTTCCAATCCTGGGTCACCCACAGGCAGGAGGTGAGGTGCCCAGCACCTCATCCCTCCATTGCCATTGGGCCGGCTGACTATCTGACCAGTTTGAAAGTATTTTGAAACTAACCATGATGATGTGTTACCTGAAATACTCTTTGGATTTTGCCTGGAACAGTGTTTGTGTTTTTAGCTTTGCAAGGATCAAGAGAAACTGATACCAAATAATTTTAGAAATAACCTCACTGTCATTAAATAATGGGACTGTTCGAAAGACTATAGATTATAGAGAATATAATGGCACCGAACAAAAATCAGTTGAACTAGATTTGAATAAACTCTACTGCTTCAGAATACTCCTCAAAACTTACTTGGCATGCAAAATAAATCTCCTCCTACAACCTGGATAGATCAGTCCTACTGTTTTCCTGATGACTGGACCATTCTGGGTACACTCTCACTGACAGGACAACTCCCACCACTCTTCTAATGGCTGAACCATTCCCACGGCTCTCCTGGCAACCAGACCTTTCCCACTGCTCTTCTGGCACCTGGAGGGGGGAGGTATCCTAACAGCACTGGTCTTTAACTTTGAAGGGGATACAGGGATGTTTGTTGAAGACACTGGAGATGGCCAGTGCTGCATAGTAACTTGGGGGCAAGGGTGTTTGTTTGGTGGTGCCATTTGTGGACTTTCTGTGCTGCACTGTAACTTAGGGGGCAGGGTATTCATTCAGTGGCAGCATGGATCATTTAATGCAAGTTAGAAGAGGGTACTTATCATTATAAAATATGATTTCCTATTTCCTTTACTGAAAGTTCAACTTATGTAACCCATGACCACCTTTCATGCAGTAAGGTATGATGGGGAGAGGTACCATGAGATTTCCCCCACATGTCAGAACTGTGTGCATGCTCCCTCATCATGTAATGACTTGGTGCACATACAGTCCATGTGGATAATGTTTGGTATTCATATAGGTTTTAGCCAATTAGAAGGCAGGATTTCTCATTCTAGCTTTTACATTTGTAATGCAAACCCTCACACACAAGTGCTAGACTAAAGTCATGTCCCACATCCACAGTGCCAACGTTGTGAGCAAGAATGTGACTTGCTGTACCCACTCTGCCATGCACTAGATTTTCAGTCATTCATAAAGTCTTAATTAATAAAAACAGAGGGTTGCAACTCCTAATTAAATTTAAAGGAGAACTGTAATATTCATAAATTACCCATCCCTGCAAGCCTTACCCCCGATTAGGGTTTTCACAAATAGAGCGCCCTTTTCAGTGAATTTTAACTTACTTTATTTAATTTTTGTAAAGTCCGAGTTAGCAAGTGGCATGCTCTGTGGTGCCATTTCATGACAAAGTCTTGATTCTGCACCGTTCGGCTCAGTGCGCTTGTATTGGAGCAGGCGGTCTTGGCGCGCACCACTGATGCAATCTTTCGAGCTTTCGCCGAATGCCGGTCTAAGTAAAAATAAAAATGAGATAAATTCACTGAAAAAAAAGCATCTCTGAAACTAATCGAGAAATGAGCTTGCAGGGATGGGTAATTTATGAATATTACAGTTCTCCTTTAATAAAAACCAAAGCTGCGTTCCACTGAAAGAACACTCCTTGTCATGGTAATATACTCCCTCTGCTTACTTCTCTGAATAACTGTGTGTTGTTCATGCTTAGTACCCAATTTTCTCTTTTTTCCCCCTTCTCTAGGATAAATAAACTGGGCTCTGGCAGTGACTTTGAAGCCTATTTCCAGCGTCTTGGTCTCGCCTCAGGCAGGACACGCTACACTAAAAACAGCGTAAGTGAATTATTTTTTACTGTCTGTTGCCTCAGGGTGTAGCCCAAATGAGATGCAACATCTCACGGACTGTGGAGTCTTGTTTTTGTCCATTTTTACAGCTGGGAGGACTGAAGCACAGGGAGGTCAAGTGGTGTGCTCAGGGCCAAATAAATGAGTACATGATTCTCTTGGGATTTGAGCCTGGGTCTCCTGGTTCCCAAGACTGGGCTCTGACCACACCACCACCACACTGCCTCCCAGATAACATGACTAGCAACTTGTCTGGCAGCACAGTTAGGACCATGTGGCATCTATTCTAATCTTCCTTTGTTCCCTACTAATTAGGACCAATTATTTAGGAAAGATCTTGTGGTTAGTCACAGGATGAAAATAATTGCCTTGTTCAAGCAGCACTGGTAACTGAGGCATATTGCCATGTGTGTTAATAGGCACGGGTGAGTGTTTTTTATGGGGTTAGAAGTGTGTTTCTAGACTGAGAATGTAAACCAAAAGCTGAGAAGCTGTGGCTTCCTAGACATTTATTGATGACACTTGTATAACCCTAGAGACATATTCTTACTTATAAATATGTTTTTTATAAAAAAATATTCTTATTGAGTTTTCAGCAAAATACATACAGCAAAACATAGCACAATTGCAAAAGAATGCATTAAGGCAGAAGTATGTGTCATCAGCACTGTATCTTTACCAGTTGTTTTCCAAATGGAACCAAAACATGTAAGAGAAGTAGGGAAGCATGTCACAGGATTAGCACACACCAAAGGAAAAGGCAGGAATGGGGTATACTCTCTCAAAATTGCTGTAAAAGAAAATGTTCATCTCAAAAGCTTTGCCTCACATCAAGTTTATAGCAAGTCAGTCTGTACTTCAGACTAACCTGCTATGAACAAACATTTACTATTACAGCAGTTCTGAGGTAAGAGATTCTCTTCCCTTTTTAGGGCTGCAGTGGGCAGTCCTCCTGCAATTGGAAAAGGATAGATTTTTCCAAATGAACAACATTGTGGAGTTGCCTCACAGTCACCTCCGTGACCATAAAGCACTCCACGCTGTCCATTTGCAGTTCCAGAGCACTATTTTTTTGAAATCAAAGGTCATGGCAGAACATGGCACAGTCCGCTGTGACCAAGATGGGTGACAACCTCTACTGCGCATGCAGTACCAACTCCTGGGTACCCAACCAAGGCTGCCTGTACCAGAGAGGGTCCAACTACTTGTAAATAGACCTGTAAGAACAAAAGAAATATATACTGTTAGATTGTTATATATTGTTCTTATTTTATACTTCGTATATCAATAGTACATATGTACATCTGAAAAGAAAAACACTAAGATCGATAGGAAGTGCTTAGCAGAGCAGTATCTATTGGGCTCATTTGTGCAGGAGGGACTATTTCCTTCTTTCTATGAAGGACTGTTTAGGTCAATATAAATATTTTTATCAGTGATAGACTATTAACTTGCAATTTATTGCACATTTGGTTATACTGTACAGTTTTTGAGGTAGATAAAATGTAGTTACTTTCATAAGTCCTATCAAATCTATATGTATTATGTCACAAAACACTTAACATATTTCATATAATACTGTAATACACTGTCACTTTAAGAAATGTGCTTTATATGTGAGGATGTGTAGAGTGTTAAGCCATCCCCATGATGACGTACTGAGTTACGAAGCCAGTTGGGGTACAGCTTGTTTGTTTTGCACACATGTAGTGGCGGCCTTTTTAACCCTTGAATAAAGCCTTTATTGTACAGCCGAGGTGTGCAGAGTTTTTGCTGAGCTTTTTTCATAAAGCCTTGCCTGCCTGTCCTGGAACCGTGCCATCACCCGTGGGATGGCTGCCCAAATCTGGATTATGGCTCCGGGGAGGATGGCCCTCCCTCCACTGGCTCCACCACGCGGGGAGTGGAGGGGATCCACAAGGGAACTACAGGGCCAGGTAAGTCCTGGGGTGGTCACTGGGCTGGAATGGTGGGACAGGGCTGAAACAGCCTCCAAAGCTACCAGGAAGAAAAAAAAAGCTGTATGGAAGAAAAAACTGCCGATACAGACTCTAAATAAATGTGTTTATTTATTTATTTAAAAAGTTTCACCAGGAAAGACATACTGAGCTGCTAACAACTCATTTCCAGAGGTGTCCTGGAGGAGAGGGGATATGAAGAAATCTAAACTGTAATAATATTAAAAATACAAAAATAGGAGTCATATACAGTAAAACAGTATTTCAAATTATAAAAAAGGTCTCAGAAATGCTACAGTCTGATTGGCTGTTAGAATTCCAACAGTCTTACATTAATCCCAGTTACACTGTCACGTACAGCCTGATCACTATGGCGCATGAATTCTTCCTGTCAGCATTCCATCCTCTAGCATTGCTGAATGGAGTGATGCATTCTGATTATGAACCAGTATTTTTAAACTGTTGGTGGAAATATTATTTTTATTAAAACTCTCCCTCTCAATTAGGAAAACATTTAAAAAGTACATTAATACTTCTCTTTTGGAAGACTTTTTATAATAGCAATAAGGCATTTCCAAGAGATAGATTGAGAGTTAGTCACCCCTTAGGGGCAACACCCCTAGGAGCTGATTAACTGACTGTTAATCTAACCCCTGGTCATACCTTATTGCTTAAGAAGCATACTCATAAAATATTAAAGGCAGATCAGTAAACTGATGCATACAGTAAATAACAGAGATTCTGTTTGGCAGGGGAAACTAATCTAACAAGAAAAGGAGAGGGGAACAGCATGGCCAGGGCAAAACTAGTGGAGGGGAAGGAAGACAAAAGGAAAAAGGTCATGGACAGTTACTCTTTGAGACTTTAGGGAGGAAGCTGAAGAGGCAGAAAAAATGGATAAGGGAAGGGAGGACCAAAGGACCTCATTAAGGAACAAGTCACATTATAAGACAGGAGAAAAGGATAATCTAAGGAACACAAACTTTTCACAATTTAAAGAGATAGATAGATTAGATAGATAGGGCTTCATTTGTTTAGAATCTTATCTGGGCTCAAGGCATTGTATGTACTGTAAATAAACATGTGAAAATGTGTGCAACAGCAAAATGGACAAAAACTCAGTATATAACATTTTGGATAAAACATTCTTGATTAAACACTTAAATTTCAGCTGTCTAAAAACCGTACATTATTTAGCAGAACAGCATCACTGAGTTCAGTTACTCAGAAACATAGAATCTGATGGCAGAAAACGACTGGTTACTCCACCTAGTCTGCACAGATGGTCCCTACCTGTTTTGTCTCTGCAGACCCTTTGTGGGCTCTGTTTCTCCTCCCACCTTTCTAATCATATCTAATATACCCCTATGTCTATCCCATGCATGCTTGAAGCCCCCCACTGTTCTAGCCTTCACCAATTCCACTGCCAGTCTGTTGCAGGCATACACTACCATTTCAGTGAAGAAATATTTGCTCACACAACTCTTGATTCCCCCCTCCCCACATGCCCTTTGGTCCTGGAGCTTGTCTCATTTGAAAGAGACTCCCCATCTGTACCCTATTCACCCCTTTGAGGAACTTGTAGGCCTCTATCATAACCCCTCTTTCTCTTCTTCCTTCCAGGGCGTAGTACATGTTGAGGTCCCACGATCTCTCCTCATGGAGCTTCTTGAGTAAACCATGTAGTTATTTGAATAAGACCATTTAACTGACCTTTGTAAATAACTAGACTTACAGACTAGACTGGAAGTGTACGGATATAGAAATATAAATTGGCTGTAAATATACTCTGCTCTCCACTTTGCCCACCGGGAGCCACTTGTTACGTTGTTAAGGCATGCATCATGTAGTCTACTTCTTGTTGAGTCAGTACTTCAGAAACATGAATTTACAAGTGTGTACCTACTTCAGCTGATGAACTTTCCATAGGGGAATGAATCTCCTTCAGTTGTCTGTTTTAGTCTTTGGCTGCAAATGATTTAAGCGCATATTTTGGTTTTGTGATTTCAGAAAACTGACAAATATAGCAACTACCCAGTTTACCACAGTGTGTATGAGACATTTGAACTGGTGGAGAAGTTCTACGACCCAACATTCAAGCAACACCGTGCAGTAGCTCAAATGCGAGGAGGTTGGGTTTATGAACTGGCAGATAGACCGATCCTGCCCTTCGACACCAGGGACTACGCTGAGGAATTACTGAACTATGCAAAAAGTATCGCTATGGGGAGTAAACCGAAGTGTAAAGCATGCAATGTCTCATTTGGTATGTAACTCTCAGAACTGTAAATAGGGCTGTACCTTTGTCGTGGAAGTCATGAATTCCATGATTTTCCCAATTGATCTTCCAGGAATCAGTCTTCACCATTGAATCACACTTATGGGTTTGAGCCAGAGGCACTAGGACCATGCAAGAACTAGAACTTTTCAAGAGGGCTGACACCAAGGTAATCTCTGTGCATGCGCGGCACCACAAGACTGGTTTGCGCTGCATAGCTTACCTCGGCACCAGCCCTCAACCACCTCATTTCCTTTTTTCCACTGTTGAATGCGCATCAGTGATGATGTCTCTTGCCCACCAGGAGTCAGAACTTCACATCCATACGACTACAGCATTCAGTTCTTCTCAGTTTTTAGTGTTTAACTCACTCAGCACTAGAATGGAATCTTGAGTGAGTGCTGTATTCCTGTGTAACAATGGCTGTTTTCCTGAGCAGTTAGAATGCTCGGAACTAAAATGGTAACACTCCGACTTGGAGTATAAATAACTAAAAAAGTATAACTCCTATCACAAAACTTACAGCATGAAGTTTACCTCACAATAAAAAAATCTTCAAAATGAGGGGTCACACATATTAGTAGCATTAACCTTTTTTTTTTTTTTTTTACAGAGCACGTAACAATGAAAATTTACATTTTTTTCTTTCACAAAAAAAGCACTAAAAAAAAAAAAACCTTAGAAGTGGCAAATGTCTGTTGTATGATGGTTTTCCATCACACCAACATATGTGCATTACACTGCCATAGTTTAGAGTATTTCTGAGCTGCTTTACATAATAAAACAGACCATAAGCTAAGGCATGTGCCAACACATAATGCTAGTAAACCGACTGAATTCGGAAAAATGCTCTGCATAACTGCCCACATGACGCACAAACCACGATAACTAAAAAAATATGCCTCCTAGCCCCTAGACACATGCACGGAAAATGTTCACAATAACAAGAACTTTAAAATGATGGGTCACTCATGTTATTGGCATTTGCTGATATTTTTTTACAGTTCCTGAAATGATAAAAAAAAGAGCATTTATTTTACATTTTGCTCCAAAATAAAAACCTACATCATAAAAAGTACATCTCCTAGACCCTAGATACCAGCATGATAATTGTCCACATTAAAGAGACCTTTCAAATGATGGGTCACACACGATCTTACTTCGAGATAGAGCTCTTGCAGCAGGCTATAACAATTAGGACTATACTGCAGGCACTAGGACCACACGGTGAAAAACTTCTGCCAGCAATACCAGCGGGGGACCGCCCCTGACGCCGGCCCTGCCCCGACGTCGGTCAGGGTACAAGAGGGGGCGGACCCAGCTCCACCTCAGTTCTTTCCCGCCGTGTACCACGCACATGAAGCTAGCTGCTGCCTGTGATTCACCAGTGAGAAAAGAATACCTCTTCAAGCAAGTTTTCAACAGTTTTACTGTTTTTCCTCCGCCATGGCCGACGTCTGTACTGTTACCGTTGTTTAGCTCTGGTTTTTCCGTCAACATACTTTGCCTCGGTGTTTACGCCCGGTAGGTACCGATATCAGTCTTTGTTTCCTCCGCCCGGGTTCGATGTCTTCCGGTCTGTTTCTCCGACCACCTTAATAAGTCGCGATGCGGCTGGCAAATTCCCACCAAGGGCCGGACACTGGCGGTGTGTTTTCTGCCTTGGCGGACCGCGACACATGGTGCACGACTACCAGGCTTTACAAGCCGGACCGCATCCAGCGCCTGAAGGCCTACCTCTTGGAGAAGAAGATGGACCTGCACTCGTCTGAAGGGAAGAAAAAGGAGAAGAAAAGGCATAGCAAAGAGCGTAGTCGGTCCCGCACGGTCCGGTCTCAGTCCGCCTGTGGGACGCGACCTTCCCTGAAGAAGGCCCGTCCTTTGGCTCGGTGAGCGCCACGCTGCCCCAGGCTAAGGCCGCCCGCTAGAGCAGCCTGCCGCCGGCGGTGACTCCGCTTAGAGTCATCGCTAAGTCCATGGCAGTACCTGCTTCGCCCTACCGCACCGGGCGCCGCCTGCTAAAGGTGCGCTCGAGCTATGACCTCTGGCGCCTCTGTCGCCACCGTCATCGGTACCAGCGCCGGGTCGAGGGGTTAGGACCCGGAGTCGTTGTTCTGCCGACGCCCCTGCCGCCAAGTCTTCCTTCCCCCTGGGCCCTCAAGAGAGCTCTCTGTTGCGACCTGCCACTCAGGAGACTTCTTTCCCGCAGCGGGCAGCTGAGATATTCTCCCCGGATGAGTTCAAACAGCTTTTTTCGTTTTGGTGGGGGCAGGTTCACAAGCACCACCCCGTCGCCGGCCCAGACACTGGTACCGGATCCTGCGGGTGAACCACAGCTGGAGGGTGAGACCTCTCCGTTGAGGTCCCCGGAGCACCGGTTTTCGCCCCCATCTAGGGCTCGTTCCCGCTCTCGATCTGAGGACCACCGATGTCGCTCTATGGTTTTGACTGACCGACGTCGGTCCCGGTCTCGTTCCCGGAGCCCTTCTCGCGCTCAGCAGGACGGTTCCTGGCGTCAGTCTCCTGACCGACGTCGGTCATCGCTCCGTCGTCAGTCTTCGGACCGTCGCCGGTCCCCTGCATACCGACATCAGCGTAGGCATGGACATGGGGTAGAACCAGACTATTCTAAGTTGGATAGTCGGTCCTCCTCTTCATCATCATCCTCTTCGTCTTCCCTCAGCCTCAAGTGCTCCCCTGAGGAGAAGGACATGCCTCGCTCGCCTCCAGACGATCCTACCTTCATGGACGTCATGAGGCATATCCAGGCTTCCAACGAGTGGGACATGGAAGACCTGGACCCGGAACGCCGCAGATTGGCCAAATACCTGAGGCAGAAGGAGCTAAAGCCTTTGGTCATTCATCCTTTGGTGGATACTTTTCAGGACCTGACTAGATCCACCTGGCTGCGTCCAGCCTCCATCCCGGCGGTTCCCAAAAAGTCGGACAGGCTGTATAAGGCTCCGAGGGCTGAACCCTTCTTAGCGGAACACCCTCAGGCAGATTCAACTGTGATCACGGCTGCTCATGACAAGTCTCGACAGCCGAGGCACCTCAGCTCCCAGCCTCCCGACTTGGAGTCCCGTTACCTGGATCAGGTGGGCAAGAAAGTTTACGCTGCTTCCACCTGCTCCATTCGATCCCTGAATTTCTTCACGCATATGGTGCAGTACCAGAATGTGTTGTGGGAACGGGGTCTTGAGCTGGCACAGGCCATGCCAGACTCCGACAAGAAGACGGAGCTCCTGGCCCTTTTACAGTCGGACTCAGACGTAGGCTCTCGTGTTCTGAGAGCCTCGTATGACACTGTGGATATGGCAGCCAGGGCGGCCGCCTCTGAGGTTTGTCTCCGGTGCCATGCCTGGTTGAGGCTTTCGGGCTTTCACCAGGATCTGCAGTCCGGTATCCAGGACCTGCCGCTCCAGGGTGCCTTTTTGTTTGGGCAGGAGACGGAGGCCTTGATCTCCCGTCTCCAAGAATCAGGTAAGTCGATCTGGTCGGTCCACCAGATGTACTGTGGCAACCAGCGATGCCCCCAGCGCCATCGGCTTTTTCGCAAGTCCTCAGGCAGTCAGGCTTCAGCCCGAGGATCCCAGCAAGGGCAGAGAGGCAGCTTCCGCAGGAGATCCGGAAACCAGCAGTCTGGTGGACCTTCCGCCCATGGGCCCAAGTCCTCCCAGGCCTCTCTCCCTACCCCGGTTCTACTAATGACTCTATTCCGCCCCTCTGTGGTCAGACGTCCAGGGGAGCCGGTTAGATGCTTTTCTCCGCTATCTCAAAGGGTGGAGCTCTATTACCACAGATCAATGGGTCTTGGACGTTATTCGGAGAGGACACGCGTTGGAGTTCACAGAGTTCCCTCCACGTACTCCGCCAAAGCTCTCCCATTATCCTCCTTCTCACATTCCACTCTTGGAAGGAGAAATACAGGCCCTCCTGCAAAAGAGAGCAATAGAAAGGGTTCCCATGGAGCAGTGGGGTCAGGGGTTCTACTCCCACTTTTTTCTGATCCCAAAAATGACGAGGGACCTTCGTCCCATTCTGGATCTCAGTCCTTTAAATCTCTTTATAGAGTACAAAAAGTTCAGGATGGTGACTCTTCAGGGTCTCCTCCCTCTGCTGCACCAAGGGGATTGGCTCTGTTCTCTCGACATGCAGGATTCATACATGTATATCGGGGTCTTTCCTCCCCACAGGAAGTTTTTGAGGTTCCACTTCCAAGGGGAACATTATCAGTTCCGGGTGCTCCCGTTCGGCCTCTCTTCCACTCCGCGAGTCTTCACGAAATGCCTAGCAGAGATGGCTGCTGCTCTGAGGCGATTAGGCCATTATGTATTCCCTTATCTAGACGACTGGCTACTCACGGCCCCGTCAAGGGACGGCCTCTTACTCTCTCTCGGAGACACCTATACTCTATTCCGAGAGCTGGGGATCACCCTGAACTTGAAAAAGTCATCCCCAGAGCCCAGCCAAAAGCTGGCCTTCATAGGAGTGGTCCTGGATTCAGTCCAGGGCATGGCTTTTCTCCCACAGGACAGGGGAGTTTGCCTGTGAATTTTGGCGGAATGGATATCCATAGCACCTCGAGTTCCGGCTCGGAACTTCCTCAGTCTATTGGGGCACATGGCGGCGGCCATCCCAGTAACACCCTTGGCCCGCCTCCACATGAGAGTCCCACAATGGATGCTCAGGGTGCAGTGGGATCAATGCTACGACGACCTAGACGCTTTAGTCAGGATCTCGGATCCAGTCAGGCGAACATTGCTTTGGTGGTTGGACCCTAGCAATCTGGAGAAAGGGGTCAGTTTTCGTCCGGAGCCTCCAGGTCAGACTCTAACAATGGATGCATCGGACCTGGGTTGGGGGGCTCACCTGGGTGTTCGTCAAATGCAAGGGGTTTGGTCACCTGAGGAGCGGTCCCTCCACATCAGTGTTCTGGAAATGCGAGCGGTCCTCTACGCTCTTCAGGCGTTTCGAGAGGACCTGGTACCTGGCTCTCTTCTAGTTCAGACAGACAACATGGCGGTCGTCTTTTACATCAACAAGCAGGGAGGCACCGATTCCTATCCTCTTTGCCGGGAGGCGATGAGAGTCTGGTACTGGGCACTGGAACGGGGCATTCTTCTATCGGCCATGCACGTTCCAGGCATCCTCAACAAGCTGGCCGACAGCCTCAGCAGGTTGTGGGCCAGAGCACACGAGTGCGAATTGCTCCAAGCCGTAGCAGATCAGCTCTTCCGAAGGTGGGGCCTTCCTGAGCTAGATCTCTTTGCGTCACCACGCAACGCCAAACTGCCACTGTTTTGCTCGCGGGAGCACGCGCCTGGCGTTTTTTGGCCAGACGCGTTATCCCTTTGCTGGGCAGGGAGGTTCTTTATGCCTTTCCGCCCTTCCTCTCATTCAGAGGGTTCTGCTCAAACTTCAGGCAGAGGGGCACGAATGATCCTTGTGGCCCCAATTGGCCTCCCAGATTTGGTTCCCACTCCTGCAGTGGTTGTCCCTGGAACCCCAATCCGCTGCCCGTTTGCTGCCATAATGCTGTCCCAGGACCAGGGGTCTCTGGTTCACCCAGATCTCAGATCCCTACACCCTTCATGCTTGGCTCCTCCAGACGTAGCTAGGACTCGTCAGGGGTTTCCCGAAGTGGCTGGAGGTCTTAGCATCTGCAAGAAAGCCCTCTACTCGCTCCACTTACGCTATGAAGTGGAAGCGTTTCCGTCTGTGGGCCTTGCCACGCAATTAGACCCTGTCACCTGCTCTGTGAACTCCGCTTTGCAGCATCTCCTCTCCTTGTATGAGAATCGCCTGAGCTATTCCTCTATCAAGGTGCACATGTAGTAGCACTTCGCCTATCATGCTCTCGTGGGAGAGAGAGCATTGGCTCAGTTAGATGTGGCCCGCACCTTCCTTAGGGGAATTCTATACATGAGACCTCCCATTAGGGACCCTGACCCACCCTGGGACCTCCTTTTTGTGTTGGAGAAACTCACCCTCCCTCCTTTTGAACCCGCAGCGAGTTGTGAGCTGCGATATCTGTCTTGGAAAGTTTGTTTTTTGGTTGCTGTTACTTCCGCTCGAAGAGTTTCCCAGCTTCAGGCTCTGATGTGTAAAGAGCCCTATTTGGTTTTTCATAGAAAAAGAGTTTCCCTCAGAACTAATCCTAAGTTTCTTCCCAAAGTGGTCTCGGAGTTGACCCTCAACCAGTCGGTTGATCTTCCAGTTTATTTTCCTTCCCCTTCCAATAGTGGGGAGGCTCTCCTCCACACATTGGATGTCCACAGGTCCCTGAGGTATTACCTCAACAGAATGGTTCAGCACCATAAATCGGAGCAACTCTTTGTGGCTTTTGCACCACATCGCTTGGGTCAACCGGTGTCCAAGCAGACTATCTCCAAGTGGATAGTCCGTTGTGTCTCGTTTTGCTACGAGCATCACAATAAACCCCCACCAGGGGAGTGTCAGCTTCTTTTGCCGCGATGCGGAATGTCGCCATTCAGGACATCTGTGTGGCCGCGACCTGGAACTCAGTGCATACCTTTATCAAGCATTACAGCTTGGCTATCATCTCCAGATGCTGTGCTGGCTTCGGCCTAGCGGTTTTGCAAGGACTCTTGTCCTGATGGCCTCTGGAGTCAGCATATTCCTACTCCCAGGGTCGGCTACCTCTTTGCTATGGGACTGCTTGGGATTCAGTCCTAATTGTTATAGCCTGCTGCAAGAGCTCTGTCTCGAAGTAAGATAGTACAGTTACGTAAGAACTTACCGTAACAGTAGATCTCGAGAGGAGCTCTTGCAGCAGGCGCAGCTTCCTCCCGCCTCGAGTGTGTGCAGGTCATTTTCTTTTTCTCGATGGTAGGCTTCACCTCCTTCTCTTGTCAGGCCTTCTGCTGGGTACTGGCGGGAGAACTGAGGTGGAGCTGGATCCGCCCCCTCTTGTACCCTGACCGACGTCGGGGCGAGGCCGGCATCGGGGCCGGTCCCCTGCTGGTATTGCTGGCAGAAGTTTTTCACCGTGTGGTCCTAGTGCCTGCAGCACAGTCCTAATTGTTATAGCCTGCTGCAAGAGCTCCTCTCGAAGATCTACTGTTACGGTAAGTTCTTGCGTAACTGTACTTTTCTAGCATTAACAGTTTTTTTTTTTTTTTTTTTACAGTACTTGAAATGGAGGAAAATCACATTTTTGCACTTTTTTTCATCCCCCAAAAAATTAAAAAAAAAATACACCTCCTAGCTCCCAGACGCCAGCATACTAATTTTTCACAATGAAAAGAGCTTTCAAATCAGGGATCACACATTTCTAGCATTTACAGGTTTTTTTAATGGTACCTGCAATGGAGAAAAATAGCATTTCTAGGAGCGTGGATATGTTGTTCATCCACACTGCCTGGCATTGTCCCTTTCCTCTTTAAATCTTGCCAGAAGTCTTCAAGCTGGCTTCTCCCACCCACCCGGGTGGTAAATACCTCAGCTCTGCCCCAAGACACCAGATCTTCCTTTCCGCTGGAAGATACAGGTGCTACTTTGCAGTACCATAGGCCCTGGAGTCAAATCGACGGTTTTCGCTGCACTTACTCGCTTTAAAACTCGTCAGAGTTTACGATTCGGATCCGAACGCTTCAGATATGGAGGACAAGTCGTCTCCCGGGTTTCGCCGGTGTCCTTGTGGACAAAAAATGTCTCGCACCGATCCCCACCTCTCATACGTCTACTGCTTAGGCGCCGTGCATGATACTTCAGCTTGCACGATCTGTTCGGCCTTCCATTCCACCGTTCTGGAGGACCGCAAGGCGCGCCTTAAGCTGGGGAGACCGGAGCTTCGCAATCCACCAGTGAAATCGAAGGAGGCCAGGTGGGCGGTTTCTGCGGCTGCAGGATCCACCGAGCAGCTTGAGCAGATGGCGGCTTTCGAAGAGGAAGCTGCCCAAGCTTCGGCCAACCGGAGTTTCTTCATCCCCCTCAACCTGGGCTCCACCTTCACGGGATCTTTCTGGGAGTTGTGCCAGTCTCTCCCTACCAAGGGTGAGGCGCCTTCAGGCTCGCACTCCTCCCGATCCAAGAAAAAGGATAAGGACCCCAAATCTCCTTCTTCTTCTAGCCGAAGAAGACGTTCCTGGAACCGAGAGCAGTCCGACACTCAGGAGCAGGCGGTCTCGGCCACTGTCAAGATCGCTTCCTCGGCTACTGGCTTTTCGGACCTTCCGTCAGGCCAGGGCACCGAGGCCGAGGATGTGGCAGAACCGGCCGAGATTTCTCTCGACCCAATCGAGCCGTTGTCGCCAACGCCTGTTGACAACTCCTTGGAGAGGACTCCCATTCTATCCTTCCCCGACGAGGAGACCCATCCTTCGGGGATCCTGATCGAGGGACAAGAGCCGGAATCTCGGTTTTCACTGAATCTGGCTTCTCCCGACCGACAGAGCCGACGCCGTCGGTCTCGATCGAGGAGTAGGACCCCGTTGGTCGGAAAACCGAGAAAAGGTCACAGACACTCCCGGAAGAGGGGCCGCCACCGTTCCTTATCCTCCTTGGACGAGGAGAGACTTAGACGGAAACTCCGACGTTATGAGGACCTTATGTGGCAGCAACTCCTTTTGACTGGTCAAAAGCTGTCTACTCCAGCTGTACTGGCCATTACTTGGCCCCAGCCTCTTCGGCCGACACAGACTCCCTCGGTTCCGAGGACTCCAGTTCTCCCTCCGGTGGGACCGGTGCGTATTTCTGGTCGGCCTGTTACAGGCTCCCCACCAATTTTGGTGGAACTTCCACCCAAACAGCCTCAGGGAGGGGCTCCCTCTAAGGAGGATCGACCAACTACGGGCTTGCCCCATAGGTTGTCCATTACAGTCACTCCTGATCGCCCTAAACGCGTCGAGGGGGACTTAGGTGGGAGACCCCTGTATCCGGATTCCTCGGATTCAGATACTACTGGTCTTCACTCACATGATGAGCTGTCAGTGACAGGCCTGGAGGGAGGCCCTTCTTCCTTCCAGGGCATCCTTTGACTCATTTCAGAGTCCACAGGTATGCTTTTGTAGCCCATACAAAAGAAGGTGGAATATCCTCTCACGGATATTTTCAAGAGGGGGGATACCCCCGACGGAGGCCTTCCCAGTGGCCGAAGCCATAGTTGGCCCAGCACTGGAGCTTTGGCAGCACCCTACCTCTTGCCCAGCTCCGTCTGCCCGTATGGCCCGCAAGTACGCGGTGCCCATGGGGTCCTTGGCGGGCTTCACTGAGCATCCCTCGGCCGAGAGCCTTGTGACTGCCTCAGTGATTAGGTGCACGGGCAACTCTGCAGATACTGACCGCCCTCCAGACAAGGAGTCCAAAAATATGGACCACTCGGCCCGGAAGGTTTACGCGGCATCATCCCCAGGCCTTCGTCAGGCTAGCTCAGTAGTGATCATGGCACACTTCTCTCATGCCCTTCTGGGGTCACTTGATGAAGTCCTCCCTCATCTCCCAGCAGACATGCAGTCCACGGTCAAGCAGGTCCGGGACCAGGGCCGTGCTGTTGCTAAACAGCAGCTCCAGACGGCTCTGGACATTGGTGATTCCTGTGCCCGTTCACTAGCTGCTGCAGTAGCCACTTGCCGCAGGGCTTGGCTGAGGTTATCCTCTTTTCCCGCGGATACTCGGCACAAGCTAGCTGACGTACCCTTCCTTGGCACCGACCTCTTCGGTCCGGGAGTGGCAGGTCATCTACAGCGCATTGAGCAGTCTAATGCCACATTAGATGCCACCTCTGCTAAGGGTTCTTCGGGCAAGAACCAGCAGAAGTGCAAGAAGTCCTTTTGGCATTCTTCCCCAGTGGTTAGACAGCCCCCCTTCCAGGGGGTCAGCAACAGCAGCAGGCTCAAGCTTGGCGCCCTAGGCCCAAACAAGGTCCCCAACAGCCCCGCAAAGGAGGCCGAGGTGCTGGTCCAGGTGCCTTCTCCTCCTCCAAGCCTGCACAGTGACGGGTCAGGGGTGGCCTCCCCTACACCCGTCATGCCAGTTCTGGGTCCTCCCATGGGGGGCTGGCTCCACCACTTTCTTTCTGCCTGGTCCGGTAACACTTCGGACAGGTGGGTTCTGGAAGTGGTCGGGCAGGGACTGCCTCTAGAGTTCGAGCAGTAACCCCCCCAGCCGGGCCCGTGCCCCACGGGAGGAAAGGATCTCAGTGGGCGCTCAGTGGGCCATTCAGGACGACATTGCTCAGCTCCTTCACAAGGAGGTGGTATCTCCAGTGCCAGATCCTTCTACAGACTCAGGCTTCATGTCCAGGTATTTCCTGGTGCCCAAGCGGACGGGGGGTTGGCGCCCCGTCCTAGATCTCCGCGACCTGAATCAATATCTCAGGTCTCGCACATTCCGGACGGTAACTCTGAATCAGATCATACCATCTCTGGACTGAAACATGTGGTTCTGTTCACTGGATCTTCAGGACGCGTTGTACCATGTGCCAATCCGTCCTTCCCATCAGTGGTTCCTCCGCTTCAGGGTCGAAGGGACCCTGTACGAGTTCAGAGCCATGCCGTTCAGCCTATCATCGGCCCCTTGGGTCTTCACCAAATGCATCGCAGTGGTGGCAGCCCATCTACGGCATCAAGGGGTCCATATTTACCCCTATCTAGACGATTGGCTCCTGGTGGGTTCTTCCCTACAGGAGGTGGAGAGTTCCAGGGACATGACCCTCCGAACCTACTCGCATCTGGGCCTCCTAATCATCGAGGCCAAGTCAGAACTTGTGCCCTCTCAGGTGATGGGCTTTATCGGGGTAGAGCTCGACTCTCGTCAAGCCAGAGCCCGGCTCCTGGCGGACAGGGTGGGAGGTTCTTTCCTCCTTTGCCCAATCATTTCTGTTTGGGCACTTGCACCTGGCCCGGGACTTCCTGCGCCTCCTGGGTTACATGGCGGCATGCACCTCAGTGGTCCATTGGGCCAGATTGCATATGCGCCCCCTTCAGTGGGAGCTTGCCGCCCAGTGGTCTCAGCGTCAGGGTCTCTTCGACCAGCTGGTCACTGTCACCCAGAGGATGTGGGACGCTCTCCAATGGTGGACCGTCCCGAGTCATCTGCGGAAAGAGATCCCATTCGTCTGCCCCGAGCCGACGGTCGTCCTTACGACCGATGCCTCTCTCATGGGCTGGGGAGCCCACATGGGGGACAACAGAGCTCACGGGTTCTGGACCCCTGAGGAGTCCCGATGCCACATCAACCTGTTGGAGCTCAGAGCAGTCAGACTGGCACTGTCGGCTTTCGCTCCTCAGCTCCGGGGGTCAAGTGGTTCAAGTCCAGGCAGACAATACCCCGACCATGTACTGCTTCAACAAACAGGGCAGCATGCACTCTGTTCATGGCTTTTAATGGAGGCACTGGATCTGGACCTTCGTCAGCCAGCTGGAGGTGGATCTCCTGGCCATCCGTGTGGCAGGAGTCTCGAACCAACTGGCGGATGCTCTCAGCCGCATAGGCCAGACATCCCACGAGAGGTCTCTCCATCCAGAGGTAACTTACAATCTGTTCTCCCGTTGGGGCAAACCGTTGGTGGACCTGTTCGCCTCCAGGGAGAACACCAAGCTGCGGCTGTACCATGCCCGCCCCCCTCAGCAGGGCTCGCTGCAGGGGGATGCCTTCTCAAGGCCGTGGACCCCAGGCCTCCTTTGTGCCTTCCCTCCATTTCCCTTGATCCACAAGGTGTTGCTCAAGGTGAGGAGGGACAAGGCGAAGGTGATCTTGGTAGCCCCAGATTGGCCACGCCAGTTCTGGTATCCAGATCTCCTCAGCCTCAGCTGCAGGACCCCGGAGCGGCTTTGTACATGCCCGGACCTGATATCGTTGAACCAGGGGAAGGTCTTCCACTTGGACTTTCAATCCCTGCACCTCACAGCCTGGTTCCTGAGTGGCTAGAGTTCCAGGCTCTGGGTCTTTCCGAGGATGTCTACACCGTGGTGAAAGCATCTCAAAAGGAATCAACCAGGAAATGTTATGCCTTCAAATGGAAAAGGTTTTCCATTTTGTGTCAGGGAAAGAGCCTGGACCCCTTATCTTGCTCTATGGCTAACATTCTAGACTACCTTTGGTCCCTCTCCAAAGGGGATCTTCGGTCATCGACCCTTAGGGTGCACCTGGCAGCCATCTCTGCTTACCGGGCACGGGCCGGTCAGCCAACATTGGCACAGGAGACAGTGGTCAGGCGCTTTTTCAAAGGCCTGGATCACATATCCCCTCTGGTGCGTGAACCTCCACCTCATGGGATCTCTTGCTGGTTTTGGCAAAGCTCATGGGCAAGCCATTCAAACCCATGCATAAGTGTGAGCTCTCGTACTTGTCGTGGAAGACTGCCTTCCTGGTGGCTATCACGTCAGCCAGAAGGACAAGGGCGCTCCAGGCGCTTTCGGTGGACTCCCCTTATCTGGTCTTTCACAGGGATAAAGTTGTCCTGTGCCCCCACCCGAAATTCCTTCCGAAGGTGGTGTCAGAGTTTCACCTTAGCCAGGTGTTGACTCTGCCGGTATATTACCCTAACTACACCTCGGACGCCGAGTACAGGCTCCATACTCTGGACTTCAGACGAGTTCTCTCCTACTATAAGGAGAGGACGGCGGAAATTTGGGGAGAGGTTCGCCAGCTGTTTGTCACCTACGCTGAAGCCGCTTCTGGCAGACCGGCAGCTAAGCGGACTATTGCAAGATGGATTACATCATGCATAAGTCTGTGTTATGAGTTGGCAGGCAAGGAGCCTCCCAGAGGGATAAGAGATCATTCTACCTGCCATACTGCTGCATCGGTGGCTGCTTCCAGGGACATCCCTATCCAGGAAATCTGTCGGGCTGCTACCTGGAAGTCAGCAAACGCCTTCATTACCCATTACCACATCAACCTTGGGTCACACCGAGATGCTGGTTTTGGGGCCTCGGTTCTCCAATCTCTTTTTCCTAAGTAAGGTGTGTGCACCTTGTCTCTCTCCTCCCGGAGGACTGCTAGGAGTCTGCCAGACACTGTGGATGAACGACATATCCACGCTCCTAGAAAAACAGGTTACTCACTTGTAACAGTAGTTCTAGGAGTGGTATATGTTGTTCATCCACACACACCCACCCAACCTCCCGGCTAAGGTACACAACCTTGCTTCCAGCGGGCTAGATCTGGCATCATGGGGCGGAGCCGAGGTATTTACCACCCGGGTGGGTGGGAGGAGCCAGGTTGAAGACTTCCGGCAAGATTTAAAGGGGAAAGGGACAATGCCAGACAGTGTGGATGAACAACATATACCACTCCTAGAACTACTGTTACAGGTGAGTAACCTGTTTTTCCTTCACTTTTTAACCCAAATTAAAACCTAAAAAGAATCTGAAAGGTAGCAAATGTGTCCACTATAAAGTCTGTATTCTGGTAGGTAGGAATGTTTCCTACCGACCTGCACTTACCAATAACCTTATTCCTGATTGGTTGATCCAGAAAGCGTATAAGAAGTGCAGGACGCACATATGCGCTCTGGGGATGAGAGGAAGTGAATACCTGATGCACATATGCGCTATGGGGACTACAGGAATTTTCCTGATGACGTACATATATAGCACTATGGGGCTAAGTGAGTTAAAACTAGAGTCTGTTATTTTTGTGTTTGTTTAATGTTATTACAAAAATATATTTTTTTTCAGTCTCTCATAGCCCTACTGAGACAATGGTCGATGGCCATGGACAACAACAGTGGAAAGCCTTCTCAGGCAAGCTGCTTTGGCAGTGGAGCCATGTCCGGTCCATTTTCCCTGTTAGGGAAGGGTTCTGATGATGGGTAGTCAACAGAGGCATGAAAAGAAGCAGGTCCAAGCACAATCCTTGTCAGGTTCTCAACACCACTTGGCCTCGAGTTCTTCCTCTCTCTATCAGAAGGGGAAGAAATGGTACCGCTCGAGGTCATCCTCTGCAAGGTCTGCTGCAAGCATCACCGGGGGATTCTGGTACTGTCAGATCGAGATCTCTGACCCGAAGTCCCTCCCTGTCACTACCTTAAGCCTAACATCAAAGTGCCTTAAGGGTAGGCTTCCAGACTATGTAAAGGAGAGCATCAAAGTGAAGTCACCAGACAATGGCCTAAGATCAGCCTCTACCCTAGAACTCTAGATCCCCACATTAAAAACCAAAACCAGTCACTCCTCTTTCTACTACAAAGGACCTCAACTTTGGAACAGTCTGCCAAAACACCTGATAACCACATGACAAGCCTATCTCATGGAATAACATCCAAGCCTGATTCCAATTGGTAGCATCTTTGCCTAGATCATGCTGCCCAGGCTCTGCCCTTGGGTAATCCAAACCCCATCCCTACCTCTCTCTCTCCACTCTACAGAGACATGCCAAACCCTCCCCCATTGCCATTCTCTCCCCCCACCCTTTACTCCTACCGCAGAATATCTGACCAGCTCCCCTGCCTGATGCATCCTCTGTCATTTTGACTCGGCTAACTTCTACATCTTCCTTCCTAGATTCTTGTTCATAGGTAATACGAGTCTGTAGCCATAGGCCATATTGACTTGACCATATATCCTTATGAAAATACTTATTTCTTATCCCCCATGTATTTGGCTAGTGTAGTCTTAAACGCTGTAAGGCTGTCACTCAATACTACCTCCGCTGGCAATCTGTTCCAGGTTATGACAACTCTTTGGTTAAACCATGCACCTCTTCTTGATGATTCCGCAACAGACATAAGTCTCAACCCATCTCCATTACAAACTGCCTTGGTGCTGTACTTGACCAAGTTCACTCCTTTAAATACCTTGGAGTCACTCTCGACAGTCACCTATCCTATGGCATCTGCACTGACACTGTTGCCAATGCTGTTAATACGTGCATAGGTCTTCTCTATAGGCACAGGAAATGCCTCACTACAGATGCCTTAAGGATAGCTGTGCAGAGCTCTGTGGTCTCACTAATCGATTATGGACTGGTTATCTATGGCTCTGCTACTGACACAGCCCTTAGGTGCCTGTCCTTGGCCCTAAACAAAGCCTGCCGTCTCATCAAAGGATCCCACCGTCTCACCCACATGTGTGTGCTCTACACCCAAATGGGCTGGCTCCAACTGTCCAACTGTATAAAATACCACACTTGCCTATTGACGAAGATCATGCTAGGCCTCGCACCCCCTGGAGTCCAAACCCTCCTACACCCAGCTCGCACCCTCTACCACACTAGGGAGTCTGTAAATCAAATACTGCACATCCCTAGGTGCCACACCATGCAGGGACAAAGGTCCTTTGCTCACCGTGCACCCTCCTGATTCAATGGACTCAACAAAGATCTCTCCTCTCTTCTAAAGCTGGGCCAGTTCAAAACCAACCTTCACCTCCACCTGTCTGCCTCCAGCTCCTGTGACTGTCATTCATAATCTGCAATTCCCACTAGCACTTACCTCTCCCTCTTTTTCACACCCTTCCCCTTCCCTGGCACTAGCACTTTCTCTAAGTTTGACAAAGCCGACGCTGCTCCTCTCTCCTGTGTCCTGACTTTGTACCCTCCTTGTCTGTATCATAAAACATTGAGTTTGTTTAAGAATCCCATGCTTGCTTTGTTTATACAGTGCTCTGTGCTGTTACCTTCCTCCCCCAAATGTATGTACTCAACTGCTCTGTTCTGCCAGTTGCATTACTGTCATGTTTGTGTTGTTTCCCCACTTGACGTGAAACCTTTGTAAAAGAGCCATGGCTCAAAGGTACTTGTAATCCTAGAATAAAAAATATAAAAAAAAAAATGGTAAAACTCCCCTCTCACTTGTCGTTTATGCAGCCTGCTTTCCCTCTCGAATTCTTTGTGTTTTAGGCCAGTGCATCCCCATAGATAATTGTCATTAAAGGCCTTGAACACTATGCAGAGGTCACCTCTGATTCTCCTAGACTCCAAGGAGTACAGATATACTGTAGCACCCTCAACCTTTCGTCATATGGTTTGTTTGAGAAGGGCTCAACCAATGTGGTGACTTTTCTCTGTGTTCTTTCAATCAGTTTAATATTATTTCTAGGGACATGGATATGTTGTTCATCCACACTGTCTGGCAGGTATCCTTGCCGCTTTAAATCTTGCCGGAAGGTCTTCAAGCTGGCTCCTCCCACCCACCCGGGTGGCAAAACTCTCGGCTCCGCCCCATGACGCCAGATCTTCCTTACCGCTTGGAAGCTCAGGTTCCCTCCTTAACGCTCTGTGTATAAGACTGGTTCCTAATTCTTCGTTTGCAATTTAAAGTTTTGCACTTCTAGACTTCGGTCTTCTATCCTCGCGGCTGCGATGGACCATCGACTCCCGGTTTTCGGAGATGCCCTTGCGGGCAGAAGATGTCTCGGACGGATCCGCACTCCACGTGTGTCTACTGTTTAGGCCTTGAGCACGACCCACAGCCTTGCGACCTGTGCTCTTGCTTCTTAGCCTACGTCCTCGAAGACCGTGCTAACTGGGGCATCCCGAGAAACGTTTTCCTCCGGTAAAGTCAAAAGAGGCCCGGTCGGCAGTTTCCACGGCGGTGGGCTCGGCGGATCAGCTAGAGCAGATGATCGCCCTCGAAGAGGAGGCGGCGTGGGCCGCATCTTCCTTGGCCGCAGCATTTATCCCGCTCTCCCTGGGTTCCTCTCATACAGCTTCTTTTAAGGATCTTTGTCTGTCCCTCTCCACTAAAGGAGAGGGACCAACGTCTGCTGGACCTTCTTCTCGGTCCAAAAAGAAAGACAAGGATAAGTCCCTCCGTCGACACTCTTGGGAGCGGGAAAGGTCCCTCTCCCCGAGTTGTTGGCCATCGACTTCAGTCGATCATTCGGCTTCGGCCACTGGTCTCACGGTGTCCCCGTCAGGCCAGTTGACTGAGACTCCCGTCGATGCAGTCGAGATTTTTTTCGACCCGTTGGATGGGATGTCGCCAGGTGAAGCCGAGAATCCTCTCTCCCCGGTTCCCCCGGTGGGAGTTGAGGATCCCGTGGGCTTGCCAGTGCCTCCGGTTCCGGAGCCCTCGGGTGAACCCCCGAGCCAAGGGGACAGCGGTTCCCCGTCCCCTCCGCACCGCCGCCTGGAAAGCAGGTTCCGGTCTCCGGACTTCTTGAGAGTCCAGCGATCCTGCCGTCATAGGCGGTCTCGATCTCGGCACATGATGGCGGCGCCACGCTCATCTCGTCCTCCTCCTTGGGCGAGGGAGGCTTCGACGTAAGTTACGTCGACGGTACGAGGACCTCATGTGGCAACAGCTCCTTCTGACTGGAAACAAGCAGACACCGTCGCCTTCCCCGGCCATTAAGTGGCTGTCACCGGAGCGGCCGAAACAACCCCTCAACTTACCCTAGGAGCCTGTTCCCAGGCCGGTTGTTCGGCCAAAACCAGCTGCTCCACCGATTCCGGTGGAACCTCCGCCTCCACAGCCGTTATTTGGGGCTCCGACCAAGAATTCTCGGTCGGCTCAGGGACTGCCCCATAGGCTGTCTGTCACCCTCACTCCCGATCGACCTCGGCGGGTGGAGGGGCTCAGGCCGAGGCAGCTCTTTGCGGACTCTTCAGGAGTCGGCCGCGATTCCTCCCGTTTCTCCAGGCGAGTAGACTTGAGTCCTCTGGAGGTCAGTCGATGGGCGGTGGCCGCCGTCCTATCTGGGATTGTTTGGCTCATCTGGAGTCCACCGGGATGAAGCTCGAACCTGTCTAGCGGGCCAGGTATGCCCTCACGGAGATACTGGACCGAGGGGATTCCCCTACGGAGACTTTTCCAGTGGCCGAGGCCATAGTGGCCCGCCTTGGAGCTCTGGCAGGCCCCTGCCTCCTGTCCTGCGCCCTCGACCAGGATGGCCAGGAAGTATCGGTCCCTACGGTTCCTTGTCCGGTTTGAGACACCCCTCAGCGAGGGCTAGTTACTGATAGCGTTTTCGGCAGCGCCAAACGCTGGAGACGTGGACAAACCTCCGACAAGAGTCAAGAAATTGGACTATGCCGGGCAAAAGTCTACGCTGCGTCCTCCCTCGGCCTTCGTCAGGCCAGTTCAGCCGTACTCATGGCACATTTCTCTCATGCCCTGTTGGGCTCCCTGGACGAGGTAGTTCCTCATCTTCCGGCAGACCTGCAGACCGCGGTTAGGCAGGTGCGGGACCAGGGCAGGGCAGTGGCCAAACAGCAGCTTCAGACTGCTCTGGACATTGGAGACTCATGTGCCAGGTCAGTAGCGGCCGCAGTGGCTATGCGCCGTCGAGCATGGCTGAGGATATCCACCTTCACTTTGGATACCCAGCACAAGTTGGCGGATGTCCCCTTCCTGGGGACCGACCTCTTCGGCCCTGGGGTGGAAGGTCACCTGCAGAGGATCGATAAGTCCAATGCTACCTTGGACTCGGTCTCATCCACACAGAAGGACAAAGGCCGCAGACCACAGCCTAAGCCCTTGGTCCCTCTGCCCTTGTGATATCCGGCCCAGCAACGTCAGGGCCAGCAGGCTCGAGCTTGGCATCCCAAACCTAGCCTCGGCTTCCCTCCTCCAGGAAGCAGGGAGGTAAAGGCCCTGGGTCCCTCGGCCAGTCCTTCCTCCAAGCCTGCCCAGTGACGGGTTGAGGGGTGTCACCCCCAACCCCGTCGCCGCACCCCAGCTGCCCCCCGTGGGGAGGCGGCTTCGCCACTTTCTTTCCGCCTGGTCCGTTATTACCACAGACCGGTGGGTGTTGGAGGTGGTAGGAAAGGGCCTGCCTCTGGAGTTCGAGCAGGCCCCACCCTTCAGAGCCATCGCACCTCGGG
This sequence comes from Neoceratodus forsteri, assembly GCA_016271365.2. Lineage (NCBI taxonomy): Eukaryota > Metazoa > Chordata > Ceratodontiformes > Ceratodontidae > Neoceratodus > Neoceratodus forsteri. Next base: position 197,199,314 of record CM057458.1, read on the forward strand.
GGGCCTCGGGGTCCGAAGCCTTGCTGTCGGCTCACCGAGCCGACATTGCTCTCCTCTTCGAGAAGGAGGTGATCAGAGAGGTGGCGGACCCTCCCTCAGACCCAGGGTTCGTATCCAGGTACTTCCTGGTTCCGAAACGGACAGGGGGCTGGCGCCCCATTCTCGACCTACCACGACTAAACAAGTTCCTAAGGTCTCGAACCTTCAGGATGGTCACTCTGGCTCAGATAATACCATCCTTGGAACACGGCGTGTGGTTCTGCTCTCTGGACCTGCAGGACGCGTTCTTTTATGTCCCTATCCATCCGTCACATCAGAGGTTCCTTCGCTTCCGAGCGGAGGGATCCCTTTTCGCGTTCCAAGCCATGCCCTTCGGCTTATCTCCAGCTCCCAGGGTCTTCACCAAATGCATGGTGGTGGTGACAGCATTCCTGCGGCGCCGAGGGGTCCGGGTTTACCCTTACCTGGACAATTGGCTGATAGCAGCCCCCTCCAGACAGGAGGTGGAGCGATCCAGAGATCTGGCCCTCCAGGTTTGCTCTCAGGTCGGCCTCCTCCTCAACGAGGCCAAGTCGGAACTCGAGCCAAAGCAGGTGATTCTTTTCATCGGGGCAGAGCTCGACTCTCTTCGAGCCAGAGCACGGCTCCTGGCGGACAGGGCCGAGGTTCTTTCCTCCTTTGCCCAATCATTTCTGGTTGGGCAATTGCGCCCTGCCCGGGACTTCCTGCGCCTCCTGGGTCTCATGGCGGCCTGTACCAGCATGGTCCATTGGGCCTGCTGGAACATGCGCCCCCTTCAGTGGGGGCTGGCCAGCCAGTGGTCCCAACGCTGCGATCCATTGGACCAGCTAGTGACGGTGACCAGGGGATGTGGGAACGCCTCCAGTGGTGGACCGTTCCAGTTCATCTGCAGGAGGGCATCTCGCTTGTCCGCCCGAGCCGATGGTCTTCTATCGACCGATGCCTCTCTGATGGGTTGGGGTGCCCATCTGGGGAACACTGAGCGCCACGGCCTCTGGTACCCTTGAAGTCGATGCCATATCAACCTGCTGGAGCTCCAGGCGGTCCACCTAGCTCTCGCCCACCTTTCTCCGTTTTTCGGTCAAGTGGTCCGGGTCAGGCGGACAATACCACGACCATGTACTATCTAAACCGCCCAGGGCAGGGACGCGCCCATGCTTCTATGCAAGGAAGTTCTCCGCATCTGGTCACTCGTGCGCAGCCTGGAGGCGGATCTCCTAGCCATTCATGTGGCAGGAGCCTCCAACACCCTGGCCGATGCTCTAAGCTGGATAGGGGCTGCGTCCCACGAGTGGTCTCTCCTGCCGGAGGTAGTACAAGATCTATTCTCCCATTGGGGCACACCTCAGGTGGACCTGTTTGCCTTCAGGGAGAATGCGAAGCTGAGGCTGTTCCATGCCCGCCCCCCTCAGCAGGGCTCGCTGCAGGGGATGCCTTCTTGAGGCCGTGGACCCGGGCCTCTTCTCGCCTTTCCCCATTCCCTTGATGCACAAGGTGCTTCTCAAAGCAAGGAGGGACAAGGCACAGGTGATTCTGATAGCCCCAGACTGGCCCCGCCAGTACTGGTACCCAGATCTCCTCAGCCTCAGCTCCAGGCTCCCGAGGCAGCTTCCAGCTCGCCCAGACCTGCTCTCAGTCAATCAGGGGAAGGTATTCCATCCGGACCTTCAATCCCTGCACCTGACGGCCTGGTTCCTGAGCGGCTAGAGTTCGAGGCCTTGGGTCTTTCCGACGAGGTCCTCAACGTAGTTGAGGCATCCCATAAGGAGTCGACCAGAAAATGCTACGCCTTCAAATGGAAGAGATTTTCCATTTGGTGCCAGGGCAAGGGCCTGGACCCTTCCTCCTGTTCCTTGGCGAGCATATTGGACTACCTTTGGTCCCTTTCTCAGCAAGGGCTTAGGTCGACGACCCTTAAGGTGCACCTGGCAGCCATCTCTGCTTACGGGGCGCGGGCCGGGAAGCAATCGATGGCAGGAGGAGAGGTGGTCTGGCGCTTTTCAAGGCCTTGATCACATTTCCTCCGTCGAGAACCTCCACCCTGTGGGATCTACTGCTGGTACTTGGCAAAACTCATGGGCAAGCCATTCGAACCAATGCACAGGTGTGAACTCTCTCACCTGTCGTGGAAGACCGCCTTCTTGGTGGCTATCACGTCAGCCAGAAGGATGGGAGAGCTCCAGGTGCTCTGGATCGAGTCTCCTTACCTGGTCTTCCACAGGGACAAGGTTCTCCTACGCCCCCACCCGAAATTCCTTCCAAAGGTGGTGTCAGAGTTTCACCTTAACCAGGTGTTGACTCTGCCGGTGTTCTACCCCAATCACACCTCGGAGGCCGAATATAGGCTCCATACTCTGGACCCTAGAGGCGCTCGCTACTATAAGGAGCGCATGGCTGAAATTGGGAGAGGTTTGTCACTACGCTGAAGCGCACCTGGCAGACCTGCAGCCAAGCGGACGATAAGGCAGGTGGGTCACCTCCTGCATAGATCTCTGCTATAAGTTGGCGGGCATGGAGTCTCCCAGAGGGATAAGCGCTCATTCTACCCGCCATACTGCTGCATCGGTGGCTGCTTCCAGGGATGTCCGTATCCAGGAAATCTGCAGGGCTGCTACCTGGAAGTCAGCACACACCTTCATCACCCATTACCACATCGACCTTGAGTCACGCCGGGATGCTGGTTTTGGGGCCTCACTTCTCCAGTCTCTATTCCCTAAGTAGGGGGTGTGCACCTTGCCTCCCTCCTCCCGGAGAACTGCTAGGAGTCTGCCAGACATTGTGGATGAACAACATATCCATGTCCCTAGAAATACAGGTTACTCACCTGTAACAGGAGTTCTAGGAATGGTATATATTGTTCATCTAAACTCCCACCGACCTCCCCGACTTGACCATAACTGGGCTTCAGCTGGCCAGATCTGACGCCATGGGGTCGAGCAGGAGTTTTACCACCAGAGTGGGTGGGAGGAGCCAGCTTGAAGACCTTCCGGCAAGATTTAAAGCGGCAAGGATACCTGCCAGACAGTGTGGATGAACAACATATACCATTCCTAGAACTCCTGTTACAGGTGAGTAACCTGTATTTTTATTACGCAGGGCCCAAAACTGAGCACAATAATACTCCAGGTGTGGGCACACCAATGAAGTGTATCGAGGTATGAGAACTCCCATGTCCCTACTCTTGATGTGTCTGTAAATGGAACCTAGTATTTTATATGCATTTCCTACTGCTTTCTTACATTGTTCATCTGGTGAGAGTTTATTTGTTATGATGACTCCTAAGTCACGTTCTCCATCTGTTTCAAGCAATTTTTTCCCTTGTAAAAAGTGTGGTGCCATTATATTTTTGCTTCCAAGATGCATGATTTTACATTTATCTAAATTTAGTGCTAGTTTGTGTGCCTGACCCAATGCTCTAAGTTGGTAATTTTATCCTGAAAACACTCTAGATTCATCATTGTTTACAGTTGCACCCATTTTTAGGTTGTCAGTGAATTTACAGCTCCATGTTGTTGCAGATATTTTAATACTGGATATGTAAATGCTATACAGACGGGGTAGGTCCCATGACCGACCCCTGGGGGACACCACTAGTCACCTCCCTCCATGAGGTGTGGCCCGCCACACTGACCCATTGCTTTCCACTCTCCAACCATGAGGCTACCCAATTTGTAATACTGAGATCAAGAATTATGCTGTGTAATTGTCTGATTAAAGGAAGATGTGGCATGGTGTCAAATGCCCTTGAGAAGTCCAAAAACAGGATGTCATCCTGAAGACCTTCATCAACTGCTCTACTAGCTGGGTCAAAAAATGTAATAGATTGGTTTGACAAGACCTACCTTTTACAAATCCATGTTGGTTAATGTCACAAAGGCCATTTTTTGCAATATGTTCATTTAGGGTTACCAGATTTTGGGACACCAAAAAGAGGACACTGTCTAAAAACTAAGCAATCTTTATTATTTGTATCATTTTGTAGTTGCAAAAAAAAAAAGGCACAGCCAAGTGCAGGGTCCGTAAAGTTTAAGCTAACCCTGCTAACCTGATTTCACAATCTATGTGTACTTTTCTGAGGATCGAATTTTTCTAAGCAACAGAGGGTGGCTCACAAATAATCGTGAAACTCCCTGCAAGACAAATGCTTGAAGCTGTACCGTACAACATGTAGTGCCTTCATTGACTCAAGAGAAAGGCTATTCCTCTCCTTAGTGCATAATTACAGTCAAAAACGAGGCACTCACCACCACATATAGTGCTGTCACCGAATAGAATTTAAAAGGTTTTATTAAGCAGAAAAAACATGTTGCTTGTCTGACGCATTTCTGGTCACCACCGGATCCTTTCTCCAAGGCTGAGGCTGAATAAATCAGGCACTTCATTTATACACAGTGTGGAAGGGTGTGGGAATAGACAACACTGACACAGTGGGTTAGGTGTAAAACACAGTTGGCTTTGTGTGAATTTTATTATTTCACAAAATTCAATAAATAATAACTCCAAATAAAAATAATAAATGCAAACAGATCATATCTCTGCTCAGATCTGAGTTCCACCACTGTTCTTCCCTGACAGATGCTGCCACAGAGTAGAAAGCTTAATACCAGCAATATTTCTACTGTCGTCTGTGCTGAGTCTTCCTGTACTTGCTCACAGTACCATTCTCAAGGCTTGACTGACTCTAAACCTGAATGAAGACCTTATATAGTCTAAACCAGTGACATCATTAAGTCAGCTGATCCGCGCTTATTTCTAAGACAGAGAATTTCTTCACTAATACACACAGTGGGGATCAGCTCAACCACAGTTCATTTATGTGTCATGTCACAGTAGCAGAGGATTTATGTCATGGCCCGAGGAGGTGTCCGCCTCCGTCTCCCCCTTTGATCAACCAGGCGTGCCATCCCCCTTGCTTAAGTGGAAACTGAAGATGGCTGGTATGTGATTTTAACCCTTTCTCATCAGAATTATACAGAAGTAAACTGAAAAAGAGCCATGACATGTATTTCAGGTGTGAAAGGTTAATCTTCCCCTGTAATTCAAAGAGGAGCAGGCAGTCACTGACCGGGGGACGACTAGCTGTATGCTATAAACTTAGCTTGGGCTCAGCTCTGAACTGACAGAGCCAGAGACTTACAATTCTGATCTAATTACTAATTGGTCCAACAGTCCACTCATGTGTGTCTTAAAAAGTAAAGAACATAACGAGAAAAAAACAATTATAACTGGAAAATTACTAGATATGTTTTATCTTATAAGGATATTGTCTATAAAGGTTATGCAAGAACCAGATTTGGTGGAAGAATCCAGTTCTTTCCATCCTGCATTAGTCAAATGTGTGCTATAAGAATAAAAATCTGTCAGTTTTCTCCACTCTGATGGTGTCCAAGAATATAGATAACCACTCTGTGTATGTACATAAGAAGAATCCAATCTGTACGTTCCAATTTAAAAGTCTAACACTTTTCTAGTTGTTTCTTGCTTTATTTTGTTTAGCCCCTATGCTTTAACAGTTCTGTCAGTTGCATGGGCGGTTCCAACCTAGGGGAGGCATGTTTCTTTTTTTTGGGGGCTAAAACACTCAAAATTCTATATTATATTGAATATTATTCTATTGTCCTGGACCAATAATGACATTGTTTTAAGGGCTGAGCCCTTCCCCAGCTCTGCTTTCTTTGTGTTTCTGCCTTTTTCTACTCTGCGTGCAAGCTGTCCTTAGTGGAATGCCCCATAAGTTACAGTATTTCTTTACAGGAGAGAATGATGGCACTCAGATAAAGGGGAGACAGTAAATGATACAGCTGTGATAATGCCTGTATATCAGAACTGAGTAAGCACTTCTATGTTAAACTCCAAGGTGTGCACCTTGATAACTCACCCCCGTTCAACCAAGTTTCCTTAAATTTGGTATGCATGGAGTCTGGGCCAGGTTCTCTGGACCTTGAAAAGTTTGGTTTTGGGGGGCAAAGTTACAGAGGTGCAAATATGCTAAAATTTACCCAAATTAAGAGTTTTCTCTTGTTCAGCCGAGACTAAAAAACACTTTTGTTTTAAACCAGAAACTTACAGGTTTGGTACAGTGTGACCCAAGATACATGTTTTTACAAGTGGAAAGTTTTTAACTTTTATAGTTTTCAAAATTTAAGCTAAAAACTGTGCCATTTTCTGTGCATGCTTGGTTCAAAACATGAACATTCTTAGGACAGCTGAATGTGTTAGTGATTTGATCATTAGTGATTTCTTTGTTACAGCTTACATGAGCCACTTATAGTTGATGATTTAAGCTCATGTAAGCAGTGACAAAGAAATCAGGGATGATCAGTCTGCCTACACAAAACCCCAGTTATCTTTAGAAACCCCTTCCCTTCCAACTCACCTTTTAAGTAAAACTGCTGGCAGGTGCCCAGTCCTGCTGGCTGTTACACCCCATCCCAACCTGCATCTTTGTAACATGGGTGGCCAGTGGGTGCCTAGTCCCACTGACCAGTACCCCCTCCCTCCCAACCCATGTCTTTGCAAAAAGAACAGCCATTGGATGCCCAATCCTGCCAGCTAGTAGCCACTAGCCACCCACCCACTCTCCTGACACTGTTTATAATGACAGGTGCCCAGTCCCACTGCTTTATTTGTCAGTAAACTACAAGAGATTTCTGTCTGCCATGGACCTTGTCTGCTGAAGAAATGTTGAAACTTAGGGTGATGCCAATTAGGGGCTACAGACCTGTGATTAACAGCCAGCCCAGTGTGAACTATACGAAATACATTGCTTAGAAAACTAGTCTCTAGTTTTCTAAGCAATGTAGACATCAGTTGTGCATGTATTTGTTCACATAAGTCTTCACCTTAATGAAATCTGACCCTATAACAGGATGAGGTGCCTCCCATAGGGGAAACAACTGACACAAACTGAGCTAGTTATATAAAAGCCAATACACTAGCACAGCTCAAAGGAAAATATATCATGAACAGAGCCCAAGAATATCATAAAAATCATTTGTGTATTGTTCTTGGGCTCTCTTCATGATATGCTTTCCCCTTGAGTTGTGCCAGTGGTGTAAGCTTGTTACAGACACTTTCAGTCACTGCAGGGTTTCAGTATTTGGGACAAGCAGTCAGATTTGGAGCCATGGAAACAAACAGTGTGTACTCTCATAATCCATGTGTTGTTTATAAACCAGGAAACAAGACAGGGCTCAGATATACCCCACAGCGGTCAAAGAAAACAGTTCTAATATAACATAGATGCAAATGGTGTGATTTACATTAGCAAAAAGAAAAATGCTTTTCATGGAAAGTGTGATAACACAGTGAAACACACTGCTTGAAGAGGTGATATCCTGTAAGTTGGAGAGCAGTTTTTAAGAGGGGATGGGACACATTCAGGGGGAAGGTCACTGTTATGCATGTGGGGGGTGGAGAGGCAGCTGCAGTGTAATGGACTGCTAGCTGCGCATTCAGGTAGACTTGATAGACTGTATGGCCTGCATCTGCTGGCAATTTCATATGTTCGTACAAAAGAGGGTGTTGGTTATGCTGGAATAACTCACCACCCAGAGGCATAGTGAGGCATGATATCATAGGCCGAGTACATTGAACTCTTGGAAATGCAGTCATTCCAACGCAACCAGTGCACTACAGTATGTTATTGCACTTAAGAAAGAGTTCAAAATAAAAAGGTCAAAAAAGTTTAAAATAAAGAAATATGATATGGTAGCTTTTTAATTAATGTGAAGTAGGAGAATGGACAGACTAGGTGGGCCAATCGGTCCTTTTCTGCCATCAAATTCTATGCCTCTATTTATTTATTTATTTATTTTGTTTTATTTAGTTTTTGTTAACCGGATAGGTGCACTAGCCATAAAATGACTTTTCAGGCACAACCCAGGTTTCAATGTGACACAGTCATTCAGTGGGAATGGTACCACTAACAGGCACTAATAAAGCCTACTTAGATGAGTGTGCCTGATGGCACTTACTAACCATGAGTGTGATGAATGCTGATATATCCCTGTGATGCTACCATTACTGTTTGTAGCTGCCCTGTGATGGAACGGGAACTAGGAGACATTTTGGGAGAAGGTAATCAACACTTTGCTCCTGAAACTGGGCCTAAAATGCACCATTTCACACCTTACATTTTAAAAATTTCCTGGGGGGCATGCCCCCAGACCCCCTAGAGAGGTTTGGTATTCAGGGCCAAGTGAACCCCCCTTCTGTCAATTCCTGAATCTGCCACTGTGTTACTACAATTAGCACCAGTGTTATGTTAAAAACCACTTAAGGGTCACTGTAGTGCTAAGCCCTCCTCCCTCCCTCCTTCCCTCCCTCTAGAGCATGGCATACTTTGACAGAGTTCTGTAATACTGTTTGATCTGGGGCCACCAGCTCACCAGAACTAAAGAGGAGGAGGATAAGAACAGTTAAGCCCATGAGGTCATTACTTGCTTTTATTGAAACCTCTAATACAACCCCCTACTTGGTTTCAGGGCTACTGCATCCATTCTTATATGGATACATGACAATGCCCAGTTCAGTTTGAAAGGGGTAATAATGTTTCTGTGGACTGAAATTATCAGCTGACTGCTTCAATTTAATTTGGGCCCTGTTTCACTAGGCTTATTCAGCCCCTTATTTTATTCATGGTGCTTTACTTACTGAAGAGGCTCTGCGATAAGGCTTAGCGCTCAGTATTTAATAGAGAATGCAGGGGTCCCTTTTGGCACTTCCCCCCACTATCCTCTCTGTATGGGAGATGAGCGCCACTATGTGCGCTTTTGCGCTTGCACCTTTTGGTACGCTGGAGCTCTGATTCTATGGGGATACATCACACCAGCGAGGCGATGCCATACACTCTCTCTCTCCCGTAAAATCAGTGCCTCTGCGGGGATAGGACATAACTGCAGAGACAATGATGTATTTATTTGTTTTATACAGCAGTAGTAACTACTGGGACTTGTATCCAAAAGCCACTGAGAGGCTAATGCAGCAGAAGCCGTATTTCAGTCATCGGGGAAAGTGGCTACTATTTCAATCTGGGTTCCCAAAGAGCCCATAGGGCACCAGTATTACAAACCACGGGTATGTGTTTCCTTCTTTATTTCCTTCTTTACATACCTCGTAGTATTATCCAGTTTGTCTGCTATCTCTGTTAGGCAACAACATCTTTTAACAACTACAGGCGTTCCTGTATAATAATTGTCTTATTGTGCAACAGAGTTGTCTTTTTCCCTGTTGTTCTGTTTCCTTGGGGCAAGAATACCATGCGTTTGCCCTAGGCATGGTCCCTTCATAGAAAAGGCACCACAGGGTTTTTCCTTCTCTCTCTCTGTCTACACAGTAGCCCTGGGCCATATTTAGATAAGAAGCTTATTTATAGCCTTTTCCATTATAGCACACCACCAGAAATGAAAAGAAAAATAGGGCAGAATAGGGAGAGATACTGTGGTGGAAGGCCACCCCCTCGTCGTAGAAAGGGATCAAGTGAGACCCTAGATAGAGATTGCTACTTCAGTATAGGGTATAGATTTAGAGGACATGTCCTGGCCTGTATTCCATGTTCTAAAAGGGGGGTTAGTCTGTCACACACAGCAGTCAATGATATCACTGTGACACTCATTGGATCCACCAGTTACATTATTCCAATTAATAAGTATTAAAAACACACTTATATACACAGTTTAAAATCTTTTACTAAAAAAGACTGAACAAAACAGAAACATTTTTACACAGAAACATTATTACACATTACAATAAACATTGTACTTATGCTGCAGAAATAGTTACAATAGTGGGGGGGGGGACCTCGATCAAACCAGTTTTTAACACCTTTTTTCCTCTGGATAAGGCTTTATATCAAAACCATGGTTTAAACCTGGATTTTTATTTACTTACCATCATTTTTATTACTGCACACATGAGCGTCCGTAGGATATGTAAGATCACCACAAGATATCGCTCTCTGATGTTCCCCCGCCTTTTTTTTAAAACACCTTACTGTTTTGCCCACATAAAAAGCTTTACAAACACAAGTAGCTAAATAAATTATACCACTAGTATTGCACATTGTCATTTGTCGGATCTTACATACGCTACAGCAGCTCATGTGTGCAATAATAAAGTGATGGAAGGGAGCACAATTTTACATGCATGGCAATTGATAAGGTATGTCCCTATCCGAGGGGTGGCAGTTTAAATAATCTCATATAGAAATGGGAAACCTTTTAGATTTTACAGCTAAAAGCAAATAAAAATCCAGGTTTAAACCATGGTTTTGATATAAAGCCTTATCTTGGGGGTTAAAAGGCATTAAGAACTGGTGTGAGTTATTGAGGTCGTCTCCCCCCCCCCCCCAATTATTTTAAATATTTCTGCAGCTTAGGTACAGTGTTTATTTTAATGCATGATAATGTTTCTATGTTTTGTTCTGTCTTTTTTACAAAAAGATGTTAAATTGTGTATATGAGTGTGTTTTTAATATTTATTTGAATAATGTGATTGGTGGATCAAATGAGTGTCATAGTGATGTCATTGATTGCTGTGTATAAATGAAGTGCCTGATTTATTCTGTCTCAGCCTTTGAGAAAGGGTCCGGTGCTGACCAGAAACGGGTCAGGCGGGCAACGTGTTTTTTCTGCTTAATAAAGCCTTTTAAATTCTATGTGGTGTCAGTACTACATGTGATGGTGAGTGCCTGGTTTTTGTCTGTAATTATGCACTAAGCTTTTGACTAGTGCACCACAGCCTTGTACAAACTCTCTGTGTGCATATAAAATCCTCTCCTTAGTCCACTGACTTTGAATCAGTGAGAAGGCCCTCTCTATATTTCCATTGTGGCTAGGGATGGCAAAAAAAAATTTTGCAATCTTGAGCAGCTCTGAATAGCATTCTATATTATTTGTGCTTGTGAAGTACCTTCTCCATTTCTCCTTAGCTAGTAAAGGGCCAAACTCTCCTTCACCTTCACTATTTTTGTCTTGCACAAACTGCTTCAGGTTACAGAACTGATCAAAACATTTTGAATCATTAATTTCAACCCCTTTCTCATTCAAGTACTTGACACATGACTCAACATCATTCCAAGAAGGGCTGTTAGACAGCCACATCCACTTGAAACATGAAAACTCCTGGAAACGATAAGTCTACATTTTCAAGTACTTGGTGAAGGTTGTGTAAAGGTTTTGTATATTGTTACTGTACCTGTCTCACTCTGGTCCAAAACCCTCCTTCTGACTCAGTGTCCTTGACTTTCAGTGACATGAACTTGTGCTTTTTCTGCTCCACAAGGGCACCATGAACAGACTCTTAATATGTCCATCACTTCTACCAGGGAATTAACCTCTCTTTCAGTACTTTCTAGTGAGAGTGGAAGACAGCCACAAGTAAGTGCATCTGTCACACAATTAGACCTCACTGAACTCGTTCCCAAAGAAGTTACGTATCGGAATAAGTTTGTTTTGTGACAAGAACACCTTCAAAGCCAGGAACATTTACAGCAGTCTCGTGATAGCTGGAAAGAGAGACATCCATCACGTCTTACTGTGATACAGTGACTGTCAATATTCTACTTCAACAAAATCACAGAATTCTTTCAGAGACTGTGCATACAGTGTAAATCGAGAAATAATTAAAATCTTTAGCATGACTGAGTGTATGTCTACATCATGAACATCTGCCCTGTGCTGGATACAGTCGTTGAAAACATGTGCTGGGCATCCTACCCCAGTCAAGCTACTTTTCAGTGACTTCTTCAGATTTGAAAACACATTCCTGTCCTCAGCTTCCTGAGCCCCACAGACATTGTGTTGCTGTTATCACCTTTGAATGCAACATATTTTTGGAGTAGGCCACATTTTTCCAGAGTTTGTGTCACACAGTTTGAGATGGTGCTTGCACTTTCATCAGACATGCTGTGCAGTTCTGTTACTTTACCCCACCCTTCGGGAGTCATGGGACAAGACCGCAAAGGGCAGGCACAGGCACTGCTGATTTAGTGGGCTTGTAGCCCTTAAGTGTTGGGGCCAAACTGCTTCAAGCTTTTTCAGTGAGGCTTTATGTATTGTGTGTTCCAATTCCACCCTGTTTATTATTTAAATGTAATAGGTTTGAGTCATTCTGGCTCAGTTTCAGCTTCTGGCAATGCATTTGTTTAGCAGAGCAGTATGTAAAGGGAATTAATAATACCTGGCCATGCCTTGCCTTGCATGTGACAGTCTCACATCTCATATGACATGATGACAGACACACGTTAGATGTTTTTCTTGCTGTTCATGTCCAGGTTCTCTCCACTTCCTCTTAATATGCAAAGTAGTGGTTACACTGTGCCATTTCCTGCACTGCTGCTCCTGCATCTGAGTCCTGCTGCCACCTTCTCTCTACACTTATCCCTAATATACACAGCACCTGCAAAACCACCACATATGAATAAGAAATACTGTGAAGACACATCAGTTTTGAGCAAGATGGCTATAAAAGACAGAATAAAGCCTTCAGCTCACTAAAGTCATGAAATGTTGTGACTGAATTGATAGGGGGATTTGTGGAATTGACTCCCCATTTTGTTAACAGTAGAGTAGTGTCAACTTCAGAGCTATCCTAGTGTGCCCAGCCTTGACTAGCAAGAAACTGAATCCCTGTTCATCATGTGGGTGGGAGGGCAGGAGTGGCTCTGTCTGGGTAGGATTATGCATTTCTAGCCCTTCTCATACACATCCAGAAACTGAACATTATGCCGAATCTGAATAGTGTTTCCCTGATACAGACTGCTCTTGCTCCACATGTTTAAATTCTGGGTTGTTTAAAAAAAAAGAACTTCAAATACTGCATGAAAAACATCCTTCTAGGGACTTGAATATGTTCTATCCACACGTTCTGGCAGTGTCCATTCCCCTTTGAATGTTGCAGGAAAGTCTTCAAGCTGGCTCCTCCCACCCACCCGGGTGGTATGACCCTCGGCTCCACCCCATGACGCCAAATCTTCCTTTCTGCTGGAAGAAGCAGGTTCCCTCCTTACCACTCCCACATTGAGTAGGCCCACTAGTGTTAAAATCTTTGAATTTTCTTTCAAAACTTTAAATTCTTCAGAGTTTTGTCTTCAGTTCGATCACCATACGTGACTGTGATGGAGGAAAATCCTCGCCCGGATTCCACCGGTGCCCATGTGGGCAGAAGATGTTGTGTACTGACCCCCAAGCCACATGTGTTTACCACCTAGGCCACGAGCACAATCCCCAGGCCTGTGATATTTGCTGGTCATTTCACATGTCGGTCATCGAGGACAGACTCTCCTGCCTGAAGTTGGGCTGCCCAGAAAATTAGCATCCGCTGGTCAAATCCTATGACACCCATCGGGTGGTCTCTGTGGCAGCGGGGTCCACCAAGCAGTTGGAGCAACTTACGTCTTTTGAGAAAGAGGCGGCTTAGGCCGCTGAGCAGTCCTCTTCAGTTTCTGCCTTTGTTCCTCTCAAATTGGGCTTCACTTATTCGGGCTCCTTCAAGGAGCTGTGCCACTCTATCCCTACCAAGGGACAGGGCCCTTCGGGTTCGCACAGCTCTCGCTCTTGCAAGAAGGAGTCTAGGAAGGTAAAGAAGAAGACTCACCGTCAATGTTCTTGGGACTGGGAATGTTCTCGGTCTCAGGAATCTCAGGTTTTGACCACGGTCGAAACCACAGCCTTGGCCACTGGCCTCATGGAGACCACATCGGGCCAGTTGGTTGAGACGCTGGCCAACAGTGCAGCTGAGATTTTTCTCGACCTTGTCGACCGGTTGTCATCTGAAGAGGCCAGCAACTCCTTATTGAGGACTCCGATCCTGCTGGTGAATACCGAAGAGGAGGCCCAGCCCCCTGGTCACCGACCCAGACCAGAAGGGGCCGCGGCTCTTTCCGGCTCCTTCCAAGATCCCCTGTCAGTCATGCTTGAGGTCTAGGTCCTCCTCATTTGGTGGGTCGAGCAGATCCAGTCCAACTATCAATGCCATGGGAAGCGGCGCCACCACTATTCGTCATCTTCATTCTTGGGTGAGGAGAGGCTTCGGCACAAATTGCATCAATGCTACAAACACTTCATGTGGCAACGGTTGGTGTTGCCCGGTCCGAAGTTGACCCCCAGCTCCCATACTGGTCATCGCTTAGACGTCACCTGACAGGTGAACTCCAATGCCCACAGTGGGGCCGGTCGACACCGTTCCTCTGACTGCAGAGTCGGTTCAGACCATCTCGGTTTGGCCGTAGTTGGCCTCTCCACCGATCGCGGTGGAGGCACCGCCCAAACAGCTGCCAACTGGGGCTCCAACCAAGGAGTCTTGGCCAGCTAAGGGGCTTCCCCATCAGCTGTCGGTCACTGTTACACCTGACCATCCGCGCTGGGTCGAGAGTGACTAGAGTGGTCGACCGCTTTATGCGGACTCCTCAGAGTCCGAGGATTCCTCACTGCACTTCTGTCCAATTGACATGGAGTCGGCAGGGGATCTCTCAACGGAGAAAGGATCCACGTCCTTCATGGACATCCTCTGTCTCCGCTCTGAGTCCACGGGTATGAAACTGAAGCCCGACCAGAAGCGAGCTCGCTATCCCCTCACAGAGATTGTGGATAAAGGGGACTCTCTAATGGAGGCTTTCTCAAGCTGAGGTCATTGTTGGCCCTGCCCTAGAGCTTTGGTAGCGCCCCGCCTCCTGCCCTGTGCCTTTGGCCCGGATGGCCCTCAGATATGCAGTGCCCACCAGTACCCTCTCGGGGTTCACAGAGCACCCCTCAGCCAAGGGGTTGATGACCGACTCAGTGTTTCGGTGCTAAGGCAATGGAGGGGATTTTGACAGACTGCCAGATAAGGAGTTCAAGAAATTGGACCACTCGATTAAAAAGGTCTATGCTGCCTCCTTGCTCAACCTCCGCCAGGCGAGCTTGGCTGTCCAGAAGGCACACTTCTCCCATGCCCTCTTGGGCTCCCTGGACAAGGTGATTCCTCACCTCCCCGCAGACCTCCAGACTACGGTCAAGCAGGTCTGAGACCAGGGCTGGGCTGTGGCCAAACAGCAACTTCAGATGGCTCTGGATGTTGGAGATTCCTGTGCCCGTTCAGTGGCTGCTGCAGTTGCCATGCGCCATAGGGCTTGACAGCAGATCTCGGCCTTCATAGCAGGCTCAGCACAAGCTGGCAGATGTTCCGTTATTAGGTACCGACCTGTTTGGGCCCAGTGTGGAGGGTAATCTCCAGTGTATTGAGAAGTCCACTGCCACCTTGGACTCTGATACATCTGCCCAGAGGGGCCCCAGGGGCTTAAAGCAGCAGAAGCATAACCCTTTTGGTCCTCCACTCCTGCAGAAAACCAGCCCAGCATCAGTCTGGCCAGCAGGCTCAGTCCTGGTGACCTAGGCCCAAGTCCATGGCCTCGGTGGTCCAAAAGCCTGGAGGAAAGGGACGTGGTGGCTCCTCAGCCAGATCCTTCTCATCCAAGCCTACTCAGTGACGAGATGGGGGTGTCACCCTCATGCCTCCCCTGGGTGCTCCTGTGGGGGGATGACTCCGCCACTTTTTCCACCTGGTCCACTGTCACCACGGACAGTTGGGTTCTGGAAGTGGTCGGTCAGGGTCTGCCTCTAAAATTCGAGCGTTGCCCTCCAACCTGCTCCTGTGCCCCACAGGAGGACTTGGTATCCGCAGACACTGTTTCGGCTCTTCAAGATGACATAGCCCAGATCCTCTGCTAGGAGGTTGTGGTCAGGGTTGCAGATCCCCCAGAACATTCAGTGTTTTTCTTCAGGTACCTCCTGGTACCAAAGCGGATGGGGAGCTGGTGCCCCATTCTAGATCTGCATGACCTGAACATATTCCTCAGATCTTGCACCTTCAGGATGGTAACTCTCTCCCAGATCATACGATCTCTAAAGCAAGACATGTGGTTTTGCTTTCTGGATCTCAGGGAGGCGTTCTTTCATGTCCCAGTCCGTCTGTCCCACCGAAGGTTCTTCTGCTTCCGAGCAGAGGGTACCCTCTACGAGTTCCAGGCCATGCTATTCGGCCTCTCCTTGTCCCCTAGGGTCTTTACCAAATGCATTGCAGTGATGGCAGCATATCTGAAGCACTGAGGGGTCCAGGTGTACCCCTACCTGGATGACTGGCTGATAGCAGGGCCCTCCAGGCAGGAGGTGGAGCAGTCCAGGGACCTGGCCCTCCAGACTTGCATCAACCTTGGCCTCCTGGTCAATGAGGCCAAGTCAGAACTCATGCCCTTGCAGGTGATCAGCTTCACTGGGGCAGAGCTCGACTCTTGCCGAGTCAGAGCCCAGCTCCCGGTGGACAGGGTTGAGGTTCTCTCCTCCTTTGTCCGATCATTTCAGGTTGGGCACTTGCACCCTGCCTGAGACTTGGGCACTTGCACCCTGCCCGAGACTTTCTGCACCTTCTGGGTTACGTGGTGGCCTGCACTAATGTAGTCCAATGGGCCGGTTAGCATATGAGCTCCCTGCAGTGAGAGCTGGTCAGTCAGCCAGTGGTCTCAATGCATAGGTCACTTTGACCAGCTGGTCATTGTGACCCAGAAGATGTGGGATGCCCTCCAGTGGTGGCTAGTCCAAGAGCAGTTGCAGGAAGGGATCCCGTTTGTCTACCCCAAGCTGATGGTAATCCTGGGGTGCCCATTTGGGGGAACACAGAGTCCACGGGCTCTAGACCCCAAAGAGTCCCAATGCCACATCAGCCTGCTGGATCTCCAAGCAGTTTGGCTGGTGCTGACTGCATTCGCTCTGTTTGTTCTGGGTCAAGTGGACTAAGTCCAGCTGGACAACACCACGACCATGTACTGCCTCAACAGGCAGGGCAGGACGCACTCCCTGCCTTTGTGCAAGGAAGCTCTCCCACGTGTGAACCCTCGTGTGCAACCTGGAGGTGAATCTCCTAGCCATTCATGTGGCAGGAGCCTCCAGTCAGCTGGTGGACACCCTCATCCATGTAGGTGAGGCGTCTCACGAGTGGTCTCTCCATCCAGAGGTAGTTCACAGTCTGTTCTCCCAGAAGGGCACCCCTCAGGTAGATCTGTTCGCCTCCAGGGAGAACGTAAAGCTGAGGCTGTATTTTGACCCCCCCCCCCAAAAGCAGGGCTCACTGCAGGGAATGCCTCTTTGAAGCCGTGAACTCAAGACCTCTTCTAAGCCTTCCCTACACTTCCCTTGATCCACAAGGTGCTACTCAAGGTCTGGAGGGAAAAGACTCGGGTGATTCTGGTGACTCCGGACTGGCCACACCAGTCTTGTTGCTCCAATCTCTTCAACCTCAGCAACAAGCTCCTGAGGGGTCTTACAGTATGCCTGCACCTGCTCTCCGTCACTCAGCAGAAGGCACTCCATCTGGACCTTCATTCCCTGCACCTGACAGCCTGGTTCCTGAGCAGCTAGAGTTCCAGACTTTGGGTCTCTTTGAAGATGTCCTCACTGTAGTGGAGGCATCTAGAAAGGAATCGACCAGAAAGTGCTATGCCTTCAAATGGAAGAGATTTGCCATTTGGTGTCGGGGCAAGGGGCTGAACCCCTTGGCCTCTCAAGTGGCCTGCATTTTGGACTACCTATGGTCTCTCTCCAAAGGGGGACTTCGGTTGATGACCCTTAAGGTGCTCCTGGCAGCCATCTCTGCATACTGGGCGTGGGCTGGTCAGCAGTCGGTGGCACAAGAGAAGGTGGTTTGATGCTTTTACAAAGGCTTAGATCACATTTCCCCTCTGGTGCGTGAACCACCAGTGGGACTTGTTGCTGGTTTTGGCAAAGCTCATAGGCAAGCCATTCGAACCAATACACAGGTGGGAGATGTCTCACCTGTCATGGAAGACCACCTTCTTGGTGGCTAGCATGTCAGCCTGAAGGATCAGTGAGCTCCAGTCACTTTCGGTGGAGTCTTCTTATCTGTTCTTCCATAGGGACAAGGTTGTCCTGTGCCGCAACCCAAAGTTCCTCCCAAAGGCTGTGTTGGAGTTTCACCTGAACCAGGTGATGACTCTTCCGCTGTTCTTCCTGAATCACACCTCAGAGGCCGAACACAGGCTCCATACTTTGGACCTGAGGCAAGCACTCACTTACTACAAAGAGCGCATGGCTGGAGTTCGGGAGAGGTTTGCCAGCTGTTTGTCACCTATGCTGAAGCCACACCTGCAGCCAAGCAGACGATTGGCAGGTGGATCACTTCCTGTATTGGTCTTTGCTATAGGTTGGCAGGTAGGGAACCTCCCAGAGGGCTAAGGGCTCATTCCACCCACCATACCACTGCGTCGGTGGCTGCTTCTAGGGACGTCTCTATCTAGAAAATCTGCAGGGCTGCTACCTGGAAGTCAGCACAGGCCTTCATTTCCCATTACCATATTAACCTCGAGTAATGCTGGGATGCTGGCATTGGTTCTTCAGTTTTCCAATCTCTGTTTCCTAAGTAGGGGGTGTACACCTTGCCTTCCTCCTCCCGGAGAACTGCTAGGAGTCTGCCAGAATGTGTGGATAGAAAAACATATCCACATCCCTAGAAACACAGGTTACTCACCTGTAACAATAGATCTTCTACGGACTGGTCTCTTGCAGTAGGTTATTACACTTGGGAGTTCCACCAGGTGGCAGTGTCACACAGAAGCTTCTTCCAGCAGTCTTCTTCAGGGACCGCCCACATGACATCACTTCCTCAGGCTCAGTATAAATGTGGGCAGTCCCAGGTAGCCTCTGTTAATTTTCCTGCTGGCTTCTGCCTGCACAGCAGCTAGCTAACTCTTCTGTATTGCAGTCTTAGACAGGAACTTGAACCTGAATTTTCTAAACTCTTCAGGGCCTGTGAACCACTCACAGCTACCCCGGCTCTCCTTGTTCTGCTGCAGGCCTGTGAAGCACTCGCAGCTACCCTGCTGCTCCTTGGCCCCGCACTCTTGCTGGGATCTTAACTTCTTCTGTGGCTGACAAGGCAGTCCTGCCAGAATGGACCTCTGGGACCCATGCTAAGGGTTCCCCGGCTCAGGGCTTATGTTCCCAGCATAAAAGGGAGAGGGACTCTCACTCCTCACATTCCCTCCAACGCTGCCCATCGGCAGTGGCTTTTTCTGCTCTTCTACCATTGACGGAACATTCCTCGTCAATGGGGCTGCTCCCTCTGTCGACAGAGCCTCCGTTGCTCCCTTCCTCGTCAATGGGGATGCATCCCCCATTGTCGGAGCACTCTAGCACACATTTCTCATCGACGGGCTCTGTTTCCCCATCGATGGAACGTTCCTCATCGACAGGGCTGCTTCCACCGTCGACGGAGCCTTCATTGCTGTCTCCCTCGTCAGTGGGAATGCTTCCCCCATAATCTGAGCATTCTATTCCTCATCTGTCATCGACGGAGGCTATTCCCCATTGACAGCACATTCCTCGTTGACAGGCTGGCTTCCCCCATCGACGGAATGTCATATTTCTTGTTCCTTGTCAATGGGGATGATTCCCCCATTGACAGAACGTCATGTTTCTCATTCTTCATCAGTGTGGCTGTTTTCCCCGTCGACGGAACGTTCCCTTTCGCATTGCTCATCGACGGGGGTGGTTTCCCCATCGATGGCAGGGGCTCCGAACCCCAGGACATACCCTGTTGAGGGATCCCCATCCCTGTTTCCCCCCACCCTTCCTGGCACTGACACTCTATTCCCACGTCAGTGGGGGTCCCACCTCTGTCACCGTTCTTGTGCCCCTTGGGTACCTCTTCTTTTCTGCCCTCGGATGGGGTTTCTGGGTCCCCCACCGTTCTTTGCCTCTCCCTCCGGTACCTCCCCGCAGGGGTCGGAATGCCCTCCCCCGGCTTTCCGGGACTAACGTCCCTGATGTTCCTCACCCTCCCCTGAGCGCTGCTCTTGGGCGCCCTCCAACTGTGGACCTCCCACCTTCCCAAGTGCTTGGCATTGCCTGCATTGTCCTTGAGGTTCTGCAATCTCTGGGACATGGTCTGTCTCAGGACCTGCTGACGGGTCCTGTGCTGTGCCGTTCCCCTTCCCCCCACCTAAATGGTTCGCCCGGATCTGGCCATCTCTGCCTCTCTCCCCCCCATTTCTGAGGAGTCTCTGTCTGGGGATCGGGACGTGGAGGATCCCTTCGTTGAGGACACCTCTGATGTGGGCTTTCCGGATTATGGGGACCCAGATTCCCCATTCTCTGTGTTCTCTATTGTGGACGCCACCATGCCTGCCCTTCCTGATGCCTCCACTTCCCATGACCCTTCTTTCGCAGATCTGCTGTTGCAGATCCAAGAGGTATTTGGCTTCCCCTCTGTGGAACAGGATACCCTTCAACGGGACATGGTCACCTACCTCGACCTGCCCAAGGAACCTGTCCTGGTAGTCCCTCAATTGATTCTTGCTTATTTAAATGCCATGACTGCAGCTTGGCGTGACCCCTCTTCCACTCCTCCTGCCCCGTGTGGGCCTGACCGGCTGTATAGGGCCTTGTCGGACCATCCCTGTTTGTCCGCCGCTCCTGTGGCTGACTCGGTGGTCATTACAGTGGCTCATGACTGGACCACTCGGCCCCGCCACACCAGATCAGTGCCACCGGATAAGGAATCCCGGTGCCTTAACTTTCTTGGCAAGAAGGTGTACACCTCTGGTACCTTGTTGCTTTGCATTCTCAGCTATGTGGGCCATATGGTCCGGTACCTCCACATCTTGAGTGCCTCTGCTTTGGACCTGCTTTCCACCTTGCCTCCCTTCCAGGGGTTGGCCCTGTTGGCACAGACCCTGTCTGCCATTTCCTCTTTCCCACCACCTGCTGCATCAGGCTGCAATGTGGTCGATGCCTCTGCCTGTCTGTCACCGGCGTCACCTTGCTGCGCCATGCCTGGCTTTGGGTGTCGGGTCTGGCTCCCAACGTCCAATTGTCGGTTGCTGATGCCCCTTTTTGTGGGGACAGGTTGTTTGGTCCTGGTACCCAGGCCATTCTGGATTCCCTACAGGCTTCAGGGCATACCCTGCGGTCGGTACAGGACCTCTACCATGCTCCCGGGGCCCTGTCCTCCACCTCAGCTGGCGAAGCATCCCGTTCCCGGCCCCTTTACTGGGGTGCAGCTGTGACTGCATGGTAGGGCTTCCAGAGGGCGGCCACATCTACCCCTCCGTTCTGTGCCCATCCCTCTGGGGGAGTCGGTCCCACCCTTGCACTTTCCCTCTGCCTCCTCTTGCAAGCCTCGGAGGCACCCAGGGGTCTGTCTACCCTTTCTTTGGAGGCTTGCTTCCCGATCATGAATATTTCACTCCTCCTTGCGGATCTTATGGAACTCCTGCTATCCTCCCTCTTGGGGCCCTTCAGGTGTTCCTTGCTGTGGGATTCCCAGTGCATCTTGCCCTGGTACCCTCCTACACCTCCCATGCACTCCGCGCTTTTGGAGCTCTATTGGATTTACTGTACGTCATGGTCTCTATGACCACTGCTCGTCAGGTTGAATCATTGGCATGGCCCTTCTACTCCTCTCCCTTCATAGAGTATTCATTCCTCACCAACCCTTCACACGTCTGCCTTACCGGCTGTGGTTCGAGTTGTCCTGACTACGACTTGATATGACGCCGTCCCTTCCTGGGCTCACATGGCCATCTCTTGGATTTTCTGTGGCTCCTCCATGGCTTCTGCCTGGACTCTGCTCGCCACTCTTTTGCCGTTCTCACCGAACAGTCCTGTTTGCTTTGCTTGTACCCATGGCTTCTCAACTGGCTTCCTGCTTTGTCGGTCCTCCCTTTTTGACTATGACTGCTTGGTACTCTCCCAAGTGTAATAACCTACTGCAAGAGGCCAGTCCATAAAAGATAGTGCGGTTACCTAAGAACTTACCGTAACAGTAGATCTTCAAGGAACTGTCTCTTGCAGTAGGTACAGTCCCGCCCTCCATTCCCCTGTCTTTTGCTCAGGGTCCCCAGATCTCAGGACATTGGGTTGGGTCTCCCTGGTCCCTTGGTTTCCCTCGATTCTTGCCTCTGCGTGCTGAAGCCAACAGGGAACAGAGGCTACCTGGGATCGCCCACACGTATATTGAGCCTGAGGAAGTGATGTCATGTGGGCGGTCCCTGAAGAACACTGCTGGAAGAAGCTGCCGTGTGATAGCACCACTTTGTGGAACTCCCAAGTGTAATAACCTGCCTCAAGAGACAGTTCCTCGAAGATCTACTATTACAGTAAGTTCTTACATAACCGCATTTGCTAGGAGTGATATAATGTTGTTCATCTACACAGACCAACCTGACCTCCCCTGGCTTAGGCGCACAATTTTGCTTCCAGTGGGCAAGATCTGGCATCATCCGGCGGAGTTGAGGGTTATACCACCTGGGTGGGTGGGAGGAGCCAGCTGAAGACTTTCCAGCAACATTTAAAGGGGAACGGACACTGCCAGAACGTGTGGATGAACATATACCACTCATGTAGCTACTGTTATAGGAGAGTAACCTGTGTTTTTGTGACCTAGTGGGGAGAGGTGATGTAGGCAGCCATAGGCCTAATAATAAAAAATAAATAAATAAATAATTTGAGACCTCCTTCGAAAAACAAACACAGGAATGCCTTTGTTCCCTAAGTAATAAAAAGCATGTAAGAAGAAAACAGGCTGGAGTCTTTTTTTGGACAGAGCAGGCTGCCACATCACAGAGGGTTTCATCCTCCTTGATGACTCTTTTTGGTTCCCTAGTGACACAGTCTAACTGAAAGCAAACAGCAGCAGGGGGCTATCCATTGAGAACATGCTGCTGATCAGGTACTTCAATAAATTTCAGTAGGACCACATGAAATTTTGTGGTGACCAGATATATGTATATATATATATATATAAATGTATATGTATACAGTATATATATATATTATGGTAGCACGGTAGTGCTACCATAGTTAGGATGAGGAGCCATTTCGTTAAACCCCAAACTTTGCACCTTAATAATTTTGCAACCGTTTTGTGGTTGGCTGAAATTTGGAATACCACGATCCAGAACCATAGGCCTTGGGATCTGCCAAGTTTCGTACTAGTCGGATGTACGGCTGCGGGAGTTATTAAGCGTGATTCAGCAGACGCCACGCTTTTTCTGGAATTCTACTGTCGTGCCGACAGGTCGCACGGTTTATGCTGATCGCCCGAAATTTCAGGGAACGTAGTCGCCGGGTCCCCGATGTGCCTTTCAAGATTTGGTGAAAAATATTAAACGGTTCAAAGGTTATTCAAAAACAGTTTCCCATTATAAGTCAATGGGAAAAGTTAACAAAAAGTTCGACAGTGTCGCAAATGCATTTTACTTTTGAAAATGGGCCTGTTACTTTCATGATCGGCCATTTTGTTTTCAGTTGGTGATCATAAAATGGTTGGCATTTAAATTTGGGACCCTCTAGCAACCTAATTCTTTTTGTATTCAGCTAGTCGGACCCTGAGGATGCTTGCCATGTCTTTATTTTGTGGTAAAACACCCCAGAAATATGTTTTCAAATTTCTGGAAAAAGTACTTCATAAATTGCTACGTGCTCACGAAAGTGTCGAACTTACAGCTTTCACAAGTGCGACAGTAGTTTTCCATCTGTGGGAAAGTGACAGCGATTCTTTGGCACTGCGCTGCAAACAACCGTTGGGAGTTTTAGACTGAAATTTGAGGAACGGAGCCGACATCTCACAGATGTGCCTTTCAGTGTTGTATTGAAAAAATATTACACGGCAGCAAAGTTATGGCACTCCAAAGTTGACGGTTTTTCCCATAGGATAACATTACGGTGCCCGACGCATTATAGAAATCCTTTGGATCCCTGCTGCAAAATAACGGTTTGGTCTTTTTTCCTGAAATTTGGAGGGAAGACAGCCAACAGCCCACAGATGTGCCTTTCAGTGGTTTGGTGAAAAAATATTACAGGGAGGCAAAGTTATGGCACTCCGAACTTCTCTTTTTTCCCCATAGGATAACATTACGGCGTTCGCCGCGCCTTTCAGGGCCCGTATCTCGGAAACGGTGCGAGATATGGACTTTCGTTGGAAAAATGCTTAGCCCCTAATGGGTCTAACTCTCACCCCATTCTCCTATACTTCTGCTGCTTTACACATGTCATGGGGTGAGAGTTAGGGCTGACGTATCCCAATGCACACCCCAATGCGGTTGGGGGTCCAAGGGGGGTTTTCAACCCTAACACCGAATTTCCTCACTTTTGTGCTGTGGAACAACCCTAACTAATGCATTAAACAGAGTTTTTTGCCTCTAATATATACATATATGTATATATGTGTATATATATATATATATATATATATGTGGCTAGAAATACAGATATACAATGTAACACTCTAAAAAGATCTAGTGCCCTACATCTGCAGACGCTGCCATTAGCAGTTCAACCAATGCCTAAACACCTTGGCAAAGGATAACAAGCAGGACCAGTCTATGATACGACAGTCCAGAAGGAGAAACAGTCTTTTCGGTGAAGAGCAAGTGGTGGCTAGCTAGCTTGGAGAGTGGTTGGTACAGTACCTTATCAACTGATCGGTCTTATTGGCCGGTAGGGAAAATAAAGAAGTAAGATGAAGAGGATGAGGGAGATGAAGGATGAAGGCTGGTCCGGAAGCTGAAGAGGCAGGTGATGAAGGGATGGAAGCTGGTTGGAGCGGCAAGATAGCGACCGAGCTGGGTCATTGTCTGTTAGGGCTCTGAAAAAGAGCCTTTATTTGTTGTTTTGTTGCCTCGTTTTTTACTCGTAATTTGGGACAACCAGATTTTTACTGTCTTTTGCTCTCTGTGCCATAAGTGTGGCCAGAGTTTTATTTTAAATAAGTTAATTTGGAGTAAGTATTAGAGTTGGGTGTAAGTTAGGGGCTCTAATGATTAAGCATAGGAGTTAGTTTTTTTTTTTTTGCCTTATGTCTATCTCATGCATTCTTGAATTCTCCCACTGTTCTGGACTCCACAACCTCCTCAGGAAGGCTGTTCCATGCATCCACAACCCTCACTGTAAAAAATACTTTCTAACATTACCTCTGAGCCGTCCCCCCTCTATCTTCAAATTGTGTCCCCTTGTTCTTGTACATCTCTTTTTCTGATAGATGCTACCCTCTTGTACTTTAATTCCGTTGAGATACTTGAAAGTTTCTATCATGCCCCCCTCTCCCTCCTTTCCTCAATGGTATACATATTAAGCTGATTTAGTCTCTCCTCATATGTCTTATGGTGCAGAGTCTGCATCATTTTGTTGCCTTCCTCTGAACAGCCTCCACTCTGTCTGTCTTTTCGAAGATGGGGTCTCCAGAATTGCACGCATTACTCCAGATGGAATCTCACCAACTGTCTGTACAGAGGGATAACAACTTCCTGTTTTCTACTGTTGATGCTTCTGCCTCTGCATCCCAGTATTCCCCCCCAGCCCTCCTTACTGCCTTGTCACATTGCTTGTCCACCTTTAGGTCATCTGTAATTACTCCTCGGTCTCTTTCGCTTTTTTGTTGTTATTTTCTCACCTCCCCCCAATTGTGTACTCTTCTCCTGGGTTTTTGTTTCCCAGATGCATTACCTTGCACTTCTTTGCATTGAATCTGAGCTGCCATATAGTTGACCTTTTCTTCCAACCTTGCCAAGTCCCTTTTCATCCTTTCCACCCCACCTTGTGTATCAACCCTGTTGCAGATCTTTGTGTTGTCTGCAAAGAGACATACTTTCCTTCCAGGTACTCTCCAATGTCACTTATAAAGACATTAAAGAGGATCGGTCCCAATACCGAACCCTGCGGTACCCCGCTAGTTACACTCCTTTATTCACTGTGGACTCCGTTTACTATTACCCTTTGTGTCCTGTTGTCCAGCCAGTTCTTTATCCAGGCTACCACCTTGGGACCCACTCCAAGGCAGGCTAACTTGTATATTAATCTTTTGTGTGAGACTGTGTCAGATGCCTTGCTAAAATCTAGGTAGGCCATATCCACAGCCCCTTCCTGGTCTACTACTTTGGTCACCCAGTCAAAGAAATCTATTAGGTTCGTCTGACATGACCTTCCTGCTGTGAAACCATGCTGCCTTGGGTCCTGTACCCCACTGGCCTCTAGGTACTTAACAGTTCTTTCCTTCAGAAGTGATTCCATTATTTTACCTACCACTGAGGTCAAACTATCTGGTCTGTAGTTTCCTGCCTCTGCCCTGCTCGCACTTTTGTAAGTGGAATCACATCTGGCTTCCTCCAGTTCTCAGGTACCACCCCATCCTCCCATGATTTGTTAAAGAGAGTAGTCAGTGGCGTTACTAGTTCTACCCTTAGTTCTTTTAGAATTCTGGGGTGAATCTCATCAGGCCCTATTGCTTTGTCCACCCTCAGTTTCAAGAGTTCTTTCAAAACCCTTTCTTCTGTGAATGGACTGGTATCGACCCCACTATTCAGAGTGTTTCTCTTGTTTGGTTTAGGTACCTCGCCCTCCTCTTCCGTTGTGAATACTGAGCAGAAATATTCGTTCAGTATCCCTGCTTTTTCACTGTCACCCTCTGCCCACATTCCTTCCCCTTTATTAAGTCTCTGTATCCCTCCCTTGGTCTTTCTTCGCTCCCTAATGTACATATAAAAGGTTTTGTCCCTCTTCTTAACAGAGTTGGCTATCTTTTCTCCAGTTTGTGCCTTTGCTATTCTGACTGCCTTCCCTGCCTCCTTCTGCTTTAACTGATACACTAGGGGGCATAGGCAGATGTGGTTAGTGGGCTTCTGTCACAATTGCTTTGTCTAACCACTGTCTTAAGCGGTGAAAGCTAATTTTAGCATTACCTGGGTTTTGATATTTGTTTTAATTCTACTTTTTAGGTTTTGAGGGGTTTCTGATTCTGGAATGTGTTTAGATCTTGGGGCCCCCCCTCCCCCCAGATACCTTATGCTGCATCCCTGCTGCACGATCTCCACCCCTTTGTAGATGCCCCTTCCCAGCAGTTGCACTAAGATGATGCCAGGAGGTGAGTATTGTGAGGGGGCAGGGGGCTGGGCGAAGGGTATTGCTGGCACAGCGGGAAGACATAGTATCAGGGTGGTTTGGAATAGGAGGCACCCTGGAGTTAAACAGAGCCTTGAGATGGGCCCATTGTGTTTGGCTGCAGTCCCCAGGGCTCCCACCAGACTACGTGGGCAGGTAACTAGAGGGTCGACAGTCTCTGCTAGTCTCCTTAGGGCAGTGCTGTGCAACGCTAGGTCGATGAGGAACAAGACCGCTGTTTTGACAGACTTGATCTCCTCGATCAACCTGGCTTGCATTACCGAGACCTGCCTGTGGGATGACGCTGGACCAGTTTTGGAGGTGTCAGTCCCCGCTGGGCACTCCGTGGTGCACTGCCCGAGGAGGGAACACAGGGGCAGGGGAATCGCCATCTGTTTTAGATCCAGCTTGAACTTCTCCGTACACCCAGTGAGGTCTACCTCATCGTTTGAATGTGTGGCAGTGCATGGGGGCCGAGATGCAAGGAGCAGGATTCTCCTTGTCTGTCATTCTCTGGGACGGGATGGAGATTTTCCACAGGAGTTAGCAGACTTCATCACCAACAGGGTGTGGAGTCCCCCAGATGGTTAATTCTGGGAGAATTCAATGTCTGGCTCAATGACAAATCCTCACTGTTTGGTTACGAACTCCTCCAGACGATGTCACCTCTGGGCCTGACAGGAAGTTACCTCTGCGATCCACCAACACGGCCATACCTTGATGTTACAAACCAGAAGACTGATCAGGTTGTTTGGTCCGATCATTGCACGGTGGAGTTCTTGTTTGGGCCCCCCACCAAGAGTCCCCTCCTATTGCGATGATTTGCTATCGCCCTTTAAGAAGATTGTTCCTAGAGGGACTGTTGGTAGTAGTGGATTTTTCTGGCATGACTGCTGCAGGTGCAGTTGGCATGGGTGAGGCTCTGGCGGCCTATAATGGTGCAGTCACTAAGGCACTCTCTGCCATTGCTACAGTCCGTATATGACCCAGGTCTTCTCGCTTGAGACCCCCATGGTTTGATGGGGCTCTCAAGGTGATGAAGACCAGGGGTCGGAGGTTAGAGCGTCGCTGGTGGAGGACCTAGTCTTTGGAGGTCAGACTGGCCCTTGAAATCATTATAATGATTACCAGGGGGGCAATCAACCATAACAAGGCAGAATTCCTGTCCAAAGAGATTGGTGCTGGGAAGAACAGACCTGCTTAGCTCTTTCGGACTGTGGACAGAGTGTTACGTCCAGTCTGTCTTCAGACAAAAAAAGCATTTTCAGTCACATTATGTGAGGAGTTTGCTCTGTTCTTCTCAGACAGGGTGTCCTCCATTCAGGCTGGGATCTCCCCAGTGGGGCAAAATGTGTCCCGCAGTAGCAGGCCTGGTTTGAGCAGAGTCATTCCATCTGCTTAGGGGGAGTTTCAGCCGGTTGAGGTAGTCGAAGTTGTTGAGATGATTTCAAAGCAGCAACCCACTTGTGAGCTGAGTCCTGGCCCGACCCATCTCCTAGTGGAAGGGGTCGGAACCATTGGTCCAGTGTTCACTAGGATAGTCTGGTGTGTCTCTCAGATGGGTGCTTCCTTGGCATCTTGAAGGAGGCGCTGGTGAGGCCTCTTCTGAAGAAACCATCGCTCGACCTTGATGTCCTGGCAAATTATAGACCTAGCTCTAACATCCCATTTTTAGGGAAGGTTGTTGAGAAAAAACCGGTTACTCACCTGTAACAGTAGTTCTAGGAGGGGTATATGTTGTTCATCCACACTCTTTGGCATGTCCCTTTCCCCTTTAAATCTGGCTAGAAGTCTGTAAGCTGGCTCCTCCCACCCACCGGGTGGTAATACTCAGCTAGCGCCCCATGATGCCAGATATTAGCCTGCTGGAAGCAAGGTGATGCGCGTAAAGCCGGGGAGGTCGGGTGGGTGCGTGTGGATGAACAACATATACCACTCCTAGAACTACTGTTACAGGTGAGTAACCTGTTTTTTTAAGGAGCGTGGATATGTTGTTCATCCACACTCTTTGGCAGACTCTGAACAGTTCTCCAGGAGGAGGGCGGCAAGGCGTACACCCCTTACTTAGGAAACAGAGATTGGAGAACCGAAGCCCCATAACCAGCATCCCGACGTGACTCAAGGTCGATGTGGTAATGGGTAATGAAGGTGTTTGCTGACTTCCAAGTAGCAGCCCAACAGATTTCCTGGATAGGGATGTCCCTGGAAGCAGCCACCAATGCAGCAGTATGGCAGGTAGAATGAGCTCTTATCCCTCTGGGAGGCTCCTTGCCCACCAACTCATAACACAGACCTATGCATGACGTAATCCATCTTGCAGTGGTCCATTTGGCTGCAGGTCTGCCAGAAGCGGCTTCAGCGTAGGTGACAAACAGCTGGCGAACCTCTCCCCAAATTTCCGCCATCCTCTCCTTGTAATAGGAGAGAGCACTTGTAAGGTCCAGGGTATGGAGCCTGTACTCGGCGTCCGAGGTGTAATTAGGGTAATATACCAGCAGAGTTAACACCTGGTTAAGGTGAAACTCTGACACCACCTTCGGAAGGAATTTCGGGTGGGGGCGCAGGACAACTTTGTCCCTGTGAAAGACCAGATAAGGGGAGTCCACCAAAAGCACCTGGAGCTCCCCTGTCCTACTGGCTGATGTGATAGCCACCAGGAAGGCAGTCTTCCATGACAAGTGTGAGAAGCTCACGCTTGTGCATGGGTTCGAATGGCTTGTCCATGAGCTTTGCCAAAACCAGCAAAAGATCCCACGGAGGTGGAGGTTCACGCACCAGAGGGGATATGTGATCCAGGCCTTTGAAAAAGTACCCGACCCCTGTCTCCCGTGCCAATGTCAACTGACTGGCCCACGTCCGGTGAGCAGAAATGGCTGCCAGGTGCACCCTAAGGGTCGATGACCGTAGACCCCCTTTGGAGAGAGACCAAAGGTAGTCTAAAATGTTAGCCACAGAGCAGGATAAGGGGTCCAGACTCTTACCCTGCCACCAAATGGAAAACCTTTTCCATTTGAAGGCATAACATTTCCTGGTTGATTCCTTACGAGATGTCTGCACAGCTGTGTGGACATCCTCAGAAAGACCCAGAGCCTGGAACTCTAGCTGCTCAGATACCAGGCTGCGAGGTGCAGGAATTGAAGATCTGGATGGAATAGCTTCCCTTGGTTCAATGATATCAGGTCCGGGCGCATACAAAGCCGCTCTGGGGCCCTGCAGCTGAGGCTGCGGAGATCTGGATATCAGAACTGGTGGGGCCAATCTGGGGCCGCCAGGATCACCTTCGCCTTGTCCCTCCTCACCTTGAGTTACATTTTGTGGATCAAGGGAAATGGAGGGAAGGTGTAGAGTAGGCCTGGGGTCCACGGCCTTGAGAAGGCATCCCCCTGCAGCGAGCCCTGCTGGGGAGGGAGGGCATGGTACAGCCTCAGCTTGGTGTTCTCCCTGGAGGCAAACAGGTCCACCAACGGTTTGCCCTAACGGGAGAACAGATTGTAAGCTACCTCTGGATGGAGAGACCACTCGTGGGATGTCTGGCCTATGCAGCTGAGAGCGTCTGCCAGTTGGTTCGAGACTCCTGCCACATGGATGGCAAGGAGATCTGCCTCCGACCGGCTGATGAAGGTCCAGATCCGGAGCACCTCCTTGCATAGCAGACCGGAGTGTGTGCCGCCCTGTTTGTTGAGGTAGTACCTGGTCGTGGTATTGTCCGTCTGGACTTGAACCACTTGCCCCCGGAGCTGAGGAGCGAAAGCTGACAGTGCCAGTCTGACTGCTCTGAGCTCCAGCAGGTTGATGTGGCATCGGGACTCCTCGAGGGTCCACATCCCGTGGGATCTGTTGTCCCCCATGTGGGCTTCCCATCCCGAGAGAGGCATAGTTTGTGAGAACGACCGTTGGCTCGGAGCGGACAAACTGGATCCCTTCCTGCAGATGACCTGGGACAGTCCACCATTGGAGAGCATCCCACATCTTCTGGGTGATGGTGACCAGCTGAAATTACCCTGACGCTAAGTCCACTGAGCAGCCAGCTCCCACTGGAGGGGGCGCATATGCAATCTGGCCCAACAGACTACTGAGGTGCACAACACCATGTAACCCAGAAGGCGCAGAAAGTCCCGGGCAGGGCACAAGTGCCCAATCAGAAATGATTGGGCAAAGGAGGAAAGAACCTCTGCCCTGTCCTCCGGGAGCCAAACTCTGGTTTGACGAGAATAGAGCTCTGCCCCGATAAAGCCCATCACCGGAGAGGGCATGAGTTCCAGCTTGGCCTCATAGATCAGGAGGCCTAATTGGGAACAGGTTTGGAGGGCCAGGTCCCTGGACCTCTCCACCTCCTGCAGAGAGGAACCCGCCAGGAGCCTGTCATCGAGGTAGGGGTATATCTGAACCCCTTGACGCTGTAGATGGGCCGCCACCACTGCGATGCACTTGGTGAAGACCTGAGGGGCTGATGACAGGCTGAACAGCTTGGCTTGGAACTCATACAGATTCCCTTCCACCCTGAAGCAGAGGAACCGCTGGTGGGATGGACGGATTGGGACATGGAAAAACGCATCCTGTAGATCCAGTGAACAGACCCACATATTTCGCTCCAGAGGTGGTATGTTCTGATTCAGAGTTACCATCCGGGAGGTGCAAGACCTGAGATATTGATTCAGGTCATGGAGATCTAGGATGGGGCACCAACCCCCCACCACTTGGGCACCAGGAAGTACCTGGACACGAAGCCTGGGTCTGTAGGAGGATCCGGCACTAGAGCTACCCGCCTCCTTGTGGAGGAGCTGAGCAATGTCGTCCCAAAGGACCGACTGAGTGCAAACTGAGATCCTTTCCTCCCGAGGGGCACGGGCTCGGCAGGGAGGGTACTGCTCGAATTCTAGAGGCAGTGCCCAACCGACCACTTCCAGGACCCACCCATCTGAAGTGATACTGGACCAGGTGGAAAGAAAGTGGCAGAGCCGGCCCCCCACGGGAGGACCCAGAACTGGTGTGACGGGTGTAGGGGTGGCCACCCCTGACCCGTCACTGAGCAGGCTTAGAGGAGGAGGAGGCTCCTGGACCGGCACCTCAGCCTTCTTTGTGGGGCTGTTGGGGACCCTGCTTGGGCCTGGGGCACCAAACTTGAGCCTGCTGGTGCTGCTGACCTCCCTGGAAAGGGGGCTGTCTAACCGCAGGAGAAGAGTGCCAAAAAGCTTCTTCTTGCACTTCTGCTGGTTCTTGCCTGAAGA
This sequence comes from Neoceratodus forsteri, assembly GCA_016271365.2. Lineage (NCBI taxonomy): Eukaryota > Metazoa > Chordata > Ceratodontiformes > Ceratodontidae > Neoceratodus > Neoceratodus forsteri. The sequence continues at coordinate 197,231,487 of CM057458.1, forward strand.
ACCCTTTGCAGAAGTGGCATCCTAGGTGGCATTGGACTGCTTTATGCGCTGGTGGTGACCTGCCACTCCCGGACAGAAGAGATCGGTGCCAAGGAAGGGCACGTCAGCTAACTTGTGCATATATCTGCCAGGAAAGAGGATAACCTCAGCCAGGCCCTGCGGTGAGTGGCCACTGCGGCTGCTAGTGAGCGGGCACAGGAATCTCCAATATCCTTGGCCGTCTGGAGCTGCTGTTTTGCAACAGCACAGTCCTGGTCATGGACCTGCTTAACCGTGGTCTGCATGTTCACTGGGAGATGAGGGAAGACTTCATCTAGTGACCCCAAGAGGGCGTGAGAGAAGTGTGCCATGATCACTGCCGAGCTGGCCTGACGAAGGACCAAGGATGAGGCCACATATACCTTCTGGGCAGAATGGTCCATATTCTTGGACTCCATGTCTGGAGGGCAGTCAGTATCCGCTGAGCTACTCATGCGTTTAAACACAGAGGCAGTCACAAGGCTCTCGGCCGAGGGATGCTCTGTGAAACTCGCCAAGGACCCCATGGGTCCAGTGTACTTGTGAGCCTTACAGGCAGACAGAGCCGGGCAAGAGGCAGGGTGCTGCCATAGCTCAAGTGACGGGCCAGCAATGGCTTTGGCCACTGGGAAGGCATCTGTCGGGGTATCCCCCCTCTTAAGGATATCCGTGAGAGGATATTCCGCCTTCTTTTGGATAGGCTCCAAGGGCATACCAGTTGACTCTGAAATAAGGCGGAGGATGCCATGTAAAGAGGAAGGACCTTCCTCCAAGCCTGTCACTGACAACTCTTCATCGGGGTGTGAGTGTAGACCAGTGGTATCCGAGTCCGAAGAGTCGGGATATAAGGGTCTCCTGCCTATGTCCCCTTCAATATGCCAAGGGATATCAGGGACAACAGTGATGGACAGACAACAGGGCAAGCCCGCATCTGTCCAGTCCTCTTTCGAGGGAGCCCCTCCCTGAGGCTGCTTAGGTGGTGGCTCCACCAAAATTGGTGGGGAGACTGGAACAGGCCGAACTGGAATGCGTTCCGGTCCTACCAGAGGAAGAACCGGAGTCTTCGGTTCCGGAGGGGTCGGTGTCGGCCTAAGAGACTGGGGCCAAGTAATGGCCGGTGTAGCTAGCAGAGCCGGCTTATGACCGGTCAGAATTAGCTGTTGCCATGTAAGGTCCTCATAACGCCGACGTACTTCCGTCAAAGTCTCTCCTCATCCGAGGAGGATGAGGATCAGTGGCAACGCCTCTTCCGAGAGTGTTTGTGACCTTTTTTCGACTGAAGGGGTCCTGGTCCTCGATCGAGACCGACAGGGTCAGCTTGTTCGATCAGGAGAGGCCAAAGTTGGTGAAAACTGAGGTTCCAGCTCCTGTCCCTCGGTCGGGATACCCGAGGGCTGGGTCTCCTCGTCGGGGAAGGAAAGGATAGGTGTCCTCTCCAGTGAGTCGTTGACCCGGGTCGGTGACAATGGCTCAATCAGGTCGAGAGATATCTCGGCCACTTCTGCCATTTCCTCGGCCTCAGTGCCTTGGCCTGACAGAAGGTCCGAGAAGCTGGCGGCCGAGGAAGCAATCTCGACCGAGACCTCAAGATCCTGGGATTCAGACCTCTCTTGGTCCCAGGAACGTCTTCTCTGAGAAGACGACTTAGGGTCCTTGTCCAGTTTTCTAGGGCGGGAGGAGTGCATGCCCAAGGTTGCCTCACCCCTGGTGGGGAGAGACTGGCACAGCTCCCGAAAGGATCCTGTGAAGGTAGAGCCAAGGTTTAGCGGCATGAAAAAACCTCGGCTGGTTGAAGCTTGAGCAGCTTTTTCTTCAGATGTCGCCATCTGGTCGAGCTGCGCAGCGGATCCTGCGGCCACGGAAACCACCCACCTTGCCTCCTTCGATTTCACCAGTGGATTGCGAAGCTCCGGTCTCCCCAGCTTAAGGCGCACCTTGCGGTTGTTCAGAATGTTGGGATGGAAGGCCAAACAGATGGTGCTCAAAGAGGTGTCATGCACGACATCCAAACAATAAACACATGAGAGGTGGGAATCGGTGTGCAACATTTTCTGTCTGCAGGGACACCGGCGAAACCTGAGGGACAACTTGTCCTCCGTGTCAGATGCACTTGGATCGAAATCGTAAACTCTTACGAGTTTCAAAGAAAGCGATTGCGGTGAAGACTGTTGATTAATATCCAGGGCCTTCGATACTGCAGAAGTAGCACGAGGGAACCTGAATCTTCCAGCAGAAAGGAAGATCTGGCGTCATGGAGCAGAGCCGAGGTATTTATCGCCCGGGTGGGTGGGAGGAGCCAGTTTAAAGACTTTCGGCCAGATTTAAAGGGGTGAGGGACATGCCAAAGAGTGTGGATGAACAACATATCCACGCTTCTAGAAATAGTGGCTTTGCAGCTCGAGGTGCACCTCGCGGCTTTTGACATCTGTGAGCTATTCCAGTCCAGTTTCAGAGCCAGGCATAGCACAGAAATGACATTAATGCAGGGATTGATGAAAATGGTCAATTCTCATTCTGCTCAATCTCTCCTCAGCATTTGACACCGTGGACCACAATGTGCTATTGGATCGCCTTATAGTATATTGTGGATATCACCGCAATAGTCAGCAAATGGTTTGAGTCCTCTCTCACTGACAGGAGGCAAAGAGTTGTGATGGGGAATTTCTCCTCCTCCTCCTCCTCCTTGATGTCCCTGTCGAGTAGAGTACCTCAGGGCTCTATCCTCTTGGCAACGTTGTTCTTGGTATACATGCTGCCCCTGGGAGAGCTCATTAGACAACACAGTCTGGGTTTTCACTGCTGTGCAGATGATACCCAGCTGTATATGTCATTTGCCCTGGAACAGGAAATGCCGTTGAAGTGCTTAATAAGTGCCTGGCCGAAATTCAGGATTGGATGTCCTTGAACTGGCTGAGACCGAACCCTGATAAGACTGAAGTGCTGGTGACTTGAACCTTGGTGGTGATTGAGCCTGGTCGTCGGCATGATGAGGGGGCCTCTGGAGTGATGACAGGCTTGGTCCTGGGTTCCATCCCATTGATGGCCTCTCCCAGGTTGAAGAAACTGGGCATCATCCTTGATGACAGATTGACTCTGGAAGCCCAGGTGTCATTTGTTTTCAAAAGTGGCTTTTACAATCTAAGGAATATCACCTGGATTAAACTCCTGATTCCGCCTGAGGACCTGCCGTCACTAGTACACACCTTAGTGACCTCTAGGCTGGACTACTTCAATGCTCTGTACATTAGGGTCAGTAGCAGGACCCTCTGTCAGCTGCAGCAAGTGCAGAATGTAGCATCCAGGCTGTTAGCAGGTTTGCCAAAAACCTGCCATGTGACCTCAGTCCTGTGAGATCTGCACTAGTTGCCGGTCAGGTGGAGGATCCTCTGCAAGGTGGGTTTGCTCACCTATAAGGCCTTATATGGACTGGGCCCTGGTTACCTATCTGACCTCCTAACTCCATTCATCCCAGTACATTCCCTCTGCCCCTCCACAGAGGGCCTCCTGGCAATTCTGAGGGCCAGGCTGATGACCTCGGGGGATCATTCCTTCAAGGTTGCCGGCCCAGCCCTCTGGAATTCATTGCCAAGATCTATAAGGAAGGCCCCAACAGTGGAGGCATTCAGGGTGGTCTAAAGACCTATCTGTTCAAACAAGCTTTCCAGGACAGTCTTTAATCTAATTTTAAAACCTTGATTTTAAATTCTGTTTTTACAGAGAATTTGTAGGCTGATACCTGATGTCTATTCTTACCTTGTTTTGCCCTGCTTGAAATGTACTGGTGCACAGGGCCCCTGGGATTGGGCACCACAATAAAATAAAATCTATCTTATTTATTTTATTTTATTTATCTAACAAATCGGAAAGACCTTTGAGCCAGGGGCTCTTTTACAGAGGTTCCACGTCAAGTCACAAGAATAATAAATTACAATGGTTCCAGTAAGTAGTACAACATGAGGAACGTAATTCTATAAACAAAAGAATAATACGGCAAGATAAATATTGTGTCAAGTGCAGCCAGTAGCCTTGTCTGAAGAGGGGTGAAAGGAATTGCAAGGAGAGGACGGGGTGAATTGGGAAGTGGAAGGAGCAAAATAAAAGCAAGGAGGGAGATGCCACAGTGAGGCTTATGCAGGAAAGACCTATGGGGGAGCGGGGGTGGAGGGAGAGAACAAGGTGAGGAAACAGAGCAGGGAGGGGGAAGTGGGAATGGAGGAGTAAAGGAAGGGGGGATGAGGTAGAATGAAAAGAGGGCAGGAATGGGGATGGGAAAGGGATGAAGGAAGGAAACGCTGTAAGTGGAATAGCACAGCAACAGGGTAGGGCTGTACAGGGCCAAAGGGTAAAAGAGGCAGGTCCCAGTGCATGTGGCTGTCAGCAAAGATTTGGTACAGCAGTCACAAGATGCTCTGGAAACTAGAAATTGACGCAGCTTCTGCTTAAATGGTCCCAAGGCTGCAGTCATCGCAATCTCAGGAGGAAGGGAATTAAATAAATTAGCAGCTCTAACTGCAATAGATCGCTGTCAGAGCGAGGTTCGACAGCGAGAGACAGTAAAAGTTTGGCTCACAGAACTTTGTGTGTTACGAGTGGCCTGGAAGGGACTGAAAAGCTGAAGGGAACCTGGTAGTAGGAGACCAAGATCGCCTTGATATTCAGTGCGAGCTTGGAGTTGAAGCCAGTTTGCTTGTCCATAAAGGTCACAAGTGTGAGTACGATATGCTGCACCAGTTAGTAGACTGCATGCCGTATACAAAGTTGTGGCGAGCTGACGTAGGGTTGTGTCTGGTGGAACCATAAATGACCAAACTATAGTCAATAATAGACACAATTGAACTTTGGATAGCCAATCTGAGGGCTTCGCTAGTAAGGCAGTGTTTATGCCTCTGTAGAAGGCCTAGGCGAATGTTAACTGCCTTGGCAACATTCTCAACATGGTTGGAGTAGGAGAGCGTACTATCCAGAGTAACTCCTAGTTATTTAAAAGATTGAGTCTGATCAAGGACTACAACCGCGCTGTTTTTAATCAGCAATTGTTTAGCTTTGTGCTTGCTGTGGGTACCATGGAAGAGCATGACCTTTGTTTTTTTGCAGTTAAGCACCAATTTATGAGAGGTGAACCAGGACTCAACTTCAGTAAAACTTTTCTGAAGTTGGGTCTGAAGGAGGGTAGGGTCAACAGTCTTTGAGAAGATGACCACATCATCCGTATAGAGGAGTACTGGTTCGGAACAGAATGCTGGAAGATTATTGAGGAAGGTGCTAAATGGAAGGGGTCCCAGTATCGATCCTTGAGGAACCCCAGAGCAGACAGTCAGTTTAGCAGAAAGGGTAGACCCTATTCTCACCTGTTATGTGTGGTTTGCTAGATAGCTGGTGAACCACTTTAGGGCGTCAGAAGATATACCAAGCCATGCAAGTTGATGTGTCAGTAAATGGTGATTGACCATGTCAAATGCTTTAGACAGGTCAATAAAGGTTGTGCCAACAAGTTGACCCTGATCAAGAGTATGATGAATGAAACCTGTGAATTCCAGTAGGGCTGTAGATGTGCTGTGCCCTTTCCGAAAACCATGTTGTTGGACATATAGTAGGTTGTATTTTTCCAGGTACTCCACAAATTGGTCAGCAACAATCCTTTCAAGTGCTTCAGACAACGGGGAAGAATAGATATTGGCCTATAATTCCTAGGTAGTAATTTGTCCCCACTCTTAAAAACTGGTGTAACCAGAGCGATTTCCGATTTGGGGGAATTGTGAAAGTATGAGGGAGCGATTGAGAAGCTTGGTGAGGGGGGGATAGGACTTCATCTGTGGTTAGGGTAAGAAGTTTTAGGTTGAGGGAATCACTGCTTGTCCTAGTTCCTCCTAGAACTCTAAGTAAGTATGTATTGGCCTCACTTTCCGAGATAGCTTTGAAGTAGAAACATGGGTGGGTCAAGGCCTCTTCTAATTTGGTGGACGTAGGAAGTGTGCTGGGCAGTTCAAAGAAATTTGAGGGCAGAGTTTGGCTAAGGTCTGTGAAGGATGAATTAAATGTGCTGGCAATTAACATGGAGTCATGGGTAATAAACCCATCAACATTTAACATAGTTGGAGCCTGCTTGGATGCTTTCCCAGTGATTTCCGAAAGGTTTTCCCAGAATTTTTTCCTGTCCGCCCAGGTCTTGGCAAGGATGTCCTTATAGTAACACGTTTTGTGCTCACAGATAGCCTTAGTACATGCGTTCCTGACCATCTTATAGGCCTGTATGTCAGGTTGACTACCAGGGATCCTGGCCTTATGCCAGAGGTGGTCATGAGCTTTCATTTGAGTCAGAAGGTTAAAACGAGATCCGGGCATTATCAAGTCCCCTAATCCTACATGTCCTAAAAGGGGTGTGGATGTCACAGGCCGCATTGAAGCATTCAGTGAAGTATTGTAGAACTGAGTCAATATCTGCGGCGGTTTCAATGTAAGACCAGTCTTGTTGTTGGAGGAGAGACTTCAGTGGATGCAGGTGGCCATGGCGGAACATTCTACTTGTGACTGTTCTGGCAGGGGACTTGATAAATTTGTTGGACCAATAACACTTGGTAGGAGAGTGATCACTGATAGTGTCAGGCGATACTTCAGAATGGGAGATATGTGTTGGACAATTCATTAGGACCCAGTCCAGGAGTGTACTAGTCCCAGTCTTATAGTTTATCCTGGTTGGAGTTGTTATTAATTGGGTAAAGTTCAGGCCTGTTAACTCACCCCTATGCCTTTTGGCACCTGAAGAGATCCAGTTGACATTAAAGTCACCTAAGAGGATGGTTTCTGTGTCTTGTTTTAGACTCATGATGCAGTTCATTAGGGGTTTTAAGCCCTGTTTGGCGAGGTCAGGGGGAATATAGACTGAGCCAATGTTGAGGACCTTGTTGTGTGCACCGAGCATAACCTTAACAGCAAGGATCTGAATATGCATAGCTGGTTCAGGGAGGGAAAGTGGATAGGCCAGCAATGACTCCTTTAGGTATATGGCACAGCCACCTCCTCTTCTAGATAGTCTGTCCTGCCTAAAAAGTGAGTAGCTTGGTAGGATGATGGCCGAGTCAGGAGTAGATGATGACAGCCATGTTTTGATGACTGACAGGAAGTCAGGGTTGTGTACTACAACCCAAGCAGTGAGGGCATCAACTTTTTTTAACAGACTGCAGATGTTCATACTGGCCAGGACACGGGTACCCTGTTTTTTGTTGCTGTTGACTCCGTATGAAGGAGGGCCCAGATTAGGATGTACATTCCCAGAGAGAAGGAGAAGTAAAAGAATGAAGTGTTTCAGGAGTTGTCTTAGAAAATAAAGTAGAAGGGGACGAGATTTCCCCTTTAGACGTACTTTAACAGGGCCCTTAGGTACAGAGAGGCTTTTAAGTAGCACAAGAACAGCGGGGTCAATAGAGGACAGGCAACTTCCATGTTTCATGTGCAGCCTGCTGTAGTGCAGCTTCCATGGGAAGAAAGGGGTGTAGTATGTTACATCGACACTGATGACCATGCCATGTGTGATAAGAGGAAGCTCTGTGGTAGGGAGAACAGGGGTATGCGATGTGGGGTGCCATCCATATGAGAGTGGGACTCGCAGTGTGCAGAAAAGCACCAGAAATAGTTTTGCACCCTATGATGCCATTGGACAAGAGAGGAACTAAGTGAGGTAGACTAGGATTTAGTAGGGAGGCAGTACAAGGAAGGTATATAGCTAGTAAAGCTACTGTGACTTTAAGAGGGTAGACTTTCTTAAATGAAAGAACAAGATCACTCTAGTGGCAGATCTGTATAATCTGCTAATGGAAAACTGGCCACTTACTTAATTACTTTTGCTGCGATGGAGGGTCCTCAGGAAGAGTGCTGATGGGTTGCAGCCCAGCTGAAGAAGGGAGCTAGGGCCACCTAGAACAAGCAAAATAAAAATGGGACAACTTGCTAATCACCATGCTGTGGAGGGGACCTCAGTACCTTGAGCCTGGTTGGCTCCTAGGCTGACTGTACCGGGGAACTAACTATCGCTGTTCTGGCTACTACGGTCTTTGATATCTTTGGAGGTCATTGGCGGGCTGGGTGGAAGGCGCTGGATGCTCGGCCACCCAAAATGGCAGGTGGCCCATGAACTTAAGGGTGTAGGTGCTTGCTGTCCATCATAGGCCAAAAAGTTCAGGAAATGGGACTACTGTAGCTGGGCAGCCCATCCACTTCCCCAAGGCAATAATTCAGTCTTTGGGGGGTGGAACTGATGCAGGTGACCACAGTTGGCAGCTGGGCAGACAGTTCACGCCCCAGATGCAGAACAGTTCAGAAAACAACTGGTCGAGGTGCAGGCAAACAAGTCCAGCCCTGGTGCAAATAACAATTCTTGGCGATCCTTCCGGACAGCCCTCCCTTGCAATCCCATTACCCTCATGACCACATCCTCCTCATTCAAGAGGAGATTCAGGCCTTGCTGCGCAAAAGGGCCATAGAGCCCATCCCATCCCCGGCACAGAGAGGGAAGGGGATCTACTCCCACTTCTTTCTCGTCCCCAAGAAGACAAGGGACCTGAGACGAATCTTGGATCTCAGCCACCTGAATCTGTACATAGAATACTAGCGGTTCAGGATGGTCACCCTTCACCGTTTGCTGCCCCTCCTTCATCAAGGGGACTGGCACTGTTCGCTGGACATGCAGGATGCCTACCTGCATATCATGGTTTTCCTGCCCCACTGTCGGTTCTTCATTTTTGTTTTCAAGGGAACCATTTCCAGTTTGGGGCCATGCAGGATGCCTGCTTCCATCCATATCATGAGTTTTCCCACCCCACCATTGGTTCCTCCATGTTTGTTTTCAAGGGAACCATTGCCAGTTTTGGGCCCTCCCCTTTGGTATTTCCTCAGCCCCCCAGGTCTTTACCAAGTGTCTGGCAGTGGTGGCTGCGGGCCTCAGGAGATAGGAGCATTATGTCTTCCCTTACCTGGACGACTGGCTATTGATAGTCCCTTCCAGCACTCAGTTGATCGGGATCCTGGAAGCCACCTTTCGGTTGTTTCAGACTTTGGGGATTACTCTTAACCTCCCCAGGTCTTGCCTCCTGCCAAGCCAGTGGCGTCCAGTACATAGGAGTGGTCCTGGGCTCATCCTTGGGCAAAGACTTCCTGCCTCAGCACAGAGTGGAATGTTTAGTAGCAAAGGCCCAGCTGGTTGCCTTTTCTTGGCACATTAAAGCCAGGTCCTTCCTGCACCTCCTCAGGCACATGGCAGTGGCCATAACCAGAGTTCCCCTGGCCCGCCTACACATGAGGGTACTTCAGTGGACTCTTTGAACCCAATGTTACCAGTACACTGATGACCTAGATCAGCAGGTCTTGGTCTCCAGTCCCATGAGGCAGACCCTGGAATGGTGGCTCAGCCCCTCCAATCTCCTCAAGGAGCTTCCTTTCAGAGCTGTCTCCCCACAACAGATTTTGACTACAAATGCCTTGGGCCTGGGCTGGGGTGCCCACTTGGCCCATCGTCAAACTTGGGGTAGCTGGTCAGAGGGCAAGACACATCTCCACATCAGTTTTTAGAGGCATGTCTGCCGCAGTTGCTTTCTTCAAGAATGTGTCCATTTCAGATATCTGTGCACCCGCCACATGGAGTTTCATCCATACCTTCATCAGGCATTACAGTTTGGACATTACTTCTGGGCATAGGGCTGGCTTTGGCCTTGCAGTCTTTCAGGGCCTTCTTTCATAGTAACCCGTGCCTATTATTTCCTCCTCTCTGCTGACCGGTTTAGTTCAGTTACTGCTTCAGACTGTGTCCTATCGGTGTTGCCCGCTACAAGAGCCCCCTCAAAGTAAGATAGTACAGTTACATAAGAACTTACTGTAGCAGTAGATCTTCGAGAGGAGCTCTTGCAGCAAGCGTTGCATTCCTGCCCTCACACCCCCCTGAGGGCTGCTTGTCCATTCTTGGCTTCTCTGCTTTTCTCTGTTATGAGGAACCACCTCGGTTCTCTTTTCTGAGTCTGCCAGGGTCTCTGGCGGGAGAACTGAGGTGGAGCTGGGGGACCACCCCTTTTATACCATAGGCGGATGTCAGCATGCTGACGTTGGGGGCGGTCCCCCACTGTAGACTGCTAGCTAGAAGTTTTCTGTGTGGTCCTAGTGCCTGGCCACTTAGTCTTACTGGTGTTGCCTGCTACAAGAGCTCCTCTCGAAGATCTACTGTTACAGTAACTTCTTATGTAACTATACTTTTTCACCTCCATTGACCCCCACCACAACAGTCCGTACTCTGTCTGCCTTTGCTTCTCTGTCCGCCCTCTTGATTTCCTTTTTTTCTCATTTGGTACTTTCCTCATTCTTCCTACCCTTGCTTTTCCTTGTACCTGATAAATGTCTTCTTTTTGGCTCTCACTGCTTCCCTGACCTTTCCAGAGAATCATATTGGCATCTTGAACTTGTTTCTTATGATTACTGTTTTCATGCCAGACTTTGTTGCCTCGGAATGGCCCCTTTGATTCCCCTCATCTTTCCTTCACATCCCTGATACTGTCCATTCCAGCTAACTTGTCCCAGACCAGCTCCCTCTTCTGGTTGAAGTCTGCCCTTCTGAAATTTAGGACTTCAGCCTTTGATGAGGGCTTACTTGTCCCAAGGGCTAGATTGAACCATATAGAGTTATGGTCACTGGACCCTAATAACTCGTCTGCCCTCACTCCTCCTACCATTTCTGAGTCGGTGAGCTCCACAGTGAGAATGACAGCATGCCAAATGGGTTCCTTAATAAGTTGCACCAGCAGGCAGTCCTGCATTATATCCAGCAGGGCCTGACTTCTGGAGCTCCTGGCCACTGGAATGACCCAATCAGTATCTGCCAAATCTAAATCTCCCACCACCTCCCTTCCCCCTTTGCCACCCCCTTTTCTAGTTCTTCCTTAGCTCCTTATCTCTCTCTTCCCCTGTCCTGGAGGTCTGTAGATCACCCCTATCTGTAGCTTCTAGGGGCATGGATTTGGCTCATTTTTCCACACATTGGTACTTCTTCCTTAAGAGCTGAGTTACTGGAACGTCTTTAAGCAAAGCTCCTCCCACCACCTAGGTGGTATATCCCTCAGCTCCTCCCCATGACATCAGATCTTCCTTTCCACTGGAAGAGTTCAGTCTCCTCCTCCACAGCTCCACGTGTTGTAGAGCCTATTAGGTGTGCCATTGGCAGACTTGGTGAATGTCCTCTGTCTTGATTTCTGAGTATATTCTGCAGTACCGCTCTCATCGCTCAATTGAATGATGGTGCAAGAGGAAGCAAAGCCCGTTCCTGGCTTCAAACAGTGCATCACGTGCCAACAGAAAATGTCATGGATGGACCCACATGTGTGGTGCCTGTGCTGCCTAGGGACGGCACACGATGTTGCGGGTTGTGGCCTTTGCCAGATGATGCTACCATGATTGCTTGAAGACCATAAGGCTCATTTTCTCTTCAGCCGGCCTAAGGGTGGTCACAAGGTGACCTCTGCTGTGGCAATGTAAATGGCCTAACTTGCAGCTATGGAAGAGTGAGCGGGGAAGCCCCGGAAGACACCTCGTTGCCTCAGAGCTGCTCTCAGCTGGGCCAGCATTGGAGAATCCTTCACTGTGGAGTTTTGTGAGATATGTCTGGCCCTCCAAACCTTCAGAGATCAAATCAAAGCATAGTTAATTTCTTTTGCGCTTTTCAATTATCAAAGCGCCGCATATAAAAACGTACATCAATAATAAGAATTAAAATAAAAACACAATTTAAAAAGACACAATAAAAGACAGCAAGGGGCTAGTCAAAGGCTAAAGCAAACAAAAAACTCTTAAGTGACACCTTAAAAGATTCTGTGGACGGGCACTCCCTAATCCGACAAGGTAGAGAATTCCACAGGGTTGGAGCTGCAGAGGAAAAGGCTCTAGCCCCAGAATATTGAAGACGAACCCTGGGAATCTCTAGCAATCCCTCGTCGGTGGAATGGAGTGGGCGGAGAGGGTGAATGCAAGAGAGTCTTGCAAAGAGCCCGGTCCCTGTCCGTGTAGGGTCTTACAGGTCGGCAATGTGACCTTGAAGGTAATCCTCCAACATACCAGCAGCCAGTGTAGTTCACGCAGAACAGGTGTGATATGGGAAGTTCTTAGTAACCCAGTCAACAACCTGGCTTCAGCGTTCTGCGCCAGCTGCAGGCGGCGGAGGTCTACCCCCCCGGCAACCCTAGCTGTAAAGCATTGCAGTAATCTAGACGTGAGGAAACAAAGGCATGAACCAAAACAGGAAGATCATCATGTGGAACAAGGTGCTTTATCCGGGCTATATTCCTCAGATGGTAGAAGCGAGGACTTGACAACAGCCGACACCTGGAACTTAAGTGTCAGCTCGCAGTCAAATATTACGCCCAGATTCCGCACCTGTTCAAAAGGTCTCAACTGTTTACCCCCTAACACTAGGCCAGAGGGAAATCCAGGAGTCAGCTTCTCTGCATGATGACCAGGGTCAACCACCAACACCTCAGTCTTTTCCGGATTTAACCTCAGCCAGTTGGCACTCATCCAGTCCTGGATCTCAGTGAGGCAGTTGTTAAAGACCGTGAGGGCTTCATTCTGTTCAGGTACAAAGGACATATAGAGCTGAGTATCATCTGTGTATCAGTGAAAACTCAGTCCATAACACCTTATAATGTCTCCCAATGGTAACATGTACACCGTGAACAACATGGGAGAGAGCACAGAACCCTGCGGCACCCCACAAGGCAGCACAAAGGGAGTAGAGGAAAAAATCCATGATACTACCCTCTGAGATCTGCCCATGAGGAAACAACGAAACCATCTGAGGACTGTCCCTGACAGTCCACAGATCAGCCACAGGCGTTCCAACAGTATCCCATGGTCCATGGTGTCAGACGCAGCAGAGAGGTGAAGGAGAACCAAGATTGAACGGCTCCTACAATTTCTCACAGTTAGGAGATCATTAAGTACCTGAACCAATGCCGTCTCGGTACTATGCCTCTTTCTGAAACCAGACTGGAGAGAAACATAGATGCCATAGGTGTTAAGAAAGTCATCGAGTTGCAGTGCGACTACTTTCTCAGTAACCTTACCCAAAAAGGGCAGGTTAGAGATCAGTCTATAATTTGCAAGACAGTCTGGGTCAAGAAAAGATTTCTTCAAAAGGGTGTCACGATAGCCTCTTTCAAGGACTCTGGAAACACCCCTTAGTCCAATGAGCACCAGACGATCTCTGCAAGGACTGGTCCGATCACATCCGCACAACCCATAAGGACCAGGATCCAAATTACAGCAAGTCTGCCGCAAACTCTGGCCGATCTTCATGAGATCCATGATTGACAGCCAGTCGAAGTCCGTCCAGCTAGACCGAGGCCTGTAACCACACATTGATCTCCGCCATGCTCGTTTGAACACGTTCTGCGGATATCAGATCTGATAGTTGACACCTTATCATCAAAGAACCTAGCAAATTCCTCACACTTAAGTTGTGACAAAGCTCTCCGGCCCTGCAGACAGGCTGGATTGCACAGTCTATCAACAGTCCGGAAGAGCAGAGCTGGTCGATTCCTTGATGCAGCAATCTCCCTGGACAGGAACTCTGCCTTCTTACAGGAGATTTCTGATTGATAGCTCGAATAATGAGCAATCAATCTAAGCTCATCACTCTCAAGACCGGACTTCCGCCAGTAGTGTTCCAATCTTCGCCCCGCTCTCTTCAACTCTCTCAATGTCCCATCAAACCAGAGGGACCTAGGGCAAAGAGAGAGGGGGCAAACACAGACAGGAGCTATGGAATCCAAAGCTTCAAGCACCACACTATTATAGTGAACTACTAAGGTATTCGGATCCAAGCACCCCATAGGCCTACTCGATGGGTCCAGTACCGCCATGAGACCCTTAGAGGTAACACCCCTCAAAGGGCAGTACTGGACCATCTCCAAAGGGGCTAGTCTCATCGGGGGAGCCATAAAATGAAACCTTATGGAGTAATGGTCAGAGAGAGCCCTGCCCATCACTGTAAGAAGCATATAAACAAGAAACACTGCTGTTGGGCGTGGGACTGGGAGAGATCATGCTCCTCCCACTCCCTCTACTTTCCTGACCACTCAAAGACTCTTGAGTGTTAAGCTTTGGCTGACTCAAATGTGGTCGAGGGGCGGATCAGTAGCTCAGCGGTACCCCCCACCTTGGGCTTGATGTCCTCAACACCAGTCGATCAGGTGGTTGAGATTTTTCCTCAGTCCTGTCAACCTGTTGTTGAAGGGGGTCAATGATGAATAGGTCTCCATGACCCTGGTCTTCCTGGTCCTTGCTCAGCAAGACATGGAGCAGTTGGTATGCCCAGCTGTTACCATTCGGGGTCAGCCTTCACCAGTGGTCATGCAGTCGAACCCAGTCCCTGTTGTGTATGCAGCAGCTCTGACTGTGTCTCCCCAACATCAGCCCCGGATGGATTGCCAAAGTCGAGGTACCCCTCGAATTCTCGATCCTGTTTGACTGGAGGTGTCATTGTCCACGCTTCTTGATCTTCTTCAGGGATATCTCGGTCATCAGATTACATCATAGGAACCTTTACCATCAGTGATGGAATATTTTCAGCAGTACAACTGGGGCTACCCATGCCGTTGACGTCAGCCACCCTATAAAGGCATAGGCAGCCCCGCTCCCTCCTCAGTTCTTTCCCACCGTTGACTTGCTTGCACAGTCTGTGCGGAAGCTTTGTCACAGTGTTCACGCCTTTTTCCATACTTTTTGCCTAAATCTGTCTTTGAGATTTTTTTCCTTTTTGTTTATGTTGAAAGTTAATTCTTCACCTTCTCTTCTCCATCGCTGCCACTGCAGAAAGAAGGTTGCTTCTATAGATGAGCACTCTGTTTGTGTCTGCTATCATGGGCCTGACCATGACATCTCCAACTATGAGCTCTGCCAGAATTTTAACCAAACAACCCTCAGGCAATGCAAGAAGGCGCTTAAAAAATTCCTGATGGAACATCAGGTAGCCAGCTCCGGGCAGGGGTCCTCCAGGACCCCGGCCGCTCAGTCACTAACCGACTCCTCAAGCTCCCAGGCTTCTAAGGTCCGAGACATGTCCTCGGTGGGGGGGTGTCTTAAAAAAGACCAAGATGGTGACCTCTCCCCCCCCGCCTTCCGTTCACATGTGGCTTCATCTTCTTCTGGGGGGAGGCTCTTCATCATGCTGCAGCTGCTCTGATGAAGAGGCCAGCTGTCCAGGTGTCTCTGCCTACCAGACCCATACCAACTGCTCTTCTGCTCAACTCCCAGGGCGCTCAGCCATAAGCCTCCAAGTTGTCTGCCCCTTCATCTAGGAGGCAGTATAGCACAGTGGTTTAGGGCACTGAGCTGCAAACTTGGAGATCTGGCTTTGAATCTCACAGGCCCCACTTGCATATTGTATGACATTGAACAAGTTACTTAACTTTCTTGTGCTCCCAGGTCACAGCTGGAAACGAGATTTGGCTTAGTGTGCCTTTCCTGGTTAAACGATCGCACCCAACCCCACCCCCGTCGACGACCATCATGTCGAAGCCTGCCCATTCTCCATCCAGGGCTACAGGCTCATCGGGTACCCAGGACACAGCTGGAGGGTCATCGACTCCTGTGCCATTGAACCCCCCTCCCCTGTCGACATCCACGATTGACTGAACTAAGTGCTGGTCAAATTTACAAATGTGCTCGTTCAGCAGTTGGGTGCCTTGAACAGGCCCTCTACGCCGATGCTGTTGATGGCAACTTCGTCGTCGACGCCTGTTCGTCAACCCTGGGAGACCCCCATGGGCCATCGCCAGCAAATCTGACTCCAGACCCAGATTAAAAGCTCAAAGTTGAGGAGGAGTATCACCCTGATCTCATGATGTAGAGGATAAAGAGGAAGAGATACAGATCTCAGATGAGTCCACTGCCTCTTCGGTCAGTGAGGACTCTGTGAAACACAATCCAAGATCTCCTCCTGAGGATGCCAATTTTTTTAATTTGATGAAGCAGTTGTCTTCCACTATAGGCTTCCAGACTGAGGAAAAAGAAGTCACCAGAAAAGACCTGGTGGACTTCCTGGAGATCCCAGAATCTTCACCCAAGATCATTCCTCCAATGCTTCCAGCATTTAAAAATGCCACCACTGCAGCCTGGCACAGGCCAGATATGGTGCCAGCTATGCCATACAAGGTGAACAAGCCTTATAATGCCCCTCAGGGTCTTCCCTATTTTGCTGTCCAGGCCAAAACTGACTCCGTGGTCATCAAGGCAGGTCATGACAGATCTAAGGTGCCTAAACACCTTCGCTCCCTTCCCCCAGACAAGGAATCTCCTAGGATTGACCTCTGGGTAAAAAGAGTATACACCTCCTCCACCCTGGGTCTGAGGATTGCTAATTATCTATCGCACATAGTTAAATACCAAAATGCCTACTGGAGAAAGGGTGGAGCTGCCGCACGGGCCCTCCCTGATGGCTCTCAAAAGCAGGAGCTGTTTCAGTGTTTCCAGACTGCTGAGGATGTTAGCAAACACCTCCTCAGGGCTTTGTGAGACATAGCTGATACAGTTGCTAGGGCAGCTGCCACTGGCATAGGCCTTCATAGGCACTCCTGGCTCAGTGTGTCTGGCTTTACAGCTGATATGCAGAACAAGGTGCTTAACGCCCCTTTCAATGGCACCAAACTCTTCAGCCCTGATTTTCAGGACCTAATCAATGATCTGCAGGCCTCGGCACCGCCATCAAATTGGTCCATTCCCTCTACCACACTCAGCCAAAGGGCAGCGGGAGGCCTGCCTTTCATAGACAGGCCAGCAGGCCTGGATTAGCTCCCCATACCCAGGGAAAACGTAGAGCCCAAGCTCCCTTGCCTGCCCCCTCCAATTCTGGAGTGACGGCCAAGAGACTCAGAAATGACAGACCAGCCTCTGCGGCTGGCTTCGTCTCAGTTTGACTCCTTACCAGACCCATCTCCTCTGGTTCAGGCCCAGGAGGCGGTGGTCAGAGGTTGATTCTCTCTCCATCTGAATCAGTGGAGGACCATAACTTCAGATGCATGGATTCTGCGGCTCTTAGAAAGGGTCACACCCTGGAGGTCATACAGCAGCCTCCAGACACCCCCCTGCCACCACCTACCAACTATCCCCTGGCTAACTTGTCTGTTCTCCTGGAAGAAGTATAGTCTCTTCTGTGCAAACAGGCCATCGAAGCAGTGCTCTGGCACCACAGGAACCAGAGATTTTATTCCAGGTTCTTTATGGTCCCCAAAAAGACTGGAGATCTAATGCCCATCCTAGATCTGAAGGAACTTGTTCTCTTTGACCAGTACAAAAAGGCCCGGATGGTAACTTTGCCAGGCTTAATGCCCCTCCTCAAGACTGGGAACTGGCTGTGTTCTGTGGACATGCAGGATGCTTACCTGCGCATCGCTGTCTTTCCTCCTCACAGGAGGTTCTTTCGTTTTGCCTTTCAGGGTGAGCATTATCAGTTCAAAGTGCTGCTCTTTGGCTTATCCTCTGTACCATAAGTCTTTACCAAGTGCTTGCTAGTGGTCGCAACAGCTCTAAGAAGAGAGGGACTGTATGTATTCCCTTGTCTGGACGATTGATTCCTCAAGGCCCCATCCAGGGAACAGCTTTTGCAGACTCTGGAGCATATTCTCCGGCTCTTCCACTCCCTGGGCTTAACTGTCAATCTGGCCCAGTTCTGGCGGCAGCAATTCCAGCCGGATACTCAGTGATACACTGCCCGAGGATGGATTATAGGGGTGGGGGTGTTGCTATCTGTTTTAGATCGGAATTGGGCCTAGTGGAGGTACCAGTGGGAACTTCCAGCTCCTTTGAATGTATCATGGGCGAGGGTGTGGGATGCAGGATACTTCTCGTTTACTGTCCACCAGGTGATGGGAATGCTTTCCTGCGAGAAGTCGCAGACTTCATTGTCGACCTAACATTGGGATCCCCCAGATGGTTGGTTCTGGGGGATTTCAATGCCTGGGTCGACGATGAACACTCGCAGTTTGGTCGAGACTTCCGCCAGTTAATGACTTCATTGGGCTTCACACAGGTTAT
This sequence comes from Neoceratodus forsteri, assembly GCA_016271365.2. Classification (NCBI taxonomy): domain Eukaryota; kingdom Metazoa; phylum Chordata; order Ceratodontiformes; family Ceratodontidae; genus Neoceratodus; species Neoceratodus forsteri. Next base: position 197,249,565 of record CM057458.1, read on the forward strand.
TTCCTCCTTGACCCATATTGGTGGACATTCATTGGATTTGGTGTTCCTACTGGGGATGGAGATATCCGATTTGGTGATCAAACCAGTCAAATGGTCTGATCATCACTCCATTGGGTTCAGTTTTGAGGCCACCTCTAGTAGGCCGGCCCCTATGGAGATGGTCCGGTACCGCTCTTTGAGGGGTGTTTCCCCAGATGGCCTGATGGCGGTGTGGACCTATTGGGCTTACCGAGAGATTGCATGGATCCAGGGGACTTGGTACTCACCTATAATAAGGCTGTGGCAGGGGCCCTGGATTCCGTTGCTACTGTTAGTGTTCCTCCCCTCACTCTTCACCCTAGGTCTCCTTGGTTTGATGAGACTCTGAGGGAGTTGAGGAGAGTCGGATGAAGGTTAGAGAGGTGCTGTCTGAGGTCGGGCCTGGATTGTGACAAACTTAGTTTGATGGACCACTTTCAAACAACATGAAGTCTTGCTATATTATGACATATGCAGTGAGTCCCAACCTTCGAACTGCTCCGGAGGTGAAAGAGTTAACTTTCCATGCCAGGCATGGAACTTTGAGCTCAAGCTCGGTTGAAAACTCTGTCTGTTGTTCTTCAAACTCAAACTATCAGATTCTTTACTCCGCCTCACTGAACAGTCGCTCTGGAGATTTCTCCTTCTGCTCGGTTCATTTTGTCGGTTAAAGTATTAATTTTTCATTTTTTTGACCAAATTTAAACCGCAGCCGGTCGGTTCAAGCTCTGGCTGTGGTATTTGTAAGTACTAGAGAGGTTTTACATTTACTTTCTGTGTGGAACTTGTAAACGGTTTATCGGTTCGGTTTGAACCGATCAGGTTGTTTTAAATACATTAATCTGTCTTTTAGAGTGCGGTTCCCGGTTCTTATCGGTTCTAAAAAAAACGGATTTCATTACGGTTTTTTCCACGACCCGTGACACGGTTGGGAACCGATAAGAGGGTCTTGCTTGGCGGATTGCCATAAATGGGCAAAGTTTTTGGTTAGCTGGCACCTATGTCTGAGAAACCCAAAAGAAAAACCGGCCCACTTGCCTACACACTGCAGTGTCTGTGGGAAGTCTTGCTAAGGCTGACCCCCACCACCTGTGTTTATTGTCTGGGGTTTGACCACCTCAATGCAGACTGCCAGATTTGTAAAATTTTCCTGCAGCTACCCTGGAAAAAGAGTTGGTAGGCTCCAGGAAAGGGAGGCCAAAAGTCCGGCTGAACCGGATAGCCAGCCAGTTCGTTGAAACAGAACCGGAGGGAGTGCCCTCTGACCAGGGCGAAACTTCCTCGGGCAAAAGGAGAGCCGACTTGGAGGAGTCCGTTCCAGCAAAAAGGACTAGAAAATCAGCTGGTGTGGAGCCAAAACTTCCCTCTCCAACCGCTGAAGAAATAGCCAAAGCGATTAAAATTGTCCAGTCGCTTTCCCCGGTTCCGACCGAACCGGCACCATCAGGTAAGCGTACGGTTCGGTCGGTTCCACCAGTTCAAGAGTATGATTTAGAAGAATTTTATGAACCGGAGGAGGGGGAAGAGGAGTATGAGGAGAGTGAATGTGGATTTGAAAGTCTGGATGTGCCCATTGAACCAGACAGCTCCCCAGACAGACCTTCAGGAGTGTCTCCGCCTAGGCTTTCTGAGTCCTCTTCTCATTTTATGTTTTATAAAAAGTGGCTGAAACCCTCCAGCTCCCTATGGAGGAAGCTGTGGATGATCAAGAAGAGCCTGACTATGTAGAAATGATGGATATCCCTGAGTCTAGGAGACTGTCTATTCCTTTACATCAGTCTTTTGGGAAACAGACAGTAAAAATTCTAAAAACTCCTCACACTGTACCTCCTGTGGATAAAAGAATGGACAAGAGGTCCACATTGTCAGGCTCTGATACGGAGTTCCTTACACAACAATGCAGCCATGTTGGGGTAGTGTAGGCTGCAGCCTGTGACAAGGCAAATATTCCCTTGGCCTATCATCCCCCTGACAAGGACTCCAGGAGGATTGATGCCATGGCAAAGAAACAGTACATGGCAGCATCCTTGGGACTCAGACAGGCGAATTATATGGCTTATGTTGCTAGATACCAGAAATCCAGATGGGACACTGTTATGGATCTAGCAAAGCAGGTCCCTGGCCAGCTTGCCAAGGAGCTGGAGCAGGTGGCTGCTGATGGTATTGAGGCATCTAAGGTGTAATTTCATGCTGCAGTGGACTCTAATGATGTGTCATCAAGAGTCATGGCTACATCTGTGGCTTTTCAGAATGGCTTGGCTCAGATGTACTAGCCTGTCGCAGGATACCCAGACTAAGGCCATGGATTTTCCTGTTGTGGGTAACTCTCTGTTCTGCTTCCAGGGGCAGGGGGCCTTTACCAAGCCCAGGCCTCCCTCTTCAGCTTATGCCCAGAGGGGTTCTTAGAGGAGAGGTAGGCACGGGTACAAGCAGACCTCTTCCTCAGCCTAAAGCCCCCTGCCAAGCAGGCACTCTGATGGGGTGGCCAGGGTTGATTCTCCACTACCTGTAGGGGGCAGGCTGGCTTACTTTGTCCAGGACTGGAAGTCTCTAACATCAGACAAGTGGGTCCAGGAAGTAGTAAGCCAGGGACTGGTTCTCAGCTCCAAAAAATTTCCAAAGATGAGAACCAGATCCTTTCCACCTGCAAATCCATCAAAGCACTTGCCCTAGAGGCAGAAGTTTCTACCCTCCTGGCTCTCAGAGCTGTGGAAAGGGTTCCACCCCTACACCAGGGCAAAGGGTTGTACTCCAGGTACTTCCTTACCCCAAAAATGACAGGAGAATGGCGGCCCATCCTGGATCTCGGATACCTAAACAAGCACCTTTTAAAACCAAAATTCAAAATGGTGACTCTGGGAATTATTTTACCCTCTCTAAGGCCAGGGGACTGGCTAGCATCCCTGGACCTCAGGGATGCCTACTTCCATGTTCACATGAGAAGCTCCCATCGAAAGTACCTCAGATTCTAACTGCCCTCAGGCCATTACCAGTTCAGAGCAATGCCCTTCGGCCTCACCTCTGCCCCAAGGGTATTCACAAAATGCCTGGCAGTAGCAGTTGCCCACTTAAAAAGGCAAAAAATTGCCATCTTTCCTTACCTGGACGACTGGCTCATAGTAGGCCAGTCTCCAGACCAAGTCAAATTACATCTTCAGGTAACTCAGCAACTGCTTACCTCTCTAGGTTTCCTTCTCAGTCTTCCAAAGTCAGTTCTAGAGCCTGTCCGGCTTCTCACCTTCATAGGCGCAGAACTGAACACAAAAGAAGCCAGAGCCCTCCTTCCTCTGGAAAGAGCAAGGACTCTGATCTCTCTGGCCTCCTCTTTCACCCTGCAGGTCTCTCGACCAGCAAGGCACTTTCTACAGCTCCTGGGGCACATGGCTGCTTCTACAGCAGTAGTGCAGGGAGCAAGATTTCAGATGAGGGACATCCAGTTCCATTTGAGAGCCTTTTGGTCTCAAAGGAGAGACCCTCTAACCAAATTGATCCCAGTGACTCGAACCCTGATCCAAGTCCTTCAGTGGTGGCAGGACCAGAGCAATCTGGACAGGGATCCCCTTGCCCCTCAGTCTCACTCCTTAATCCTTACTACAGATGCATCCCTCTTGGTGGGGAGCTCACATGGCCTCACTACCCAGGGATTGTGGTCCACTCAGGAATCTCTGCTCCACATCAATCTGTGGAACTCAGAGCAGTTTTCTAGCACTTCAAGCTTTTTCCAAATCTGTTCAGAACAAAGTTATTCAGGTCAGAACAGACAATACCACCACAATGTGGTACATCAACAAGCAAGGGGGCACTCGGTCCACGGCCTTGTGCACTGAAGCAATGAAGTTATGGTCTCTGGCTTACTCACTAAACACCTCCCTTATGGCAGTTCACCTCCCAGGCAAGGACAATGTCCTGGCAGATGCTCTCAGCAGGATTTCCCAGGGCCATCACGAATGGTCACTGGATCCCCTAGTACTGGAGGTAGTATTTGCCAGATGGGGCACCCCGCAGATAGCTCTTGTTGCAGCCCCAGACAATCACCAACTTCCCTTTTTTTGCTGCAGGCCCCCAGTGTTGGGCTCAGTCCCTCTGGATGCCTTCCTTCTCAGTTGAGAAGGGAAGTTTCTCTATGCCTTCCCTCTTCTGTTCAAGGTGCTAGTCAAAATCAGATCTCAACCCTGCAAGGTGATCCTGATTGCTCCAGATTGGGCCAGGCAGCCCTGGTACCCACTCCTTATGTCCTTAGCAGTCCACCTTCCCCTGTGTCTTCCCAGGAATCACAACCTGTTAACCTGTGCTCAGGGGAGAGTTTGGTACCCGAACCTCAAATCTCTCAATCTCAAGGCCTGGCTCTTGAAGAGTTAGTTTGCTGACCTACACCTCTCCCAAGGTGTTTTGGATATTCTGAAGGCTTCTGGGAAGCCTTCCACCAGGGCTACTTATAATTCCAAATGGAAGAGATTTTCCATATGGTGCTCTGGAAAGCATATTTCCCCAGAATCTGCTGACTTACCCACAGTCCTGGATTATATGGTCCATTTAAATACTTTGGGGCTGAGACCAGCTACCCTGAAAGTGCACCTGGCGGCCGTGTCTGCTTTCTTATCAGCAGGTAAACCCTCTTCTCTTTCAGCTCATCCTGTATTCTCCAAGTTTTTCAAGGGGCTGCTTCACACCAACCCTCCATTCAGGGACCCTGCCCCTGCCTGGGATCTTAATATTTGCATTGCCCAGCTTAAGCAACCCCCTTTTGAGCCCTTGTCTTCAGCAGAGCTTAAGTACTTGACTTGGAAAACTGTGTTCTTGGTAGCCATCACTTCTGCCAGACGCATAAGTGAATTACAAGCATTGTCAGTGGAGCCTGATTTTATCTCCTTTCATAGAGATAAGGTGGTCCTCAGGACTAACAGAAAGTTCTTACTAACATACTAAAATGCCAGCAGAATAGGCCCAACAGTCTTTCGTGTCTGCTCGTTTGGTCAGTCCCCAACCTGGGTGCTGACCTTGCTGTCCCCCTCGCCTTCTCTGGCTTCTCCCTTCCCAGTTCCGGATATTCTTGCTGCATTGGATTTTGCTTCCAGAACCCTTCCCTGTACCTGTCCCACCCCTCTTGAACCCCTCCACTGTCTCTGCCTCCACCAGCCCCTAGGCAGTGCATTCCATGGCTCCACCACCCTCTCAGTGAAGTAGCACCTCCTCCTTTCTCCCTGAATCTTCCCCCTCCAGCTTCCAGCCATGCCCTCTAGTGGCCCCTTCCTCCTTCCTTGAAGCACCCGACTGTTCCTCCCTATTTACCCTCTTCATGTACCTAAAGACCTCTATCATGTCCCCGGTCCCTTCTCTCTTCCAATGTGTATATATTTAGCTCTTGAGCCTCTCCTCATAGGTCCTGTCCCCAAGCTCCAAATCATTTTGGTTGCCCTCCTCTGGACCCTCTCCAGGAGGTTAATGTCCCGCCTTAAGTGTGGCCTCCAAAACTGCACGCGAAGTACTCAAGGTGCGGCTCACCAAGCAGTTATACAGAGGAGTATCACTTCCCTCCTTCTGAGGTGATCACCTCAGCGATGCATCCCAGCATCCTGTTGGCCTTGGCTGCTGCCCTCCTACAAGTCTCAGAGTTGTTCATCTTGACATCCACCACCACCCCCAGGTCCCTCTCAGCCATCGAGACTTGTAGCATTTCCCCCCCAGGGTGTACACTTGACCTGGGTTTCTGGCCCCCAGGTGGAGTACCTTGCATTTCCCTGCATTGAACCTCAGCTTCCACTTTCTAGACCATCTTTCCAGAGCCTCCAGGTCCCCCTGTAGGGCCACCCTCCCCTCCTCCCCATCCACCACCGCCCCCAGTTTCGAGTCATCTGCAAAGAGACTCATCTCACTCCTGATTCCTGTCCTTATGTCCGATACGTAGGCGTTGAACAGAAGGGGCCCAAGGACTGATCCCTGTGGGACCCCACTAATGACCCTCCTTGGGGATGAGACTATCCCCCCAACTACGACCCTCTGGGTCCGGTCCTGGAGCCAATTGCCTATCCATCTGATCATCTGGTTCCCAACCCCCATTTCTCCCAGCTTATCCAACAGGCCCACGTGAGGAACAGAGTCAAATACCTTGCTGAAGTCTAGAAAGAGGACATCCACTGGTCTACCCAGGTCCAAGGCACTTGTCACCCAGTCATAGAACTCCACCAGGTTTGTCTAACACGATTTCCCCAGGATGAATCCATGCTGTCTATCGTCCAGGCACCCTGACTTATCCAGGTCCCCCCCTAGCCTCTCCTTGACAATGCCCTCCATCACCTTGCCCACCACCGAGGTCAGGCTGACAGGCCTGTAGTTCCCTGCCACCTCCCTTGATCCCCCCTTGTGGATAGGCACTATATGCGCCACCTTCCAGTCTTGGGGCACCCACCCTGTCCTCAGAGAGATGGTGAAAAGCTCTGCCAGGGGTTTTGCCAGGACATCTGCAAGTTCCTTCAGCACTCTGGGATGTAATTTATCCAGCCCCGGTGCTTTCTCCGTCTTAAGGGGAGCTGAGGGCTTCCCTCACTCTCTCTGCTGTGATTTCCACTTCCGGTACCCCTTCTCCCTGCTTAGCCCTCCCCCCACCTGCCAGTGATGCCTCCCCCTCTCCCCAGACCTGCCGATCGGTAAGGGTCCCCCCCTCCTCAGTATCTCTGTCTCCTCCCATGTATGATGCAGCACCCCCATTTTCCCTGGTGAAAACTGAGGTGAAGTACTCATTTAGTACCTCAGCCTGCTCCCCCGGGTCTTGTGCCCATCTCTCCCCTGATTTAATCCTGCTAATCTGCCCCTTCACCCTTCGTTTTTCCCCAATGTATCTAAAGAACCCCTTGTTCCCTCTCCTAATTTCCCTGGCCAGGTTCTGCTCCTTCCTTGCCTTAGCCGCCCTCACCACTCTAGTGGCCCTTCTAGCCATCAGCTCGTACTCCCCTCGATCCCTTTCACTCCTTGAGCACTTGAATTGCTTATAGGCTGCTTTCTTTCCCCGCACCACCTCCTGGACCTCCCTGGTCCACCAACAGGGTTTTTGGGCCCTACCGCATTTTCGTCTTACTCTTGCACAGGTGCTGGTAGCATCCTGCACCCCTCTCCTGATGATTTCCCACCTACTATCAGCGTCCATGTCTGGCCAATCCCATCCAAATGCTCCTTAAGGATCCTTCCCATTTCCTTAAAATCCGCCCCTGAAGTTGGTTACTTCTGTCTTTGTGCAGCCTTCTACCCTCATAGGTCCAGGCAGAACCAGACCGTGGCATGGTCACTCTCCGCCAGTGGGTCCCTTACCTCCAGGCCCCCAATCTGGTCACTGTCTGCCAGGACCACATCCAGTACCCGTGCCTCCCTGGTCGGTTCCCTCACCTGCTGAGTTAGGAACGCATCTTGAAAGACATCCAACAACCTCTGTTCCCTGGTCACAGAGGATGCCTAAGGTGGTTTCAGATTTCCACCTTAATCAATCTATGTCTCTCCCCATGTACTTCACTGACCATTCCTCCTCTGGCGAGAGGAGACTGCACAGTTTAGATGTCAAAAGAGCCCTTAGTTACTACAGAGAACGTACCAAGGGTCACAGGTTTGACTCCCTCCAACTGTTCCTCACTTATGGTGAGGTTAGTAAAGGGAAACCTGCCACTAAAAGATCCATTGCCAGGTGGATTGTCTCTTGTATCCAATTTTGCTATGAAAACTGGGTAGGTTTCCTCCTCAGGCCTGAGGGCTCACTCTACCAGAGGTACAGCTGCTTCTCAGCTCCTGAGGGACATCCCCTATCCTAGAGATATGTCAAGCAGCTACCTGGAAAACAGTTCACACTTTTACCAAGCATTACTCCCTGGACATCCAGGCTAGGAGTGATACGCAGGTTTAACTTTACAACTATTGCTTCAGAGCCTATTTCCTAAGTAGGTTCTGTCCCTCCTCCATGGAGGTACTGCTGTGTAGTCTGCATATGTCGTAATATAGCAAGACTTCATGTTGTTTGAAGAAAAATTACTCACCTTAGTAATGTTGTTTCTTCTAATGGAGTCTTGGTATATTGCCTCCCCCTCCTGCCCCTCTCAGAACCTCTGCTTTTGGGATGTGGGTGGGCAGTGCAGTGTTGGCACTTAGTAGATGCCCACCTTGTTTTTCAGCCCTCCTTTTTGGGGTGACTGGGTGTTGTGTTTTTCATTTTTTGAGGTCTCCTGACTTGAGTCTTTGTTTTGGGACCAAAAAATGTGTTCTTATATTTAGTAGCTAGTTGGCTAGTGTAGGTTTACAGCTTCCACACAGAACCTTAGTGAGTTTTGCTCGTAAAGATCTGACAGTTTGAGTTTGAAGAACAACAGACAGAGTTTTCAACCGAGCTCGAGCTCAAAGTTCCATACCTGGCATGGAAATTTAACTCTTTCACCTCCAGAGCAGTTCGAAGGTTGGGACTCCCTGCATATGTCATAATATAGCAAGACTCTGTTAGAAGAAACAACATTACTAAGGTGAGTAATTTTTTCTTGTGGTCTGTCAATCCACAATCTCTCGTAAGAAGGCAGAATTCCTGTCCAGAGAGAGAGATTGTGGCTGCACAGAATAGATCAGCTCAGCTTTTCCGGTCTGTGGACAGATTGTGCAATCTAATCTGTCTTCAACCCAGAAGAGCCTTTTCTCAAGAATGGTGTGAGGAGTTTGCTCAGTTCTTTTCAGATAAGGTTGCCACAATCGGGTCTGATATCCATCTGACCCTTCCTAATGGGAGTTGTGATGGTCGGCAGGAGATGTCGGACACCCAGTTTGTGTGGTCTGACTTCAGCTTTCCCACAATCAATGACATAGTGATGATCATCCAATCATTGCGTCTAACCAACTGTGGTTTGGTTCCGGGCCTAACAAACATCTCCTAGTGAGCTGTGTGGATAAAATTGGTTCGGTCCTTGCCGAGATAGTCTGGAGGTCTTTGGAGAGGGGAATTTTTCCAAATCCTCTGAAGGAGGCTGTGGTTCAGCCCCTTCTTAAGAAGTCCTCCTTGGATCCGGAATGTCTGGCTAACTACAGACCTGTCTCTGAACTTGCCCTTTGTGGGCAGAGTTATTGAGAAGGTGGTCGCGTTGTAGCTGGATAATCATTTGACCAACCACAATGTCTATGATTCTCTCTAGTCCAGATTTAGGAAGACATTGTACTGAGACAGCTCTTGTCCAGGTACTAAAAGACCTCCTAATAGCGAGAGATCGAAGGACTTGTTCTATCTTGGTCCTTCTTGATCTGTCTGCAGCGTTTGACACTGTGGACCATGTTGTGCTATTGGAGCGCTTGCGGTTTATCTGTGGGCTGTCTGGTACAGTCCTCAGTTGGTTTCGATCTTTCCTCGAGGGTAGGACTCAGAGGGTGGTGTCTGGGATTTTTTCCTCAGCATCATTCCCCCATCCTGTGGGGTGCCGCAGGGCTCCATTTTGGCACCCATGTTGTTTGCGGTGTACATGCTGCCGTTAGGAGCGATTATTAGGTGGTACAGTTTTAGTTTTTACTGCTATGCAGATGATACTCAGCTGTACATGTCCTTTGTGCCTGGCCAAAATGCTGCCTTTTCAGTCTTTAACAAATGTCTGGCCAAAATCCAGGACTGAATGAATGTGAGTTGGCTGTGGTTGAACCCAGAAAAAACTGAGGTGTTGGTTGTGGACCAGGGTCACCGGGAGGTGGGTTTGTTGGCTGGATCACCCTCGGGTTTATGGCTTGGGGGTGTACAGCTAACTACCTCAGACCAGGTGTGGAACCTGGGTGTTGTGTTTGATGACTGTTTGACACTTAAATCTCAGGTGTCGGCAGTTGTCAAAACCTCCTTTTACCATCTGAGGAACATTGCCCGGGTGAAGCACCTGGTTCCTCCTGACTATCTTCCTACTTTGGTCCACGCTTTCATTACCTCCCACCTTGACTACTGCAATGCCCTTTATCTTGGGCTACCAACCAGGGGTCGAAATTCGCCACTTGCAGCTAGTGCAGAATGCGGCAGCCAGGCTATTGACTGGTTCTTCTAGGTCCAGTCATATAACGCCTGTGCTCTGCGGACTGCACTGGCTGTCAATTTGCTGATGAATCACCTTCAAGGTCGGTTTGCTGACCTATAAGGCCCTACACGACCAGGGACCTGGCTACCTGAAAGATCTCTGTCCCTACTGCTCTCTCCGATCCACTGACGAGGGATTGCTAGAGATTCCCAGGGTTCGCTTAAAAACTTCAGGGGCCAGATCTTTTAGTTTTATGGCCCTAAGTGTGGAATTTTCTACCTTGTCAGGTGCAAGATTGCCCGACTGTCCAAAGTTTTAAGGAGACTTTAAAAACTTATCTTTTTAGCCTAGCATATAATGATTTTTGAATGCCGTTGTCAAGTCTATTTTAATATTGTTTTTAATTATTTATTGTTTTATCATGCAATGTACAGGCACCTTGGTTTTAGAAAGGCACCTTTTACAGATAAAGATTGATTTGACTTGATTTGAATCTGCCCAAGTCATCCTTGTGCCATCCCAAAGACTACAGTATATCAGAGCGGTTCTGGATTCTGAGCAGGGGAAGGCCTTCCTGCCCCAAAACAGGGATGAATGTATCATGACTCAAGCTCAGGAAGTTGTTCAGTTGGCACATTCCAGCCTGTGTGTACCTCAGACTCTTAGATCTAATGGCAGCAGCTGTCCTAACTGTTCCGCTGGCCAGGCTTCACATGCGCACCCTTCAGTGGACCCTCAGGGTACAGTGGGACCAGCGCACGGATGAGTTGTACCAACTAGTCCTGGTCTCCTCTCCAGTATGCAAGGTACTGCTGTGGTGGATGGACTCCCAGAATCTTGTTTAAGAGGTTACCTACCAGATTTCTTCCCCGCATCAGATTCTAACCATGGATGCTTTGGGTCTAGGCTGGGGAGCACACCTGGGTCCCTTCCAAACACAGGGCTCTTGGTCCCAGTGGAAAGTTACCTTGCATATCAGTGTCCTGGAGATGAGAGCGGTGCTCTATGTCATGCAGGCATTTCAGGAGCATTTTGCTCCAGGCCAACTGCTGGTGCAGTCAGACAATCTGAGTGTAGTCTACTACATCAACAAGCAGTGTGGGACTCATTCGTACCCCCTTTGCAAAGAAGTCATGAGAGTGTGGTATTGGGCACTGGAGCACAGTCCGACACTCTCTGCGGTCCAGTACCAGGTGTCCTTTACGACCTGGCAGACAAGTCTCGGCAGGACCCAGTCCAGCATGCACAAATGGGAGCTTCTCTCATCCATAGCAGAAGAACTGTTCAGTAAATGGAATCATCAAGAATTGGACCTTTTTGTGTCCCCACTCAGTGCAAAACTGCCCAGTTTCTGTTTGCTAGATCCAGGGCCTGGAGTTTTCTGGCAAGACACATTGTGCTTCTCTTGCAATCACTCTGATCCAGAGGGTGTTGATCAAGCTGTAAATGGAAGGGGCCAGCATGATTCTGGTGCCTCCATTCTGGCCTCGCCAGATATTGTTCACTCTACTTCAACTACTGGCAGAGGAACCTCCGGTCTCTCTGCAGGAACCTGTTGACCTAGGATCAGGGGACCCTGGTCCTCCCAACCTCAGGTCCCTCCATCTACATGCCTGGCTCCTGAGAGCATAGCCATCGCCAGGTTTGGGGTCTCGAACAGGGTTGCGGATATCCTGGTGGTGGCACAGAAGTCTTCCACTCATGTCACATATGCCATGAAGTGGAAACGGTCTGCCATCTGGGCTGCCAAACACTCCTTGGATCCTTTCACCTCTCCAGTGAATCATATCGTGGACTACCTGATTTCTTTGTCTGACTCAGGCCTCCAGTATTCCTCACTTAGTGTCCACCTTTTGGCTATTTCTGCTTTTTTTTTAATATCATTTTTATTGTGCAAAGCACATCTTACACAAGACAATATGAGCAATACAAAACCAGAATGTTCATACATCCAATTTATTACAGAGTCATAGAGTCAGTTAGAAAAAATAGATAAAAAAAAAATAACATAGCCAAGTCCATTAAATAAAGAAAGCTAAATTCTGTTATTTATCATATTTCCACAGAATAAACAAAGTCCCCTGAAGGGACACCTTTAAGAAAGTTATGTAGCGGCCAGTTCTAGGATCATGGATATGTTGTTCTGTCCACACTTGTTGGCAGGTACCTTGCCGCTTTAACCCTTTGAGAACTGAATATGTGTGTATGTATATGTACATGTATATGTATATATATATGTATATATATGTGTATATATATATGTATATCTATATATATATATATATATATATACGTCCACAGTCTTCTAAGGATTAAGATGTGCCAGAAGCCTTCAAGGTGGCTTCTCCCACCCAGGTGATATAACCCTCGGCTCTGCCCCATGACACCAGATCTTCCTTTCCGCTGGAAGGTTCAGGTTCCCTCCTTATTGCTTGCGTGCGTAGTAGGCCCTAGCTTCGGAATCTTTGTATTCGCTTTCAAAACTGATCCTCAAGCTCTCTAGAGTAAAATTTGCTCATTTTCTGATCGCATCCTCAATGGAGGAAAAATCGGCTCCCAGGTTTCGCCAGTGCCCCTGCGGGCAGAAAATGTCTCGCAGAGATCCACATGCCTCGGGCATTTATTGCCTGGGGTTAGACCATGATCTGCAGGCTTGCGAATTTTGTCGGTCATTCACCCCGAACGTGCTAGAAGATCGCGCTGCCCAACCTCGATTAGGGTGACTGGAAAAGCATTTCCCACTGGTCAAATTGAAGGAGGCCCATTGGGTGGTCCCCACGGCTGCGGGGTCCGCCAAGCAGTTGGAACAGCTCAAGTCCCTCGAGGAGGAGGCAACTCAGGCCGCGGCGAGTTCCTCTTCGACTTCGGCCTTTATTCCTCTGCACCTTGGATCTTCCTATTTGGCTTCCTTCAAGGAGTTGTACCAGTCTCTCTTGACTAAGGGAGAGCCCTTCGGGGTCCCATATTTCACGCTTCAACAAGGAGTCGAAGAAAGACAAGTCGACTCGTCAGTGTTCGTGGGACCAGGAGTGGCACCGCTCACAGGAGAACCCTGTTTCGACTTTGGTCGAAGTCGCATCCGAGGCCGCTGGTTTCATGGTGTTCCCATCGAACCAGTCAGCCGAGATGCCTGTCGACATGGCCGAGATTTTTCTCGAGCCGATCAGGTTGCCGCTTAGTGCAGCTGACGACTCTCTTTTCCGATTGCCAGTGCTCCCAGTGTCTTCGGAAGGATCGACCCAGAGTGTTGGGCAGGACCCGGTATCCAAGGAGCTGGACCATGAGCCGAGGGTTTCCCCGCCTCTGGTCAAGCTTCCCTGCCGGCATCACCAACGGTCGAGGTCTTGGTCCCGCTTCCCGACTTCAATGTCTGGGAAAGTCCAGCCATCGTCTGTCTCGGTCCCGACATCACGGCAAGCGCCGCCGCTCATAATCATCTTCATCCTCCTCAGGTGAGGAGAGGCTTCAGCGCAAGTTGCGTCAACACTACGAAGATCTCATGTGGCAGCAGCTGGTCCTGTCTGGATCCAAACCAACGCCGGTTTCGACTCCGGCCATAAAATGGCTCTCTCCAGAGTGTCCATTGTCAGCCACCATCACCGAGGTGCCGGTTAAGGCCGTACCGGCTTAACTGAAGCCGGCCACTCCACCAATTCAGGTGGAGCTGCTGCCCAATCAGCCCAAGTCTGGTGCACTGACCAAGGATTCCTGGTCAGCTCAAGGCTTGCCCCATAGGCTGTCTGTCACTCTCATGCCCAACCGCCCAAGGAGGGTGGAGAGTGACTCGGTGGTGGGGGTGCCCACTATATATGGAATCCTCTGAGTCTGAGGACTCCTCCATGGTCTTCCGTCCGGTGGACGCTGAATCCTTGGGGGGGGTTCTGTCGACAAGGGACCTTCCTCGCTGATGGGCATTTTTCGGCTCGTCTACGGGGATGGATCTGGAGCCTATGCAGAAACGGGCTAAGTATCCCTGCACAGAGATTCTGGATAAGGAGCATTCTTTTTCAGAGGCCTTCTCAGTGGCTAAGGTCATTGTGGGCCCAGCCTTGGAGCTGTGGCAGTGTCCCGCTTTCTGTCCCGCGCTTTCTGCCCTCAAGTAGGCGGTGCCCATGGGGTCCCTGTCGGTCTTTATGGAGCAGCCCTCTGTGGTGGGGTTGGTGTCCAACTCCATTTTTTGGCGCTCAGGCAACAAGGGAGACGAGGATAGACCCCCGGACAGGGAGTCCAAGCAGTTGGACTACTCCAGGAAGAAGGTCTATGCAGCCTCATCTCTAGGCCTTTGTCAAGCCAGCTCAGCCATTATCATGGCACATTTCTCGCATGCTCTCTTTAGCTCCCTGGATGAGGTGATCCCTCATCTCCTGGCTGGCCTCCAGACCACGGTCGGGCAGGTCCCAGGATCAGGGGAATGTGGTGGCCAAACAGCAGCTCCAGACAGCTCTGGATATTGGCGATTCTTGTGCCTGCCGGTAGCGGCAGCAGGGGCCATTCGCCGCAGGGCTTAGGGTTTGGCTCCGCATCTTGACCTTCACAGCAGATATGCAGCACAAGTTGGCTGATGTCCCGTTTTTGGGTGCTGATCTTTTTGGGCCAGGCATGGAGGGTCACCTCTAGCGCATAAAGAAGTCCAGTGCCACCTTGGAATATACTACATCTGTCCAAAAGGACAAGGGCTGCACGCATGCTAACTGCAAGCCCTTTCGCTCCTCCGCCGGTGTTATACTCCAGCCACACCTTGGAGGCCGAGTATAGGCTCCATACTTTGGACCTAAGACGAACGCTCACCAGTTACAAAGAGTGAATGGCAGAAGTTTGGGGAGAGGTTCGCCAGCTATTTGTCACCTACGCTGAAGCCGCACCTGGCAGACCTGCAGCAAAGCGGACAATAGCTAGATGGATTACGTCTTGCATTGACCTCTGCTATAGGTTGACAGGTAGGGAGCCTCCCGTTGAGCTAAGGGCTCATTCCACCCACCATACCTCTGCGTCAGTGGCTGCTTCTATGGATGTCCCTATCCAAGAAGTCTGCAGGGCTGCTACCTGGAAGTCAGCACCCACCTTCATTTCCCATTACCACAACAAACTTTAGTCACGCCAGGATGCTGGTTTTGGAACCTCAGTTCTCCAGTCCCTTTTGCCTAAGTAGGGGTTGTATGTCTCGCCTTCCTTCTCCCTGAGAACTGCTAGGAGTCCGCCAACAAGTGTGAATAGAACAACATATCTGTGATCCTAGAAAAACAGGTTACTCACCTGTAACAATAGTTCTAGGAGTGGTATATGTTGTTCATCCGCACTGACCCACCTGACCTCCCCGGCTTTGATGCACAAATCTGGCTTCCAGCGGGCTAAGATCTGGCATTGCAGGGTGGAGCCGAGGGTTATACCACCCGGGTGGGTGGGAGGAGCCACCTTGAAGACTTCCAGCACATCTTAAAGCGGCAAGGTACCTGCCAACAAGTGTGGATGAACAACATATACCACTCCTAGAACTACTGTTACAGGTGAGTAACCTGTTTTTATTGTGTATCTCTCCCCAGCAGAGATACCCCCCCAATGCCCATCCACTCCCACCAAGTTTAAGGCACAGGATCAACCTGTATCTGTGCCATGTACCAGATCCAGCTCTGCCACTTAATTCTAAAAGAAGGAAGCTCATCTTGAATTCCAACCGTTAAATTTTCAAGCTGGTATATATCCCCAACAATTTTCTTCCGATCTACCACTGTTGGTGCAGTAGTGGACATCCATTTGCACGTTATTGCTTTTTTAGCTACCAATGAAAACAGAGCAGTAGCAGAGTTTTGTGCCACAGGATGATGTTCCGGGAAAACTGTCAGCAGTACCATTTCATCCATAAGTTCCACCTGCTCACTCATACACCCTCCCAACTCTTCCTGTAATGAGCATCAAAAGGGCATTAGCATTGGACAGACCAAAAGAACATGGCCTAAATCTGCCAAGCAGCATTTGCGACCCCACCAATAATTACCATAGGAGGCAGGTAGATACTTTGTGAGAATCGCTGGGGAGTAGAAGAACCTGTACTGACATTTCCATGCGAATTCTCACCATATGTTGGAGGAAGTGATGTTTATAGCAGGCAGTGTAGCTGTTATTCAGGAGATACAAGGCACTGAAAGACCCAAATCTTTGTTCCAGCTCTCCAGAACTAATTGAATTGAATCCCCAAGGGAATCTTGTAAGATTTTGTATTGCAGGCGTGTTAAATGGCCCCATAAGTTACCTGCCAAAGGGTCCATTGGCATGGTCAAAAAAGAGGGTTGTGGGGCAGGTAATCTGGTTATTGCAGGGTTCTGACGCAAAATATAGGTTTAAACTTGCAAGTATCTAAAATTATCTCTGTTGGGGATCCCATGTTCCTGTTGTAAAACTTCAAATGAGACAATACCCGGGAGGATAAAAATTGCTCAATATATTGTAGCCCCAGTCTCCGCTGGTGAGGGGAAGCCATATCTGACTAGACCGGTTGAAAGTGTTCATCTTCTGACAGTAAGCTACAATAATAAAAGATATTCTGGAAACTGGAATGTAATTTTAGCTGATACCACACCCTTATTATATTAACAGAAAATTTAGTCATGGCGGAAATGTGGGAGATCTACCCTTGGTAGCAAACAACATTTTTTCTGTGTCTTGCAGATCATTAATAGAGAATTCAACTTCTTTCCACAGGGCTGAATAGGTAGGTGATAGCCAAAGAAACAGTACCTGAGGGACAGTTGCTTTAGCGTAAAGCTCTAAGTTCAGTAGATTGACCCCTCCCCATGCTAAACAGTGTTGGAGGATTGTAAAATGGACCCCAGGTCTCTGGACCCCCCCAAAAACAAAATTCGAGATAATTCTGTTCCAGGATATATAGTAAAAACGTGCTAGAAGAGATGAGATAATTTGGAATAAATATAATAATCTAGTGAGGATGTTAATAGGGATAACCTCTATCCATTGGAAGAAACTGAGATAAAGCTTACCCCATTTATTCAAATCTTCCTGAATTTGGACAGTTAAGGGTTCAGAGTTTACGATGTCAAGTGCCTGAACATCCTTAGATATATGGATGGCCAAATATTTTATATTGGTACAAAACCATCTCAGGGGTATCTACACTTTAATGCTTCCGAGGGAGTAAAGTTAAGTAAAAGAACTTCTGTCTTAGAAACATTTAGTTTAAAGTCCGCTACCCTTTCAAAAGTACACAGTATATCCCACATTATAGGTATCGACGTGTTAGGGAACAAAACAGTTAGCAGGACGTCAGCCGCACATACAGAAACTTTAGATTCCTTTTGCCCCAGTGGTATGTCCTCATTTCTCAGAGCTGCTGCCAAGGGCTCCATATAGAGAGCAAATAAAAGTGGGGACAGAGGGCAACCCAGAAATGTACCACGACATAGAGGTATAGGGTAGGAGAGAGAGCACCATTTATGTGAATGTAAGCTTGTAGACACTGGTAGATATTTTGAAGCCATCATAGAAATGTATCCGGGAACTGGAAGGTTGACAGGGCGTCCCAGGCTATTTCTGCCTTTCATGTGCCAATGAGTGACTGTACAATTGCTCACCTGGATGTCTCACATAATTTTCTTTGAGGCATACTGCATCTGAAACCCCAGTCTTTTCCCCGTCTCAGCTTGGGCCTTAAATTTTGTTTTGAAGAAGCATACCCTGTTTCCGTTTGAGCCAATCGGACTTGTGATTTCTGCTTTCTGTCTTGGAAAGTGTTCTTTTTAGTTGCAATTACTTCTGCTCGAACAATTTCAGAGCTTCAGGCCCTCTGGTGCGAGGAGCTTTATTTGAATTTTCACAAAGACAGGGTATATTTGTGCACAAATCCTAAGTTTCTGCCCAAGGTTGTTTCTGAGTTCACATTGAATCAATCTCTCCTGTGACAGGGTTGAATAGGACTCTGCCCCAGTTGTTATGGAGAGTTTGAATGCAGGGATCTGTTCTATTCTCTCCTGTCTCTTGTCTGTCTGGTTGCGCAACCAAATTTTCCTGCGAGACCTAGGATTTGATCACCATGATGGTTTCACAATTCTCTGCCTCCCACTATCTCGTTACCTCGCTACCTCCTCTTGCTGTTCTGTCTTTTCCTCCCTTGCATATATGTTGGTATAAAAATATATGCAGATCATTATGTGGAAATGTAACTGATACTGGGATCCCTTTGCTTAGAAGTAATATAGTGTTACTGTTGAAACGTTTATAATTATAATTTGAGATAACTGCAAAAAGCTATTGGGAACTCAAGGGGTTAACATGAAAGCAATTTTTAAGCTCTTTTTTCAGAAGAGCTGTGGAGAAGTGGCCTCAGTTCTGGGACATTGTGTTCTTGAGTTTCAGGCAGGTGCAACAAGAACATTTTAGAAAAAGAAACTGGATGCTTGCAGAGATTTATAAGAGAGAGCTGCAATGTTTTGAGTCACACAGGGATTGAAAGAAAACTCAGATCTTTTCTGTTTGTTCTTCCTTTGTGAGTAGTTATTCTGAACAATTATTTTAGGGTATTGTCAGTACTAATAAACACTTTTTTTAACTTATTTTTTATTGATTTAACTGTACACAACACAATATAAGATTCACATTGGCAGGCATAATGAGGTCAAATACATTCAAATTTCCATGATTGATTACATCATTCTTACAGCAAGGAGTTTATGTGCCCCTATATCATGGTACTTCACTGGGGGGAGTTAGGAAAACATAAAAAAAAACAAAAAAACTTTAATTCAGTTACACAAGCCATTACTGCCACGAGCAGGGAAATCTCAAATAAAATTATATCTACTAAAAATCATGCACCCTGTGATGCAGGTATAGTTCCCCTTATCCCTTCCATTGAATTATATAAGGTATTACTAATTCAGCAGCCTCGTTACTCCAACTTCTATAATCCAACCTTCCACCTCCCTCAGATATGAACTTTCAATTAATGCAAAAATAAAAAATTAAAAATGAAAAACACCAACTCTAGGGATGGAAATCATGCTGTTAATTACAGTAAGCAGATTTAGCTTTATAATGCTAGACCATTGGAGATCTGAGGGCTCAGCTCCAGGCAGCAAGGGCAGAGATTGCGCACCTCAGATTGCATATTCAGGAGGAAATATATTATAAGAATCGCCCGCCATTTCCCCAACATCCAACAGAAGCACCTTGACCGCACAGGGTAGTTGGACTGGGAGGTTGGGAGGTGGTTGGTGGGGTGCAAATTGAGTGCCCCATCACGCAGTGCTCTCCAAAGTATCACCTCTACAAACCATATAAAAACTACAAACAGGCATCTGCCTCTATCTCCGAAATCAAACAAAGGGGCAGGGGACACTGCAGCACAGGAGCTAGCGCAACAAAACTCACCCAAAACAGGGACCAAAACAAAAAAAGCAGAAAGGAGATCCAAAACACTTCGGATCATAGGAGACTCCATGATTCGGGGAGTTGATACCTACCTCCAGCCGGGGGTAATGGTCAGATGTCTCCCAGGTACATCAGCATGAAGGGACACTTGACTGCACTGCTGAAATCATGCAGAAAGCAG
Organism: Neoceratodus forsteri; assembly: GCA_016271365.2. NCBI lineage: Eukaryota > Metazoa > Chordata > Ceratodontiformes > Ceratodontidae > Neoceratodus > Neoceratodus forsteri. The sequence goes on from CM057458.1 coordinate 197,269,143, forward strand.
GAAAAAACATCGACGTCCTGGTACATATAGGGTCTAACGATCTCGCCAGCCAGTCAATTGCGGAGACCAAGGAACACCTGACCAGGCTGAGTGATGAACTGTCATCCTTTTCATCCAGCATTTCCTTCTCTAAGATCCTACCAGTCTGGGGGGGGGGAGATGGACGGAAGGTCAGAGAAGGGGAAATAGAGGAGCTAAACATGTGGCTCAAGGGCTGATGCCAAGAAAAAGGACACAAATTTGTAGGTATCAGGCAACAGTTTCGGGAGTGAAAGTTCTTTAAATTCGATTAACTGCATCTGACGAGGGAGTCCATGCATTGGGGCAGAAGTTTGACGTGTCTGCAGAATATTTAAATTAGCAAGTGGGGTGCCTTAGTAGGGGTATCACAAGTTGTAAGAGGAAGGTAATAATCCCTCTTTACCAGACACTGGTTAGGCCCCATCTAGAGTACTGCGTGCAGTCCTGGAAGCCACACCTTCACAAGGACATAAACAAAATGGAGGCAGTCCAGAGAAGGGCAACCAAAATGGTGCAGGGACTGCATCAGAGAACATATGAGGACAGATTAAAGGAGCTCAATATGTATACCCTAGAGCAAAGGAGGGAGAGAGGTGATATGATTGAAACATTCAAACACCTTAAGGGCGTTAACAAGGTGAGAGAGTCTAACATATTTCAATATAAAAAAAATAGCAGGACACGAGAACACAGCATGAGATTAGAGGAGGCCGATTAAGGGGCAATATGAGGAAGTTCTTTTTCACAGAAAGGGTGGTGGGTGCATGGAACAGCCTACCTCAGGAAGTGGTGGATATTAATACAGTGCAGGGCTTCAAACAGGCATGGGATAGGCATAAGGGAGCAATACAGATGAGTATGATTAGATAGGCCATTGACAGAGTAAAAGCCTATGGCACATTCATAAGGTAGAAATAGAAATGGATAGACTGAATGGGCCTTGTGGTCCTTATCTGCCATTAACTTCTATGTTATCACCTAATACATCGAATGGGAAGAACAACCCTCCCCCCTCAGCTAGTGATCAAATGGGAGTTCAGCATGTTTGTAGTTCATTTGCATCATCAGGTAAGGAAAAAGGTTTGGCTTCCCATACAGTGCACAGGGGCAATGCCGGACCTCCCCCAACAACTAACATACCAAAATCTGGCCAATGGAAAGTCATGTACACAAATGCTCACAGTCTGGGAAACAAGATCCCAGACCTGCAGGCAACAATGACAAAGGATAAACTGGTCATAGAAGCCATTAGTGAGACATGGTTCACCGGTAACCACATTTGGGAAACTTCAGTACCCGACTGTGTACTGTTCAGAAGAGACCAAGGTGCAAAATGGGGGGTGGCGTGGACCTTTATGTCAATGAAAATATCAAAGCTACAGAAATTCAGAATACACATCAGGAGCCAGAAAAACTGTGAGTCACCCTGGAAACAAGAAATGGGACAGCCATATGAACTGGGGTTGTCTACAGGCCTCCAGACCAGGGGGAGGACATAGACACATTATTGTTAAAAGGATATACAAAACATGACAGCTAAAGGGGAGGTTCTGATAATGGGAGACTTCAACATGCCAGATACAGATTGGTCAATACCAGCAGGAACATCCACCAGGACTAGACACATAGTGGATTCCCTGCAGGGGGAGGGCCTCAAACAACTGGTAGAACAACCCATAAGAGACAGGGCTATCCTAGATCTAGTACTGACTAATGGGGTAAGGATCACAGATCTTCAGGTAGAAGGTCACCTGGGAGTCAGTGACCATCACATGGTATGGTTCAATTTGGCCACTAGAACCAAATCATCCCATTCCAAGGCAAAAATATGGAACTTCAGAGGAGCTACTTTGATAAGATGGCCAACAGAGTTAAGCTAGCCCTGGCAAGAAGAAATACAGGTGAGGGAGTACAGGCAAAGTGGGTAAGCATTACGGATGCAATACTTGAAGCAACATTCCATTGTGTTAGAGAGAAAAGCAAGAGCAAAAAAAGGAAGAAGCTACTTTGGTTCTCAAAAACAGTAGCAGAAAATGTTGGAGCAAAAAGGATGGTCTTCAGAAAATATAAGCGAACTCAGCAGGATGAAGATAGGCATACCAAACTTCCCTAAGGGAAGGCAGTAAGGCAGGCAAAGGCCCAAACCGAGGAAACACTAGCACGAATAGTAAAAGAAGGGAACAAGACTTTCTATAGATATATTAGTGAAAGGACACCGTCCAGAGGAGGTATTGCTAAGATCAAAGGTGATAAGGAGGAGTGTGTGGAGGAGGACCAAGGAAAAGCATCTATCCTAAATAGATACTTCTACTCAGTATTTACAGAGAAGGTAGGGCAGGGCCCACAGCTCAGCACCATGGACACGGGGCGGGGGGGGGTGCACTAGTCCCTTCATAAAAGAAAGGCTCCTACAAGAGCTAGCTAAGCTCAGGGTGTGCAAGGCAATGGGACCTGATGGCATACATCCCAGGGTACTAAAGGAGCTAAGCATGGAACTAGTAGAGCCATTATCAGAACTGTTTAGTGAGTCTCTGAGCACAGGAGAGGTCCCAGAAGACTGGAGAAGGGCTCATGTGATCCCATTCCACATGAGTGGTAGCAAGGAGAAGGCAGGGAACTATAGACCAGTCAGTCTTACCTCAGTAGTGGGCAAGATTATGGAGGCTGTCCTTAAAGAAAGGATAGTGCAACACCTGGAATCCATAGGACGCAGGATCCAAGACAGCATGGGTTTACAACAGGAAGGTCCTGTCAAACTGATCTCATAGATTTCTTTGACTGGGTAACCAGAGTGGTGAACCAAGGGGGAGTAGTTGATGTTGCCTCCCTTGACTTCAGGAAAGCTTTCGATACTGTTCCACATAGAAGATTGATTAATAAGCTGGGTAGGCGTGGGGTGGGTCAGAAGTTGGTCAGCTGGGTGGCAAACTGGTTGGTGGGCAGAAAACAGAGTGGTGGTAAATGGTATACAGTCAGAATAGATGCAAGTCACAAGTGGGGTACCTCAGGGATCAGTCCTGGGGCCAGTCCCCTTCAGTATCTTCATCAGTGACACTGCAGATGGACTGGAGGGTAAGGTTTGTCTGTTTGCAGATGACACCAAGATCTGCAACAGAGTAGATGATCCAGATGGGGTGGGCAGAATGAGAAGAGATCTGGATAAACTTGCAAAATGATCAGAAGAGTGGCAACTGGGGTTTAATGCAAAGAAGTGCAAGATCATGCACATAGGGGCGAGAAACCCTGAAACCACCTGTAGGTTGGGAGGGGAGTTGCTGGCCATCACAAGGGAAGAAAGAGACTTGGGCATCATCATCACAGATGACCTGAAATCATCCAAGCAGACCACTAAAGCAGTGGGTAAGGCTAGAGGGATGTTGGGGTATATTAGTAGGGGTATTGCAAGTCATAAGAGGGAGGTAATACTCTCTCTTTTTAACCCCAGTAATCCACTAATATTATTACTCTTTGCAGTGCCCTTTAAGGTCAGCACTGCCCTGGAGCCAAATGGAATGCTATGCTAATAATGGAATGTTCAGCTTGTGCATTCATTTTCAAACTGCCGTATTCTAACTGCCTAGATTCTACCTCAGATTTCTGTGAAGCCTGCAAAGAGGCCATAGTAAATATATAAATAAATAAAACAACGAATAATTTCGAATTAATGGCCAACAGGGCCATAAAAAGTAGCAATTGGCCAAGAAATGACTGAGAAAAACATGAAGAATGAGTCCTCTTTTCTGAGCCAGATGCACCCTTAGAAAATAACCTAGTAGTTAAGTATTAGGGAATGTGCCAACAAATGACATACCCATCATACTGAAAGACATCTCAGCTGTACAGAGTATTTTTCTGAGATTCTAAGGGGAGGACCGGGATGGGAATAATAATATTAGTGAATGCCTAGGAAGAAACAACAGTACTACAGGTGAGTAATTTTTTCTTCTAACCCCAGGAATCCACTAATATTATTACTCTTTGCAGACTATGTAGCAGTACCACTAGGAGGTGGGCAGAATCTATTTAGGAAAGAGTCTGCAAAACAGCCCTTCCAAAACTGGCATCACTCCTGGCCTGGGTATCCAGGCTGTAATGCTTAGTAAAGGTGTGGACTGATCTCCAGGTAGCTGCTTTACAAATTTCCTGAAGAGGAACATCTCTGGCAGCTGCAACGGTGGCAGCTGTGCCCCTTGTGGAATGGGCTCTAAAACCTGAAGGAGGGACCTTGCCCACCTTTTGTAGCAAAACTGAATACATTGGACTATCCATCGAGATATAGACCTCTTTGAAGCAGGAGATCCCTTACCTACTTCCCCTTAGGTAAGAAACAACTGTTGTCTGTCCTGCCTATGATCCTTAGTGTTGGCTATATAATAGCTCAGTGCTCTCTTCACATCCAGACTATGCAACCTACGCTCACCAGAACTGGCGTGTGCTGTAAAAAACACTGGTAAACCTTTCTATGGTCCTAAGCACTGGTGTGTGAGTGAAACCGCTGAAAAGTTTAATAAATGCTTTTTTTTTTTAATTGATTTCAATGTGTGACTCATAGCCCCGCCCCTAAATTATTTTCAGTTCTAGCTGTGAGCCTAAGTCGTCATCACAGGGAAACAAAGATGGCAGATGGCAGAACTGATTTCTCCATTTCTTCAAATAGCCCCACCGAGGCTATTAGTGAATCTGATTTATCAGATGTGGTTGAATTTGAAATGGTGAACATTATGGATCTGTACCGTGATGACTTATGTCACCGACAGTACCATTGGATCTAGAGATTCCTGAGAGATCGAGGACGACAGTGTTTGGCCGCCTCCATATTGCAGTATCCACCATGTTGGAAATACAGAGTGATAAATTAATTGCTACTTCATTTCTACCAGTAGTACCCTTCCCTGTTAGTGTTATTTGTAAAATCTTTGTACATCCCTTCCCAAATCTGCCCCCGCCCAACACAGCCAGCAACCTGCACACATTTCTGCATCACTGGTTTTTCATTTTTGTACCCTCTGTGTACTCTGTCCCTGTTAATTATTCTGTTCATCATATTTTTTACCTGTTGTGCCGGTGGAGCTCAGTTCACTTCAGTAATCCTGACTGTTTTCAAATTGCATTCCCCCAGTATGCCGGTTGTCTTTCCCAGGACTACAAATTACTGACCGATGATTATAATTATTTTTTTTCTTTGTAATTCCAATCGCATCACGCTGACTTTTCCCTGCAACATGACCATGCATTCTTTTCACCCCTTTCTGTGCAGTTGTGTTTTCTCCATGCTCTTTTTTTTTTTTCGTCTGTGCTCTGTTAAGTGCACGTTGAGTACGTAAATGATCCCCTCATTGTTGTAGCCTGGAAATGTATGCAGGTCCAGCTAAAATTGCAATCGTTGATGTGAACCCCCCACCGCACCCTCCATGATGGTAATGACTTGATCACAGTATGTATTTGTGTCACTGTGTGGAATCTGCCGAAGTAATTTCATGTCGCCCACGATCACCACAGTGACGATCTTCTGCATTTTGACAAATATGATGCCTCAGTGCTTCATGTCTTACTGTGCTCTATTATTGACAGTGTTTTTCACTGAGAATTGTGGTATCAGTAAGAGCATTTGCAAGTTAGTTCACGCAGGCCTTCCACTCGTGTTTTGTGTTGTGATTTACTTTCCTTTTGACTGGCAGTGATCAATTGCATACAGACTTCATAGCTGAAATGGGGCACACATGTAACGGTGTGGTTTGCCAGGACAGTGTTATTTTTTTGGGTGCAGTGCATGACCTGACATTGTTGTACCCAATTGAAACCCCATGTAGTATGATGTGATGTTTTAGAAAGTACATTGTTGAAAAAGAGGAACTTCACTGAGAAAGTTTAGTAAAAATCAAAAAAATTGACAGGTACAGTCCTAGCATCAATGAGTACTAAGGAGATAAATATTTGAAGCACCCATAAAGAAACAGAACCAATTTTTGCTTTTTATGTTGTAAGGTTCTGTAAATCTGGACCGTGGTGCCACTCGTCAAGAACATGCAAATACAGCCCCAGACACAACAGGGCACTGTTTCCCCACACCAAAACATCATTGGAAGCATTCAGCTGACCTGGGAAAGTCATAAAAACAAGTATTGTTGGCAGTAATCATTGTTTCAGGAGCCAATTGAAAACTGTCATGGAGAACCGTCACAGAAATCGGGCGGGCATTCAGTTTCCTTGGTGATGCAGTCACAGCACTCTGACAGCCAGAAACCCGATCCCTTGTGTTTGGTTTCCTGGCAGCAGCACTGTGAGCATGCTGGCAGCTGGGGACGTGCTCCCTTGCATGACTCAACTGCATGGGGGCGTGCTCAAGCTCCAACACTGAAAAACATTGACAGCAAGGCAGAAAATGAGCCAGAAACGAGCTTACATGAAAAAAATGACAAGGGGTACCACAATGAAAAATACATTCTCTGCATGCCATGGCGATTGGGGAACAAGTAATGACAGTTTTGCCAGGCTGGAGAAATGTAAATGAATCACTTTCAGTATCCAATAGTCCCACTTTCATATCAAGGAGCTTAAATTGTGTTGAGAAATCTTCCATTTTTTTGTCTAAGCCTTGGATGGCTTTCAGGAAAGCGGCATTCGTTGGTTGGAAATCTGTTTCTTTTAGCGCCGTTGGATTGAAATCTTTGCTTGTGCTTGGTTTAGCTGTTTTTGCCCGGGCCCCCTCTCCTCCAGCTCTCGGCTTGTTAGTTTTGCCCATAGTTCCGGCATAGTTTAACCCAGAGATTTCAAAGAGGTATCATTCAAGACAGGAAGGTCTCTGCTTTCGGATAAAGTGTATTTAGTTCATTATTTCTTATAAAATAGCACTAAAAATTAGAAATATGTAGGGAAAGAACAGCAGAGCTTGATGGAAATGCTGCTTCTAGCTCGGCAGTTGTCCACGCCCCCCCCCCCATAAACACTTTTTGCGAATTCTACAACTGCTCCTGGTTTTTCCTATGCTCTCTGACCTGTGCGTCGATGACAGGTGGTGTCAGCAATGGGATTTACGCTATGCATACTCTAAGCCAGGAGTTTTGTGCATGGGTACTAGACCTAGTACCAGGGAAGCATAGAGAAAGGTATGGATTCTGCAGCAGGAAGTTCAGGAGTAGTTACCAGGAGAATGGCAGCCAAACTAGCAGAGATAGAAGTCCAAGCTGAGATTGTACAGCCATCACAAGTTCTGGAAAAGAACAGGCAGTGGCAGAACCTGAAAGCCTGATGGATTTTTTTAAATGGTGAGCTATACAACAAAAAGAGACAAAGAAGCAGAGAGAAAAAGAGATTCAACGTTTAGAAGCACAGAGGAGGAAAGAGATGAAATGACAGGAGCAGCAGAGGAGAGAAGAGAAGCAGCAGATGAAAGAACAGATGCAGTGACAGGAGCAACGATGGCTGGATGTCTTGCAAGCTATCAAAGGAGAGGATCTGGCACAGATCCAGGTGAGCAACAAAACACAAGCAACATAAAAGCCATTAAACTTACAAAAGTTGTGTCTCTTGGATGATATCGAAGCATACCTGACAACTTTTGAAAGAGTTGCCACAGCCTGCCAATGGCCAAAGCAGTAATGGACAGTCAGACTAGTACCCTACCTGACAGGGAAAGCCCAATTTGCTTACAGCAGTATGGACACTGCACAATCAGAAAACTATGACCTGGTGAAAAGTGAAATCCTGAAAAGGTATGACATCTCCAGAGAGGCCTACAGGCAGAGATTTCGATCTCTGAAGTACAACTCAGCAGACAATCTTCGAGAAGCCTTCGCCTGACTCAGAGAACTCCTGATAAAATTACTCCAACCAGAGGGCAAAACAGTCCAACAGATCGACACATTTGCAGTGGAGCAAATCATCAACATCCTGCCTACACAGGTGTAGCTTTGGGTAAAGGAACACTGACCAGAAAGTGGGCAAAAGGCTGTTTCTTTGGCTGAGGACTACCAAATGGCCAGACAGATGCCACAGCAGTGAGGTAACAGCCAAGCACTGGTAAGACACTCTCTTTCCCATTTAAACTCCAAGTCTGATAAGAAATCTGGCGGGGGTAACAAATCTGCCCCCAGAGACTTTATTTGTTATAATTGTAACAAGCCCGGCCATATTGCAAGAAACTGCCGTAGTAAGGAGAGTGGCACTGGAGCAGATTTGTCCTTAGCAAATTTGAGGCAAGTACTTAACAGATGTGAAGGTGGGGAATAAGACTGTAAAGGGACTCATTAATTTGGGAAGCAGACAGACCCTAATGCATGTTGAGGTGCTGAGAAAACACTGTGCAAAAGGACCAGGTACTGGTGTTATCTGCATCCACAGGGATACTCGATACTGTCCCACCACCCAAGTGATTCTGACCATTAAGGGTATGTCGCACCAAATGAAAGTGGGGGTAGTACCTAAGTTACTGTACCTGTGATTATTGGAAATTACTGTCCAGGATTTACTGAGTTATTCAGAGAGGGAGTAAATCCTGATGTTTCAGCAGCTGTGGTGACAAGAACTCAGGTAAAGAAATTTCAGATGATGGGGACTCTTTTCCTTTCGCCAATTTTGATTCTGACTTGTTTGAGCACAACTCCACGATTCGGAAATCCAGAAAAGAAAGACGATGCCTGAAGAAACTGTGGCACCAAATGACTGATGGACATAAGAGGTTAACATATGAAAATGCTGAAACTAAACTGATAACTGATTGTGATTTTGTTTCAGAGCAAGCTAACAATGTTTCTCTCCAGAATTATTTTTAGCAGCTGAGGTGAAACTAAAACAGGGTGAGCCAATGTTTAAAAAAATTTAATGGGTTACTGTACAGAGTTTGTGTTTAACCTCAGACACAGGAACAGACAGAACAATTGGTTATACCACAGAAGTATAGAACAGAGTTGTTACAGATAGCACATGATAGTCCTATGGCTAGTCACTCAGGGAGAAATCGCACCCTTGCCAGATTGCTGTATAGATTTTACTGGCCTGGAATTCATGAAGATGTTGCTACCTGTTGTAATTCCTGTGCTGAGTATCAGAAAGTAGCGACAGTCACTGGAAAAGACAAGTTGCCCGTACCTTTGATAGATGTGCCTTTTGAGAGAATTGCGATGGATGTGGTTGGCCCTTTAGACAAAAGTAAAAAGGGTAATAGAGTTATTCTGGTAGTATGCAGCTATGCTACTCGATACCCAGTAGCAGTTCCAATACGAACAGTCACAGCTTCAAAAGTGGCACCAGAGCTTGCAAAAATGTTTCTGCAGAGTGGGCATACCTAAAGAAAAGATTTCTGATCAGAGTAGTAATTTTGGTGCTGCATTACTTAAGGTGCTGTACAGACTGCTAGGTATCGCTGCCATACGAACCTCCCCCTATCACCCTCAGACAGACGGTCTTGTTGAACATTTTAACCAAACCCTAAAACACATGTTAAAAAGGTTTGTAAAATGGGAAGGAAAAGATTGGGACCAATACTTGCCTTACCTACTTTTTGCTTACGGAGAAGTGACACAGGCATCAACAGGGTTTTTACTATTTGAAATGATGTATGGTATGCAGCCAAGAGGGCCACTGGATGTGATAAAAGACATGTAAGAAGATAACCCCACTCAGAAACATTCTATAACGTCTTATATGTGCGCCCTAAGAAAGAAGCTGGCAAACTATGTTGAAATTGGCCATAGTAATCAGGAAGAGGCCCAAAACCAGCAGAAGGTATATTATGACCATGGAGTAAAAGAAAAGGTTTTTGAGCCAGGTGCAAAGGTTTTGCTACTGTTACCCACAACATAAAATAAACTGTTAATGAAGTGGCAAGGGCCTTAAAAAGTTCGAAGAAGTACTGGCACAGTTAACTACGAGACTGAGACCCCTGACAGGAAAAAGCCTACTAAGATATACCATGCTAACCTCCTCAAAAATGGGTTGGAAAAAAATGCCAAAAGCTGCTTTGCTAGTTTTACCAGAAACTGATAAAGAAGATATTGATGTAGTTTATGATAGACTGGAACAAACTGTAACTGCTGATGCTGTAAAGGTGAATGTTTCCTTAACCTCAGAACAAACTGCAGAAGTTTGTAATGTGCTAAAGACATTTAACAGTGCTTTTACCACAGTACCTGGTCGAGCATGTAATAGTGCAAAGGAATGCTCCCCCATTAGGCAAAAGACATACAGGTTACCAGAGCGGTTAACTGTTGATGTGGTTAAGGAAATACAAAAAATGAAAGAATTGGGTATCATAGAAGAGTTGAGAAGTGCTTGGTCATCACCAGTGGTGATTGTAAACAAAAAGGTAGGGGGTGTAAGACTATGCCTTGATTTTAGGAAACTTAATTGTCAGAATTTGACAGTTATCCTATGCCCAGAATAGATGATTTGGTAGACAGACTGGGGAGTGCCTAGAATATCAGTACCCTCGATCTTACCAAGGGTTAGGGGCAAATCCCTTTAGCTAAAGAATCCAGAGACATAACTGCATTTGCCACTTCCTGTTGGATTCTGTCAGTTCACCACCATGCCATTTGGTTTACATGATGCGCCAGCTACATTCCGATGGTATATGGATGTAATTTTATCCTCTCATATTGGTTGTTGTGCTGCATACCTGGATAATGTTGTGGTGTACAGTCCAGACTGGAAAAGCCACCTGGAACACCTTTGAGCAGTTATCCAAGCTATCAAAAAGGCAGATCTGACAATTAATCATACCAAGTGTGCATTGGACATGCAGGAAACAATATATTTTAGGCTGTGTTTTGGGAAATTGAGAAGTCTAGCCAGAGGTTTCTAAGATAGAAGCTGTAGCTAACAGCCCTGTCCCTGAAACAAGAAACATGTCAGGTCATTTTTAGGGCTGGCTGGTTATTATTGGAGATTTGTTCCCAACTTTGCTGAGTTAGCTACTTCCCTCACTGAGCTCACAAAGAAGCAGTTCCCAAGTAATGTGACATGGATGGAGCTTTTCAAGCCATCAAGGCTGCATTATGTTCAGCCCCTGTTTTAAGAAGCCCAGACTTTGAGAAACCATTTTTGTTACAAATAGATGCATCAGAGGTAGGTCAAGGTGTAGTCCTGAGTCAAAATATAGATGGGACGGAACATCCTATTCTGTACATAAGTCGGAAGTTGCATGACAGAAAGAAAAGGTACTCCACCATTGAAAAGGAATGTTTAGCAGCAAAGTGGGCCATGGAGTCCCTTGAGTTTTATTTGCTAGGAACTGACTTTGTACTTTTAACAGATCACAATCCCCTCTGTTGGCTTAACCAAATGAAAGATAAAAATTCCAGAATCACAAGGTGGTACCTGACACTACAGCCATTTCAATTCAAGGTGATACACAAATCTGGTAAAGAGAATAGCAATGCAGATTTTCTGTCAAGATATGGATCAGAAATTGAGAGTTCTGAAGGTTGAAGAACAAATGTATGAGTTTAAACTTTACTGTTTGCTATACTGTTATAGAAAAAAAGCATACTGCACATGTGCTTAATTTCTGAAAGTTAGAAGCTGGTGCTATTACAGAATTAATATAACGTTTTGGAAACCTGTTTGATAAAACAGGTTCCCTCTTAACGAGGGGTGTATGTGACAGGGTTGAATAGGACCCTGTCCCAGTTGTTATGGAGAGTTTGAATGCAGGGATCTGTTCTGTTCTTTCCTTTCTTGCCTCTTGTCTGTCTGGTTGCGCAACCAAATTTTCCTGTGAGACCTAGGATTCGATCACCCTGACGGTCTCGCACTTCTCTGTCTCTCGCTATCTCTCTACCTTCTCTTGCTGTTCTGTCTTTTCCTCCCTTGCATATCTGCTGGTATAAAAATATATGCTAATCATTATGTGGAAATGTAACTGATATTGGGATCCTTTTATAGTGTATAGGGGACCATTGTTGTGCTTGGAAACTGGAGGTTCTCAAAATGTTGTTCTGCTGCAGTTCAAAAGGTCATGGAATGTGATAATACCCTACTGCAGCAGAACAACATTTTGAAAACCTCTAGAGGCTCCACATGCATCACTTACCATAGCGGCAGAAACAGACGGATCCACGCTCCCGTGGCAACAGTCACATCAGAGCCTTACAAGATGCAGGATCAAGCAGATATTTGGACTTGAAAATAAAATTAAAATAAAGAAAATTACCCTCTACTCCACAGCTGTCTCTCTTAGCAAGCGTTATGGTCGCCATGTTTTTTTTTTTTAACCCTCCCAATGTACCTGCCAGTCAATAGGAAGACGCGCTAGACACGTAGCCATGCCTCCTGCTTAGCAACCAGTTGGCAACCACCCTTTACCACTGAACATTTCGTCTCACACAAAAAGTAAAAAGCTTCTAAAAAAAGAACTGTAGGTAATTTTCCGGGGCACTATACACTATATAAAATAGTGGATTGTCATCTTCATGCACAACCAGCCTTTTTGTGCCACCTCAGGGTTCTGATACCATCGGACCTCGGTCAGATGTTATCAGAACCCCTCTGTGGCACAACAGGCTGGTTGAGCATGGATGCCCTTCCACTATTCTCTCTGTTTAGAAGTTATATAGTGTTACTGTTGAAATGTATATCCAGAACTGGGAAGGAAGAAGCCAGAGAGGCCGAGGGGGGCAGCATGATCAGTGCCCAGGGTGGGGGTTGACCAAACGAGCAGACATGAAAGACCGTTAGGCCTATTCTGCTGGCATTTTGGTATGTTAGTATTCTACAATTGTAGTTTGAGATGATTGCTAAAAGCTATTGGGAACTCAGGAGGTTAACCTGAGAGCAGTTTTTAAGCCCTTTTTCAGAAGAGCTGTGGAGAAGGAGCCTCAGTTCTGGGACATTGTGCTCTTGTTGCACCTGCCTGAAATTTACAAGAACATTTTAGAAAAAAACAGGATGCTTGCAAAGACTTGTAAGAGAGAGCTGCAATGTTTTGAGAAACACAGAGATTGAAGGAAAACTCAGATGAATCTTCTCTGTTTATTCTGCCTTTGTAAATAGTTATTCCGAACAATTTTTTTTATGGTACTGCTAGTACTAATAAACACTTTTTGCAAATTCTACAACTGCTCCTTGTTTTTCCTATGCTTCCTGACCTGTGCCTCGTCGACATATCCATCCTTCCTATTTTTTTCCTGACTGTTTCAATCCAGGGGAGGCACTGCTTAATACTTTAGATGTGCGCAAAAGTTTTGAAGTACTATCTACTTCGGACTAAAGAGTCCAGAAAGTCTAAGCAGCTGTTTGTGTCTTTTGCCCCAGGTAGCGAGGGCGCTCCAGTTTCTAAGCAATGTCTATCTAAATGGTTGGCTAACTGAGACGTTTAAATCCTCCTTGAAAACTTATTTATTTGGCCTAGCATTTGGGAGGATATTTAGTCATATGTAATTCCTTGTGTTGTAACTGTTTGTTGGTTATTTTAAATTGTAAATACGCTTTGATTTAAGAAAAGCGCATTAGAAATAAAGTTTGATTTGATTATATTCTGTTACAACAAGTAGGGCAAAGAATTGCCTGGTGCTGTCAAAACTCATTCCACCAGAGGCATGGCTACCTCGGTGGCTTGTTTCAAAGGGGTCTCAGCTGCTGACATTTGTGTGGCTGCCACGCAGAGTGCAGTCCACACTTTCACCAAGCATTACAGTCTGGACATTGCCTCAAGAGCCCATGCAGGATTTGGCAGGGCTGTGTTACAAGGACTCCTGTCTTAAGTTTCTGGAGATCCAGCCTCCCAGACTGTATATCTGCACTTGTCTCTGCTTGGTACTTATTCCTACACTGTAACCTGATGACTGAGATATGCCCCAAAGAAGATAGAACAGTTACGTAAGAACTTACTGTAACAGTAGACTTTCTAGGAGATCTCAGTCGTCAGGTGTATGTTCCCTCCCACCATCCTCCTATTTGGGGCTCCTGTCTAGGAGCTGGCTAGCTGTTGTATCCATTTTTTTTTTTAACTCAGAGCTGGGTACCTCTTTCTCTCCTCGGTTCCCCAGAACATGAGCCTTACTCCCTTCATCTCCGGTGGAAAGAACTGAGGAGGGAGCAGGGCCGCCTACACTTCTATAAGGTTGCTGATATCGGCTGATATTGACAGCATGGGTGCCCCCAGTTGTACTGCTGAAAATCTTCCATGTGGATTCCCCTTCACTGAAGGCAAAGGTTCCTACGGTGTAACCTGATAACTGGGATCCCCTCGAAGATCTGCTGTTACAGTAAGTTCTTACGTAACTGATTTTCTTTTCATCCTCAGATAACGAGAGGCTCCACTGTCGGATGTAGTGGTGCTACGAGGAGCTCCTCTGGTAGCAGTGGGCCTTGGCGGGACAGTGTAGGCCTTTACCCCTGACCGCTATGGTCAACTGGCCAGTGCTGGTTAAGACCACGCCGTTCCTTCAGAGACAACGGTCATCAACACGTCTCTCCACCCTTGCAGGTGGAACCACCTCCACAGTAGCTCATGTGAGGAGCACCTGCTGAGGACTTCCATCAGGGGACTGGCTTGCCAGACCAGTTATCTGTGGAAATCACCCACTCCGATGACTGTCGGAGTCGTTCATGGCAAGAAAAGATTGAGGGCATCTTAACTGAATCCTCTGAGGGTCCTCTATGCAGTCCTCAAGGATTCATACATTTAACAGGAATCGGTTAAGGAACTGACCACTGGCCAATGTCTTTTGGGGCTCTCCTCCAACTTATGTCAGAGTCTATGAATGTTCCTTTGGCGCCAGTTCAAAAAAGGGCTAAATACCCTTTTACTAACCTACTGGATAAGGCTGAATCCCTAGGGTTCACCTTTCCCTTGGCTGAGGCTATTATGGGACCAACTCTGGAGCGTCATCAGCATCCAGCATCCTGTCTGACACCCTCAGCCTGTATGGTCCACCCATATGGGGTCCCTACTGGCTCTCTCTGTCCAGCTTCTCTAACCACCCCTCTCTCGAGGATGTTGTCTTAGACTCAGTCTTCCAGAATCAGGAAATACTGGGGACGTGGACAAGCCCTCTGACAAGGAATCAAAAAAGCTTGATCACACGGTTAAGTAGGTCTGTGCTGCTTCCAGTCTTGGTCTCTGTCAGGTGAGTTATGCCCTGGTGATGGCTTACTGTGGTCACTCCCTGCTGGGAGTGCTTGATAATGCCCTCCCTTACCTGCCTGCTAATAAATTTCATCAGAAACAAGGTCAAGTGCTGGCTAAACACCAGCTTCAGTCAGCCTTGGACATTGTTAGTTCCTGTGCCTGGGCCATGGCAGCAGCCAACGCAATGTGTCATAGGGCCTGGCTGAGGATCTCCATCTTTATGGCGGATACTCAACATAAGTTAGCCGATGTCCCTTTCCTGGGTACCAACCTCTTTGCCCCAGGGGTAGATGGACATCTCAGTAGGACTGAGAAGTCCTATGCCACACTAGATTCTATGGCTTTGTCCCAGAAGTACCCGAAAGGCCAAAAGCAAAAGACCTTTCAGTTTTGCCCTTTCAGCCACAGGAATCTCGTCAGCAACAGCTCCAGCAAGGGCAATTTCAAGCCTGGTGCCCCACGGCTAAGTTCTCTGTCAAAGGGCCCAAAAAAGATGAGAGTAAGAGAAATGGCACTCCTCTGGCCTCAGTGGCCAGTGCCCCTTCCAAAGCTGCTCAGTAATGAGTCTCGGGGTGTTCACCTTCCATCTGTCCTGTCCCTGCACCCAGCTCCCTGTGGGGGGTTGGCCTCACCACTTCTGGCCTCATTGGCCTGTAATCATTATGGATAAGTGAGTTCTTGAGGTGATTGGTAGAAGGTTGCCTCTCGACTTTGAGGCCCTCCCGGCTTAGTGATCCAGTACTCCAAGGGGATCCTCAGTGTCACAGGACATGCTGTCTGCCTTCAGGGAGAATTTTGTTCAGCTCCTCAAAAAAGGAGACATAACCTGTATCCCAGACACCCTGGCAAGTTAGGGGTATGTGTCCAGGTAAATCCTGGTCCCGAAACAGATTGGGGGGGGGGCTGGTGCCCCATACTGGATCTTCACAATGTAAATCAGTTTCTCAGGAAGCGCAAGTTCTGGATGGGTACGCTGAACCAGATTATACCATCTCTGGAGCAGAGCATGTGGTTCTGCTCCCCGGACCTCCATGACACATTCTTTCACATCACAGTCCATCTGCCCTACTGGTGGTACCTCCGGTTCTGCACAGAAGCGGTGCTGTATCAGTTCCAGGTCATGCCATTCGGCTTCTGCTCCATACCCAGGGTTATCACCAAGTACATGGCAATGATGGAAGGCTTCCTGTGGTGCAAGGATGTCAGGGTTTGTCCCTAGTTAGATGACTACCTGATTGCCAGGCTGTCCAAAGAGGCAATGGAGCAGTTCAGAGACCTGGCCCTCTAGACCTGCAGGGACGTGAGCTTCTTAGTAATCCTGGTCGATTCCAAACTGATTCTCTCTCAAGTGATTCATTGCATCAGGGCAGAGCTAGACTCCCTACTGCCCAAGACCCACCTCCCTGCGGTCTGGGCATTGGATCTTAGCGCCTTTGCCCGATCATTTCTGATTGGGTGCTTGTGCCCTACTTGGGACTTCCTGAGGCTGCTGGGGTACATGGCGTCTTGTACCTGCATGGTCCGGTGAGCTCGCAGGCAGATGCACTTGGAGTTCAGTCATCAGTGGTCCCATTGCCTAGAACACCTGGACCAGCCGGTCACAGTGACCCAGCTGATATGGGTTGCCATCCAGTGTTGGCTGACCCCAGAACATTTGGAGTAAGAAGTCCCATTGGTATGCCCAGAACTGACTGTCACGTTCACAATGGCCATGTCTCTGATGGGGTGAAGAGCGCCTCTGGGGGAACACAGGACCCACAGGTTCTGGTCACCAAGGGAGTCCTAGCACCTCATCAATCTGCTAGAATTCCATGAAGTGTGGCTAGCTCTAATTGAATTTGCTCCTCTAGTCGGGGGACAAGAATGCAAATCCAGACAGACTTCACCACAACCATGTTCTACCTGAACAGACAAAGTGGCATGCACGCCCTTCCTTTGTGTCAGAAGGCCCTCTGCAACCGGATCCTCTTGCACAGCCTGGGTGCAGAGCTCCTGGTGATCCATGTCGCAGGAGCAGATGGTCAGCTAGCAGATGCTCTCAGACGGTAGGAGAGACATCGCAAAAGTGGTCCCTGGATTAGGAGGTGGTGAGCCACCTGTTGTTCTTGGGTGGCCCCCTCTGGTGGACCCGTTTTCCTCCTGGGAGAACACAAAGCTAAACTGTTCTGTGCCCACCCCCACAGTCTGGGACATAGAAACAGAATATGATGGCAGATAAAGACCGATAGGCCAATCCAGTCTGCCCCTTCCCTACCTACTAACAAAGTCACAGATCCTACTTTATCCCCGGCTTTACCTCCTTTTGTCTCGATAGAGTTCCCTTATGGCTATCCCATGCAGTTTTGAATTCCCCTATTGACTTTGCCCCCACCACCTCTGCTGGTAGGCTGTTCCATGCGTCCACCACCCTTTCTGTGAAGAAGTAGTTTCTCATGTTGCCCCTTAATCTGCCCCCCTCCAATTTCATATCGTGTCCCCTTGTTCTAGAGTAACTCCTTTTCTGAAAGATGCTCCCCTCCTGTACCTTATTTATTGCCTTTAGGTATTTGAGGTTCTGTATCATGTCTCCCCTCTCCCACTACTCCTCCAAGGTATAGATATTAAGTGCCTCCAGTCTCTCCTCATATGACCTTTGGTGCAGGCCCTGCACTATTTTTGTCACCCTTCTCTGAACTGCCTCCACCCTGACTATGTCCTTTTCGGAGATGCGGTCTCCAGAACTGGACACAGTACTCCAAATGAGGTCTCACCAATGACCTGTACAGTGGCATCACCACCTCTTTTCTTCTGCTGGTGATACCTCTCTCCATGCATCCCAGCATCCCAATGGCTTTCCCCACAGACTTGGTACATTGTTTGTGGGGATGCCTTTGTGAAGCCCTAGACTGCACACCTCATATATGCCTTTCTTCTCTTCCCCTGATCCCGATAGCACTGGATTGGCCTTGCCAGTTCTCATACCCAGATCTCCTCAGCCGCAGACCCCCCCTGGCAGTTGCCACTTCACCCAGATCTATTAACCTGACAACAAGGAAAGATCCCGTACTTGGACTTTCAAGCCCTGCAACTCACAGGCTGATTTTTGAGTGGCTAGAGTTCCAAGCTTTGGGTCTTTCAGAGAATATGCTCTATGTTGTGGAGGCCTCTCGAAAAGTGTTGACTCACCAGTGGTATGCCTTTAAATGGAAACAGTTTTCCATTTTGTGTCAGGTCACAGAACTTGATCTCCTTCCCTGCTGTGTGGCTAGTATATTGGAATACCTCTAGTCCATATCCCAGCTGGGACTATGATTGACAGCCCTTAAGGTGTACCTGGCAGCCATCTCTACATACAGGTCGCGAGCTGTTAATCCAACAGTGGTGCAGGAGAATGTGGTCAGGAGCTTTTTTAAAGGCCTTGACCACTTGTCCACTCCATGCGTGAACCTCCACCACTTTGGGACTTTGTTGCTGGCTCTGACTATTCTCATGGGCAAGCCTTTTGTCCCTTGTGGCTATCATGTCAGCCAGAAGGATGTGAGCTCCAGGTGCTCTTGATGGAGCCTTCATACCTGGTTTTCCACAGGGACAAAGTCACCCTTTAACCCCCCCCCCCCCGAAATTCTTTCAGAAGGTTGTCTCAAAGTTCCACTTTAACCAGGCGATGAACTGCCCAGTCTTCTTCATGAATCCATCTTCTGAGGCTGATCGTAGGCTTCATACATTGGACCTGTGGTGGGTGCTCTCCTGTTATACAGAGTGCATAGCTCGAGTTTGGGGTGAGACTACCTAGCTCTTTATGACATACGCTGGCAGACCTGCAGCTAAGAGGACTGTTACCAGGTAGATTAAGTCCTGCATAGACCTCTGTTATTGGTTGTCTAGTAGGAAGCGTCCTGTAGGGTTTAAGGCCCATTGCACCAGACATATCACTGCCTCTCTGGCACACTCCTTCATTTCCCATTACAGCATTTTCCTTGAGTCTCATAGGGACGCTGTATTTGGGACCTCGGTTCTCCAGTCTGTGTTTGCCAAATAGGAGTATGCAAAGAACTGCGGAAGTCTACCTAGGTGTGGATAAGTCAACCATATCCACGCCCCTACAAAAATATGTTACCCACCTGTAAACTTAGTTCAAGGAATGGTATATGGTTCACATCTACTCCACCTACCTGAGTTCCCATGGCAAGTGGCACACGGATCCCTGCTTCTAGCATGCAAAGATTTGACATCATAGGGTGGAGCCAAGAGATATACCACCCGGGTGGTGGGAGGAGCATTGTTTGAAGACATTCTAGTGAATCAGCTCTTAAGGAAGAACTGCCAGTGGGTAGATGTGACCCATATACTACTCCTAGAACTATGGTTGTAGGTAACTCTCCTGCTTTCTTCATGCACAAGGGTGCCGTGTGCACATATATGGAATCCAAACAAACAGAGGAGAGAAAGAAATAAGTGCCTTTGCTGGGATTTGAACCCTGGCCACCAGGAATACTGTTCGAGTTGCACTACTAGCAGTGCCACCAAGACAACTGGAAACCCGAGACTCCTAGAAGCACCTTGCTCTTTCTCTAATGCACAACCTGATGATGCTACACAGATAATTACTTTTTAGTGCACAAGAGTGCAGTGTGCACATATATGGAATTCAAACAAACAGAAGAGAGAAAGAAATAAGTGCCTTAGCTGGGGTTTGAACCCAGGCCACACAGAAAACCATTCTGATTGTGCTAAAAAATCAAAATAAGCTAGTGTATTTCACTCAGCCTGACAGTGATATTATTCTCACGGAAAATGACAGTGCTATTGTTCCCAGAGAGGTCACTGTGCAGCTTACTAACAAGGAGTCACGAAAGCTTGACATCATGGACAAGCAAGCTTATGCTTTAGCCACCCCAGGTACGAGGATAGCTAGCTACCAAGGTCATTTTTTCAAAGTATGAATATACCCCCTGGAGCAAGCTAAAATCTCCAGCAGAGGCTAAACAGAACATACTGCTGACTGTTAAGCAAGATATTGAATCCAACAGTCATCAGCTCAAAGCCTCTGTGTATGCCTTTGATGCAGCATCTCACTCTGCATCTGCAGGCATCTACATTAGGTGGCATTCCTGGCTGTGGACTGCCGGCTTCAGGGTGTACAGCAACAGGTGATGAATGTCCCCTTTGATGGCACTTAATCTGTTTGGTCAGCAGGTGGAGAAGTCTCTTAAGGTGTCTAATGAAACCAGAATTCTTCTTAAGACTTCCAGACCAGTTCCATTTAACTCCAAGGGCAAATGATGTGGGTCTTCTGACAATAAACAGTCCTTTAGCATAAGAGGCAGAGAAGCTCAGAATAGCAAAAAACAGCCTCCCCTGCCTCAAAAGAGTACAGCCGAAGGCACAGGCACAGAAAGTACATAGTGCCACTGTCTGAAGCTTCAGCCCTGGTCCTTCCTCAGCTACCCAGTGCAGACCTCCCCTTCCCAGCATGGAGGGGGGACTGAATCACTTACAGTCAGTGGGAGTCCATCATGATGGACAAGTGGATTTTCAGGACTATCTGAGAGGGGTACTCCCTGGATCATGATGGACAAGTGGGTTCTCAGGATTATCTAAGAGGGGTACTCCTTGGATTTCAAAGACCACCCCCCCTCCAATTAGTCACCTAGAAGGCAACCCTCTTTGTCAGCTTATGTCAGAGCTTCTGGAGCAAGTATGGTAGGTCTTCTGAGCAACAGGGCAGTGAAATAGTGCCAGAGTCAGAACAGAGGGTTCTACTCCCACTACATCCTGGTTCCAAAGAAATCAGGGGGTGTGCACTACATTTTCAGCCTCAGAAGTCTGAACAGATTCATAGGTCAAGAAATATTCAAAATGTTTTCTCTGGGCTCCCTGCTATCCTACCTGAAATCTCAGGACTGACTAGCATCCCTCGATATGCAAGATGCATGCCAGCACATACTGATGCGCCTCATCCACCACAGATACCTTTGTTTTATTGTGCTGGGACAGCATTACTAGTTCAAAGTCCTGCCCTTTGGGCTTTTCTGTGTGCCACAAGTCTTTACAAAGTGCTTTTCAGTACATGCAGTGCACCTGAGAAAATTGGGACTCCCAAGACTTCTCATATTTGGATGAGTGGCTAATATCAAGTCCCTCCAGACAGGAGATGGAACAGGCAGTAGCCACTACCTCCTAGTTCCGAACTTCCATGGAAGTCTTGCTGTTCCTCGACAAGTCTCAGTTCAGACCCTCCCAGGAACTGTTGTTCATACGAGCTGTTCTGGACATAATCCAAGCCCGGCCTTTTTTCCATCCAGAAAGCAGACTGTGAGCAATCCTGCAGATGGCATGCTACATCATGGAATGCAGAACCATGCAAGCCCACTTCATGCAACACATGTTGGGTGTAATGGCTTCCTCAGTGTTCAGAGTGCCCTCGGTATGTCTGCACATCATCACAACCCAGTGGATACTCAGTGCTCAATGGTCACAAGTATCACACCCTCAGAATTACCCCATTCAAGTGAGCAAACCCCTGGTAAGGTCTCTGACATGGTGGTCAGTGGATGAAACCCTCTTCCATGGATTACCCTTCTCCCTATTGGAGCCAGAAGTGGTTATTATCAGAGGTGCCTCCCTGTTGGGGTGGGGAGCCCACTGCCAGGGCCTTCAGACACAAGGTGTCTGGGACCAGTGAGAGACTCATCCCTACATTAATGTGTTGGAGATGTGAGCAGTTTTGTAAAGTCTGAAAGGCTTAGTGGTCTTAGTCAGCCACAAAACAGTCCTCCTCCAGACAGACAAGACTGTCATGTTTTATGTCAACAAACAGGGAGGAGCACACTCTTATCCTCTCTGCAGGGAGATGATATTGTGAGAATGCTGCCTGGAACAGGATCCTGCTCCAAGCAGTCTGTCTGCTAGGAGTATAAAGCACTCTGGCAAGCCGGCCCACTGGTGCAGAGGCATGGTTGCCATCTGTGGCGCTGACGACCCGGGTTCGGGAACGGACTCCAGAGTCAGAGGGCCGGCCAGGGAGAGTAGGATTGAGCATCCGGTGGACTGCTCTCTTACTCTGGGCGGTGGTGGGGTCAAGTGTCCGATGCACAATGGACCCCTGGCATAGGCCGGGAGTTCCATGGCGGTTGGCGCCAGCACGTTCGGGGGCCAGGGCAGACGTGGGTCGTCATTGCACATCCCCACCCCGTGGGGTTTACAGTCTACAAAATGCCGGCCCCCGCTAATGAGCCGGCTCCATTGCCGTCACCTCTGGCCACCAGAGTTTGCCTATCGGCGGCCCCCACTTGGGGGGGGGCAGTAAGCCCAAGTATGAGGGGGCGGCTGGCGAGCCTGTCGTGGCTTGGGGAGCCAGCACAAAAAAAAAAACACTCTGACAGTCAAGCTCAGTCAAACAGGTCAGTCTTCACAAGTGGTCACTAGCTCCAGTTGTCATGAGATTGCTGTTCAGCCGGAGAGGTAACCTAGATGTGAATCTTTCTGTATCACCACTCAACACCAAACTGTCTCAATTCTGCTCCAGAAATCTAGGACATGGTGTTTTCTGTCAACATGCATTGACTGCCATGGCAAAATCTGTTTCTCTATGCATTCTCTCCAGTCCCTCTCATTCAGAGAGTATTGCTCAAGCTGGAGGTGCAAAGGGGCAAGATGATTCTAGTGGCCCCCTTCTGGCTTCCTCTGTTGAACAGACTTTCAGTTAGCAAACCAAGGACTCAGCTGGTCCATGCCAACTTCCACTTCCTTTATCTTCAAGCCTGGCTCCTGAAGAGATGGAAGTGACCAGGTACAACATACTGTATCTCAGAGGGTCTCTGAAATACTTTTGGCTGCTCATAAGCCTTCCACTAGGAAGACATACACAGCCAAATGGAAAAGGTTTCCATCTGGTGCTCCAGAACCCACATGGATCCCTTTTGGTGTCCACCCAACAAGGTTCTGGAGTACTTACTGGAGCTTTCTGATGCTGGCCTGTAGTGTTCTACAGTCAAGGTCCACTTGTGTGCTATTTCAACATACAACAAGCCCATTGGTACCCGCCATCTGGCACAGCTGCTACTGTTTAAGAGGTTCCTCAAGGGCATTTTACAAAAAAGGCTTCCCATCAGGAAGTCAGTAGCTCCCTGGGACATCAACCTTATATTGGATATGCTCACTCACAAACCCTTTAAGCCTATTGCAACATGCAACTTAAACTTCTTAACTTGTAAAGCAGCATTTCTGGTGGCTATCACCTCTGCTCACAGAGTACCGTTTTCCATAAAGACAAGGTAGTTCTCTGTACACACCCCAAGTTTCTACCGAAAGTGATGTTGGATTTCCATCCTAACCACACCTCAGTCCTGCCTACCTACTTTGCCAGCTTCTAGAGTGAGGGGAACAGGATTCTCCACTTGCTGGAAGTTGAGGGTCCTTAGGCTTTATCTGGACAGAACCAAGGACTTCAGGCAATCCAAACGTCTCTTTTATCTCCTTCAGTCCTAATTGGAAGGGACATATCTGCTTGGATTGTGAATTGCTTTCACCTCTACAATACCATGACTCAGGTTAAATTGGAGGGCAGCATACACGCCCACTCCACCAGAGCAGTTGCTGCGTCCATGGCAGAGATGCACTCTGCTTGTTGGGGAAATTTGCAGAGCTGTAACTTGAAGCACAGAGCACACTTTTACCAAACAATATGCCCTGGATGTCCATGCCAGGCAGCATACCACCTCTGGTGGGACAATTCTGAATGTATTACAGTATTATCCTGAGAGAGCCCTCAGCTCCAGCCGCCCTAGTCCAGGGGACATTTTTTGAGCATGTTACTCTGACCCACTAGTGGGAATCAGTGGTGAAGATTGATTCTTGGAAGGTATCAAAATTACATTCTCAATGTAATTCTTGATCTTCCAGAATATCTTAACTGTTACTTCGCATGTCCGCCTGTTACGAACCCACTCCTGGGGGCCAAGCCCACTGAGCTCACAGCACCCACCCCAAGTACAATCCGTGACGAGGGGAACAGGAATACCCTCCTCGTGTCCTCCTATAGTGCTTGCCATATTCACAATTGAACAATCGCTATGAGGTCCCAGGGCTTCCTCTCAAATCTCGGTAAGGGTAAAATACAGTCTCAAGTCTGTATTCAGGGGTGAACCCTCCTTGTTTGCTGTACTTGTGGGAAGACCCAAGGCATTACGAGCCAATCAGGGCTGTCTCTCATAACCCTGAATGTCTTTTCTCCCATGGGTGGTGCAGTGATCTAGTTCCCCTTTACAGACTCTCCTGAGACCTAAGTATCTCCCCTACTTAGGCCCCAGATTCCCTTTTCAGGATCCTATCTTTGGTACTGATGATGATACCTTGCATTTATCAGGTTCGTCTCAGATTTGAATAAATCTTCCACCTTATAAAAACTTTACGGGTAAAATGCAGCCACCATCCCTGGATAATCACAGATATTTTGGCCATGTACAGAGCTCGCGATCATGCATGGCGCTGTTCTAAATCCTCAGGTACCCAGGCCTCCCACCAAGCCTTTCATGCTCTCTACAATAGCTGTACTAACAGTATCTGCCATGCCAAATCTGACTTCAAGTCACACTTGCACCCCTTAAGTAGTACACCCCTTCCGGCAGGATCTCTGTTTTCTCCTGCACCACCCCACTGAAACTCTTCCTCCTCCCTCAATTTGTGAGGCAGACTTCCTAATCTCTGATCCCTCCCTTGTTGCTGAGGCCCTAAATAAATTGTTCATTTTGTGCCATTCCCCAAGAGCCCCCCACTTCTCCATCCAGCACCCTCCAATCCCCCCCAAATTTCTATTTTTCAACTATCACCAATATTTCTGTTAGAAGTTCTAAGAGCTTGTGCCTCACTTAATCCATCTTAAGTCAAGCCTTGATGGCCTGCACCCTTGACTCCTCAAAATCTGGGCCTCCTCTATTGTTACCCCTTTAACCGTCATCTTAAATCTTTCTCTTTCTCTTTCCAAAGCTACTGTCCCCACAGCTTGGAAGTCTGCCACAGTCCTCCCCCTGATCAAAGGCAGTGACCCAACTGTCACTGGAGATTACCGCCCCTTCTCCCCTCCCTCGCCAATGTCCAAGTGTCCCTAATTCTCTCTAGGCTCAATGAATTCCTTCTTGCTTCCAACACCCTCTCCCCATTTCAGTCTGGCTTCAAGAAATTCCACTCTACCACCTCCTCCCTCTTATGTTTTACTGATGCTATCTACTCTGGCATGGACCTTGGCCAGATCACCTCAGCTATCTTCATTGACCTGGCCAAGGCCTTCGACTCTTGTTTCCCCACCCTCTGCTACTGAATAAACTATACCTTGCTGTCCTATCACCTGTTTCGGTCTCTTGGTTCAGCTCTTATCTAACTGGCTGATATCAGATAGTCTATATTAACAATGTCCAGTCCCCCTCCTTCCCCATCCTTGCAGGCATGCTTCAGGGATCTATCCTTGGGCCAGTTCTTTTTTCCCAGTTTGAAAATTATTTCCCCTTAGTATGCACCAACGCCAATAGTCACATGTGCGCAGACGATACCGTATTTTTCCCGTCTGGCCCTTCCATCCAAGCCGTACAATCCCCCCCTTCAAAGTGATCTCACAGTGGTTATAGCCTGCTTCCATGCCAACTGCATAAAATTGAATATAAAGAAAATCATTGCCATGACCTTCAGATCTAAACAAAAACTCATCAGACTCCCTACCCTTCCAGTGTTGTTCTCTGTGGCCAGTACCCCTCTAGACATTGCCCCCAACTACAAGTACCTAGGAGTCTGGCTTGATTCCTCCCTTGATTTCTGCTCCCACTTTAGCGCCCTACACTCCAAGTTGTGCCCTAAACTAGGACTACTCTACCGCCACAAGGCCAGTCTCTCCTAGTAAGACGTGATCTTTTAGTTAAATGGATCCTTCCTGCTTTTGACTATGCAGATAGTTTACAGAGCTGCCCAAGCCACCTCCCTTGCCAAACTTGATGTTCTGTTTCATACCTTCTGTAGGTTTACATCTAACTCCCCCTCTTTAACTCACGACTATGACCTATACTCCTTCCTATTCCTCCAGTCCCTTGCTCGGAGACGTTTCTCACACTGTTCCACCTTCATTGCTAAATACTGGTGTGGTACCCTTCTGTCTTACCTCACTGCCCTCCTTTATCCAGCTAACCCCTCGCCCTACAACTCGCGGTCAAACTGCGCCAGCACTTTTCCCTTCCACGTGTACACACATCAGCTGGCAAACTTTCCTTCTCCTTTAGACTTCCTTCCCTCTGGAATAGTAGTGTTCCCCTCCAGATCCATCTTGCTCCCTCCTTGCATCAAGCAACTACTCAAGCCATCCCTACCATTTCCTGTATCTGTTCTCCTCCATAGCATTCACCTACCTCAGTTTTGCAGTTCCCCTCTCCCCTTGCAACTCATTGTAAATACCATGTAAATATTGTTTGCTGGTTTTTATTAGATACTTCACTGTTGCAAAACGCACTCTTTTTTTTTTTTTTTTTATGGTGTATTATTTCCACATTTTGTTACGACTCTGTTGTCTCTGCTGAATATTGTCTTTTTTCTTCTGTACCCCTTCCCTCGGGTCGCACCTGGAAACGAACTTCTGCTCATGGGCTCATGGTGCCTTTCCTGGTTCCCAGCTTTTAAATAAATAAAATAAACCTTGTCACACACACACAAATCACTCCTAGGCAGTTTTAAAAGCAAAGTGTTTTTATTAAATTACCTAAATAATCATACAAACTTTACAAACAAAAGATTTCAGAAAATCTGGTCACAGAATAACAAAACAAAAGTTGAGATTATACATAAAATTGCACTGTAAAATTTTTAACTGTTTAGTTTCTACCTTGTTCGTGGATGATCACAGGCCAGAAAAATAAATGAGCTTCTGCAAACATTTCAATCCTTCTGTAACATTCACTGGTTCTTAGTCTGTCTCTGTCTTGCTTGGTGTGTGACAGGAAGTGTGTCCCATGAAAAAGTGTGCAACATGCCCTGTTCTGAGGGTTTATATAGGCTGGATTTCTGCAATCTGTAGCGTATCTTTTTAGGCCAGCAGGGGTCTCTCTTGCTCTGTCCAAGATTTTTAAGTGAACCATAATATTGATTAGTTACATTCTCTTACAGTTCCAATATCCTTTGATTTTTCCTCATCCTTCCTGGCTTCTTCTAAATGGAGATGAATAACACTTGAAATGTAGTCACACTAGACTTCTAGTGTAGATAACCCCTCCTTTCTGCCACCTAATAAAATGAAATTGTACCAGGAGAGTTCCTGGAACACACAGCACTTTTCCTTTGAAGTGTAAATTTATGATAGGGGCAGATAACTTCTCCATATAAAAATAACATGGACATCTTTTGGCAACCCACAGTTCTGGTCTGTTTGGAACTTTGAAACATTACCAAGTTCCTCTGTATGTAACTCTTTTAATGCATAATTAAAAATCACAGAAAAAAAATTAACAGCAATATATCTGCAATTATCATTCTAGGAGTGTGGATATGTTGTTCATCCACACTGGCTGGCATTGTCCCTTTCCCGTTTAAATCTTGCCGGAAGTCTTGAAGCTGGCTCCTCCCACCCACCCGGGTGGTAAATACCTTGGCTCCACCCCATGACGCCAGATCTTCCTTTCCGCTGGAAGATACAGGTTCCCTCGTGCTACTTTGCAGCAATAGAGGCCCTGGAGTCAAATCAACGGTTTTCACCACACCTACTCGCCTTAAAACTCGTAAGAGTATACGACTCAGATCTGAATGTTTTGGATATGAGGGACAAGTCGTCCCCCGGGTTTTGCCGGTGTCCTTGTGGACAAAAAATGTCGCGCACCGATCCCCACCTCTCGTGCGTATACTGCCTCGGTGCCGTGCATGATCCCTCGACGTGCTCTATATGCTCGGACTTCCATCCCACCATTCTGGAGGACCGTAAGGCGTGCCTGATGCTGGGGGCAGTACCGGCCATAACTTGGCCTCAGCCTCTTCGGCCGACACCGACTCCCTAGGTTCTGAGGACTCCGGTTCTCCCTCCGGTGGGCCCGGTGCGCCTTTCGGCTCGGCCTGTTACAGGCTCCCCACCAATTTTGGTGGAACCACCACCAAAACAGCCTCAGGGAGGGGTTCCCTCTAAGGAGGACCGACAGTCTTCGGGCCTGCCCCACAGGCTGTCCATCACGGTCACTCCTGATCGCCCTAGGCGCATTGAGGGGGATTTAGGTGGGAGGCCTTTGTATCTGGACCCCTCGGATTTGGATACCACCGGCCTTCATTCTCATGATGAGCTATCAGTGTCAGGCATGGAAGAAGGGCCTTCTTCCTTCCAGGGCATCCTTCGACTCATTTCAGAGTCCATGGGCATGCCTTTGCAGCCTATTCAGAAGAAGGCAGAATATCCTCTCATGGATATACGCAAGAGGGGGGATACCCCGACGGAGGCCTTCCCAGTGGCCGAGGCCATAGTTGGCCCAGCTCTGGAACTCTGGCAGCGTCCAGCCTCCTGCCCGGCTCCCTCTGCTTGCATGGCCCGCAAGTACGCGGTGCCCATGGGGTCCTTGGCGGGTTTTACTGAGCACCCCTCAGCAGAATGCCTTGTGACTGCCTCAGTATTCAGGCAAATGGGCAGCTCTACGGATACTGACTGCCCTCCGGACAAGGAGTCTAAACTTATGGACCACTCGGCCCGGAAGGTCTATGCGGCATCATCCTTAGGCCTTTGTCAGGTTAGCTCAGCAGTGATCATGGTACACTTCTCTCATGCCCTTTTGGGGTTGCTGGATGAAGTTCTTCCTCATCTCCCAGCAGACATGCAGACCACGGTCAAGCAAGTCTGGGACCAGGGCCGGGCTGTTGCTAAACAACAGCTCCAGACAGCTCTGGACATTGGTGATTCCCGTGCCCGTTCACTAGCTGCCGCAGTAGTCTCTCGCCGCAGGGCTTGGCTGAGGTTATCCTCCTTTCCTGCGGATACTCAGCACAAGCTAGCTGACGTGCCCTTCCTTGGCACCGTCCTCTTCGGTCCAGGAGTGGCAGGTCATCTACAGCGCATTGAGCAGTCTAATGCCACCTTAGATGCCACCTCTGCTAAAGGTTCTTCGGGCAAGAACCAGCAGAAGCGCAAGAAGAAGTCCTTTCGGCATTCTTCCCCTGCGGTTAGACAACCCTCCTTCCAGGGAGGTCAGCAACAGCAGCAGGCTCAAGCTTGGCACCCTAGGCCCAAGCAAGGTCCCCAACGCCCCGCAAAGGAGGCCGAGGTGCTGGTCCAGGTGCCTTCTCCTCCTCCAAGCCTGCACAGTGATGGGTCAGGGGTGGCCTCCCCCACACCCATCACGCCAGTTCTGGGTTCTCCCGTGGGGTGCCAGCTCCGCCACTTCCTTTCTGCCTGGTCCGGTATCACTTAGGACAGGTGGGTTCTGGAAGTGGTCGGGCAGGGTCTGCCCCTAGAGTTCGAGCAGTACCCTCCCAGCCGAGCCCGTGCCCCAGGGGAGGAAAGGATCTCAGTTGGCACTCAGTCGTCCCTTCAGGACGACATTGCGCTGCTCCTCCTCAAGGAGGCGGTTGCCCCAGTGCCAGATCCTCCTTCAGACCCAGGCTTCGTTTCCAGGTATTTCCTGGTGCCCAAGCAGACGGGGGGTTGGCGCCCCATCCTAGATCTCCACGACCTGAATCAGTATCTCAGGTCTCGCACCTTCCAGATGGTAACTCTGAACCAGATCATACCATCCCTGGAGCGAAACATGTGGTTCTGTACACTGGATCTTCAGGACACATTCTACCACGTCCCAATCCGTCCGTCCCATCAGCGGTTCCTCCGCTTCAGGGTCAAAGGGACCCTGTACGAGTTCAGAGCCATGCCGTTCAGCCTGTCATCGGCCCCAAGTGTCTTCACCAAATGTATCGCAGTGGTGGCAGCCCATCTGCGGCTTCAAGGGGTTCGCATTTACCCCTGTCTAGATGACTGGCTCCTGGCGGGTTCCTCCCTTCAGGAGGTGGAGAGGTCCAGGGACCTGACCCTCCGAATCTGCTCCCACTTGGGCCTTCTGATCAACGAGGCCAAGTCAGAACTCGTGCCTTCTCAGGTGATGGGCTTCATCAGGGCAGAGCTCGACTCTTGTCAAGCCAGAGCACGGCTCCCGGCGGACAGAGCGGAGGTTCTTTCCTCCTTTGCCCAATCATTTCTGGTTGGGCACTTGCGCCCTGCCCTGGACTTCCTGTGCCTCTTGGGTTACATGGCGGCATGCACTTCAGTGGTCTGCTGAGCCAGACTGCACATGCGCCCCCTTCAATGGGAGCTGGCCGCCCAGTGGTCTCAGCGTCAGGGTCTCTTCGACCAGCTGATCACAGTCACCCAGAGGATGTGGGACACTCTCCAGTGGTGGACCGTTCCAAGTCATTTGCAGGAAAGAGTCCCATTTGTCGGCCCCGAGCCGACTGTCATCCTTATGACCGACGCCTCTCTCATGGGCTGGGGAGCCCACATGGGGGACAACAAAGCCCACGGGTTCTGGAACCTCAAGGAGTCCCGATGCCACATCAACCTGTTGGAGCTCAGAGCAGTCAGACTGGCCCTGTCAGCTTTGGCTCCTCAGCTCCGGGGTCAAGTGGTTCAAGTCCAGACGGACAATACCATGACCATGTACTACCTCAACAAACAGGGCATCACGCACTCCCATCTGCTGTGCAAAGAGACGCTCCGGATCTGGACCTTCATCAGCTGGCTGGAGGCGGATCTCCTCGCCATCCATGTGGTAGGAGTCGCGAACCAACTGGCAGATGCTCTCAGCTGCATAGGCCAGACATCCCATGAGTGGTCTCTCTATCCAGAGGTAGCTTACGATCTGTTCTCCCGTTGGAATGAAACGTTGGTGGACCTGTTTGCCTCCACGGAGAACACCAAGCTGAGGCTGTACCATGCCCGCCCCCCTCAGCGGGGTTCGCTGCAGGGGGAAGCCTTCTCGAGGCCGTGGACCCCAGGCCTCTTCTACGCCTTCCCTCCATTTCCCTTGATCCATAAGGTGTTACTCAATGTGAGGAGGGACAAGGTGAAGGTGATTCTGGTAGCCCCAGATTGGCCACACCAGTTCTGGTATCCAGATCTCCTCAGCCTCAGCTGCAGGGCCCCAGAGCGGCTTTGTACACGCCCGGACCTGATATCGTTGAACCAGTGGAAGGTCTTCCACTTGGACCTTCCTGGTTCCTGAGCGGCTAGAGTTCCAGGCTTTGGGTCTTTCTGAAGGTGTCTACACTGTGGTGGAAGCATCTCGAAAAGAATTGACCAGGAAATGTTATGTCTTCAAATGGAAAAGATTTTCCATTTGGTGTCAGGGAAAGAGCCTGGACCCCTTATCCTGCTCTGTGGCTAACATTCTAGACTACCTTTGGTCCCTCTCCAAAGGGGAACTTCGATCATCGACCCTTAGGGTGCACCTGGCAGCCATCTCTGCTTACCGGGCGCGGGCGGTCATGAGCATTAGCACAGGAGCGGTGATCGGGTGCTTTCTCAGGGCCTGGATCACATATCCCCCCCGGTGTGTGAACCTCCACCTCCGTGGGATCTCTTGCTGGTTTTGGCAAAGCTCATGGGCAAGCCATTCGAACCCATGCACAAGTGTGAGCTCTTGCACTTGTGGAAGACTGCCTTCCTGGTGGCTGTCACGTCAGCCTAAAGGACAGGGGAGCTCCAGGCGCTTTCGGTGGACTCCCCTTATCTGGTCTTTCACAGAGACAAAGTTGTCCTTCGCCCCCACCCGAAATTCCTTCTGAAGGTGGTGTCAGAGTTTCACCTCAACCAGGTGTTGACTCTGCCGGTATATTACCCTAACCACACCTCGGATGCTGAGTACAGGCTCCATACTCTGGATCTCAGGCGTGCTCTCTCCTACTATAAGGAGAGGATGGCAGAAATTTGGGGAGAGGTTCGCCAGCTGTTTGTCACCTACGCTGAAGCCACTTCTGGCAGACCTGCAGCCAAATGGACCATTGCAAGGTGGATTACATCATGCATAGGTCTGTGCTATGAGTTGGTGGGCAAGGAGCCTCCCAGAGGGATAAGAGCTCATTCTACCCACCATACTGCTGCTTCGGTGGCTGCTTTCAGGGACATCCCTATCCAGGAAATCTGTCGGGCTGCTACCTGGAAGTCAGCAAACACTTTTATTACCCATTACCACATGGGCCTTGAGTCACAGCATTGATGCGGTTTAGGGCCTCCCGGTTCTCAGTCTCTTTTTCCTAAGTAGAGGTGTAAGCCTTGCCTCCCTCCTCCCGGAGAACTGCTAGGAGTCTATGAGACAGTGGATGAACAACATATCCACGCTCCTAGAAGAACAGGTTACTCACCCTGTAACAGTAGTTCTAGGAGTGGTATATGTTCATCCAACACCCTCTCAGAAACCTCGGCTTAAAGGGGCGCACAACCTGGCTTCCAGCGGCTAGATCTGGCTCATGGGCCGGAGCCGAGGTATTTACCACCCGGGTGGGTGGAAGGAGCCAGCTTGAAGACTTCGGCAAGATTTAAAGGGGAAAGGGACAATGCCAGACAGTGTGGATGAACAACATATACCACTCCTAGAACTACTGTTACAGGTGAGTAACCTGTTCTTACAGCAGTTGCCAAATCACCACACCGCCCACCATCCTTCAAACTCGCTCCTGTATGGTTGTGTTAATCTTCCCTCCTTTATTTGTTTTGGTCTGTGAAGGCACTGTGTTACCGAATTTGGTGGCCCTTCTTACGTGGGCCACCTGGGTTATCTTATGCCCTCAGGTTAAGTGCATAGATTATTGTTAGGTTATTTTACATACCTCCTTGGTAAAAAAAAGTCTTGAAGCGGTTGGAGGCTGGTGCCACTGTATACTAGCGGGCAAGTGCATCGTTGCTCACGCAGAACCTACCATGTCACCAGCCATCTGAAAAGTTCTGGCTTCCGCTTGGTCAAGACACCACTAGACTCACTATTGGAAATCAATGTTGAGGATAGTTTGGAAGATCACAAATTACAGTAAGAATGTAATTTTAATTTCCCTCTTACTGAAGCATGCCTTAAAGTACTTTGGGCTAACTTGATTGTTTCCATTGAAAACAGGTTTCTTGCCAGCCCGGTGGCACTGAGAGTGAGGCGCTGGTTGCCTTACCTCATGCTACACCAGTGACCCAGGTTCG
Source organism: Neoceratodus forsteri (assembly GCA_016271365.2). Classification (NCBI taxonomy): domain Eukaryota; kingdom Metazoa; phylum Chordata; order Ceratodontiformes; family Ceratodontidae; genus Neoceratodus; species Neoceratodus forsteri. The sequence continues at coordinate 197,302,388 of CM057458.1, forward strand.
GGAACCACCTGCTGTCGGGGTTCCAGCACATTGGGGGCAGAATTGAGCACTGGCTCTGTCTCCGGGGCTAATGATCCGTGGTCCCACCATCAAGGGATGGAGGTCCAGTGACAAGCGCAGGTGGTAACGGGCGCAACAGATAGGATGGGGCATCCCGTAGTGCATGGCGTGCACTTGCCTCCACACAGGTGGAACGCACGGGGTCGGGGACTAAAAGTCCCCCCAAAAACGTACAAACTACATTACGGAGGGAAAAAAGAAAAAAGGGTTTCTGCAGGATGTGGTACAGTACCACGCTTGCTGCAAAATTTCACAGTATTGAAATTTTTTTTGTGGCCACCACCATACCTCTCTTGTCACACTTGTCTTCAAGGGAATTGTTGATATCCTAACCCGCTGAACAGATTCACACATATCCAGTTCCTGGAGTCTTCAGTATCAAAAGTGAAAAGAAGACACTATTAACAGCTTGGGGACAGCAATCATATAAAATAAAATGGGGCAGTGTACTTGTGAACTCAAATTTTAAACACACCCGTAGAGTGTGATTGTTTAATAAACTCCTCATACTTTGCTCTCGGGGCTTATCTAGCTTCACACACAATAAGTGTGTGTAAAACTCTTGCCACACTTACCACCGCATGCATTATTCTATATATAATAATTGGATTCCGTTTTTTTTTCCCCCCATAGTGAAAGCCACTCATAATTTACCATTATAACCATGCAGTTGGTTATAATGGCAAACACGTGCTGGCTTTCACTATCAGAGATGCACGAGCCGCACTTGCCCTTGCACACACTAACTGTTCGGCAGCTTTGTAAGACCCCCACTAAACATTCACCGCTCCCCTCTTTCACAGACGCTGTGTCTATCCTTATCTTAACTGAACCGGCAGCCACATGTAAAAAACCAAGAAAGATCAAATGAAAATGGCATTCTCCTCCCAGTCCCTTACAAATCTCATGCTCTGTTTCTTTCTCTCCCCAGTCATTGTGATCTTCTGGCAAGTAACCCGGTTGCCATTCATACCCAGGTTCCTCCCATTTGAAAAAAAAAGACTGTAAAATCAGTTATATGTACTTTAATGTTCCTGCCAGTTTTAGCAGTTTTAAAATATTTTTCTCAGATAAACAATATTCTTGTAGTTGTTACTCGTGCTGTTCTGTGAGTCATACAGACTTTTAAACTAAATATGTTTTTCAGCTCAAAATCAAATTAATTATATTTAAGTGAGGTAACGTTGCCTGTTGGCAAAAATAAACTTTTTATGAATTTGTTCAAAACCTAGTCAATATCAAAAATTTTTCACTGTTGCAGAACGCATTATTATTTTATAATTTTATAATCCTTGTTGGTAAAAAAAAGCAGAGCACAGCAATTATATAAAACAATGTCTAAGCAGGTGTGCATAACTCAGATGTTACTTCCTCAGTGTGGGATGCTTATATAAACCCCTTGAGCTTTAGTCTCAGGGCTTAGGTAGCATCTCACACCTTGGGTGTGTCTGAAATTCTCATTATGCACACCTACCCAGGCATTATTCTGTAGTTAATCACTGCCAGCCTTCAAAAGGCAAATACAGCGTCACAAGCAAAGCGCTTACTCTTTCAGCAGAATGGCCAATTAACTACAGACCAATATACTTAAGTAACACCCATTACAGGTGGAAGTAGCATACCTGAAAACAGCATAATAGAAAAGCAGTTTGAAAGAACAGCAGTATTTATGATGTATAAGCAATACAGAAAGACACATAATTTGTAGATTTTTCCAAGCCATATGCATTCACTCTGAAGCCCAAAAGCGTGCAGAACATCATGGATATGCAAATTCTCTGGTGAGGGGATTCAAAAGGAAATGTCTAAACTAGTACTGCCTTCTAATAGCCATGCTATGCACTACATTGATTTCACCACAGCTGACATATGCACAGTACATATAACTTCTGAACATGCGCAAAATAACATACATGACAACAACAAATGTTCCCTGCTTCACCTGAAGCCCAAAAAGGGCGGTGTGCTAGAGGTGTTTGGTACTTCAGTGCCTCACTATAAAACTATTAACAAGAAGAACGAGAACAGCAGAGTCAAAATAAATTAGCCTAAAACTATTAAATACGTATGAAAACAGTTATGTAGCGCTACTCACTGCTTGTAAGGAAATAATACTGCATTGATATAATTGGAATAGAGTAGATTAAAGGTGCTGCTATCCTCATATATGTTTAGTAGTTTTAAGATTATTGGCCATGCTGGTGAATTGATATGTATGTGTGGGAAACAGCAGTTTTACTTTCATGGTTATAGATTGACTGTCTTTCTACCCTTAGGCCACAGCACCAGATTTTACAGGGACATTAGCATTCTGCTGCCTATATGCAGACAGAATGTGTATTTGGCCTTATCTGGAGAACTGGGCCGAAGCGCAAGAAGAAAAGTAGTCCATTATTCACTTGGTTATTTTCCCACTTCTTTCCTCCAGACCTACTCTGGGTTGCCCCCACAAGTATGCTGGCTATGCAAAGCAGCCATTAAAAAAAGAGAGAGAGAGAGAGAGACAAGTCAGAGGTGGGGGCTAAGCTGCTTGCAGTGCTCCAGAATTCCCATGTGAGGGCATGCTGGAAGCTGCTAGAGCACTGCAAACCACACATTGCAGCTGCTGTACTGCCACAATTCAGTATTAGTGTAAGTAATAGACTTTGTGACAATCATCAAGTTATTTGACCTTCAAGTGCTTTAGTTAGGCTTGTAGAAAGAACAAGTTGTACAGGTAAGGTGAAAAGTAGTTTTTTAGATATATAAAGGAGAAAAGAAGCAGTAAGGAGGGGATTGTTAGGATTCTACCTAGACTTTAGGAGGGGCTGTGAATGTGGCCTACCTAGACTTTAGCAAGGCATTTGTTGACACAGTCCCACACATAAGATTAATAAACAAGTTAGCCAGCCTGGGAGTGGGTCCCAAGGTGGTAACCTGGAAAAAAAGATTGGCTGGACAACAGGACGTAGAGGATAATAGTGAATGGAGTCCACTCCTCGAAAATGGGGGATACTAGCGAGGTATCGCCGGGTTCAGTACTGGGATAGGTCCTCTTTAATGTCTTTATAGATGACATTATGGAGGGGCTGGAAGGAAAAGTATGCCTCTTTGCAGATGACACAATGATCTGCAACAAGGTTGATACATAAGGGGGGTGGAAAGGATGAGAAGGGACTTGGCAAGGTTGGAGGAATGGTCACAAGTATGGCAGATTAGATTCAATGTAAAGAAGTGCAAAGTAATGCACCTGGGAAATAAAAACCAAGGGGAAGAGTACACAGTGGAGGGGGGTGGGTACTAACAACAACAAAAATGTAATGGGACGTGGGGGTAGTCCTATCAGATTACCTAAAGGTAGGCAAGCAATGTGAAAAGGCAGTAAGGAGGGCTGGGGGATACTGGGTGTATAGGGAGAGGAATCACCAGTAGAAAACAGGAAGTTGGTATCCCTCTGTACAGACAGCTGGTGAGACCCCATCTAGAGTACTGTGTGTAGTTCTGGAGACCCCATCTCCGCAAGGACATAGACAGGATGGAGGCAGTACAGAGGGGGCAACTAAAATGGTGCAGAGTCTGCACCAGAAGCCATATGAAGAGAGACTAAAGGAGCTTAATATGTATACCCTAGAGGAAAGGAGGGAGAGGGCGGCTAAAAACATTTAGGTACCTCAAGGTAATCAGCAAAGTCCAAGAGGCTAGCATCTTTCAGAAACAAATGTGTGCAAGACCAAGGGGGCACAATTTGAATTTAGAGTGGGGACGACTCAGGGGCAACGTGAGGAAGTATTTTTTTCACAGAGAGGGTGGTGGACACATGGAACAGCCTTCCAGAGGAGGTAGTGGGGTCAAAAACAGTGGGGGAATTCAAGAATGCATCGGACAGACATAAGGCAGTTCTAGTGGGGGGTAGGAGGAAGTAGGCTGTTGGTTAACTAGGATCGGCAGCTTATCCAAATGGTAGGAAAATGGGCAGACTAGGAGGGCCAAGTGGCCCTTATCTACCATCAAAGTTTATGTTTCCATGTAAAAAGGAAGGGGGGTGGGTGGAAAACAGTAAGGAGCAGGCAGAGGCGCAGAATGAGTACTTCAGCTCTGTCTTCACTAGGGAAAAGGACAGACCAACCCTCAGGGGAGGATTGAGGTAAACATGGAGGGAAATGAGACATATGAGGTAATCAACAAGGACGGGGTCTTAGAAGGTCTCAGGGCCCTTAGTGTGGACAAGGTACCTGGCCCAGATGGCATACATCTGAGGGTCCTAAGGGAACTGGCGGCCCCCCAGCTGACATGTTTAACACTTCGCTGGAGATAGTGTGCATGTGTTGGGACTGGAGAATGGCACATGTGGCGCCACTCCACAACAGTGGGCCCAGAGATGAACCTGGGAATACAGGCCAGTCAGCCTAACCTCCGTCATAGGCAAGTTAATGTAGACCATTCTAAAAGAAAGGCTTGGTAACTTTCTGGAGGTTAACGGTCTCCAAGACACTAGGCAGCATGGGTTTGTCTTGGGGAGATCCTGTTAGACAAACATGATAAGAGTTCTTCGACTGGGTCACTAGGTCAGTGGACAAAGGACAGGCAGTGGATGTCCTATACCTGGACTTCAGTAAAGCCCTTGACTCTGCCGCATAGAAGGCTGCTTAGCAAGCTGGGTACCCTGGGAATCGGGGACAAGCTGCAGAGGTGGGTAAGAAGCTGGTTGCAAGATAGAAACCAGATGGTGATGGTACAGGGTGGGGAATTATCCAAGCCTAGGCCTGTGACCAGTGGGGTCCACAGGGCTTGGTACTTGCTCCAGTGCTATTCAACATCTTTATTGGGGACATGTTGGAGGGGATCAGTAGCAAAATCTGCCTGTTTGCAGATGGTACTAAGCTCTGTGGGATGGTGGGCATGGAGGAAGGGAGACAGGAGCTCAGGGAGGACTTGGCCAGGCTAGAGAGGTGGTCTGTCATCTGGCAGTTGGGGTTCAGTGCCAAGATATGCAAGGTCATGCACCTGGGGGATAGGAACCTGAGGGACAGCTACTATCTGAAGGGGGGAGCTGGTGTCCCGCATGGATGAGGAAAAGTATTTGGGGGTAATAGGGGGTGATATGAATTACTCTGCAAAGTGCCAGAAAGCGGAAGCAAAAGCAAATGAAATGCAGGGATGCATCGCCAGAAGAATCACCTCCAGGAAGGAAGAAGTCAGTCTGCCCTTGTACAGGTCATTGGTGAGGCTGCATCTGGAGTACTGTCTGCAATTCTAGCACCCTTATTTGAAGAAGGACATCCAACTGCTGGAGGGGGTCTAGTAAAGGGCAACTAAAATGATCCAGTGCATGGGGGACAAACCATATGAGGAGAGGTTGAGGTAGCTCAGTATGTACTTCCTGGAGGACAGAAGGGAGAGGGGGGGAATATGATAGAGACCTTCAAGCACCTTAAAAGTATAAACAAGGTTGGAGCGGAGGGCATTTTCAGTTTAAAAAGGGAGCGGAACACAAGGGGACACGGTCTGAAACATGTTGGGGGTTGATTTAATAGGGAAATGAGGAGGTTCTTTTTCACAGAGAGGGTGGTGTCAAACTAGAATGAGCTACCGGAGGAGGTGGTGTCCTTGAACTCAGTGGGAAGATTTAAAATGGGGTGGGACAGGGTAAAAAAGAGGGTTGCGGTGGGAGAGAGGATGGATAGGGAGGAAGTGAGGGAGGGGGAGGATAATGATGCAAGGCAGGGGAGAGGGAGCAGCTCAAGTAGAATAGATTGGGCTGTGCACTCAAACAGACTAGATAGACTATTGCCTGCTTCTGCTGACAAATGTTTGTATGTTCGTAAATGTATTGGTTGACATTTTTAAATATAGTACCAGGAAGCAGCCCACTTTATGTAGAAGGTGAATAACTAACCTGTTTGCTTTTCCAATTTGCCTTAGATTCCCTTTTTTCTGCTGTCAAAAATTTTACAGCCACCGCCAAGGCGTTCCATGAAAGATTAGCTCAACTGGATGAAAACAAGTAAGTTATCACAGATTTTCGTAGAGTAGATTAATTTTGTCTTTTAAGTGGGATCTCTCAGCTCCCTATAACAAATGCAGTAGGACCTATACATTCTGATTTAGAACTCCGGCAAAGAGAGTGTAATTTTTAAAGCAGTTCTTTTCGTAATCTTTATTTTTATCTGGTTGATCCTGCAACCCCCCCAGCCATACTTTACCCAGAGCCCCCCCTGCAGCCAGCCCTCTGATGATGCACACAATGGGTTGAGCCAAGGGGACACCTATATGTCTTTATGTATATAGTTACTGTAAAACACTTATTTAGCCTTAATTGGTCTCTGATGACCCTCCCTGCCTATTTACCAGTATCTTCCCATGCCTCCTTGAAGCCCTTCACTGTTTCGCTCCCACTACCTTGTCTGGTAGACTGTTCCGGGCATCTGTAACTCTTTTCAGACAAGTAGCATTTCCTCACATCTCTCCTAAAACATCCTTTTTTCCAGCTTCATTAAATGCCCTTTTGTCTTGGTGCATTTCCTCATTTGGAACAGACTCCACTCCTGTACCCTGTTCATCCCCATGAGATACTTATAGGTCCTTTTCCATCTCACGTGCAGCAAGCACTGTCTCACAAAGTGTGAAGGGTCCTGCCTTTTGTTTTTGTCCCCATGTGTTGAACCCGGCATTTGGTTACATTGAATCTGAAGCTCCAGGAGGCTCATGAATTGCTCAACTTGTTCAGAGTTTCCTGAAGTTTGTACCTATCTGCAAGTTAGTCCATCGCTCTACCCAGCTTAGTGTCATCTGAGAACTTAAGGAGTCTTCTGGAGACCCCAGCTTCCAAATTGTTGATGAAGATATTTAAGAGCAGTGGCTCCAACACCGATCCTTGAGAGATGCCACCAAGTCCTCCACATCACTCTGGTGCCTGTCCACCACCACCTTCTTCTGCCCCCCAAGCCAGTTAGCAGTCTGCCTTATTAATTATTTTGTACTTGCTTGCTTTGCCCAGAAGGTTGTCATGCACCCCAATCACAAAGGACTTGCTGTAATCCCGGCTGACTGCATCCATGGTCTTGCCCTCGTCCGCCTCCCTGGTCACCCCCTTGAAGGTGATCAGGTTGGTTTGGGCTGCTCTGCCCCTCATAAAGCCATTCTGGGTGGGGGCAAGAACCTTGGCCTCAAGCAAGTGCTCAGTTTCCTTAAAAATGGCCTCCAGGATCTTGCTCAGCATGGATGTCAGGCTGACTGGCGTGTTGCCTAGATATGAAGGTGCTGCTCCCTTCTTGAAGATGGGGATCGGAGTGGCCACTTTCGAGTCCTTTGGCACTGCACCTGTCTGAACAGACTCCTAAAAGATTATTGCAAATGGCACCACTGTTGTCTTGGGGTCTATCCTGTTGTAAGAACAAAAGACTGGAATTTCAACCTTGATACTGCTTTTGATTAAAATGTTAAAAATCAAAGTACTGTGGACACTTGAAATCTCATTGGAAAAATGTCCCATGTTTTTCCTTTACATGCTATTGTTTAGAAGGGTTCAATCAATTTTACAAATAGCAAGGCAAGGCAAATTTTATTTATACAAATGGCAAGGCAAATTTTATTTATATGTAACCCAATCCCAGAGGCTCTGGGTGCCTTACAATGGAGGAACAATGCACATAAATTCAAAACTCTACCACGTATAAATATAATTCTAAAAATATAACTGATAAAACCGCTAAAAACCTGAATAAAATATCAGCTGGTATACATTATATCCTCATTCGGGCAGGACAAAGAGATTCTTCCGGGTAAGCCAGGTGGAAAATGGGGGCTTTCAACCTCTGCTTGAACACCTGAACCGAAGGTGCCTCCTGGATCACAGATGGTAGCGAGTTCCACAGGGTCGGCCCTGCGACACTAACGGCACGGTCACCAGATGTCTTAAGCTGAACCCTGGGAACAACCAGGAGACCCCTGGATAAGGAGTGGGAGAAAATGGGCTGAGGTGACAGGTGTAAGGTGCTCAGTCAGGTAGCCAGGACCCAGTCCATATAAAGCCTTATAGGTGAGCAAACCCACCTTGAAGTGGACCCTCCACCTGGCAGGCAGCCAATGCAGAGCTTGCAGGACCAGAGTCACATGACTGGATCTAGGCAGTCCAGTCAGTAACCAGGCCGCTGTGTTCTGCATTAGCTGCAGTCTGCGGAGGGTCCCTCCATTGACCCCGAAGTACAGGAGGAACAAGGGGCTTAATCCTGGGGATATGCCATTGCATGTGGTTCCAAGAAGTCATACAAATATGTATTTGTATTTTAATATAAAACAAAATATCATTGCATATTAAATGATTGTATGTCATGGTTGTACATTGCAGATGTGGAAAAATGTGTGCAAAAACTAAAAAGAAAAATGCAAAATACATCAGTTTACTTTTTATAACAGAAAAGGCAAACACATCTATTTAAATTGTTTAACATTTTCCACATTTAAACATTGTTTTGTATACTCATATTTCTAAGGCTGAAGGCCTTAAACAATTAACAGTAATTAATCAAATAGCTGATCAATTGATGAATTCCCATGCCAACGAAACACTATACTTTTAAATGCCTAATATCAGAAGAGAGAAATTGTATTGCAGAAGGGTGCGGCTATGTATTCTGTAGGTCTTCTCCCAAAACAATCGAGAGCACGTGGAAAATGTCCCTTTTCTTGAAAATAATGATCTTCCAAGAATCAGTCATCACCACTTATTCATACTTATGGGTCTAGGACCAGAGGCACTAGGACCCAGCGGGAGTTTTTTTCTACAGGGAGAGAGTCGATGTCGGCTGCTGACGTTGCCTGCACACCTTACACAGCTCACGTGGTGTCAGCAGCGCTAGGCAATAGCAGTCTGCTTCCTCACACACTTCAGTTCTGTTCTTCCTACCATCAATTCACACCGAGGGAGTGACAGCACCATATTTTAAACTGTCCCTGCTAAGTTTTTATTCATGGTGCCTTCTCCCTTTGTTGTTTTTCATCTTGGTAATGCCAAAAGAAGATAAAGGGTCGAAGACGACGAAGAAATTCTGTCAGCCTCCCATCACGTGATGGACCGGCATTAATTCTGCTGGGCTTGCTATGGCTTAAGCCAAGGTACGGTTTCTGGGCCTTTTCCCCTGGCTCCCTTCCTGGCACCTCTGGTGATGAGGAAGCACAGGGTTCTTATTAACCTTGCCTCGCTGAGGTATCTGAGGCCCTAGGGAGGTAGATCTGGCCGGGCAACGAGCTGCGATCCTCACCTTCACATCTGTCTGTCCTGCACAGCAGGTATCCCTGGTGGTGAGGCCAAAGCTATATGCTCAGTCTTCTCCAGTGGACACCTCAGTGTCTTGGCCTGATGCCATTCTCCATGCCGTTGAGTGGGTTGGCACCAGCTACAATGTTGAGTCCTTGTCCCCAGTGATGGGGCCAATGCTATACGGTCTTCATCCAGTGGACACCTTGGTGTCACGACCTAGTGCAATCCCAGCTCCTGCTGCTGTTTGAAGTCACAATGAGCAGGGTGGCACTGACTGCTACATCAGGTCCCCTCCTGGCACTGTTTGCGGTGTCAGAAGAGGGACCAACACCAGAGCTATGCGTTGTCAGCTGGCAGGAGTGGTAGTGGTCCTTTCACCTGGGAGTCCTTGTGGCACCATGGGGAGGGACAGTGCCACCCCTATCCGTGATAGGCATGGCATTGGCCATGGTGTTGGTCCATGGCCCGACACCAGGTATGACACCTATGACTGTCACCCCTGGGGCTATCCCTAGTTACAGTGCCATTCGCGATGCAGGACCAGTTCCCAGTGCATCATGGCCAGCGTGGACCCTCACATAGGGCCAGTTTCAGACCCGACATTGATCCCGACTTTGGACCTCAGACTTGGCCCCGTCATTGGTGAGGACTGGAGTTGCCTGAGAGGATTGTAGTACTCAGCTGTCCTCCATTGTAGGAATTCCTCCCCATGCGTGCCAGTTGGGTTGTTCCTGTTTCATAGGTCGACAGTGCGAGTGATCTTCCCTGGCCCCTCTCTTGGGCAAGGTCTTCTGAGCATCTACTCAGCTGAGAAACAAAAAAACATAGAAATTGTTGGCAGATAAGGATGACTAGGCCCATCCAGTCTGCCCGTAGGCCCTATACATTGTATGTGGCCACTGACTCTGTGATCAATGGCTTTTCATCGCTCCCTTCCCTCTCAAGGTTCCCTTGTGCCTGTACAGGGCATGCTTAAGCCCCTCCACCATGCTTGCCCCCACTACCTGATGTGGCAGACTGTTCCAAGTGTCGACTACCCTTTCTGTGTAGAAAAACTTCCTCACATTACCTCTTAATCTGCTCCCTTTCAATATCATACTGTGCCCCCTTGTTCTAGTACTTTTCCAACATTGGAAAAGGTCCTCCACCTGCACTTTGTTTATGCCCTTGAGGTACTTGAAAGTTTCAGTCATGTCACCCCGCTCTTTCCTCTCCTCCAGTGAGAACATATTGAGGTCCCTTAGTCTCTCATCATATGTTTTGTGGTGCAAGCCCTGCACTGTCTTTGTCGCCGCTTCTCTGGACAGTCTCCACCTTATTAATGTCCTTGCGCAGGTGTGCCCTTCAGAACTGCATGCAGTACTCCAGGTGAAACCTTACCAATGTTTTATAGAATGGAATCACCACCTCCTGCTAGTGATACCCCTGCCTATGCACCTCAGCATGCCACTGGACCTCCCTGCCATCTTTGTGCACTGCTTTGATACCTTAAGGTCATTAGAGATGATAACCCCTAGGTCCCTTTCCTCTATGGTGACAGTTGGTTCAAACAACTTGAAATCTTGCTGTATTCTGACAAGTGCAGTTAGCCCCAGCCTTTAAACTGCCCCGGAGAACAAAGGGTTAACCTTTCTATGCAGAGCATAGAATGCTGAGCTCGAGCTCGGTTGACGTCTCTGTCTGTTTCCCTTTGAACGCTAACAGTCAGATTCTTTACTCCGCCTCACTGAACAGTCGCTCCGGAGATTTCTCCTGCAGGTCGGTTCGAAGGTCGGTTTAAATGTCGTTTTTTTGTGGGTTTCTAACCGAAAAAAGTTTCCCGCATAATTCAGTTCAGTCTGTCTGTGGTATCGTGAGTACTAGATTTTACTGTTTATGTGTGGAACTTGTAAAAAGTGTGGATCGGTTCGGCCAAACCGATCATTTGTTTAATTCTTGTGTAAAATTTTAGTGTGTGGTTACCGGTTCTTATCGGTTCTAAAAAAAAACATGTTTTGAAACGGTTTTTTCCAAGATCCGTGACACGGTTAGAAACCAATAAGGGAGTCTTGCCTGGCGGTTGCCGAAAAAAGGGTAAGTTTGGTTAGGTTGGCCATGTCTGAGAAACCCAAGATAAAAAACAGGCTCACTGGGTTTCAACACTGCAGTGAGTGTGGGGAGGTCTTTGCTAAGGCCGATCCCCACACCACCTGTGTTTATTGTCTGGTGTTTGTCCACCTCGATTCAGACTGCCAAATTTGCAAGAATTTTCCCAAATCTACTCTGGAAAAGAGATTGGGTAGACTGAGGGAAAAGGAGGCCGAGAAGTCCGCTGACCCAGATGGCCAGCCCGGTTCGGTTCCGACCGAACCAGACGGAGTGCCCTCTGACCAGGGCGATACTTTTTCGGGCAGAAGGAGAGCCGATCTCGAGGGGTCGGTTCCGATAAAAAGAAAGCGCAAAGAAAAATCGTCTGGTTTGGATCCAGAAGTCCATGTTCCGACCGCCGAAGAAATAGCCAGAGCGATTCGGATTGTGGAATCGCTTCGCCTGGTTCTGACCGATCCGGCACCTTTTGGCAGGGGCTCGTTTGAGTCGGTTCTCCCAGTTCACGATTATACTTTGGAAGAATTTTATGAACCGGAGTTTGAGGTGGAAGGGGAGTTTGGCGATGATGGTGATGGTGAAAGTCTAGATGTGCCTATGGAACCGGACATCTCCCCAGACAGACCTTCAGGTGTATCCCTTCCTAGGCTTTCTGAGTCCCCTTCCCACTTTATGTTCTACAGAAAGGTGGCTGAGACCCTCCAACTTCCTATGGAAGAGGCAATGGAGGATCAGGAGGAGCCTGATTATGTAGAAATGATGGACATCCCAGAGTCCAGGAGACTATCTGTTCCCCTCCACAAATCTTTTGGGAAACGGACACAAAAAATTCTGAAGTCTCCCAATTCTATACCTCCTGTGGACAGAAGAATGAACAAGAGGTATACACTCTCATGCTCAGAAACAGAGTTTTTATACCACCAATGCAGCCATGTTGGGGTTGTGCAGGCTGCTGCCTGTGATAAGGCAAGCATCCCCTTGGCTTCACACCCCCCAGACAAAGACACTAGGAAGGTTGATGCCATGGCAAAAAAGCTGTACATGGCATCTTCCCTGGGACTCAGGTGAATTATATGGCCTATATAGCCAGGTACCAGAAGTCCAGGTAGGACACTGTATTGCCACTGGCTAAACAGGCCTCCCCCCAGCTAGCCAAGGAGCTGGAGGCAGTGGCTACAGATGGGATTGAGGCATCTAAAGTTCAGTTTCATGCTGCTGTAGACTCTAATGATGTGTCATCAAGAGTCATGGCTACATCTGTGGCTCTTCGGAGAATGGCTTGGCTGAGATATACTAGCCTCTCACAGGATACCCAGACTAAAGCCATGGATTTTCCTGTAGTGGGTAATTCTGTTTGGGGAGCAGACAGAGAATTACATGAAGAAAATGGGCGAGTACAGGACCACATACAGGAGTGCTCAGGCCAAGGAGAGGCAGGAAACTCCTCAAATGCAGCAGTCTAGGGGCAGGGGCAGGCCTTTTCAAAGGCCTTTTTACCAAGCACAGGCCTCTTCTTCCTTTTCACAGGGGGGGTTCTTCAGAGGGAGAGGCAGAAGGGGATGAGCAGGGCTGCATCCACTCCTCAGCCTAAAGCCCCTGCCAAGCAGACACCCTGATGGGCCTGCCCGGGTAGACTCTCCTATTCCAGTAGGGGGCAGGCTGGCTTACTTTGTCCAGGACTGGATGTCTATTACATCAGACAAGTGGGTTCTGGAAGTGGTAAGCCAGGGACTGGTTCTCAGCTTCAAGAAATTTCCAAAGATGAGAGCCAGATCTTTTCCATCTGCAAATCTCTCGGAAACCCTTGCCTAGAGGCAGAGGTTTCTTCTCTTCTGGCCTTAAGAGCCGTAGAGAGAGTACCTACCCTACACTGGGGTAAAGGGCTGTACTCCAGGTACTTCCTGACCCCAAAAAAGAGAGGGAGTGCCGACCCATCCTAGACCTAAGATATCTAAACAACCATCTTTTAAAACCAAAGTTCAAGATGGTAACTCTGGGAATAATCCTTCCCTCTCTAAAGCCAGGGGAATGGTTAGCCTCCCTGGACCTCAAAGATGCCTACTTTCACATTCCCATCAGGTGCTCTCACAGAAAGTACCTCAGGTTCGAGTTGCCCTCAGGCCACTATCAGTTCAGAGCAATGCCCTTTGGCCTAACCTCAGCCCCAAGGGTTTTCACAAAGTGCCTGGCAGTAGTAGTTGCTTTTCTAAGAAGGCAAAAGATTTCCATTTTTCCATATCTGGATGATTCGCTAATAGTGGGCCAGTCTCCAGACCAAGTCAAGTCTCATCTGCAAGTGACTCAGCAAGTGCTCACTTCTCTAGGATTTCTTCTCAACCTTCCCAAGTCAGTTCTCGAACCAGTCCAGCTTCTTACCTTTATAGGGGCAGAACTGGACATAGTCAGAGCAAGAGCCTTTCTCCCTCTAGAACGGGCAAGGGTTCTCATGGAACTAGCCTCTTCCTTCAGCCTTCAGGTATCTCAACCAGCAAGGCATTTCCTCCAGCTCTTGGGCCACATGGCAGCTTCAACAGCAGTGGTCCAAGGGGCAAGATTCCAGATGAGGGACATTCAGTTCCATCTGAGAGCTTTTTGGTCTCAGAGGAAAGATTCCCTTACCAAACTGATCCCAGTGACTCTGACCTTGATCCAAGCCTTCCAATGGCGGCAGGATTAGAACAATTTAAGACAAGGTGTTCATTTTGCCACTCAGCCTTGTTCAGTGGTCCTTACCACGGACTCTTCTCTTCTGGGCTGGGGAGCCCACCTGGGGGCCCTCACTGCCCAGGGGCTGTGGTCCCCCCAAGAATCCCTTCTCCATATCAATCTCCTAGAGCTCAGGGCAGTTTTTCTGGCCCTGAAAGCTTTCTCTCAAACCGTACAGAACAAGGTGGTTCAGGTCAGAACGGACACCACCCCCACCATGTGGTACATCAACAAGCAGGGAGGCACTCGGTCCACGGCCTTGTGCACGGAAGCCATTAAATTGTGGTCCCTGGCTTATTCCCTGCAAACCTCTCTAGTAGCAGTTCATCTTCCAGGGAAGGACAATGTACTAGCAGATGCACTGAGCAGGATCTCTCAGGGCCATCACGAATGGTCCCTGGACCCTCAAGTGTTGAAAGTGATTTTTTCAAGGTGGGGCACTCCAGAGATAGATCTCTTTGCAGCCCCAGACAATCACCAACTCCCTCTCTTTTGTTGCAGACCTCCAGTCTTCGGCTCAGTTCCCCTGGATGCCCCGATTCTGAATTGGGAAGGGAAATTTCTGTATGCCTTCCTTCCCTTCCCACTCCTGTTCAAAGTTTTACTCAAAATAAGGTCTCAACATTGCAAAGTGATTCTGATTGCTCCAGATTGTGCCAGACAGCCCTGGTACCCCCTGTTGGTGTCCCTAGCAGTCCATCTTCCCATGAATTACAACCTGTTAACATCCTCTCAGGGGAGGATTTGGTACTCTAATCTCCAGTCTCTCAGTCTCAAGGCATGGCTCTTGAAGAATTAAGAGTTTGCAGATCTACATCTTTCCCAAGGGGTTCTGGATATTCCCAAAGTTTCTCAAAAGCCCTCCAACAGAAAGACTTATAACTCCAAATGGAAGAGATTCAGCATTTGGTGTTCTAAGAGAAGCATATTTCTCCAGATACTGCTGGATTGCCTACTGTTCTGGATTATATGGTTCATCGTAATGGCCTAGGCCTCAGACCAGCTACCCTTAAGGTACACTTGTCAGCTGTTTCTGTGTTTCTGTCTGTGGGGAAGTCTTCCTCACTATCTTCTCACCCTGTGTTCTGTACATTTTTTAAAGGATTGCTTCACACCAATCCTCCTTTTAGAGTCCCTGCCCCTGCCTGGGATTTGAATGTTTGCATTGCCCAACTTATGCAACCCCCTTTTGAGCCTATGTCTTCAGCAGAGCTCAAGTATTTGACTTGGAAAACTGTGTTCTTGGTAGCCATTACCTCTGCCAGGCGTATCAGTGAATTGCAAGCCCTGTCAGTGGAACCTGATTTTTATCTCCTTTCACAGGGATAAAGTGGTCCTTAGAACCAATAGAAGGTTCTTGCCTAAAGTGGTTTCAGACTTCCATTTAAACCAGTCTATGTCTCTTCCTGTTTTCTTCACTGATCATTCTTCCTCAGGAGAGAGGAGGCTACACAATTTAGATGTTAAAAGAGCCCTTAGTTGCTACATAGAGCGTACCAAGGGTCACAGGTTTGACTCCCTCCAGTTGTTCTTCACTTACGGAGAAGTAGGAAAGGGCAAACCTGCCACCAAGAGATCTATTGCCAGGTGGATCGTGTCTTGTATACAATTCTGCTATGAAAAACTGGGAAAAACTCCACCCTGAGGCCTGAGGGCTCATTCCACAAGAGGTACAGCTGCTTCCCTGGCTGCTGCCAGGGATATCCCTCTCTTAGATATTTGTCAAGCAGCCATCTGGAAAACAGTTCATACCTTTACCCAGCATTACTCTCTGGATATCCGGGCTAGGAGTGATACTCGGTTTGGCACAGCAGTACTCTGTGAGCCTATTCCTCAAAGTAGGTTCTGTTCCTCCATGGAGGTACTGCTTAGTAGTCAGACTTAGTCAGAATACAGCAAGACTTCAGTTGTTTGAAGAAAAATTACTCACCTTAGTAATTATGTTTCTTCTATTGAGTCTTGCTGTATTCTGACCTCCTCTCTGCCTCCCCTCTCAGAACCTGTTTTTGGGAAGTGGGTGGGCAGGTGCAGTGTTGCACCTCAGGGGTGCTCTTTTTACACCTTCTTTTGTGTAGGTGTTTATTTTGTTATATTCCTATTTGGTTTGGGTTTTGAGCTTTGGATTTCCTGACCTGAGTGTTTTTCTGGTAGTCCAAAACTTTTTGTAGCCAGTTGGCTATTAAAAATGTTGTTTTACAATTTCCATGTGGAATACTATTTGGGTGTTGCTCGTAAGAATCTGACAGTTGGCATTCAAAGGGAAACAGACAGAGACATCAACCAAGCTCAAGCTCAGCATTCTATGCTCTGCATAGAAAGGTTAACCCTTTGTTCTCCGGGGCAGTTTAAAGGCTGGGGCTAACTGCACTTGTCAGAATACAGCAAGACTTCAATAGAAGAAACATAATTACTAAGGTGAGTAATTTTTTCTTCTCCCCCCACCAACCTGTAGTTTTCCCCAGGGTTCCCTCTACTCAGGTGCATTATTTTGCACTTCTTTGCATTAAACCTCAGTTGCCAGATCTCCAACCATCTTTCAAGCTTCTCCAGGTCCCTCTTCATTTTCTGCACCCCTTCTGGAGTATCCACCCTGTTGCAGATCTTGATGTCATCTGTAAACAGGCATACCTTTCCTTTCAGTCCCTCTGCAATGTCACTAATGAAGACATTGAACAGGACCAGTCCTAGTACTGATCCCTGTGCTACCCAGCTGGTCACCCCCCCTCCACAGATTGTACCACCACCCTCTGTCTCCTGTCTGTTAACCAGTTCCTAACCCAGTTCACCACCATAGAAACATAGAATTTGACGGCAGATAAGGACCGCTTGGCCCACCCAGTCTGCCCATTTCCCTACCTACTGGATAAGCTGCAGATCCTAGTTAACCAGCAGCCTACTTCTTCCTACCCCAACCCCCCAGAATTGCCTTATGACTATCCCATGCATGCTTGAATTCCCCCACTGATTTTGACTCCACAACCTCCTCCGGAAGGCCGTTCCATGCATCCACAACCCTCTCTGTGAAAAAATACTTCCTTAAATTACCTCTGAGCCGCCCCCTCTATCTTCAAATTGTACCTCTTGTTCTTGCACACCTCTTTTTTGAAAGATGCTACCCTCTTGGACTTTGTTGATTCCCTTGAGGTACTTGAAAGTTTCTATCATGTCCCCCCTCTCCCTCCTTTCCTCGAGGCTATACATATTAAGCTCCTTAAGTCTCTCTTCCTCTGACTTCGGTGCAGACCCTGCACCATTTTAGTTGCCCTCCTCTGGACAGCTTCCATCCTGTCTATGTCTTTGTGGAGATTGGGTCTCCAGAACTGCACACAGTACTCCAGATGGGGTCTCACCAGCTGTCTGTACAGAGGGATAATAACTTCCTGTTTTCTACTGGTGATGCCTCTCCCTATGCATCCCAGTATCCCCCCAGCCCTCCTTGCTGCCCTCTCACATTGCTTGCCCATCTTTAGGTCATCTGATATGACTACCCCCAGGTCCCTTTCCATTCTTCTTGTTGTTAGTATCTCACCCCCCATTGTGTACTCTTCCCCTGGGTTTTCGTTTCCCAGGTGCATTACCTTGCACTTCTTAGCATTGAATCTAAGCTGCCATACATTTGACCATTCCTCTAACCTTGCCAAGTCCCTTCTCATCCTTTCCACCCCACCCTGTGCATCAACTCTGTTGCAGATCTTAGTGTCATCTGCAAAGAGACATGCTTTTCCTTCCAGTCCTTCTGCAATGTCGCTTATAAAGACATTGAAGAGGACCGGTCCTAATACTGAACCCTGCGGTACCCCACTAGTAGCCCTCCTTTCTTCTGAGTGGACTCCATGTACTATAACTCTCTGTGTCCTATTCTCCAGCCAATTCTTTACCCAGGCTGTCATCTTGGGACCCACTCCCAGGCTGGCTAACTTGTATATTAATCTTTTGTGTGGGACTGTGTCAAATGCCTTGCTAAAGTCTAGGTAGGCCATGTCCACAGCCCTCCCTGATCTACTACTTTGGTCACCCAGTCAAAGAAATCTATCAGATTCGTCTGGCATGACCTTCCCGCTGTGAATCCATGCTGCCTAGGGTCCTGTGCCCCTCTGGCCTCTAGATACTCGACAATTCTTTCCTTTAGAAGTGATTCCATCATTTTCCCTATCACTGAGGTTAAACTAACAGGTCTGTAGTTTCCTGCTTCTGCCTTGCTCCCACTTTTGTGAAGGGGAATCACATCTGCCCTCCTCCAGTCCTCGGGTACCACCCCATCCTCCCATGATTTGTTAAAAAGGGTAGTCAGTGGTGTCACTATGGTGTCACCATGTCCCCATTCCCAGACTACCCATCTTGTTAATCAGCCTTCTGTGTGGGACAGTGTTGAAGGCTTTGCTGAAATCTAGGCAGACGACGTCTGCTGCCCCTCCCTGATTTACTTCCCTAGTCACCCAATTGAAAAACATCTACCAGATTCGTTTGCCACAACCTTCCTGCTGTGAATCCATGTTGCCTCAGAGCCTGAGCACCACTGGATTCCAGGTGTGCCACTGTCCTTTCTTTCAGCAGTGTCTCCATGATGTTTCCCACCACTGAGGTGAGGCTGACTGGCCTGTAGTTCCCCGCCTCCTCCCTACTGCCACTTTTGTGCAGTGGGACTACATGTGCCCTCCTCCAGTCCTCTGGAACCACACCCATATAGGCACTGTAACCTCTGGCTTCTGCTTCCATTTTGGGCCTATACCACTTCTGCCTGAATTTCCAGGGATCTTAGGCTCTTTGGAGCCAATCAGCTGGAGTCAGCATGGACATGCAGCTGGTACTTTGTACCACAGACATGTCGACTGGGTCAAGTTCCAACCCGGCTTCCAGGCACCACCCACTTCAGCGTCCAGTGCCTCCTCTCCATCAGTGTCCTCTTCTGAAACCACGGAATCCTCCTTCACACATCCGCGGCCTCTAAGCATGCTCTGTACCAGAGATTGCCAGTCAGTAGACATTGGCAGTACTGCCACCCAGAATACCATGTTCTTTGTAGCTGGGACTTCTTGGAGCTTTCAGCAATACCACCTGTGTCATCCCTTCCTGGCCCAGAGCCTTTGAGGAATGTTCCAGGACATTTTGGAGACATCCCTTCACACTCCATCCAGCCCCAAGGGAAGTCCAACAATGATATTGCGCACCCACGGGCTCTGCAGTTAGTGTCTCACCCCACCTATGGGACTAAGGTACAGTAATGGAGACTCCAGCAGGGCCTTGTCACCTGGTTCATGACTGACCTCCTGAAGCTGACACTGCTCAGGCAGATGTTTTAGCATGAGGGTATTTACCTCTGTTTGCACCATGATGTGCATTGCTGCATGTCAAGCAGCTTACAGCAAGGTCACCTTCTAAGTCCTGGCACTCCCCGTCCCATTCATAGTTGTCTCTTTGAGAGCAGCCCCCTCTGCCTCACACATCCTCTTCCTCACAGGGCTGCCATTGGCAGCTCCTCCCACCAGTCTCACTTTGGTAGGTATTAATTCCTCGGGCACGAGTGCCCCACTGACGTCTTAGCCCCTGATGTTTTTGGCCCTTGTTTTCCGTGGGTCGTCAGTCAGGTGGCTACACTGGTCCCACGTCATCCAGTGCTGGCTGGGGGCTTCCAGGGGCACTCCCTGCTCCCTCGACATCTGCCTCAGCCCTAGTGCCCTGGCTCTCTCCTGTGTCAGCCGGGGAAGTTTATTGGTTGTACTCCCCCTCTCTGACAATGACCAAGACAGATGAGATGAACCGCAGGCCTTAGCCTGCTAGACTACCTTACCTGGCCCCTGTGCCCCATCAGCCGGTGC
Organism: Neoceratodus forsteri; assembly: GCA_016271365.2. NCBI lineage: Eukaryota > Metazoa > Chordata > Ceratodontiformes > Ceratodontidae > Neoceratodus > Neoceratodus forsteri. Next base: position 197,322,293 of record CM057458.1, read on the forward strand.
AGCCAGGTGCCCCAACACCAGTCATGGCAGATTTCCAAGCCATGCTTTCCTCTCTCTGGGACTTTATTGAAGCTTGGCTTGCCTGCTCCCAAGGGTTGATGCCAGAAGGTCCTATGGTGCCTGCCCCCACACCCCCCCCATGGGTCCACGACATGCACCTTGGGATCCAGTGCCCTCCCACCCCCCTCAGGATCCAGGGGATAAGGGGATAAGGATGAGTATCACCTGGATCTCCTTCTCCCTGACAAGGAGGACGAGGAAGATACTGGAGATGAAGAAGGGTGTACATTCTCCCGGTCCACCTCTACAGTGTTATCTGATAGGGAGAAGGCCCCCAAGTATATACCATGCCCCCCACCCCGATGACCCTTCTTTTGTCTCTGTTCTGAGACAGTTACAGGTAGCCATGGGGTTCAACATCGAGGAGCAGGATCCTGTCCGGCACCATTTGTCCAACTACCTTGGCCTACTGGACACTCCTCCTCTGGTCATTCCTCCACTGTTATAACCCTTTGAAGGTGCAACAATGGCCGCTTGGCATCAGTCTAGCTTAGTCCTTGCCATGTCTCAGAAGGCAGACAGGCTCCCACGGGGAAGCCTTTCTTCGCCAAACAGCCTTAAGCAGACTCCATGGTAATTTATGCTTCCCATGACCATACCAAGAGGCCCAAACACCTCTGCTTCCTCTCACCGGCCAAGGAGTTCTGGAGGTTGGATCGCATTGGCAAGTGCACCTTTGCTTCTGCCACTCTGACAATGAGGGTCTTATTGTCACTTGTTAAGGAGCAAAAGAAGGCTGCAGCCCTTAGGAGCTCCTAGATGAGATTGTACGATATCAGGTTTCCACCTTCGAGCAATTATTTATCCAGCTTTTTTTTTTTTTTAAAATAATCTTGTTCCTACTTGTTATTATATCCTCTGGTAGCCTACTCCAGATGTTAACAACCCTCCCTGTGAAAAAATACTTTCTCCTATCACTCCTAAATCTCCCACCTCTCAATCTCAATGAATGGCCTCTTGTAATAGATACTGAACCTGTAGCCCTAATTTTGATGTCTTCTACTAAAGTATGATCACTCAGTATGTCATGTTGAAGCAGTAAGTCACCCCTTTTTCTTCTTTCCTCAAGCGTGTACAGTCTGCGTTTTTTTGATTCTCGCTGGGTACTGTAAATCATTAACTTCAGCTACCATTTTTATCATCCTTCTCTGAACTTTTTCTGTTCTTTTGGTATCACCTATTCTATAAGGGTTCCATAACTGGCTACAGAAATCAAGGTGCGGCCTGACGTAGGATCTGTATAGCGGCATAAGGATCTCCGAGCTGTGACTTTTAATATTCCTTTTTATGGCAAACACCACCTTATTTGCTTTTGCCACCACACTAGTGTGCTGATCCTTAAAACTTAAGTCCTTGTCAGTCAGTACCCCCAAATCCCTTTCTGTGTTCATGGCATTTTGTGTTGAGTTAATTTATATGCACTGATTTGATTTGTTGTTTTTACCCATATGGATAATGCAGCATTTTTGTGTGTTAAATGACATACCTCATTTGAAAGCCCATTCTGTGATTGTATTTAAATCCGATTGCATAGTCCTAACCTCCTCAGTTGTCTCACATGGACCCCCTAATTTGGTGTCATCAGCGCATTTTGATAGTTTATTTGTGATATTATTACTTAAATCATCTATGAACAACTGAAATAGCATTGGGCCTGAAACTGAGCCCTGGGGCACACCACTGGTGACATATCCTACCCCAGATAGAAATCCGTTGACAGCCATTCTCGGTGTTCTACCATTCATCCAGCTTCCTACCCATTTGATTGAGTATGCATTAATTCTTAGGATGGTTAATTTTTTAATGATTGCTCAGTGTGGTACAGTATTGAATGCTCTTTTGAAATGCAGTAGCACTACGTCTGCAGGATGCCCTTCATCTAGAATTTTCCTTATATGTTCATAGAAACGTATTAGATTAGAAATTCGTGGACGTCCTGAAGAGGAGCTGTGGATATTTTAGAAGGGGTGAATGCTGCCACATCTCCCGGAGAAAGAGAGCAGGGTTCACAAAGCGTTTTAATGTTTTATCACAGTTTGTATCACCTTTCTTAGAGGCAGTACACCTGCTAACACTGTTAAAGCCCTGCTTGCAAATCCAGAAGCAGGAAGAGAAGCTGTGTTGTTCAGAACAGTATTGTTTCGAACTACAGGCCTGGAGGGGCTGATTTTTTTTTTTTCAGTTGTGGGAAGGGTACTATTACAAACAGCATGCTAGAGCCATGTATGAGTGGCTTTCGCCCGTTTTGCTCTGAAATTTAAATTCTAGGATCGTGGATATGTTGTTCATCCACACTTATTAGCATGTCCCTGGCCCCTTTAAGAATCGTCGGAAGGTCTTAAGGCTGGCTCCTCCCACCCACCCGGGTGGTATAGCCCTCTGCTCTGCCCCATGATGTCAGATCTTCCTTTCCGCTGGAAGATTCAGATTGCCTTCTCTTTGCTCTCACTTTTTGTAGGCCCTAGCTTCAAAACCTTAGGTTATTCTGAAACTTCATCTCGTTCGAGTTAACGACGGTGATTCTCATCGTTCCATGATGGAAGATAAATCTTCCCTCGGATTTCACCTGTGCACATGCGGCCAAAAAATGTTACGCACTGATCTGCATACTGCGTGCGTTTACTGTCTGGGTGTCGGCCATAACACCATGACTAGTGAGATGTGTCTTGCTTTTCACCTGGACAGCCTCAACAGTCGTCTCACATGCCTCAAATTGGGCAGGTCCAAAAAATGGAATCCTCTGGTGAAATCTAAAGAGGCCTGGTGAGCGGTCTCCCCGGCTGCGGGATCCACCGAACAGCTGAAATGAATTCAGGCCTTCGAAGAAGAAGTGGCGCAGGCCGCAGAGTCTTCCTCTCAGTCATTTTTCATTCCTCTCAACATGGGCTCTATCTTTTCAGGTTCCTTTCGAGAGTTGTGCCAGTCTCTCCCCACTAAGGGCGAGGGACCTACGGGCTCTCACTCCTCTCGGTCCTGTAAGAGGGATAAGGATCCGAATCAGTCTTCATCTCGGCAAAGATGCTCTTGGGATCATGAGTGATCTCGGTCCCAGGAGCCAGCAGTATTGAGTTAGGTTGAAATTGCCTCCTCGGCCGCTGGCTTCTCAGCCTTGCTGTCTGGCCAGTTGAACAAGGTCTCAATCGACGAGGTTGAGATCGTTCTTGATCCCATTGACCCATTGTCACCGGTTCCGGTCGATGACTCTCTCAGTAGGACCCTGGTCCTGTCTTTTCCCAATGAGGAGACCCAGCCATCTGAGGATTCCATCGAGGAACTGGTCCCTGATCCCAGGAAGTCACCGGTCCCACTGGTGTTTCCCGAGCAACCGACTTGGCCAGTCCGATCGAGGTAGAGATCTCAGACCCTCTTGACCAACAGGCCAAGGAAGACGCACAAGCGCTCCAAAAAGAGGTGACGCCATCGGTCGTCCTCGTCCTCCTTGGATGAGGAGAGGCTTCAGCGGGAGCTCTGCCGATGCTACAAGGATCTGATGTAGTAGCAGCCGATCCTGTCCGGGCAGAAGCCGACCATGGTCTCTACTCCAGTCATTACTTGGCTTTCTCCTCTTAGGCCGAAGCAGACTCCTTTGGAACTGGTGAAATTGGTTCCCCTACCTGAGGAGCCAGCTAAACCTGTTCTGGTTCTACCGATATCGATCTCTCCACCGATCGTGGTGGAGCCACCGCCTAAACAGCCTTTGGGAGGGGCTATTACGAAGGAAGCTCGGTCAACCCCAGGTCTTCCTCACTGGATCTCAGTCACCCTCATGCCTGATCGCCCTAGGCACATTGAGGGTGACCTTGGCAGCCGACCGTTATATCCAGATACCTTAGATTCAGACGGCACTGACCTTCACTCTCACCCACAGGATGATGAGTCGGATGGTGATCTGTCGATGGAGGAAGGCCCTTCATCCTTTCAAGGGATTCTCTGCCTTATCTCCGAATCCATGGGGATGTCCCTGGAACCAATCCAAAAACAGGTGGAGTACCCTCTCACTGACATTGTCAAGAGCGGGGATACCCCGTCGGAAGCCTTTCCTGTGGACGAAACCAATGTTGACCTGGCCTTGGAGCTTTGGCAGCATCCTACCTCCTGCCCAGCACCATCTGCTCAGATGACCCGCAAGTACGCAGTGCCCATTGGGTCCCTCTCAGGATTCACAGAACATCCCTCGGCTGAGAGCCTTGTGACCACTTCTGTGTTCAGACGTACAGGCAGTTCTGCCAACACAGATAGACCCCCAGACAAGGAGTCCAAGAAACTGGACCACTCTGCCAGGAAGGTCTATGCGGCCTCTTCTTTAGGCCTCCTTCAGGCAAGCTTGGCCATCATCATGGCACGCTTCTCCCATGCCCTTCTAGGGTCCTTGGATGAAGTTCTCCCACATCTCCCTGCCGACCTTCAGACTACGATCAAGCAGGTCCGTGACCAAGGCCGTGCCGTTGCCAAGTAGCAGTTTCAGATGACTCTGGACATTGGGGACTTGTGCGACTGTTTGGTGGCAGCCGTGGTTGCCTCACGCCGCAGGGCTTGGCTGAGGCGTTCCACCTTCACAGCGGATACCCAGCACAACCTTGCTGATGTTCCTTTCCTGGCCACCAATCTCTTCAGTCCAGGTGTTGATGGTCACCTTTAACAAATTGCACAGTCCAGTGACACCTTGGACTCTGCTACTTCTGCTCAAAGCGCTTCTGGCCCTAAGAAGCAGCAGCAGCAGAAGAAGAAGAAGAAGTCTTTTTGGCATTCTGCTTCTGTGGCCTAGCTGTCCTCCTTTCATGGAGTACAGCATCAGCAGGCACAAACTTGGCACCTCCAGCCCAAGCCCAGACCTCCCCAGGCCTGCAGGGGAGGTCGGGATTCAGGCCCTGGACCTTCTTCCTCCAAGCCTGCCTAGTGACGGGATTGGGGTGGCCACCCCTATTCCCGTCACGCCAGCTCTGGGTCCTCCCATGTGGGGTCGGCTCCACCACTTCCACCTGGTCCGCTGTTACCACGGATAGGTGGGTCTTAGAAGTGGTCAGCCAGGGTCTGCCTCTAGAATTTGAGCAGTACCCACCCAGCCGAGCCCACGCCCCATGGGAGGAGAGAGTATCAGCCAACACTCAGTCATTCTGAGAGATGACGTAGCCCAGCTCCTCCTCAAGGAGGCAGTGGTCCGAGTGGCAGGTCCTCCAGTCAACCCAGGGTTCATTTCTAGGTACTTCCTGGTCCTGAAGCAGCCGGGGGGGGGGGGGCTGGTGCCCCATTCTAGATCTGCATGACCTGAATCAGTATCTCGGGCCGCGCACCTTTCGGATGGTAACTCTGTCCCAGATCATACCATCTCTGGAACAAAACATGTGGTTCTGCTCACTGAATCTTCAGGACGCTTTCTTTCACATCCCAGTCTGTCCATCTCACCAGCAGTTCCTCCACTTCAGAGCAGAGGGAACCCTGTACGAGTTCCGAACCATGCCATTTGGCCTGTCATCGGTCCCATGGGTTTTCACCAAATGCATTGTAGTGGTAGCAGCCCACCTTAGGTGTCAAGGGGTCAGGGTTTACCCTTACCTCGATGATTGGCTCTTAGATGGTTCCACCCAGCAAGAGGTGGAGAGGTCCAGGGACCTGGCCTTCCAGACCTGCTCTCAACTTGGCCTCCTTATCAACAAGACCAAGTCAGAGCTCGTGCCTTCTCAGGTGATGTGCTTCACTGGGGCAGAGCTCGACCCTTGCCAAGCCAGAGCTTGGCTCCCAGCGGACAAGGTGGAGGTTCTCTCCTCCTTTGCCCAGTCTTTTCTGGTTGGGTAATTGTGCTCTGACTGGGACTTTTTGCGCCTTCTGGGTTACATGGCAGCCTGCACCACTGTGGTCTGTTGGGCCAGGTGGCATAGGCACCCCTTCAATGGGAGCTGGCCACCAAGTGGACTCAGCACCTAGGTCATTTCAACCAGCTGATCACTGTGACCCAGAAGATGTGTGATGCTCTCCAGTCCTAGACCAGTTGCAGGAAGGGATCCCATTTGTCCGCTCTGATACGACGGTCGTTCTCACAACTGATGCTTCTCTCATGGGCTGGGGAGCCCACATCGGGGACAACAGGGCCCATGGGTTCTGGACCCCGAGGAGTCCCGTTACCACATCAACCTGTTGGAGCTCAGAGTGGTCAGACTGGCACTGACAGCATTCGCTCAGCAGCTTAGGGGTCAAGTGGTTCAAGTCCAGATGGACAGCACTATGACCATGTACTACCTCAACAAGCAGGGCAGAACGCACTCCAGGCTGCTGTGCAGGGAAACGTTCCACATCTGGACACTCGTGAGCCGACTGGAGGTAGATCTCCTAGCCATCCATGTGGCAGGAGCCTCAAATCAACTGGCGGATGCCCTCAGCCGTATAGTAGAGACATCCCACGAGCAGTCTCTCCATCCGGAAGTAGCTTACATCTTGTTCTCCCACTGGGGCAAACCAGTGATGGACCTGTTGGCCTCCAGGGAAAACACCAAGCTGAGACTGTTTCATGCCCGCTCCCCCAGTGGGGATCATTGCAGGGGGATGCATTCTCAAGGCCATGGACCCCAGGCCTCTTCTGTGCCTTCCCTCCATTTCTCTTGATTCACAGGGTGCTTCTCAAGATGAGGGGGGACAAGGCACAGGTGATCTTGGTAGCCCCAGACTGGCCACGCCAGTTCTGGTATCCAGATCTCCTCAGCTTCAGCAGCAGACTTCCAAGACATCTTCCAGCAAGCCTGGACCTGATCTCTGTCAGTCAGGGGAAGGTACTCCATCCGGACCTACAGTCCCTGCACCTGACAGCCTGGTACCTGAGTGGCTAGAGTTCCAGGCTTTGGGTCTCTCCGAGGATGTACTCGCAGTAGTGGAAGCATCCAGAAAGGAGTCGACCAGAAAGTGCTGTGCCTTCAAATAGAAAATATTTTCCATTGGGTGTTAGGGCAAGGGCCTGGACCCTCTGTCCTGTACCATGGCTGGCATTTTAGACTGCCTTTGGTCTCTGTCCAAAGGGGGTCTTCGGTCTTCGACCCTTAAGGTGCACCTGGCAGCCATCTCTGCTTACCGTGCGTGGGCCGGTCACCAGACGGTGGCACAAGAGAAGGTGGTCTGGTGCTTTTTCAAAGGCCTTGATCACATATCCCCTCCAGTGCATGAAACTCCACCTCCGTGGGATTTACTGCTGGTCTTGGCAAAGCTCATGGGCAAGCCATTTGAACTGATGCACAAGTGTGAGATGTCACACTTGCTATGGAAGACGGCCTTCCTGGTGGCTATAACATCTGCTAGGACAACAGGGGAGTTCCAGTCGCTCTCGGTGGACTCCCCTTATCTGGTCTTCCACAGGGACAAGATTGTCCTGCACCCCCACCTGAAATTCCTCCCAAAGGTGGTGTCAGAGTTTTACCTGAACCAGGTGTTGACTCTGCCTGAGTTCTACCCGAACTACACTTCGGATGCTGAGTACAGGCTCCATACTCTAGACCTGAGATGAGCTGTCTCCTATTATAAGGAGAGGATGGTGGAAATTTGGGGCAAGGTTCACCAGCTGTTTGTCACCTACACTGAAGCCACCTCTGGCAGACCTGCAGCAAAACGGATGATCACAAGATGGATTACATCTTGTATTGATCTTTGCTATAGGTTGGTGGGCAAGGAGCCTCCCAGAGGGATAAACACTCATTCTACCCACCATGCTGCTGCGTCTGTGGCTGCTTCCAGGGACATCCCTATCCAGGAAATCTGTCGGGCTGCCACCTGGAAGACAGCAAACACCTTCATCACCCATTACCACATCACCCTTGAGTCACGCCAGGATGCTGGTTTTGGGGCCTCAGTTCTCCAGTCTCTGGTCCCAAAGTAGGGGGTGTGCACCTTGCCTCCCCCTCCTGGATAACTGCTAGGAGTCTGCCAATAAGTGTGCATGAACAACACATCTACGATCCTAGAAAAACAGGTTACTCACCTGTAACAGTAGTTCTAGGAGTTGTACAGTATATGTTGCTCATCCACACAGACCCACTCAACCTCTCCGACTGCGATGCACAAACCTGGCTTCCAATAGGCTAAGATCTGGCATCATGGGATGGAGCCAAGGGCTATACCACCGAGGTGGGTGGGAGCAGCAAGCTTGAAGACCTTACGGTGTTTCTTAAAGGGGAAAGGGACATGCCAGTAAGTGTGGATGAACAACATATACCACTCCTAGAACTACTGTTATAGGTGAATAACCTGTTTTTTTGACAGTGTGGGTGATAACAAGCAAGAGCTGTAACCCCTGAGTCTCTTCCAGGTCCTCAAGCTCCTTAAAATCAAGCCGTGTTGCAAGCAAGAAGAGGAGCTGTAGATATTTTAAAAGGGGTGAATGCTGCCACATCTCCCAGTGATAGGGAGCAGGGTTCACGAAGCATTTTAATGTTTTATTGCAGTTTGTATCACCTATCTTAGAGGCAGTACACCTGCTAACACTGTTGAGCCCTGCTTGCAAATCTGGAAGTAGGAAGAGAAGCTGTGTAGTTCAGGACAGTATTGTTTCGAACTACAGGCTTGGAGGGGTTGATTCTTTTCAGTTGTGGGAAGTGTACTATTGCAAACAATGTGCCAGGGCCACATATGAATGGCCTTTGCCCATTTTGCTCTGTAATATAAATCTTGAGAGTGTGGGTGATAACAAGCAAGAGCTGTGACCCCTGAGTCTTTTCCAGGTCATCAAGCTCCTTAAAATCAAGCCCTGCTGTGAGCAGGGTGCTGGGTGACGCATGTCGAGACACGCACATCGCTGCATGTCAGGTGTGTCCGGTGAGGACAAGGGCATAGGGCAAGAAAACAAGTGCAAAGAATAGGCCAAGTATAACTGTTGTATGAATACTGTTGTAACAACATCTCTACCAACCATGAGGCAGTGCAAAACATGTTACATGTATGTCACGGACACTCCATTATTAGACTTTCAATGTGATTGATGTCTCCTGATTGTCACACTGTGTAAAGAAATAGAGAGGCTGCAAAGCATAACTAATATCCAGTTCGAGATCAGTCTACTCGAGGACTTCATAGATCAAAATGCAGCAAATTTAAGTCGGCCATCAGTAGCAGGATCCCTAGAACATGTGGCTCAAATAAATACACAGAAGCATAATAGCTTAACTACCACAGGGGCCCCAGATTGTCAATCTGAGGAGGGGATGCCAGATTTTCAGCAATGCCCCATTAGAGCTATCAAATAAATATGACTTGTAGGAGGATCTAGAGCCCTAGGAAGCAGCAAATAAGTCACACCACAAGCTCAGCCTGCAAACACTACAAAATATGTTCAGGTCAGCAGGATTCAGGCTCAGAATCGTTTACACACAGCTAAAGATAGTATACATAGAGGGCTAAGAAAAGGGATAGATATTATATCAAAAGGAACTGAGGACATGAACCAAGGTAAACATCAGAGAGATATCCTCGTTATAGGGGACTCATTAACAATGGGTATAGACTCTATTGTGTGCAAAGGTAGAAATGAAACAACTGTTAGCACTCTACCAGGGGCTAATATTTCGGGTATGAAATGAATGCTAAATGGACTGATGGAGACGCTCAGGAAGCCACTTGTAGTTATTCATTTAGGGGTAAATGATATAGGCAGAAGGAACCTCAAAGATATCTATATTGAGAGACTGTGGCCTTGAAAATCAGAAAGAGTGGTTGAGATGTTATAATATCAGGGGTGCTGCCAGTAAGAGGAAGGCACTATAAAAAAAACAGATGTTAGGATGCTTAACAGTTGGCTGCAGGAATGGTGCCAGTTAAAAGGGCAGGGCTTCATTAACAACTGAAACATGTTTGGAGACGAGAGGCTAATGAACCCTGATAGGCTGCACCTAAATAAAATGGGCACCAGAAGGTTGTCCAGAATAAGTTAACGATTCTGTTGCCATCTGTTTAAACCTAAATGGGTGGGGGCAGGGTGGGTACATCAGAGCCCTTAGATAAAGCAAAGACACTGAGAAACCAGACAAATAAGGATACATGGTGGAAAGGCTTGTTGATCAATGCTAGGAGTGTGGTAAACAAGTTTGAGGAACTAAGATTCATATTGGAATCGCAGAATATCAAAATCTCTGCCATAACAGAAACGTGGTAGGAGCTAACCATTCCCGGGAAAAGGCAATAGAGGTTTTAACCTCTTCTCCAAATTAAGAGATAGAAGGAAAGATGGTAGAATAGCTGTATACATTTCAGAAGACAAACAGGCGGAACAAATGTCCATAGTCTCAAACAAGGTTGAGCAAATTTGGATTAAAATAACCCCCCCTAAAATCTTATTGGGGTAGTCTTTAGGCTACCATCAATAGCACAAGAAGATGACATTACCTTACTAAAACACATCCAAGATCTTAATCCAGTTGACAGAATCTTATTTATGGGGGATTACAATTTACCTGGGATTTCCTGGAATACCTTAAAAAGTTCATGTAAAATAGAGAGAGAGTATCTGGACGTCCTTAGTCAGGAAGGACTTGAACAAATAGTTAAACAGAATACAAGGGGGAAAAATATTGGACTTGATCCTTACAAACATTAAGTCAGATATACATAATTGTAAAGTAACAACACCACTGGGGGATAGTGATCATTCAACCGTATCCTTCACCATTAGAGAACTAAATTCTTACCAAACAGGGGACACTACTTTATTAAATTTCCAGAAAGCCAATTTCACTGCTATAAAACAAACTCTTAGATCATGGAAATGTAAGGAAGATTTTCAGGATAAAAACATTGAAGAGATGTGGAACATATTGGAGTCCAAGCTAACAAATTGTATAAAATAGTTTATACCAACCCAAAAAAAAGTCAGAAAGGGAAACGATCTCCCAGCTGGTTAAACAGTTGAAATAAGAAAATGATAAAAAAAGCATAAGCTATTTAGATCTCTCAGGGAAGATAAAAAGGGAGAAGGGAGGATAAGGTTCAGAAATCTTCAGAGGACAGTGAAAAAAGAAATAAAGAAAGCCAAGGCACAATATGAGATTAAGCTAGCTAGAAAAATTAAAGACAACTACAAGTCCTTCTGTGCTTATATTAACAACAGCAAAAAATCAGGAAATACCATCAGTCCTCTATTGCGTCCGGATGGTACAATAGTAAATAACAACAGAGAAATGGAAGAAATTCAAAGTGAATATTTTTTTAATCAGTATTTAGTACAACAAAAAGCCAGGTGACTAAGGGAATATAAAATATAATATTTCTTTGAGTCGTATACAAATAAAGGAAGCAGATATAAGCAGGAGACTTGGTACTTTAAATTCTAACAAGTCCCCGGGACCAGAGGGTTTCCATCCAAGACTGCTTAAAGAACTAGCAGACAAAATAGCTGCTCTCTAGATAAAAGGGAGGTTGTTAATTCCTGTAGAGAGGCAGTTGTGATTCCACTATCTAAAGCCCATCTAGCTACAGGCCTGTAAGCCTGACAGATGCCCTATGTAAAATAGTGGTAGGGATAATTAAGGAATGTATAGTAGGCTTCATAACTAAAGAACAGTTAAATGACAACTCACAGCGTGGGTTCACGAAGGGGAGATCTTGTCAGACCAACACTCTGGAATTTTACAATAAAGTCAGCAAAAGCTTAGACACAGGCACAACAGTAGACAGTCTTTTTAGACTTTACAAAAGCTTTTGAAAAACTGCCTCTTCATGTGCTAATTCAGGTACTAAGATGTACGGGTATACACGAAAATTTAGTTGCTTGGATTTATTCATGGCTTAAAGAAAAGAAACAGTAAGTAGGTGTCGGGGGGGGCTTTATCCAATTGGTCCAGGGTGGCGAGTGGATTTCCACGGGGCTCAGTATTGGGGCCATGCCTCTTTAACATCTACGTGGCATTACTTAAATATGAGCAATACAATGTATGGCTGACCAAGTTTGCTGACCATTGCAGTACTGGGGGTGGAAATTAAACAGCAAGGTGACCATAAGGCTTTGCAGGAGGCTCTTAATTACATACATGAGTGGTGTAGGATTTATAAACTTCCCCTAAACCCAGATAAATGTACAGTGATGCACTTGGGTAGGAAAAACACTGATCAGACTTGCAATCTAGGTAGTACTATACTGAGAACAGTAACAGAGGAGAAAGACCTAGGCATAATTATTACAAATGACTTACAATTTAAGGCCCACTGTAATAATATATGCAAAAAAAAGCCAATGGAGTACTGAATTGTATATTAAGACATATAGCTAGTAGAAACAGAGAAGTTACGGTTCCCTTGTACAGTTCTCTGGTAAGACCCATTCTTGAATACAGAGCCTAGTTATGATCTCCATACCATCAAAATGAAATTCTAATGCTTAAAAAGGTACAGAAGAGAGCTACCCGCTCCATAAAGGGATTGGCAGATAAAAATTATAATACTAGACTGGGAGAACTAAACCCGTTTCCTCTGGAATATAGGAGATGGAAAAAGGGACATGTGCTTGCTGTTCAAAGCATTGACTGATCATGACCTATGGGAGAAGCTGGGACTGGAATTCAGAGACCAACCATTTAATACGAGAGCCCATACACTACAACTTGGGGGGGGGGGGGAGTGCAGAACATGGAAGTGCAAAATGTGGTTCAGTCAAAGGGGTGGTGGCTAAATGGAATATGCTACCTGAAGATGTGGTAGGTAGTCCATCTGTAGAGTCCTTTAAACTAAAACTAGACAAGTTATTCCGATCGGGGTGCTTTTAGTAACATGGCAAACACTGTGGACAAAAGTCTTAATAGCTCAGTGTTGACTTCTGATACCTATGAAATCCATGTTTGAGGTCAGTTGCACTAGTTTTGTTCAGCATGCTGTGAGAGCTGGTCTTTTATGATTGATTCTAAAATTTTACCCGGGAACAGAGGTGAGACTGATGGGCCTGTAATTACTAATGTCTTGTTTAGAGCCTTTTTTATGGATAGATGTTATTCTGGCTACTCTCCAGTCACTTGGGACTTCACACAAGGTTTGTACTGCAAATTGAACAGTCAAGTGGTCATTATTTCCCAGTGGGGGGATTATATCACAATCTTTAATGATAACATTCTCACTACTAAGTACCAGGTCCGATATGTTACTGTCTCTAGTTGGCTTGTTTATATGAAGTCAAGTCGATCTTTATTTCTTAAGCGCCCAAGCCCTGGGGCTCTAGGCACTTTGCAGTGGTACAGGGCAATAAACAAGTACAGCTATAACCAGAATCAATTTAATTAAAACATAAATATAAATCAACATTTAAAAGTTTTTTAACAATGAATAATAAAATCCAGCTCACTGTCTTCTTCAGCTACTTTCAAATGCTAGCCTAAACAGATGTGCCTTCAGGCCGCTTTTAAAGATTTCAATATAGGGGGCCTCCCTTAAGGCACGTGGGAGGCAATTCCATATTGTTGGACCGGCCACCTCGAAAGCATGATCCTCTGCCATTTTTAAATGTGCCCTCTGTACCACCAAATAGCCCTTTGCAGATGACTGCAGGGAGCGCACCAGGCGGGAAAGTGTCAAGAGGTCAGTCAGGTAGCCTGGACCCAATCCATACAGGGCCTTGTAGGTAAGCAAACCTACCTTGAAGACAATCCTCCACCTATGTGGCAGCCAGTGCAGTTCATGCAAAACTGGAGTTGTATGATCTGACCTTGAAAGGCCCGTCAATAACCTGGCTGCAACGTTCTGCACCAGCTGCAGCCAGTGTAGGTTGCCCCCACTGACCCCGAAGTAATATGCTGAATTAAGCTGAGTTCTTGACAGGTTTTTAGAAACATTTCACTTTGTGCAGTATCTGCAGTCTTATTCCCAAGTTATGTCCCCTAAATTGAAATCACCTGCTAATATTATATTATGCGTGCTACTTGCATTAAAAGTTTCTTTTCTTATAGCAGTACTGATTTCTATATCTGAATTTGGTGCCTGGTAACATAGTCCCAAAATAAAGGGTCCTGAATTATATCACCCATGTGGTCCAGTTTCAGAACCAGCTTTGGGCCCAGGCCAAGGAGGCAGCAAAAGCCGTCACAGAGGACCTCCTGAAGCAGTAGCAGTTCCAGAACATTCAGTAAGGGACTTACATCAGCAAGCATCTTCTTCACCTGGCCTACGATGCCGTGGATGTCTCAACCTGGGCAGCTTGTGATGGCATTTGTCTGCGGCGCCATTCTTGGCTAAGGGTGTTGAGTTTTGCCCAGCATGTCCAACAATCTATCATGAGTGCCCCCTTTAGAGAGTACAGACTGTTTGGGGTGAATGTGCAAGACATACTATCAAACCTGCAGGCCTCCAGCCACACCTTACGGTCAGTTCATTCCATGTACTACATTAGCCAGCCTAAAAGTGGCCAGTGCATGCACTTTCAGCACGCTGCCCAAAGACCTAAACCAAGTTCTAAACCTCAGGGCAAACGCAAAGCAGCCGCAGCCATACCTACCCCCACCTCCACCACCGGAAAATCTCCCAGTGGAGGTGGTGCGGCCCCAGACACAAGTACAACCTCAGCCTGACTCCTTGCTTGGGTATGCTCCCCCCCCCCCAAGCAGGGCAGGAGGTGGTAGTTGCCGATCACTTCTCCCTGCACCTGGACAGGTGCCGGGAGATCACCAGAGATGCCTGGGTTTTGCAGCTCATAGAAAACAGCCATACTCTGGCGCTTCTGGAGTGGCCTCCAGAAAACCCTCCAATTCAGTCCTCTTACCTCCAGACCAAATTCCAGTGCTCTGGGAGGAGAGTCATGCCTTGTTGCAAAAGAGGGCCATAGAACCCATCCCAGAGACACAGCAAGGCAGGGGGTTCTACTCTCACTTGTTCCTGGTCCCCAAATGCACAGGAGATCTCAGGCCCATCGTAGACCTCCAAGAACTGAACTTCTTAAGTCAGTACAAGAAGTTTCGGGTGGTCACCCTTCAGGGACTGGAGCCCCTCCTGCATCAGGAAGATGTGATCTGCTCCGTCAATATGAAAGACGCATACCTGTATATCAAGGTATGTGCCTCACACCATCAGTACCTCAGGTTCCTCTTTCAGGGAGTGCACTTCCACTTCCGAGCCTTGCCTTTTTGCTTGTGTGGCCCCACAGGTGTTTACCAAATGCTTGGCACTAATGGCAGCAGCCCTCAGGAGGGAGGTGCTCTGTGTCTTTCCTTACCTGGATGACTGGCTCCTCAACACACAGACAAGGGAACACCTGTTGCAGATTTTAGAATGTACCACCCACCTGTTCCAGAAACTGGGCATCACAGTTAATCTGCCCAAGTCAGTTTTGACTCCCTGTCAGTGCCTCCAGTACATAGGGGGTGGTCCTGGATACGGCTGAAGGTATGGCCTTCCTGCCTTAGGACAGGGTGGACCACTTAGTGGCTCAAGCCCACCTGCTGTACAACAGCTGATATGTCTCAGTTAGAAATGTCTCAGTCAGAACCTTCCTCCAGCTCTTGGGCCCGATGGCTGCAGCTATAGACACAGTGCCTCTAGCCAGACTGCACATGAAGGTACCCCAGTGGACACTGAGGGTCCAGTGAGCTCAACATACCAAAAACGTGGAACAGCAGGTCCTAGTCTCCTCTCTGGTCAAAAAAGGTTTTGCTTTGGTGGATGAAACCAGCAATTTGGCCCAGAGTGGTTCCTTTCCTTATTAGAAACATAGAAACAGAATTTGTCGACAGATGGGGGCCGTACGGTCCATCAAGTCTACCCTTACCTTCCTACCCCCCTACTTAGCTGCCTGCTTGTGTATCCCACAGTGGCTGTCCCATGCCCGCTTGAATTCCCTCACTGTCTTAGCTCCAACCACCTCCTCTGGCAGGCTATTCCATGGTTCCACCGCTTGCTCGGTGAAGAAGAATTTCCTCATATTGCTTCTGAACTTTCCTGCGTTAAGTCAAAGGTCATGCCCTCTAGTCCTGCAATAGTCCTTTACCTGAAAGAGGTTCTGTATGCACACCCTGTTGTTGCCTTTAAGGTATTTGAATGTTTCTATCATGTTTCCACGATTTCTGTGTTGTTCTAGGGAGTATAATTTGTGGTCATCCGGTCTTGCCTCGTACAGTTTCTGATGCAAGCCCTGCACCATCTTTGTTGCTCTTCTCTGTACTGTCTTCAGCCTATCTATATCCTTCCTGAGGTATGGCCTCCAGAACTGGACACAGTACTCCAGGTGAAACCTGACCAGGGACCAATACAGGGCATGATTACTTCAAGCCTTCTGCTCATGATACCCCTCCCTATGCATCCCAGGATACCACTAGCCTTTAATGCTGCCTTTTCACATTGTCTACTGACCTTGAGGTCATACAATATGATCACCCCCTAGGTCTCGCTCCTGTCTGGTAGCCACAAGCTGCTTCCCTCCCACTGAGTACAGTTTCCCTGGGTTATGCTTTCCCAGATGCATAACCTTGCATTTTTTGGCATTTAATTTCAATTGCCAGGTCTTGGGCCACACCTCCAGTTTTCAAAGATCAGCTTCCATGTTTGCTTTCCCTCTGTTGTGTCTGCTCTGTTGCCGATTTTGGTGTCATCTGCAAACAGGCACACCTTTTCCTCCAGTTCATCCACAGTATCACTGATGAGTATGTTGAACAGGATCGGCCCCAGAATTGAGCCCTGCAGGACCCCGCTAGTCAACTTCCCCTCCACAGCCAGAGTGCCATTTACTAATACTCTCTTGAGTTCTCCCACGTAACCAGCGTCTGACCCAGTTTGTAACCTCGGACCCAATTCTCATGTTCTCCAGTTTTTTGACTAGTCTCCTGTGCGGAATGAGGTCAAAAGCTTTGCTGAAGTGCAAGTAAACTACATCCACTGTCCCACCCTTATCCACTGTTTTGGTGACCCAGTTGAAAAAAATCATCCAGGTTTGTCTGGCAGGACCCCGCTGCCATGAAACCGAGTTGATTTTTGTCTAGCTGACTAGTTTACTCCAAAAAAGCTATGATTGTTTCCTTCAGCAGGGACTCCATCAGTTTTCCCACGACTGACAGTAGACTAACCGGATGGTAGTAACCTGGCTGTTCCTTGCTTCCACTCTTGTGGAGTGGTACTGCTGTTGCACTCTTCCAATCCACCGGCACCTGCCCGCTCCTTAATGATTTGTTGAAGAGCACTGCTAAGGAGGCTGCCAGTTCCCTCCCTAGTTCTTTCAGTATTCTTGGGTATATCCCATCTGGCCCCATAGTTTTATCTATCTTAACTTGTCTATTTCCTCTAGGACCCTTTCCTCTGTGAAGGGACCCATATCTTTTCCTTCAGTCGGACACTTCTTTATGCCTATTGTTGGTCCGTTACCATCTGCTTCCTATGTGAAGACTGAGCAGAAGTACTCATTGAGTGCCTCTGCCTTCTCTCCATCTTGCTCTGTGGTTTGTCCGTCTGTTTTTGCGATTCTAACAATGCCCCCTTAGGTCTTACTTTTTTCACGTATGTACCTGTAGAAGGTTTTGTTGCCCTTTTTTTACTTCCTGAGCTATCCTAACCTCTGTTTGAGCCTTTGCATTTCTTACCACTTTCCCTGTCTCTGTTAATTTCTGTTCATATTCCATTTTGTCTGCCTCATTCCCCGACTCCTTGTACTTTCTGAAGGCTATGCGCTTGTCTCTCACCATGGTTGCCACCTCCTTGGAAAACCATAGTAGGTTTTTCCTCCTTTTGTTCTTACTAAGCTGACAGGCACACTGTGATGTGACCATGGTTATTGCATCCTTCAACCTTGTCCAGTACTCCTCAACGCTCCCTTCTGTCAAGTTACTAAGGTTGTCTCTTAGGCAGGCCTTCTTGTTTGTGACGTATGCCACCTGAAGTGAAAGACCTTCAGTTTGGAGTGCGTGGAGTCTATAGTCCTTTCTTACTCTGAACCATACCATGTTATGATCACTGTTGCCCAGGTGGTTCCCTACTTCGACACTTGTAACCCTATCGCTATTTGTGAATATCAGATCTAGAACCACATTACCCCTTGTGGGTGATATCACTAGTTGACTTAGACCTGTTTCCTGTAGTGTGACTAGGAATTCCCTGCTCTTCTGTGATGCCACTGTGTGGGTATTCCAATCTATATCTGGCAGATTGAAATCCCCCACCAGCACCTTGTCACCTTTGCCTGACATCTAGGGGATGGTTTCCAGGATTTCCTTATCCCTGGCTTCCTCCTGATTTGGGGGTCTGTAGATTATTGCTACCCGAATGGGTTTCTGGCTTCTGGACCCTATTGTGATCCATAGATCTTCTGTTTCCCCTAGTGCCTGCTGCATTTCTGTAGCATTGATAGTATCCTTAACTCATTGAGACTTCAGGAGCTCTTTGCGAGTTCCACCACTTGTGGCCTGTATACTTTCAACAGTGCAACCTGGAGCTTTCTGAATAAAATCAAGTCATGACAGCATGCCACAAACAAATGCAGCTATCTCATGAACTGTAAGGGCTACACACAAGTACAAGCAGCAAAGTTGTTCAGCACAAAATGACCTTTCCAATGGTACTATGCAATTAAATATAAGTACTTCCTATTTTTTCCATATTGGTTGAAATAGCAAAAAAAAAATTTTTTTCAATAAAAAGGCAGCAGAAACGAATTTTTGTGGGAAAATATTTAACATATCAACCCCAAATTAAGCATCCATACATTAGATGGAGGTACAAAACTAATTTTGTACTAAAAACTATTTTCTAATTAAGCAATAGTGCTCGACAGGGTGTGGTATATTATGGGATATCATCACGTCTCGGGTGCGGCCATCGAACCGAGAAGTGACGATATCCCATGATATACCACACCCTGGAGTGTTATTATTAAGTATTATGAAGAGGGTCTAAAGTTTTTGCAGTTAAAAAAAAAAAAAAATTTTAAACTCTTGAAAATGCATGTTTTTGGATGTTGGAGGAGTATCTTTTAACAAAATAGTTCCTGGAGAGTTCTTGGCAACAGGTGGCACTGTTGTAAATGGTCTGGATAATCTTTGTCAGGCTGCCAGCACTACTGTGTTTGACACAGTTTTACTGTCGACTTCCTGTTGATTCTTGGTAGTTAGTTGTTTTTGGCACAGTGAATTTTTTTTTTAAACAAATTCAGCGCATGGTTGCCAATGCTTTAGTGTGGTCTGTGTTTTTTTGGGGGGCACTTGAGTGGCGGGATTGATATGTGGCATAAGGAAGCAGGATGATGTCTGCGTGTGTTAGTACCACTTGAGTGTCAGTATTTAGCTTGGTTGTGGTAGTAGAGAAAGTAAGTACTGTAATTTTTTTAAATGCTACTGCATTCGGTAAATGGGTGGCCGAGCGTGCGCCTCTGAAAGGAGCGAGGGAGAGGTAGTAGACTCTCATACAGTAGCGCATTGTTGAAAAGAAGCTGTGTTTTAAAAGCAGGTTGAGTTGTGGCACTAAATTTTGGCAGCAGGATTACAGGGATGTTGACAGGGAAATGAAGAGATGGCAAGTGGATTTTTTTTTATTTTTTGAAGACACACTCGATCATTGTTTCTGGCAGCAGCTTATGTTGTGTTGCTTTCTCTCATGGGCACAGTTGTAAGGAACACTGCTGTGAGAGCAAGGAGGCTGGTGACCGGAGCTTTTTTGAAGCCGTGATGATGTAGCCCGATATCATCACGGCTTCAAAGAGTTCTTGGCCAATCAGAGTTCTGCATTTACGATCCCTAGTTCATAATAAAGAAATAATGCATGACAGGGTGTGTGTCGTGCTGGGATAACACCACACGTGGGGGGGGGGACGAGGCCGCAGGCCGAGTACATCCAATGCCCCAGGCGTGTCGTTATCCCAAATGACACAGACCCTGGAGTGCATTATTCCTATTATACTATGGCTTGTTGTTATCTATCTATATATATATATATATATATATATATGAAATAAAAAAAATATTTTAAAGAATGTTTTTATTAGTGTGGAAAAATATTGTTTCTTAAGAGGAGATGCAAAAAAGAAATCTAGCTGATAGGGGTCATCCATATTGGTTCACATTGCTGAGACTAGACCCGTGGCGTTATGCTGGGATAACACCATGGGTCCAGCCCCAAACTGACCAATCACAGTCCAAGATTCTTTCTTGCCATTGTATAATATGATAAATGTATTTCTTTTATGTTTTATTAAGGTGGCTAGGTGAAGGCTGAGAGACTAATGTCAGCCATACGCATCATACCATACAAAAATGTGAATATCTTCTAAAGTACACATAGTGTAACAGACACAAAGTATCAGCGACAGAGTTGTTCAGCAGAACATTGCCTTTCCAAAGGTGCTATGCAGTTAATTCTACTCACTTCAGTTTGTGAAATATTTAAGTTTTAAGCAGTGATGTCCTCAGGCATCAAAAGTCCTCAGTGGCACAAAATGCAGAACGTCTGGAGGCGTCAAAGACCCCAGGAGTATATTTTCTGCTGCTACCTACAGGCATCTTGGGACCTCAGTGAGTTAACATAAATAGCTACCCCTTCCTCTTTTCCAGTCCTATCTCTCCTAAACAAGTTGTACTCCGAGATAGTCACCTCCCAACCATGATTATTTGTGAACCAGGTTTTGGTCACAGCCACTCAGTCTAGTTCTGCCTCAGCTATTGTGGCAGTGAGGTCAGTTATCTTGTTAGCCAGACTGCACGCACTGAAGCATAGTGCTGGCCACTCTTGCTGTGTCACTTTATTTGTTGTGCCTCCCTTGATCTTATTGTTTTTTCCCTTTGTAGTTTTCCCTGTTCATGGTTCCTCCCTTTCCATTGTGATGGTCAATACCGGAGCCAGAAAGGGTTTTATGTTCCCAGCTATCTGCTTTTGCCATCCTGGAGTGTGTAGATTTGGTGTTAGCTGGAGAGGGAGAGACTACGGGCTCTGTGTGTGCTTCTCCTAGAGCTACTGTTATCTCCCCTCCCGCTAGTTTAACTGTCCTACGTTGACGTCAAATTTCTGGCCCAGCCCCAGCTTCCGACGAAGTGGAACCCCTTTGTCCTTGGGCCATGCGTTGAGCTCACTTATCTCTTTCTCTCTCATTTTCTGCCTGTTCTTCCCCTTTTCCCAAACAGGCAGAATCTCAGAGAATGCAATGCTGGATGAAAATGAAACCAATTTCTCACCGAGTTGTGCAGTGTGCTCCTTAACCTCCTCGACTGACCAGCTAGCAAGGTCAGTGATCCCTAGGTGGACCAGGATGTTTGAGCCCTCTTCTTCCTTTTTAACTATGTTGCCTATTTGGTCAGTGTTCCTCCAAGCAGATGCTCCTGGAAAGCATCTGACCTGCACATCTGCACGTTTGTTTTGCCTCAGGTGGTGGTCCACACCACAAATCATGGAGTCCCCCATGATTATGATTTTTTTCCTGTTAAGGATTTGTTTATGATGTTGTTTTGCTATCCTGTTGCATTTAGCATTCCTTTGGCCCGAGACATCCTCTGTCGTTACGGATGGTATGGACGCAAGAGGTGTGTACATGTTTGCTGTGTTTTGAGTGTTTTGTTGGTTCGGGAGAGTTGCCCGAGCTCTGCTCCCTTTTCCTGCAACCAGTTGCCATCCCCCAGGCCTGGTCGTACTCTGGGGGAGAGGTGTGCTGGTTGGTGTTGGAGATGTGGAGGTGCACTCTTAAAAGAAATGTTTCCCTGTAGGTGGTTACGCAGGATGCTGATCTCACCCCGTGCCTCCTGCAACTGAGCCCTGAGGTGACATATCTCCAAGCATATGTGTCGGCGGCCCTGCGTTCGGGCGACGTGACCATTGAAGAGTGTCCCACAGTGTTGGCAGCCAATGATATCCATGTGAGTGACAGAGGACGGAAAGGTTACATAATTATTCAGATTTAGAGGAAGACAGTCTGTTCCAGATGAACAAAGAGAATCAGGCTTTTTTTTTTTTTTTGTCTTCTAGTCAGGTCAGACAGGAAGTGGGTGGTGACATGCAGAACCTATATAGGAAGAGGACCTGGGAGGAGGAGGTGGGGTGTGAGGGCAGAACCTTTGTTACTCCTTCCTGCTGAAAAAAAATCAGTTTGTTAAGGTCTGCCACTTATTAGCACAACTAGAGACTGGAGGAGAGAAGGTCTCATTCTAACCCCATGTATTCTTCTATATTTTTCTGAAAGAGGGTAACATCTTTCAGAAAAAGAGATGTGCAAGAACAGGGGACACAATTTGAAGATAGAGGGCGAACGGCTCAAGAGCAATGTGAGAAAGTATTTTTTTCACAGAGAGGATGGTGGACACATGGAACAGCCTTCCTGAGGAAGTTGTGGGGTCTAAAACTGTGGGAGAATTCAAAAATGCAAGGGACAGACAAAAGGCAATTTGTGTGGGGGGTAGGAAGAAATAGGCTGTTGGTTAACTAGGATCTGCAGCTTATCCTGTAGTTAGGGAAATGGGCAGACTAAGTGGTCCAAGTGGTCCTAATCTGCCATCAAAGCCTTTATGTTTCTTTGTTCATAACTGTATGCAGTCTGCCTCCTAAGTAGAACTGCCCAGAGAGAAATGGAACTATATACAAATGAGAAAACCTATCATTGCTCAAGACACAAATTCAAACTGGTGCCCTCATCTACTGCAACGTTCCATTAACGTCTCAGATTTCTCATTCCACCTGACAAGTCAGATGCCTGGAGATCTTCCTCTCGACTGTTTGTGCTGATTCCAGTTTAAATAAATATATTTTAGTCTATATTTGAACTGCTGCCTTCATTTATTGCTTAAATTAGTTCTAATTACGTTTTAAAGTTAAATTTATTTAGTCTAGTGGTAAAATTGTATTTTTTCTCGTTTCCTCATGGTTCGGGATAGCCGCTGAGGAACTGGGGTCTTTCTTAGTAATTCCAGCATTTTTTGCCATAGTTTAGCGTCATTTTATCTTGTATTAAATATTTTTTCTGTGTTTAAAACTTGTATTTTGGAACCGAGCGGTCAGTTCTTTTGAACCGATACTCCGGTTTCTGTGAACCGCTGACCTGGTTCAATTTGAAAAATTCTCAGTTCTTTCTGGGATCCTTAACCGGTTCCTGAACCAACCCCAAAAAAAAAAAGAAAGAAAGAAAACCGTTAGTTTGAATACTAATAAGCGGTTACTGGTTTTTCTCCTTGAAATGGAATTACAAGAAAAAAACAAAGAAAAAGACTGTTCCCCAGGTTTTAAAAATTATACTAAGTGTGGGGAAGTGATTGCTAAAGCTGACAAACACGAATTATGTTTAATCTGCTTGGGATCTGAACATTTTTCAGCAGACTGTGCCATTTGTAAATCCTTTCCTCCAGGTTTTAAAAATTATGGAAAAAAGAATGGAAAAGCTGAGGGGAAAAGTGGACAGTGGTCCATCAGGCTCTAACTAGCCATCAAAAACTGCATATGAAACCGCTATATCTACTGTTTCCATCCCTAAGGGTGTTTCTGGCGCTTTGAAAAGGGGAAGTGGTCTGGCTGACTCTCCGGCCCTCTCCAAAAAAATCCAAGAAAACTAAACACTTAGAACCTCAGGTTCCTGCACCTCAAGGGGTTTCTACTGTATCTCACAGCCTACCATCTGCAGAGGAGATTGCTCAGGCTATGAACTTTTTACAGACGTTACAAGGGATCTTGCCTGTTCAGCCGGCTCCTCCAAAGGCTCCTGCCCCAGCTCCTATTCCTGAAACACAGGAGCTTGAATGTGAAGATTATGGTGAGATGGATCCTGAACAGGAAGAGCCCATAGAGCCTGAAATCTCTCCTGAACAGGAGTTCGGTTCTCCTACTCGACCTGAGGTTTTTTCATCTTATTTATCTTTCGTAAGACAAATAGTGGATGCCTTGGATTTGGCTACCACTGAAGTGATTGATGGTGAGGAAGAGGAGGAGGCCGAATATTTAGAGATGATGGGTTTAACACCCACAAAAAAGGTATACCTATCAATTAACAAGTTCTTTAAAAAAAGACTTGTTGAAGATTTTGCAGACTCCTAACTCTGTTCCCCCTATAGATAGGAAGTCTGATAAGAAATACCAGTTGGACAGAGAGGGAGCAGAGTTCTTATACTCCCACCCTGACCATCAAGGGATAGTACAACAGGCAGCCTGTGAAAAGGCGAGGTTCCCTCTCTCTTCCCTCTCTCCTGAGAAGGATTCTAGAAAAATAGACGGTATTTCTAAGAAGGGTTATTTAGCTACCTCCTTGGGTGTGAGGCAGGCTAATTATCAGGCATACACTGCACAGTATCAGAAAATACTGTGGCAATCAGTACTGGCTATGTCAGAGAAGGCCCCCTCTCTGACGAACTGGCAGAGACAGCTAGATTTGGTCTGGAAGCTGCTGAATATCAGTTCCAGATGGCAGTTGATGCCTGCAACAATGCTGCCAGGTGGATGGCTCTGACAGTGGCCCTACGAAGACTGGCATGGCTTAGGGCCACTAATCTCACCCAGGATACCCAGAACAAGGCCATGGATTTTCCTGTGGAGAACAACTCCCTGTTTGGTAAACACACTGAGGATTACATGAAAAAGGTGGATGAATACAAGGCCACCTACAAGAGTAACTTCTCCAGGGACAGGCCTACCCCTTCCTATAGGCCTTATGGAAGGGGAGGCAGGGGAAGGTCCCCTTATGGGGAAGCCGTTCTATCGGTGCCAAGCCGTTTTTCAACAACAGCCCTACCCACAGCAGATTGGGTACTTTAGGTCTAGCGGCAGGAGGGCTTCCAGAAGGGGCTCCCAATCTGTCCAAGCTCAGGCACCCCAAAAACAAAACCCCTGACCAGTTGGTTCAGGTCACCTCCCCAGTGCCAGTAGGGGGCAGGCTCACTCCCTACAGAATTGGATTTCCATCACCACAGACAAGTGGGTTCTGGAGGTGGTAAGTCAGAGTTTGTCCCTATGTTTCAAATCCCTTCCCCTTTTAAATCAAGAATCTTCAAGCTAGCTTCCCTCATGGAGGGCAGACTCTTGCAAAAAGAGGTATAGAAATTGATCCACGTGAAAGCAGTGGAACCTGTACCAGTGCATCCCAGGGGAAGGGGTTTATATTCCCGTTACTATCTGACCAAAAAGGGTCTGAGCAGAGCGATCGAGGAGAGAAGTCGCCTCAGCGGAGATAGGAGCCTGGACTGTTCACTCCAAGGAGGATTCAGCCTGGTAGCACTGCTGTCAAGGAATCCCTGCTTCTGCAGCTGTCAGAGTCTGCCTTCCTCCGTGATTGTTCTCTCTCCCAGTAGTTGAAGATCAGTGAAGCCCAGCAAAAGAGAGCAGCTGCTCTCTGGATCTGAGCAGAGCAATCGAGGAGAGAAATTACCTTAGCGGAGATGGGCTCAAAGACTGTGCACTCCAAGGGGGATTCAGCCAGGTCGAACTGCTGTCAAGGAATCTCTGCTTCTGCACCTGTCGGAGCCTGCCTTCCCTCCGTGATTGGTCTCTTTCCCAGTCGGTGAAGATTAGGAAAGCTCAGCAGACAGTAAGGCTAGGGGCTGGACCACTCTTGGGGTATGCTTCCTAGGGGTGCCCTTTGTGCCTGAGCTGTTGCTTCCAGCTGAGAGCTTCCTATTAGTCGACCACTATTTCAGTAGTGGTACAACAGTAGAAATGCTGATTTACATACAGCAGCTAGGAATTCTGGGTAAGTGTTCCAACTGCTTCTTATGCTGAGAGAGCAGCCGCTGGCTGGGTCTGAGCAGAGTGATCTTCAGGAAGTTCTCACCACAGATGCTTCGAGGTTGGAGTGGTGGGCTCATCTGAGGCCCCACCAAACACGAGGGACATAGTCCAGAATGGAGTCTTCTCTCGATATCAGCATCCTGTAGATGCAAGCAGTCCTTTATGCCCTACACGCCTTGCAGACTCCACGATCCCTATGCGCCAGATGGACAACATCAGTGTAGTCCACTACATCAACAAATGGGGGGGGACTCACTCGTACCCTCTCTGCTGGGAAGCGGTTAGAGTCTGGTACTGGGTTCTAGATCATGGTCTAGAACTGTCGGTCCTCCATGTTCCAGGAGTCCAAAATGTCTTGGCAGATAGGCTAAGCCAGTCTCAGTCCAAGATGCCTGAGTGGGAACTGCTGACCTCTGTCGCAGAAGACCTTTTCCACAGATGGAGTTGTCCAGAGTTGGATCTTTTTGCATCCCCACTCAACACAAAACTGCTGCCTTTTTGCTTGCTCGATCCAGGGCCTGGAAATTTCTGGTGAGATGTGTTGTCCCTCTCTTGGAAAGGGAGGCTTCTGTACACATTTCCTCCCTTTCCCCGCTTTAGAGGATTCTGACCCAGCTCCAGATGGAAGGGGCCAGGATGATCTTCAGCGCCCCCTTCTGGCTTTGTCAGATTTGGTTCCCTTTACTGCAACAGCTGACAGTATACCTCCAGTACCTCTTCCTCTGTGCTCCGGCTTGCTATCCCAGAAGTGGGGCACCCTGGTCCATCTAGATCTCAAATCCCTGCCTCTTCATGCCTGGCTCTTGAGGACATAACCATGACTTGTTTTGGGGTGTCACCCATGGTGGCTGAAGTCCTGGTGGTGGCTAGGAAACCTTCCACTACGGTCACTTATTCTATGAAGTGGAAACGCTTTGCTCTGTGGGCTGCTTTATGTCCGCTGGATCCCTTCTGTTGTCCAGTGAATCACATTCTGGAGTACTCGCTGTCCCTCTCAGACTCTGGTCTGAAATACCCCCCTCTCTTAAGGTGCACATTTCTTCCATCGCTGCCTTCCATGTGTTTATTGATGGATGTACGGTGGCACAACTGGAGGTGTCACGTACATTTCTGAACAGTATTCTTCACTTGATGCCTCCTCTCCACAATTTAGTCCTGCCTTGGGACTTGAATTTTGTATTGGAGAAACTTACTTTGGTTCCTTTTGAGCCAGCCACAACACACAAGCTACCCTTTCTGTCGTGGAAAGCATTGTTTTCAGTTGCTATTTCTTCTGTTTGAGCTACAGGTGCTCATGTGTGAACAGCCTTATTTGATTTCTCACAAAGACAGGGTGTCCTTGCGTACTACCCCTAAGTTTCTTCCTACAATAGTGTCTGAGTTTACCTTAAATTTGTCCATCCACCTACCTATTACCCAAAGCATGCCAGTCCAGGGGAAGCATTGCTCCTCACTTTAGATGTGCATAGAATTTTGCATTACTGTGCACACTGCACGAAGGACTGCAGGAAGTCCTCTCATTTGTTTCTTTCACTCCTGGGAAAGAGGGCATCCCTGTTTCCAAACAGTGCTTGTCCTAATGGTTGACCAACAGTATTACTTTTAGCTACAGGAATTATGGCAAGGACCTTCCTAGCATTGCTCGTAGCCATTTCACCAGAGGCATGGCCACATCTTCAAAGGAATCTCTTGCAGCAGGTCATACACTTGGGTGTCCACGGCAGCTTTCACCAGCAGTGCTGACTGGGGACCTCCCACGATGACATCAGTCCATGCATACATATAAATACATGGGTGGCCACTAGCAGCCTCAGTTCTTTTCCCACCATCGCTCAGCTTACTTCACATGCCGCTTTCGCTGCAAGTGTGTCGACACTATTATTGACGAGGAAAAGTTCACTTTTTTGTTTTCCTTATGTCCAGTTCAGATTCCCTTTTCTGCAAGTGCCGTTGTGGAAGAAAGATCTACCAGTACGATAACCATTTTCTCTGCGTTCATTGCCTGGGAGCTGCCCACAGCGTTCGCTCCTGTTCTCATTGCCAGGAATTCAACCAGGTGACCAAGACAAAGACAAGGCCTCGAGTGACAAAGGTAAGGACCCTCAGATGTCGATGGCTTCCACCTCAGGTCGTGCATCAATGGCCTGGGCCTCACCCACACCAGTGGAAAAAATGCAGATAGTCATAGCAGCTTTGACACAGAGCATTCAAGCCTCCCGCAGTGACCAGGATCCTCCTCCATCGACGAGCACCTGACCGGTGCTTTCGTCATCACACTTCCAAGGCTTTGTCAGTCCTGGATACAACTCAGGCCCCTCTGTTGATGACTTTGACCTTTGTCAATAACCCACCCC
Source organism: Neoceratodus forsteri (assembly GCA_016271365.2). Taxonomy (NCBI): domain Eukaryota; kingdom Metazoa; phylum Chordata; order Ceratodontiformes; family Ceratodontidae; genus Neoceratodus; species Neoceratodus forsteri. The sequence continues at coordinate 197,350,309 of CM057458.1, forward strand.
TCCAGCATGGGACTCAGTCCTTTGTTGACGGACTCTACTTTTTGGCATTCATCGATGTCTCCCTTTTCTAAAAAGGCCCTCTAGCATGGGTCAGGGGTTTGCATCGATGGACTTTCCGTCCTTGCCACTGTAGCCTGTCTCTTACCAGGGCTCATCGGTCCAAGCACCGGGCATTACTACTCAGGCTTCGGGCTTTCGGTTTTACTTGCAGCTCCAGCCCAAGTCCTCCATGATGTTCCCCTCTCACATGGGATTCACGAGGGCTTCTCCTCCTTCCTTCTCAGCCTCGTCGACGGCTCCTGCTGTTGACATAGCCTCAGTGGTCAGAACAGTCTTGGTGGTCATGCAGGCCATGGAACAGCCTCCGCCTCCACCCCTCCTCTCCCTCACCCCCTCCCAGAAAGAGGGTTTGTCATGAGCCTACCCTTCCTCCCTCCTTTCTCACCATGGAAGAGGAGGATCTGAAATATATTGAGGCAGACAAGTAGGATCCAATTGAAGGTGATGGGGTGCGCACCCTTTCCAGCGCCTCTACTTTGTCTTCAATGGGGAAGAATCCCAGGCTCTATACTCCCTGCTGTCCTCCAGATGACCCCAATTTCCAGGACATTTTGACCTAGTTACAACAGGTCATGGGGTTCGCCACCACCGACCCAGCCACTGTGGTAGCACCACTTATCCAGACCTATCAGGAGACAATTTCTGCAGTTGGGCACCAACCTTACACACTCCCTCCCATCACTAAGAAGGTGGATCGCCTTTACCACGCCCCCAACAGACCACCCCTTTTTTGCCACTGCTCCACAAGTGGATTCTGTGGTCATAAATGCTGCACATGATCACATTAAGTGTCCCAAACACTTGAGTTCTCTGTCTCCTGACAGGAAATTGGGCTTGATGGGGAAAAGATTTTATGCTTCATCCACCCTAGCCATGCCTGTCCTGAAGTATATGGGGCATATGCTCAAGTACCAGAACACACTTTGGACTGCTGCCTCTGAATTGGCGACAAAGCATCCCCAGTCCACAGACACTGACCAGTTGCTAGCTACAATTAAGACATGTACTAGTATCTCTCGGCATCTTCTCTGTGCCGGTTACGATGCCATGGATGCGCCTGCTTGTGCCTCAGCAACTGGTATTACCATGCGGCACCATATGTGGCTCTGTGTCTCCGGCTTCACGCCTGATGTGCAGTAGTCCATCTAATTTGCTCCATTTAGCGGGCACATACTTTTTGGCACAGACACCAGAGGCATTCTTAATGATTTGCAAGCCTTATGCATTTTGCTTGCTGCTGGGGGGAGGTAGGAGTTGTGAGTTTGTATCTTTCTTTGTTCCAGGAGGCATTTTTCTGTGAGAATTTTTGCCCTCCCACCCACTTCCGCCTCCATACATTATTAAATGCTTGGTTAGTTGGGAGGAGCACACTGGCTCTGCTCAGGGGTGGGCTGATAGCTAAAGAGCTAACTGTTCCAGGAAGCATTTTGTCTGTGCATTTTTTTTGCTGCTGGGGGAGGTAGGTTTTGTGAGTTTGAATCTTTCTTTGACTGTCCAAGGAGGCAATTTGTCAGATTTTTTGGCCTCCCACCCACCCAGCCTCCACACATTATTAAATGCTTAGTTAGTTGGGAGGAGCATATTGACTCTGCCCAGGGGTGGGCTGTTAGCTAAAGAGCAAGTAAAATCAAAAGGAGGAAGAGCTGCTGATTATATCACGTGAGTTTGGGTCTTTCTTTGTTCCAGGAGACATTATGTCTGTGAGATTTTTTGGCCCCCCCCCCACTCACCCCTGCCTCCACACATTATTAAATGCTTAGTTGGGAGGAGCATATAGGCTCTGCCCCACGGTGGGCTGATAGCTAAAGAGCAAATAAGATCAAAAGGAGGAGTTGCTGCTGATTATATAACGTATGTGGATAATTGTACACTTAAACTGCATGATCTTGGCAATTTCACTGTGTTAGGAATTGGATAAGTTTGACAGTGGCACAGAACAGAAAGGGGCAAGGGCAGTGGAAACATATCAGGGTCATAGGCAAAGAAATTTTGTAAAAGGGAGAGAGAGTGTAAAACACTAAAAGAGGGTAGGAGCAAACTTGAGTATGTAGGGTGGCACAAGGAGTGGCACAGTGCAATGGATGTGGAGCAGCAGTGTTCAGAAGAACTTTCTGGGAACTGTGGTGCTGCCCCATTTGTAGGCACCTCCCAGAGTAGAGGGAGGAGGTTGCCGGGCTTCGAGCACTGTTGGCAGGATTACTGGGGACTTTGGCCCCCACCCAGGGACCACCAGCCAGTGTCACAGAGGGTGCTCGGACGGAGGCCTGGATGGACTACGGTGGGCTCAGGGAGGTTGAGGAAGGTGTAGCTCAAGCTCAAGCACCCCCCCCCACCCAGTACAACTAAAGAACAAATATGATGTTTTCAGGGAGAGGGAGAGCCCTGAAAGGGAACCCCAGGATGTTACCTGGGGTGATGGGCAGACCCACCGGGAGGGGGGGCACAGGGAACAGGGCCAGAAAATCCCAGGGGAGAAGGAAACTTCTCCTAGTGGGGACTCAGTAGTTTGGGTTATGGAGATAGGATCAGGAGGGAGAGGGGAATTTATGTGTCTCCCAGGAGGCACAGCTCTGAGGGAGGGGGAACAGATCCAAAGGGCATGGCTGGACATTGTTGCCCATCTGGGGACAAATAATGTAGCCAAAGAAAGAGCAAGTATTGAGAAGGTTCAGGAGAATTTTAGGGATTTGGGCAGGAGACTGGGGGGTAGCAAACTCTATTACATTCTCAGAGGTGCTACCAGTCAGGGGAAGGAGGGAAGGGGAAGAAACCAGCACAGCCTTCAACCAGTGGTTGAAAGACTGGTGCAGGGAAAACAACTTTGGCTATACTGGGGACTGGGGCACGATCTGGGATGATGCACGCCCGTACAAAAAAGACAGCCTGCATCCTTCTGAGGAGGGTATGTCTTGCCTCAGTGAGAGGTTTACATGCTTCCTTGGCATGCATTGAAACTAGCCATGGGGGGGGGGCTGTCACGAGTGGGGAGATTCAGGCAGCCCACCCTCACAGGTTAGTGCACATATCAAGAAAGACCAGGATGACAAGTTTTGCAGGGCGGGATAGGCTGCACTCAGGACATAACGATATCACCACTAATCAAAGGACCTACAAGCAATCAATAAGGTAATAAAATAGAACATTACAGGAAAAGTAGGATGAAGCAAGGGACAAAACACAAGAAGCAAACAAAAAGATGCCCCTTTTATTTATTTAGTTTTTGTTGACCGGGTAAGTGCACTAGACAAATCCTGCCTATTTTCAGGCACGGCCCGGGGGAGGGGGATACAGATGAATGCCAACTGACCTTGAACCAGAGTGAGCTGTTGGTGGTATTTTTAGTGAATGAGGGAAATTGGACCAGGACACCGGGGAAATTCCCCTACTCTGCTGGCACTCTGTGGCCAGTAGGGGAGCTGGCCTTTGTTGCACGATGGCCATTTCGGCTATGCGTTTGGAGAAGGAGGTTGTGTCTGCTGCTGGCAAGGGAGCTGAGCAGCATGGCGACACGGAGTCTAAACCGACTATTGGTTTTGAGAGTGAAAACAACGAGCTTTTCCATGATGCAGTCTCGTCTACTGAGGCTTTACCTGTTGTGAAGAAGTTTGAAGGGAGTTACTTGACGGCTGAGAAAGCGGAGGCTCCGAGTGGGGTTTTGGATAAAACTTCAGGCTCTGCAGCTTTAAAACCGGCTTTTGTTTCACCACTGGTAACAGAGAATGCGGAAGTGCGTTTGGAGAGAGGCGGCGTGTTGACATTAGAAGAACTACCTAATGCTACAGTTTGCACTATGGGACGGGATCGAGACAGGCGAATTTCTGGATCGAATGTTTTGCTTCAAGGAATCATGGAGGAGGTGGAAATGATGGGAAAACTTTCTCAGCAAGGGCGGTCGATGGAGGAAGAAGCTGCGGTAGTGTCGACTGGCTCTTTACAGAAGAAACAAGAGGTTGTGAGTACTGTGCAGCCAAAGGTGGCGTTTCTGACGATTATATTACAAAAAGAGACTGGGTTTGTTTTCAACCCCACTAGGGTGGGAGTCGGGGGTTTGCAGCCTGATGCCCCTATCACATACCAGACGGAGGCAAATGTACAAACGGGGGTAACAGAGTTTAGTTTTGTTCTCTCTCAAAGTTCTGGTAAGCAACAAAATATTGCCCCTAGTCTGCCTAAGGAGGTTAGTGCAGGTATCCCCGTAACATCTGAAGGGTTGCCTGCTACCCACTTCATTTGGAGGATCACGATGAAAATTGGTCCCCGCAGGGTGCCTTGGTTGCTGCAGGGTGGAAACAATTAGGGAAGGGGGTATGGACTCCGGATTTAACATGGGATTCTTCCCTGGATTTAAACAAATCTTCTCCTGTTTGGAAACCAGGTACAGGGACTGGAACAGCAAGTAACATAGAGAGGGTAGACCTGAATGTTAAAAATAGTGCTATAAATGCAGAGAATTTACCGAAACTGTCTGAACTTCCAACAACAAAACAACAGGTGTTTGAGGGATCTAAGTCTGGGGAAGAGCCTTCTTTTGTCAAACCCCTTATGTCTACTTTATTTTCTCAAAGCAAACGGGAAGCTGCACCCTGACATAATGCTGTTCGGATCAGATATAAAGGGGGGTTAAAAGAAAGACCGGATAGGTATTATGTGGGAAAATCGTTGATAAAAGACTCTGTCCTTTTCCCCAAGAGATGTTTTTGTTTTTATTAACATCTCGGAGGAAGATAACTTTGATGTCAGTTTTCGTTCCCCCTCTTTGCTGGAATTATTTTGGTAACGGTATAATCAGGTGAAATTCTCACCTCTATGGTCCCCCTTTCTGGTTATACCTCTTACAAAACCATTGATCAAACATGTCACAGTAATGTTCAGAAATGAGGGGATGCATGTTGAAGATATTTCCTACTGGCTCTCCCAAAGATGCGAGGTTCAGAGTGACCCTGAGCCTATTTTGGATTCCGAGCATTTCTGGATGGGAGGCTGGAAATTCAAGGTTAAATTAAGGCAGTCTAATTCGGGAGTGAAGCACATCCCTAATTCCTTTTTGTTGGGGAGGGATAGGGGGGTATGTTTTTATAGCGGACAGCCCAGAGCTTGTTATAAATGTGGTTCAAGGACACACCTATCCAGTACATGTGACCAGCCACAATGTGACAATTGTGGTGAAATTGGTCATGTCACAATGCTATGTATTAATTCTACAAAGTGTGATCTCTGTGAAGAACAAAATCACACCTTTCGGAACTGTCCATGGGCAGCACAGAATAAGGTCTGTTGTGGAAATCTGGATTTAATTATCCAAAAGGCGCAAGATGCTAGGGAAAGACAGCAGAGGGAGGGTGGTACCTTAAAGTCCCCTTCTTTGCCCCAGAGCACTGTAGAAACTCATGTGGTGGAAGTTCCCACCCGGCCTCAAGCCTCACATAACATAGCTGTTAAAGAAGTCTCAGAGGGGGTTTCTGACCTTTTGCAACCAGTCTGTTATACAGCCCCAAATGAGGATTCAGTGGCTGACACTGTTCCCCAACCTCCTTTACCTCCCAGAAGATCTTGTAGAAATTTTAAGACGATCCCGCCTCCTGAACCCGAGTCCTTTGAATCAAAAAATTCCTATGCAGCCTTATTTTGGGGTGATTCAGAGATGGATATTGGGGATACAGACTCCCAAAAATCATTACAGGATGCTTTGGTGCCCCCTAGGGATGATTATAAAGAAAAAAAGAAGAAAAGGAGGAAAAAATGAGATGAAGTTTTTCTCAGTTTAAAATAAATGGGTTTTTTATGGGCCTCTTTAAACACATATAGTCTTTTAAATACACAAAAGAGACGTGCTGTGTTTCACTTACTTCATGATCTCCAGATTTCAATTTGTTTCTTGCAGGAAACCTGGATGTTTTCCAGAGAACAAATTGTTTCATTTAAAAAGGATTGGCCATGGGGACCATCTTTTTGGTCTTTTGGGGAAGACAGGGCTGATGGGGTTGTGATTCTTTTTAATTCATATCAGTTGGTTTTGTATAAATTGATTGATTTGGTTCCAGGTAGAGTTCTGATCTTAGACGGGAAATGGAATGCCATTATCTTCAGATTTATTAATATTTATAACCCCCAGACAAAAGCAGCAAGGGTGGCTTGTTTGAAAGGGATTCAACCCTTTTTAGTCACGTCCATACCCATTCTTTGGGTTGGAGATTTCAATTGTAGTATAGGAGCAAAAGAGAGGGGTTCAAACAGAAAGACCTATTGCGATTCCAACTGTTTAAAGGAAATTGTGAAAACTGCAGATTTAGTCTCCTGTGAAGCTTTCAGTACTGACTGCTCTGGTGGTACCTTTTTAAAAGGGGGAAAGGGGTTCACTATTGATTATCTTTTTATTTCTAAAACAATTCCAGCAAGTAATTCAATTAAAATTCCAGTAGAGTTTTCAGATCATGTCATTTTACAGGTAGAAGTAGGAGCTTTTGTAGGACAAGGAATACATGGGAAAAGATGGAAACTGAACACTTCTATCTTACAAGAACAGTTTGTATCGAATTCTATTAGATTAATTCTAAATGCTAGATTATCTGTGGTATTTTTGTACCCAGATATGGGAGTATGGTGGCAAAAACCAAAAAATGATTGCATTTTATGGTTTAAAAAATATGGGATCAGTCAGAGGAACTCTGAGTTTTTTGCCTATTTAAAATTAAGATCTCACTTACAATACTTATTTACGTTGGCAAATTCCTCCAGGCAGGAATTTTCTGCACAGTCGATTAAGTCACAAATGAGGATCTTACAATATGATAGAACAAAAACTTTACAAGTGGTGATAACTAATCATATGAGGAAATCAGTTGTTGGTGATCCGTTTGAGTTGTGTAAATCAATTAAGGATCATTCCTCTTTAAATTTTTAGACCCCGGGGTGGTAGAGTGGACACAGTAGTTTCTATAGGAAATAAGATTACTGCGCACTTTGGGAGCTACATTCCATACATACTCCTACTTTGCAGCGGATAAATCAGTTTTTAGCCCCTCCCCCAGATATGGGCTTAGATCCAGGTACAATGAATACAATTAAAAGACCTTTTTCTCCCTTGGAGATAGATGCTGTAATTAAAACTTTAAAATCCAACGTTTCTCCTGGGTTAGATGGTCTATCTAATTCATTTTATAAAACTTTTCATTCGGAATTGATTCATTGTTTGGCTTTAGTTTTTAATAAATTTTTAGATGGTGACTTGATTCCGAGTTTTTTTTTCAGAAGGTTTACAGATCTATATTTTTAAAACAGGGGATAAGGGGGATTTTCGGAACTGGAGACCAATCACATTGCTAAATTCTGATTATAAAATATTAGCTACTTTGATTAATAATAGATTGAAAGTTGTGACTAATATAGTTTTTTCCCCAGCTCAGCATTGTGGACTTCCAAATAGAAGAATCCAGTCGGTGCTTTGTACTATAAGAGATGTCATTGACCATTTGAACGACCCAGGAGAGTCAGGGTGTTTACTTTCTTTGGACCTGGAGAAGGCCTTTGATAGAGTTAGTCACCCTTTTTTGTTTTTAACTTTAGAATTTTTGGGGGTGCCTGCGGGTTTGCTTAATTTAATAAAAGGGCTGTATGCCTCTGCATTGGTGTATCCAGTAATTAAAGGGGAATTAGGGACAGGTTTTACCATGGCATGTGGAGTACGACAGGGTTGTCCCTTAAGCCCCCTCCTTTATATTTTTTCATTGGAGCCCCTTATCTGAGTAGTGAGTACTACCCCTCAGTGGTCAGGAGTGCATATCCCTTTAACAAATTCTTTTTTAACCATACAGGCATATGCAGATGATGTTTGTCTTTTTTTTAAAGAGGTTACACAAATGGGAGTTTTTTTCCAAGTATTTCAATCATATGCCAAGTTGTCAAATGCCAAAATTAATCTTTCCAAATCCAGAGGTTTATTACTTGGATGTTCCTATCAGAGCCCTGTACAGTACAATACTATAAATGTTTCTACAGATCCCCTTACAATTTTAGGAGTAGTTTTTGGATCCCAAAACCTTCCGGAGGTAAATTGGATTTCTGTATTGGATAAAGTAGAAATGAAAGTGAACAGATGGAAGAAGTTTAGATTTTCAAAATTGAAAAGGATTCAAGTGTTGAAACAATTTATTTTACCATGTTTACAGTACCTAGCAGTTATTTACCCCCTGCCTGCCCATTACGAAACCAGACTTTATAGCATTTGTTTCCAATTGTAATGGGGCAATAGACTAAACCCCGTTAAATGGTGTTTTACTTACCTGGATAGAAATCAAGGAGGTTTAGGAATGGTTGACCCAGTGGTCTTTTGTTTTACATTATTTTTTTCCTTTTCATTAAAACATAGTCTAGGACCTCCAGGGGATCAGGAGAGTTTTTTTTCTCAGATCTCTGTTGAGACGTTACCTAACAGCCTGGTTGCATTGTGCACCTAAATTATCCCCATTTGTCCTTACCGGAATTTTTTAAGCCTGCAGTACGGAAATTATTTAAGTGGCAGGTAACCAAAAACCAGATCACAGGGGGTTCTCCTTGGAAATTATATAAAGAAATTATGACATTGATCTATCCTTTAAAGCCAAGCTTTAAAAATTGTCCTTCAGGACTGATTCCTAATATATTGGAACAACTTAATAACCCCAGGCTACCATTACATATGTAGGAGGTTCAATGGCTTATAATGTATGGGAGACTGAATGTTAGGGGAACAGCTAAATAAAAAGCCAAGGAAGAGAGGACTTGTCCATTTTATTTTTTATTTATTTATTTAAGGAATCAGTTTACAACCTTTGAGCCAGGGGCTCGTTTCCAAAGGTACTTCGTCACATAAAGACATACATTGTGTCCATATAATGAATTTATCCATATAAATGTGTCCATATAATGAATGTGTAAATCAGGAGGAAACCATGGAACATTTTTTTCTGCAATGCTCTTTTCCGTTAAAATTATGGGCTTTTTTGGCCAAGAAATGGGAATTGAATTGGTTGGCAAATTTAAACTATGATATATTAATGATCGGCACCTTTCCCCCAACTTTAAGGAAGTATGAGAAGGGCACTTTGAGAATACTACTTGCATGCTTACAGTTTTGTCTTTGGCAAGTAAGATGTCAACTGGTATTATATCAAAAAAAAATTTCCCTAGAGGGGTTTAATTTGTATGTAATAAATGAATTGAGGAAAATCTGTATTACAGATATGCAATTGTATAATGTAGATAAAGTCAGGAAATGGTGGAAGGGATTTTCACATATTATCAGATATAAATAGAAGGTTAATGTTTCTTTTCCCTGTGTATCTCCCCTTTCCTCTTTATTTAGTTTTTTTTTCGGGATAGATGGGTTCTCTAGGATTAAGACAGGAGATGGAGTAATTTGAAGATGTTTACTTAAGATTTTCCTATGTTTTTTTTCCCTCTGTTTTGTTTTTTTGTTTCTGATGTTTTAGGATGTATATGTATGGTGGTTTCTTTGTTTTTTTTCCCTTTTTTCTGTTTTTACGTGTTTTTTGATTGATTTGTACTTATGTTTCTATTGCAATAAAATCACCCCTACACTTTTCGATAAGTGCCATGGGATCTTTAACATCCACATGAACTGCCACCAATCTAGGCAGATGGGACCTCGGTTTAACGTCTCATCCGAAATACGGCACCTCAGAAGTGCAGCACCCCTCTCGTGCTGCACTACAGTGTCAGTACTGGGATATTAACCGAAGCGCCAGATGTGGGAACTGAACCCACAGCCCTCTGATCTCCCGGCCTCAGAGGTCATGCACACAAATGCCCGCAGTCTGGGGAACAAGATCCCAGACCTGGTGGCTGCAATGACAGAGACTGATCTGGACATAGTGGCGATAACCGAAACATGATACACCAGCAACCACAGCTGGGACACAAGTGTACTGGGTTATGTCCTGTTCAGAAAAGATAGGGAGTGTAAAAAGAGGGGGGGGGGTTGTCCTCTACATCAAAGAAAGCATAAAGGCGACTGAAATTCAAAACAGGCGTAAGCAAATGGAAGAAAGTTTGGGTCACCCTTGAGTCAGGCAGTGGAACAGCCATTCACACAGGGGTCGTTTACAAACCCCCTGGCTCAGGCCGAGGAAATTGACAAGCAGCTGCTAGAAAACATGCATGAAATGGCAGCAAAGGAGGAGGTACTGCTAATGGGAGACTAACATACCGGAGGTAGACTGGTCCATCCCAGCAGGGGCCTCAGCTAGGACACAGGATTTCAAGGACTCCCTTGAGGGGGCTGGCTGGCCTTAGGCAACTAGTTCAGGAACCTACCAGGGACTGGGCAATCCTGGATCTGGTGCTGACCAACGGGGACGGGGTAGCAGATCTTAAGCTGGAAGGTCAGTTAGGGTCCAGCGACCGCAATATGGTGTGGTTCAAAGTGAACACAGGAATCCAGTCAGCCCATACAAAGGCAAGAGTCTTAAACTTTAGAAGGAAGAACTTTACCAGTATGGGACTACAGCTAAAAGAAACTCGGGAGAAGAGGGGGATAGGCAGATACATTGAGGAGAAATGGGCACACATCAAGGAGGCTATAGCAGTGGTAACAAAACTGCATTAGGTCAACAGACAAGAGTAAAAGGAGAAGAAAACCACTTTGTTTTCGAGGTGTAAGGGTGGGAGAAAAAGTAAGGGCCAAGAGGCTAGCCTTCAGGAAGTATAAGGAGACACAAAGGGATGAGGACAAGGAAATGTACCACAAGTGTCTGAGAGAGGTGGGAAAGGCAGTGAGGAGTGTTAAAGCACAGATAGAGGAGAGAATAGCTCAATCGGTTAAAAAAGGAGATAAGACATTCTTCAGGTACATTAATAAGAGAAGGAAGGCAAAGGGGAAGTAACAAAGCTTAGAGGGGCCAGGGGGAGATAGTGGAGGGAAACAAGGAAAAAGCAGCGATCCTGAATGAATATTTCTGTTCAGTCTTCACTGTGGAAGAGGATGGACAGGGCCTGCAGCTGGACTTCAAAGGAGCTAAGGATATGGAGGTAAACACCAGTCCATTCACAGAGGGAGAGAGTCCTAGAAGAACTGGCTGGTGAAGCTAAAGGTGGAAAAAGCCATGGGTCCAGATGGCATACATCCTAGGGTCCTAAAGGAACTGAGGACTGAACTTGTAGCCCTGTTCAGCGAGTCCTTAGACACGGGAGTGGTTCCAGAGGACTGGAGAAGGGCAAATGTCCCTTTTCACAAGAGCAGTAGTAAAGAAGTGGGGAATTACAGGCTAGTTAGTCTGATGTCTGTAGTCAGAAAGATAATGGAGGCACTGCTAAAGGAAAGAATAGTGGAACACCTGGAAGCCAATGGACTGGTAGATCCCAGGCAACATGGCATCTTACTTCGAGAAACAGCTCTTGCAGCAGGTTGCACCATTAGGACTGAAGCCGGCAGGCGCCAGAACCCCACTGAAATTTTCTAGCTAGCAGTATCCAGCAGGGACTGCCCCCGACGTCAGCCCTGCCCCCGATGTCAGGCATCATACAAAAGGGGGCGGTCCCCCAGAATCCCCAGTTCTTTTAACACCGTCAACTCGCCAGCATCGGTCTCACGGACCCGCTCCAGAAAACGACGTCTAGAACTTCCAGCATTTCTCTAATAAATGTCGGCATCTCCAACTCCTTCCTCAGAAGGACACCCCTCTAAGTGCGCCTGCGGCAGACGGATACCTTTCAAGGATCTGCATTCCTCCTGCCTGTGGTGCCTAGGCCCGGAACAAGACACCAAGGCCTGCTTCTTTTGCCAGCAGTTCAATAGTCGCTCCCAGATCCTCCAACAGAAGGCACTTCAGGGGTTCCTCTTGGAAGAAAGATTAAAGACTGTAAAGACCCTGCCTCCAGAGGTGAGTCTACCTCTAAGTCCCGTAAACACCGGGACAAGCACCGGGAGAAGGCCAGGTCCAGATCCCCGAACCGAGCCTCGGACTTGCGCACCAGTTCCGGCTCCACGTGCTCAGACCGCTCTCCCTCCAGGGCTCGCTCTCAGCCTCCTCCCATTAAGGTTAGGACTTCAGGCATCAGATCCCTCAAAAGGGACAGCGTGACAAAGAAGACAGGCCCAGCAAGACTGATCCTTTGCCTGCTCGGACACATGGCTGCGTCCATTGCGATAGTCCCTTTAGCCTGTCTCCACATGCGGGTGACCCAGTGGATGTTACGGGTACAATGGGATCAGAAGCAAGACCATCTGCAGCTCCCAATTCGGATCACAAATACCGTTATCCGGGATTGGCAATGGTGGCTCGAACCAAAGCACCTATCGGTGGGAGTCCCCTTTATTGCGCCATCTCAGATTGTGACACACTCCACAGACACTTCAGGGTCTGGTTGGGGAGCACACCTCGACGGGGTCGGGTCTCAGGGCTCGTGGATGCCCCAGGAAGCTCATCTCCACATAAATATTTTGGAGATGAGGGCAGTCCTTTACGCCTTGCAGGCCTTCCAGTCGGAGATTCCACCAGGTACTTTGCTGTTGCAAACAGACAGTTCCCACCCACCTTCCCCATCCTTCTCTGAGACAGCCATCTTCTGATTCTACACTCATTATCCTTTTGGACGATACCTCAGGCCTCCTTGGTTCCCCTCAGTGCCCTGCTCCGCAAGCTGGTCACCGACTGGGAATTGAAGCCACTAGGGTCCGCCCATGTATTTATACATATGCATGGACTGATGTCATTGTGGGCAGTCTTCAGTCAGCACTGCTTGTGAAAGCTACCGTGACAAGAGCACCCTCTGGTGGACACCCAAGTGTATGACCTGCTGCAAGAGATCCTCTCAAAGATCTACCGTTATGGTAAGTCCTGCTCTCCAGCCCTCCTGCATCTTGGCCGGCCTATCACCGACCCCAGCAACATTGCTGACACCCTAAATAAATTCTTCACTTCATGCGCCGTGCCGCATGGCCCTTCACCCAATACTGCTACCATACCACCACCCCATCACCATAACTACTTCAATTTCTCACCCATGGAACATAGAAACATAGACTTTGATGGCAGATAAGGACCACTTGGCCCACCCAGTCTGCCCATTTCCCTACCTACTGGGTAAGCTGCAGATTCTAGTTAACCAACAGCCTATTTCCTGCAACCCCCCACTATAATTGCCTTATGTCTGTCCCATGCATGTTTGAATTCCTCACTGCTTTAGACCCCACAACCTCTCCAGGAAGGTGGTTCCATGCGTCCACCACTCTCTCCGTGAAAAAGAATTTCCTCACATTACCCCTGAGCCGTCCCCCCTCTAACTTTAAATTGTGCCCCATTGTTCTTACACATCTCTTTTTCTGAAAGATGCTACCCTCCTGGACTTTGTTGATTCCCTTGAGGTACTTAAAAGTTTCTATCATGTCCCCCCCTGTCCCTCCTTTCATCAAGGGTATACATATTAAGCTTGCTCAGTCTCTCTTCATATGGTTTCTGATGTAGACCCTGCACCATTTTAGTTGCCCTCCTCTGGACTGCTTCCATCCTGTCTATGTCCTTGCGTAGATGAGGTCTCCAAAACTGCACGCAGTACTCCAGATGGGGTCTCACCAACTGTCTGTATAGAGGAATAACCACTTCCTTTTTTCACTTGTGATGCCCTCCCTATGCATCCCAGTATCCCCTGGCTTTCCTTACTGACTTCTCACACTTGTATACCCACCTTTAGGTCATCTGATATGACTACACCCAGATCCCTTTCCATTATTGTTGTTGTTAGTACCTCCCCTGCTATTGTGTACTCTTCTCCTGGATTTTATTTCCAGGTGCATTACTTTGCACTTCTTTGCATTGAATCTAAGTTGCCATATGTCTGACCATTCCTCCAACCTTGCCAAGTCCCTTCTCATCCTTTCTACCCTCCTTGTGTATCAACTCTGTTACAGATCTTTGTGTCATCCGCAAAGAGGCATACCTTTCCTTCCAGACCCTCTGCAATGTCACCTATAAAGACGTTAAAGAGGACTGGACCCAGTACTGAGCCCTGAGGTACTCCACTAGTAACCCCCCTTTCTTCAGACTGTGTTCCATTCACTATTACCTTCTGTGTCCTGTTGTGCAGCCAGTTTTCTACCCAGGCTACCACCCTGGGACCCACTCCCAGGCTGGCTAACTTGATTATTAATCTTTTGTGCGAGACTGTGTCAAATGCCTTGCTAAAGTCTAGGTAGGCCATATCCACAGCCCCTCCCTGGTCTATTACTTTGGTCACCCAGTCAAAGAAATCGATTAGATTTGTCTGACATGACCTTCCTGCTGTGAATCCATGCTGCTTTGGGTCCAGTGCCCTGCTGGCCTCTAGGTACTCAACAATTCTTTCTTTCAGAAGTGATTCCATCATTTTCCCCACCACTGAGGTCAAACTAACAGGTCTATAGTTTACTGCATCTGCCTTGCTCCCACTTTTGTGAAGGGGAATCACATCTCACATCTACCCTCCTCCAGTCCTCGGGTACCACCCCATCTTCCCATGATTTGTTAAAAAGTGTGGTTAGTGGTGTCACTAGGTCCTCCCTTAGCTCTTTTAGGATTCTAGGGTGAATCCCGTCAGGCCCCATTGCTTTGTCCACCTTGAGTTTTAGAAGTTCTTTCAGTAACATAGAAACATAGAAGTTGACGGCAGATAAGGACCGCAAGGCCCATCCAGTCTGCCCATTTCTTTTTCTACCTTATAAATGTGCCATCGGCCTTGCTCTGTCAGTGACCCATCTATTCATAGTCATTTGTATTGCTCCCTTATGCCTATCCTGCCTGTTTGAAGCCCTGCACTGTATTCATAGCCACCACTTTGTGGTAAGCCATTCCATGCATCTACCACTTTTCTGTGAAAAAGAATTTCCTCACTTCCCTTAATCGGCCTCCCTCTAATCTCATGCTGTGTCCTCTTGTCCTGCTATTTTTCTTATATTTAAACATGTTGACTCTTTCACCTTGTTTATGCCCTTAAGGTGTTTGAATGCCTCGATCATATCACCTCTCCTCCTTTGCTCAAGGGTATACATATTGAGCTCCGTTAATCTGTCCTCATATGTCTTCTGATGCAGTCCCTGCACCATTTTGGTTGCCCTTCTCTGGACTGCCTCAGTTTGGTTCAATGTCCTTGTGAAGGGTGTGTGTCCTCCAACTGCACGCAGTACTCCAGATGGGGCCTAACTAATGTCTTGTACAGAGGATTATTACCTCCCCCACGACTTGTGATACCCCCACACACCCTAACACCCCCTTAGCCTTACCTACTGCTTTAGAGGTCTGCTTGGATGATTTTAGGTCATCAGTGATGATGATGCCCAAGTCTCTTTCTTCCTTTGTGACAGCTAGCAACTCCCCTCCCAGCCTATAAGTGGCTTCAGGGTTTCTCTTCCCTATGTGCATGATTTTGCACTTCTTTGCATTAAATCCCAGTTGCCACTCTTCTGACCATTCTGCTAGTTTATCCAGATCTCTTCTCATTCTGCCCACCCCATCTGGATCATCTACCCTGTTGCAGATCTTGGTGTCATCTGCAAACAGACAAGCTTTACACCTCTAGTCCATCTGCAAGGTCACTAATGAAGATGTTGAAGAGGACTGGCCCCAGGACTGATCCCTGAGGTACCCCACTTGTGACTTGCATCTCTTCTGACTGTATACCATTTACCACCACTCTCTGTTTTCTGCCTGTCAACCAGTTTGCCACCCAGTTGACCAACTTCTGACCCACCCCGAGCTTACCCAGCTTATTTATCAATCTTCTATGTGGAACAGTGTCAAAAGCTTTGCTGAAGTCAAGGTAGGCGACATCAACTGCTCCCCCTTGGTCCACCACCTGGTTACCCAGTCAAGAAATCTATGAGATTAGTTTGACAGGACCTTCCTTTTGTAAACCCATGCTGTCTTGGATCCTGTGCCCCTATGGATTCCAGGTGTTGCACTATCCTTTCTTAAGGAGTGCCTCCATAATCTTGCCCACTACTGAGGTAAGACTGACTGGTCTGTAGTTCCCGCCTCCTCCCTGCTACCACTCTTGTGGAGCGGGATCACATGAGCCCTTCTCCAGTCTTCTGGGACCCTCCTGTGCTCAGAGACTTACTAAACAATTCTGCTAATGGCTCTGCTAGTTTCTCCTTTAGCTCCTTAAGTACCCTGGGATGTATGCCATCAGGTCCCATTGCCTTATCCACCCTGAGCTTAGCAAGCTCTTGTAGGATCCTTTCTTTTGTGAAGGAGTAGTATGCTCACCTCCCTCCCCGTGTCCATGATGCTGAGCTGTGGCCCTGCCCTACCTTCTCTTCAGTAAATACTGAGCAAAAGTATCTATTTAGGATAGATGCCTTTACAGGGTCCTCCTCCTCACATGCTCCTTTCTCCATTGCTTAGCAATACCCCCTCTGGACTTTCTCCTTCCTCCTAATGTATCTATAGAAAGTCTTGTCACCTTCTTTTACTGTTCGCAAGCAGGTTTCAGTTTGGGACTTTGCCTGCCTTACTGCCTTACCTGCTTCCCTTAGGGCAGTTTGGTATGCCTCTCTATCTTCATCCCGCTTGTGTCCTTTATATTTCCTGAAGGCCAGCCTTTTGGCTCTGACCTTTTCTGCTACTGTATTTGAGAACCAAAGTGGTTTCCTTCTTCTTTTGCACTTCCTTTTCTGTCTAACACAATGGGATGTTGTTTCAAGTATTGCATCTTAATGCTTGCCCACTTTGCCTGTACCCCTCACCTGTGTTTCTTTTGCCAGGCTAGCTTAACTCTGTTGGCCATCTTATCAAAGTCAGCTCCTCTGAAGTCCCATATTTTGCCTTGGAATGGGATGATTTAGATGTAGTAGCCAAATTGAACCATACCATGTGATGGTCACTGGCCCCAGGTGACCTTCTACCTGAGATCTGTGATCCCTTCATTGTTAGTCAGTACTAGATCTAGGATAGCCCTGTCTCCTTGTGGGTTGCTGTACCAGTTGTTTGAGGCCCTCCCCTGCAGGAATCCACTATGAGTCTAGTTCTGGCAGATGTTCCTGCTGGTATTGACCAATCTGTATCCGGCATGTTGAAGTCTCCCATTATCAGAACTCCCCTTTAGCTGTCATGTTTTGTATATCTTCTAACAGTAATGTGTCTATGTCCTCCCTCTGGTCTGGGGCCTGTAGACAACCCCAGTTCTTATGGCTGTCCCATTTCTGTTTCCAGGGTGACCCACAGTTCTTCTGGCTCTTATGTGTATTCTGAATTTCTGTAGCTTTGATATTTTCATTAACATCAGGCCACTCCTCCCCTTTTGCACCCTAGTCTCTTCTGAACAGTACATAGCCAGGTACCGAAGTCTCCTATGTGGTTACTGGTAAACCACGCCTCACTAATTGCTACTATGTCCAGTTTAGCCTCTGACATTATTGCCTGCAGGTCTGGGATCTTATTTCCAGGCTGTGAGCATTGTGTACATGATTTTCCATTGGCCAGATTTTGGTGTGTGTTAGTTGTTGGGTGAAGTTTGGCATTACCCCTGTGCATCGTATGGGAGACAAACCTTTTCTTACCTGATGATGCAAATGAACGGCAAACACGCTGAATTCCTGTTTGACCACTAGCTGAGGGGAGGTGTTTTCCCATTCGACGATGGGTGCTAACCTCTCCCCATTTGCTAGTTTAAATATTCTGCAAAGACGCCAAACTTCTGCCCCAATGCACTGACTCCTCTTTAGTCAGATGCAGTCCATCAAATTTAAGAACTTTCGCTCCCAGAAATGTTGCCAGTTCCCTACAAATCTGTGTCCTTTTCCTGGCACCAGTCCTTGGGCCATGTGTTTAGCTCCCTATCTCCCTTCTCTGACCTTCCGTCCCATCTGCCCCCTCTCCCAGACTGGCAGGATCTCAGAGAAGGAGATGCGGACGAAAGAGATGATAGTTTGTCACCCAGCCTAGTCAGGTGTTCCTTGGTCTCCATAACTGACCGGCTGGCGGGGTCATTAGTCCCTATGTGTACTAGGACATCAAATGTTTTCTCGCTTTGTTTACAATTTAGCAATGGCGGTCAGTGTCTCCATGCTGATGTACCTGGAGACATCTGACCATCACCCTGGTTGGAGATGGGTATCAACTCCTCAATCATGGAGTCTCCTATGATCAGAAGTTTTTTGATTTCTTTGTGCTTGTTTAGTTTTGGTTCCTGATTTGGGTGAGTTTTGTTGTGCTAGCTCCTGTGCCGCAGTGTCCTGCTCTGCAGTGTTTTCTGCCTCTTTTATTTGATTTCAGAGATAGCGGCAGATACCTGTTTGTAGTGTTTATATGGTTTTGGAGGCAATGTGTTGGAGAGCAAAAGTGATGGGGCTCTGATTTGCTCCTCCTAACCACCTGCCAACCTCCTGGCCAACTACCCTCTGCGGTCGAGGTTTTTCTGTTGGATGCTGGGGAAATGGTGGGTGGTTCTTATAATGTATTTCCTCTTCAATATGAAATTTGAGTGCGGCAGTCTCTGCCCATGCTGCCCGAGCTGAGCCCTAAGATCTCCAAAGGCTCAGCATGTAGGGACAGTGTCCTAAATCCTGTAAGACTGTCCTTCTGAAAATTGTTCCACAGTACCTGCAGTTAATGAAATCCATTCCAAATAAGTTGCTGGGTTTGTAACCTAGTCAGAGTAATTAGAAGGAAAAAAAGAGAAAAAAATGCAAGTAATGGTTTTATTAGCTTTGTTTAACTTGTTATAACAAGTTAAATTACTAGTGCCCTGTAAATGAGATCACCTTGTGAGGCCCCACTGATCCGCCTCTTCCTGCTCTGCCACAGGAAATGTCACAACTGTGGTACCTATAAAAGGAGTGTGGGTGGTTGGGATGGGGGTGGGTGGCTGGGCCCTTCCCCTGCCTAAAAGAAGAACCACGGACAAAAGAACAAGGAGGTAAGAGCAGAAACAATCAGTCAACAACAAATGCAGTAACCCTGAAAGCTTATCCTAATGTTAGATAAAACTGTAAAACCTGTAAAGCACCACCTGTAATAATTTCAGAGAAGATATACCCTGTAAGACACTTTGCTCCAGAGAAAAATAAAGCAATAACAGAAGATATACACTAAAAGACAATTTGAATCAGAAGATTACAGCAGTAATCTGTTAGCTTACACACCTGTAGGCACACCTTGTAATAATGCAGAAGAAGGTATACCAGCAACAACAATTTGAATCAGAGAAAAAATAAAGCAATGAAATGTTAGCAACAAACAGTAGCAATCCCTGTGAGTAAAAATAAAACACCACCACACAGTAAATCTGCTTAGCCAAACTAAGTCTTAATCCTTCTCCCTTGCTCTGGTAAGTTTCTCTACTCTGCCTTTCAAGCAGTCTTAGAAGGAAAGAGCTCAGGTGAATCTAGGTGCCATGGCCAGCAAACCAAGTCTTCTACCTCCAAGATATCAACTAACCTGACTTTTTAACCCTTCTTTCTGTTGGAAATTACTGACAGTTTGCCAGCTCCACCCCCACATACACATCTAATCCTTTGGAAGAGCTGTGGGAGGAAAAGCAATTAGCTCCTTCAGTGTGAAAGGAGACTGAAACACCTCTGAGACAACAAACCTTTTCAACAAACAAGAATAAAATAAAACACAGTGTCAAACAGTAATTTTGCTTAGCCCAATGATAAAAGTCACAAAATGTAAGCTCCACCTGTAATACAGTAATTTCAGAGAAGATATACCCTGTAAGAAACACTTTGCTCCAGAGAAAAATAAAGCAGTAACAGAAGATATACCTTGCAAAAGACAATTTGAATCAGAAGATTACAGCAGTAATCTGTTAGCACACACCTGTAGGCGCACCTTGTAATAATGCAGAAGAAGGTATACCAGCAACAACAATTTGAATCAGAGAAAAATAAAGCAATGAAATGTTAGCAACAAACAGTAGCAATCCCTGTGAGTAAAAAATAAAAACACCACCACACAGTAAATCTGCTTAGCCAAACTAAGTCTTAATCCTTCTCCCTTGCTCTGGTAAATTTCTCTACTCTGCCTTTCAAGCAGTCTTAGAAGGAAAGAGCTCAGGTGAAGCTAGGTGCCTTGGCCAGCAAACCAAGTCTTCTTCTTTAAATGGACTGGTATCAACCCCACTATCCAGAGTGCTTCTACTGTTTGGTTTAGGTAACTCCTCCTCTTCTTCTTTTGTGAATACAGAGCAAAAGTATTCATTCATTATCTCTGCCTTTTCACTGTCTCCCTCTGCCCACCTCCCCTCTCCTTTATTAATCTTCCCTATCCCTCTCTTAACCTTTCTATGTTCCCTAATGTACCTATAAAAGGTTTTATCCTCCTTCTTAACTGAGTTGGCTGTCCTTTCCTCGGTTTGGGCCTTTGCTTTTCTGACTGCCTTCCCCACTTCTTTCTGCTTTAATTGATACAGTTCCTGTCGTGCTCCGTCTGTGATTCCTTATACTTTTTGAATGCAGCCTTTTCTCCTTAACCTTCCCTGACACTTCTTTTGGAGAGCCACAGTGGTTTTATTCGCTTTGTTTTCTTTATTTGTTTCACACAAAGGCTTGTTGCCTCCATGATGGCAGTTTGAATTTTCTCCATTGTTCTTCCACCCCTCCTTTCTGGCCATTTGCTAATGCATTTCTCAGGTATTCACTTATGCCAAAGTCAGCCCTTCTAAAGTCCAGTATCCTTGTATTTGTATGGCTTGTCTCCATGGTTGTGTTTATTGTGAAGCACACTGTGCAGTGGTCGCTTGTTCCCAGGTGTCTACTGACTTCTAAGTTTGTGATCCTCTCTCCATTTGAAAGTACCAGGTCTAATATTGCTCCCTCCAGTGGGTTCCACCACTAGCTGTCTAAGGCATGCTCCCTGTAGGGCATCGAGAATGACCCTGCTCTTGGATGTGGCTGCAGTCCATGTTGCCCAGTTAACATCTGGCATATTCAGGTCCCCCATCAACAGTATCTCCTCTTTTTCAGCCATTTTGAGAATGCCCTCTATCATTTTCTTGTCCATTTCCTCCCCTTGAGACAGGGGTCTGTATACAACCCCTGTGCGGATTGTGATACCATTCCCTGTCTCCAATGTGACCCAGAGTTCCTCTTGTCCTCCCCCTTTACTTTTTAGTTCTGTTACTTTGATCCCTTCCCTTATGTAGAGAGCTACTCCACCTCCTCTTTTACCCTCCCTGTCCCTTCTGTAGATTGTGTACCTGGTATGTTGACATCCCAGTCATGGTTCTCCGTGTACCATGTTTCTGGTTCCACAATATCCAAGTGTTCCACTTCCATCAGGGCTACTAGCTCTGGAAGCTTGTTTCAAGACTACGGTCATTGGTACTCATTGCCCTCCATTTAATGTTGGCTTTATCCTTTTTTATCCCATCCCTGCTCTTATTGCCCTTGTCCATTTTTCTATTTACCCCTGTCCTGCCCTCTGTCAAGCTCTTTACCTCAGTGTTTACCCTACTACCTGACATGCTTTGTGGGGGGAGGTTTGAACTTTCCTGTTTCCTATCAGCACCTCCCCCCTTGGCTAGTTTAAAAGCTTGCCAAGGAAGCCTTTAAACCTGTCACCTAGGAGCGTGTTTCCCTTCCTGGACAGATGCAGACCATCATGCCAGTATAGACCTTCATCTCTCCAGGTGGAACCCCAGTCCCCAAAGAAGCCAAAGCCCTGTGCTCTGCACCAGTTTTGCAACCATTCATTAAACTGCATGGTGTGCAGTACCTAGCCTCACCCTGCCATAGACTGGCAGCACCTCTGAGAAGGTTACCGTGCTTGCTACCTGTCTGAGGCCCCTCCCCAACTCCACAAATTCATCCTGCACTGCACTGATCTCATGCCTAGCTAGGTCATTTGTCCCGAGGTGGACAATGATATCTAGTTTCCTCTTCTGTGATGCTGCTTCTGCAATCCTGAGGATCTTCCTGTCCTTCAAGCCATGGCACCAGGCAGGCACCTTCCCTCTCCTCTCCCTTCCCCAGGTCTACACCCCTAACAGTTGAGTCCCCTGTCAGAGCTGTTTCTTTCCCTTGTGTTGTCCCTTGCCACTCTTTTGTGGGTCTCCCTTGTGGATGTCCCCAGCATTCTTCTTGGTCTCCAATGAGGATGTCATCATAGAGGAACCTTGATTTGCCAGACCGACATATGATTTATGTAGAGGTGCAACTTGGGGGCTATGCCTCTGTTCCACCACCCTCACCCTCCCAGAACCTACTGTGGTCCATCTGCTCTTCACACATGGCAACCTCTGAGGCAGTGGTTGTGGAACTGGTGCTCTTTGGGTGGGGGAGTCCTTGCCAGTTCAGCCTGGAGGTGGGCAACCTCCTCCCTCAGAGCTGATAGTTGCCTGCAAATAGGGCAGCAACGCAGGTTCCAGAATGTTTCCTGGAAAATTGCTGCCCCACAGCCAGTGCATTGCACCACTCCCCACATGTCCTCTTCCTATAATATACAATGAGTAATATACATTTTTTTTTTTTGTATACTACGCTTTATGCACTGTGCTGGGTAATTAAGAATATGACAGTTCTGCTCCAAGACCTGTTGAGGAAGTGATGTCAGAACCTTGGCTATATAAAGGAAATGCCACGCCTGGGGTGGGGCGGGGTGGGGGTAGGGTGGGTGGGTGGGTAGTGGCCACAACCACTGGTGACTGTTAGAAACAATCACATACACCACTGCTCCACCACCCTGGTGAGTACTGCCCTTTATAGTAAGTCAACCAACACCACAATGTACTAGACCACTGCTCCTACACAAACCACTCTACTGAGTCCAGGGATAAAAACAAACTCACTGTTCAGCCAGCAGGACACTTCCAAAATATTGCACAGATATCCTTCCAAATCCTATGTGTCTAGCACAGAAATCAGGCAACTTCAGTTGTATTACAACCCCTCTGGTTATAAAATTACTACACTTTAATGGAATCCTGCAATTCTTAATGCCAATAAGAAAATAATGAAACTTTCTGTAGAAAGTGTAGTTTACCTTCCTAGTCCCCTACAATATTATGTTTTACGAAGTTACCAGTTCCTCAAATGCGTTCTAGTTTGTTCTCTGTAGTATAGCCAGTTTCTCAGCTTCCAAAAGGAACAGGCAAGTCTTCTGACTGACTTTACTCTGTATAGTATGCCTAAACAGAACAGTGATAAAAGCCCCACCCAGAATCAATTGATTGACTAGTGACACCTGTGATGTAAGCAGGCCTTCAGTGAAGACAATTTGCTATGTCTGCTTCTAATACACACACAAACCCTTTATCTGAAACCAGGGATAAACTCACTGCTTAGCCAGCAGGACACTTCCAAAATATTGCACAAATATCCTTCCAAATCCTATGTGTCTAGCACAGAAATCAAGCAACTTCAGTTGTATTACAACCCCTCTGGTTATAAAATTACTACACTTTAATGGAATCCTGCAATTCTTAATGCCAATAAGAAAATAATTAAACTTTCTGTAGAAAGTGTAGCTTACCTTCCCGTCTCTGAACAAGAGGTCCTCGCCGCCCTCTGCTCTTTAAATACCAGTAAAGCCAGCCCAGACAGGATCCACCCCAAGCTCCTGCAGATCTCTGCCCCTGCAATCACCAAGCCTAGCCTAGCTACTCAGTCTCTCCTTTTTCCTCAGGCACAGTCCCTCAGGCCTGGAAATCCACCTCCGTTATCCCCCTCCATAAAGGCGGAAACGCATCGACGCCCAGAAACTGCAGGCCGATCTCCCTACTCCCAGGCCTTGCTAAGCTGCAGGAATCTCTCGCCCACTCCAGGCTATCAGAGTATCTTACCGCATGCAATCTCCTATCCCCTCACCAGTTGGGTTATAGAAAACAACATTCCACCACCTCACTTCTGCAGGTCACAAATCGCATTCACACTGCCTCCGACAAAGGCCTGCTAACTGCTGCTGTTTTTGTTGATCTTGCCAAGGCTTTCAATTCCGTGTCCCACCCTCTCCTCCTAGCTAAACTTGAGGCAGCTGGCTTAGCCCCATCTCATTACAGTGGTTTAAATCCTACCTCTCCAACAGATCGCAGTCTGTCAGAATCTTGGAGGTCTTGTCCTCTCCCCTCCCCATCCTAGCTGGTGAGCCACAAGGCTCTGTCCTTGGTCCCATCCTGTTCTCCCTTTTTATTAACGACCATACCTCCGCCTGCACAAAATCCAGTATACACATGTATGCAGATGACACATCCTCTTTACCTCTGGCCCATCAACTCATGAAGTCCTACTTACTCTCCAGTGTGACCTCAGTAATATTCAGCAATGGCTCAGTCAAAACAAACTCAAATTAAACACTACCAAAACCATATCTATGATCTTTGGCACTGCTCAGAAACTTAGCAAATCCTCCCACCCACCCCATCACCTCCCTGGATGGAACCCCGCTACACAAGGTCACTAAGTACAAATACCTGGGTGTTTGGCTTGATCCCCACGTATCCTACACCTCCTACATAGATGCTACAGTTGCCAAACTGCACTTCAAACTGGGTATAATTTATTGGTACTGAGATCCCCCCTGCCTCCAGCCAGATGCCAGATCCCAACTAAAATGATCCTCCCCATCTTCGACTATGCTGATGTGGTCTATGGCACAGCCTCAGGTTCCACTTTATCCAAGCTGGATACCTTCCTTAACTCCTTTTGCCTTTTCGTGACAAATTCTCCCCTCGGAACCCATCACAGTGATCTATAAACTCTCCTCACACTTGCCCTGCTGTCCCTCGGCTGGTATATCCACTCCCTAAACCTTATATCTAAGTTCTGGTTTAACATGCTACCCTCTTACCTGTCAGACTGTCTCTCTCCTGCCGCCATCACACCATACAAGCTCAGGCAAAGAAATGTACGCTCATTTAGCATCCCTCACCCATCTTCCTCATCTGGCCTTGTCACTTTTTTCTTCCAGCTGCCCAGTTTATGGGGCAGACTCAGCCCCTCCATCACCAGTTCCTCCGCTTACGTTGCCTATAAAAATCAACTTCGTTCCCTACCACCACCCTCCTGCCTATGCTCCAGATGACTAACTCTACTACCCTCAGGCTCTCACGACATCCTCACCTACGCTCTTTCTTTACTCACCTTTCTAAATGCACTTACTACCTGTAGATTCCTCAATGCACTTACTACCTGTAGATTCCTCACAGGTATTTTTCTCATCAGACCTAAACTGTGCATATGACCCATGTGAGCTACAAATTATCATTTTACTGTAAATCCCACTGTACTGTTTTACCGCTATATTATTGAAAATCAAACTGTCTCTTGTAAAATGTTATACTGTCTCTACTACTGTATCACTTGCTTACTGTAACCCACTGAAATTATATCTATACGCTAAGTGTGTGTATCTTGCGCTAATTTGTATGTACTCCCCCCCCCCCAGGTCGCACCTGGAATTGCGCCTCGGCTCTGTGTGCTTTTGCCAATTACCAACTGTTTAAATAAATAAAAATAAAAAAAAGTACAAAACTGTACTTTCTGCTGCCCGTTTCAGAAATGTCAGCTGCAGAGATCTGTGCTGCTGCTACCTGGAGTACTGTCCACACCTTTACCAAGTACTGCAGTCTGGACACTTCCTCTTGGCATAGGGTCAACTTTGGCATAGTTGTCCTCTGAAGCCTTTTTTTCTTTTATTGTGTTCTTTTGGTAACCAGGTAAAGCCCACTAGGCACAAGTGCCTGTTTTCAGGGGTGACCCGGGAGCACTGGGGTGGTTAAGTGACTTGCTCAGAGTCACACAGTATACAAGTGGAGGTTGTGGGAATCAAACCCAGGTCTGCTGGATGTAGCAAGCTCATTCACAGCTCGTTACTCTAACCTCTATGCTATACTGCCATCTTAGGCTTAAGGTTTTCTCCACCCAGACTGTGCTGCCTTCTGACAAAACTGCTTGGGACTCATTCCATAGGTGTGGCCTGCTGCAAGAGATACCCCCAAAGTCAGATAGTACAGTTACATAAGAATTTGCCATAACAGTAGATCTGCAAGGGTATCTATTGCAGCAGTCCATGCCATCCCACCCTCCATTCCTCTGGGCCTTCTGTGTCTGTATCTCTTTCTTTATTGGAATATCTCCTTAGTGGTAACCTTCAGTTCTTCCTTGGTTCTCCCAGCTGGTGCTAGCTGGCTTATGGTCTCTGGCGGGAGAACTGAGGGTGATGTGGGGGCCACCCACTGTTATACCATTGGGTGATATCGGCGACTGACGTCAGAGTGGCCGACCCCCTGGTAGACTGTTAGCTAGAAATATTTCGGTGTAGTCCTAGCGCCTGGCAGCTATAGTTCCATGGGTGTGGCTTACTGCAAGAGATCCCCAAGCAGATCTAGTGTTATGGTACGTTCTTCTGTGCTATCCTCATTTTATCTGTTTTGAAAGACTTGTTTTGTATATTTGATGTTATTGGGGGTGGGTGATTGAGAGTATTTTTATTTATTTTGGAAAACTGTACTCTTCCCCTGATATTTGTTTTATAGTTATGGTATCATCAGCTAATTTGATTTGTCTCTGCCAATTTGATTTTATGACTTTGACATTTCATGTTACTTATTTTTTAGAGTAATATTGTTTTGTTCACTTCCCAAGGCTGTGAGAGGGTCCTGGGGAGGTGAAGATTTTGTTGTTTTATTGACTTACTTCATTTATATATTGTGTTTGAATTTCTTTTTTTTTAAATATAGCTTTTTATTTTATTTTGAGATAGAATATCACATACATATCACATTTTATGCAACATATTAGTAGTTGAGGATCTTCCTGGACATAAAGTCTCCACCACTCATTCACACTAATGAGATCTGCTCCGGAGGCACTAGGACCCAGCGGGAGCAAATTTTTGCTGGAGAATTAGGCGCCAGAGATGGAGCACGGTCACCCATGACCTCAGCTTGTGCGGTAATGACTATCTCAGCGTCGACCCTCCAACCGCCTCAAGTTCCTTTTTTCCCGCTGTCGAAAGTGCACTTCAGTGATGACGTCGCTTGCCCGCTGGGAGTCAAACTTCAAACTAGCAGCTTAGTTTTTCAGTTTTATTGTTTTGTAGTAATATCTCAAATAAGTTTCGCTTAGTTTATTTATTCTCGATTTAAGAAGAAGTCTCAGCCTACATTGACGGAGTTGACCATGAGCGGGTCAGGTGATGGTAGGGAGACTTTGTATGAAACTGTTCAGTCAGCGGGCTGGGTCTGGTCCGCCGCCTTCTCGGAGGGATCTGACAACGGACAGTCCAATGCCGGTGGGGCGGTCCCTCGAAGCATAAAATAGCGGTCACACTCTCGGCACCATTAGGCCTCGAGCTCTTCTTTGACCTGCAGGTCAAGAAGAGAAGGCATCAATCGAGGTGCGCCCTCTGATATGTCTGCACGTAGACGGTCAGTTATTGGGGCTAGTTGCCGGTCTCCTCCTCCGGAGTCGCCAGTTTCTGTTTCTGGTAGCCGACGTCTTCGACATCAGAGCCCTACCCCACCTTCTGGTAGGTCTTCAGATGAGCAGTTTCATCAGTGGGCCACTCTTATGGAGCAATGGGCCCGGAGATTGTTCCACCTGCCTGGCCTGGTCACTCAGGGGCCTTCTGGCTTCTTGGGAGATCAAGTAGGGCGGTTGAGCCTCCCTAGTCTTTGGTGCCGTCGACTCCACGCTTAGGTGTTTTCCCCCCTCACATGGCTGCAGCGCAGGGAGCCACACAGATGCCTTTATCTCCTGGTTTTCATCCTTCTTTCTCCTCAAATCCTGTTTTTCGGAGTCTTGGGATGTTTTCAATACCCTTGGCGTCGATGGCTTGCTCGGCGCCGTCCTCGGTGCCGATGCGTCTGTCGGCACCAACCTCGGCACCGTTGACTTTCTCAGTGCTGTGCATTTTGTTGGCGCCATCTTCGGTGCCATGTGCTTCGTTGGCGCTGTGTCCTTTGTCAGCGCCTTGGCGCCGTCCGGCTTCTTGGCGCCGTCTTCGGCGCCGTGTGTTTCTTTGGCACCGAGGCCTGTTAGAACGTCATCCAGCCTTCAAGACTCCTCCTTCAACCCTTTTCCTTCCTCATTTCCTTCTGATTTTCACTCCTTTCCTGTCTATACAGTCCATCCTGGACTGTCAGGAGATGACATTGAGCCTGACCCAGACCTTAGGCTGGGTGATGTTGAGGAAGGAACAGGATCTATTCCTGCTGCAGAGCCTGTGGTCGAGGACCTGTCTTTTAAGTCTCTGCTGAAAAACGTGAT
Source organism: Neoceratodus forsteri (assembly GCA_016271365.2). Lineage (NCBI taxonomy): Eukaryota > Metazoa > Chordata > Ceratodontiformes > Ceratodontidae > Neoceratodus > Neoceratodus forsteri. Next base: position 197,378,546 of record CM057458.1, read on the forward strand.
TTCCACTCTTTCTCTCCAAACTACAAATATCGATCCTGGGAAACTGTTAAGACTCCAATACCTTCATGTTCCGGAGATCCCTATGGATTTGACTCCTCCAGTACAACCCTCCTTTGAGACGCTGTCTCAAATGGTATGGAATAATCCTGCTCTCATTCCTTCGGTGGCTAAGTCCATAGATAGGAAATATGCCGCTCCCAAGGATCGACCCATTTTGGCATCCCAAGCCTTTGCAGATCCTGTTGTAGTCTTGGCAGTGAATGATAAGGTCGTCCTTCCCCAGACTACTACAGCTCGACCTATTAACAAAGAATCTCGTAAGATAGACACTTTAGGTAAGAGAGTATTTGCTGCTTCCACCCTAGGTATGCGTATTGCCAGCTACCAAGGCTATTTCTCTCAATATGAGTATATCCTTTGGCATTCACTCAAACAAATGGTTGAAGCTCTACCGGAGTCAGACACAAATTCAGAGTTTCTTCAAACCATAACCAGAGGTATCGAGTCCAACAACCAACAGGTTAAAGCAGCTATGGACGCTTTCAATACTGCCTCCCGAGCGGTGGCGGCAGGCATTTGTACCCGCCGTCACTCCTGGCTGCGCACTTCAGGTTTTACGAATGATGCACAGCAACAGGTAATGGCGTTGCCTTTTGATGGTGTATATCTCTTCGGCCCTCAAGTAGAACAGGCTCTAGAGGCTACACAAAAGACTAGGTCAGCCATTAAATTGGCTCAACCTCCTCCTGTCCCCTCTCGAGGGGGTGTTAATAAACGCCAGTTTCATAACCGTCAGTCCTTTCGAGGCAAAGGCAGGGGAAGTTTTAATAAAAACCAAGCCCCCCAGCCTCAAAAGAAAAATGCAGCAGAAGGCACAAGGACCCAAAGCGCCCAGTGCCGTCTTCTGAGTTGTTGGCCCAAGTCCCATCTCAGCTGCCCAAGGGGGACTCTTCCTCAGTGGTGGGAGGTCATCTGACTCACTTTTACAATCAATGGAAGTCCATAACCTCGGACAAATGGGCCCTCCGGATAATCCGCGAGGGGTATTCCCTCAATCTTGTGGACACCCCTCCGGATCGTCCTCCCAGATGACAGCCTAGGCTGTCAGCTCTTCAGTCAGACCTTCTCGCCACCGAGGTACAGGGCCTTCTGAACAACAGGGCAGTGGAAGTAGTTCCGTTGGATCAACAGAACACAGGGTTCTACTCCCATTACCTTCTGGTTCCAAAGAAAACCAGAGGCATGCGCCCCATTTCCTCAGAAAGCTAAACAAATTCCTTCCCAGAGAGAAATTCAAAATGATATCACTAGGAACCCTGTTACTTTTGCTTCATCAACATGACTGGTTAGCCTCCCTGGACATGCAGGATGCTTACCAACACATTCCTATTCACCCAAAGCATCACAAATATCTAAGGTTCGTGACTTTGGGACAGCATTATCAGTTCAGAGTCCTGCCCTTTGGGCTATCTTCGGCGCTACGAGTTTTTACAAAGTGTTGTGCAATTCTCGTAGTGCATCTCAGAAAAATCGGAATGCAGGTGTTCCCATTTCTGGATGATTGGCTTCTAGCAAGCCCTTCCAGACAGGGAACTCTCGACGCCATAGCCACGGCTTCACACTTTCTCACGTCCATGGGAGTCCTGCTAAACCTAAAAAAATCGCAGCTGCAGCCCTCCCAAAGACTCATTTTCATAGGAACCCTTCTGGACACCTCCTGTGCGAAAGCATTTCTTCCAGAGGACAGGAGGAGCGATATCCTTCAGATGGCCTGATACATACGAAAGAACAGCTTGGTTTCAGCGCTCTCGATGCAACGGATGCTAGATCTCATGGCATCCGTGGTTTTCACTGTACCCCTAGCATGCCTCCACATGAGAACCTCCCAATGGATGTTCAGTACTCAGTGGTCCCCGACCACTCACCCTCAGTCCTTCCTCATCAAGGTGACGGAACCTCTGAAGAGATTACTCACCTGGTGGTCGCAAGAGGACAATCTTCGGGAAGGGTATCCCTTTGCTCCTCTGGATCATCAGATTTCCATTACCACAGACGCGTCCCTGATGGGGTGGGGAGCTCACTGTCAGACTCTCCACAGTCAAGGTACGTGGACTCAGGACAAGTCCCAGCTTCACATAAATGTCTTAGAGATAAGAGCCATCCTTTATGCAGTCCGGGCTTTGAAGGACATTCTCTGTCACAAGAACATTCTCCTTCAAACGGACAACAAAGCAGTGATGTATTACATCAACAAGCAGGGCAGTGCTCACTCTTACCCCTTATGCAGAGAAGCGATGAGAGTGTGGGACTGGTGCTTGGAGCACAAGGCTCTAATTCAAGCGGTCTACCTGCCGAGAGTGCAAAACGAACTGGCAGACTGTCTCAGCGGAACAGAGACAGATCCTCACGAATGGTCTCTCGACTCAACCATAGTTCACTCACTGTTCACAGAGTGGGGAACTCCAGACCTGGACCTTTTTGCATCCCCACTCAACACAAAACTGCCTCTCTTCTGCTCCAGAAATCCAGGGCCTGCATTTTCTGTCAGGATGCGTTCAGGCTGCAGTGGACAAAACGCTTTCTATATGCCTTTCTGCCTCTTCCTCTAATTCAGAGGGTACTTCTCAAGTTCGAGTCCCAGGGGGACAAAATGATCCTCATTGCACCCTTCTGGCCTCGACAGATATGGTTTCCACTACTCAGCAGTATGTCGGAAGATCCTCCAAAACTGCTTCCTCTTCAGATGAACCTTCTGACCCAGGGGCCTGTGGTCCATCCCAATCTGAGGTCGCTTCACCTTCACGCTTGGCTCCAGAAGAGATAGAAGTGAACAGGTTCAATGTCTCTCTCAGGGTTTCAGATATTCTTCTGGCTGCACGCAAGCCAGCCACTAGGAAAACTTACACAGCCAAATGGAAGCATTTTTCGCTCTGGTGTGCAAAGTCCTCTTTGAATCCCTTTTCCTGCCCACCAGATAAAGTTTTAGAGTACCTCTTAGATCTCTCAAATTCAGGTCTGCAATACCCTACAGTTAAGGTTCACCTTTGTGCCATTTCAGCTTATCATGAGCCAGTACTTTCCTTGTCACTGGCTCAGTTACCTGTGGTTAAGAGGTTTCTTAAGGGAATTCTGCATACCAGACCTCCTATAAGACGTCTAGTCGCAGCCTGGGACATTAATCTTGTGCTAGACATGATCACTCAAGCCTTTCGAGCCTCTAGCTACCAGTGAGTTTAAATTTCTCACTTGGAAGACTGCCTTCCTAGTGGCCATTACCTCGGCCCGCAGGGTCTCTGAGATACATGCCTTGGTCACAGACCCTCCGTATACTGTGTTTCATAAAGACAAAGTAGTTCTTAGGACCCATCCTAAGTTTCTCCCTAAGGTTGTTTCAGACTTCCATCTAAACCAACCCTCGGTCCTTCCTACTTACTTCGTGAACTTCCAAAATGAAGGAAAGCATTCTCTTCACTCCTTGGATGTCAAAAGAGCTTTGCATTTTTATCTAGATAGAACAAAAGATTTTCGCAAAGCTGAACAACTGTTTGTTTCCTTCAGCGAGACCAGGCTGGGCCAGCCTGTCGCTATCAGATGTATTTCAGCATGGCTATTGGCATGACTTCGCCGCTGTTATTCCATGGCACAGGTTAAGCTGGAAGGCAGAGTGTACGCTTACTCTACTAGAGCGGTCGCTGCATCCGTAGCGGAAATCCTCAACGTGCCCATTGCAGATATTTGCAGTGCGGCTACCTGGAGCTCAGTGCATACTTTCGTCAAACACTGTGCCGTGGATGTCCATGCCAGACGACATCTTTCTTTTGGCAGAACCATCCTTAATGGACTCCTGTCCTAAAACTGTGAGTTCTTGGTCTCTCCTGCCACCCTTTCAGGGGATTATTAGCTCGGTACTCTCCCATTAGTGTGAATGAGTGGTGGAGACTTTATGTCCAGGAAGATATGGAAATTACGTACCTACCGTAATTCTTGATCTTTTTGGACGAGTCTCCACCACTCATTCACACTCCACCCTCCATCCCCGAGCTCACCTCTGTTGTTGGTCTTCACTCCCTCAATCTTAGGCTGTGAAGACTTCTTTGTTGACCCTTCTTATACGGGTCATCCGGACTATCTTATGTCCGGGTTTTGGTTAGGCTATCCTTCTAGGTTAGTTACGCTGCATCTCCTTGGGAAAAAAAGGTACTGAGGCAGTTGGAGGGTCGATGCCGAGATAGTCATTACCGCACGAGCTGAGGCTCGCGGTCCTGCTCCTCGCGGCTCCATCTCTGGCGTCGACCCTCCAGCAAAAAAGTTTGCTTCCGCTGGGTCCTAGTGCCTCCAGCGCAGATCCCATTAGTGTGAATGAGTGGTGGAGACTCATCCAAGAAGATCAAGAATTACGGTAGGTATGTAATTTCCATTTCCTTGTTACAGCATATACAGGCAATTAATTTATAGGCATTTAATTTATACACATAGGACTGTTTAACATATCCCTGTAGTAGTATCCTACTATATTTCTCTGTTTGGTAAATAGACCAAAATAAGATCTCATAGACTATAGTCTTAAATAAATATTGTTCCCTAGCTTTCCTCTCCATGTTTTCCAGATCAACATCCTTCTCTGTCTGGGTCTCCTCCCCCTATCAGCAAAAACTCCAAGATAATATACTATCTCAGTTATGGTTAAGTTGAAAATCGTAAGATATTCATCTTTTTGTTTCATGGTACAAATTCTGGATAGGTCTCTAATTGATGTGCAACCCATAGTCCCCTATCTAGTATTAAAGGTGTTTATCCTGTTGTTTATCTTATATGAGAGACATTCCAAGTTATATACTTCATAGGTGAGGTTTCTCAAAGAGACTTTATCAGGGACTGTTTTAGTAAGCCATAGTCTGGTGATAACTTTTTTAGCTATTAAAATTAAAAGTGCGAAAAGTTTATATTGAGACCAGTTGATCTGTATATCCTGAGGTAAATAGATCAGTGTTGCCAAAAATGTTAAGTTCCGCTATGATATTCCTCCAGTAATCAGATAGGAAGGGACAAGCCCATAATATGTGTTCTTGGCCTGCAGGGGAAATCCACATCTTCTCCAGCAAAGACTTCCGTCTGATGCCCCTAATTTTACCTGGATATCTGGAGTTCTAAAAAAATCTAACCCTGGTCTTCCAGGCAAATTCCTTCCAATAAAATGTTGCTGAATTCTTAGAATAAAAGTAGGTGGATTGTAACCATCTATCTGGGTCTGGTTCTAATTTAAGTTCCATTATCCATCTAGCTCTCACTTGGTCATGTTCCTGTGTGGACGTAGGGCACATTGCCTGATATATATTACTAATAATGTGTTCTAGTGATCTACCTTCTATGGCCTGGATAATCAATTGTACCTTTTTAGATGGGGCTTTTGCTATTCCAGTTAGAGTCGACCATCTCAAGTAAAGCAGTATGTAGTGCACCATAAATTGGAAGCTCTCTCTGGGATAATCCATATGAGGATTGTAAATATGTGAATGGATGAATTCCCGAAGGGCCTACCAGTTGGAATACATATCTGATGGAATAATGCTCCCATTTTAGTAGATCTGTCTCCAACGAGGAAGGGAAAAGATCTTTATTAGGAGTTAGGGCATTTAAGAAGTATTTCTCCTGAGAGGTTAACCTATACCAAGTCACATAAAGCCAGTTTTTTAAAAATTCAGCTGTCATTTTCAGAAACCGGGTCAGGAATAACATCTGGTGAGGTCTCCCAGCAGGTACTTTGATAAAGATTCCAGTCCATTTAGGGTTATTTCTATTGTTTTCCAGTGAGCCTTGTAAGAGGGGTTCATGAGTAATAGGGCTGTGTGCGTTTGAGTTGCTCTGGAATATTCTTTCAGGTTAGGTAAATTTAACCCTCCCTGTGTCTTAGGAAGTTGTAATAAGGTGTATTTTACCCTTGGGGGTTTTCCTCCCCAGATAAACCTAGAGATGAGCTTATCCCAGGATCAAAAATAAAAGTCCGAGGGAACAATTGGCAAAGTTTGTAGGAAGAATAGTAAACGAGGGAAAATATTTTGTTGAATTGTTTCCACTCGATTAATTAGACGAAGGGGGAGTTGTGTCCATCTAGACATATCCGAGGTAATTTGCTGTGTAATTGGTTCCATATTCACCATTTCGAGGTGTATTAGCTTGGCTGGGATTTTTATCCCTAGGTATCTCATCTCAAGTCTGTGCCAGCGGAAAGGAAATTCCAGTTTCCTTCGTCTGGAGGGAGAGAAGGAAATATTAAGTACTTTGGTTTTTGGACAATTTATTTTATAGCCAGATAAGGTGCTGAAAAGCTGAAGTTGTTCCCATACCACCGGGCCAGATGTCTGTGGGAAAGTCAGGGTCAACAAAATATCGTCTGCAAAACAGGATAATTTAAACATTTTGCCTCCTAATGGGATCCCCTGTACGTTACCATTTTCCCTTAATTTGGCTGCTAGGGGTTCCAAATAAAGTGCAAAAAGAAGTGGGGATAGGGGGCACCTTTGATATTATGCATGAATTTCTGATAAGTTGTTATAATTCTAATTTATTTTAAAGTTGTAATATTAGGGAGGTTTGTGTAAGGGTAATTTATGCATTTGGAGATGGGTTTTAGAGGGTAATTTAGTTTTTCTTAAGTACGGTTTTTGTTTAATTCTGTTTTATTTTATTATAATATTTTTGTGTACATTGTTTTTGGTATATAATTGGTTAGTTGTGGGAGTGTTGTTTTTATATTTAGGTCACGAAAATATGTTGGAGGCCTACCCCCATGGTTGTGCGCTACTCACTCTCTGCGCCCTCTGCCCTTTCCCCCATTACAGTTTATAACCTACCAGCTGTGGGGTGCTGGGTTGCCTATGGGGAGGCGAGAGTATGAATAGTGGAGAGTGAATGGCGAGACCATCGCATCAGGGTGGTAAGATCCAGAAGACACCTTGGAGCAAATGGAACCTACAACGTGGTTCGCCATGCCTGGTTTCCATACCCAAGGGCACTACCAATTATGATGGGCAGGTGGTTCAGGCGGCCCGGGAGGTTCATTCAACTCGGGTGGTGTTACGGGATGCCAGGTACATTAAAAACAAGACTGCAATTATTGCAGATCTTGTTGGAACTGTGGACCTGGCCTGCATCACAGAGACCTGGCTGGATGAGAACTCTGGCCCTGTAGTGGAGGCTTTAACTCCAGCCGGGTACTCAGTGATACACCGCCCGAGACTGGATCGTGGGGGGGTGTCTGTTTCAAGACCAAACGTCCTCATGAGTGTACCAGTTGAGGAGACTGAGTCATTTGAGTGCACCAAAGTAGCAGGTGTAGGTTGTCGGATCGCCCTCATCTACTGTCCACCCAGAGATGAGAAGTGATTCCTTCAGGAAGTTGTGGACGTCGTCGTCGACATGGCGTTGGGAGTCGCCCAGGCTGATGGTCCTGGGCGACTTCAGTGCCTGGGACAACGACGAACTCTTGCAATTTGGACTGCACTTCCTCAGTTAATGATATCTCTGGGCCTCACACAGATAATTATCACTGCTACTCATAAACACGGTCACTCTCTTGACTTACTCTTTCTCCTGGGGATTGAAGCCTCTGACTTGTGGGTGGAACCAGTTGGATGGTCCGATCACTACACTGTGGGGTTCAGTTTCAGTGTCCCCCTCTGTAGGTCTATCCCTGTGTAGATGGTCAGGTACCGCCCTTCATAAGATGTAAGCTCTCAAGGCCTGGCGGCGGTACTTGACCTATCGTCCATCCCAGTGGCAAACAGTGACCCAGAGGCCCTCGTGGTGGCTTATAATTCAACCATTTCGGTGGCCCTGGATGTCATTGCTCCTGTCCATTTTTGTCCTCTCTCCCTTCGCCCTCGATCCCCATGGTTTGATGGGACTTTGAGGGAGATGTGTTGACCAGGACGAAGGTTGGAGCATTGCTGGTGGAAATCTGCCCTCGATGCCGACCACCTTAGATTGATGGACCATTATCAAGTCTATCAATCTGCAATCACCCATAAGAAGGCAGAGTTCCTGTCCGGGGAGATTGCAGCTGTTCAGAATCGAACAGATCAGCTGTTTCGAACTGTGGACAGACTGTGCAACCCAGCCTGTCTACAAGTCCGAAAAGCCTTTTCACAAGTAGAGTGCGATGAACTTGCTTGATTCTTTGCGACTAAGGTGGCTGACATCAGGGCGGTACTCCAACCAACACACTCTATGGACGTTGCTTTGGATCAGCGCGAGGCCACTGCCTCTCAGCTTCCTTGGAGTACCTTCAACCGACCAGAGTTCATGGATGTTATGCGGATTGTCCAGAGTGCATGCCCTCTGTGCTGTAGTTTGGATCTAGGACCAACCTTCCTGATCTTGGGTTGTATTGATTTCATCGGTCCAGTCCTAGCACGGATAGCCTGGTGCTCCTTGGAAACAGGTGAGCTTCCCTCTTGAAGAAAGCTTCTTTGGACCCAGACTGCCATGCAAACTATAGACCAATCTCTAACTTTCCCTTTTTAAGGAAGGTGATTGAGAAAGTAGTGGCTGTACAGCTGGAGAACCATTTGACCATCCATAACATCTATGAACCCCTCCATTCCGGATTTTGAAAGAGACATAGTACTGAGACAGCGCTGGTTCAGGTGCTCAATGATCCCCTGATGGCTAGAGATCGGAAGAGCCATTCCATCTTGGTTCTTCTCGATCTCTCATCAGTGTTTGACACTGTGGACCATGGGGTCCTACTTGGTCATCTGAGGTTCATCTGTGGACTGTCTGGTACAGTCCTCAGGTGGTTTACATCATTCCTCATGGGAAGAACTCTGAGAGTGGTGTCCGGGGTTCATTCCTCGGATCCAGTTTCTGTTATGTGGGGTTCCTCAGGGTTCATTGTTGTCCCCATGTTGTTCGCAGTGTACATGCTGCCCCTCGGAGACATTATAAGAAGGTATGGGATGAGGTTTCACTGCTATGCTGATGATACCCAGCTTTACCTTTCTTTTGCACCTGACCAGGATGGAGCTCTCTCTGTCTTTAATAGCTGCCTCACAGAAATGCAGGAGTAGATGGATTCTAGTTGGTTGAAGTTGAACTCTGAAAAGACTGAGGCACTGGTTGTGGACCCGGCATGCCGGATGGGGGGTGTTTGGGGGTTGGGTCGCCCTCAGGACTTTTTCCTGGGGGCTTATCACTCCTGACCTCTGAACGGGTGCAAAACCTGCAGGTAATTTTCGACTAAGGGCTGACCCTGCATTTGCAGGTGTCGGCCGTCGTCAGATCCTCTTTATACCAGCTGAGGAATATCTTCAGGATGAAGCACCTTGTTCCGTCCAGTGATCTTCCTACACTGGTCCACGCCTTTGTGTCCTCATGCTTAGATTACTGCAACTCCCTTTACCTAGAGCTACTGGGGGTGGAAATCCATTGCCTGCAGCTAGTGCAGAACGCGGCGGCCCAGCTTTTGACGGGAACTCCCCAGTCCTGTCATATTTCGCCGGTGCTGCGCGGACTGCACTGGCTGGCGGTACAGTGTCTGATCACCTTCAGGGTCGGTCTTCTGACTTTTAAAGCCCTACACGGACTGGGCCCAGACTACCTGAAAGAGCTTCTGGTTCCTTGCTGTCCTGGGCAGTCGCTCCGCTCAGCCAACGAGGAGTTGCTAGAGATTCCAAGGGTGTGTTTGAAATCTTCTGGGGCCCGAGCATTTAGCATGTAGCCCCAACCCTTTGGAATTCTCTACCCTGTCGGTTACGGGGGTGCACAACCGTGGAGGGATTTAAGCAAGCTTTAAAAACTTATTTATGGCACCAAGCATTTGGCGAATGACTGTGTAATGGTATTCGTTATTTTATATAATTAATATTGCTGGGATGTCTGACTTGTAATTTTAAACTTTGTTAGGCCCCTTGACATTTGGAAGGTGCCATAAGATATTATTATTACGTAACTGTGCTTTTCTTTGCCTACAAAGCCTAAGTTTCTACCAGAGGTGGTATCTGACTTTTCACTGAACCAAAGGATGCACCTTCCTCTTTACTATCCCAAGCATGCCAGTCAGGGTGAACCATTGCTCCATACTTTAGATGTACATAGAATACTGAGATGATATGAGAATGGCACCAAGGACTGCAGAAAGTCCTCTCAGCTTTTTGTTTCATTTGCCCCCGGGAAAGAGGGTGCTCCTGTGTTTCAACAATGCCTGTCCAAATGGTTGGCACATTGTATTGCATTCTGTTATAGGAAGTATGGTAAGGAACTTCCTGGTGCCATTCATAGTCATTCCACAAGGGGGATGGTTACCTCTCCAGCTCATTTCAGAAATGTCCCTGCTGCTGACATTTGTGCTGCAGCCACATGGAGCACTCTCCTCACCTTCACTAAATATTGCAATCTGGACATAGTCTCTCAAAGATGTGCTGGCTTTGGGGCTGCTGTACTGCAGGGCCTCCTGTCTTGAAGGTATGAGACTATACCACTTCCCAGTACCTTTTAGGACTTGTTCCAAAGGTGTGTCCTAATGGAAGAGATATCCTTGAAGAAGATAGACCAGGTATGTACATACCATAACAGTAGCTCTTAGAGAGAATCTCTTCCATTAGGCCATGCCGTCCTTCCCACCATCCCCTTCTGCTTCAGTGACAGTAGCATCAGGTATTGTGCCTGATCCTAATCCATGGCTATTATATCTGGCACCACATATTGTCTTGTATGCTTGGTGCTGGTACGCTCTCCTGGTTCCCCATAGATGACAGTCCTCTGAGCCTAATCTCTGGTCGGGAACTGAGGAGTGAGGGGGCTGCCCATGTTTATGTAGACACTGATGCATGACATCGTCGTGGACAGCTGCCAGCTAGCAGAAGATTTCATGTGGTCCCAGTGCCTGGTGGCTGTATTTCCAAAGGTGTGGCCTAATGGAAGATATTCTTTTGAATTTCTGCTGTTACGTTAAGTAGGTAACTGTTCTTTTTGGGTTTACTCTCGAGTTTACTCAAGTTCTGTCTAGTAGCATGGAGCTGTTCCTTTTGAAAGTCCAGATGTCCTTTTTCCATTTTTTGCCATCTCATTTGCAAAAGGGTCCTAGTTGGGACTTTCCCTTTTGCTGCTTCTGCCAGAGTCATTTGCTCAGGGCCACTACCTGATGTTTTATATATCGCTGTCCACACTCTTAGCTGGCTAATGGTAAGAGACTCTGGCTCCTTTTAAACCCACTGCCCTTGTGCCACCTGGTAGGCCCAACTTTGGTCTCTAAGTTGGTAGCCAGGTTCTAATTTGTCTGTTTTATTTCCTATATCCTTTTACTATCCCTCTGGGCTAGAGTATCTAGTCCTATGATTTATTTTCTCTCCACTTTGTTTCTCTCCTGGCGAACAGAACAGAGGTGCGTGAGGGAGCTGCCGACAGTGTCTAACATGAGCGACTCCACGTGAGCTGCACGAGGTGCATGGGCAGCGTCAGTAGCCTACGTAGTCTCCCTCCCTGTAGAAAAATGTTCTTGCTGGGTCCTAGTGCCTCCAGATCTGGACCCATAAGTATGAATCAATGGTGAATATAGTCCGGAAGACCAACAATTACGGTAAGTATGCAATTTTTATTTCTTTTTCCTTGAAAATGGCAGCTTGGAAGCCATTTCTCCTGTAGGTGTTGTCCACGAAGATGGGTATAACACATCTTTTTCTGGTGGTCAAAAAGGAATTGAAATCTTTTGTTGGAGAGTTGAAGGATATCATCATTACTGTATCATTCTCACAGTCCTGAAAGTGTGGTTTCCTTCCAGAACATTATACGGCCACTGAAGTTACAGCTTGTTGCATCACAGCTACCAAACTGGCTGATGCTGATTGGACTGTTTTGAATGACAGAGAGTAACTTCTCCCCTCCTCCCAGCTTCCTTTCAAGGGGAGGATCTACTGCAACTCCCTGTATCTAGGGCTTTCAGGGGTTGAAATCCATGAGCTGCAGCTAGTGCAGAATGCTGCAGCCCGACTTTTGGCGGGTTCGAGTAGATCCTGCCATATTACTCCGGTGCAACACGAGCTGCACTGGCTGCCAATATGGTGGCGGACCACCTTTAAAGTCAGTTTACTGACTTTCAAAGCCCTACACAGTCAGGGCGCAGTCTATCTGAAAGAACTTCTGGTTCTTTACTGCTCGGAGCGATTGCTCCGCTCGGCCGATGAGGGGTAGCTAGAGATTCCAAGGGTGAATTTGAAAACATCCGGTGGTAGAGCTTTTTCTTATGCTGCTCCCACCCTTTGGAATTCTCTACCCCATCGGTTACGGGAGTGCACTTCTGTGGAGGAATTTAAGAATGGATTGAAAACTTTTCTTTGGCAAAAAGCCTTCTTGGAAAGTTTATTTGTTTATTTGATTTGACTTTTAACTGCATGAAGCTCATGGAATTTTATAATGGTGGTTTTAACTGTTTTAAATTGTACAGCGCCTTGAAATCAGAAAGGGGCCATATAAATAAAAATTATATTTTAAAAAAATATATACATAGATACATAGACAGTGTCGGCAGATAAGGGCCTATGGCCCACCCAGTCTGCCCATTTAAGTTTGTAAGTTCAGTTTATGTTTTCCAGGAAGTCTGTTGCCCCTTACCCCTGACCTCCAGAATTCCTTTATGTCTATCCCATGCATTCTTAAATCCATTGATTGTTTCAGCCCCCACCACTTCCTCTGGCAGGGTGTTCCACTTGTCCACCACCCGTTCTGTGAAGAAATTCTTTCTCATGTTTCCTCTGAATCGTCCTCCCTCCAACTTCATCCCATGCCCTCTAGTCCTGGAACATCTTTTTCACTTACAAATAGTGTTTTCCTGCACTATGTTCCTCTCTGTAAGATACTTGTATGTCTCTATCATATCCCCTCTCTCCCTCCTCTCCTCCAGGGAGTACATGTTCAGTGCCTTCAACCTGTCCTCATAGGACTTGTGATGCAATCCATGCACCATCTTTGTTGCCCTCCTCTGAACCTTCTCTAACCTGTCTATGTCCTTACGTAGGTAAGGTCTCCAGAACTGCACAGTGTACCCAGGTGCGGCCTCACTAGTGTCTTGTATAGTGGAATTATGACCTCCCTTTTCCTGCTGGTGATGCCCTGCCTATGCATCCCAGCATCCTATTTGCTTTACCTGCTGCCTTGTCACACTGTTTCCCTGCCTTGAGGTCATCAGAGATGATAACTCCAAGATCCCTTTCCTGCTTGGTGCATGCTATATCCTCACACCCCAACTGATATATTGTGCCAGGGTTTTTGTGCCCCATATGCATTATCTTGCACTTCCTTGCATTGAATTTCAACTGCCAAACCCCTGACCATTCTTCAAGTTTCTGCAGGTCCCTTCTCATTCTGTCTACACCCTCTGGTGTGTCTACTCTGTTACAGAGCTTTGTGTCATCAGCGAACAGTGAAATTCTGCCTTCTAGGTCCTGCGCAATGTCACTGATGAAGATATTGAATAGTACCGGTCCCAGCACTGATCCCTGTGGTACCCCACTGGTCACTCTTCCCTCTGTGGAGTGACAGCCATTTACCACCACCCTCTGTGTCCTGCTGCCCAGCCAGTTACCTACCCACTGCACTACTGTCCTGCCCACACCCATATTCCCCAGTTTGTGCAATAGTCTTCTATGTGGCACAGTGTCAAAGGCCTTGCTGAAGTCCAGATAGGTCATGTCCACTGCCCTCCCCTGATCCACCTCCCTAGTCACCCAGTCAAAAAATTCAATGAGGTTGGTCTGACATGACCTTCCCCTGGTGAAACCATGCTGCCTTGGGTAAATTTTATTAAACATTTCTTTATGGTCCATAACACTTTATAAGGCATAATCACACCAATAAAAATTATACTTCCATGTCAGTCATCACCCGAGTAATCTTTTTTTTTTCGTAAATATATTTATTAAACTTTTTCTAAGTAAGTTATAGCCATAGTATGATACAGTTAACTCATTACAGCCGTCTAGGATGACCAGTTACAGTACTTACATCAGGAATTCTTAGGGAAAGTAGGGTTCCATTCTATCAAATTCTCCCCAGTTCTAGGTTACAGTGTGGGAAGGGGAGTGTGATAACTTCTATATGTATAAGCAGTACAACATTCAGAAACCTAGATTTCTTTCTTTATCTATGCCCTGCGGCTGTGTGGCATGGGTGGGGTGGGGGCCTTGGGGGTGGGAGATGAGTCCTCAAATCAGGCCATTTAATATCTTCTTTTCAGTCTAGCCCAGTTAATTCTGATAAGGCCTGAATAAGAACCATCCTTTGTTAATTGGATGGGGGAAGGGTAGAGAAGGGGTAAGATCACCTGGCACTGTCTCATGGGGGGGCTGGCAGAATGTCTCTTGTGTAAGGAGGGACTTAAGGAATAAACCTCGGATAATTTAACATCATGTGTAGCAACCAACCTGTTCATCTAGAGTTACCTTGGTCCTTTCAATCATTCAGTGCATGGGTTATTCTTTTCATCTGCTAAATTTGGTTAACAATTGACCTCCATTCTGGTATGGTGGGAAGGTGTTGAGTTAGACAGTGTTTTGTTATCTTTTAAAGTGACTAACTTGAATTAAATCAAATTCTGAATATAGTGAAGTTCTGAAAAATCACCATATTGCTTGTTTTATCAAAAGACAAAGTATGTAAAATTACTGTATTTATAAACATTTCGCCACCATATGTATCTGAATATTGTAAAAAGCAAGTCTCTTCATGCTACTGAGGGTTTTCTTTGCTTGGAGCAGGAATGTAGCCAGTCGTTAATGTTCATATTTTAAACAGTGGGCTCTCCTGGTTCAGTATTAAACTGCATCTTTCCTTTGAAACAAATACAATATATCCTATAAGCAACAAAGCTTCTTCAACAAAATCAGTTTTTTTGGATATCTCAAGAGTCACCATTTCTAAAACGTGTAAGCTTGATATCTTGAGCTAAGAAATGATGATTCCTGTGTATAATTACATTTCTAGGATCGTGGATATGTTGTTCATCCACACTAATTGTCATGTCCCTTTCCCCTTTAAATCTTGCCAGAAATCTTCAAGCTGGCTCCTCCTACCCACCCGGTTGGTATATACCTCCACTCCGCCCCATGACGCCAGATCTTCCTTTCTGCTGGAAAATACAGGTTGCCTCCCTCGTGCTCATGCATTTCGTAGGCTCTAGCTTTCAAAACTTCAGTTTTACCGAAATTAAAACTCGTTCAAGTTAGTGATCGCGCTTTTGCGTCCTCGATCATGGAAGAGATATCTTCTCCAGGATTTTGCCGGTGTCCTTGCGGCCAGAAGATGTTGCACACCGATCCACATCTCACGTGCATCTTACTGCCTAGATGTCGGCCATGACGCCTCGTTCTGCAGCTATTGCATGGCCTTCCATCCCAGCATCCCGGATGACCGCCTGTCACGTTTAAAGTTGGGGAGACCAGAGAAAAGGAATCCTCCGGTGAAGTCCAAGGAGGCTAGGTGGGCAGTTTCCACGGCCGCAGGTTCCGCCGAGCAGCTGGAACGCATGAAGGCGTTCGAAAAAGAAGCTGCCTGTGCTTTGGACAATTGAAGCTTTTTCATTCCACTCAACCTGGGCTTCATCTTCACAGGTTCCTTCAAGGAGTTGTGCCAGTCTCTACCCACCCGGGGAGAGGCGCCTGTGGACTTGCACTCCTCCCGATCTCGTAAAAGAGATAAGGAACTGAGCACCTCTTCGTCTCGGCGAAGGCACTCTTGAGACCAAGAGATGTTTCAGTCCCAGGAGCATGCGGTCTCGACCTTGGTCGAGATCGCTTCCTCGGCCGCAGGCTTCACGGACCTTCCGTCTGGCCCGACGACCGAGGATGTGGCCGATGAGGTTGAGATTGTTCTCAATCCAATCGACCCACTGTCGCCGGCCGTGGCCGACTCCTTGGAGAGGGCTCCGGTCCTTGTGTTCCCCCATGAGGAGACCCAGCCTACTGGTGTTCCCATCGAGGTCCCGGTTCCAGACCCCTCGGGTTTCACCAATCCCTCCGATGTCTCCCGAGTGACCGAGTTGGCCTGCCCGATCTCGGTTGAGGTCTAGAATCCTCTCGGCCGAACTGCCAAGGAAGAACCATAACCGCTCCAAAAAGAGGCAACGCCATAGGTCGTCCTCATCCTCCTCGGATGAGGAGAGGCTCCGACGGAAACTCCGGCGCTACAAGGACCTTATGTGGCAACAGCCGATTTTGTCTGGGCATAAGCCGGCTCTGCTGCCTACCCCGGCCATTACTTGGCTTTCACCTCCTAGGCCAAAGCCGACCCCCTCGGAACCGAAGCCTTCGGTTCCCCCACCCGCGGGACCGGCCCGTCCTCCGGTTCGGCCTATATCGGTCTCTCCACCGATAGTGGTGGAGCCACCACCTAAGCAGCCTGTGGGAGGGGTTCCTTCCAAAGAGGACCGACAAGTTACCGGGCTTCCTCGATGTCTGTCGGTCACGGTCAAACCCGGACCCCCCTCAGCTGGTCGAGGGTGATTTGGGCGGCAGGCTGCTGTACCCCCGACTCTTTGGACTTGGATGTCACCGGGCTCCACTCTCATTCTGGGGATGATGAGTCGTCCATTGGCACAGGGATGGAGGAATGTCCTTCCTCCTTCCAAGGGATTCTTCATCTCATCTCTGATTCTACAGGGATGCCCCAGGAACCCATCCAGAAAAAGGCAGAGTACCCTCTCACGGACATCCTCAAGAGAGGGGATACCCCAACAGAGGCTTTTCCTGTGGCAGAGGCCATTGTTGGTCTGGCAATCGAACTATGGCAATCCTGCCTCATATCCAGCACCGTCTGCCTGCATGGCCCATAAGTATTCGGTACCCATGGGGTCCCT
This sequence comes from Neoceratodus forsteri, assembly GCA_016271365.2. Taxonomy (NCBI): domain Eukaryota; kingdom Metazoa; phylum Chordata; order Ceratodontiformes; family Ceratodontidae; genus Neoceratodus; species Neoceratodus forsteri. The sequence goes on from CM057458.1 coordinate 197,395,389, forward strand.
TGCAGGGTTCACAGAGCACCCTTCGGCCGAGAGCCTGGTGACCGCCTCTGTGTTCAGGCGTACTGACAGATCTTACTTCGAGAGGGTTCCTTCAGTAGGTCATCACATATAGGACTGGAACCACCTGGCGTCGGGTTGCATGGCAGACTTTTCTAGCAATGCCTGATGGAGACCGCCACCCGATGCCCGCGTGACCGACATCAGCGTGACTGTATATAGTGGGCAGTCCCCACCCACCCCCCAGTTCTTTCCGCCATCGCCTAGTGTCAGCCTCATTGCAGACTTCCATTAGCAATCGTTGTGAAAGTTTCTATCATGTCAGTATTTTACCTCGTAATTTTCAAATTATTTAGTTCCTTCTACTTGATGTCTTCTCTGAAGAAAAAGTGCATGTCTTGTGGCATGCAGATCCCACACAAAGACTGTCACCAGAAGTGCATTCTCTTCCTAGGCCCAGACCATCCTACCTCCTCCTGCCCGGAGTGCCAGTCATTCAACCAGGCCACCAAAAAATGGAGACAGCAGGTATTGGAGGCCCACCTTCTTAAAACTCATTTGGCCTCCTTGGAGAAAAAGATGGGGCACCTCAGGGACTCATCCAAAAAATCTTCCCCTTCTAAAAAACAAAAGGAGAAGTCTAGGGAGCAGGGTCGCTCCTCGGATGATGCCAGGCTGTCGACAAGCAAGGCCCAGCTACCACCCAGGAAACAGCTGAACAGTAAGTCGGACAAGACTCCAGTGAATAAGTCGGCAGCCGGCTCCTCTGGCGACTGCGCCGCCTCTGCCGATAAGTCAGCCCGCGGCTCCTCCAGGGACCGCGTGGTGGCTGGTAAGCCGACTCCCCCAGCCGGGGGTAGTCGCCCGGCTGCAGTCGATAAGTCAGCTGGGGGCTTCACCCCTGACCACCCGACCTTACCCGCTAAGCCGGCCGTCTCTGACGACCGCATGGGCTCGGTTCTCCCATCGGGGCCTAACGGTGCCTCTCCTGATGTCCGGCAGGACCAGAGGGAGAAAGCCCCTCTCCCTCCTCCTCCTTCCTCGCCCGGGTCCTCGCATTTACCCTCTGACGTGTCCGGCGATGGAATCGGAGGCCCCATCGATCCTGTCGATGTTTTGGGCTCATCTCCATGTTCCCCTGCTGGGGTCCTGGGTCAGGAGGCTCCTTCACGGCTGTCTGGCCTAACTGTGGAGGCCCCACCGCCTTCTGGTGGGATACCAGCGCCTTCTGTGACGCCAGTGATCCTGGCAACAGTCCCTCAGCCAGGACCGGCCATCCGGCCCTTACCTCGGGCCCCAACGCCAGGCCCGGCCCCAACACCAGCGCTCCCCCGTCCGGTCGCTACTCTGGCTCTTCTGATGCCGATCCTTTTCCAGTAACAGATTGGGTAGCGCCAGTGCCGACATCAGTCCCTCTGACGTGGGCTGTCCCGATACTGAAACCTCCTCCTGTCTATACAATGGCAGGTCCGACATGGGTCCCCCCGTGACGCCAGACACGACATTGGGGATTTATTCCAGACCCCGAACTGTCCCCCATTACCCCTTTGGGTATCCTGGGATCCATACCCGGGGGGGGGGGGTCCACTCCCGATTGGAGCCATTTTGGGCAGTTCCACCATGGATTCAACCCATATTCTCCCTATATGGGTTTCCAGGGGTGCTGTCCCCTTCCGGTCGCACCTCCTCCTTCTTCTTCTCCTCCTCCCCCCCAGCCTCAGCCAGCTCCCCCTCCCCCCTCCGGTGGTTCTGGATTTTAAGACCATGATTCAGTCTTGGTGGCACAGGGCCAGATTGGAGTTGATTACGGATCTGGAAGCTAGACTCCCACAACCGCAGCTTCCTAGGTCCCCTTCCCCGAGCAGTTCTATTTCTACCATCCACGTCTCAGGGAAGACTCGCCAGGATGTTCCCCTACGGGAATTCAGTCATCATCCTGTTGAGGAGGCGGAAGATGGTTCCGATGGGAGGGAAGATTCCTCGGAGGAGGAGCATGTGGAGGACCCTGAGGATACAAAAGGAAGGAGTTCCTCGAAGTCCCCTCCGGAGGATCCTTCCTTTTCTAACCTCTTGAGGGCCTTAAAGGACCACTTCAACTGGGAGTCAGAGGACCAGGATCCTATGCGGCAGAGACTAACGAAACACCTGGACTTAGAGTCTCTGCCCTCTATTCCAGTCCCCCCATGGATGGCACCTCATCAAGACCTCACCACCACCATCTGGCTGATGCCTCATTCTATCCCGGCTGTCCCCAAGAGGGCAGACAGGCTCTACCGGGTGACAAAGACGCCCCTTTTCTGAAGGCTCATCCCAAGACAGACTCTGTGGTCATTTCGGCTAATCATGACCGCTCCATAGCTCCTAAGCACATGAGCACAACACCTCCTGACAAAGAGTCGAGGCTGCTGGATCAGTTCGGGAAGAAGGTCTACTTGTCGGCCACATGCGCCCTTCGTTTCTTTAGTTACGTGGCCCACGTGGTGTCCCACTAAAAACAGACTATGGCCAGGCTAGAGGCGAAGGTCCAATCAATGGACCCATGGCCTCTCAAAGAGGAACTTGCCAAGGATCTCCGCCTCTCCAAGATCTCCTGTAGGCATGCTCTTCGAGCCACTTACGACTCCGTCAATTCAGTGGCCCGTACCTCGGCAACTGCCATTGCCCTTAGGCGGCATTCCTGGCTTCGTCTCTCTGGGCTCACCAATGAAGTCCAGTCGGCAATTCAGGACTTCCCCTTTAGGGGCTCAGTCCTTTTTGGTGGGGATACCAAAGACATCATAACGGATCTACAGGACAAGGGTGTGGCCCTTAGATCCGTTAGGTCCATGTACCGATCGGGCACCCAGCAACAGCAGCAGCAGCAGCCCTTTTGGAAAAGGACCAGGAGGCAGTGGAAGAATGCTCAGGCCCGATGCCAAGGAAAGCATAAGGCCACGGGTACCGTTACACCTCTGCCCCCAAGAATCAGCGATGTTCAGGGGAACCTCCTCCTGAACGTCCCGCCACTTCTTGACTGTCTGGCCGCACTGCATCCTCAGTCTCACGACGGGGATCAGGTGGGGGGGAGGTTCGCCCGCCACGTGCAGAAGTAGAGGGCGATAACCTCAGATGAGTGGGTCCTGCAACCCGTGTCCGTCGCACACACCATCAAGTTTCTGGAGATTCCTTCGGACTCTCCTCCACAGAAATCCTCTTACTCCTGGGACCAGGCCCTTCTCGTTTGCGAGGATGTCAGTTCACTTTTTCTCAAAGAAGCAATCGAGCGAGTTCCCTTCGGGCAAAGGGGAAAAGGGTTTTATTCCCATTTCTTCCTGGTTCCCAAAAAGACCGGGGACTTCAGACCCATACTCGACTTGAGTCAGCTCAATCAGTATGTCGAGTACAAGAAATTCGGCATGCTGATGCTCCAGGGCCTTCTTCCTCTACTGATGGAAAATCACTGGCTCTGCGCCCTGGACATGCAGGATGCTTACCTGCACATCCCCATTTTCCCCAGCCACTGCCGATTCCTGCGTTTCTGTTTCCAAGGAGAGCATTACCAGTTCCAGGCACTCCCCTTTGGCCTGTCTTCGGCACCTCGGGTTTTTACCAAGTGCCTGGCGGTGGCGGCAGCGTTCCTGCACTGCAGGGGTATTGCGGTGTTCCCTTACCTGAACGACTGGCTGATATCAGCCCCATCCAGGGATCTTTTGTTGGAAACTCTTTCTTTCACGCTGGACCTATTCAGCCGACTCGGGATCACGGTCAGTGTTCCCAAGTCATCTCTTGTCCCTGCCCAGAGACTGCAGTTTATTGGGGCAGTTTTGGATACCATCCAGTGCAGAGCTTTCCTCCCTTCAGACAGGGTGGAGACCCTGGTCAGTCGGGCTTGAAAAGTAGCCTCCCTCCGGACCATCCCTGCTCGGGAGGTCCTTCGTCTTTTGGGACTGATGGCAGCCTCCATCACGACCGTTTCCCTAGCAAGACTACACATGAGAATCACTCGGTGGTCATTACGGGTGCAGTGGGACAAGCTCCTAGACGACCTGTACCATCCGGTCCTGGTCTCTTTAGCGGTCCAGAGGGATTTACAGTGGTGGGAGGATTCTTACAGTCTTTCCCTGGGACTTCCATTCCGAAACCCTGCACCAGCAGCTACCCTCACCACAGATGCTTCGAATATGGGGTGGGGAGCTCACCTGGGGGAACATCAGGTTCAAGGCCTTTGGTCAGGCCTGGAGACTTCTCTCCACATCAGTGTTCTGGAGCTCAGGGCGGTCCTGTATGCCTTACAGGCCTTTCAGACCCTGCTGCCCAAGGGAACACTGCTGATCCAAATGGACAATATGTCGGTAGTTTGATACATCAACAAACAAGGAGGAACCCGGTTGTATCCTCTTTGCAGGGAGGCGACCTAGGTATGGAACTGGGCAGTCCAGCATCATCTGGTCCTGGTGGCCTTGCATGTTCCAGGTGTTCTCAATGTCCTGGCGGACAGTCTTAGCAGAACTCGGACCCTTGCCCACGAATGGGAACTGCATCAGGAAGTGGCAGATTCCATCTTCCAGAATTGGGGACGCCTGGAAATCAACCTCTTCGCCTCCCAATTCAACGCAAAGCTCCCCAAGTTTTGCTCGCTCGCTCCAGAGCAAGGTGCTTTCTGGAACGATGCATTGTCTCTATCATGGACAGGGAAATTCTTGTATGCTTTCCCTCCTTTTCCCATTCTGCAGAGGGTTCTCCTCAAACTTCAAGCCGAGAGGGCGAGAATGATCCTCATCTCCCCTCTCTAGCTGAGACAAATCTGGTTCCCACTGTTACAACAGCTCTCCAGGGAACCACCGGTTCTACTTCCACTGACTCACAACCTCCTGACTCAGGATCAAGGCAGGCTGGTTCATCCGAGGCTCAGGACCCTGCATCTTCATGCGTGGCTCTTACAGACATAGCGATTTCGCGCTTTGGCGTCTCCTCTAGCGTTGCTCAGGTCCTCATCGAGGCCAGAAAACCATCCACCTGTTCCACTTACGCCATGAAGTGGAAGCGGTTTTTGATCTGGATGGCTTCTAGGGGTTGGAACCCCTTCTCCTGTTCAGCCCCCCAAGTCATGGAATACCTCCTTCACTTATCGGACTCCGGTCTGTCCTATTCTTCTTTAAAGTAGAAATGAATTTAAAATTTAAATTTAAAGTTTAAAGTAGTAAAGTTTTTTGTAGTGTCAGTGGCTCAGTAGGTAGCACACTCGCCTCTGAGGCCGGGAGATCAGAGGGCTGTGGGTTCAGTTCCCACATCTGGCACTTGGGTTAATATCCCAGTACTGACACTGTAATGCAGCATGAGAGGGGTGCTGCATTTCTGAGGTGCCGTCTTTCGGATGAGACGTTAAACCGAGGTCCCATCTGCCTGGATTGGTGGTAGCTCAGGTGGATGTTAAAGATCCCATGGCACTTATCGAAAAGAGTGGAATTTCCCCTGGTGTCCTGGCCAAATTTCCCTCATTCACTAAAAATACCACCAACAGCTTAATCTGGTTCAAGGTCAGTTGGCATTCATCTGTATCCCCCTCCCCCGGGTCGTGCCTGAAAATAGGCAGGATTTGTCTAGTGCACTTACCCGGTCAACAAAAGCTAAATAAATAAATAAATAAAAATAAAGGTCCATATCTCTGTTATTTTCATGTACCATGAGCTAGTGGATGGTAAACCTGTGGCTCAGTTGGAGATCTCAAGGACCTTTTTGAAAGGGATCCTCCATCTGAAACCCCCTTCTGCAACCCAACTCCACCTTGGGACTTGAACTTCATCTTGGAAAAGCTCACCCTTCCTTCTTTCAAACAGTCTATGAGCTGTGATTTGCTATTCCTTTTATGGAAGGCTTTTTTTCTGGTGGCTGTCACCTCAACCCAAAGGATTTAGAAGCTTCACGCTCTAGTCTGCAAGGGGCCATGTTTGATTTTCCATCGGGACTGGGTGGTCCTCCGAACGCATCTGAGGTTCCTTCCCAAGGTGGTGTCTGAAACCACACTGAACCAATCAGTAGAGCTTCCGGTTTATTATCTGTCCCCCCTCTAACAAGGGTGAGGCACTCCTTCACACGATGGATGTCCATCGGATTCTCTGGTGTTATACCCACCGGACTAAAGAGTTTCGCTCCTGCGACCAGTTGTTTGTCTCTTTTGCCCTGAGGTCAGGGGGCAAACTGGTTTCTAAGCAGGGCCTTTCCAAATGGCTAGGCAACTGCATTCGGTACTATTACCAAAAGTACGATAAGCCTCTTCCAGGTACAATAAGAGGTCATTCTACTAGGGGCATGGCTGCCTCCGCGGCCTTCCCTATGGAACGTTTCTATGGCGGACATTTGTGCTGCCGCTACTTGGAGTTCTGTCCACACCTTTACCAAACATTACAGTCTGGACGTTGCTTCTAGGTGGAGGGCTGGCCTTGGTCTAGCCATCCTGCAGGGCCTTCTGTCCTAGACTGGGTCCATTGTGGACTTCAGTTGTTCTGTTGGAGTTAGCTTTTCTCCTCCCTAGTTTCTCTGGGTTTCTCCTTGGAGGGACTGTGCTATATGTGATGACCTACTGAAGGAACCCTCTCAAAGTAAGATAGTACAGTTACGTAGGAACTTACCGTAACAGCAGATCTTCGAGAGAGGTTCCTTCAGTAGGTCATATTTTTCCTTCCCTCCCTTCTTCCCCTCATTTTCTGTTTTACAGGGACTCCCATTCCTGTTCGCTCCTGCTGCGAGGACTCTTCCTGGCTCCGCCGGGAGAACTGGAGGGCGGAAGTGGGGACCGCCTACTATATACAGTCACGCTGATGTCGGTCACGTGACATCAGGTGGGTGGTCCCCTGTCAGGTATTGCTAGAAAAGTCTGCCATGCAGTCCGACACCAGGTGGTGCCAGTCCTATATGTGATGACCTACTAAAGGAACCTCTCTCGAAGATGTACTGTTACGGTAAGTTCCTACATAACAGTACTTTTTGCCGACACTGACCGACCCCTCAATAAAGAGTCCAAGCTTTTGGACCATTCAGCGCAGAAAGTGTCTGCGGCTTTCTCCTTGGGCCTTCATCAGGCAAGTTCGGCCGTCATCGTGGCACACTTCTTTCATGCCCTTCTTGGGTCATTAGATGAAGTCCTCCCACATCTCCCTGTGGACATGCAGACCACGGTTAAGCAGGTTCAGGATCAGGACCGTGCTGTTGCTAAGCAGCAGCTCCAGACGGCCCTGGACATTGGGATTTCTGTGCCTGCTCGATGGCCGCCGCAGTTGCCTCTCGACGCGGGGCTTGGCTGAGGCCCTCCTCCTCCTTCCTGGAGGAGATTCAGCACAAGTTAGCTAACGTGCCTTTCCTTGGGACCAACTTGTTCGGCCCAGGAGTGTCCGGTCACCTACAGCGCATAGTGTAGTCCAGTGCCACCTCGGACGCCACTTCTGCCAAGAGTTCTTCGGGCAAGAACTAGCAGAAGAAAAAGAAGAAGCCCTTTCAGCACTCTACCCCTGCGGTTCAGCAGTCCTCCTACCAAGGAGGACAGCAGCATCAGCAGCAGGTTCAAGCTTGGCGCCCTAGGCCCAAGCCTTGACCTCAACAGGCCCGCAAAGGAGGCCAAAGCTCAGGTCCTGGAGCCTCCTCCTCCTCCTCCAAGCCTGCCCAGTGACAGGTTGGGGGTTGCCACTCCCTATCCCCTTCATGCCAGCTCTGGGTCTTCCCGATGGGGGTCGGCTCTGCTACTTCCTTTCCGCCTGGTCCACTATCACTACGGACACGTGGGTTCTCGAAGTGGTCGGTCAGGAACTGCCTCTGGAATTTGAGCAGTACCCTCCCAACCGAGCCCACGCCCCTTGGGAAGAACGGATTTCTGCATGCACCCAGTCGGTTCTTCGAGACGACATCACTCAGCTCCTCCTCAAGGAGTCAGTAGCTCTCATGGTGGATCTGTCTGCAGACCCAGGCTTTGTCTCCAGGTACTTCCTGGTGCCTAAGCGGACGGGGGCTGGCGCCCCATTCTAGATCTCCATGACCTGACTCAATACCTCAGGTCATGCACCTCTCAGATGGTCACTCTGTCCCAGATCATACCATCCTTGGAGCAAAGCATGTGGATCTGTTCACTGGATCTGCAGGACGCGTTCTTTCACGTCCCAATCTGTCCACCCCATCAGCAGTTCCTCCACTTCAGGGTCAAGGGGACTCTGTACGAGTTCCTGAGCCATGCTGTTCGGCCTGTCATGGACCCCACGGGTCTTCACCAAATGCGTTGCAGTGGTGGCGGACCATCTCCGGCGTCGGGGGGGGGTTAGAATTTACCCCTACCTCAACCATTGGCTCCTTGCAGGTTCCACCCAACAGGAGGTGGAGAGGTCCAGGGATCTGGCCCTCCAGACCTGCTCCCAACTCTGCCTCCTGATCAATGAGGCCAAGTCAGAACTTGTGCCTTCTCAGGTGATAGGCTTCATTGGGGCAGAGCTCGACTCTTGTCAATCCAGAGCTCGGCTCGCGGCGGACAGGGAGGAGGTTCTCTCCTCCTTTGCCCAATCATTTCTGGTTGGGCACTTGCGCCCTGCCCAGGACTTTCTGCGCCTTCTGGGTTACATGGCGGCATGCATCTCAGTGGTCCGTTAGGCCCGTTGCACATGCGCCCCCTCCAATGGGAGCTAGCTGCCCAGTGGACTCAGTGTCATGGTCATTTCGACCAGCTGATCACTGTAACCCAGAAGATGTGGGACGCTCTCCAATGGTGGACAGCCCCAGACCGGTTTCAGGAAGGGATCCCATTCATTCACCCGAGCCGATGGTCGTCCTCACGACCGACGCCTCTCTCGTGGGCTGGGGAGCCCGCATGGGAGATAACAGGGCCCACGGACTGTGGACCCCCGAGAAGTCCCGATACCACATCAACCTTTTAGAGCTCAGAGCAGTCAGACTGGCACTGTCAGCTTTCACTCCTCAGCTCCGGGGTCAAGTGGTTCAAGTCCAGATGGACAATACCATGACCATGTACTACCTCAACAAACAGGGTGACATGCACTCCCGTCTGCTGTGCAAGGAGGCGCTCCACATCTGGACCCTCGTAAGCTGGTTGGAGGCGGATCTCCTAGCCATCCATGTGGCAGGAGCCTCGAGCCAGCTGGCGGATGCTCTCAGCCACATAGGCCAGACATCCCACGAGTGGTCTTTCCATCCAGAGGTGGCTTACAACCTGTTCTCCCATTGGGGAAAACCGATGGTGGATCTGTTTGCCTCCAGGGAAAACACCAAGCTGAGGCAGTATCATGCCTGCCCCCCTCAGCAGGGCTCGCTGCAGGGGGATGCCTTCTTGAGGCCATGACCCCAGGCCTCCTCTACGCCTTCCCTCCATTTCCCTTGATCCACAAAGTGTTACTCAAGGTGAGGAGGGACAAGGTGAAGGTGATTCTGGTAGCCCCAGACTGGCTGCGCCAGTTCTGGTATCCAGATCTCCTCAGCTGCAGGCCCCGGGGCGGCTTTGTACACACCCGGACCTGATATCTCTGAACCAGGGGAAGGTCTTCCATCCTGACCTTCAATCCCTGCACCTCACAGCCTGGTACCTGAGCAGCTAGAGTTCCAGGCTTTGGGTCTTTCCGAAGATGTCTACACCGTGGTGGAGGCATCTAGAAAGAAATCGACCAGGAAATGTTATGCCTTCAAATGGAAAAGATTTCCATTTGATATCAGGGTAAGGGTCTGGACCCCTTATCCTGTTCTGTGGCTAACATTCTCGACTACCTTTGGTCTCTCTCCAAAGGGGGTCTATGGTCATTGACCCTTAGGGTGCACCTGGCAGCCATTTCTGCTTACTGGGCATGGGCCAGTCAGCTGACATTGGTGCAGGAGACAGTGGTCAGGAGCTTTTTCAAAGGACTGGATCACATAGCCCCTCCTGTGCATGAACTTCCCCCTCCATGGGATCTACTGCTGGTATTGGGAAAGCTCATGGATAAGCTATTCGAACCAATGCACAAGTGTGAGCTGTCACACTTGTCATGGAAGACAGCCTTCCTGGTGGCTATCACGTCTGCCAGAAGGACAGGGGAGCTTCAGGCGCTTTCGATGGACTCCCCTTATCTGGTCTTCCACAGGGACAAATTTGTCCTGCTCCCCCGCCTGAAATTCCTTCTGAAGGTGGTGTCAGAGTTTCACCTTAACCAGGTGTTGACTCTGCCAGTATACTACCCTAATTACATCTGGAGGTCGAGTACAGGCTCCATAGTTCGGACCTGAGACGTGCACTCTCCTATTATAAGGAGAGGACGGCAGAAATTCGTGGAGAGGTTCGCCAGCGGTTTGTCACCTATGCTGAAGCCGCTTCTGGCAGACCTGCAGTGAAGTGGACTACTGCAAGATGGATTATATCATGCATAGGTCTATGCTACGAGTTGGCGGGCATGGAGCCCCCCAGAGGGATAAGAGCCATAGTGCAGCATCGGTGGCTGCTTCCAGAGACATCCCTATACAGGAAATCTGTCAGGCTGCTACCTGGAAGTCAGCAAACACCTTCATTACCCACTACCACAGCAACCTTGAGTCACGCTGGGATGCTGGTTTTGGGACCTTAGTTATCCAATCTCTGTTCCCTAAGTAGGGGGTGTGCGCCTTGCCTCCCTCCTCCCGGAGAACTGCTAGGAATCTGCCAGTAAGTGTGGATGAACAACATATCCACGATCCTAGAAAAACAGGGTACTCACCTGTAACAGTAGTTCTAGGGTGGTATATGTTGTTCATCCTACAATTCTCCGACCTCCTGGCTGCGGGCCTTTGTACCTGGCTTCCAGCGGGCTAAGATCTGGCGTCATGGGGCGGAGCCGAGGTATATACCACCTGGGTGGGTGGGAGGAGCCAGCTTGAAGACTTCCGGCAAAATTTAAAAGGGAAAGAGACATGCCAATAAGTGTGGATGAGCAACATATACCACTCCTAGAATTACTGTTACAGGTGAGTAACCTGTGTTTTGCAGCACCCCACAAGCATATAATAGAAACCCAACAAGCTTGAATTAAGTCCTTGTTCAAAATACTGTACTGCGGGTAACGCATTTTTACATATTAAATAAGACAAAACATTCAAAACTAACCTTTTCATTTAGTTGGAGGTAGTGACAGTTAAAGGGCTTAGAGTAGAGCTACCATCAGTCCCTATTTTCCCAGGACAGTCCCTATTTTAGGCGGCATGTCCCAGTGTCCGCACAGGTTTTGCAAAATGTCACTTTTGTCCCTTTTGTTGCTTACTTGTCCCAGTTTTGTCCCTTTTCTTTGCTGACTGCTAATCCATGAGTGACAGTTATTTCAGCACCACTGTGGCACTGCTTCGGGCTAAACAGCAGTTTGCAACTTCAGTCCCTATACCTATGTTGCACTGCAAGCATGTCAGTGGGAGCACATTAAAGCATGTTGTTCCTGTTAGGTTAGTAGGTAGTGGTACAAACAGCACATGTGGATGTCTGCCTGCCAGCAGTGGAGAGAGACTCCAGGCAGAGAAGAGACTGGCAGCAGGGAACTAAGGTACCCAAACCTGATCAGCTGTAGGGAAGTGCATGAAAACAATCTGGTGTGGTGATGGGAGTCACTAAAGTGAAGTTTGCTCAACAAATGAGGTGAGTGTAAGTGGGTTAGATGGGAATGTCAGGAGGAGCAATACATGCAGCTCGAATGTCTGATCACAATTTAACGCAGGTTTGCTTCTAATGAACTTTCTGTACATCATGATATAGAACTTGCTGCAGCAGAATGATGTGTTGGTTTAATCTGAACGTTTGCTACTGGTGTTACTGTGAGTCGGCATGGCCAGAGCAAGCAGCAAAATGTAATTGTACTCAGCATTGTCTGCAGTGGTGCCCATGAGAGTGACAAGGTGTCGGGGGGAGGGTCATGGTCAGGATGGACTGTCCCAGTTTTAGGCCTCGAAGAGTTGGTAGCTTTAGCTTAGAGGCAGAAGGAATTCATCCTTTTTGACCTAAACTTCAGGATCCTAGTCCAAATGGTATAGAGTTAACATCAGCTTGAAAGCTGCCTGGTATAGTATATGCCTTTTATGTTGCTCAACATGACCTTCAAAATATAACGTTTCTTGGAAGGATTATTATTATTTTTTTAAACATTGTTTATTAAGAGGTAATAAAACATACAATTGATATAAGATAGGTCTAGCATTACATCAAAGGTCTGTGGTTAGCTCACCAAAAACAGTATTAATGCATATTGACCAGGATATAACATTTCAACTTGATAGCATTATCATCATTAATAGTAGCCATGATTTTGTGACATTTTTGTTTATATCATTAGTACAGACTGTAAACATACAAACATACGAAATTTGCCAGCAGATAAAAGCCTAGTGGTCTATTAAGTCTGCTCGAATATGCAGCTAGCACCCCTTATTCTGCAGCTGCCCCTCCTTCCCACCTTGACCCTCCCCCTTCCCTGTCCCAGCCCCTTTTGAAGCCACCCACTGTTCTACTGGATACCACTTCCATCCAGCTAACACCCTCAACATAAGAAAGTGTCTCCTCATCTGCCTCCTTGACCTTCCTCCCTCCAGTCTCATATCATGGCCCCGGGTATCCCTCCCCTCCCTTACTTTTGAACAGACCCTCTGTACCTGCCTTGTTTATTCCTTTCATGTACTTGAAGATTTCAGTCATATGCCCCTGTCCCTCCTCTCCTCCAGTGAGTACATGTTCAACTACCTCAGCCGCCTCTCATATGGTAAGTCCCCCAGCCCCTGGATCATCGTTGTCACCCTACGTTCCCTCCAGTAACTTAATGTCCCTCTTCAGATGTGGATGCCAGTACTGTATGCAGTACTCCAAGTGTGGTCTAACTAATGATCTATACAGTGGCAGAATCACCTCCCCCCTCCTCGAGGATATAAGCCTTGCAATGCAGCCAGTATTTTGTTGACCATTGCAGCTGCCTTCCCACATTGTGCCGAGTTGTTCATTGACCTCTTAAGGAGCACCCCCAGATCTTTCTCCTCCTCTGTCTCAGTTAGCTGCACTCCCCCTAGCTGATAACTCCTCCTTGGGTTTTTCACTCCAAAATGCAGCACCTTGCACTTTTTGGCATTGAACCCCAGTAGCCAAGTGTCCGACCAGGTTTCCAGCTTTGCCAGATTATCCTGCAACCCTTGCCATCCCCCTAGGTCATCCACCACCGCTTCCATCTTGATGTCATCTGCAAACAAACTGCTCTTGATGCCCTCGATATATCTGCAATGAATATCCCAAACAACACTGGTCCCAACACCAAGCCCTGCAGAACACTGCTCGTCACTACCCTTAGGGATGAGAGCTCCGCACCCAGATCCACTCCCTGTTGACTTCCCTGAAGCCAGTTCCCTACCTATCTCACCACCTTTGCATCTGCCCCTGTGCATTCTGACTTACTTCCAAGCCTCCCACGCAGCACTGAGTTGAATGCCTTACTGAAGTCCAGGTACAGGACATCCACTGCATGGCACACATCCAGTTGCCTAGTTATCCATTCATAGAACTCCACCAGGTTGGTTTGGCAGGATCTGCCACTTACGAAGCCATGCTGTCTGCTGCCCTGTAGCCCTTTGGCTTCCAGGAGGGACACCAGCCTCTCCTTCAGGATAGACTGCAATACTCTTGTATACCGAGGGCAAGCCTTACATCCCTCTTCTACATTTCTGTAGTCAGATTTACCTATCCAGGTAAGAGCGCCTCCCCAGCAGCCCACCAGACACTATCTCCCAGTTGTCCCCATCTTAGCCCTGCACCAGGCCAGTTTCATTCGCAGATGTGACAGGGTTAAATAGGACCCTGTCCCAGTTGTTATGGAGAGTTTGAATGTAGGGATCTGTTCTGTTCTTTCCTTTGCTGTCTCTTGTTTGGTTTCGCAACCAAATTTTCCTGTAAAGCCTAGGACTTGATCGCCCCGACAGTCTTGCACTTCTTTGCCTCTCACTGTCTCTCAGTCGTCTCTTGCTGTTTCTGCCTTTTTCTCCCTTGCGTATCTGTTAGTGTAAAAATATATTCGAATCATTATGTGGAAACGTAACTAATATTAGGATCCCTGTGTTTAGAAATTATATAGTGTTACTATTGAAATGTATATAATTATAGTTTGAGATGATTGCAAAGGGCTATTGGAAACTCAAGGGGTTAACCTGAGAGCAGTTTTTAAGCCCTGTTTCAGAAGCTGTGGAGAAGGGGCCTCAGTTCTGGGACATTGTTTTCTGGCTACAGCTGTCTGAAATTTACAAGAACATTTTAGAAAACAAAAAACAGGATGCTTGTTAAGTAAGGGGGTTGCAAAGACTTATAAAAACAGAGTTGCAGTTGCTTGCAAGAAAGAGGCAGACACACACAGATTGAAGGAAAACTCAGATGGATCATTTCTGTTTATTCTGCCTTTGCAAATAGTTATTCTGAACAATTTTATTTTTTATGTTACTGCTAGTACTAATAAACACTTTTTGTGAATTCTACAACTGCTCCTGGTTTTTCCTATGCTTCCTGACCTGTGCCTTGACGACAGATGGTGTCAGCCTAGTGGGATTTACGCCATGCATACTCTAAGCCAGGAGTTTTGTGCATGGGTACGGGACTTAGTACCAGGGAAACATAGAGAAAGGTATGGATTCCACAGCAGCAAGCCCAGGAGTGGTTACCAGGAGAATGGCAACTAAACTAGCAGAGACAGAAGTCCAAGCTGAGACTGTACAGCCAGCACAAGTTATGGAAAAAGAACAGGCAGTGACAGAACCTGAAAGCCTGACAGCCTTTTTCAAATGGTGGGCTATACAACAAAAAGAGATTGAGAAACAGAGGAGAGCAGAGAAGCAGCAGATTAGAGAAGAGATGCAGTGACAAGAGCAGCGATAGCTGGATGCGTTACAAGCTGTCAAAAGCAGAGGATCTGGCACAGATCCAGACAAGCAACAAAACACAAGCAACTTAAAAGCCATTAAACTTACAAAGTTGTGTCCCTCAGATGATATCGAGGCATACCTAACAACTTTTGAAAGAGTTGCCACAGCCTGCCAATGGCCAAAGCAGCAGTGGACAAGCAGACTGGCACCCTACCTGACAGGGAAAGCCCAACTTGCCTACAGCAATATGGACACTGCACAATCAAAAAACTATGACCTGGTGAAAAGTGAAATCCTGAAAAGGTATGACATCTCAGGAGAGACCTACAGGCAGAGATTTTGATCTCTGAAGTACAACTCAATCGACAATCCTCGAGAAGCCTTCCCCCGACTCGGAGAACTCCTGATAAAACGGCTCCAACCAGAGGACAAAACAGTCCCACAAATCATCTACACATTTGCCATGAAGCAATTCATCAACATCCTGTCTACAGATGTGCAACTTTGGGTAAAGGAACACCAACCAGAAAGTGTGGAAAAGGCTTTTTCTTTGGCTGAGGACTAGCAAATGGTCATACAGATGCCACAGCAGTGAGGCAACAGCCAAGCACCAGTGAGACACTCTTTTTCCATTTAAACTCCAAGGCAGATAAGAACTCTGGTGGGGGTAACAAATCTGTGCCCAAAGTTGTTTTTTGCTATAACTGTAATAAGCCAGGTTCCATTGCAAGAAATTGCCATAAGAAGAGTGACACTAGAGCAGATTTGTCCTTGGTAAATTGGGGCAAATATTTAACAGATGTGAAGGTGGGGATAAGACTGTAAAGAGACTCATTAATTCGAGAAGCAGACAGACCCTAATGCATGTTGAAGTGCTGGGAAAACACTGTGCAAAAGGACAAGGTACTGGTGTCATCTGCATCCACGGGGACACTCGATACTATCCCACCACCCAAGTGGTTCTGACAATTAAGGGTGTGTCGCACCAAATGAAAGTGGGGGTAGTACCTAAGTTATCTGTACCCGTGATTATTGGAAATGACTGTCCAGAATTTACTGAGTTAATCTCAGAGGAACTGAACCCTGCAGTTTCAGCAGCAGTGGTAACAAGAGCTCAGGCAAAGAAAATCTCAAAAGGTGGGAACACTGTTCCTTTCATTGACTTTGATTTGGACTTGTTTGAGCAGAGCTCCAAAATCTGAAAATCCAGGAAAGAAGGACACTGCCTGAAGAAACTGTGGCAACAAATCACTGATGGACATAAGGGGTTAACATCTGAAAATGCTGAAACTAAACTGATCACTGATTATGATTTTCTTTCAGAACAACATAACAATGTTTCTCTCCAGAGTTATTTTAAGCAGCTGGGGGTGAAACTGAAACAGGGTGAACCAATTTTTAAAAAATGTAATGGGTTACTGTACAGAGTTTGGGTTAAACCTCAGACACAGGACTAGATAGAACAATTGGTTATACCACAGAAGTATAGAACAGAGTTATTACAGATAGTACATGATAGTCCTATGGCTGGTCACTCAGGGAGGGATCGCACCCTTGCTAGATTGCTGTACATATTTTACTGGCCTGGAATTCATGAAGATATTGCTACCTATTGTAATTCCTGTGCTGAGTGCCAGAAAGTAGCCCCAGTCACTGGAAAAGACAAAGGTGCCCCTACCCTTGATAGATGTGCCTTTTGAGAGAATTGCAATAGATGTGGTTGGCCCTTTAGATAAAAGTAAAAAGAGTAATAGATGTAGCCTGGTAGTATGCGACTATGCTACTCGATACCCAGAAGCAGTTCCAATGCATACTGTCACTGCTTCAGAAGTGTCAGCAGAGCTTGCAAAAATTTTCAGCAGAGTGGGCATACCTAAAGAAATTATTACTGATCAGGGTAGTAATTTTGGTGCTGTATTACTTAAGAAGCTGTACAGACTACTAGGTATCACTGCCTATACGAGCCTTCCCCTAGCACCCTCAGACATACGGTCTTGTTGAGCATTTTAACCAAATCCTAAAACGCATGTTAAAAAGGTTTGTAAAAGGGGAAGGGAAAGATTGGGACCAGTACTTGTCTTACCTATTTTTTGCTTCCAGAGAAGTACCACAGGCACCAACAGGGTTTTCACCATTTGAAATGCTGTGTGGTAGGCAGCAAAGAGGGCCACTGGATGTGATAAAAGAAACGTGGGAAGATAACCCCACTCAGAAACAATCTGTAATGTCTTATATGTGTGCCCTAAGAAAGAAGCTGGCAAAATATGTTGAAATTGCCCATAGTAATCAGGAAGAGGCCCAAAACCAGCAGAAGGTATATTATGACCATGGAGTAAAAGAAAACATTTTTGAGTCAGGTGGAAAGGTTTTGCTACTGTTACCCACAACAGAAAATAAACTGTTAATGAAGTGGCAAGGGCCTTATAGAGTGCTTAGACATACTGGCACCGTTAACTACAAGACTGAGACCCCTGACAGGAAAAATCCTACTAAGATATACCATGTTAACCTCCTCAAGAAATGGGCTGAAAAAAATGCCAAAAGCGGCTTTGCTAGTTTTACCAGAAACTGATAAAGAAGATATTGATGTAACTTATAATAGACTGGAATAAACTGTAACTGCTGATGCTGTAAAGGTGCATGTTTCCTTAACCTCAGAACAAACCACAGAAATTTGTAATGTGCTAAAGGCATTTAACAGTATTTTTACCACAGTACCAAGCCGAGCAAAAGGGGTCAAACACGTAATAGTGCCAAGGAAAGCTCGCCCTATTAGGCAAAAGACATACAGGTTACCAGAGTGGTTAAGAGCTGACGTGGTTAAGGAAATGCAAAAAGTGAAAGAACTGGGTATTATAGAAGAGTCGAGGAGTGCTTGGTCATCTCCAGTGGTAATTGTAAACAAAAAAGAAGGGTGTGTTAGAATCTGCCTTGATTTTAGGAAACTTAAGTGTCAGAATTTGACAGTTATCCTGTGCCCAGAATAGATGATTTGGTGGACAGACTGGGGAGTGCAAAGTATATCTGTACCCTCAATCTCACCAGGGGTTGCTGGCAAATCTCTTTAGCTAAAGAATCCAGAGACAAAACTATATTTGCCAGTCCTGTTGGATTCTGTCAGTGCACCCCCATGCCATTTGGAAAAGCCACCTGGAACACCTATGAACAGTTATCCAAGCTATCAAAAATGCTGGTCTGACTATTAATCCTACCAAATGTGCATTGGGCAAGCAGGAAACCAGATAGTTGGGCTATATGTTGGGAAATGGAGAGGTTAAGCCAGAAACTTCTAACATAGAAGGTATAGCTAACAGCCCTGTCCCTATAAACAAGAAACATGTCAGGTCATTTTTAGGGCTGGCTGGTTATTATAAGAGATTTGTTCCCATCTTTACAGAGTAAGCTACTCCCCTCACCGAACTCACGGAAAAACGGTACCCAAATAATGTGAAATGGACCCCAGAGTGTGATGAAGCTTTTCAAGCCATTAAGGCTGCATTATGTTCAGCCCAGTTTAAGATGCCCAGACTTTGAGAAACCATTTTTGTTGCAAACAGATGCATCAGACGTAGATCTAGGTGCAGTCCTGAGTCAAAATATAGATGGGACAGAACATCCTGTTCTGTACATAAGTAGGCAGTTGCATGACCGAGAGAAAAGGTACTCCACCATTGAAAAGGAATGTTTAGCAGCAAAGTGGGCCATGGAGTCCCTTAAGTTTTATTTGCTAGGAACTAACTTTGTACTTATAGCAGATCACAATCCTCTGTTGGCTTAACCAAATGAAAGATAAAAATTCCAGAATCACAAGGTGGTACCTGGCACTACAGCCATTTAAATTTAAAGTGATGCACAAATCTGGTAAAGAGAATAGCAATGCTGATTTTCTGTCAAGATAGGGATCAGGAATTGAGGGTTCTGAAGGTTGAAAAACAAATGTATGAGTTTAAACTTTACTGTTTGCTGTACTGTTATTAATAAAAGGGATACTGCACATGTGCTTAATTTCTGAAAGTTAGAAACTAATATTATTAGAGAATTAATATAAAGTTTTGGAAACCTGTGTGATAAAACAGGTTTCCTCTTAAGGAGGGGGGTGTATGTGACATGGTTTAATAGGACCCTGTCCCAGTTGTCATGGAGAGTTTGAATGCAGGGATCTGTTCTGTTCTTTCCTTTGCTGTCTCTTGTTTGTCTGGTTGCACAAACAGATTTTCCTGTGAGACGTAGGACTTGATCACCCTGACAGTCTCACACTTCTTTGCCTCTCACTGTCTGTCTTCCCTTGCTGTTTGTCTTTACCTCCCTTGCATGTCTGTTGGTATAAAAATATATATAAATCATTATGTGGAAATGTTACTGATATTAGGATCCCTTTGTTTAGAAATTATATAGTGTTACTATTGAAATGTGTATAATTATGGTTTGAGATGATTGCAACGGGCTATTGAGAACTCAAGGGGTTAACCTGAGAGCAGTTTTTAAGTCCTGTTTCAGAAGCTGTGGAGAAGGGACTTCATTTCTGGCACATTGTGTTCTGGCTGCACCTGCCTGAAATTTACAAGAATATTTTAGAAAAAAAAAACAGGATGCTTGTTAATTAAGGGGGTTGCAAAGACATAAAAACAGAGCTACAATTGCTCGCAGGAGAGAGACATAGGGATTGAAGGAGAACTCAGATGGATCTTCCCTGTTTATTCTGCCTTTTTGAATAGTTATTCTGAACAATTTTGTTTTATGGTACTGCTAGTACTAATAAACACTTTTTGCGAATTCCACAACTGCTCCTGGTTTTTCTTATGCATCCTGATCTGTACCTCGACGACAGCAGACACCAGGGGTTTCCATGTTTTGTTAAAAATGTCTAGGTGCCTATTGACTGACAGTTGGCACCTTTCAAGTCTCATGCACAAAAACAAATTATTTAACCAGTGGGCTATACTGGGGGGAGTAGAGCTGGACCAGTGTTGGGCTGTAGATTTTCTAGCATTGACTAGTGCCATTTGCCATAGCCGGTTATGTGGCGGGGATGACAGCCCACCTCCTAGGGACATTGCCACTTGATCAGTGCCCAGCATAAACTCAGTCAGGGTACCTGCAAGAGGGGTCAGTAGCACTTGTTGCATGATGGAATGCACTTCACTCCAGAAAAGTGATATTCTAGGTCATGTTAAAGCCATGTGCAGAAAATCCCATTTGAGTTAAACATTTTGGACATTTGTCTGACTTTGTCAGTGTAAACCTGTGCAGTCTTTTGGGTGTGCAATAGGTCTGATGCACACAATTTAACTGTATTCTCCTCAGCTTGACACTGAACATTCATGAATATTCTTCACCACTCTGTCCCACAAATTATCACTTACTTGCATTTGCAGGTCTTCACCCCACTTCTTTCTAGCCCTTAACTCTGGTTCAGGTTGGGCACCCAGAAACTGACGGTAAAGGGATGAGATAATGGATGCACATGGCTGTGGCCTGTACAGTATCTCCTCTATAGTGGACAACAATGGGTCTACACCTACAGTCAGATACTTTAAATTGGTATATTGTAGAAATTCCAAGTCTGGGAAGTCCTACTGTTTAGCTAGTTGCTGGAAGGGTATCAATGCCCCACCATAATAGATATCTCCAATGATCCGAATACCCCTTTTCTGCCATCTACACTATGCATAGCTTGATGCAAGAATACATTGTACCCCTTACATCCCGTAAAACCCTTGGAGAGGCTAGCCTTAAGTGAAATGAATGGTCTGTGCCCTATAAATGTAAGCACTCCCACCCATAGCCTAGCCAGGGTCTGAATGAAGGGATTTTTATTTTAGCTGGAAATGGTTAGTGTCCTCAATAAAGGAGACAGTAAACCCTGAAGGACTCCCCCCACTATATGTGTATCCTCTGTCTGCAGCCATGCTGGCTTTATAGGCGAGCTAGGTTTGCTCAAGAAAGCAGTCTGCGCAGCCCTGTAATAATATTTAAAGTTTGGTAGCGCAAGGTCCCCTTTTGTGATTGGTAGCTGAAGGATTGTTTTTTTTTAATTCTTGCAAGCTTCCCCATAAATCTGTTTAGTATTGAGTCCAGCTGTTTGAAAAAATATTCAGGCACTCTTATGGGCAAATTTTGGAAGAAATCTAAACATCTAGGTAACACATTCATTTTGATTGAATTAACTTGCCCTATCAAGCTTATTGGAAGCCCCTCCCATTTATCACAATCCTGTGTCTAATTCCATTGAGAAAGTTAGTATAATTTTCTTTGTACAGGTCTGAAGGTTTTTTTTTTTAATCGTGATACCCAAGTATTTTAGCGAGTCCACCATCCACAATCTAACAGGAAGCTCCACCATGCCCATCTTTCTGTTCTCCCCCAACACCATCAGCTCGCTTTTCGTCCAGTTAATTTTATGTCCAGAAAGGGCACCATACTCTGTGAGAATGTGGTAAAGCTTGGGGATACTTTTTTGGGGGTTCTTCAGATACAGTAGCAGATCGTCTGCAAAAGCAGCAAATTTTTGATGTGTCCCCATCTCCTCAATGTCGGGATCTCCCCGAAGTACTGCTGCAAGGGGGTCCAATGATAAGACATATAACAATGGGGACAGAGGGCACCCCTGCCTAATTCCCCTGGACAGCTGGAGAGGTCTGGTTAAGGTGCCATTCACCAATATTTATGCACTAGGGGCACTATATAGGGATGCAATCCATTTGATAATAGTGTCTTCCATTCCAAATTTCTTTAGTGTGGAGAACCGATACCTCCATTCCATTCTATCAAACGCTTTTTCGGCGTGTAGGACCAAGATGCCCGAGGCCTTCTCCTCCTCCCTAGCCCTACCAAATTTCCACACTATGTTGAGGGTATGTCTCAGATTAAGTTTACCCTCTCTGCCCTTGATAAACCCTGTTTCGTCACTGTGTATTATTTTGGGGAGGATTTTTTCCTGTCTACCTGCTAGCAGTTTGACCGTGATCTTATAATCCAACGTGAGGAGGGAGATGGGCCTATATGAAGCACATTTTTTCGGATCGTTCCCTGGCTTGGGCAGAATAGTTATAGTGGCAGACTTTATAAAGGGGGGGTATAGTTCCTTTTTCATACGTCTCTACTATCATGTCTGTTAGGGGTAGTTTTTTATCAGGGTTCTCACAAGGGTAGGAGAGATAGGGTCCTTCAGTAATAGTGGATCTAGTTTCCAGGCCCCTGCCATACCCCCCGCCCCTACTATGGCTAGGGTAGCAATGACATAAGAGTGATCAGATATTGGGATGGGGCCGTAGGTTACTGAGCTCAGGGATGGTAGTAGTTCTCGGGAGGTCAGAGTTGGATCCAATCTGGCATAGGTTTTTGCCGAATGGGAGTAAAAAGAGTACTCCCTCCCATTAGGGTTGGGATACCTCAATGGTCAACTAGACAGTGGGTCTTCATAAGATCAGCCAGTGCTGTGGCACTTTGCCCTCCCCACCAAATCATAACTAGTACACAGTTAAAATCCCCATTTGAGATTCATGGACCAGTAAAATCCGCCATTTCCACCAACAGTTGAAAAAGGCTGCATTATCTTTATTGGACGCATAAACAGACCCCAGGGCAATACTTTGGTCCCCATTTAGCTGCAGTTGAATTAGTGGGAACCTCCCCCCAGTGTCATTATTTACCTTTGCAACTAGCCCAGGGAATCTGGGCCTCAACCATATTGCAAGTCCTCTAGCCTTCGATGTCAGGTAGGATCCATACCATTCCCCGTCCCAATTCTTAGACATGTGTTCTCCCTCTTTCTCACCCCAGGAATTCAACATGTATTGACAGGTGCAGTATGCCAGCTGGGTTCAGCTGCCCCGGAGAGCAGGAGACAATGCAAATGAGGGAGGCATTGGCCAATCAGAACACAGTTCGAGAAGAGTGCTGCCTGCAGTCAGCCTGAGGGACCTCAGAACTTTTTCTGAGCTGAACTGGAGCTCTCCTCTTCAGAGACCTTGCTGTGCCATTTTGTTTCATTTTGAGTGCTGCTTTCAAGGTATTTTGTATATTTTCTTCATTTTATATATTTTTACAGCAACTGCGCTGTGTTCCACGCAGTCACAGTATTTTTTCGCATCTTTTTTTTTTGAGGTAAAAAGCTATTGCGTGCACAATTTATTGTGTCATTTTTATTTAAAATTACAGTTTGCATTTTATTCTATGTGTTTTTATTGCCTTTGCATTAAAAAACATTGATTTTTTTTTCACACTCGTTCGCTAATTTCCATTGCGCACCCACGTGAATTTCTGGAATCCTTTTTTCTCTGTTTCCGTTTAAACTTTGATATTTGAAGGGTAATCCCCTCACTTTCTGGGGAGAGACCCTTGATTTTACTATGTAGTGGGCTTTGATTGTTTTTTTTTTTTGTTTTTGATTCTATTTCCCTCCATTCGCGACCCGCGGGGGCATCTCTCTGGGATCCTGCCTGAACCTGCCTGCCTGATGTCCCCCTGAACCTGTGCCTCCTCTCTCCACCCCTCCCACAGCCAGCATCCACAGCTTAACCCCTCCAGGGTGGGGCCGCCCCTCCTCGTTGGGCGCTCTTGCACACATAGACTCTGGCTGTGGGAGTGAGCCCTGGGAGGAGGACCTAGAAGGCCAGGCAGGGTGGATCTGGCGGTGGGCATGGGGGTCAGGTGCCATCGCCTCCCACGCGGAGCTGGGTTTTCCCATTTTCTTGGTTCCCCTCCCCTTGCAGGGTGCACCCGTGACGTTCTGGTGCAAGGCAACCCTGCCAGCATCATCCACGCTGCATGACGTGCAGCCGGCACGCTGCAGGGCCCCCCCTATCTCTACTGGGAGACGCTGGCACACCGAGCTACCCCTCCCCTTCTCCCCGGGGGAGGAGAGCTGCCCGCAGGCGTTCATTCGTCGCCCCATCCCTGCCGACCCCTGGCACCCGAGCTTGCTCCCAAACTCTGGTCGCCAATGTGGCGTCAAGTGCCTCAACACTCAGCGCCACTGGGCTGGCCTAGCAGTGGGCTGTGTTGACAAGAGGTGTGGAGGTGGTTTTGTTCTTTTCTACTTTTGTGGGGGAACCTTCTGTAAGGTGATTTGGTTAGTTTGGCCTGATTCCCTTATCATGGCCTCTCAGTCTACCTCCCCCTCCTCTAAAAGTGCTGAGAAGGGTACCTCAAGTTAACACAAAAGTAATAAGTCCCTTTGGGACTTTTTATTATACTAAGTCTGGCTCAGTAGTAGTATTTATTCTGTCCGAGCCTGTAATATGAATTTAGCAGAGTGAACAAAAAAAAAAGGATATGTGTATATAAGTACATATATTTGTTTATATAGGTTTATAATAAATACAAATTTCCTTCAGACACTGCAGTTTCTCTCCCTCTCAAGCAGAACAGCAGCAGTGGGAGTTAGAGCAATAGAACCTTGTGAGGGTCAGAGTCGGAAGAAGGTCTCCTTTCTCCTTGGGGAGTCGGACCTTTTTTCTCTGCTATTATCTGAATCTTAAAGGAAAATTAGGAATGACGAACCATTCCGAACTATTAAATCCTAGGTTCAGGATGATTTCCTTAACTCAGGTTTTTCATTTACATTCACAGGGGGACTTTCTAGTCTCCCTTGATACAATCTATGTTCTCAGCTCCCTAGCCATGGGCTGTTCTCAGGCTTCTTCCTGTTGACATCCATGCTATTTAGACTGCCTCCAAAGTATTCACAGATACTGGGTAAAAAAACAAGTTGTACTACCAGGTATCTGGTTAGTTGGGCGGTTTACTTCAGAAGACAGGGAATCTCTGGTTGCCCTCCACAGAGGCTTGGCTACTCTTAACCAACTTTACCATAGTCTGTATCTCAAGCCTAAGTCTGACATGTTTTTCCTTCAGTCTTGGGGTTTTTCATGTACTAGGAAAAGTCCCGTAGCTGGCCAAAATTCTGCAAGTCTTAGGGGGCAGTGCTCAACTCTTGGCAGAGGAAGGCTCCTTCCCCTTTATATAGTTCATAATTTGGTCACTGGAGTTCCAGGGGTCAGATCTCTAGGACATATTCTGAATAAGTGATTCGTTCGTAAAGCTTGAACCTTTCTTCAAGCTGTGGATTGGTGGTAGGAATCATTGAATCTCAGACCTCTTCTCCCCGAAAGTTTGGTTACAGGGGTTTTCTTTCAAAGTCAGGGCGCCTCCCTTCAGGGGGTTCCCTCAGGGGAGCCTGGATGCTGAGAGATTCCTTCCTCCACATCAGTATCTGGAATCTCAGATTTCCTCCTTCAGGCCTTCACTTTTTTGGCCTAAGAAGTCGGTTAGTTCAGATGATACACCTGCCCGGTATTACACCAATGAATTGTAAGGCAGGGCCTCCTAACTCTCCTTAATAGCTACGACTTTTATCTCTAGCCTACTTCCTTGGATGTGTCTTAGTCTCTCGTCTATCTCTTGGGCAAGGACAACACTTTGAGAATTTCTCTAAGATGTATTAGTCAGGGCCACTACAAGTGGACCCTCAACACACTAGTCCTAGCCACATTGTTCAGGAGGTTAGGGCAGGTCCATACCTGAATTTTTGCCTCTAGTCTGAACCTCTGCTTTTCCACTTCCTGTTGCAGGCCTCAGCTCTGGGGTCCTTACAACAGAATTTTTCATTTTAGACTGGTCTGAGAAGTTTTCTTATATATATATATATTTTTTTTTCCTCCCTGATTGCTAGTACTTTTCTAGCTAAGGTATCATCCAGTCACCACGTTCTTGGTGACCCTGGATGGGGCAGAACAGTCCTGGTGTTCCATCTTCTTATTTTTCAGTCAAGCAACCTTTCAGGCTGCTATTGTTTCTTCTAGCTCCTGCCTCTCTTAGACAGTACTAGTGTTTTTTTTTCAAACTCCAGTCTGTCCTCCTAAGATCCTGGTTCGTGAGAGGCTAGAATCCCAGAGTCCCTTTATCCTAACAGGGACTGCAAAGTCTTTGAACAGTCAAGAAATTTAGCATTAGGAAAACCTTTGCTTCTTAGTGGAAGCAGTTCTTTTCCCTGATACAATGTAAACAGCTTGGATTATTTTTCAATCCTTTTTCTCTCCTTGCTGGATTATTTAGTTCATATCTAGACAGTTCTGTCTGGCAAACAGAACTAGTGTTGGCCCTGGTGTCTTGTTTCCTGTATAAACATAAGGTTTTCTTTGGTAATTATAGTAGGCCTTTAGACCTCATTCTTGGGAGTACTCCTGGCATTTACTGTTCCCTTTTTTCCATCGGGGAAGAGAAATTTGTCATTTCTTTGTCCTTTGCAAGGAGTTTTCTGCAAAGGGCTGCCTCATTTCCAGCCCCTTTAAGGTACCGGGTTTTTTTCCCGTGAAACTCAAACCTCTGCATAGCTAAGTTCAGGGAATCCCTTTGAACCTTGGTGATGCTGACCTAAAGTAAGGAACATCTAAGACATCCCTTCTCTGGTCCTCTCTATGTCAGACGGTTGTCAGAGTTTCAATTCCTTCATACAGGCCTTATCCTCTCAGACCCCATAAGGACAATTTAGTCCTCTGGATGGATAGGAAATTCCTTCCCAAAGTGTTCTTTTATTTCCTCCTTAAACGATAATTTTCTCTGCCTGTATGGTTCTCTATCAAGTCCTGTCTAAGTGAGCTCAAGCTGCTCGGACTGGACATAAAATAGTTCCGCTTGTCTCTTTAGAGCGGTCCTAACAGTTCAGGTACTGTCATTATCTTTTCTTCCTCTCCTGTGTTTTCAGAGAGAGAGAGAAACCGGTGATCAAGAGTATTCTTCCCACAGGACTGTTTTTCCTGTATTTCAGTTCTGTTACGGCAAGACTGACAATCAGCCTCTCTCAGGCTTAGTGCCTATCTCTTTGAGAACAGCTGCTTCTTAGGCAGTGTCCATGAATATATCTTTACTAGAAATGTGCAAAGCAGTTAATTTAAATTCAGTTCTCACATTCGCTAAGCATTCTTGCTTAGATGTGTAGTCTGATAGAATGCCAAATTTGACAGGATGGTACTTCAGAGCCTCTTCTCAAATAGGTTTCTGGGCCCTCCTCCCAACTACACTGCTTCGAAGTCTGCATCTGTCAATATATGTTGAAGAATTCCTGGGGTGAGAAGAAAAAATTACTCACCGTAGTAATATTACTTCTTCCAGGGGATTCTTCAACATTATTGACACTCCCGCCCATCTTCCCCTAGAAACCTTTTCAGAAGGCTCTGTCTTGGGGGTTTAAGCAAATTTGCTGTCAGATATCCATTCGTTAAATTCGAAGTCTTTTTCACAATTGTGATTTATATTGGATAGGATATTTAGTAATAATAGTGTTTTGCCCTGTTGGGCACAGTTTTGCTTTTTTCAGCTCCAAAATTAGTTCTGAGGTCCCTCAGGCTGACTGCAGGCAGCACTCTACTCTAACTCTCTGTGTTCTGATTGGCCAATGCCTCCCTCGTTTGCATTGTCTCCTCCTCTCTGGGACAGCTGAACCCAGCTGGCTTACTGCACCTGTCAATAATGTTGAAGAATCCCCTGGAAGAAGAAATATTACTACAGTGAGTAATTTTTTCTTAGCTGTCATGTGGATTTCTTGGAAACAAACTGTCTGACTTCAGTGCCTTCACTTTACCTTTACCCAGAACTCTTTTTTCGCTTGACATGAGATTTCAATCCATTCAAGTTCCAGGAACATACATTTAGTTTGTTATCCATTTGCATTGTCCATGTCTATACTGTACTGGTCTAGTGTAACCACAGATTCACATATCCTGTATTGCTGTCTCAAGTTCTTGCCTCATTTTTGCTCTTTTAAACTTACCAAACTCGAGGGGCTTGGACCAGTCCGAACACCTAGTAACAAACTTTCACCACAAATTTTTTGACCTTTTTCATCACAACACAACAATGAACCCTTTTACAGTTCTTTCTCCCTAAATGGAGAAGAATCTCCTCCCCACTCCCCTTTGTGCACACTGCAATCTTGGCAGTGTAGCATCCCATGAGTTTTAGGCTTTTACAATGCCTCTTGGCATCCTTCACATGAAATGTTTGCCACACCATCCTCCCAGCTGGGACGGAGATGTGGTTTAACTCATAATCATGGCAAGGATTATTTTGTGTCAAATCTTGATACAGCATTACTTAGGCTTCTACATCCTTCCCCCAGACCTGGTTCATAGGGTGGGTTAGAGATGCTCCTTCACAGGGGGGCCCTTCACCCAGATCCCCCAGTGATCCTGGTCCTCCCCTGAGGTGCACAGGCCTGTGCTGCCCTCGAATTCCACAGGGAGCCCAGGGGGAAGGATGAGAAACATACACCTTTTCCATTTTCTAGTAACATTTAATTTCCCTGCTAAAATCAGACAGCTGTCCCTATCCTACCTGAAACTGTTCTGACCTTTCCATAAAAAAATATATATATACTGATTTCATACAACATGGTCTGCCACTTGCTACTTACTTGACTTGTTTTTTGCTAAATAGTTGGCTACCGGGGCAGACATCCATGATGTTCAGTGGCTGAATAGTGGCTACCTCTGATGCTGTGGACCCAGTTCCCCACTAGGGGCCCTTTGGTGAACACTGAAGGGAAATATTGGGCAAGCATCTCGGCCATCACCTCCGGCTCTCTCAGGTTCCTCCCCACCCCAGGTTGCAAGGAGTGACTCCCTCTCTGTTAAGTTGTACAGTGTTTATGTGAAGTTGAACAGTGTTTATGTGAAGTTGTACAGTGTTTATGTGAAGTTGTACAGAGTTTATGTGAAGTTGTACAGTATTTGTGTAGAATGTGACTGGCCGTTGACTGAATAATTGAAGGAGAGACTAACTATCTGCATTTCTGCCTTAGCTCAATTGCATTTCGGATCATGAATGATCAGATGATGTACTTAGAAAGAGCTTTTATTGACCCCCTTGGCTTACCAGGCAGACCGTTCTACAGGTAGGAATACATTTCATTGTTATCCGTATCTGTGCAAGTTTATACATATATGAAACTAAGCAACATATTAAGGAAACTAAGCAACATATTTGGGATTGTTATTTGATCTTAAAGGTAGGGTCTTGATCCTAGAATGGGACCCAATTTCGCTAAGTTCTTCCCTCAAGCTGCTTATTTGTGGAGATGAGTGGCCATGGCATTTCCATGTTTTCTTTAAACTGAGCCCCACACTGGGCTCTGGATCCCTGTACTACCGCACCATTTTTCTGTTTATATGTACATTCTACAGTTCACAGGGGACAGCTGTAGGACAAGGTGATGTGGGGGTTGTCCTGGGTGTTTATTGAAGGCAGCTGGACCTGGGGATAACTTCACATTATGCTGTCCTGAAAATATAATGAGGCATCTTCAAGAGGGTTGTTAGGAACATGGGAGAGGCATGGGGCAGGGAGAGCTCTGGAAGAGCGTGTGTTTCAACATCGAACATAAAGCAGACTCAATAGTCTCCTAGTTTTTACTGTCCTGAATCATCAGTGTGTCTGCTGGAGTAGGGGAACCCGACTGAGCAGCCAAAATTTGCCTGAACTGTGCACCCCAGTCATGGATTGGGGGGAGTCATGGAGAAGGGGGGGGGCTGCAGTGAATTCTAACTTTATATGTCCTTAATGGGCAAGGGGGATTGATATAGAGAGGCAGGTGGTCTGGGAAATCTGTTGTTGGGCAGGGGAAAGTATTTGCTAATTTCTGGGGCCCACAGGAAAACAGGGAGTGGGGCAGATGACTTAGAAATGTGGGGATAGAGGTAATATCTGGGGTCCCCATTACAAATAGTCTGAGAACATTCATCAGAAGCAATTTGAATACCTGTAGTAGATACCAGATCTTCCAAGAATCCATCTTCACCATTGATTCCCACTAGTTGTTCTAAGCTGGAGATGCTAGGACCCCACGGGGACCAAAACTTTTCAGAGGGCAAGCACCGAGGCAAGCAGAGCGCATGTGTGGCTTCATGAGTGAGTGCATGCAACTGCCTGTTTACATTGGCGCCAGTACCCAACCGCATTGGTTCCTTGTTAAGTGAGCATCTGTGTTTCGTCACCTGTCCACCAGGAGTCGTAACTTCACTTCTGTACAACAGTGTTCAGTTCTCGGTGTTAGTGTTTAAGCTAAAGTTTCTTATTTTTGTGTCCCATTTTAGTGTACAGTATTTGTCACAAGTTAATAACATAGTTTCTCTCAGTCCTACCAAGTGTCAACAGTCGTCAGCCATGCAGAATGGTAGGGAGCCTGAAGAGACAGTCTGCTCTGGCAGCGGGGCCATGTCTGGTCTGCTTTCCCCTCGGGGAAGGAGTCTGACGATGCATGGTCCAATGCCCAGGAGAAGAGGCATTCCTTCCAGAAGCTCAGAAAGAAGTGGTCCCACATACACTCTGTGTTGGGGTCCAGGTGCTGCTCGGCTTCAGCTTCTTCCTCTTCCCGCAGGAAGGGGAAGAAACAGCACCAGTGGCGATAGCCCCATGTAAGGTCTGCCTCAAGATACTCAGTTTCCCAGAGTTGGAGGCCTTCATCTTCACCATCGGTGACACCAAGGGCCTCTGGTTCTGGGAGGTCATTGTCTTGGGCCCATTGTCCTCCACTTTCTTGAAGTGAGGGCTCTGGTGGGCAGTTCCACCACTGAGCAGCTCTTAAGAAGTAGTGGGTCCAGTATCTGGCCCACATGGCACTGCTAGTGGAGTCTGTCCCTGACCCTTCGGGGCTGACAGAACTGGTAACAAAGGTTGTGCCGCTGGACCAGGCAGTGTGTTCCTATTCAGCAGCAGCCTTTGGGTCCTTGCCAGGGATGGCACCAGCAGTGTGTGTGTCCCACATGAGCCCCATGCCGCATCCTGTTCCTGGCCGGGAATAGCCGTGGTGCCATTGCCGGTCACCTCAGTGTTGGCTGGGTTGTGGATGCCAGCTCCGGTGCTGCATCTGGCACTGGGTTCAGTGCTGCATGTGCTCACAGTGCCAGGAACCTTCCCGGTGCCGGATGTGGTGCCAGTTCTGACTCTGCCTCTGGCACCAGACCCTCACCCTTCAGTGCCAGGGCCAGTGTTAACGCTGTTGCCGCAGCCACATGCTGGTTGTCTGGCCTGCGACCTCACCCTGTCTTCTACACTCCTTCAGAAGAGGGTGTATAGGGGGATGAGTCAGACCCAAACCTTATTGTTTCTGAAGGTGATGATAATGACTCCTTCTATAGTCTACAGACCTCAGACCCAGTTCCTGTGCCTCAGGAAGATCTCTCTTTCCAGGCTCTTTCCTCTGCTCAGGTATATGCACTTGGCATTGAATTTCGAGCCAGCAGCAATGCCTCCAGCTAGAGTTCCTAAATGTGCCAAATATGCTGAACAGTTTGATTCCTCCATTCCCTCCCACATTTGAGACCGAGTCTGATACAGTTTGGCAAAGACCTGCTTTGGTGGCAGCTGTCCCAAAGCAGGCAGACAGAAAATACACTGTCCCAAAAAAATAAGCCAGTGTATGTCTGTCATCCCATGGCTGATGCTGTTGTAATTCTTGCTGAGAATGACAAAGCCATTGTCCCCAAAGAGGTCACCCTGCACCCCATTAATTAGTAGTTCTGCAAGATTGACACTATGGGCAAATAAGCCTATGCTTCAGTCACCTTAGGCATGAGGCTAGCCAGCTACCAATGGCATTTTTCTAAGTATGAGTGTACCCTTTCAGATAAGCTAAAATCTCTGGCAGAGTGTCTACCAGATTCGGAAGATAAACATGAGATTCTGCTAGCTGTCAAGCAGGGTACTGTGCCCAGCAGTCAACAGCTTAAGCCTCTATGAATACCTTTGACACTGCATCTCGCTTTGCTGCTCCAGGCATTTGTATCAGGCAGCATTCCTGGCTGTGGACTTCTAGCTTCACCCAGGATGTCTAGCAACAGGTGATGAATGTTCCCTTTGATGGAATTTACAGTTCGGACAGCAGGTAGAGCAGTCTGTTAAAGTGTCAATTGAAACTAGAACAACCCTTAAGACTTCCAGACCAGCTCCCTTCAGCCCTCTTTTCATAACCAGCAGTCCTTTCATGGCAAAGGCAAGGTAGCCTAAAGCAAAAGTCAGCCTCCCCAGCCTCAGAAGACGGTGCAGCCAAAGACACAGGTGCCAAAAGCAGCTAGTGCCACCCTCTGAAGCTCTGGACCCAGTCTTGCCTCAGCTGCCTGAGGCAGACCACTCCTCCCCAGTTGGGAGGCACCTGACCCAGTTTTACTGTCAGTGGGAGTCCATCACGATGGAAAAGTGAGTCCTCAGGATCATCTGAGAGGGCTACTCCCTGGAGTTTACAGAAATCACACCGGGCTATCCATGCAAAAGGCAACCCCATTTGTCAGCTGATATATCAGAGCTTCTGGCATAGGAGATTTCAGGCCATCTATGCACAGGGCAGCAGAATGAAACACAGGTTTCTATTCCCACTGCTTCCAGTTTCCAAAGAAATTGGGGGGCATGTGCCCCATTCTTAACCTCAGAAATCTGAACAAAGTCATGGATCAGGAAAAATTCAAAATTATTTCTCTGGCCTCATTACTACCCTTTCTAAAGCCTCAGTTTTGGTTAGTAATCCTGCATATGCAGGATGCATACCAGCATATACTGCTACACTCCAACTACCACGCATATCTTCTTTTCGCTGTGCTGGGGCAGCATTACCAGTTCAGAGTCCTCCTCTTTGGGATTTCCTCAGTGCCACAAGTGTTAACAAAGTGCTTTGCCGTGCTTGTCGCATATCTAAGGAAATTTGGACTCCCAAGTTTTCCCATACTTGGATGACTAGCTAATCTCAAGACTGTAAAGACAGGAGACTGAACAGGTAGAAATAACTGCCTCTCAATTCCGCACTTCAGTGGGGATCCTGGTGAACATTGGGAAGCATCAACTTCAATCCTCACAGCAACTGCTGTTCATAGGATTTCTTCTGAACACCCAGGATCAGGCTTTCCTTCCAGAAAGTACACTAAAAGCAGTTCTGCAGATGGCATGTTACATCACAGAGCACAAAACTGTGCAAGCCCACTCCATGCAACACATCTTAGATCTGATAACCTGTTCAGTGTTCACAATGACCCTGGCATGATTGCACATGAGGACAACCCAGTGGATGTTCAGTGCACAACGGTAACAGGCATTGCACCATCAGACTTACCCCATTCAGGTGACCAACACCCAGGTGGTCAGTGGAGGAGAACCTCTGCCAGGGCTTCCCCTTCTCCAGACCAGAACCTCAGGTGAGACTTACCACAGATGCCTCACTGATGGGGTGGGGGGCCCACTGTTATGGCCTTCAAACAAAAGGTGTCTGGGACTCATTTCCACATCATTATGTTGGGGATGCAAGCTGCTTTATATGGTCCAAGAGCCCTAATGGACTTAGCCACAAAACTGTCCTCATCCAAGCAGACAATTCTGTCTTTTACTATATCAACAAATAAGGAGCACACTCTGACCCTCTGGGCAGGGAGGCAGTGAGAGTGTTGAAATGATGCCTGAAGGAAGGGATTCTGCTCCAAGCAGTCTACCTGCCTAGAGCCAAGAAGAATACTCTGGCAGCCGAGTTGAGTCAAACAGAGCTCGATCGTCACAAGTGGTCGCCAGCTGCAGAAGTCATGAGGTCACTATTCCTTACTCAACGTCCAACTGCCTCAATTCCACTCAGAAATCCAAGACAGAGAGTTTTCTGTCAGGATGCATTCAGACTGCAATGGCAACATTTGTTTCTGTATGCATTCCCTCCAATTTCTTTCATTCAAAGCGTATTGCTTAAATTGGAGGCATTGGGGGGGGGGCAAGATACTAGTGGCCCCCTGCTGACCTCAACAGATATGGATTCTTCTGTTGAAGAGACTTTCAGTCAACAAAACAAGGACTCTATCACTCTGGATGGACTTACTGACTTGGAATCACTTGGTCCATCCTGACCTGCACTCCCTTCACCTTCAGGCATGGCTGCTGAAGAGACAGACGTGAACAGGTGCAAGATAGCTCAGATGGTCTCTGAAATACTTTTGAATGCACATAAACTTTCTACTAGGAAGGCATACACAGCCAAATGGAAAAGATTTTCCATTTGGTGCTCCAAAACCTGACAAGGTTCTGGAGTACCTGCAGGACCTTTCTGATGCTGCCCTGCACACAGTAAAGGTCTGTCTGCATGCTATAGCTGCATACCATGAGCCCATCAGTACTCTCTGCTTGGCACAGCTGCCATTGCGCAAGAGGTTCCTCAAAGGCATTTTACACATAAGGCCTCCCATTAGAAACCCAGTAGCTGTCTGGGATATCAACCTTGTGTTAGAGCCCTTGAGCCCCTTGTGATGTGTGACTTGAAGTTTTTAACTTGGAAAGTGACATTTCTGGTGGCTGTTACCGCTGCTCACAGAGTGTCTGAAATCCATACTTTAGTCACTGAATTGATCCTCTGTACTGCTTTCCATAAAGACAAGGTAGTTTTCTGCACACGCACCAAGTTTTTACTGAAAGTAGTGTTAAGAATTCAGCCCCTAGCCCTGCCTACCTACTTTGTCAGCTTCCAGAATGAGTTGAGAAAGGATTCTCCACTCATTGGCTGTTAAGAGGGTCCTTCTGTTTAATCTGGACAGAACTAAGAAAATCAGACAATCCAAACAGCTCTTTGTCTCCTTCAGTCCTAATCGGAAGCAACAGCCTGTTACAGTCAAGTGCATTTCTGCCTGGGTTGTGGATTTCCAGCCACTGCTATACCATGGCTCAGAATAAATTGTGCAAACTGGTATGCGCTCACTCCACTAGAGCAGTTGCAGCATCCCTGGCAGAGATTCATTCTGTGCCTTTTGAGAAATTTGCAGAGCTGCAACCTGGAGCACAGTGCATACTTACTAAGTGCTATGTTCTGGATATCCATGCCAGGAAGCATGCCTTTGGCAGGACAACCCTGAATGGATTACTATCCTGAATGAGTCCTTAGCTCTTACCGCCCTAGTCCAGGGGACTTTGTCTGAGCTTGGTACTCTGACCCACTAGTGGGAATCAGTGGTAAAGTTTGATTCTTGGAAGATAGAAACATAGACTTTGATGGCAGATAAGGACCGCTTGGCCCATCTAGTCTGCCCATTTCCCTACCTACAGGATAGGCCGCAGATCCTTGTTAACCAACAACCTATTTCTTCCTACCTCCCACAAGAATTGCCTTATGTCTGTCCCATGCATTCTTGAATTCTCCCACAGTTTTAGACCCCACAACCTCCTCAGGAAGGCTGTTCCATGCATCCACTACCCTCTCTGTGAAATAATACTTCCTCACATTGCCCCTGAACCGCCTCTATCTTTTAAATTGTGTCCCTTGTTCTTGCACGCCTTTTTCTGAAAAATGCTACCTCTTGACGTTGTTGATTCCACTGAGGTACTTAAAGTTTCTATCATGTCCCCTCTTCCTTCTTTCCTCAAGGGTATACATATTAAGCTCCTTTAGTCTCTCCTCATACGGCTTCTCTTGCAGACCCTGCACCATTTTAGTTGCCCTCCTCTGGACTGCCTCTATCCTGTCTATGTCCTTGCGGAGATGGGGTCTCCAGAACTGGACGTAGTACTCCAGATGGGGTCTCACCAACTGTCCGTACAGAGGGATAACAACTTCCTGTTTTCTGCTGCTTACCCCAAGCCCTCCCTACTGCCTTCTCACATTGTTTGCTAGCCTTAAGGTCATCTGATATGATTACCCGCAGATCCCTTTCCTTTTTTGTTGCTGTTACTACCTCCCCCCCATTGTGTATTCTTCCCCTGGGTTCTTGTTTCCCAGGTGCATTATTTTGCACTTCTTTGCATTGAATCCTAGCTGCCATACTTCTGACCATTCCTCCAACCTTGCCAAGTCCCTTCTCATCCTTTTCACGCCTCCTTGTGCATCTACACTGTTGCAGATCTTTGTGTCATCTGCAAAGAGGCATACTTTTCCTTCCAGTCCCTCTGCAATGTCACTTACGAAGACATTAAAAAGGACTGGACCCAATACTGAACCCTGCGGTACCCCACTAGTAACCCCTCTTTCTTCAGAGTGGACTCCATTTACAATTACCTTCTGTGTCCTGTTGTCCAGCCAGTGTTTTACCAGGCTACCACCCTGGGACCCACTCCCAGGCTGGTTAATTTGACTATTAATCTTTGTGTGGGACTGTGTCAAATGCCTTGCTAAAGTATAGGTAGGCCATGTCCACAGCCCTCCTTGTCTACTACTTTGGTCACCCAGTCAAAGAAATCTCATTAGGATCTGCCTGACATGACCTTCCTGCTGTGAACCCATGCTGCCTTGGGTCCCAGCCCCACTGGCCTCTAGGTACTCAACTATTCTTTCCTCAGAAGTGACTCCATCACTTTCCCTACCACAGAGGTCAAACTGACAGGTCTGTAGTTTCCTGCCTCTGTCTTGGTCCCACTTTGTGAAGGGGAATCACATCCGCTTGCTCCAGTCCTCGGGTACCACACCATCCTCCCATGATTTATTAAAAGGTAGCCAGTGGTTTCACTAGTTCCCTTAATTCTTTTAGAATTCTGGGGTGAATTCCATCAGGCCCTATTGCTTTGTCCACCTTCAATTTTAGGAGTTCTTGCAGAACCCTTTCTTCTGTGAAAGGACTGGGATCGACCCCCCTATCAAGAGTGCTTCTGTTAATTGGATTAGGCACTTCCCCCTCCTCTTTTGTGAATACTGAGCAGAAATATTCGTTCAGTATCCCTGCTTTTTCACTGTCCCCCTCTGCCCACCCACCGTTCATTCTATTCAGCCTCATTATCCCTCCCTTTGTCTTTCTACACTCGCTGATGTACCTATAAAAGGTTTTATCCCCTTCTTAACCGAGTGGCTATCTTTTCCTCAGTTTGGGCCTTTGCTATTCTGACTTCCCTCCCTGCTTCCTTCTGCCTTAACTGGTACAGCTCTCTGTCCTGCTCCTTCTGTGTTTCCTTATACTTCTGGAATGCTATCTTTTTCTTCCTGACCTTCACAGCCACCTCTTTTGAGAACCAGAGTGGCCTTTTCTTTCATTTTGATTTGTTTATTTGCTTCACACAAAGGCTTGTTGCCTCTGTGATGGCAGTTTTGATGATTCCTCATTGTTGCTCCACACCTCCTTCTAGCCTGTTTGCTAGTGCTTTTCTGAGGCACTCTCCCATCTTGCCAAAGTCAGCGCTCCTGAAGTCCAGTACCCTCACTTTTGTATGGCTTGACTCTGTAGCTGAATTTAACGTGAACCACACTGTTTGATGGTCACTTGTTCCCCAGATGGCAACCCACTTCTAGATCTGAGATCCTCTCACTGCCCCTGTTTGAGAGTACGAGGTCTAAGATTGCTCCCTCACGAGTGGGTTCCAAAACTAGCTGTCTGAGGCCTGCCACCTGTAGGGCATCAAGAATGGCCCTGCTCTTGGATGTGGCTGCAGAAAATGTGCTCCAGTTAACAT
Organism: Neoceratodus forsteri; assembly: GCA_016271365.2. Taxonomy (NCBI): domain Eukaryota; kingdom Metazoa; phylum Chordata; order Ceratodontiformes; family Ceratodontidae; genus Neoceratodus; species Neoceratodus forsteri. The sequence goes on from CM057458.1 coordinate 197,432,610, forward strand.
CTGGCATATTCAGGTCTCCCATCAACAGTATCTCCCCTTTCTCTGCCATTCTAAGAATGCCTTCTATCATATCCTTGTCCATTCCCCCCCTGACATGGGGTCTGTACCTAACCCTGTGCAGATTGTGGTGCCCTTTCCAGTCTCCAAGGTGACCCACAGTGCCTCTCTCCTCCTTGTTTACTCTTTTGTTCAGTTGCTTTTATCCCTTCCTTTACATAGAGAGCTACTCCTCCCCTCTTCTCCCCTGCCCGCCTCTCCTGTAGGTTATGTGCCCTGGTATGTTAACATCCCAGTCATGGTTCTCTGTGTACCATGTTTCTGTGACTGCTATGATATCCAGGCATCCTCTTCCATCAAGGCCACCAGCTCAGGGAGCTTGTTGCCCAGACTACGGGCATTGGTACTTATTACCCTCCATTTCCTGATGGCCTTACTCCTTTTGCCCCATCCCTGTCCTCCTTGCCTTTGTCACTTTCTCCATTTACCTTCCTTCTCCCTATCGACACCTCTATGTTGGTGTTTACGCACTTACTACCATGATTTTTTGAGGGGCTAAGATTTCCTGCTCCTTTCCAGTGCCTCCTCCTTGGCTAGTTTAAATGCTTGCCAATGAAGCATTTAAACCTATCACCTAGGATCCTGGTTCCCTCCTGGACAGATGCAGCCCATCATGCCAGTATAGGCTTGCATCACCCAGGTGGACCCCCAGTCCCAATGAAGCCAAATCCCTGAGCTCCACACCAGTTTTTCAACCACTGATTGAATCCCATGGTGCGGAACACCCTAGCCTCTCCTGCGCCATAGATGGGCAGCACCTCTGAGAAGGTTACTGTGCATGCTACTTGTCTAAGGCACCTCCCCAATTCCACAAACTCTTCCTGCACTTCTTTAATCCCTTTCATAGCCAGGTCATTTGTCCCTAGGTGGACAGTGACATCCAGCTCCCTCCCCTGTGCAGCTGCTCTGGCAATCCTGAGGATTCGCTCCCTGTCCCTCCAAGCCATGGCGCCAGGCAGGCACCTTACCTCCCTCTCCCCTTCCTCCCCCAGTTCTACCTTCCTAACAATGGAGTCCCCGACCAGGAGTTGTTTCCTTCCCCTGAGGGGTCCCCTGCCACCCTCCTGTGGGTCTCCTTTGTGGAGGTTCCCAGCATCCTCCTTGTTCTCCACTGTGGGTGCCTCCATAGAGGAACCACACTTTGCCAGAATGGCGTAGGAATTGTGGAGAGGTACAACTGGAGGGATGCACCTCTGTTCCACCACCCTCACTCTCCTGAGCCCACTGTGGTCCAACCGCCTCCTTGTTGGCAACCTCTGAGGCAACGGCAGTGGCACTGGTGGTCCCTGGATGGAAGAGGAGGTCCCACAAATCCTGGCCAACTCAGCCTGGAGAGATGAGCAACCTCCTCCTCAGCCCAGAGAGGTGCCTGCAGATGGGACAACACCGCATCCTCCAGAACGTCTCCCGGAAGACTGCCGCTCCACAGCCACTGCACTGCACCACTCCCATCATGTCTTATTTCTGGCCCCTTAACGGTTTGCAATCCTTACTCTTTCCTTTGTTTTGTTTTTTTTTTGTTTTTCTCTCTCTCCTTACTTTCTGCCTGTGTGCCCTTTAGCTCCTGATTGTCCTGTTCTGAGACAAGAATATCCTATATTTCTCAGTAGACCCCTTACTTGCTCAGAGGCAGACCTCCAGCAGCTAGAGGGGGCCAGAGAGCTACTATTGCCCTTCTAGGATGGTGGGTCTTTGGTGGCACTGTGATCACTCACTTCCTGCTCCCAAACAGGAAGTTCCTGTTGTCAGTCAAATCCTGTGCTTATAAAAGTAGAACTAGCTTTGGGTGGGAGGGAAGGAGGGCAATATAGTCCCAGTAGAGAAGTCCAGTCACACAGCAGTCCTTTCTCCTGGTGTCTTCTGCCAAGCTACTAGCAAAATCTTTCTAAGGCAGTCTTTAAATGTAGCTTCCTTCTAGCTAAGCCACTCCCCCTACTTACTAGATCTTTCTACAAGTAATTTAAACCTCACAGCTATCAAGTCCTTTCAATCACCTGAGATTTACACCTAGATAACTGTTCAGATAACCATTCAGTTCAGTTAACTCAGACAAACACAACACTTTTTTTTTGTTTTGTTTGTTAGTTTTTTTTACCCTAAATTAAAGGTCCAAGTACAAGAGTTCTACTTCTTTAGTCCCAGTAGAGAAGTCCAGTCACACAGCAGTCCTTTCTCCTGATGTCTTCTGCCAAACTACTAGCAAAATCTTTCTAAGGCAGTCTTTAAATGTAGCTTCCTTTTAGCTAAGCTACTCCCCCTACTTACTAGATCTTTCTACAAGTAATTTAAACCTCACAGCTATCAAGTCCTTTCAATCACCTGAGATTTACACCTAGATAACTGTTCAGATAACCATTCAGTTCAGTTAAAGGAGAAGACTCCAGTATATGTATGATTTGGATATATCTGATGTATTTATTACACATTACATCAAGTACTGTACATATGTCAATAAGAGATCAGCCATTTCTTCTGTTGCAACACATATCTAGAGTTTGAGGCTCTGATACAGGGTAGTAAAATGTCAAGCAAGCCTCCATTTACATGCACATGAGTCACTTGTAATACAGCCCCTCCCATTCCTTGATGTCACTGTAGCAACAGTGCAGAACAAAACATAAGGGTATCAGTGCTGTCTAGCCTGATTTTAGTTTGTTTGCAATGGCTTAAGGCAGTTCTGTCATGCAACTCACACAGGGAGAGGTACTTGTAGCCTTAATACTGTATGTGTAGAGCAAATAATACATCTAATAGTATTTCATTCACAGGAAACAAAAGTTGTTTCTCTGTACTGCTCATTTCTCTCTCTGAGACAGTTGTAACATGTTGTGGAAAGCAGTAGACTGAATCAGTCAATGTACCAACCAACCAATCAATCAGTTGAGCAGTCAATCAGTCACTCTGTATTGAACCAGGTGAACACCCTTGATAAGATTCGTTACAAGATGAGCCTCGGCAGTTTACCAAAGGATCACTCAAGACTGACCTATACACATCCCCTTTCAGCAGCCTGAAAGTGGAGAGCTAGATCATTTACTTTATAAAGTGTATTATTTTACATTTCAAATGCTCCTTAAATCTGAGTTTCTGACTGGAAATACCAAGACACAAAATGCATATGACATGGGAGGAGTGAGCTAAGCAAATACAGAGCACTACAAACAGAGAGTGATTAGTTTCTTTACCTACAACAGCTGAGGTCTAGCATCTTATTTGTGAGGGACATCCTACTTCAAATGCTGGCATTACAAAGTGTGTGGGGGAGAGGCTGCCACAGCTTATCCTTAGTACCTTGAAAGTGAAGTGCTGTAGCTCTCACATCACTGCTAATGATTTATAATGGGAATTGGGGCACTTTTAAAGTCATGGACCTGAGGGGCCATCAGTTTCTAAGGAGGTTAGGGGAACTTCTTAAGGGTTAGAAAGTAAGGGACTCTAGTAGGATTTGAACCAGAGTCCCCCAGTACTTGTGCCTGTGCTTTCCTGGTAACCTATTCCTTGTCATAGCTGAATTCTTTATTGCCTTACTGCAGCCATCCAATCACTGGCTGCCTAGTTACAAAGGGAAAGGGGCCTATTTGCAAGATTGTTTCTCACTGCTGGTGACAATCAAAACAGAGAATGTTAACACACACACACACACCTTAATACAACAGCTGCATAATACCACTTAACTCTTGTTGTACCCAGTCATTTATTGGGTAAACTGTTTTTGCTAACAGAAACAGTAACACAACACATACATGCACTTCCTAATATGAATACTGTATATACCTCAAATCAGTGCTGCATCACACTCACGTGGTCCTAGTCCCTATTAGACCTGCACTTCAGGATGTGCACAACACTTAGAGTTCCTCCATTACTCAAGTGGGGAACCAAACATTGTGGGTTTGGTCTACTGGTGGAACTGCATTTAGTGCAGCACCATTATCTGTTGCTCTGATGGCAGCATCCTCCAGCAACATTGATGCTAAAATGGGGTACAAACACATTGATAACTTTTGGGGGCTGTATATTTTTATTTATAATCTAGATCTGGACAGCAATAGGACTGCTGGCAATTGGAGGAGGCACACAACAATTACACATAAGGAGTTGGGAAAATATTGGTGTGGAACTATGGGAGACTTCCCCTTTAACTCAAACACACACTTTTTTTTTTGTTTTGTTTGTTAGGTTTTTTTTTCACCCTAAATTAAAGGTCCAAGTACAAGATTTCTACTTCTTTAGTCCCAGCATAGAAGTCCAGTCACACAGCAGTCCTTTCTCCTGGTGTCTTCTGCCAAGCTACTTGCCAAGATACTAAAATTATGTACTCACCATACAATCTTCTAAGAATATTTTTACTGTTGATTCATACTCCCACCCACCATCCCCTGGACCCACTCTAGTATGGTTGTGTTGTGGTCTTCACCACTTTATACTTGATTTGGTCTGTGAAGACACTGTGTTGCTGGATTTGGTGGCCCTTCTTATGTGGGCCACCAGGGCTATACGCTATCTTATGCCCTTAAGTTAAGCACTTGTTAGATTATGCTGCACCTCCTTGGTAAAAAAAAAAGATACTAAGGCAGTCGGGGGGCTAGTGCCAACGTAAACAGACAGCCGCATGGACTCTTGGAGCCATAGGTGCACTTTGCTTACCTTGGCACCAGCCCTCTGAAAAGTTCTGGCTCCTGTGGAGTCCTAGTGCCTCCGGCTTAGACTCACTAGTGTGAATCAATGGTGAAGAAATTCTTAGAAGATCAAGAATTACAGTGAGTTTGTAATTTTAATTTCTGCTTCCAAAAGCAGGTACCCACATTTGTCTAGATTTTCTTCAAGGATATCTCCTCCATTAGGCCACACCTTTGGAATTGTTGCCATCAGTCACTAGGACCACTCAGAAGCTTTTGCTAACGAAGGACTGCCCACGACAAAGTCAGTGTGTTAGTGTCTATATATGGCACCATCACGCCTCAGTTCTTTTCCCACAATCAGTCATCCTTAAGCTCTAATTCCCCCTGTTGCAAACAGGGGACTGGCTTTGCTCCCTAGACATGAAGGATGCATACCTCCATGTCAAGATCAGAAAAGCTCACATGCAGAATCTCCGCTTTATGCAGGAGGGGGGACCTCTTCCAGTTCAGAGTGTTACCTTTTGGCTTGTCGTCTTTGCCATGGGTTTTTACCAGATGTTTGGCAGTGGTGGCAGTAGCCCTTCACAGGGAAGGCCTGTATGTTTTCCCATATCTGCATGACTGGCTTTTGAGTTCCAGCTCCAGGGAAGATCTGCTACATACCCTGTCTTGGACAAGACAAACTAGTTGCCACAGTAAATGTGCTAAAGAATTTGATGACGCCTTGTCAAAGACTGCAGCTGGCCCAGTGGTGTAGAGGGCTAAGTCGCCTTGGGCCCTACCTCTTACCACGCCAGCAAGCCGGGGTCGCGAGCTCTGGTTGGCGGGGAGGGAGAGAGTGAGCATCCAACAGCAGCTCTCCTCCCTGGGGTGGGTTGTGGCTCCTGCTACGGTGATTCCCAGTGGAGACTGGAAGTGCAACAGTCGGGGTCACACTGGACAAGGGGAGAGGCTGCGGTGGAGGTCCGTAGGTCGGGGGCAGGAGCACACCCGTTGCATGCTGGACATCATTGCACATCCATGCCTCCGAATGGGGGGGTTTCACATTCATGCTCACGAAAGAAGGAAACACCCTGGATCCAAATGAAGATGACAACGTGCCAACCCCATGCCCACCATCGGACCCCGCCCTCCCTGGTCTAGATATCCTCTGACCTGCACCCTGCCCACACGGAGCTAAATTTCAAAGAGGGCCTGGGGTAAGTGGTGGGTAGCCCCGCCCTGAGGTGTGCAAGCCAGGGGTTACCCAGTGAAGCTGCAGTGTCAGGTCATAGTTATGGGTGGACTCGGGGTTGGGGGGGTCTCAGGCTGGATGGACAAGCTGGTGCCGTCTGAGGGATGCCTTTAGTCCAATGACCGGAGGGAGAAAAAAAAAAGACTGCAGCACGTCAGGGCAAGGGATGTACTTTCCTGCCACAGGCCAGGGCAGAACAGCTGATTGCACAAGCATAGCTGGTATACAGAAATCATTATGGCTCAGTAAGGACAATGTTACGCCTGCTAAGGCTCATGGTTGTGGCCATTGTGACTGTGCCACTGGCCCACTTACATATGAGGAAATCCTCAATGGCACTCAGAGTTCAATGGAATCAGCTGAAAGACAATCTGTATCAAATTGTGCTCCTCACGAATCCCCTGAACAGAGCCTTGCTTTGGTGGAATGAATGCAACAGCTTACCAAATGACGTTCCATTCCTTGTACCCTCTCCTGTACAGAGCCTCACTATGGATGCCACAGGCTTCGACTGGGGGCACACCTTGGCCGTTACCAGACACAGGGTTCATGGTCCAAGGCGGAGGCCAAGTTACACATAAATGTCCTGGAGACAAGAGCTGTCCTGCACAGCCTCCAGGCATTTCAGAAGCATCGGATTCCAGATCCTCTGTTAATTCAGACTGCATTACATGAAGCAAATAAGGGGACACTTATTCCTATCCCCTGAGGAGGGAAGCAATGAGAGTATGCTACTAGGCTCTGTCCCACGGCCTACAGCAATTAGCCGTGCATCTCCCAGGTCTCAAAAAAATCTTAGCAGACAGGCTAAGCAGGTCACATTTCAAGATGCATGAATGGGAACTGCTGACCTCTGTGGTAGATGACCTCATTGCAAGATGGGGTTATCCAGAGTTTAACCTTTTTGCACCCCCACATGATGCAAAACTGACGCGTTTCTTCTCGCTTGCTCACTCACTCAAGGGCTTGGAGTTTTCTGGCAAGACGCATTGTCCCTCTTTTGGAATGGGAAATTCCTGTATGCATTTCTCCTGATTCCTCTCATATAGAGGGTGCTTCTTGAACTATTGATCCAGTATGGCCTCGTCTGATATGGTTTCCACTCCTGTGACAGATAGCTGTGGAGCCTCCTGTACCCCTCCCTGTGTGCCGGGGTCTGTTGTCACAGGTCAAAGGGTCCCTGTTCCATCTGGACCTGAACTCCCTACATCTGCGTGCATGGCTCCTGAAAACATAGGCATTGCATGTTTTGGGGTATCCCCTAAGGTTGCTGATGTTGTGGTCGCAACCAGAAAACGACCTGTCAGACATACTTGTTTATGAAATGGAAGCGGTTCACTTTGTGGGCTGCTTCCAGGCATTTGGACCCATTTACATGTCCTGTACATGCTGTCTTGGAATATCTGCTGTCACTGTCAGACTTGTCTGCAGTATTCCTCACTTAAGGTGCATTTGACCGCTATATTAGCTTTTCGTACCCCTGTTGATGGTCATATCGTTACACAGTTAGAGGAGCCCCATATTTTTCTTAGGAGTATGCTACATATGAAGCCTATTCGCAATCCAGTCCCACCTTGGGATTTGAATTATGTACTTGAGAAACTGATATTGACGCCTTTTGAGACAGCTGAGAGTTGTGGCTTACATTTCCCGTCATGGAAAACATATTTTTAGGGACGTGGATATGTTGTTCATCCACACTTCTTGGCATGTCCCTTTTCCCTATTGTTTCTTGCCAGAAGGTCTTAAAGCTGGCTCCTCCAACCTACCCGGGTGGCATAACCCTTGGCTCCGCCCCATGACGCCAGATCTTCCTTTCTGCTGGAAGATTCAGGTTGCCTCCTCTTTGCTCCCACGTTCTGTAGGCCCTGGCTTCGTTTCCTTCAGATTCTTTGTAGATTAAGCTTGTTCGAGCTAGCGATTGCGATAGTTTTTTCTAGATCATGGAAGATAAATCTTCCCCTGGTTTCCACCGGTGCCCGTGCCGTCAAAAAATGTTGCACACAGATCCACATACCACAAGCATCTACTGTTTGGGTGTTGGCCATGACACGCAGGCCTGTGAGATTTGTCTCGTGTTCCACTCGAACATCCTCGATGATCGTCTTGCATGACTCAAGCTGGGCAGGCCCGAAAAACAGAATCCACCAGTGAAATCGAAGGAGGTCCGGTGGGCAGTCTCCACAGCTGCGAGGTCTGCCGAGCAGTTAGAGCAAATGCAGGCCTTCAAGGAAGAGACAATGTGGGCTGTGGAACTCTCCTCTCAGACAGTTTTTGTTCCACTCAATCTGAGCTCCACCTTCACGGGCTTCTTTTGGGAGATGTGCTAGTCTCTCCCCACTAAGGGCAAGTGACCTTCGGGCGTGCACGCCTCCCAGTCCCGTAAAAAGGACAAGGAACTGAGAGGTTCTTCATCTCGGCGAAGACATTCTTGGGATCGATAGCGATCTCGATCCCAGGAATCTCCAGTCTCAACCTTGGTTGAGATTGCGACTTTGGCCGCCGGCTTTTCAGTCCCTCTGTCTGGTCAGCCGACCAAAGTCTCAATCAATGACGCGGTTGAGATAACTCTCGACCCTGTCGATCTGTTGTCGCCCGATGAGGCCAGCAACTCTCTTAACAGGACCCCGTTCTGTTTCTTCCTGATGAGGAGACCTAGCCTGCTGGCAGTCCCATTGAGGAACCGGTCCCTGATCCAGGAAAATCACCAGTTCCCCCAGTGTCTCCCGAGTTACCCAATCACCCAGTCCATTCGAGGTCGAGGACCCCCTTGACCGATAGACTGAGGAAGGCGCATAAGCGCTTAAAGAAGATGCGATGCCAACATTCATCTTCGTCATCCTCTAATGAGGAGAGGCTTCGACGGAAACTCCATCAACGCTACAAAGATCTCATGGGGCAACAGCCGATTTTGTCTGGCCAGAAACCAGCTTTGGTTTCCTCACTGGCCATTACCTAGCTTTCGCCTTCTAGGCCAAAACCGGCTCCATCGAAACTGATCATCTCGGTTCCTCTGCCCGCGGAGCCAGTAGAACCTGCCCCGGTTCGGCCAAAACCAACCTCTCCACCAACAGTGGTGAAGCTGCTGCCTAAACAGCCCACAGGAGAGGCTCCTTCGAAAGAAGCTCGGACTGTTACGGGACTTCCCAGCAAGATTTCGGTCACTCTTACGCCTGACTGCCCGAGGTGCATAGAAGTGGACTTTGGTGGCTGGCCAATTTATCCGAATACTTCGGATTCTGATGACTCCGACCTCCACTCTCGTCCGCTTGATGATGAGTCGATGGGAAATCTGTTGATGGAGGAAGGTCCTTTGTCCTCTTTGGGGATTCTCCACCTCATCTCAGAATCCACGGGGATGCCCCTGGAGCCTGTCCAGAAACGGGCAGAGTACCCTCTTACAGATATTCTTGAGAGGGGATACCCCTACGGAAGCCTTCCCAGTGGCAGAGGCCATTGTTGGTCTGGCTTTGGCAGCACCCTGCCTCCTGCCTAGCGCCATCTGCCTGGTTGGCCTGCAAGTATGCGGTGCCCATTGGATCCCGCTCAGGGTTCACGGAACACTGCTCGGCTGAGGGGCTGGTGACCGCTTCTGTGTTCAGACACAAAGGCAGTTCTGCCGGCACCGATAAACCTCCAGACAAGGAGTCCAAAAAATTGGACCACTCTGCCAGGAAGGTTTATGCCACCTCCTCACTAGGCCTCCATCAGGCAAGCTCGGCCGTCGTCATGGCACATTTCTCTCGTGCCCTGTTGGGCTCCTTGGATGAGGTTCTCCCACACCTCCCTGCAGACCTTCAGACTACAGTCAAGCAAGTCCGGGATCAGGGCCTGGCCGTTTGCCAAGCAGCAACTTCAGACAGCCCTGGACCTCAGGGATTCATGCGCCCGTTCGGTGGCAGCCGCTGTTGCCATGCGCCGCAGGGCTTGGCTGAGACTTTCCACCTTCACAGTGGATACCCAGCACAAACTCACTGATGTTTCTTTCCTGGGCACCGATCTCTTCGGCCCAGGTGTGGATGGTCACCTTCAGCGAATTGAGCAGCCCAATGCCACCTTGAACTCAGCTACTTCTGCTCAGAAAGATGCCCCTGGTGCCAAGAAACAGCAGAAGAAGAAGCCATTTCGGCACCCTGCTCCTGTAGCCAAGCAGCCCTGCTTCCAAGGTGGGCAGCAACAGCAGGCACAGGCTTGGCGCCCCCAGCCCAAGTCCATTCCTCCAGCGACCCATAGAAGAGGTCGAGGTTCAGGCGGCTTCCAATCTGGACCCTCTTCTTCCAAGCCTGCCCAGTGATGGGATAGGGTCTGCCACCCCTATTCCTATCATGCCAGCTCTGGGTCCTCTCATGGGGAGCTGGCTCTGCCACTTTCTTTCCGCCTGGTCTACTGCTACCATGGACAGGTGGGTTCTAGAAGTGGTCAGCCAGGGTCTGCCTCTGGAATTTGAGCAGTACCCTCCCAGCCAAGCCAAGCCCCACGGGAGGAAAGAGCATCAATCCACACTCGATCGGCTCTGAGAGACAACATAGCCCAACTCCTCCTCAAGGAGGCAGTGGCCCAAGTGACAGATCCCCCAGTTGACCCAGGGTTCGTGTCCAGGTACTTCCTGGTCCTGAAGCGGATGGGAGGGCTGGCGCCCCATTTTAGATCTGCACAACCTGAACCAGTTTCTCAGGCCATGCACCTTCAGGATGGTACCTCTGTCCCAGATCATACTAATCCTGGAGCAGAACATGTGGTTCTGCTCACTGGATCTCCACAACACGTTTTTCCACGTCCCAATCCCTATGTCTCATCAGAGGTTCCTCCGCTTTTGAGCAGAGGGAACCTTTTACGTGTTCCGAGCCATACCATTCAGCCTGTCATCAGCCCCATGGGTCTTCCCCAAATGCATTGCAGTGGTGGCAGCCCACCTCAAGCGTCGAGGGGTCAGAATATACCCTTACCTCGATGATTGGCTCTTAGCGGGTTCCACCCAGCAAGAGGTGGAGAGGTCCAGAGATCTGGTCCTCCAAACCTGCTCTCAGCTTGGCCTCCTGATCAATGAGGCCAAGTCAGAGCTCGTGCCTTCACAAGTGATATGCTTCATCGGGGCAGAGCTTGACTCCTACCGAGCCAGAGCCCAGCTCTCGGTAGACAGGGTGGAGGCTGTCTCCTCCTTTGCCCAATAATTTCTGGTTGGGCACTTGCACCCTACCCAGGACTTTCTGCACCTTCTGGGGTACATGGCGGCTTGGACCACCATGGTCCAATGGGCCCAGTGGCATATGCGCCCCCTTCTATTGGAACTGGCCGCCCAGTGGAATCAACACCAAGGTCATTTCAACCAGCTGATCACTGTGACCCAGAAGATGTGGGACGCTCTCCAGTGGTGGACTGTCCTGGATCATCTGCAGGAAGGGATCCCATTTGTCCGCCCCGAGCTGATGGTCATCCTGATGACCGATGCCTCTCTCACGGGCTGGAGAGCCCACATGGGGGACAACAGGGCCCATGAGTTCTGGACCCCCGAGGAATCCTGATACCATATCAACCTGCTAGAGCTCAGCATGGTCAGACTGGCGCTGTCAGCATTCGCTCAGCAGCTTCAGGGTCAAGTGGTTACAGTCCAGATGGACAACACCACAACCATGCACTACCTCAACAAACAGGGCGGCATGCACTCCCGACTGCTGTGCAGAGAAGCACTCTATATCTGGACACTCATGAGCCGACTGGAGGTGGATCTCCTAGCCATTTAAGTGGCAGAAGTCCCAATCAACTGGCAGATGCCCTCAGCCACATAGGCAAGACATACCACGAGTCATCTCTCCACCCAGAGGTAGCTCACAGCCTGTTCTCCCACTGGGGCAAACCAATGGTGGATCTGTTTGCTTCCAGGGAAAATGCCAAGCTGAGGCTGTTTAATGCCCACCCCCTCAGCAGGGCTCACTGCAGGGGGATGCCTTCTCGTGGCCATGGACCCCAGGCTTCTTCTACACCTTCCCCCTAATTCCTTTGATCCACAGGGTACTTCTCAAGGTGAGGAGGGACAAGATGCAGGTGATCCTGGTAGCCTCAGACTGGCCATGCCAGTTCTGGTATCCAGATCTCCTCAGCAACAGGCTCCCAAGGCATCCTCCAGCACGCCCGGACCTGATCTCAGTCAGTCAGGGGAAGGTATTCTATCCAGACCTTCAATCCCAGCACCTGCCAGCCTGGTACCTGAACAGCTAGAGTTCCAGGCTTTGGGTCTCTCTGAGGATGTACTCACAGTATTGGAAGCATCCAGAAAAGAGTTGACCAGAAGGTGTTATGCCTTCAAATGGAAAAGGTTTTCCATTTGGTGACAGGGCAAGGGCCTGGACCCTCTGTCCTGCCCAGTGGCTAGCATCTTTGACTACTTTTGGTCTCTGTCCAAAGGGGGTCTTCGGTCTATGACCCTTAAGGTGCACCTGGCAGCCATCTCTGCTTACCAGGCGTGGGCCGGTCAGCAGATGGCACAGGAAAAGGTGGTCTGGCACTTTTTCAAGGGCCTAGATCACATATCTCCTCCGGTGCGTGAACCTCCACCTCCGTGGGATTTACTGCTGGTTTTGGCTAAACATAGAAACATAGAATTTGATGGCAGTTAAGGACCGCTTGGCCCACCTAGTCTGCCCATTTCCCTACCTGATGGATAAGGTGCAGATTCTAGTTAATCAACAGCTTACTTCCCCTATCCCCACTAGAATTGCCTTATACCTGTCCCATGCATTCTTGAATTCTCCTACTGTTCCTGGCTCCACAACCTCCTCAGGAAGGCTGTTCCATGCAACCACAACCCTCTCTGTGAAAAAATACTTTCTAACATTACCTCTGAGCTGTCCCCCCTCTATCTTCAGATTGTGCCCCCTTGTTCTTGCACATCTCTTCTTCTGAAAGATACTACCCTCTTGTGCTTTAATTCCCTTGAGATACTTAAAAGTTTCTATTATGTCCCCCCTCTCCCTCCTTTCCTCAAGGGTATACATATTAAGCTGCTTTAGCCTCTCCTCGGATGTCTACTGGTGCAGACTTTGCTCCATTTTGGTTGCCCACCTCTGAACAGCCTCCACGCTGTCTTTGTCTTTGCGGAGATGAGGTCTCCAGAATTGCACGCAGTACTCCAAATGGGGTCTCACTAACTGTCTGTACGGAGGGGTAACAACTTCATGTTTTCTACTGTTGATGCCTCTCCCTATGCATCCCAGTATCCCCCCAGCCCTCCTTACTGCCTTCTCACATTGCTTGCCCACCTTTCGGTCATCTGATATTACTCCTAGGTCTCTTTCGATTTTTGTTAACTCACCCTCCATTGTGTACTCTTCCCGAGTTTTTCTTTCCCAGATGCATTACCTTGTACTTCTTTGCATTGAATCTGAGCTGCCACATATTTGACCATTCCTCCAACCTTGCCAATTCCCTTTTCATTCTTTCCACCCCACCTTGTGTATCAACCCTGTTGCAGATCTTTGTGTCATCTGCAAAGAGACATACCTTTCCTTCCAGGTGCTCTCCAGTGTCACTTATAAAGACATTAAAGTGGACCGGTCCCAGTACTGAACCCTGCGGTACCCCACTAGTTACCCTCCTTTCTTCAATTTGGACTCCGTTTACTATTACCTTTTGCGTCCTGTTGTCCAGCCAGTTTTTTATCTAGGCTACCACCTTGGGACACACTCCAGGGCAGGCTGACTTGTATATTAATCTTTTGTGTGAGACTGTGTCAAATGCCTTGCTAAAATCTAGGTAGGCCATATCCACAGCCCCTCCCTTGTCTACTACTTTGGTCATCCAGTCAAAGAAATTTATTAATGACCTTCCTGCTGTGAAACCATGCTGCCTTGGGTCCTGTGCCCCACTGGCCTCTAGGTACTCAGTAATTATTTCCTTCAGAAGTGATTCCATCATTTTCCCTACCACTGAAGTCAAACTAACTGGTCTGTAGTTTCCTGCCTCTGCCCTGCTCCCACTTTTGTGAAGTGGATTCACATTTGTCCTCCTCCAGTCCTCAGGTACCACCCCATCCTCCCATGATTTGTTAAAAGGAGTAGTCAGTGGTGTTGCTAATTCTACCCTTAGTTCTTTTAGAATTCTTGGGTGAATCCCATCAGGCCCCATTGCTTTGTCCACCCTCAGTTTCAAGAGTTCTTTCAAAACCCTTTCTTCTGTGAATGGACTAGTATCGACCCCCCTATTCAGAGTTTCTCTCTTGTTTGGTTTAGGTACCTTCCCCTCCTCTTCCGTTGTGAATACTGAACAGAAATATTCGTTCAGTATCCCTGCTTTTTTACTTTCACCCTCTGCCCACATTCCTTCCCCTTTATTAAGTCTCTGTATCCCTCCCTTGGTCTTTCTTTATTCCCTAATGTACCTATAAAAGGTTTTATCCCCTTCTTAACAGAGTTTGGTATCTTTTCCTCAGTTTGTGCCTTTGCTATTCTGACTGCCTTCCCTGCCTCCTTCTGCTTTAACTGATAAAGTTCTCTGTCCTGCTCCTTCTGTGTTTCCTTATATTTCCTGAATGCTATTATTTTCTCCTTAACCATCCCTGCCACCTCCTTTGAGAATCAGTGTTTTTTTCCTTCATTTTGTTTTGTTGATTTGCTTCACACAAAGGCTTGTTGCCTCTGCGATGGCTGTTTTGATTATTCCCCATTGTTCCTCCACCCCTCCTTCTTGTCCGTTTAAACTCATGGGCAAGCCATTTGAAGCCATGCACAAGTGTGAGATGTCACACTTGTCATGGAAGACCACTTTCCTGGTGACTGTCACGTCAGCCAGAAGGACTGGGGAGCTCCAGGCACTCTCAGTGGAGTTTCCTTACCTGGTCTTCCACAGGGACAAGGTTGTCCTGCTCCCACACCCGAAATTTCTTCCGAAGGTGGTGTCGGAGTTGCACCTTAATCAGGTGTTGACTCTGCCTGTGTTCTACCCGAACTACACTTTGGATGCTGAGTACATACTCCATACTCTGGACCTGAGATGAGCTCTCTCTTATTACAATGAGAGAACGGCAGAAGTTCAGGGAGAGGTTCACCAGCTGTTTGTCACCAACACTGAAGCCGCACATGGCAGACCTGCAGCAAAGCAGATGATTGGCTGGTGGATCACTTCCTGCATTGAACTCTGCTATAGGTTGGCGGATAGGGGGCCTCCTGTAGGGCTAAGGGCTCATTTCACCCACCATACCACTGCGTCGGTGGCTGCATCCAGGGACATCCCTATCCAGGAAATCTGTCTGGCTGCTACCTGGAAGACAGCAAACACCTTCATCACCCACTACCACATCGCCCTTGAGTCACGCTGGGATGATGGTTTTGGGGCCTCAGATCTATAATCTGTTTCCCAAGTAGGGGGTGTGCACCTTGCCTCCCTCCTTCCAGAGAACTGCTTGGAGTCTGCCAAGAAGTGTGGATGAACAACATATCCACATCCCTAGAAAAACAGGTTACTCACCTGTAACAGTAGATCTTACTTCAAGAGGGCTGTTGCAGTAGGTAATTACATATGGGACTGACGTCGGCAGGTGGCAGGACCCCACGGAAAAATTTCTAGCTAGCAGTATCTGGCAAGGGACCGCCCCCACATCAGGTGACCGGCTTCAGGAGACGGTATAAAGGGGTGGTCCCTCACGCCCGCCTTCCAGTTCTTTACCACCATTAGCTTATGCCAGTGCCTCGCGGAAAAGTTCCCTGCTCGTCAGACTCCCACGGTAGTTTTACCGAGTATTTTCAATTTTTTTCTCAGCCATCATCAGGTACCCGTCGGTGTATGTCGCCCCCTACATCCTCCGAGCACAAAAACAAGTGCGACTCGTGCGACGCCCAACTCCCGCACAAGGACGGCCATTCCCTGTGCCTTTTTTGCCTAGGCCCCGACCATCTGGTGGAGAAGTGCCAGCACTACCTCAGCTTTAACGGCCACCCAGAGAAGGTGGCAGCAGTCCCTGGAAGCCCACATTTTAAAAAAGAAAATGAGCTCCTTGGAGAAAGAACTGAAAAAGCTTCGGCAGGCGTCGACTTCCCGTGAAGGCCATCGCAAGAAGAAAGATAAGGAAAGGCACTGGGACAAGGGCTCCCCTCCCACTGCGTCTTCCTCGGGAGTCGCCGTGAAACAGGTAACATCCCCGGGGGACCTCTACACGACGGCTGCCTTAGAGGCTTCTAAGGCAGCGTATTCGCCTGGCCTGGCTCGTGCTTGGACCCTTCAGGCGCCTTCTGGGCTCATGGAGGCATCCGCTCCCAGTAAAGTCATGGTTCCACGGCCTACTGGTGCGAGCAGCTCCAATAAGCTGGACATCGGCTCCTCCGACGCCCACACGGAGAAGGTTGGTAAGTCGCCCGACCCTTTGGGGCAGCGCGCGGCCCCCATTCCGCCTGACCAGGCCGCCCCTCCATCACGTCCTGCCTCCGTCGAAGGGTCCATTAAGTCGGATGCTGGCCCCTCCAGCGTCCGCCTGGATCCCGCTGCTAAGCCGCATGTCGGTTCGTCCGACGTCCACACAGCGGATGAGCCGACGCCAGACCCCACCACATCCGTCATTCCCGGCTCCCCGCAGCCTTCGTTGCCCTCCGGGGACCCTGAGTCTCCTCAGCCTGACCCTGCGGATTTCTCCCCCTCCCCATCCTTGGGCGACGCTGAGGCTTCTGGTCCACCTCCGTCAGACCATCCACCTTCTGGTCTGACTGATCTGACGTCGGTTCCCCGGCCGCCAGCTCCGACGCCAGTATTGCCGACGCCGGACGACATCCCACCCCCTCCCCAATGTCGCCCCGACGCCGGGCCCTCTGCCCCCCGGATCTTCTGCTCCAGAACCACCCGTGGGGCCTCTGGCCAGACCGTCTGCTCAAGCAGCTCCTCTGGCTCCTGGGTACCTGGCCCCGTCGTATCCGACACCGTCATACCTGAGACCGCAGTATCCGACACCTCAGTACCCGGTGCAGACATATTTGGCACCGCAGTACTCGGCTCCTCAGTACCCGATGCCGGGATTCCCACCGTCGGGTTATGGATACGTGCCCTTTGGGTATAGTCCATACCTGTATCCCCCTCCTCTTCCTCCTCCTCCACCGCCTCCTCAGCCGCCGGTGGACTTGCAGGAGACTCTGGCCTCCTGGTGGGCTGAGGCCAAGGCTCAACTCACCAGAGAGGTGGAGAGTCATCTTCCGACGATGGTGCCAGTACCGGTTCCCGTACATCCACGACAACACACTCCCTCCCCACCTCCGGACGCCAGGGCTCAACCCTCTGGGTCCAGAGAGGGGCAAGACATGCTTTCCCGAGGGATTCCCAAGGGGTCCATTCCTCCTCCTTGTCGGGAGAGGGAGTCTTCCTCTTCCTCATCTTCTTCTTCCTCAGACACCTCGGATCCTTCCGACAGTTGTTCCGAGCAAGACGATGAGCCACGCTCTCCGTCCAAGCCCCGGCCAAGGACTCCTCTGAAGTCCCTCCAGAGGATCCTTCCTTTACGGAGTTCCTACGGAGGAGCCAGGAAGTACACAAGTGGCAATCCTTGGAGCCAGACCCCCAACGTAAAAAACTCGCTGAGCATCTGGATCTGCCCATGACAGCTTCCACTCTAGTGCCACCCTGGATCGAGCCTCATGCCAACCTTATTACCACCATATGGAAACAGCCGCCGGCCTTAGCCCCACTTCCCAGGAAGTCAAACAGGCTATACCAGGCTCCAGAGGGTGTTGACTTTTTAGACTCCCACCCTCGTGCTGACTCGGTTGTGATTAGTGCTGCTCACGGCCGGTCAGCTCAACCCAAACATCTTAGCTCATCTCCACCTGACAAGGAATCTCGCCTTCTGGACCAGTATGGCAAGAAGATTTTTGCTTCTTCCACTCTGGGTATTAGGTCCCTGAACTACATTGGCCACATGGGGGATTACCAGAAGGCGATTCTTAGTGAGGTGGAATCGAAATTGGACTCCCTTCCTGACACTCAGGTCAAGCAGGAAGTGGCTGACCTTGTCCGCTCTGCTTGTTCGGCCAGTCGGCACATTCTTCGTGCGACCTACGATACATTGGACACTGCTGGGACTAGCTCAGCTTTCGCCGTAAGTTTCCAGCATCACGCTTGGCTCCAAGTGTCAGGGTTGGTCCTGGAAGTGCAGTCCGTTATCCAGGAAGTGCCCTTCCGGGGTTCGATGCTGTTCGGGGGTGATGTCAAGGACATCATCACCGACCTGCAGGAGAAGGGGATGGCACTAAAGTCTGTTGACTGTATGTACCATCCCCATCAATTGCAGTGCCATCCCTTTCACAGGCGGAATTGGGCCAAAGCGAGACCACAGGAAAGAGGGCCACTAGCGTCGGGCCCCTCAACTGCCAAGCCCCCACCCAAAAATGCAGGAGCTTTCAGCGTGCTGTCTCACACCACCTGACTCCTTCTCCTCCCACTACCTCTGGTCTTCCCAGAGGAACCGGTAGGAGGAGGTTTTCTCCACCTTCTGGGCTGGGAGAGGATAACATCGATTCATGGGTGCTCCAGCTAATCGCATTTTGTGCCCCCTTGAGGAAGGACACTGAATAGAGTTTCTGCAGAAACCACCGTGTCACCCTCCCCCAAGGTCGTCGTACTATTGGGAACATCTTCTGGTCCAGGAAGAAATTTCAACACTTTTACTGAAAGAGGCGATAGAACCTGTCCCCCTTCCCTTACAAAGAACAGGTTACTATTCCCACTTCTTCCTGGTCCCGAAGAAGACAGTAGATGTAAGACCTATTCTAGATCTCAGTTCCCTAAACCTTTTCGTGGAGTACAAGAGGTTCAAGATGCTCTCACTGCAGAGCCTTCTGCCCCTCCTCTGTTTGGGCCAGTGGCTGTGCGCTCTGGATATGCAGGACGCTTACCTGCACATAGCTATTCGCCCATCTCACCTCAAATATCTTCGTTTTGCTTTCCAGGGGGACCACTACCAGTTCAAGGCACTTCCATTTGGCCTGTCCTCGGCCACTCGGGTTTTTACCAAATGTCTTGCGGTGGTGGCGGCCTACCTGCTTACCCAGGGGGGTACAGGTTTTCTCGTACCTGGACAATTAGCTCTTGGCGGCCTTGTCCAGGGAGGAACTCCTGCACTGCCTCTCCCTCACCCAGCAGGTCTTTGCCTGTCTGGGTATTACCATCAACCATTCCAAGTCTCACTTGATCCCATCCCAGAGGCTTCAGTTTATTGGGGCGATACTGGACACGACCCTAGGCAGGGCCTTTCTGCCTCCGGACAGGGCAGCCACACTCCAGACTCAGATAAGCCTGTTGTCCAGCTGCAGATGGGTCAGTGCAAGGTCAGTTCTTTGCCTCCTCAGGCTTATGGCGGCTGCTATCCCGACAGTCCCTCGCGCTCGGCTCCACATGAGGGTCTCTCAGTGGATGCTTCGCTCTCAATGGGATCAGTTGGTGGACGACTTGGACCACTTGGTCCTAGTCTCCTCTCCCATGATTCGTGACTTGTAATGGTGGATGGTTCGAGAGAACCTTCTTCGGGAAGTTCCATTCTTCCTTCCTCCTCCCTCCCAGACTCTGACCACAGATGCCTCGGATGAAGGTTGGGAAGCCCATCTCGGTCCACATCGGACCCAGGGCTCTTGGTCCAAGCTCGAGCAATCACTGCACATCAATGTGCTCGGGCTTCGGGCGGTGCTTTACACTCTCCAGGTCCTCCACCTGCATCTTCTTCCAGGCCACCTATCCATCCAGACGGACAATATGTGTGTGGTATGGTACATCAGCAAACAGGGTGGGACTCGGTCCTACCCTCTCTGCAGGGAAGCGATGAGAGTCTGGGATTGGGCAGCACAATATGACCTTCACCTCACAGCACTTCATGTTCTGGGGGTCGAGAACTCCTTAGCAGACAAACTAGGTTGCTCATCTGGTCAAGCTCATTAGTGGGAGCTGGATCAGGGGGTCCTAGACAATATCTTGCTACATTGGGGAACACCTCAGGTGCACCTGTTCGCTTCATCTCTAAACGCAAAGCTTCCCGACTTCTGCTTGCTCGTTCAAGAGCGAGGCATTTTCTGGAGAGACGCTCTGTCTCTAGATTGGAGGGACAGATTTGTCTATGCCTTCCTCCCCGATTCTTCTGATCCCGCGTGTCTTGCAGAAACTAGGTTCAGAAGGAGCACGAATGATTCTGATCGCTCCTTTCTGGCCCAGGCAAGTTTGGTTCTCTCTTCTGCAACAATACTCAGAGGAGCCTCCTCTTCCTCTTCCACTGTCACGGATTCTATTGACCCAGGATCAGGGGACCCTGGTTCATCCAGGTCTCAAATCCCTTCAACTGCATGCATGGCTCCTGCAGACATAGCTCAAGCCCGCTTTGGGGTTTCTCCTCAGGTGGCTGAGATCTTGGTGGAGGCTAGGAAGCCCATCACTAGGTCTACTTATGCCATGAAGTGGAAATGGTTCTCAATCTGGGCCACTTCAAAAGGCTTCCAGCCTTTCTCTTGCTCAGTTGGGTGACTGCTGGAGTACCTGCGTCACCTCTTCGACCTGGGTCTTAGTCACTCGTCTCTGAAGGTACACATGGCGGCCATTTCGGCCTACCATATTCCCTTTGCAGATAGGACGTTTGCTCAACTGGAAGTCTCTAAGACTTTCCTCAGAGGGGTTCTTCACTTGAGACCCCCTATCTGAGTTCCCACCCCTCCTTGGGATTTGAACTTCGTTCTTGAGAAACTTACTTTGCCTCCTTTTGAACTGGTAGCCTCAGCAGACATGAAGTTCCTTTCATGGAAGACGCTCTTCCTAGTGGCTATTACCTCTGTTCTGAGGATTTCCGAGTTCCAGGCCCTGATGTGTAAAATCCCGTACTTGATTTTTCACAAGGAACGCGTTGCTCTGCACACCAATCCTAAGTTTCTTCCCAAGGTGGTAGCGGAATCTACATTGAACTAGTCCATAGAATTACCCACCTTCTTTACGCAGTACTCCAATCAGGGGGAGTATCTACTTCACACTATGGATGTTCACCGGATCCTGAGATACTACACTAACAGAACAAAGGATCTCAGAAAGACTGATCAACTTTTTTATCTCTTTTGCCCCCAAAAGAGAAGGCAATGCTGTTTCCAAGCAATGCCTGTCTAAATGGTTGGCTCAATGCATCACCTTCTGTTATGACAAGTACAACAAGACCCTTCCAGGTCAAATAAGAGGTCACTCCACCAGAGGGGTTGCTTCCTCTGTGGCATGTTTCAAGAATGTGTCAGCAGCGGACATTTGTGCTGCCGCCACTTGGACTTCTGTCCATACATTTACAAAACAATACAGTTTGGATATTGCCTCTCGCCGTAGAGCAGGCTTCGGGCTCGCTGTTCTGCAAGGCCTTCTCCCTTAAGACCTTCACAGCTAGAGGATCTGCTTTGAGTAGCTTTCCTCCTCCCCGTGTGCTTCTTCTTGTTCCAGCCTGCTTGGGACTCAGTCCTATATGTAATTACCTACTGCAAGAGCCCTCTTGAAGTAAGATAGTACAGTTATGTAAGAACTTACTGTAACAGTAGATCTTTGAGAGAGGCTTTTGCAGTAGGTAATACCTTCCCACCCTCCATCCCCCTAAGCTTTTTCAGCTCCTTTTCCAGTGAGGGAAGTATCCGCTTCTCTCTCGTCTGGTCTCTCATGGCCTGTGGCAGGAAAGAATTAGAAGGCGGGCGTGAGGGACCGCCCCTTTATACCGACGTCTCCTGATGCCGGTCACCTGACATGGGGGCGGTCCCTCGCCAGAGACCGCTAGCTAGAAATTTTTCCGTGGGGTCCTGCTGCCTGCCAACGTCAGTCCTATATGTAATTACCTACTACAAGAGCCTCTCTCAAAGATCTACTGTTACGGTAAGTTCTTACGTAACTGTACTTGCTAGGAATGGTATATGTTGTTCATCCACATTGACCCACCCGACCTCCCCGGCTCGGCGCACAAACTTGGCTTCAAGCGGGCTAAGATCTGGCATCATGGGGAAGGAAGCCGAGGGTTATACCACCCAGGTGGGTGGGAGGAGCCACCTTTAAGACCTTACGGCAAGAATTACCTCATTTGTTCCCATAGACGCCAAATGCCGTCAGAACCATCCATTGTTAGAACTGACCCAAAATGGCCACCGGGAGCAAATGAGTTAAAAGGGAAAGAGACATGCCAAGAAGTGTGGTTGAACAACATATACCACTCCTAGAACTACTGTTACAGGTGAGTAACCTGTTTTTTTGGTTGCAGTCACTTATGCTTGAAGGATTTCAGAGCTGCAGACTATCATGTGTGAGCCTCCTTATTTGATTTTCAACAGACATGGTTTCTTTGCATATCGTTGCTAAGTTTTTACAGAAGGTAGTATCTGACTTTACATTGACTCAAACTGTCCACCTTCCTGTCTACTACCCTGAGCATGCCAGTCAGGGTGAGGTAGTGCTGCATACTTTGGATGTACATAGAATACTGAGATACTATGTGAATCACACCATGGATTGCTGAAAATCCTCTTGGCTTTTGCTTCATTCGCATCTGGGGAAAAAGAGGGCACCTTTGTCTAAACAGTACCTATCCACATGACTGGCACTTTGTATTATGTTTTGTTATAGAAATACAATAAGGAACTTCCTGGTGTGGGTTATGGTCACTCCACAAGGGTTTGGCCACTTCTGTTGCTTGTTTTAGTAATGTTTCTGCAGCTGACATTTATGCTGCAATCACATGGAGCACTGTCCATACTTCCACTAGGCATTATAGTCTCTAGGAGACATGTTGGATTTGGGCTTGCTGTGCTGCAAGGCCTGTTGTCTTGAATGTATACCAGACTGTACCAGCTTCCCACTGGCTTTTAGAACTGCTTGGGATTTGTTCAAAAAGTTTGGCCTAATGGAGAAGATATCCTCAAAGAAGATAGCAAGAAGCCGGCCAGTGGCGCTGAGGGTTGAGGCGCTGGATGCCACACCTCGCGCCACACCAGCAACCCGAGTTTGGGAGCAGGCTCGAGCTGCCAGGGGTCAGCAAGGGAGGGAGAGGATTGAGTGTCCAGCGGCAGCTGTCCCATCCCAGTGATAGGTGGGCATGTCATCCTGCTTTTTGGCTGCCTCCTGCTGGAGGATAGAGGGCAACACCAGAGTCTAGGGCAATAAGTGTGGCATCGTGACGTGCATGCGATCATGGCCACATGGGGAAGAAACAGGAAAAATGCAAAAATATGTCTGCAGGCTATATGAAGCCCCTTCAGCGCACCGCTGCCTCTGGTACTGCCCGTATTGCCCGCTCCGGATATTTGCATGGGAAGGAGGAAGGACAGCCCCTTCCCCTTCCACCCCCGGGGGGGATAATCCTTGGGAGACGTAGGGTTGGGGGTGCCTGGGGGGCGGGAGACTGGAGGAGGATGGAGGGCTGCCTGCATGCCAAGGAGGAAAAATAGAAGATGGAAAAAAAGAAGATAGAACAGTTACATACTTTCTGTAACAGTCAATCTTCGAAAGAATGTTCTCCATTAGACCATGCTGTCTTTCCCTCCATCCCCTTTCTGCTTCAGTGAGAGTTATATCAGATATTGTACCTGAACCTGATCGATGGCTTTCTGTCCAGCACCATATCTCACCTTGTATGCCTGGTGCTGGTCTCATGTCCTGTTTCCCCATGGTTGTACGTCCTGTTATCCTGTCAGTTGGGTGCGGGAATGACAGTGGTGGAATGTTGGTGGCACGATTAGAGTGAATGTATTCTGGGCAGTCAGGACTTCTGTGCGGCAGTGAATGCAGGCAACGGGAACATAGGACCCTAACTGTGGTCCGCCCCACAGTGGGACCAACATGCAGTGTCACCAGCCAGGTGCACAACACAATTGCTTGTCGCACACCTTGCTGCCACCCATTTTGCTGCGCTCCAATTTTCCGTGAAGTTTGTTTCCACCCTATTGTGGGTGACCTGTAGGTTCTCCAAATCTAGGGCCAGATTTTCAAAAATGGAAAATTGCGCACATGCAAAAAAATAGAAGGTTGAGCAAGGGTGGGTTTTCTTGCACAACCACAGTTTTTCTGCATGCGCTCAGTTTTCAGTAAGGTTGCCCTTTTGCAGCCCTTTCTACAATTTTCGGCAGCTTGCACATTTTTTTTCCACAACTGTAGAAAAATGCTATGCCTAATATTACCAGGCGTAACATTATTTGCACAGCTGCAGAAAAAAGGGAAATGCCACCTATGCGCATAAAATGCTGAAAATAGCATATTTGCAGGTGTGGGAATTTTTCCATGCACCATGGAGCTGCACACACGGACTTGCTCTCTGGGCCATGCCAGACCTTTGGAAATCTTCCCCCTAATCTTCAGCAGGGAACTGAGGAGTGATGGCGCCCCAGACTAGCAAAAGTTTCCATGTGGTCCTAATGCCTGGCAGCTAGTTCAAAAGGTGTGGCCTAATGGAGGGAGATTCGCTTGAAGATCTACTATTACAGTAAGTACAGGACTGTTGTTTTTAAGAAACTGTTTTCTTAACACTGTTACTCGTACTTTTATTGTAACATAATTCTTTTGAAATCCACAGACACATCATTTTTGCTCCCAGTAGCCATAATAAGTATGCAGGAGAGTCTTTCCCCGGAATCTATGATGCCTTGTTTGACATTGAAAACAAACCTGACCAGCAGAAGGCTTGGGATGAAGTGAAGAGACAGATCTCGATTGCAGCCTTCACAGTACAAGCTGCAGCAGAGACTCTAACAGAGGTAGCATAAGACATCTTTGATAGCACATCGCAGACGGGTGTCTACCAGGCATATCATGATGAAAGAAGAGGCAGGGCAGCACCAACCAGATTTTTGATACCGTGAGCAATGATCATCTTTCTGATTAACAGAATATTCTAGACCTGTCCTGCTTTCATGAAAATAAAAAAGGAAGACAATCAGAAGACGGTTCTTTGGAAAATGTTTCCAGTTAACTGACTGTTTTTATTAAAGTTCTCCACATTCTAATTCTACAGTCCAGTACTGTCATATTAGAATTTTAAAATTTCTAGTTAAATTTTGCTTTTCCTTGCTGCTCAAGGATATTTCAGTGTCATCTAGTGCATCTATGTAAATTATTAATTCAGACATACAAGATCAACATGCTTTCAGATTTTAGGATACTTGATTTTTTTACTGCAGGGTTTTTTTTTTTAGCAAGTATTTCATTAGCTGCACTGTAAAGTTGTTAACCCTGATAAAAACATATTAGGGTCTCTACGTCAAAAGTTGATGATTACTGTGAACTGCTACTAATGTGTGCTGCTGTATGTGCAAGTATACCTCTCAACCTTTCTTCACTTAAATGTGTAACAAGATGTGTGACAAATAACCAGAATGTGTGACATATCATCAAACATGGCACTGCAAGCTCAGAACTCTATGGCTATCGGTGCACTAATGTTCTTAATGTTTGCTGATAACTGAACATAATAGACCAATATGAATTTCTGCTTTAAAGTCTCAGTGGGAAATGTGGAATATCACCTTCCTCATGTGGGACGAAGAATTTCTGAGGGGAAAATGAATGACGTACCTCGTAATGTGTGACAGTTGAGAGGTATGCGTGCATACATTGTATTGCTAATTAACTTTTTCATATTGCAAGGTTACTGCATATGTGTGTGTGTGTGTGTGCCTGATAAACTGTCAGCAGTGACAGTCACACTCTGCGCCAGTACACCTGGGCCTAAATTGTGGAGAAAAGGCTGCTGGGTCTATAAGGGTTATAGGAAGATGGATGGAGTACTGTTACAGAAGTCCCTTTCTGCTACATAGTGCTGAATTTGGCTTCTAATTATGTAGCTAATTTATCAATAAAAACTCAAAAAGCAGATACAAAACATCAAAACACTGTAGCACACTAAGGGCAAAGGTACTGTGGGCCATGCTGCCCTCAAGTAGCTGCTCTAGCCATGATTAGTTACCAGGGCACAGCTAGGACACAACAGATGGTACCAGGTACTGATATATTGTTATTATGGGGCACAACATTTGTTTACCAGGGCATGTGCCCTGGTGTAGAGCCGCCACTGGCTGCCCTCTTGAAGTCATGGCAAGGGGAAACAAACATGAAAGTAAGGGTCCTGCCTTGAGACTCTGTGAGACCCCCCCCCCCCAAGCAATCTTTCATTTTTTTGCCTGGTCTGAGACCCTGCCTGACCCAGTACACTTTAAGCTTTGCAATCCACTCCCTTTTTTAGTTTCACGCTGCATCTGTCTGGATTCCACTAACTCTATAACCTATTTAAATCTTTTTAACAATTTTTTAAGAATTACATTTTTTTTGCTTTATGCTTTTTTTCACTGTTGTCTGCTGCTGTTGTATGTTCCTTCAATTCCTGACTTTGTCATGCACTCCCGATAGCCTCCCAGCTCACCACTTCTTGGTTCTGTTCCTCTGGCTTCCCAGGCTTCCCACCACCATAGGGAAGTAAGTATCTCTTTGGAGCCATCAGCTGATCTTTGGTGTGTGTGTGTGTGTGTGTGTGTGTGTGTGTGTGTGTGTGAATGGCAGGTCTCATCCTGCATACTTCCACCACTAGTGCCTCTCTGTCCTTATATAGGAACTGGCTTTCCACACTTTATCTCTTCATTGGGGATGATGGATCCTTTATTTTTCACCCACAACATCCCGCTAGAGGAGATGCTTGTGCAGTGGTATAGTCAGCTCCCTCCACTGGATGGGTTGCCTCCATATTGCTCCACAGGCTACCTATATAACATAACATAAGAGTACACAATAGCAGGGGAGGTACTAATAACAACAGAAATGGAAAGGGACCTGGGGGTAGTCATATCAGATGACCTAAAGGTGGGTAAGCAATGTGAAAAGTCGGTAAGGAGAGCCGGGGGATACTGGGATGCATAGGAAGGGGCATCACAAGTAGAGAAAGGGAAGTGGTTATCCCTCTGTACAGACAGTTGGTGAGACCCCATCTGGAGTACTGTGTGCAGTTTTGGAGACCTCATCTACGCAAGGACATAGACAGGATGGAAGCAGTCCAGAGGAGGGCAACTAAAATGGTGCAGGGTCTGCAGCAGAAACCACACGATGATAGACTGAGAGAGATTAATATGTATACTCTTGATGAAAGGAGGGCCGGGGGGACATGATAGAAACTTTCAAGTACCTCAAGGGAATCAACAAAGTCCAGGAGGGTAGTATCTTTAAGAAAAAGAGATGTGTAAGAACAAGGGGGCACAATTTAAAGGTAGAGGGGGGATGGCTCAGGGGTAATGTGAGGACATTTTTTTTCACGGAGAGAGTGGTGGAAACATGGAACTGCCTTCCTGAGGAGGTTGTTGGGTCTAAAACAGTGGGGGAATTCAAACATGCATGGGACAGACATAAGGCAATTATAGTGGGAGGTTGCAGGAAGTAGGCTGTTGGTTCACTAGAATCTGCAGCTTATCCAGTAAGTAGGGGAAATGGGCAGACTGGGTGGGCCAAGTGGTCCTTATCTGCCGTCAAAGTCTATGTTTCTGTGTTTCTAAATGGTAGCAGAATACACTAGCTATCCCTGGGTTTGCTTTTATTTTTTTAATCTGCAGTTTTTATCTCCTTCCTGGCCAGGTCCCTATCTACCTCAGAGGACCACCCAGCCTTGTTACCCCAGGCTGCAGCCGACCTGTTCAGTCCCCAGATTCTCTCCCACCATCCAGAACACTTACAGATGGCATGAGGCTGTGCGCAGCCCAAGTGTACCAGATGTCATCCTACAGGCTGCAGTCTTTTTCCTCCATGCTGTTTCTCAAGCACACTGTTACAGCTTCACTAAGGAGAATGCAGACAATTCCAAATCTAACCTTACTTAGTCATTCCAGCCAGCAGGTGGCAGTAGTGCTGCACAGAGCAGCATGCCGCCCTCACCCGGATAAGGAAAGCTCCTCTGGAACATTTCATTCGTCCTCCACCTGCCCAACCCTTTGACCCAGGGCACAATGGGCTTTTATTTATTTTATAGAGTATTTGGGAGTGACTGCAGGCCTCTTACTCCCTAGGCAGGTGAAGAGTAGACATTTCACAGCAGTGATGTGTTTGCTGTGCCTAGCACATATGGCTTAAAACCCCTCTCCTTTGGCTGTCTCTGGAGCGAGTTGTGGCTTTTGTCTCATAAGACCAATCAGCTGTGCCATCGTCAGATACCATGATCTGGACAGAAGTGTGGGATGGTGGCAGTGTCATACAGAGGCAAAACACAGGTTTTGTGTGCATCTAAGCAAGAGGCTGAAGGCACAGTAAATAATCTGCACAAGGAAACTGGATTATTGTCAAGAATAGTATTGGGACAGTACCATTTACTATAAATCATTTACAGGGTATAATTTTTCAGCAGTTAGAACTGAGCATTGCCAAACATTACAATATGGGAGATAACTGCAACCAGTATCTTATTGGGAGAATTTATGTATTGTTCAATTTAAAGAATAATGAAGATGATGTCAGAACAATTCGTTTGTTGTAAAATACAACGACTGTATTCCTGCATTTTGATTGACCAAAGGGTCTGGTCGGAGTAAAATTTTAGAGATGATCACATCTCAGTGTCTCATGCTTTGCCAATTTCAAGTGTTTTAAATTAAAGTTAAAAAAGAAAAAACTAAACATGCAGTCTGGCATGCCTAACTCCATTGGTGTGAAATGATCTTGAAATTATGCCCTTAGCCTATCTGTTCTCTCCAGTCAGAGAAGATTGAGGAAGACAGAACACCTGCCATTTCATAATAGAAAATGCTATAGTACACATGGAACATGATACCTAATCTGATCATGGTTTAATTGAATGTAGTTCCAAAAGATCAGCTAAACATCAGGGAATGCTGGGGGATGCTCCTATGGGGTTGGCTA
This sequence comes from Neoceratodus forsteri, assembly GCA_016271365.2. NCBI lineage: Eukaryota > Metazoa > Chordata > Ceratodontiformes > Ceratodontidae > Neoceratodus > Neoceratodus forsteri. Next base: position 197,461,359 of record CM057458.1, read on the forward strand.
CCCCAACTCTGAAATCAATTCCCAAAATAGCAGCAGTTCTTTTTTTAAAGTGTGTGGAGTAATGCTGCTATTTTTGGAATTTATTTAAATGAATCCTTGAAGATATGAGTTACTGGCAAATGCTGTGTTGTCCCATTATGAATTTACCAAACTTAATTTATCTCTGCGCACCTCAGTGAATCTGTAAGGTCTAACAACCACAACACAATGTGGTTTGAAGTAGCCCTGAGAGCACAGGAGGCAGTTGACCAAAACAACCTGTCCAGATGTTTAGGAGGGCAGACTTTGGAAGTATTGAAGAGGAGCATAGGGAAAGGCTCATGTGGTATCAGCAACTGGAAGGGGCAGAGAGCAAGTGTGAGCATAATAAAGAATGAAGGAACTTTAGGTGTCATAAAAGGCCTCAGATAGGTGGGTAAGGGAAAGAGGCACTCAGGGCCTTGGTGGATTAGGGCACGTTTGAAGGGGAAAAAGTGGCCCTCAAAGTGCATGTAAGGCCGATCAGATGAAGCCAGGCAGGGAGCTCTTCAATGTAAAAACAAAGGACACTAGCAAGGCAGTGAGATGGGCCAAAGCAGAGGTGGAACTCAAGAGCTTAATATTACATTACGGGTGAGGGTAATTCTATATGTAACCCCCCTGCAAATGGGGGTTCCCAAAAGACTTCCAGGAGCTTGCTTGAATGCTCCAAGCCTGAATGGTGTTTGGCGTTTAAGCCATTTATCAGTGAGTGTTTTTAGAACCTCTGGTACTGTCTCTTTAAGAGCTGTCTGCTTGCAGACATAATTAGTTTGTATGGGGGACTGTGTGTTTCTTTGATTGAGTACCACTCAAGCTGCTCCAATTCACTCCATTTTGCAGTCACTAGGAGTGCAAAGGAACCTATCTGAAAGATGTAACTGTTTGCCAGAAATCATTTACAGTAATTATGAAATTACAGTTTGTCTAACCTGCTTTCTTGCAGTCAGAACAGTGTCTGCCTAGTTCCCCATTCTGGTTTTGAACTGCTGAACTGGACCAATCAGTGTGGGTAAGCTAGCTCTAAAATGGTGCCTTGGACGAATCAGAACTTGGACTCATAATCTGAGCCAGCCACAAGAGGATTGTATGGGCAGTGACTCTGGGAGATGTAGTTTAGACTT